>CM032117.1:37632500-39051250 GCA_018894105.1 Jacaranda mimosifolia | reverse complement strand
AGATTGGTTAGGACAGACCTATTTCTCTATATCCCATAATCCATTTCGAAAGTGCAATGACGTTTGGACAAGCCTTACATACATTATGTGTCTACAAGTAACAAACTGCAAAGTATGTAACAGTTTAAAAGCTACTGAAAGCATGAAAGTAAATAGGAAACTATTTCTTATAACCATTGAAGCACAATGAGAACATTATAATACAAAGAATAGATTCTAAAAACATCTGCAACCTCTAAAGTTGTGTTATTGCCAATAGATTCCCATCCAGCTCCTGTAATACAAAGAATATTAGAAAAATTCAAGTTGCTTATAAGTTTCAAAAAATATATCTTCAAGGTACCTCCACAGCAATCTTGTGCCGCATATGGAGAAGTAACAAATCCAACAATGTTGATTCCTTTTTCTTAGCTGATTTAAAATGAATTTCATGTAGTGACAGAATTTTTATAAGATCACAATATATATATCAATCACTGTAAATCAACTCAAGCGCATAATACAAAACAAACATTCTGAAACTAGAAAAAGTCAATTTATATATGCTCCAAGCAGTATGTTATTTTGTTCCTACTTCAGAGCACTCCTCTGCTTCAGAAACATCCACAACAATAGTCACCTAGCCGCAGGGAGACAATTCAGAAAATGAATCCTCAAACAAAGGTCAAAAAGTTCCAAAACATTGATAAAATATAGTTTTTTAGTTTCAATTAGCTCTTCTGGTATCGTAGTTATGCAATTGTATTTAAACACATGGTGGTCAAATATGTGCTTGAAATCTTTATCATATCAAGTGAGCTAAACAAAAGTTACTTCACATCTTTGTCAGTTTCAATAACTGAACTATCTCGTAGAGTATTCTTGTGCTCTACCTTTTAAGATTATTTAACTTTTTGTATCATAACACTTATTGATAACAAGGGACCATTCAAATTCTAACTTTACTTTGTGGGTAGATAAATTTTGCAATTCTAAGGACCAGAACCTCATTAAAACTGGCCATATCATCATTCACATATGATGATTCAAAAGATGAGGCATTTTTCAACCAGTCAGACTTTGCCGTGGGAGTGACTGCTACAGAAGGCAACAATGATGAGATGAAGGTAGTACTGCGGGAGCAACAGACACTTTAACAACAACTGCAGTGGCAGCTATCATTTCCAGTGCACCTTCTCGAAGCTGAATATAGTCCTCTTCAATCAGAAATAACTAGAACAACATGTAGTCTAAACTGACTGGCTGCAGTGTAACCAAGCTTACCATGGTTCTTTCTGTAGTCATGGCAGTGTAGAGCGGCAAGCATTTACCAAGTATGTTTGGAAGTTGTTCAAACACATGATAAAAATGATCAAGCATCATCACTACATTATTCATAGTCCATTAATTTATTCATATCAATAGTTTCAAATCAACTAACTCACCTAATTAAGGCTCAAATATATGTTTTGACATTTGCAATCAAGGTAATAATCTTAAGTTACAGTACCTAGAGCCAAAAAAATACAACAATAGCACATAGGACAAGCACTAGATGATATATCTATATCTTTTCTCAGTTGAAGAGGCAAGAAGCTAAAATTAATATAGAGGAACTAAAATAATAATGGTACTGCTATGGTGGAGAAGGTCAAATAAAATTTAATATAACTGAAAATATCAACCTATATTAAATCAGCTCTTTCAACCTACATTCCCTACTCCAAAAAATTCAAGAAAATTTAATAAAACTAAAAATATCAAAAAAGATAATAAGCCTACTGTAGCAAACTAAACCAGAAAATATCAATTCTTTGTACAATAAACATAGAAAGAAAAATTTCATGGGCTTTCACAAAAGATCGACTACAAATTTATTTTCTAGTTTTCAAAAAGATCAATTAACGACTTGTCTTGATTGCATTCCTCATTTTCCTATAGGGTGGACTTCTCATGTACTGCAGGTGCTTGAATATGAACATTTTTTTTGTCATGTGTTTCTATGGCCCTTGTTAATTTAAGACTAACAATGTTAACAAATATTACCTCGTACATATCAATAATGGCCCTAAAGTCATTTTCATTGTATATGGTGAATAATGCTTGGTCTATTGGTTTAACCCCATGCAGCATTAGCTTTTCTCTACCTTCAATCTCGCCTTCAGCGCTTCAGAAATTATAGATGTCATCAAATTTTCTAGCATCACCCATGCACTTTGTTGTTTCTCAATAACAAATTCTCTATTTTTGTAAACTACTTCGAACTATATTGTGCTCCTAAAATAGTTAGCAAGAAACATATAAAGTAAAAATAATTAATACAAGTTATTTGCTAGATATAGAATCTGTAAGACCAATCCAAAACCTGAACACCACAACATTGTACTTGCAATGGTATAGCTTAAGCGCTAACTTTTTTCGTGCCTCAACAGATTCTCCCTATATCAAGAGTAATGCATTAATTACTTTGAAAATTTGAATTTCACATTAGATTTCACTATTTGTTAATTTACCTCAATTAAGGGACGTATGCATATACGTGGATATAACATAAATAAGCAGACATAACGGCCACAATCATAGCTGTTACATAAACATTATTACATAAACAGTGTCAGCACAATAATACTTATAAGGCAAAATAAGATATATGTTGAAAAGTTTGTATTTGGTCTTCTATATATTAAATCAACCAGTAAAATTAACTAGTACGTACCATATCGTATGTCAAAAACAGCATATCATTGATTAAACCCATGCACCATTTAAAAAGAGAAAAGAGAAAGTTAAGTTAGTCGTGAAAGAAAGTACTAATATCTTACCCATTAGGTTGTCATGGCACCCATTCGACCCATTCGTAAAGAAAAGAATTAGCCCACCCTGCCACATTGATCCATTTGTCACTCTATTTTGATAATATCATCTCCAACTGGGACGCCTATAATTAAGAAAATAATACATTATTAATCTAAATGACATTACAAGATGTTTAACAATAACAATATATGTTTTTCAATGCATGGTAAATATTAACACCATCTCCCTAACTAATTGTACCCTTTGCTTCTTCGAACCCACATCACGGAGGGAATCAAGAATCAGAATATTGCGATGATCCAAATTGATCCTTGATAGAAACCAATGCTTTAATGTCTTATCAAACATGGGGACAATGATTGACCTGCATTTACTTGTATTTCCTATGAAGCAGCGATTTGGACCAAATACCACCTTGCTAATTTCATCATTAGAAAAGCAACCTTCTTGAACTAATAATTGTAGTCCAAAAATATTATATCCATTAATGATATAATTATTTAACATATAAGCATAAATATGTAGCAACTCAATGTAATTGAAATGATATTATTTATGTGTGCAAAAAAAAACATACCCCAAATTGTGTTGGGAATATCCAATGGCATGGCTCTTCTAAATAGACTTTGAACCAACCCAACAAATGTAAGCAGCACATTCTATTACTTGCACAATTTCCTCTTGGGTTTAAATTATTAAAACAACAGATAATGTCATATACACTATGAATTTATCAATATAAAATTAGAATGCTTACACAACTTGAAATTAACTCTTTTGGCTTCAAGCATGAAATCTGGCCCCGTGTAAGTTGCTAATCATCAAACCACACATCTAGCTGACTAATGCACATGCAAGACAAATTTCAATATATTATAGCATTAAAATTTAACAAATAATGTAATTAGTTACAAAACTAAATGCATACCTCTAGTCCAAATTCAAGTTGAATAAAAAATCAAGTGTTTTATCAATAGGGATTAGTCTAGAATGTGATTGTTCTACATCCATCGTCTTTTCATTAGATGGAGAACTCATCTTGCAATCCTCGAGAAACTCCTTTGACTCGGCAACAGGAGAGTTGGCAAAATTTAGTGAACGTGGCATCAATGGAGCTTGATGAACACTCCGAGATTTTGACTGGGGTGTCTCATGCGAAGCACCATCAAAAGTTACCTCCATGTTTTGGCCTTCAGATGTAAGAGGAGCTTTGCACATTGGGACTATGTACTTTGTGAAATTTCTGGCAATATTACTTGTAGTTTTTCTCTCAATGTACATTCCATAAGTGAAGGAAACTCTGTCATAAATGTCTTCATCTGGGATACTAAAGGCTTCATCTCAGCAAAAAAGGCATCCCTCGAAGTTTCATTTGTTACATCTACCATGTGACACAACTCCGTCTCGACCAAGGTCAGTCGTTTATTAAGCATGGAGAACTGCTCTAAAATGAACCTGTTGCACCTTAAAGGTTGAACATTCAAACCCAAATCATGAAATTTGGCAGCTTTTTAGCTTTATTGCTATCACTTTGTGGTATAGATGATGGATTGCTAATCTCATGAGCAAGACATTGTTTGTTTACAGAGCCTTTCAAATTGGATGCATTCATTTCCATAGAATTCCTGATAATATAACCCTCCCATACCTTTGGATTTTCAATGCCTCCATTTCCTATAAACTCTCTTATGAGTTCTTGTGTCTGTCCTTGACTTAATTGCTCGATAACGATTGAACTGACTTCACATATATGCTCCATGTAGGGTTTCGTTCAAACAATATGCTAACCATTAAAATCTGAAAAAATAAACATAACATATTAGGAAAAGCAAGTCACAGAAACAAACCCAAAGTAAATTTTCATCTGTTAAATAGCTCACCTCTAGCAATAAAATGCAACCTATCACGTATGTTCGCTTTTTAAATTGCCTTTTGTATATCCCATCCATCAATGACTGAATTAAACATTCTGCCCAGTTGTATTTCCATAGATTATTAATGTCAACAATTAAATCTAGGTGCTTCAACTTATTCATAGAACCAGGGAAGAACACTATTGAAAATAGTAACATCACATAGTAAACTATGAAGTCCTCACCATCTACATAATGTCTTTATGTAAGTGGTCAAGTCCCCAACATCCTTTATGGACTTAAAACCTTCAAATA
The DNA here is from genome assembly GCA_018894105.1 of Jacaranda mimosifolia. Classification (NCBI taxonomy): domain Eukaryota; kingdom Viridiplantae; phylum Streptophyta; class Magnoliopsida; order Lamiales; family Bignoniaceae; genus Jacaranda; species Jacaranda mimosifolia. Next base: position 39,046,286 of record CM032117.1, on the reverse strand, counting down.
AATTCCCATACTTGATCAAACCTTGTCCTCCAATCGTGGGCATGATTTTCCTTGATGAGGGTACCATTAAACATTTCTTAACCATATCCGTTGTAATCTTTACTTCATAATCTTGTATCTTCATAACACGGATGGCAAGATCAACACACTCAACCAATTGATTAACAAGAGTCATGTCCACATTTTTTATTCACAACATCAACATTGATTCAAATCCCATTTTCTTTAGGCAATTTTTTGATATGTTGTCAAACCAGCATTTATTTCAAGCAACTCTGGGAGTGATGTTCTGTGATCCAATGGCCTAACCTGAAAAATAAAAACCTAAAAACATTAAAAAAAATTCTAGAGTCACACATATGTGAAGCTATTTAGCATATGGGTTGATAAATCACGCACACAAAAGTATAATGATAGGATATTTCTCCACAAACAGTTGATTAATTAAATAGATACATGAGTACAAAATATATTATCAAAATGAGCATTTCTACCATAAACAAAATCAATACCACTCAAACACATGATGAATTGAAAATCAATTTTGGATCAAATTTCATTTAACTATCAAAAAGAAATTAATAAATATAATATATAGCTTATTAAATATTTATTTGAATAATAGAGATATACTTATAATATATGGCTCTAATTTTGTCATCTATTCTACTCGCAAATAAGAAATATAAAACATGATGAAAATATTCGATATTAAATTATTTATTCCATATAAATAATAAACACATGCATGACATCTGACAATAGAGTATATATGGAATAGCTTAATAAATTAGAGGACCCAAAGTGCGACAATAGGTTCCTATATAAATGATAAAAATTGCATGTATATCGTCTAACCTGAACTGGTGAAATAATCGTAGTCATCATTGCACGGCTCCTCATCATTTAATCACACATAACTAAAAAAGAAAATAAATATTGGGTTGGCTTCGTTATGTTTGCATAACTTAAAAATGGAGGGGTGTACAATATATAATGAGAAATGTACGTCATGTTTTACTAAAGTTTCATTCTGAATCGTGCCATCAATTGCATGCGTGGTAGAGCACAAATTCTTGCTTTGTCTCAAGGTCGCCACACCAACTCGTAAACTAGAATCAGTTTTATGACCTCCAATTGTGCACCTAAGTTAGGCGATGCCATAGTGAAAATAGAGTTCCTGGTTATTGACTCTAGTAATGATGGAGCATTCCACCTTGATGAAGTATGGGACCTACTTGCACTCTCGACATATGCATCCGGATGAACTTTTCTCTTTTGTCCAAATTCACCCGACATGTTGTTGTGATTGACTAAATAAATAAGGCAAATAAAATGGTTAGATCAATACGATTGAACAATATTTGGTATATTTATGAAATTGCATAAATGAACACAGTGAGCACAACAGTTACCAAACTATAATGCTATTCTAAGTATGATTTTTTTTTTCTTTCGAAAATGGAAATTAGCCTGACATCTGTTGTGCAACTAAATTAAAAGCACTAAGAACCAATCTCCTTTGGTTGTTCTAGGAAACCAGACTAAATGCCAAATAGTTAACCCATTTCTCCTATGTAATCTAATGCATACTCTAATTTCTAATATAAGAAATTTTTATGAACGGAATAATTTTCACCCTGAATTCAATGAGTTTTTGCATAATTACTGATGATATATTGCCTCTGTAATCTGACAACTGGCTGAATTGGGAACAAAAATCATGATATTTAAGATATCAATAAGTGATTAAAAAACAAGAAACAAATATACACACACATAGCAGAACACAAATACCTTCTTTTCTACCCTATATTACATGTCTTTCACATTAAAATGCATAAATATGTCATCTTGCCACATAATAATTACTTTAAAGTAAGAAAAACACCAATCAAATATATACAAACACAAATACCAACTGAGAATAAGTATCTAAATTCACAAATGAGAAACAATTTTTCAAGAAAAATAAATTCTTGAGATTGAGTACCAAGTTCTTCACAATGCCATGGCTCTTTATCACTTCTTATATGCAAGGAATTCACTTGGAGGAGAAGCTTTTTTCCTACTGTTGTGCTTTATTCGGCTGTAGGCAGAATATAATGTGGCAGTTTTTTCCTACTGATATGCTTCAGTTGTAGGCGGAATATAATGCATTTAAAGTGTGGGTTTCCTCCTAATCATGGAAGAATTTGTTTGAATGTGGTCTTTTTAATTGGATAACCATAATAGAAATTGCCTTAGATTTGGGTATTTTAACTGGACGAGAAGAGAAAATATGTTTTGATATGTGAATTTTTTTTTGAATCCATGAATCTTAATTTTGCTTAATATTCTAAATACATGGGTATTCAAACTAAAACATGATCCATTGATATGATACTCCATAAAAAAAAATTGTGGGATTCCATATGAACACTTACCTATTAAAGAGTAAAGGTAATGGGCAAAGTGGAACGGACCACAACCAACTAGAGCTGGCTCCGGTGCCAGCCTGACCGCAGAAGGTGGCTGAAATACATGGAGAGAAGAAACCATGAAATTCCGATGGAGAAAAAAATTCACTGAATAGCAAATTAGAGAGAACCATTTTTTTGGCCGACAGAGAGGGGTTGGCAGGGTGAGGGGCGGTGCATCTTTTCCTCATATCTCACTTTTAATCACATTAAAATATTTACTAGATTAAACATCTAAAGTAATAAAGTTAATTTTTGAAGGCTAGAGTAGCAATAGGATCCATAAATCAAAACTTCATAAGCTTGAAAATTACTAAGATACTCGAGATCCCAATGATCTAGTCATGCTATAGATCTGGATTAGGATGAAAAATTACCTCTTGTAACTCAAAATTAAGGAGAAGATCAACTATCTCTCACGAGTCCAGAAACTGTCTGGAACTGGCACAGCGGAAAGATGACAACAATTGCCCAAGCTAAACTTCTCCAAAATTCACAAAATTAAATGTGGAACGCATCAACACACAGAGGAAGCTACTGTGAAAAATTGGAGCCAAAAAGACTTTTGGATCTTTCCATAAAAATTCGCCAACCGGAAGCTACTGCAGGTGGATCTCCAAAACCGAGCAAGCCAAACACCTTGCCTCTATTGATACGATCCACACACCAAAAAATCTTCCAATTTCTCCTCACTAGAAGCTGGAGTTAGAGAGGAGAAAATGAGGTAGAGGAGGCCGATTTTCAGGTTGGGAGGAAGAAGAAATGTAAAGCTTCAACTCATGATGCAATGCATAGAGAGAGATTTTGGAGGGAATGCAAGAATCTAATTCTCACACTTTTAAGCCATTAATTTCGAATTTTGCATGCTCTCTATATCTATATATAGAGGGTGGAAGGTGTGATGTTAGTTGGCATCACACCTTCCTCAAGGTGACCGCCCAAGTGGCATGCCAAGTTGGCAAAATTCAAATTCAAGTCTTACTTGAATTTCAAGTGCATTTCAATTTCATTTGGAATTTAATTCCAAATTAATTAAGATGCTAATTTAAATGAACGCTTCATTTAAATTTTCCCTCCAAAAAGTATTCTTCCCATTAATTAAATTAAACACTTTAATTCAATTAATCAACTTTTGATTTAACTCTTAAATCAAACAAGCTTAACCCTTAAGTTTAAATTAGTCAACTTAACTCTTTAAGTCAACTTGTCCAATTGGTAGTCAATATGGTACCAAATAATTAACTCCTTAATTATTGGTCTAATTTAACTCTTCAATTAGTTGATTAATTTAACACTTAAATTAATCAAACCAAATTGACCGTTAGATTGGAACCTTGAAAATCTGTCACCAAAGGGTGATTTTTCCAACACTTGGAAAATTGCTCTACCAATTTTGGAAGCTATTTGGCTTTTGTATGTGACCCAATAGGTTCTACCATTCATTGGACATGGGCTCACAACTCTTTGTGACTTTTGAATATCTTATATTCATTTTAGTTTAAAACTCCTTTTAAACTAATCGACTCAATTCAATTAATCTCATTAGTTGAAGAATACCCAATCTCCATGGTCGATGTCCAATCTCAAGCCCATGGAGCCCAACTAATTGGGCGAAATGAATATTCTGGAGAACCATCATAGCTTTACGCGTATCATGCAAATACGGTCCTTCCGTCTCCTATCTCTTGAAAGAGGCCTAGGGCAAGATATTTGTCGGCTCCCTAATAGCCCCAATACTACGTCTCTATTCTCAATGTTCGATTCCCTTGTGTGACCTCACCTTTGAAAAACTCCTTTTCCAAATTGTCACACCACCTTGCGCAAGGATTTCTTAAAATCAATTATTATAGAATACATAGGAGATGCATTCGCCCTTCACAAAAGCGAGGAGTCGGATTCCATCTTGAATCTCACAAACCTCCATGCCAAGTAGCTCATACCCAACCTCAATCCAAAAGACCCGCTAAGTGGTCAAGGAAGAGTCAAAGCATGAGGACCGGACACAAGGTTACCATGGATCCTCAGGTCGGAGGACTAATAATATGCACTAGCGTAAGCGGGAGAATTAACCACTACTGACTTGCCACTACGGCTACCTAGTGGATTCTCCAGAGGGTCTTCAGTGCCTTATTCTCTAACAAGCACCCACTAACATGCACCCGTATCTCATACAAATTGCTCATAGAACGGAGCAATATCCAACTCTTGGATTTATGCATCGTTAGTGTAAGTCTATCTGGATCTTAGATGCCATGTCTCTTAAGATCTTATGACTTGGAAGATTTAAGATCACGACCGTGTAAGACTTATTCCATGGTCATCAAACCAAGTCCCATAGTCATGTGTGATCTAAAGGCTTCATCCAAATGCAAGTGAAGTAATATGAAGTATAAGATGAAGGTGGTCATATAAAGAATATCATTCAATCAAAATTATTTTACAAGAAAACAGCTTTTCAAGGTCAATCCTATTGGCTTGCCGGGCACTATTCCAACAATTTTAATTAAAGTTACACTATATATATTTAATTCATAATTAAATCTAATTTTAAAATATTCTTTTCTCTTTTAGGCGCAAAAATTTGAATCGATATGTATATATATGATGATAAAGAATTTTTTTTTCTTTGGCACATCATTTAAAATCAATAAAGAATAGAATCACAGAACTAATTTTAATTATCTTTTCTATTTGATATAGAATATTATTATAATAATTTTATTAATGTCATTGTCTATTACAAAGAGAGTCGGACAAAAATATTTAATAATATATTACTGAAGATCTCAAATAATTAATCTGATAAATTCAACACTATCATAAATCGATTTCTAATAAATTCCAATATGAAAAGTTTTTTTTTTTCTTTCTAAGCCATCAGTTCAAAATGAATAATGATAAGATTGTAAGATTATTATTAGGTATTTTTTCTATTTTATATAGAGATATTTTCATAAAATTTTGTTAATGACATTATATTCTCTAATAGAAAAACTGGAGCCGGATAAAAAGAATTACTAGTATATTGGTTCAAGATCTTAAGAAGATAAGTCCGATTCTACTAAAAATTCAATCCCTATCAAAATCGAATTTCAAAATCTAATTTAAACCTAAATCAAAAAGAATAGAAATTTTTATATCCCAAACAATAAACTCTAATTAAATAGATCTAATAATTAGACTTTAGATCCAAAATATTATGAAATCTAATATATATATATATGTATAGAGAGAGAGAGAGAGAGAGAGAGAGAGAGAGTAAAACTAGAACCGATATATACAAGATGATAAAAAAAAAATCCTTTAGCGCCTGAATTTAAAATCGATAAAGGATAGGATCCTAAAATTAATTTAATTACTTTTTACATTTAACACAAAATCTTATCATAATAATTTGAAAAGATAGTCGGGAAAAAATATTTAGTAGTATATTAAATGAATATCTTAAATAGTCAAGTCGAAATGTACTTAAAAAAATTCAACACAACCATAAATTGATTTATATTAAAATTTCAATCAGGAAAGATAATTTTTCTTTCTTAGACATGAATTCAAAATCGATAATGATAAGATCATAAAATTATTATTAGTTATTTTTCCTATTTGACAGAAAATTTATTCATATAAAATTTATTAATGGAATGACATTATCTATTAAAAAAAGTATATAATTATACAAAATATATATATTTACTAGTATATTGGTTAAAGATCTTAAATTAGTGGAGTCCAATTCTAAATAAAATTCAATCCCTGTCAAAATCTAATTCATAATTAAATTCCAACTTGAGAAATGGTATATTTTTTCTTTTAGGTGCTCGAATTTGAAGATAAAGATAGCATCATAATATTATTTTTCATTTTTTTCATTTTAACACAATAATATCATAAAAATTTTATTAATGTCATGCTCTATAAGCAATAAAAAATTATATCTGAATAAAATAATTTATTAATGCCTAAAAAATTATTAATTTTTAGTTAAAAATCATATATAGTCAGATTGCATTTTGTAAATTTCCTAACTATTAGCAACCACATAAAGTATACCATTTATCGTCCAATAAATAAATACAGTAGATATACTATTCCATTTATGAATGAATCAAATTCAATGGAATTTTTATTTCTCGAACCAGAAACTCAAATTAAATAGATCTAACAATTAGATTTTTTATCCAAAATATTATGAAATATAATATATTTGACATATATAGTAAAATGATGTTCAATCACATTTTTAAGTATCTTATGTAGCAATGATATGACTAAATTTTATTTTTTTTCTTTTCCCTTTCTATAGTGAAACATACCTCAACATATGATGTTCTATCAAATGTAAACAGGTCCATATTAACTCATTTTTTGTAAGTCCTATCTAATTATGATAAATACTCTGTATATGTATATATCATGTATATATATTCTATATCAGTAATTTATGCGACTCTCTATATTAATATATCATGTTTCTAACTTCTAACTATATTGTCTAATAGTTTCTTCTAATGTTTTATATTTACATTCTCAAATCTGGTTTTTCATACACATTCACAAAATACGTACATACATATATATATTTATATATTTCCATTCATTATAGGTGTATTTGTTGATATAATTTAATTAACATGTTTCGCACCATATATGCAGTGCATATACAAATGTTTCATACATAGTCTTTTGTAATAATATAAAATTTATTATAATTTAATTTAAGATTTATATCATGTTACTCCATGAATTATCTCTTATTTTATAATTAAACCTTTTAATTAAGCTGAATTGAGGAAATTTCTTAATCTAAGCTAAAAATCCTTAAAATTACTTTGTACAAAAAAAAATCTGAACATGAAGTTCGCTATTTAATGATATAAAAATATTCATATTCCTTTTTCTCCACCGCTCGAGACCATTTTGATGAGTTTTTATTCTTTCTAAAGATGCATGTTTTTATAATGTTTAAAATTGATTTTTATTGTTATGAACCAAGATAATTAAAAAAAAAAATTAAAGTCCTAATTTTGTGGCAAGTTAAATATATTTTACTACATACGTTTACTTTTTCTCACCATTTTGCTACTATAAAATAATGCAGCTTTTGTCATGATCCTCATTATTAAAAATAAATAAGTGACTACAATTAATAAGTTAGTAGTTTACAATACATGCCTGCCAAAATTTTATATAGGCAAATAAGAAAAATATTTAAGAGAAATGATTCAACATCAAGAACGTTTCTGATGGCATATACATTCATATAAAATATCTTATGTTTCACTCATTTTAATAATTAAATTGTATTCAATATTATTTATTTTATTCTTCTAAATTAAATATCTTGTGTTATATTTATAATATCTATATACATTGGTTGATAGCTTATTACTATAATTTATAGGTAGCATAAAAATAAATATTTTTTATTTTCTCTTTCATAAAATATTGGTGCATTATTAATTAATTTATATTTACTTAGTTTTATTTCTTTTTTTTTATTTTAATACATTTTTAACATAATAAGGAATTCTATTGATGGTAACAAAATCAATTATAAATAACATGATAGAACATCTGAAAAATGATTGAGCTGGATTGGTTGTATTTTTAATTTCCATTCTCTATTTTCACCATTTTCTAATACATTTTCATCTTGTGATTGTTTTACGTGTGATAAATGAAAATCTTGTAAAATTTTTGAAAAAATATGGATTGAAAATAATATTTTAATTTAACAATGTTAAATATTTTAATGTAGTATTAATTATTATTGTTTACTTCATTATGAAGCCCACTTTTTCCTCTATGTTCCATCAAACAAATTATATTGAGATAAAAAGTATATTAATAAATTTTAAGTGGATCCCATTTTTTAGATAAGATAGAAAAGAAAATAATTATTTAATAACTGTTTATGATGTGATAAAATATATTATTAAATTAGTAGGTAACATATGATAGATATAGATATGAAAATGAAAAAAAAAAATGATATTTTCATTGAAAGTGCTACAAACAATCACATTTTCTATTTCAAATTAGTATAAAATTAAAAAATATTATTTTAGAATACAATCAATCCAAGCAATAGCTTCTCGAACACATTTTTTTCCGAAGAATCAACCACCTTAAGGAGGGGTTAGCCATGGACCTCAACATAATTACTATTCAATTTCCAGGAAAACATCACCATGGAAATGCTCCAACCAGCAATACTTGTGTATATATATTCCTTTTATACAACGCATTTCTGTTCTTCGTTCGAGCAAAAGAACCATGATTTCATCGTGCATTAAGGATGTTCTTTCAATTTGTCCTCTGCACAATGAAACACTAAAATACTTAATAAATCAATTTGTTTTACAATTCAAAATGACTTACGGACGTATTCAGAATCTGTATGTACAAAGAAACTTGCAGCCACTATAAGATAGCAGAGAAGCAGCATTAGCCCTTTGAAGTAACTTGACGTTCCCTTCTACAAGCCAGAAGACATATTTTAATGAAGAATCGAAAATTTGGGAAAAATCTAAAGAAATACATGCGCTGAAATAGGAGAGTATTTTGACTGAAATGACTGAGAAATAGGAGTAAATTGGTAAAGCTCACAAGCTTACCTGCAACATGAAGGCAACTACAAGAACAGTCATAATGAGAATAGCTGTCTCAAATAGTCTAAAATTCAAGTCCATGGGACTCCCATGATCCAGCCGACAACCACACAAAAAAGAATCCGTAGTTATTGCAGCAAAAACAGGTGAGGAAAAAAAAAAAAAACAAGAAAAACACACTTGCAAAAGGTAGTTGAACTTAAATCTCAAATTCAACAGTTCACTAGGGAATGAGTATTTAATAAGATATAAATAACTCAATTTTCTCTCATGAACTATTTGTCGTCAATTGATTAGTTCAATCTAAAACTTCAGACAAGCGGGTAAACCAAAAGAAGATTCATGTGCTGGTTAATAGAGTTGAAGTTACCAAATTTTGAGGAGTTGGTATCAATTTATGCTGAACTGCCCATATAGGTCCTAAAACCATATTTGCTAAATGAAATAGAGACAATCTGACTTGATCTTATGAGAGATCTACGCAAAATGAATGCACTTATTTTCAAATAATTCACATCATCTCTGCTAAGCAACTATCATCGGGTGCATATCAAGAAGTTTCTTATAGAAATGTTAGTAAAAGAATATTCTTGTTCATATATACCATGTATAGCTCTTGAGACAGTGTAGCCAGTTCCTACGAGTAGCAACAAGTTGGTTTCAAGAGGGGAAACTTGGTGCACATTATAATCATCTCATTCACGGATAACATCTAATAATTGGCATGCATTTTTATTTATTCAAGTACATACCACAAACATTGCTGTGTTGATGCGCCTATTGCCACTCCCAGAGAAATGTCCTGCTCAAACAAAGCAAAAAAATGAGAAATTTAATTTTACAAGAAATATGAAATGGATGAAAATTTAAACACTTACAAGCTTATCTTTCAGGCAAACATAATAGCACCTGCATGTTCTGGGAGCAGGATGACACTTATAGACGCTTCTAGAACGTTCATTGCAACAGATGCTCCCTGAAAATATTGCCGCATTTTCCCATTAGAATGCAGCTGGGAATACATTAGCACATTTGCCACAGTACTGACAAGAAAAGGTGTCGTATGTGTGATTGTTATAACGAAAAAGTTCGACGAAAGAGAAGTTGTACCTCTATGGCGTTAACCAAATATTTTGATAGAACTGATATCAGGGTAGTGAATATGAAAAACCACATGATTGATTCCCACTTTGACATATCTGGCGCCTCATTGTCATCTGAGCTCTCACTATTTGGACTCTCTGCCTATATTTTCATATGAATTCAGCTCAGACAAATTAAGTACTAAAGTAACTAAACAGCAAAAGATGACTGTAGAAAATAGCCAAATGCTCATAAATGCAATGAATTTATTTGCTAAGGCAAGCTCATAACAACCGTTTGCAGACTTCTCGACAACACTGATGGAGTAAAGTTGGCGAAAATTACCAACTTCTCATAATAGGCAGAATCTAAAAATATGATGCATAAAATCAAGAAACCCAGAAACATGTAGCCTGGTGATTTGTGTTAACTGATATCATACAAATATCACGTACAATGTTAGAATAAGCAAAATCCTGCTTTGTTTATGTTTACAGAATATTTGCAGTTAAATGGTGATACTGAAGACAAAAATCTGTAAAATAAATCTACAAAGTTTAGAAGAGGGTAAATTTAAATGATTCTCAATGCACCATCACACCCTTATTTAGAAGAATTAAAGATGAATAAGGAATAAATATCTCTGGAATGAAACAATGATTGAGAGATTTACTTCATTTATAGGGGTGTAGAGGTCTTTTTGGCTTGTTATGCTACCAGCACAACACAACTGCTAAACCTTGAAAGTGCCAGCTCAGACTTGCCAAAATCCAACTCAGTGCGTATGAAGTGGAGAACGGCTGGGAACAAGAGACCCATCATCACTGCCATCAAGAGCAATCCCAAATTCATTGCCGCAGATGGCTGCAAAATGATTTATTTTAGTTAGATAACCATAATGCATAAGAGCATCATAAAATGTTGACAAGGTTGTTTCCTTTTAGAGTGGATGAAACACGATGATTTACCAACCTTGCTGAACACTTGTTCCCTTTTATGATGAATAATTCCTCCTCCTAAAAGTGTACATCCAAGTACCAAGTAATGATTGCTGAACAACAAGTATCATGTCACTTTTCAGTGTGTGCATAGATATTATCAGCTCCATTGCATTACAAAATGTTACATTTAAAAGACCCCCAACTGAAAATTTTCGAGAAAAAGGTAATTGTAAAGTACCTTCAAATTAGAATCATCAAAATAGATATCAAACCTATTAATTTTATTCAGCTCATCTTTCTTCAGAGGAAATCTTAAAAGGACTCTGTAGTGATGTTTAAAATACAAAAAGCTAAGATGAATAGATGTAAAACAAGAACCATAAGACTGTAACTCTGCACTGTAGTTCAAAATTTGTAGAGGTAACATTAGAATAAAAAAGGAGGAATTAACAATTTTCAGCAAAGTTATATACTCATTTCTTACTTCATAATTCCCTCAAATTGGGAGTTTGGCGGGCAACACCATATAAGCTGGGGTTAGAACTTGTCTCTCTGATGACCTCAAGAAAGATCTTTACAGCTGAAAGAATTATGACCTAATTTACTTTTCCTTATTTTATTATTTGTACAACAGAAACAAATGCTATCAATATTGTTAATTGATATAGAGAAACCGATAAGAAATCATCCTTCCTACTTTCTAGCGTGATGTGCTAAAGTGCAATATCTTGATTCTTTTACTACATATGTAATTTGTAATTGAACTCCAGTCATTCTAACATTAAGTTCATTTACTTTTTCATTTTCTTTTGACACTTATAGTTCAGTTATCTGCCATAAGCATTGGTGTCAAGCTTTGCCGTCTTCCATTGACCATGCGTAGCTTCTGCTTTGGCAGGCCCCTGCCAAAACAATACAAGAAAAACAAAAAAAGAAAAGGGTAAGTGAGTAAAAGACTTCTCAATGAATTCCAAGCTTTCTACTTGAGCCATGGTAGCCCTTCAGTCGATGCAAGCTTGAAAATTGTTAGTTAGACATACACAACATTTGCTAAATGGTTCTTAGTACCCTTAGTTCAAGTGAGTAAAGGCATAGTTTGCCTTTCCATATCACAACCTCCAAAAAAGTTTGAATGGATTTTTAGATGGATACTGTAAATGTCTGAATCTTGCTCACGTAATCTTAAAGTATAAATGAGAAATATGTGAATGGACAAAGACCTTGTGCTTATTAGTATCACCTCTGCAAGAAAATGGTCCCAATTTACCAATCCAAAAATAACAGTGTCTTTATATTTTTCCATTTCATCTACTTGACAGTGAAACAACCACAAGATCATTCTTAAAAGGGAAATCATCGGGATAGCAAATATGGGTCATTTCACATTCCATCAATTTGCTATAAATTCAACAAAGGCAGCAAGGATACAGATCCTACTTATCTTATTGCACATGGAGTGACCTTGTAATCTAATATGTATAATTAGGTGAAGTAAGACATTAGTCTAACACTAGAAAGCTAGCCCCCTGCATGGTCATGTTGAAAGCATTTAACATAATTATGATTTAACTGGACTTTTATTGTCTTTATCAAAAGGGAAGTGCAACTAAAAAAATTAAGAAAAGCATTGCCAGTTCAAGAAAACAAGCATGGAACCTTAATTAATTAAAGATATGGGAACACGAAGAAGCATAGAAAAGAATGCAACAAGACATAAATGAGAGTGCCGTGCAAAATAACACACTTTGGGGTATTACTTTTGAAGTTTTTAAGCACATCATTTATTGATTCTAGCAATCTCTGTATTTTTGTAGGAATAGGAACAGATGAAAATTGAAATGAATTGACAAACAGCCGCATCTTATTTTTGACAAAAATGACATAATACATATTTGAATATTTGCGCAATTTCAAATAACCCAAAGTTTTGTACGCAAGCTATGGTGACACAATGAAAAGAAGGAATTTTGGATACCTAACAAATCATGACGAGACACCATCTTTCACTCTTTTTTCAACAATTCTATAACATTATTATTTCTTAAAGTCGGGTTAGAAAGAATAACAAAATTTGATTATGAATCCAAAATAAAAGAAGCATCTAAACTTCATTTAGAATTGATAATTAAAAGGATTTCATTCTATTGGTTGCAGTGAGTATTTCAAAATTAGCATAAACCATAAGCATTGATCAAATAAAAGAAAAAATGCTGAGTTTCTCCTTTACAAGGATTTTCATGAATATCGGAAGCAACAAATATAGGGATATTGAGAGTATCATAACATCTGAAACATTAAAAATTTTACTTCACGTCGTCAATATCGGTGCATGATTTGAAACAGAAAGTAGCCATCAATCATTACTTGATACAGACCACAATGTAAAGTGAATGCAATGAACTCAACCACCAAGATATGTATGCAAAATTACAAGTTCTGATAACTCTGAGGTCTTTGTATGGAAAAAATAAAGTGAGGAAGTAGAAGCAAACCTGTAGGTCCAGTCAAAAAAGCAAGTTGCCTACATCAGAAAGAAAATCATATCAAACCCTGGTCTGTACAACAATAAATGCAAACCAAAACCTCTATGGTGCATACAAGTTCAATATCTTTTTCGTATGGCATGCACAATGAATGCATGCAACTTAAGTCACAAAACAAAAATAATTTTTCTGCAAAAGACAAAATAACCTGTTCATTCTGTTGTTTGTTACCTACAAAAAGTGCTTTGGCTCACAAGTATATGAACCTTTTGGCCAAACATACATTCTGTACCCTGATTCTCTGATTGCAGAATTAAGAGAAAGCATTAAAGAAGACAAATTAGATTGTTCAGCACATATGCTAATAGCCTTGCATATGCATCTACCCATATTTAGTTATTAATGCTGCACAGTTGAAGGTGAGATGTTAAAAGCATACTCAGTAGCCCAGCCCAAACGTTCAGCCAAGGGAATGATGCCGAGCAAGTTTAAAGTGAAGACCCAGCCTGAAATTATTTCAAGAACTACATTGATACGTACTATTGATCTGTTAGTTACATGGCATGTAAGGATTAAATATATATTTGATAGGGGAATGGGGAAATACAATTAATAAGATTCAAACAGATCAATAGTTTGTATATTCATTGGTCAACAAATTGATCACTGCGGTGATTTTAGGGGGAAATTGCAATTTTAGTTCACCAACTACACCCTCTTTTGATTTCACTCCATTTTGATATGGGGTAGCACATTTAGTCCATTTTGTACAAAATTTTAGCACATTTAGTCCAATTTTTTGCAATTTTAATCCATCAGGCTGAAAAAATTTCAATTTGGCCCAAAAATTGCCCAATCAGCTTTCAATCGGACCTAATTTTGAGGATTTCATGACACATGTCATCTTGCGCCACGTCAGCAAATTTGCTATAAAAGAAAAAAAGAAAAAAAAAGAAAAATGTATAATATATTATATAATATATACATATGTATAATATATATAATCTAAACATATGTTTTTTATATTCATCTCCCCCACCCCCACCCCGAAGCCCCCAAATCCCCCCACCCCAATGCCACTAGCTGCCAGCAGCATAGCCGACGGCCATGGCAGCTCGGGCCGCCGGCAGCCTCACGGCTGCCAGCGAAAACGAAAGGGAAAAGGAAAACAAACAAACCATCCCTCCCCCCCAACACACACCCCCTTGCCACCCTACCGCCCGCCTGCCCCCAACCCCACAACTTAACAAGCTGCCATGGCAGTGTACATATTGGCCAAATCTGGCCACTAGCAGCCATGGCCAAATATGGCCATGGCAGGGTTTTATTTATTTTATTTTTTTTTTGTTCTTTTCCGCCGGCAGCCAAGCCTAGCGGCCGTTTTGGCCACCGGCGCTTTTTTGGCTGCCGATGGCCATGGCAGCTGGTGGTGTTGGGTGGGGGGGATTTGGGGGCTGGGGGGGGGGGGGGATAAATATAAAAAATATATATTTAAACTATATATATTATATATGTATTATATTATATGTATAATATACATATATATTATATTATATATATAATAATATAAATTTTTAATTCTATTGATTATTTTTATTTTTTTCCCTTAACATTTTTCTTTTTTTTTTTTTAATTTTGGCCATTTTGCTGACGTGGCGGATGAGGTGGACGCTGATGTGGCATTAGGTGACACATGTCACAAAATCCCCAAAATTTGGGCCCGATTGAAGCTGACTGGGCAATTTTTGGGCCCAATTGAAAATTTTCAAGCCCGATGGACCAAAATTGCGAAAAATTGGACTAAATGTGCAAAAATTTACGGCCACTGGACCAAATGTGCTAACCCCATATCAAAATGGACTAAAATCGAAAAAGGGCATAATTGGTGGACTAAAATTGCATTTTCCCCATGATTTTAGTGTGATCCCCTGCCATTGCTAATTGCTTAACTATACTTCCATCTAGATCCAATAGAATCCACACAAAAAAATAAATAAATAAACATAAAAGAAATCATCCATAGAAAACCCGCCTCAAGAAAAAGTTATTATCTCTTTTTCATCAGAGTTAAATATAAACTTACTCGTATTTGTAGGTATAATTGGGCGGCTATAACCTGGGTTTGCCTCTAAACGACTGTAGCAACCAAGAAGACACACAAAACCCATTGCATTCTGGGTTTGCCTCCCTAGATGTTGTACCAATCGGTAGAGCGAAGATGACGGTAGACCTGGCAATTGGGTACCCGTGGGTAACCCAATCATGGGTAACAACGGGTTGGGTAAATTTACCCATTTTTTATTGGGTACGAAGTAGAGGACCCGTTACCCATGCTCAAGGGTAACGGGTAACCCGTGGGTACCCAATAATTTTTATTTTTTTTTAATATTTAGAGGTAAATTAATATCCAACTTGTGACTTACATGATGTTACTCAAATTTTAACTAAATAAAATTCAAAAAACAAAAAAACTACAAATTTCAAACATTAAATTGAACAAATACCTAAAGCACATTAATAATATTGTAGTTTAAAACTTACATCTTAAATATTCAAAGTCTACCAAATTTAAAGTACATCACATTCAAAAGTTCAAATTTAAATCTATTACATGCCAAAAGTTTTTTGAATTGAAAGTTTAAATATCAATTGAACATTGTTGTCCTTGTGGAAGAAGATGTTGCATCCATGGGAATATGCACAACAAGTTGTTCATCACTTGGCTCATCATCACCTACAAAAGAATATATGCTCAATAACAAATATTTAAAAAGAAATAGGTAATATTGCAAAATACGCAAAAGAGCTTAGTCAACTTACTGCCTTTTGTTTTTTAAATTTGGGAAGGGATTTTTGTTATTTAGGGTTTTATTTTATGATATAATTTTTAATTTAATTTGTTATAAATATAAAATATTTATATGTAAATATATATATTATATAAAATAATAAAATATATATTTATAAATACGGGTAACCTGCGGGCCGGGCCAAAAAGCGGCGGATAAATTGGGTACGGGTAAAATTACCCGTAATTTTTTGGGTTGGAAAAACAAGACCCATTACTCGTATTTTTTTGGGTACTCATGGGTACGGGTTGAATTTTGTCAGGTCTAGATGACGGGGGCAAAGAGAGGAACGGAGAAGTTGCTCGTGGTGGTAAAGGAAATTGCACGTGGCCGGTGATGGAGAAGAAATTGTGCGGCTTGGATAAAACACTAAGGTTGCGTTTGATAGGAATAACTAATTTTGACTCGATACGATTAGGGGTTATTTAAATGAATTAATATACTTGTTTAATAGTAGAGATTATAGTTCAAATTATTAATTTTATAATCTTACATTCTTATTTAATTTGAAAATTTGAGAAATACTATTTTCTTAAATTTCAATATTGCCTCATCTCTAAAAATTAGCTACGTCAAAATGAAAAACAAAATCGTCCATATATTTTTTGGTTGATCTGGTTAGACTACAATTTTACCTTCAACCATAGGATAACAAGTGGGCTCAATTACGTAAACAGTACGAGCTCGATGAGGGTCGAGTCAATCTTGGCTCGACTCGTCACCATAATCACTTCTATCGAATAAGTTACTAACATAAATTGAAGGGACTATTCACTGTAATCTTTCTTATCAAACGCGGCCTAAACAGATGAGAGACCAAATTTTAATTTGAGTTTTTCTTAATTTAGGATGGGTTTTTAATAGAAAATTTAAAAAAAAATCATTTAATTAAATAAGTTTTTAATAATAAAATTTTATTATTGGTAGTCATTTTTTTAATGTAATGAACCAGTAGCATGCAATTAGAATTAACCATTAACCTGTCATATAGGTAGCAAGTTAAATGTATTTATTACGATATCAAATAATCATTTAAACAAAAGGTTATGATTTTACATTTTAAATCTAATGACTCATATTAAAAGTACATATGTACAATGAGATTTGCAAAGTAAAATACTCCTTTTTTATTTGCAATGAAAAGATTTAAATTTAGTTATTGTAGATCTTATTACTTTTCTACATCTCATTGTTTTATTTTATTTAGAGAAAATCATTACAATTTATTTATTATAAATCTCGTTATCTTGCAAAGATAAATAAAAAATATATCATTAAAATTAGTTAATGAACTCTAATTTCTTTAGAAAATAGAAACATCATGAAATCTAGACCATGCATTTTTAAATGTGAAAATAATGCTACAAATAAAAACATGCAATATTTTGATTTGAGTTGTTGTACTGTTACTGTGTCTGTCACATGACTTTTAAAGATGTTCTACCACTCAACCCTCCAAGACAAAGACAGCCCACATAACGATGTCAGATCCAACTTTCAATAGAAAAGGGCTTAAGAGATCCAAACAACATTGGGATCACTTTTACAGCTTGTTAGTACTTTAGAAACAAGTTTTTTAAAAGGTTCTTCACCCTTCAAAAGTATTTCATAGCCTCAAAATACCTTCACACTCCAAATTAAATTTATGAGAACTTCTTATATGTTCTTTTAACACTTAAAAAAGTATATTAATCACTGAGCGTGGAACTCTGCACGCTTATGTGCATATGTAAAATATATATATATATATACACACACACATATTATAAATAATTTTCTCAAATAATGAATGCTTTTAACAGTTCTCTTTTATCTCTACAAAATTCCTTTATAAAATCTCTTTACAATTTATAACTTGCCCAAGACACTCGAGAGAAAATATATCCCGCAAGGAATTGAGTTTAAATCACAGCGGCCAAATTGAAATCATTCATAAACCATTTTACAAGAAAGAATGAGCAGAACAAAAAGCAGGAGCTCCAATTGCTAAATAAAATCTAACTTTTTACATACCATTACATACTATATACATAATAATAATAATAGTAAGATTACAAATAACATTGTGTATTATTATACTACAAATTTGTACCTTAACAATCTACCAACATCAACAGTTACACAATTAACAGCTACTTGATTCTGTCGCCATTAAAAACATTTCTTGGAAAAGAATGAACCTAACCTCCAGCTCGATCGCTCCAGAAAGAATAAAACCACCCAAGTTAAGCCGGACTGCCTGCATTCTGTGAAAAGTCACACATCTCTGCACATGCCACGGGCGTTACTACTACATCGGATGTAAGACCTAGAAGTCGGATTTCATCAGCCTAGTTCGAGGTTTTATGATAATGTCATCAAAGGGATTCTTCTGCTCTACTTGAATGTAGTCTCTTGTTTTAAGAACCTAGCAACACATTCATGTCGAAACACAAAGATTAAGAATCATACCTACCTATACACCAAGGGGAACTGGTTAAAATTTCAGAAGAAATTGAGGAGCTAAACGAAAAGAAAGTTTCTTTGAACAGTACCAAGGTTTCAAAAAACATCCTCGATGCTTCCTTGCATGATTTGCCAATTAAGAGGTTCTTTGTGGAAAGAGATTTCCTTCCGCTCTCTGCCTCTTTAACAAACAACGTCTGAAGATACTTGGAAACAGCCCTGCAGAAAAAGGAAATGTTAGATCTCTAAGGTGGCAAGACACCCCACAAAGTCAAGCTCGCTCTTTGATTCTGGGGTGCTTTTGACTTATATTTTGTGTTCCTGACATTTTCACATCACCCGTATTTCTGACTGATGTACTTTTCTTAATGATGTTTCAGCTGAATTAAACGGCTGGCTTCAAAGGTACTCAACCTGAAGTCTGAAGATTAATGGACTTTTCCGGGGAATGTGTGGATGGATAATTTTTCTCAAGGGTATTTCGATAATTTTACAGCTTACTTATGTAAAAATCAGAATCACAGACTGGAGGGCAGTGGAATTGTCAATCTCTTGGGTAAAATTTACGTAGAAAATAAAGCCAAATTCATTTCCATACAAGATACGCAGCAGAGCAGTAAGTCATAGAGTTAATACCAGAAAACGAAATCCCTAATTTGTAAAATCGATAGAGAATAGTCCAGCAGAACATATACCTTGTACGGGAAGACCACCCAGTGTTCTCAGTGAATCGTGCCTCTTGATCGTCCGGAATATGATCATCGGCTATTTCAGTTAGCTCATCATCATCAACATTTAGAAACTCTGGAAGCTCATTGAGAAATGGGTCAGGCATAGGCAAGCCAGATAAACACAAGAGACAAAAACAAATTTCACAAGACTGAAAAGAGGCTAGAAAAATAACATTGATTAAGATTACAGAACCCAGCCGCAACGGACAAGAATGACTTTGAATTTCCATGACCCCAAGCTTAATCAGGTTTATGCAGTGCCTACACTGTCAAGTAACTTCACATGGAAACTCCGGGTCCAACGCAATCATATATGTCTAGTCAGTACCAAGACCATGTCAGGAAAGCGCTGAGCCCACCCAACCTCTAGAATTCACTTAATAACCGTGTTTTTTTTTAGTATTTTCAAATTATAAAAATGAATAGAAGAAACTACATACTGCAAATGATCTGTGAGGATAACTAATTATTCTTTTATAAGCTTAACTCATTACTTTTGTTGTGTACAATAAATTTACATATTTTAAATCATGACTGAAATTTAGATATCAAAGTAAATAATTTTATAGATAAATCATAATTTGATATATTATCTAAACCAAATACTTGTAGTGAAAAGGTTAAGCTGGAACCCTAGGTTCCCTGAAATCAGTCCAGCCCAAACCACACTTACAGTATCAATAGGACCTAATAACTATCCAAGCCTCAAATGAAGAGAGAGTCAGGCCTCCAAGCCCATTAACGCACCTAGCCTAGAATATAGAAACCTTCAGAATATTCAACCCATGAAAACCATGTTGACATTTTGCTATGGGCTAGTTGCTGCAACACTTGCAAGTCTTTTGTTTTCACTTTTCCCTTCCCCCAGTTCAAAATGCTGGCAAGAGGATAAATCTAACTAGTAAGATAAAAGTAAACCTGTGTCATTTCCAGCAGCAGAATACTTCAATTCCTGCATCATGGAGATACGAAGTTACTATAAAAATCTCAACATAGTTGAAAAAGGAAAGGTCAAAGACTTTAGATGTATGCAACTGAAAATACAATAATGGTAGAGAAAAAATGTTATTTGCCAAACAAAAATGAAGAAAGTTCAAAACAGAAAGGTCTAGATCCAATGTAAATGGAAAGGAGTTAGATGTATGCGGCTGAAAATACAAGTAGAATATGGGTTCATAATGTCGGAGAGAAAATATAATTTGGCAATCATTACAGACTTCATATATGTAAGGCACTCCAGCAAGAATGCCCATCAAAAAGCTTCCTTCTCATCTGTATACATGATATGGTAATCCATGACTATCTAAATCTAACAAACCCATTCAGTAACAATAAGAAAATACTGCCATCTTTTACATATGTTGTTTATGGGGATACTACAACCCTCCAGACAATAGTTATGCAAGAGAACCAAACAACTAAGTAACAATGACAACAAATGCTACCTCGTAAATTTTTTTATTTGTTAAGAATGGCATATGTAAGCAACAAACTTCTCATAAAAAAATTTCTATAGGAATTTATAGATTGGCAAAACCCTATAAACAAAGTTAAAATGAACACCAATTAAGTGCTGTCAGAACCGCATAAACAAGGTTAAAATAAAAGCACCAACTTAAGTCAGCTCTCAACTGTTGACATTCATAAACACATTATATTTTCTCTTTATGGTATGCCCTCCTATGTAGGCTGTCTCTAGTGGCACAGAATTCTAGAACCAGGAGATCTAGGAACCAAGCCCCACAATTATGAGAGGATTTAAGTTCTTCCTTAGCTATACAACCACAGGATCATGAGGTTTAGGTAATATGCTTTATCATGATAGATTCTTCTACTTTATAGTAGAAGAAAAATCATGAATATGCTTTTCATTGCTCATTCAGAAAAGGAGAGAATCCAAATTTTGATTACTTGGCATTGGAAGCATGAATTTTGAGACATGAATCTAAGTCATCATAGAAATTATCATTTGAAAAACAAGTTATATATAAGATCAGATGTGATTATGTAATCCACCAGTGCAAATAGTTCCATATAAATGATCTTATGCAAGTAGTTAAGGAATAGTAACCGAGTGTAGCAAAGCAAAAAAAAATTATTAAAACATTGTGCATCTATCAAATTCCATGCTGAATCAGAGAATAGATTGCTGAAACATAAAATGACTTACCCCTCCATCGTGCAGATCAAAACCAGAACTTTCCGCATCCATCATATAGCGTTGATAAGCTTCTAATTGTTCTGGATTTTCACTATTATTCATGAAACCATCCTCCCGCAGACCTACTTGTGCTGGATATGGAGAAGCCATAATATGTTCCTCTGAAATAACACTATGGGTTACACCATGGTCATTATATTCCAACTCTCCATGTTTAGCATTTGATAGCAGCTCAACAGTAACATTATTTTGCGCCAAATCTGGCAGTACGTCATCCCTTACTACAGGTTCAATCTCAACTGCAGCATTAGTATCACCATCCTTCTCTGTAAGCTCATCCCTACTAAAAGCTTGCCCATTGTTAACATCCATTACTGCAGAATCCAACTCAACTAAGGGCTCATCTGTCTTTTGATCAGGTGAAACAGCCGATGTGTCAACATTCACGGAAATGTCTCTCTCACTGGTCTCAGTCATGGAACCTGTTTGAACCACACCAGCTGAAGCCTCAACCTTATCAACTGAAGCATCTTGAATGGAGTATAACGAATTGACTCCAGCATCATCATTTTTTTGACTTGTTTCAGCTCCAGTTACATCCAGCAAAAGCTCCTGCTGTGAAAGATCAGCCCCCACATCACTCGTAGGTTTATTCTGCTTTTTGCTGATGTTCATTTCTACATTCACATCATCAACCTCCTTCAAACTATTATCAATCAGCTGAGGACTTTTGCTGGGCTCCGCCATCTCATCATCTCTGTCCAACAAAAGCTCGCTTCTTATCCTCACTCCACTTTGGTCTGTAACATTAAGCCTTTGAGAACCATAATCATTTTCTATGTCCAGGTTCTCACCATTTTCAGCATTTTGGAAGGTCAAATGTAGTTCAGCTGTAGTTGCATGAGCATCATCATTTTTGACATCATGAGAAGTTAATATCAGTTTACCCATGGTTTCAAGGGAAACATCATTTTCATTGTTTCTAGAGGGTAGCCCGGGCTCAGCCACAATTTCAAGAGACGCACCATTTAGATCATTCTTCCATACTTTGATTCCACTCAAATCCCACATTTGACCATGCAAAGATGCCAATTCAATTGACATGCCTAAGAAAAAAATTCAAAGTAACAGAGTGAGAAACTGAAATAGTTTATGTCCCAATAGAGGTACAACTATATAGGCGAAGGGATATTAAAAGAGAAGAGGAAGAAGAAAGAGGGGGGGTGGGTGTTTATTAGAAGAGAACTCACAACTAACATTAAACAGGTCATCACTCGAGATTCGAGATTAGATAATCAAATAAAATGTATATGATGATAGACGGATAGCCTAAGAAACAAAATAAGCTAGTGATGTCTCCAAAATGTTGAGATATTCAGGTTCAATTATCTGCCAAGCATTCATGCCAGTGGATATCATCAAAACTACAGTTGAGGTCCATGTAGTTCTACAACCATCCACTGTGTTACAAGCTTACAGTGCATAGATTCACAACTAATGAGATGAGACTTCTTCATGGCCAAATGCATTGCAGGTCTAAATAATAACCATAGAACTTAAACGATGCTGAACGCATCAGAAATAATCAATCACCCGAAGAGAATATGCACCGGTGCAGCTCACAAGTAATCAAATATAGCTAAATGATAAAAGTCAAAAACATTTGAACTCACAGAAAATATAATTCAAGAGCACAGGGTAGCATATCAGCATAACAAACTCACCAGTAACTGTCGGTTGAAGAAAAATTTCATCTTCCAAATATTGTTTCTTAATCATCGAAATTTCAGGGCGTGTACAAGGAGCTTTCTTTCTTACACGGCGTATGTCTTCAGTGTTCATCAGCTGTTGTCGTATCATGCTATGAAGGAACAAAGACAAAGTAAGTTCTTAGAATCTTGTGAACAAGCTAACAAACAAGGCCCATGCCAAAAACTGGAAAACCTGGAATTAAATCTGAGTTCAAAGTGACTAAATCAGAGCATTTGATAGGCATAGCTTAAAAGGTACCAATAGATAGTCAAATTAACATAGACATTGATCTGGGAACTCTCCTGTAGCATATGAATGGAAAAATTTAACAGCCAAATAAATCCAGATACAAATGTCGGGGTAACAAAGAAAATGTATTAGAGGAAGTGATGAAGATTCTACCGAAGTGATTATTTTGATCATTAAATGAGATGCATAATCTGTTACATGCAAATTACTTCTCAATTATTAGTTAATATATCAGCATGCTGTGCAGTCTTGGAAACCGTTTGAATTTTATACGACGGATAATAAAAGTCTCGGCCAAGAGGATTTTATACGTAGAATAAGTGTAAAAAGAGGGACATACTCGCCATGCAAAACCATTGTATCATCCATAAGCACTTTTCTTTTGGGGGCACCAGTACGTGGAGCAGAACGAGTACATTTCACAGATGTCACTTCAGAAAGGCGCGGTGTTGGCTTTACTTTCAAAACTGAAGATCTTCCAACTGAGGCAATATTTCGCATCAAATGAGAAACCATTCAATGGAAAGCAAGTTTGCGAACAAGTAAAAGAAGAGACGTTACATATACCTAAGATGGAGGACAACAAATCATCATCATCAGGAACAGACTCAACTGTTCTTTTAAAACGGACAAGTCTTGAAGATTCAACTGAATTCAAACTCTGATCTGTCAGTGTACTCTCAGTAAAACTGCGCTTCTTGCCTGAAATGATTTTGCTCCCAGCATCACCTTCATCGAGCCCCCCAGGTTCTCCTGGGCTACCCTCTACTAGCATGTTTGTATGTAGATCCGCAGCACCTCCTGGTACTGACAACAACTTTTCAGGAGCAGGCAGATCAGCTTCTGCAGAATTATTTAGTCCTTCCACCAACCTATCATGTGAATGTGTATTATGCACTTGAAAGTTGGGCTCCCAGGAAGCTGCATGAATGTCTTCTTTTGATCCATGTTCTTGTGTGTGATTTTCCTTCAAAATTTCTTCTGAATTATCATTTATGCTGCAAGCTTTACCAGATCAAACAAAACCTTCAGTATCAAAACAAAGATTCCTACAAATAAAAGGTTCTCTTTGATCTGCAACTAAGTTTACTTCTTTGCAAATAGATCTCAAGAAGTCCGACATCATTCAAAAGTATGCTTATTCGGCATTTTTCTTTTTCAATCCAATTAAATTTATAGTTTCCATGAACTCCCATCCACTGTCGACAGTTCACTTGATTTTAAATTGAGCAAAATCACCCTAAGAATCATTGACATTAGTAATTTGCTAGAGCCTGCAAGCATTATGAAATACCAAAACACAGCATAAACTAAGACCAAAAATATTAGAGTTAAATAGGTAGTATGTTACTTGCAACTGAAATCAAGTGCAAAAAGCAAAAAACGTCAATACTTCTTCGGAAGGTAAAACTTCTCCAGAAGTACCTTAACGAAGTACAATTTACTGTCAAAAACAATTTTGAAAGACTTAAATATCTAATTAGGAAAATTAGGCTTATTTTGAATTTCCACAATACATAAGACTAGCAAGTTTAAGGTTGCCAGACAAACCTAGAATTATCGCCTCATCTTTTCCAGAAGTTGCCAAGGCGGCAACATCAGATTGCATATCAGCATCAGTTGACATTCCACATCCAAAAGTTGTTACATCATGTTGTTCCAAATGGGAATTACATGGCCTGAGAAATAGAGTTTCAGCTGACGCAACTTTTTCATGGACATCAATGTTCAATGAGCTCGAATCTGCAGGTTCATGACAGGCCTGAGTTTTGTGGTTCTGAGGGGAAGATCCATCTTCATTTTTTGAGGCTAATTCTAATGCATCAGTACATGATTTCTCCCGATCACTCGCAATTTCCACACTGCCAGGAACTTCAATCCCAAATGATCCTTGATCTTTTTCTGAGATACCTTCAGAAACTTGCTGGCAGGAGCTAGTCAGATGAGAAATTTCACAGGCACTTTCCTCCAAGCCAATTCCGTAGGTACCTTGATGATCATGACAGGGTTTGTCAACTGGGAGAGAAGGGTTCTTATCTTCGTCGGCAGCTCCGTTCTGTAAATCTTCCATGCAGGAAACATCAGATGCCTCAATGATTTTATCAACCAATTCCAAAGCTGGGTTTGAGGCTTTAACTTGACCTAATAAATCAGAAGCGGCCATAGATCCTGATGCAGACTTGTCCACCGCGACATTTTCCACGCTAGCTTCAATGAGAGATTCTCCCTGTGGCTTTAAAAGACTGACATCCAAGCCACCTGACTGATACTTATTCTCAGATAGCACCATAGGAATTGCATCAGAGTTTTTATTATCATGAGAACACCAATCAACCTCTTGTTTATCCTCATTTCTAATATTCTTTGCATTTTCTGTCACAGTAGATTCCACTAAATGATATTCTGATTCCATATGGTCATCACATGCTGAAACCTCTTGGACATTGGATATGTTTGGCTCTTCCACTAGTCCAGGAGTACATGGAGCCTGTGCATAGTCCATGAGGTCAGCATATTGATCAACACCATCAACCTGCACGTAAAGAATATAATCTTCATCAAATCCTACATTTTTCCAATTTGGCTGAAATTTCTTGTGTTGTGAAGCAAACCATGAAAGAAATAAACAGTATAAATCTATACATTGCACCACAAATATAACGTATGATGTAACATATACTGTATCCTCAACTATTTATTAACACGGTTTTAGAGCTCCAAGCAACTACCCTGGTTTCTGAACTGACAGTCCTACTTTCAGGAAGCTCATCTCGCTTGGGAGGGGTCATTGATGCAACAGAGGCCTGAGGATCAGCACTGAAATTACAGTAAAAAAGGATAAGAGTGAGAGATCAATATTCAGATAATTTCAAGATCAACAGCATCAATCACCAAGGCACATATCCTGATAACTAGCAAAATACCAGATAGTAAGAAGGCAGAACAATAGTCCCTAGGGCACCCCAACTTGAATACATGAAAATCTTGTATCAGATATAGCCATAACTATACGATACAAATCCACATAAAAATACATGTAACGTAGCGTCGAAAAGAAAGGAATGGACCTTTTCCATTATAACTGTTGAAAAGTAGCACAAAAATGTCTCTCCGTTATTTATATGTACTCAAATTAGACAGCCACCATTAACCAGCCAACAAAAAAAAATTTGACTTGATATTTACCAACAACTCTCTTCCAATGAGATTAGAAACCTTGTAACTACCATAGCACTTCCATAAAATCAAACCATCATGGAATATTGTCTAAATTGAAGTTAGCTTACACTTTAAAACAGAAGTTGAATAACAATGAGGCATAAATGAGAATTAATACTACAAGACCATGGAAATTCTCAACAGCACATGTAAGTCAAGAAAAACAAAGGAAACACTTAGCAATGCCACAAAAAGTTTAATGTGAGTCTAACCTCTCATTGTCATGCCCTGCAGTGTCAATCTTCTCCAAAAATAATTCCTGAATGCAAGTGATTAATGGCAAGAAAGAACTAGTCAATGTTCTTTAAGCTAACAACATGCAAAAATAAGAGTGTCACTTCCAGTTTCAGTTATGTAAGACAGAATGGCCATGAGTTGAGAGAGTTGGAGTGTTGCGGCCCTATTCTATTGGGATGTAGAGTGCATCCACAGAGAAAACATTTTCATGCAATTCCCTTTGCAAATTCAAAGATAGAATTAGGGGTGTAAACGGATATTAAACGGATCGGATACACTGTTTTCGTATTCGTATCCATTTAAATTTTCAAATATTCGGATACGGATACAGATTTGACGGATATTTTAAAATGATATCCATCAAATATCAGTCGGATTCGGATATATCCGTATTTGATTACAATTATTTAGATATATTCATATTTTATTAAACTTCTCTGTATTCAAATTATTGTTTTATATTCATATTCGATGATAATTATTTAGATATCCATTTACGAATATCCAAATACGTGAATTTATGAACCTATAACAAATACATATTTTAATTAATAGAACGAACAATATAATTTCATTAAAAAGAAAGCAATCAAACAAATAGCATAATTTTTAATTAATAATTGACTTCATAATTGATTATTAGTATTTATTAATAATAATAATGGCATTTAAGTATATTAATTATAAAGTCAACCAACAATAATTATGTTGACTAACTTTATTCTTCAATTTTTTCTCTATATTACAATAATTTTTTAAATTTATTCTTTTTTCTTCCCAATTCTTCAATTATAATTTATATATATACATGTATGGATTTATGAGATTTTTATTGAAAAATATAAATAATATATTATTTAATAAATATATATTCGGATAGGATATATATTGGATCGGATACGCATTTACCATATCCGTATCCATTTATAATTGGATATCTACTAATCGAATACAGATAATATCCGCTTTAAACGGATGCGGATAAATTTTGTATAAACTGATACGAATGCGAATGGTAAACGAATTTTCGAATATCCATTTACAGCCCTAGATAGAATAGTAATTTTGCTGCAGGGACTAATTCTAAATTTGATGTTTTAGACCAATAATGACAATTGTGTAACAGGCTTCCAGTAATCAAGTACATAAATACAATCACCTATAACAGCCTAAACAAAAAGAAAACAAAACATAATGACAGCATCAATATTTTGACATACCTCATCAAGGTCCAACCCAGAAGCATCACCATCACCGAATCTCTCTGAGAACAACATAAGCAACATTAGGGAGAAAAATACAACAGAAGCATCACACTAATAAGCCGCAAAAATCAATAAATCTGTCTCCATTCTTGAGCTTCTTTGTTGCCTTCAAATATATGTAGAAGAGAAGATGAAACAATTCCAAAAACCCATGAAGAAAAAATAGTACTAACCATCCAGGCCAAACTTTGATGTGGAGTAACTGACACCCTCCATGGTATCTTGAAGAGTTATTTGCTCTCTTGAACTAATATGATGATCGACAAAATTACTGCAAATTTTGCAGTTGGCATGTTAGACATGTGGAACAGTTGTATCCTCCACAAATATAAAATATTGCATAATCTCCTTCAAACTTCCCAGTTGAGAACTGGCAAAAGATACGAGCCAGCTACAAAACATTTTCTAACATTTTATTTTAAGCTCCCTGGAAAGAAACCCATTCTCTTTTTGTTTATGTTATCACGTGTCAATGAATCAAATTTTCATCAAGCCAACTGCTTGAGCTTTGTGTATGCGCTGTGCACAAATATACCACCAGCAGATCTAAAGTTTAATGAACTCAAAGATCTTAAAACCATTAGAAATTACTAGCTTTTCAATTCTATCTTGCATGACAGGAATCTCAAGCACATTAAATATTTTCAAACTAACCCCTGGAAAATGTCATTATCTGGCAGCTCAAAATCATCAAGATCAAATGTTTCTGGCAAGGTGATGGAATGATATGGTGCCTTTGATTCTTCTGGAGGTAGATCCACAGCAGCGGAGCGAAAAGCCTGCTTAATTTTGAGCAAAGCCTCACTGCAATCATCAAAGAGGTAGTTCACCTTTCTGGAATATATCCTCACCACGCCAAGCAGAAGATGGCTGGACAACCGAAGTGCAATAGGCACATCGGGAAAAAGAATTGAGTCTGTACAAGATTAGCAGCTTTTGTTAAATAAGGCTAAAATATTTTTTCTCCTATAAAAAATGACTAACAAACAAATAGGACATTTGGAAGTTCCAAATGGTTTTTCTCTTTATAGATCATTAGAATTAAGTCAAAACAAAAATGATAATGATAGCATAAATGAAAGATGCAGTTAGCATGAAGAATATGAGAGAGCCACAGGAGTTCTTTTCGTTGGTGCCTTTTGCCTTGCAAAATCAGTCTCTTTCTAAACTTCAACCTTCAGAAGATGTCAAATTATTGCAGTCTCATTATGCTTAGCTCAATTTCATTTCCAACTCTTACTATTCGTTTTGTGTCCTCTTTCTAATGTTACAGTCTCACACATAGAAACACACAAGCTTCAATCTATTTCCCAGCAGGCACAGCCACCAGGGTTGGACATTATAAAATCACTACACTGATTAGATATCCAAATACGCAAACACAGTGAGCTTTACATTGTCCTCATACAGGCTGTACAGAAACTGAACAATTTGATTGTCAAGCAGAAACAAATAACTAATGATCAAACTAAAAATCTAACAACACAACATATCATCTCAAATAACAAATAATGTATCTCAAATCAGCAGTTATAAATTCAATTATTGAAGTGCTATGCATGCATGCTCAAAAACCATGAACATAAATCATTTTATTAAGTACAAGAACAATGATAATTGCATATTTGTGCAAATTCTCATCAAATATTGGTTACTCTTCAGGCATGTGAAACTCGTTAAAGAGGGTTTATACTATTACCTCTTTACTTCAAAAATGCCATGAATAGTAACTGTGAGGAAACTCGATGCTCAAAAGTGAAAGTACATATCTGTCTAATACTCTGAATTTATATCATCTTCTTCCCAATTCAGGATTCTTACCGAATTTGAGAGGGTATAGATCTAGAATTTTTCTTCAGATCTTACCATTAATGCATGCTCAATAAAACTCAATTTAGTAGATATAAAACACGTTCTATGCCTACGGAAAGTGAGAAACACTAGAACAATTATTAGAGGCCAAAGATGCTAACACAGTCTAAGTCTGGTTGGCACTTAATTTGAAGGAATCAAACAAAATGGTATGGTATTGGCAGCACAATTTTTCCAAAAATCACCCTGTCACCATTACCCCCACCCAAAAATTGTCAAAAGGCATAATTTTATCATTATTTCAATCCCTGACAATAAAGCAACGATGAAAATAACATATTGAATTTTTCAGGATCTGTAACATTCAGGGAGTAATTTAGTAGTGCTGATGGTGATGTATAGCATCAACAGCAGTGACACCGCCTCAACTATTCAGCATAAAACTATTTGTCAGAGTGATGATTTGGACCTTATAACAGGTCTGCCAAAGCGGACATCCTGTAACTTTCTATATATGTTTGGCAGCCCAATAATTGCAACATCTTCCATAACATCTGAAATTTAGAACAAAAAATTTCTACTTACATTTGATTCGAGTCACTTGTTCCCTATTTCTGATGCCAAACACAGTTAGCAAACTGCAAATACAACCCCAAAATTGGAGAAAACAACTAGCTGATGCAAGCCATGGCACCTGTTTCCAATTTATTAAACTACTCACAAGCAGCATCATTTTAACAATGATTCATTTCTCTTTATCCCTAAGCTTGTTACAGCTCAAACCATAACTTCTCCATCCGTTTAGCCTTGTGCGTGTGTGTCCATGTACGAGTGCCAACCATGGCGATATATCAACTCAAGTGATTAAGTATGAAAATTTTCATGGCCTAAATAATAAAAAGTTACAACTTTACCTACAGAAACTCCAATATCAGTATCAGCAACCTGATTCTTGCGAAGCTTCCTCTCTAAATGGGCCGCTATCCAAATGGTCCCCAATGGCCCCTTTTTAGCCAATATGAATTGCGAATAGAACATTTTTCCAGTCCCCCGCTTTCAATCCCCAAACCCAACCAATAATTTACTCTACTCCTACAAAACAAAAACAATATAATTACTTCAAATCATTCTTATCCTTTTCACTCTCTACCTATATATACACACAACATTCAAAAACCCTAGAATCTAAAACGAAAACCAAGCTCAACTTAGCAAAAACAACTAAAACATCAAACTTTTCACTTCAATCAGGACCCACGTGTAAAACCAAGCACAACCCCCGTCCAATTCCCATTCTCAAACCAGACTCCAAAATGTAAAACCCTAGATTCTGCCAAAACAACTACACCCACAAGTGAACCCACCCAAAAAAAAAAAAAAGAAAGAAAGAAAGAAAACAGAAAAAGATAAAGAAAGAAATTCCCACAACCAAGGCTTCCCTCAACAACCCACCAAAATTATCAAGTCAGTGGATCCAGAAAACCCAGAACAAAGCCAAGAAGGCTTCAATCCAGCTAAGATCGAAGTCCGAAACAGAGTATAATAACAGCACTGCTTGCTTACTCAGAGACCTATACATACAACTGATCTGTGTGTATATGTAGACAGATGGGACGAGTCAGAGTGAGAGAGAGAGCCTTGCATGCGTGTATAAAAATGAAGATGAATTTCGATTTTTTGCGTGGGTGAAGTAAATATTTTCTTGTTCTCTTTGAGAATTCGTTGTTTAAAAGGGAAAGCGCCTTTGGTTTAGAACTTGAGAGAGTCAATTCGGGTAGTGCAGGTGGACGGATGGGATTCGTCATGAGGTTAATAGATGGACGGTATCGATTGGAAGTGTTGATTTTAAACTTTTCAGACGCGACATAACTCATAAGCATGACGGTTACTGACGGTAGCTTTTATTTCAACAGTTAATTAGAAAAAAAACTTTAATCCTACTCTCATTTTAGTGATTAGTCCCCATTTGAATTTTTACACACTAAACTCCTTACTTTTTCACAAAACTTAAAAATCACTCTCCATATCTTTTAGAAAGACACATATATCCTTGTAGTTAGAGAAAACAACAAAAATACCTGAGAAATGCGTTTTTCTCTTCAAGAAGAATGTTTTCATTTATTTTTTTTCTAAAATCGACGACTTCTCCAAGCGGCCAAACAAAAAGGCGCGAAATCGTTCCTCTGCCATTGATGCGAGAAAGAAAAAAAAAAAAAAACACCAAAATTTTTGCCATTTTTTTTGTGACAATGGAAGGAGAAACAATGGCAACAAGAAGCGAAATACAAAAAGAAGTGATAAAAAGAAACAAATGTATGTTTTCTGCATTTACAGTTTTAAATGTCTGTGATTTTTCAGTGTTATACTTATTTCTTGTCTATTTTCTCATGTTTAGGGTTTTTATTTCCTATTTAGTTGTTAAACACTTGAACCCAATTGATATATATAATTTTATTTGTGAGATGGGAAGTTTTTGATTTGTACTTGAAAGGCATAAAAGTTGTACTTCACTTTTTTGAGGTTTATACTTCTTTTTACCTGAAATTATACGATGAAATTATCTGAAAGTGGTAGTATATTATTTGTGGTACAAAACATCTAAGCTTGCAGTACACATTAAGCAAAAGTGTAGTATATAATTTGTATAACTGTAGTATATTTTAGAAGCAAATGTAGTATAAATATTCAAGCTTGCAGTACACATTAAGCAAAAGTGTAGTATATAATCTATGTAACTGCAGTACATTTTAAAAGTATTTGTAGTACAAAATATTCAAAGCTGCAGATTAAATGAAATTCTAGTATATAATTTGTGTGCATGCAGTATATTTTAGAAGCATCTATAGTACAAAAGCATTCAAGCATGCAGTATACGTTAACTGAAAATGTAGTATATAATTTGTGTATTTGTAGTATATTTTAGAAGCAACTGTAGTACAAAATATTTAAGCCTGTAGTATACATTAAATGAAAGTATAGTATATAATCTGTGTAAAGAGGAGCTAAATTCATCCGGTGCAAAAAGAGATCAGAGTTGAGTTGGGGCACCGCATACACTTCAAGTCCTTATGTATATGTTGACGAGGATGTCAACGGATCAAGTGGGGGAGAATGCCATGGGTCGTTCATTAGAGAAGAATGGCAACCTTGACTTCAAGGGGCATTAGGAGCGACAAGGCATTGTTGGCTCACTCGGTAAGGCGAAAAAAGCCCATGAGCAGAGACTCTTACGAGGTGCGGTTTGAAAAACTATTTCAATGGCATATTCCTTAAGTTATGAGGATGCTTCCCACCAAGTTTGAAGTCATTCCGTGTCCGTTTGGGCACCGAACATTGAGGGCGACCTGGAGCGGTCTTACTGCACGCAGGTAGTGCAAAGATGCATTGAGTAGAGTGGCTTGGAAAAGGAATTTTGTGAAACTGTTTCAGTGGGGTGTTCCTTGAGGTGTTGGCAACGTTCCCACCAAGTTTCACCAGTAGACGGTTCCGTTTGGATAGGAAACGGCGAAGATCTTTAGAATGCGGCAGTGCAGTGGCAATGCTGTAATTCCAGCTTATTGCGAGGGAAATTACTGTTCCATGGAGAATCGGACAGAGCTGGAACTTTGTGGAGTTAATGTATAAGCCGAGAGCTATCCAACGGTTCAAGCGGCAAGTGATTTGGACACCGGGAGAGGAAGTTGCGAAAATGTAGTACAAAACATTCAAGCCTATAGATTAAATGAAATTATAGTATATAATCTGTGTATATGCAGTATATTTTATAAGCATCTGTAGTACAAAAACATTCAAGCGTGCAGTATACATTACTGAAAATATAGTATATAATCTGTGTATCTGTAGTATAGTTTAGAAGCAACTGTAGTACAAAATATTTAAGCCTGCAGTATACATTAAATGAAAGTGTAGTATATAATATGTGTAACTGCAGTATATTTTAGAAGCAAATATAGTATGAACATTTATACTTGCAGTACACATCAGGCAAAAGTGTAGCATATAATCTATGTAACTGCAGTACATTTTAGAAGAATCTGTAGTACAAAACATTCAAGCCTGTAGATTAAATTAAATTATAATTTAATATTTGCATATATGCAGTACATTTTAGAAGCATCTGTAGTACAAAAATATTCAGGCATGTAGTATACATTAACTGAAAATGTAGTATATAACCTGTGTATCTATAGTACATTTTAGAAGCAATTGTAGTACAAAACATTTAAGCCTGTAGGGTTTGAATCATACTTTGTATGTACATACATGTGTAAATTGAAGCATACTTTGTTTATAATATTATTTTGTATGTAAGTATAATTTTCCATCAAGCATTTATAATATTTTGATTTCAATACAATATGAGGGAAATGAAATACAAATGTAGAACGAACAAAGTAAAAATTGTGTTATGTTGAAGTACACTTCAATTCAATTGAAATCGAGCAGTGAATTTGAGTACAATATGATGGAAATGAAGTACAAATATAGAAAAAATAAAGTATAAATGGTGTTATGTTGAAGTACACTTCAATTAAATTGAAATTAGGTAGTGAGTTTAAGTACAATATGATGGAAATGAAGTATAAATATAGAACAAATACAGTATAAATTGTGTTATATTGAAATACAGTTCAATTAAATTGAAATCGAGCAGTGAATTTGAGTATAATATGAGGAAGATGAAGTACAAACGTAGAACAAATAAAGTATAAATGTTGTTATGTTAAAGTACAGTTTAATTAAATTGAAACCGGACAGTGAATTTGAGTATAATATGATAGAAATGAAGTACAAGCAAAGTATAAATGATGTTATGTTGAAGTACACTTCAATTAAATTGAAGTTGGACAGTGAATTTGAGTACAATATGATGTAAATGAAGTACAAACGTAGAACAAACAAAATATAAATGGTGTTATGTTGAAGTACACTTCAACTAAATTGAAATTGAACAGTGAATTTGAGTATAATATGATAGAAATGAAGTACAAATATGGAACAAACAAAGTATAAATGGTGTTATGTTGAAGTACACCTCAATTAAATTGAAATCGGGCAGTGAATTTGAGTACAATATGATGAAGATAAAGTACAAATATAGAACAAACAAAGTATAAATGGTGTTATGTTAAAGTACACTTCAATTCAATTGAAACTGGATAGTGAATTTGAGTACAATATGATGAAAATATAGTACAAACGTAGAACAAACAAAGTATAAATAGTGTTATGTTGAAGTACACTTATTGCAATTGAATAATTAGTCTCCAATAATTGTAGTGATAGTCAAATATAATATTTTGAGATTATCGGATCAGATGAAGTACGTATTTGTACAGGTTATAGGGTGAATATTATTGTCAAATGCTCATTTGTTTATATCTTTGAAAGCATAAGTATTCTTTATATTACTGCGATTGATAACATTCATTCGTTGAACATTAGTGGTTAATACTTTAAAACTTTAATATTATTTTATTCATATAATAAATATTACACACATTTTTAGAGTTTGGTTATTAATTACTGAGACTTAAAAAGCAAATCATGGAACAAATTTTAATTCAACAATATTAGTAAAAATATTAAGAAATGGAGTACATAATGGCCGAAATGAAATACAAATGTCGTGAAATCAAATATAAATCTTTCAGATTAAGGTACGAAAGCACTATATCTTGGACAACATCCATTTGCTAACTTCCACGCTAAACAAGTACATTATTGCCAAAAAGAAGTACAAATGTCATGAAATCAAGTACAATTCTACCAAATTGGGGTACAAAAAAATTGATATCTCGGACAACATGCAAAAATGCCGATTTCACGCTAAATCAAATACATAATTGCCGAAATGAAGTACAATTGTCATGAAATCAAGTATAATTCTCCCAGATTAGGGTGCAAAATAACTGATATCTCCGAAAACATACAAAAATGCCAATTTCACGCTAAATCAAATACATAGTTGTCGAAATAAAGTATAATCGTCATGACACCAAGTATAGTTCTCCCAGATTGGGGTACAAAATAATTGATATCTCGGACAATATACAAAAATACCAATTTCACGCTAAATCAAGTACATGATTACCGAAATAAAGTACAAATGTCATGAAATCAAGTATAAATCTCCTAGATTAAGGTACAAAATTTAGCTAGATTACTGATTCTTTGCAGATTCGATGATTATGCCCTGTTCTACCACATCTTTTACACTTAATTACACGTTTATCAATTTGTGATGGAATCCTCTGTGTCCTTCTATGCCCAGGTTGAGATCGGCAATCAGGTGCATTAATGACGCAATCATCATCTAGAGGGAACATATGCATATCATACGTAGGAATAGTGTTTATCACTGATTGGTATGCTTGTTGATACATCTCAACTCGGTAATATTGATCGGTAAAGTCATACGATGAAAGTGACTTTGACTCGAGAGTACAAATTTTGATAAAATAAAGTAAAATTTAGGAACACTTGAAGTATAGAAATTCAATGAATATAGTATAAGTTTAGATAAAATGATGTATAAAATGAAGTATAATTTCAAAAAACAGAAATATAATTTTTGATAAAGTGAAGTACAATTTCAGAACACATGAAGTATAAAACCTTAGCAATTGCAACACAATTTTTGAATAATCCATTAGTAGAATACTTGAAACTTAAATAATAGATTTAGATAACTGAAGTATAAGTTTAGAACACTTGAAGTATAGAACTTCAATGAATAGAGTACAAGTTTAGGTAAAATGATGTATAAAATGAAGTATAATTTTAAAAAATAAAAGTACAATTTTAGATAAAGTGAAGTATAATTTCAGAACACCTGAAGTATAAAATCTTAATAATTGCGGTACAATTTTTGGATAATTCATTAGTAGAACACTTAAAACTTAAATAATAGATTCAAATAACTGAAGTATAAGTTTAGATAAAATAAAGTACAATTTCGAAACACTTGAAGTATAGAACTTCAATGAATAGAGTACATGCTTATGTAAAATGAAGTATAATTTCAGAAAATAGAAGTACAATTTTATATAAAAAGAAGTACAATTTTAGAACACTTGAAGTAAAAATCCTTAGCAATTGCAATACGATTTTGGATAATCCATTAGTAGAACACTTGAAGTATAAAACTTAAATAATAGATTCAGATAATTAAAGTACAAGCTTAGATAAAATGAAGTACAATTTCAGAACACTTGAAGTATAGAACTTCAATGAATAGAGTACATGTTTAGGTAAAACAATGTATGAAATGAAGTATAATTTCAAAAAATAGAAGTATAATTTTAGATAAAGTGAAGTACAATTTTAAAACACTTGAAGTATAAAACTTTAGCAATTGCAATACAATTTTTGAATAATCCATTAGTAAAACACTTTAAACTTAAATAATAGATTCAAATAACTAAAGTATAAGTTTAGGTAAAATGAAGTACAATTTCGAAACACTTGAAGTATAGAACTTCAATGAATAAAATACATGTTTAGATAAAATGAAGTACAAAAGAAAGTATAATTTCATAAAATAAAAGTACAATTTTAGATAAAGTGAAGTACAATTTCAGAACTCTTGAAGTATAAAGCCCTAGCAACTACAATATATTTTGGTTAATTGATAAATATAACACTTAAAGTATATAACTTCAATAAATATAGTACAATCTTTGATAAAATGAAGTATAATTTCATAAAATCAAAAGAATAATTTTATATAGAAGACGTATAGTTTAGGAACACTTCAAGTATAAACTGCTAGAAGTTGCAGTATAATTTTGGATAATCCATTAATAGAACACTTGAAGTATAAAACTTACATAATAGAGTACAATTTTAGAACATTTCAAGTACAAAACTTTACAAACTGCAGTACAATTTAGATTCTGCAGAAGTATTACCTTAAATCATCACTGCTTTTCTTTGCACTGCTGCTCAATTCATCCTTTCGGTTTACCAGGATGTCAACAACGTTCATCTTCAATGTCAAATGCAGAAAGGCCATATTCATGACACCGTCATCATCAGTCAAACTCATGTATAATCTTTGATGTTGAGCTATGTATTGCAAACTGAAGTGTTCGGCGTTGATTTCACTCCATTTTCTTGCGAGATTAATGTATATGTCCATTAACTTAATTGAACACTCCTACTTCACTACTGGTTGACATTGTCAGAAAATATAAGAAACTCAGAAGCAACTAAGAAGAAACTGAGAAGAAGAAGAAACCCGAAAATGATGAAAATAAAAAGAGAAGAAGACAATGCAGCTATCGGGTTTGTGGTTTTTGGCTCTAACGTTATTCTTGTTCCCGCCGTGGAGCTTGTTGCGTTTTTTCTGTTCTTTCTATTTCTGGTATGATAGTGTTTACTGTTTGCTTGTCTGGATGAAGAAGAAGAAGAAGAAGAAGAAGAAGTGAGAAAAAAATAATAAAAAATATTATATTTAAGGGCATTTTTGTCAAATCAAGTGAGTGGGGAGTGATCTCTAAACTTTTAACAAAATTAGGGAGTTTTTTCTAACAAAAATTAAGTGGGGACTGATCACAAAAGTGGAAAGTGTATTTGGTACTTTTAAATAAGTGTCCCTTATTTCAAATTCATTTCTAATTTTAGGATTAATCAAGTTTTGATCCCTAAAAATATATACCACATTTGCTAATATTCTCAAATTTTTCTTCCATTCATCATTTGAACTATACCATATAAAAAATTTACATATATTATATGTAAATTTTTTATGTTTATGATTGATGAAATAAATTAATAAATTTACTCTTTTAATGATGGAATACATACATGATATGAAGAAAAATGATATTGACCTTCAGTGTAGAGAGTAATACATGATTGAATGTGAGAACTCATCCTAACGTGATTGAATGGATATTTTGAGTTGTATGGTCAGAAAGAATGTCTTGAGCCTTTTTTTTTTATAAATTAAAACTAAGTGAATCTGATGGATAAGTGTATTTATGGACATGAGCATCGAAATTACAATATTGTAATATTATTGAACTTATAATAGACTCAATAGGTTGTTTATAATGCATATCAAGTATGATGTCTAACTGTCATTAACACACAAAATATTAGTTTTTATTTTATTTTATTTTTAACCACTTTGTTTTCTTTTTATTTTTTTCTTCCTTTCTCCATTGCGAATTGTTTAGAGCCTGTTTGGTTTTATTTCCAAACCCATTTTCCACCAATTTTACTATTCCAGAAACAGAAATCATAACTTTTTAAAAAATTTCACCAAACATAATTTCAATTTCAATTTTCAAAACACATTTTCCAATAACCTATATATCTTTTTTCAATAACATATATATCTTATCTCTCTATTCCATTATTTCTATCTCTCTCCACCTACAACCTATATAATCATTATATTTCCAACATAATCATTACATTTCCAAACATTTCATCCAAATACATTTCCATTTCCACATCATATCACATAACTAATTTTCACCATCTTAGAAATGATGGAAATAGAAATAAAACCAAACAGGCCCATAGCCCCTAACTATCCATCTCATTCCCTCCTCCCCAATTAAAATATTATAGAAATACTAGCTTAGCCATCATCAATTTGTGCTTTATATTCTTCCTTTGCTAGGTAGTTATTTTTCTCTACTTGGCCATAGTCTTCCCAAATCCCTATTCAGCACCTATTCCAATCCATAACTATTGGGAAGTTTAGGTTGGTGTTTATTTTCATTTTAAATCCCATTTTCTCATTCTGACTGTAATGAAAATGAAAGTACTTCTCTTTTTGTCAAACTTCATCCTAAAATCGGAAAAAAAAGGGGGAGAGGAGAATGCCATAGCTGGACCAAGCTTTCCTGATCACCCCATACCTTCGAAAGCCCACCACAACGCATTTAAAATCAGAAGAATAACGAACTGGAATGAACCTATATTTTTCACACCCCGTATCATGCCTCATAGAAAATACCATCCTAAACATATCTTCTTAATAAATAAACAGGGTGCTTTATTGTGAGTAGTATCTAAGTAATTTTAGGCTTGAAAGCTATCACCTTTGTTTCTTCTACCCTTTCAATCCCTTCAAACACAGTAAAAACGATCATTTTGAAGAATGAAAATAAAAAGTTATATCTTATTCTAATTAATATCCTTCTTCACATCATACCAAGATGAAGTTACTTGCCCGATCTCATTAAGGAGAGAATGATTAACACTACCGCCAACCAAAAAGGTTGAGGAAAGTTTAGCTTAATGGCTTGTAGATTCGACAATTTCTAATGTAAATGTCTTTGTCCTATATCGTTGATTTTCCTATTTGATTGTCCTTTGTTAAGTGTTCTTTGTGGATAAGGCTTGACGAAAAGAGATTTTGACATGAACACATCACAGGTATTTGTCTCCCTCCACCAAATCCATGTGTGGTGGTATTCAATTGTCGCCTAAGGACCATATTTTATGTCTTTGGATGAGGCCATTCTTCAATATGAAGACATGTAAATGACATAATTAATTTTCCAAACCCCATGTGTGTCTGGATTTTAGCTTCTACCCATGGGTTCTAATGCTAGTGTATTTGGCCCCTGAAATAAAGTTTGGATAAAATTTTGCAATGTAGATAAAGTCTCATTTTAATACATAATATTTGGCTCTATACTTGTGTATTTTAATTTGTGTTGATGGAATATCGTTATTTCTCTTTGTAGATATAGATATACTTAAGTAGCATGTTGTTACTTCCCATGTGTATTTTTATAATTGTTGAGCGTTTGATGTTTTTGCATGTTGGATTGTGCAATTTATGTTGAATCTAACATTCTTAAAAGGAAAATTGATTTTTAATTACCATATTGAAGAAATATTTGCTGCCAAAGCTTCTAGATTAAGCAAAATACTTGTTGATCACCGTGTTTGCTGTCGAATTTTAGCTCGAATGTTTACTCTGTTAATTGTAGTGATTGATAAGTTATTTCAAGAGAGTATTTTGTTAACATAATTAGCATTGACTTTTTCTTCTCCAACTTATTCTAACCTTATGTATAGCCAGATAAGACATAGAAGATTGAATGGACCATATGCTATTGAATCGAAAATAATATTTTAACTTCAAATTTATCTTCCCGTTATGATTATTTACAGTTACTGTATTAAAGAGGAAGATTTTTTTTTTTTAACATTTAAATCCTTGATTTAAAAGTGAAATCCTTTGGATTTCAAGTTTAAATATGTATGTTGGTGTCATTTTAGTGTATTAGCCCCACTTCATACGATTGTGATTTTAACATTTTAGTGTCACTCATTTTGTACGGCAACTAATGTGTTAAGGCAACATAGAACTCTTATAATACAATGTGCATTTGTCATCCCTTACATAGCGTATTTTATATGATGACTTATCAATGCCTTGTCCTGATATTAGTTGGTATGTTGTAGCCCTTAATGTTAATATCTGGAATTATGCATTATTTTGCTGCAACAATTCAACTCCAAGATAAAATTTCTACCTTCTACCCATTAACATAATTTATAATTCTTAGTTTGATATTTTTCGGACCAAGTGAGGTGGAAGTAATTTGGTGAAACATACATTTTGTATGTCAATGCAGGAATTTTTGGTTAATCATACCCATAGTAGCATATATGACATTGCATTGTATTCACCTTGTTATAGTACTAACAAGTTTTCAAATAATTTGTTCTAGTGAAAATTGACATTATATGGTGTGTGACATGCACTAGCATATGTTGTTGCTATGACTTTAGTTGCTATGTTTACTTAATCATATTTTGCTGCACTTCAATAATGGTTGGTCGCAATACAAGGAATGCTTTTTCATTTTTTTTATTTTTGTTTTTTATTTTTTGTGTCTCATTTGGGGACAAATGGTGTTTGAAGAAGGGGATGCAAAGTGCTACATAAGAGTCTCGAGGAAGTTACAACTATTGCTTACTCTTTATTTTGCTTAATTACTATTCCAAAGAATTAATGTATACCTTTGATATTTTTCTTTATAATTATATTATAAGTATGATGAAACATCTGTGAAACCACATCACAATTTACCATTCAACTACTTCTAATTTATAAGAAGTTTCATTAATAATTTAGCATATTACTCAATCTTTCCGCTATGTTTTAGTCGGAAAATATCTAATTTGTGTACTTGTATTTGTAGTTTATGTTGTTGACCACAAATGTAGATATATTTATGTATATGTATTGAGTTATAGTTGCTTATAAGTAAATTTGTATTTGTGATTTGAATTATATACATGTCTTACGTTTGACAGCAAAATGTATGTAAAATTGAAGTTGAAAACCATTAATTTAAACTAGCATTTGTTCATAAGGTAATATTTGCTAATGTCCTCATATGCTTAAGATAACAAATTTGCTATAATGTTTTAGGTAATACTTCCCATTCTCTCTCTATATATTTTTTCTAATTCGATTAGAACATTGCAATAAGTACATAGCCAAATAGATTTCAGTTATTTGAATTGTGTAAAATGCTATTATAATGGTCGTATAAGTATGTAGGCAGGTGAAGTAACATAATTAAACTTTAAAAAATCATAATATATAACAAATCAAAATCTTTTATAGAGAATTAATCTAGGTAAAACAAACAAAATTGAATTATTTTAAGTTAATGACGAAATTACATAGTGATGTTATACGAAAATAGAGTCGGGGTCCTTTTAGTAATTATTAAGTTTCGAGGTTTGTTTTCTCTTGAACATGATGCAGAGAGGTTTTT
This sequence comes from Jacaranda mimosifolia, assembly GCA_018894105.1. NCBI lineage: Eukaryota > Viridiplantae > Streptophyta > Magnoliopsida > Lamiales > Bignoniaceae > Jacaranda > Jacaranda mimosifolia. The sequence goes on along the minus strand of CM032117.1, from coordinate 39,003,222 downwards.
AGCTCTTGATTTCTCACATTTTCTTGTAAATGATTTCTTATACATAGTTCTCTTTGGGGCTTAGTATTTATAATTTATTTTTTAATGGGATCGAGCCCATTAGGGTTCTGACTTTAAAAATGCTTCGAAGAGTGGTGTGCAAACATTTTGACTGAGTCAAAGTCATAATAAGAGATGTTGGAGTTATGAAAAATTGCTTTCATTCAAGCAAATGACTCTTTAAATCTTTAAATTAGAAAGGATATGTGGAAAGCCAGTCCTTGTTCTGAAACCTTAGGCCGAGCATCTTGTTATTATATCTTCGAGACTTGCTGGTCTGCGTTGTATAGAAAACAGGTCCTCTCCCAACCTAGTTGTAAATATAAGAAGTAGATAAAATAAAAAAGAAATATAGATATTCTCATAATAAAAATGGAGAGTTGTCATTCCTAAATGGGTATGCCTTATTACAAAAAAAAACTCCTTACTTGAAACAAAATGATAATTCAAAGCAAATAACCAATCCTAAATAGAAAATTATTCTAAGACAAATAAGTAAAACTAGAGAGTGCCACAAAAGGCGTGTTTAAATAGCAATAGGGGCAGTTGCCGGCATGAATACTTCCAGTATACTGGTGTCACATGGAATGCCTTTTCCTTGGTCTCATTTCTTTTTGTCTCATAATTCCTTTGTCGGATTTATTTTGAGATCGAGCAAGGCTCTTTATGTTCTTCAAAGTGCTGGAATAACGCTTTCTAGTTGCTTTTAAGTCACCAATAGCTTCTCCAATCCCATTCACATAGGGAATTTTGATTTCACGTGGTATGCTGGAATCACTGCTTGAAACAAGTTCAAGATGGGTCTCCCCAATATTGTATTGTATGCAGATGGAGCCTTGACTACCAGGAACCTTACCATCTTTGTTGTCCTCTTCGAGTGAACACCTAGAGAAAGAGGTAATGGTATTTCTCTTAATACTTCCACTATGTCACCTGTGAATCCTATTAGGGGTGTCAATCTTTTGCAGTTGTGTGTTATCCACTCTCAACTAGAGGAATGCTTCGTGGAACAAGATGTTTGTTGAGCTGCATCTGCCTACTAATATCTTTTACACCCAAAAGTTTGCGAATGATACAGAGATCACTAGCGATTTCAAGATGAGATATACCGCATGAGATTATGCTTGCCTCGTTGCTCACGCTAATGCCTTCTTAGCATAAATTGAGTCTCCGCCAAAGGGTTTTCCTAACATTACTAAAATAACACCAGTTGTGGGGAGATTATTATCATATGGGTACTTGTAATCCTTAAGAGTCTGGACAATCATTAGGTCGGTGTTGGTAGTCTTCGCTCTCTTCTATCAGTGGGTCCTTCTTAAAGCTGGACGACCTTTGTGCCACATACTCTTTGAGGTGCCGTCTCTGAATTATTTTCTCAATTTCATCCTTCAAGTGTTCGCATTTGTCTGTAGTATACCAGTTATTGTGGTGGAAGCGGTGCCATTTATTTGACTTAGCTTCTTCAGATCCTTTGTTATTTTCTAAAAAAGTTGCTGAATGAGACTGTGCTACAGTGCTACCATCAGAATTTCTGCCTCAAGAATAGTATATGGTGGTGTATGTAGAAGCGCATGGGAAGGGCTGTGTTTGCAATCTCCTTGCTTCCTCTTCTTATTATTTTCCTCACTATGTACCTTACGCTTGTAGGCTTCTTCGGCAGTTATAGCCTCATTTATCCTGATGTTCTTTTCAGCACGCATTAGGAGTTCTTCCAGAGTAGCATGAGGTTTCTCAACAATCTACTCCTGAAATTTTAAATGCTTCAAGTTCTATAGGATAATGGTGGGCAAAAACTCTTGGCTGATATGAGGGATCTCATGGACAGCTTAGATGAAGAGATTAAGATAAGTCCTCAAGGACTCTCTATCCTCTTGTTTGATAATGAAGAAATTTTAGAAAAATACTGTGCCAACTCCTCCCATCCAATAATGGATCCAGCAAGCATCTAGTTGAACCAAGTAAGAATACACTTGGTGATGGTGGTGTGGAAGAGCTTGCAGTATGCAGCCTCGCTCAGGTCATATATCTCAATCCTTGTCAAAAAAGTATCCAAGTGTTATTGAGAGTCCATAGTACCATTAACTTTGGTAACTAAGCTATCTTTATTCCAAGAAGGAGCACCTTTTCCAGGATGGTTAAAGAGAAAATGTTGTGCTTTAGGAGAGCAACAACTAGAGAATGATACTGGCTCCTTGCTCCTCCATATGGATGTGGCACCAAGGAATGTATTTAGCTTCTAGTCTCCTCGAGCACATAGCGAGCGAAATTCGCTTGGAGTGAAGAATGTGTGTCTCTTTACTGGAGCAAAGGAAGAGAAGGATTAACGATATCGTGCTCATAATCAGTCTTTTGTCTAGTTCTCTTCGGGGAGGATAAAGTCCCCCCCAACACTGATGAGAGAATTATTGTAGCTCCTGGGAGCAACGCTTCTCGGCATATTAGGAGACTACCTTAGCTGCAGCCTGGGTGGTGGCATTTTCTGGCAAGGACTTCAACATCTCTGGGGTAATAGGTATAATAGGAGTTTTAGGATAAGTAGCCTATTATGTAGGCATTTCATCAAGTGCTGATTGTGAGTTAGGAGCGAGCTCCAGTATTGGATGGGGCGACACTTTTGGTTGGTAACTCTTCACATTCTTTGATGCATGAGGACACCTAGTTACTAGATACACGAGCTCTTGATCTCATTTGCATTTTTAGTAATCCTACTAGAATATCCCCATATAGATGACACGTAGATCCACTACGGCCCTTCATTATGCTTGTTGTAGTTAGCTTAGTTGGCTTGTATCTAACATAAAAGATCTTTTAGTGAGTAGATGGCCATAGCACATTCTAAACTCCACCAGAACTATAGCTAATGATTTGTTCTCCTTCTTGTGTTAGGATAGCATATGTTACTATAGTTTTTACTCTTTATTTTGGTTGTTAATGGTTTTTTACTATTGCCTGTGACAATTTGACATCAATTAGTAATTCAAGCTTATACTTGAATGATTTTCCTTTCATTTATATAGGGTTTGGGATAGCTTATTATTAATATAATGCAAATTGAAGTATGTATTAGGATGACTTCTTAATTTGTGTATCTTGATGGACAAGTTTGTCTAATAAATTGCATTCCTTTTATTAAAAAGTAGAGTTCGATTTATTCATTAGACTCATTTTATTAAATTATACTCAATTCCCTCATGCTTCCATCTTTTATAATAATTGAGTTCAATTTTCTAAATTAAAGTTTGTGATTTTTTCCTCACACATTCACCTGGTTTTTAATAATATTAATTCATGCAATTTTTCATATTACAGTCACATCAATATTTGAACAAATCTACAAATTACATTTATCAATTTTCATTTTATAACTAACCTATTACCTACCCAAAATATATACATACATCTTCAGTCATTATTAACCCATCCATACACCCAACAATATTACCTATAATATATATTACAATCTCACTACAAAAACACTCAAACTCAAAACACATTTTCATTTTTACAGAAAAAGCAATAAAAATTACAAAATAATCAAAAATAAGAAAATTAAAAATGAAATGTGAAAATAAAATCAAATGTTGACTTAGGAAATGAGATTAGATAAGAAGGGTGTTGGATGGGTTGATGGGGCACAGAGGATTCAAATAAAAATTATTTATAATTTTAGTTAATAAATAAAGTTAAGGCATCACTAATTAATTCATACTTATAGGGTGTTTGGCTAAACTTATTTAAAAGATCTTATATGCTCATATATCTTATAAGATAAGATTTTTTTGGAGCTTATAAGATACTAGATCTTTTTTTTAAAATAAGTTGTTAAAGTATTTGGATAAAATAAGATTTTGGAGCATATAAGATATTAGTAACGGTAATTTTGTAATTAATATGATTAAAACTAAGGGAGCTTGTTAAGATTTTAAAAATAAGTTATGAACACCTTATTTTTTTTAAAAAGAGCTTATAAGCTCTTTTGTAAAAAAAATTACCAAATACTTTTAGACATCCTATAATCTCTTGTCTTAAGTAGCTTATAAGCTCACCGAAACATCCTCTTAGAATAAAGATTACCAATAATACTATTATCGTTCTACTAAAATTGTCAGAAATTATTGATGGACCTAAAATTTCTCACTAGGTTTGTCGATCGATGTGCACCTAGCCCCCACCAGCCTACATGCAAACACACCCACACATACTTGCACTCAAAGTAGGATGAAAGAGTATTGTATGAAAACCTTAGGCAAGTGTCCAAATTTATTGCAGGGGGGCAATAAAATTATAAAGTTGGACATGAGCCCATAAATTATATGAGTCTTATATATGCTTTAGTACAGTGTGGATGCCTCCACAATCCATTTTACACCCTTTGCAAATAGCTAAGTAGTTAAAACTAACATGTTGTCCTCCTAGTTAATAACCTAAATTCTTATTTAAATTCACATATTGTGATATTTTGATATGTATATTTTTCTTGAAAAATAGTGATTATATGTAAAATCTTATTGTGTTCACCTACTTGTATGTGAGATTAACATATATAAATAAGTTGCAAATTTGGAAGCTACTAAACATAGACATAAATAATTGAAAGTTTAACTTTTTATATATGTCAACGACAATCAAATAAATTGCATGCTAATTTGACATTTTTATATCTTTATTGTGAATAACTATCAACTAAGCAATGAACCACAAAAAAAAAAAAAAAAAAAGCAATTAACCACTATTTATTACCTAAAACATATTAGGCATCGTACATGTATTGAAGTTTTCACTACTTAGATATTTATAATTTTATAAGACTAGCTAGTGTGGCATGTCATTCATCTATACAAAAACTTGAGTTACCATCATATTAATATAAATTATATTAATAACAATAAAATAAATCAATATTTTATATATTATAGGTAAACAATAGTGTAATTTCAACGAAAACCACATCAAATAATGTATTAATTATTAATTAATATAAATCTATATATGAAAAATATTTCTTAAGTAAAAAGTTCAAATATATGGGTTGCAACTACCTATACATTTTATATATCATGTGGAGACCAAGTGAGCCTAATTGAGCTAAGGCCTTAGGTCAAGCACCTAAGATAGCATCGCCACACTGATGGCTAAGTACTTCATTTGCTGTCATATGGACCTGTCCACCTTCATGTTGGCTAACTTCATCGAACTAAGGAACATCAATAACTCATTATACGGGTAGACTTTTAGGTCGACCAACACCTTTATCAACCAAGTTTTGTCATCCTCTTCTGTCAAGGCTTATTAATATTGATTTGTAGTCATCTGGTATGGTGGCCACATTAAATGTGTTGTAGGCCCTATAATGATCGTCCTTCTTTGCATTTAATGTTGCCATTAGCATATTTCCTTCACATTTAATATGTTCGGGCAACTTTGCTACCAACTCACACATTGCTTTTGCACCTTACCAACGACCAAAAAGTATGTCGTCTTCCACTTTACAAAAGACCTAAATTGACCCTATACCTATGACGAGTATTACTTAATATGATATAGGATTTTCTAGTAATTTTGACCCCATATCTCCATCATTATAAATACCTCCTCCAAAACTGGTTACATAAACGACTCCTACACTCTTCTCTAGCTTTACTCTAACCTTATTGTCTTCAAAAGTTCATTATGACTTTGTCATTAGAGGGTCTTAATGAGGGCCACCTTGAAAAGCTTAACACGTTTCCTTTTAGTTGCAAGTTAGATTTGTGCGCTCTTAGCTCGAGTGTCAACCCCATCCTGAAGCGAAATAGCTTTGATACATTCAGTCTCCCTCAAATATTAACCCAACATTATCATCCCGAAACATTACATCAACAGTAAAAAAATTTATTATGTTTTGATCATATTACTTGTATCTTGTCATTTCATACCAAGTGGGAAAGGCATTTTGGAAACTAAAAATTAAAAATATAACTAATAAATCAAGATTTAGCATAACATAGTATAACTGTCACTTTTAGCATGTGTAAAAGAACCTTTCTTATATAGTATAAATAACAAATCAAATTTTAAAATCTAAATATCATGATTTCAATTATCTATCAATTGATTATGTACAAGTAAAGTATTTTAATAAATGATATCATATCATTACATCAAGTTTTTATTTACAATTTAATTTGAATATAATGGCTATAATATTTTTTATTTACTCTATCTATTGTAACACGAGCTTTGGATGAACTACATTCACTACAACAAATTATACTTTTAGTAACGAATAATTTCGTTATCATAACGCTAAAATTTGTTACCCAAAATATTGGTAATGAAATTTTTGTTACTGAAGTTTCGTGCCCTAAAGCCCATCGCAAAAAGTCTTAGTAATGAAATTTATGGTTCGTTACGGATGATGACCTTATGGCGACGAAATGTATCATCACAAAAAGTTTTGTATTAGTGACAAAACAATGTTAGTTACAATAGATTTCTACAGTGTAATGAAATACCTAGTCACCAAAACGTTGGCAATTTTTTCGCCTTTTATTTTTCATTACCAATGCATATTATAATAATATTATTTATTTATTTCGTTTCGTTACAATTGTTTGTGTAACAAAAAATTTGGTTACGATTAGTTAAATAATATTTTTATTTTAATAAGCTTCTCGTTACTAATAAAATACATAACTAACAATTTCGTTACAAAAGAAATTAAAAATTTTGTTACAATTAGTATATACAACTAAATGTTTCGTTACCTATGACTTGTAAAATTAAAATATTTTGTTACAAATAAGCAATGAATTGGTTACAAATAATTAATTTCTTAATTGAGATTGAGTAATTATTTGTTACGAATTGGTAAATAGTTCGTTGCAGATAAGTAAAATAATTCATTACGGATACGTCAAATTAATTTGTTACGATTAAGAAAAGTGACCAACAAATTTCGTTACCAATAAATTATTTTTTTATAACAATACTACTTTTGTTACAAAAAGTGATCATTTTTTCCTATTCAATAGGTCAATATGGATACAAAATTGTAGAAGGAATTCAGATTTGAAGTATATCAACATCCTAAATATAGATAATTTATAGTCATTCCTTCAATAAACAAAAGAATAAGCACATCCATCCATCCATAGACATAACACCAACCACATTCATCTATCTATAGACATAAATATAATTTCAAAATATCAATCCCAAATTCAAACCACGACCAAAGCCATGATAACCAAATAGGTATATCAATCAAACAAAAGTGTTAAGTTTTCAAGAAGTGTTATCGCTCAAGTAACAAAAGATATCTCCAAAACATATTCCTTAATTCTCGTCAACATCATCACAAAGAGGGCTACTTCCAACAATCAGCAAAAAAAGATTCCACAACACACTGTGCATATGAAAAACATCAAATTAGGTAATACATATGTTTAGCAAGTCACTACACATCTATTTTTTCTTAGATTGAATAAGTATGATATGTTCAAGAAAAAAGTGTCCTTAAGTCGTAAAGGTTCCCAAATGGAAGATGCTAAGCTTGTGTATGTGACTAATATACAGCCTAACAGGCATCAAAGACTTTTTTCCAATATATTTAACTGACCTTCTTGTGCAGAAGTTTCTACCAATTGAAATCAATTCTCTCATTTAGTTCCCACCCATAATTCCTTGCATCCTGCAAGCCAAAAAGTACTTTACACAATTTAGTAACAAAAGCTTTTCTAGCATCCCATACTTCTCAATCAGCATAAATCAGCACAACTGAAAGAATGGTTTCCAGGCATAACTTAAAGCTTCCATATTTTAATAGAGAAAATAGGTTTGCGAGACTAAAGGAAAGAACTACATATAACTACTACTCTTCTAAACAAATGTTCAAGTCCAAGTAACATTATCAAAGAAGAAAAACTTGATGAAAAATCAGCACAAAGAAATAAGAAATGGTTGAACATAAAATTTCTAAAAAACAACGCTACCTTGTCATCTCTTCATGATTAAGTTAGAGTCTCACCTCCAGTTCAGGCCCAAATGAAGCACCATAGACCAAAATCTTTTTAGGAACACAACTACGAATGACACACCTGAAATATTTAAATAAAAATTCACTATAATAATAATAATAATAATAAAAAAGGGATAGGGGCTGGCCTCCCGTCGGGAGACCAGGCCAACTCTGGCGAGAGCTAGCTCCAGTTCTTGATGACAAGCATCTTGCCGACACTACCGAGAATGTTATAGTAAAAAAAAAAAGGAAGAGAAAGAAGAAAGGAAGAAAGAGAGTACCGAAATGGGTGGGAAGGAAATGAAATTGAATTGTAAAAGGAACTAGACTCTTGTCTTTTATATTTTTTATTGTTTTATATTTTTATTGTGATAATTTTTATTTATTTATAGTAATTAATTTTTAAAATTTTAAAATTTAATTATTCACTAGTTTGTTATGTATGACTCTAATTCATATTTTGATACTTAATATTTTTATATATTATATTTTATATAATTTTAAAAAATTAAATTTTACGATGATTATTGAATATTGACATTTAGTTTTAAATATGTAGATATAATAATGTTAATCAATAAAAATATTCTCTATTATTAATATTTTTTGGGGTTTAAAATTTATAGAAGTTGTGAGATTTTAGGATTTAGAGTTTAAGTTTTATATTTAGATAAATTTTATTTATTTTCTAAATTAATAATTGCACAAATCTACAACATAAAAGTATGAAATGATATATTCATCTTATATTATAGGTATAGAATATAGTTAGATATTTTAAAACATTTAAAAGTTGTTTGGGTGAGTTTATAAGCTTCTCAAAATATTTTATAAGATGTTTGGTAGCTTATAAGATGCTAAAAAGTGTTTCATAATCTTTTTAAGAAAAAATCTTATAAAGATTCTAAAATAATATGTTAAAAATTTATAAGCTCTTTTTAAAAAAGTAAGAAGTTCTTAAATTATTTTTAAGATCTTAACAAGCTCCTTGAATTTTAATTATATTAATTATGAAATTGTCATTACTAATACTTTATAAGCACCAAAATCTTATTATCCAAACACTTTGAAAACTTATTTTAAAAAAAGATCTAGCATATTGAAAAATATAGGATGTAGGAATTCCAAAAATATCTTATAAAATGTACGAGCTTATAAGATCTTTTAAATAAATTTAGCCAAACACCTTCTTAATGTCCCTTTAGCTAGTTAATAATTTTAGTATTTTACTATTTTATTTTAGATTAAAAGTTAATTATTCTCGATTTAGTTAATTTTTTATTATTATTTTTTTCTAAATTATTTGGGCAATTAAATTTATTTTTGTAATATTCTTTTATACAATATTTATCTAATATATCTAAATTTTGTATATGAAAATTATTTCTTCCACGACAATAAGATTTCAAAAGTAAACTTTTTTTTTTTTTGTAAATTGAAAAATAAATAATATTTTTCAAATATAAATTTACGCTTAACATGAATTTGTTTTGTAAATTACAAACTAATACCCACCAACATTTTAATATAAAATAGTTTAATTTGTGAAATAATTCAATGGTTTTATAAAATTTGAAATTTTTTTTTTTTAAAAAAAAAATCAACTTGTTTTTAGGTAACAATATTTGAGAAAAAGGTTTTAAAATAGAGACTTACTCACTACAATACTACATATATTTAAACCTTTTTAATAAAAATAATTCAATTATTAACATAAGATTGGGGATGAAATTGATATTTCATACTTATCATAAGTTACAATATTAATCATCCAAACAACTGATTGTGCTAAAGATACGATATCCAAATCAATAATACAAACAAACAAATAAAGTATTGATATATTTATTAGTAATGAATCCTACACTTATCAATCATATTCAAACCCATCATAAAAAGCAAACGAGCTCTTGTGGAATAATTGACATTAAATTTACCATTATATATTATGTTAATTATTATTCAAAATTAATGTGTTTAATAATAAATATCATAAAAGATTACCAGTGTCAAATAGCATTTGGCATGACATTTGATATAAAATTTAAATTATTGATTCTTAACTAATGTAATTAATAATTATAATAAAAGTTAGCAGTGTGACATGACACTTGAGATAATGTTATTCCTATTGATTAATCAAGTATACAATTTATAAATTTATATGTTAGTATCTTAATTAATTTCACTTATTATGTTCACCCACACATAAATCATGTCTTCATGAAATTTCACTTATAGAATATGAGTTATAAAACATTTACTACAATAGAACTTATGCTTTCAATATATGTAATTATTTCACAATAATTAATTTGTATATATATATATATATATATTAAATTTACATTAATGAATAACATTAAATTTTCCATAAAACATTTACTAAAATAAAACTTATGCTTTCAATATATTTAATTATTTCATAATAATTAATTTGTGTGTGTGTGTGTGTGTATATATATATATTAAATTTACATTAATGAATAACATTAAATTTGCCATTGTATATATTATATCAAAATATTGATTCTAAACTAATGTATTTAACAATAAATATCATAAAAGATTACCAATGCAAAATAAATTTTGCTCATTCTTTTAACCCACAACACAAAAATTAATCATGATCAAATATTTTCTATTATTTTTATTTTTATTATTATTTCTATTTTTATTTTTTATGTTAATTAAAACTATACTGAAATTGAGCGTGACGCTCTTTTATATGATACCAAATCAATGTCAGAATTTCAGTAATATCTTTTTTAATATAAATAACTAACCAATTGGTTAAAAAGTCATCTTCCATCTTATTTTTTTCAACACCCATTCTTATAATTTTTCTAGCAAAAAAGATTGCCTCACTTGTAACTGTTCAAGTCAAAGAAAAATTAAAAAATGTTCTTTTTAAAACGAAAATCACTAATTTTTATCTTTTTATTTCAATGTTGTTGCCTTTGGTTATTTTATATATCTCTTAAGGTTTATTATGCTAAACTCTTATAACATTTTTTAAATGAATAAAATATAAGTGCCTTAGCAGGTCTAATTTAATTGTCTTCACTTAATTAGATGATTGTAAATATAGGGGGAAATTGTAATTTTAGTCCACCAACTATGCCTTCTTTTGATTTTAGTCTATTGTGATATGGGGTTAGCACATTTGGTTCAATAGCCCATAAATTTTCACACATTTACTCCAATTTTTTGCAATTTTGGTCCATCGGGCTGGAAAATTTTAAATTGGACCCAAAAATTGCCCAGTCAGCTTCAATCGGATCTAATTTTTGGGGATTTTGTTACATGTGTCACCCAACACCACATCAGCAACAACCTCAACCACCATGTCAGCAAAATGGCTGAAATAAAAAAGAAAAGAAAAGAAAAGAAAATTGTTGAGGGAAAAAAATAAAAATAATCAATGGAATTAAAATTTTATATTATTATATATATAATATAATACATATGTATAATATATATATATAATATACATATGTATCAATAGATAATATATTATTATATATATAACATAATACATGTGATATCCCTCAAATTTGGTATTTTGAAAAATAAATAAAAGGACTTGATTGTAAGAATTTTAGAAGTTTTGGTGTTGATTTGAAAATTGAGGAAACTTGATTGACCAATAATTAGAAGTTTTGTGGGTCAAAGTGGGATTATTATTGGTTAAAGTGAGGCAATAAATAGTCTTGGGGCTGAAGTGAAGACACTCAAAACTTGAGAGGACTTAATTGGAAGCTGGCTTAAAATTTTGGGGGCCAATTTCAAATTACCGAAAGTTGAATTTTATAAAAATAGCATTTTTTTCCTTTTCTTTTCTTCTCCATTTCTTCTCCATACCACCGTAAACCACCCTCTCACCGGCCACTCCTTACCGGCAACCAAACCTTAGCAAATTTGATATCATTTTCTTCCTCTCATCGCATAGAACATGAACATACCAATTTCTCCCCAAACCTTCCAGTGTACTGGCCAGAAACTGAGCTCAAAGTTTCGGCCATGGTGGTGGATGATGGGTTTCTCCACTCCAATGATTGAAACTTGAATGTGAGTAGTGGATTTTGACGGGCCCAGCTTAAGGATCACGCCGATGTTTTCAATTTTGGGAATGGACCACCGTGGACGGAGAAATTAGGAGAAAATGATGCGGTGATGAATAGTAGTGCTGAAGCTTCCAGGCCAAAATTGACCTTCAATTCGATGGTGTTTGGTGAAATTGTATAAGGGGTTTGATTTGTTGAGCTGAGATGCGTCTTTTAGTGGTGTCGTTGGCCATATCTGGCGACAGCAAATAGTGGTGGCGCGGCGGCGGACTGCGGCGGTCGAAAGACACAATCTTCGTCTCGTCGCAAAGATTACATGTATGCAAGCTGATCGTTCATTCAAAGCTTCGATAAAAAGATATTGGGTAAAAACGTGAAACTTGTGTTAAAGTTGTATGCATGTGTATGTATATACTTTCCAAATTTTACGATGTATTGTATAAATAAGGAATGCGCACGATTTGATCAAAAATATTGAGATATGCATAGAATTACTTAAGTCAATAGATCCAAATTTTATCATATCGTGTAATAATCTTGATAATTAAGTTAATTAGGTGGAGAAACCCTCATTTTATGAATTTGGAACCTAAGTGGCGATAATTGGGTTAATTGAGATGATATAAAACTAATATTTGGGTCATCCATGTACCACTATAAGTTTAGTAAACTCGAATTTGTATTATCATGTGATAAATTTGAGATAAATTGGGATTTTTAAGGGATATTGGACCATCGTTATCGATTTAGTATGTTGTGGTAAGATCAACTGAATGATTTAGGATCTAATTATATATTCCTTTAATGAGGTCGACGCTATTAGCATGCCTTTATCGAGGCTATCGAACTGATTAAGTATTGATTTTAGGTCGTTAATTTGTATAAATGTAATTATATGATCGAATGAGGATCTTGACTTTGGACCTATTTATTTGGATTAGGTGAAGAAGAAGTGGGTCCCACGGACCGATAGTCGGTGACTACATTTCTGAGACTACGGATGTGAGGATCCACCAATCTGGCACTTCTTGTACCTATTGATTTTCTTGATAAATCCATATGAGGGTTGATATTGACTTGATTATCGCACTCTATTATTTATTGTATTCCTACAAGGTTCTGCCAATCGATACTTGCTTTGCATAAGCTTATTCCATAGTTATCGTTGAACCTAGTTAAGTTCTACTGATCTGATATCTGTCTTGATTTTCGTTATCGTTGCTATTGATTTCCGAACCCTGTGAGGTTCTCTTGATTTGAACCATGTGAGGTTCCCCAAAACTATTGTTTGTATTCTGTATCGCTAGATTTCATGTTACTGTCTTGTTATCATTTGCCTTGCCGGCATACTTGTCTATTCGTATATGGCCATGATGGCTTAATCGTACTTGTTAATCGTTCTGGTATTGCCTCAACAGCATTTCTGTACATGTTATATGTTGCCTTATCGGCAAATCCGATTGATTGATATTGTTCGTATGTTAGCGATATGCTAGGGAGACTCCTAGGTATCGATATGCCTTGTCGGCAAATCTGATTCATTGATGTTGTTTAGTGATATGCTAGGGAGACTCCTAGGTATCAACGATATGCTAGGGACACTCCTAGGTATCGTCCATCTGTCTGTGATATGCTAGGGATACTCCTAGGTATCGATATGCTAGGGATATTCCTAGGTATCTTCCGTCTGTCTATGATATGCTAGGGATACTCCTATGTATCAATGATATGCTAGGAATACTCCTAGGTATCGATATGCTAGGAATACTCCTAAGTATCGATATGCTAGGGATACTCCTAGGTATCTTCCATCTGTCTGTGATTTGTTAGGGAGACTCCTAGGTATCAACGATATGCTAGGAATACTCCTAGGTATCGTCCGTCTATCTGTGATATGCCAGGGATACTCCTAGGTATCGTCCGTCTATCTGTGATATGCTAGGGATACTCCTAGATATCGATATGTTTAGGATACTTGTAGGTATCTACCATCTGTCTGTGATATGCTAAGGATACTCCTAGGTATCTACCGTCTGTTTGTGATATGCTAGGGATACTTCTAGGTATCTACCGTCTGTCTGTTACATGCTAGGGATACTCCTAGGCATCTTCTGTGTGCCAAGCTATCATGCTTGTGCCATTGTTATTGCCAAGCCATCGTGCTTGTGCTATTGTGTTTGCCAAACTATCATGCTCGTGCCATTGTTATTGCCGAGCTGTCATGCTCGTGCCATTGAATTGCTATTGTTGATCAATTGTATTATTAAGGAGGCATAAGGATATTGTGATATGCATGTCAAGCCAGTTCCATTGAACTGCATATGACTCGGGCTTGTTTATTCTGACCGTATTGATCGTTTGTACACTGTTCATGGAGCGATAAGGAATGAGAGGTTCCTATCCACTCAAACTGTTATTTGTATTTGATATTGTTCTTATTCTTAATGTTAACTTATGATCTGCTGAGTTCATTTGTCCTCAACGGATCCCCACTACTTATGATTAAGATTATACCTCACTAAGTTCTTTGGACTTACCTCCCGTATTTCTTCAATTTTCTCAGACAGGTTTAATTGATGAACTGGAACTCTAGGCTTGGATGGGCGAACACATTTTTGTAATAGAAAATGATTGTATATGCTTATGGGTTCTTTTAGGACATTTTGTATACCCTAGAGATGTTGTGATATGTCATGTTGATGTTAATGACTTAAGGCATGTAAATGTTTTGTTAAATGTAAGAGAAGTGAATTATGATATGTACTTGACGGTTTGTTGAGTCAGTTAAGTTTGAAATATACGCTGCTTTGATAAGTTAACTTTGAAATCTTTTGGGTTTATTGATTAAATTGTAGGTTCAATTTAATATTGAACTAAGTGGCGCTACGACTTAGGTGCTATCCCGAGTGGGGTGCCACGATACATATATAATATATATAATTTAAATATATATTTTTATATTTATCTCCCCCCCACCCTAACACCACCAGCTGCCATGGCTACCTCAGGCCGCCAGCACGGATGCTGGCAGAAATAAAAGGAAAAGAAAAAAAAAACATCGGTAGCCAAAACGGCCGTTAGGCTTGGCTGCCGGCGTAAACAAAGTGTAAAAAAAAACAAAACAAAACAAAAACGAAGTAAAAACCTGCCATGGCCGGATCTAGCCAGTATGCATGCTGCCATGGCAGCTTGTTAAGGTGTGGGGTTGGGGGCGGGCGTTGGTGGGGGGTGGGGGAGGTCTTTATTTTATATAAATATATATGTTATATAATTTTTATATATATGTATATATATATATTTTAGATAGATTTATACATGTATATAAGGATAAATAAAAAATATTATTAATAATATATAAATTTGAAATGAATAAAAGAAAAATTAAATATTATTTAAAATTATCTTAATTAAATATTTCCTAATTTTTCACATGTCATTATTTTAGAAAAAAAATTCAATTTTTTTTAATTGCTACAACTATTTGAAATTATTTTAACAATTGGTAATTTTCACATACTATTATTTCAACAAAAAAAAATCAAATTTTTTTCCCAGTTGCCATGTTTATTTGGAATTATATTAATATTTTTTAATTTTTACTTGTCATTATTTTAAAAGATTTTCAACTTTTATTAATTGCCACAATAATGGAATTATCTTAAATATTTTGTAATTTTTTACATGCCAATATTTAAAATTCATTTCAGCTTTTTTCCCCTAGTTGATTCATATTTAAACATTTTGTATTTATACATATGTATATATTATATATTATACATATGTGTTATATTATATATATATATATAAGGGCCACTTATTTAAAAGTACCAAAAGCACTTTTTAATTTTGTGATCAGTCTCCACTTAATTTTCTTTAGAATAAGCTCCCGAGTTTTGTTAAAACTTTAGAGACTACTCCCTACTCACTTAATTTGACAAAAATGCCTTTAAGTATAATATTTTTCACTCATTCATCATCCACACAAGCAAACAGTAAACCCTAGCATATGTACTTTCATTACCAGGAATAGAAAACGCAACAAGCTCCACGGCGGGAACGAGAATAATCTTTGGAGCTAACAACCACCAACCCGACATTTGCATTGTCTTCTTCTCTTTTTATGTTCATCATTTTTGGGTTTCTTCGTCTTCTCAATTTCTTCTCAGTTGTTCTGAGTTTGTTGTATTTTTTCTAACAATGTCAACCAGTAGTGAAGCAAAAGTGTTCAATCAAATGTTGGGGAGTTGCCGCTACAAAGATGAGCTCTATATAATGTCAATTAAGGATGGTATGACTTTAATGGACATGTACATTAATCTCGCAAGAAAATGGAGTGAAATCAACGTCGAGCTCTTCAGTTTGTAATACATAGCTCCACATCAAAGATTGTACATGACTTTAACTGATGACGACAATGTCATGAATATGGTCTTACTGCATTTGACATTGAAGATGAACATTGTTGATATCCTGGTAAACCGAAAGGATGAATCGAGCAGCAGTGCAAAGAAAAACAGTGATGTTTTAAGGTAATACTTCTACAGAATCTAAACTGTACTGCAATTTGTAAAGTTTTGTACTTGAAATGTTCTAAAATTGTACTCTGTTTAATTGAAAATCTTTCTCTACTTGGAGCATTCTACATCATACTTCACTATAAATAAAATTGTACTTCATCTCACAAAAATTGAACTCTATTATGTAAGTTTTATACTTCAAGTGTTCTACTAATGGATTATCCAAAATTGTACTGCAACTTTTAGCAGTTTATACTTGAAGTGTTCCCAAACTGAACGTCTTCTATCTAAAATTATACTTTTGATTTTTTGAAATTATATTTCATTTTACCTAAACTTATACTTCAGTTATCTGAATCTATTATTTAAGTTTTATACTTCAAGTATTAATGGATTATCAAAAATCGTACTGCAATTGTTAAGGTTTTATACTTCAGGAGTTCTGAAATTATACTTCACTTTATCTAAAATTGTACTTCTATTTTCTGAAACTATACTTCATTTTATACATCGTTTTACCTAAATCTGTACTCTATTTATTGAAGTTCTATATTTCAAGTGTTCTGAAATTGTACTTCATTTTATCTAAACCTATACTTGAATTATCTGAATCTATTATTTAAGTTTTATACTTCAAGTGTTCTACTAATGGATTATCCAAAATTGTACTGCAATTGCTAAGGATTTACACTTCAAGTGTTCCGAAATTGTACTTCTTTTTATATAAAATTGTACTTCTGTTTTCTAAAATTATACTTCATCTTACCTAAATCTGTACTCTATTCATTGAAGTTCTATACTTCAAGTGTTCTGAAATTGTACTTCATTTTATATAAACTTGTACTTCAGTTATCTGAATCTATTATTTAAGTTTTAAGTGTTCTACTAATGGATTATCCAAAAGTTGTATTGCAATTGCTAAGGTTTTATACCTCAGGAGTTCTAAAATTGTACTTCACTTTATCTAAAATTGTACTGTAATTACTAAGATTTTATGCTTCAAGTGTTCTGAAATTGTACTTCATTTTATGTAAACTTGTACTTGAATTATCTGAATCTATTATTTAAGTTTTATACTTCAGGTGTTCTACTAATGGATTATCCAAAATCGTACTGTAATTGCTAAGGATTTATACTTCAAGTGTTCCGAAATTGTACTTCTTTTTATATAAAATTGTACTTCTGTTTTATGAAATTATACTTCATTTTACCTAAACATGTACTCTATTCGTTGAAGTTCTATATTTCAAGTGTTCTGAAATTATACTTCATTTTATCTAAACTTGTACTTTAGTTATCTGAATATATTATTTAAGTTTCAAGTGTTCTACTAATGGATTATCCAAAATTTATGCTGCAATTGCTAAGATTTTATACGTCAGGAGTTCTGAAATTGTACTTCACTTTATCAAAAGTTGTACTGCAATTGCTAAGGTTTTATACTTTAAGTGTTCTGAAATTATACTTCATTTTATCTAAACTTGTACTTCAATTATCTGAATCTACTATCTTAGTTTTATAATTCAAGTGCTCTACTAATAGATTATCTAAAATCGTACTGCAATTGCTAAGGATTTATATTTCAAGGGTTCTGAAATTGTACTTCTTTTTATATAAAATTGTACTTTTGTTTTCTGAAATTATAATTCATTTTACCTAAACATGTACTCTATTCATTGAAGTTCTATACTTCGGGTGTTTTGAAATTGTACTTCATTTTATCTAAACTTGTACTTCAGTTATCTGAATCTATTATTTAAGCTTCAAGTGTTCTACTAATGGATTATTCAAAATTTGTATTGCAATTGCTAAGGTTTTATACTTCAAGAGTTCTAAAATTGTACTTCACTTTATCTAAAATTGTACTGCAATTGCTAAGGTTTTATACTTCAAGTGTTTTGAAATTGTACTTCATTTTATCTAAACTTGTACTTCAATTATCTGAATCTATTATTTTATTTTTATACTTCAAGTGTTCTACTAATGGATTATCCAAAATCGTACTGCAATTGCTCAGGATTTATACTTCAAGTGTTCTGAAATTGTACTTCTTTTTATATAAAATTGTACTTCTATTTTCTGAAATTATAATTCATTTTACCTAAACATGTACTCTATTCATTGAAGTTCTATACTTCAAGTGTTTCGAAATTGTACTTTATTTTATCTAAACTTGTACTTCAGTTATCTGAATCTATTAATTTAAGCTTCAAGTATTCTACTAATTGATTATCCAAAAATTGTATTGCAATTGCTAAGGTTTTATACTTCAAGTGTTCTGAAATTGTACCTCACTTTATCTAAAATTATACTTAACCTTTTATGTAAAATTGTACTACATTATTTAAGTTTTATAAAGTTCTATTAATTTTTATACTTCATTTTATCTAAAGTTCTATACTTCAAGTGCTTTACTTATTGATTATCCAAAATTGCATTGCAATTGTTAGCGTTTTATACTTCTATTGTTATGAAATTGTACTTCGTTTATTTGAAATTATACCACCATGCCGAATTGTTCTACATATTGTACTTTATTTTACCTAAAATTGTACTTCATTTGTCAACCTTAAGGGATGCAGTCGATGAGGAAATTGGTTTGACCAATGCATCGCACAATAAATTGGCTTTAATTAGCAACTCAATTGATGCATGGAGAAATTGCATATATGGAGAGGGTTAGACATTCAAGGATGAATTATGCTTAAGAATTATCTGGTGTCTACTTTGCGGTCATTTAAATACAAGAAAAATGACAGTAAAAAAGTCATTGTTGTTTACAGTAATGAAATTGCAAATGGAGAATCTATGCATCAAGGTATGAGGCTGATAAATTATTTGGCATTCGAAAATACAATCTAGAGCACATATGTGGTGAGGCTAATCTTTGGACAAGGGGACATCCTAAAGCCGATTCCGCTTGGGTTGCTAACATAGTGAAGGATAAATTTAGATCAGAGCTATGTTATTGGCCCTCTACCATATTGAAAGATATCCACAGAGAATACGGTGTGGAACTTAGGTACCATAAAACATGGATGGGTAAGGAATTAGCTATGCATGATATCCATGGAGCTAAGAAAGGATCTTATGATAAGTTGAGGTAGTACTGTGATGCTATGAAGAGGACAAACCCTGGAAGTATTGCAGACTGTGAGATAGACCCAATTAGTCGAAAACTTCATCGGCTATTTATACGTATCATTGCCTGCGTTATTGGTTTTCTTAGGGGATGCAGGCCGTTGATATTTTTAGACGGCACCCATATTAAAAATAAATACAAAGGAAGCTTACTCAGTGAGGTCAATAAGGATGCTAATGATGACTTATTCATGCTAGCATATGCAGTTGCTGACCTTGAAAATGATATTAATTGGGAGTGGTTCTGCTTTAAGCTAAGAAGTGTCTTAGATTCTCAATATCTGTCTGGCTTATCAAGGTTTACTTTCTTCTCCGATTGACATCCAGATCTTCTTAAAGCCTTCCCTATGATATTTCCCCGATAGCCACCATACATATTGCTTGAGACACTTAGTGGATAATTTTAAGAAACAAGTAAGAACTTTATCTTTGCTTGTGAAATAATGATGTGAAATAAACTCTAATTCATAACATTTAGCACATTACTGATCTATTATTTTAAATTCAGGTATTAAGGAAGTACCCTCTACATAACAAGAAACATCGGTGTTCTATTTTTATGAAAGCTGCATATGCCAAGGCAGGAGATACACGACATATATACAATATCTTGGAGTCATTGTCGCTTGCTAGAGACTTTATTATGCAGTCTGACCCATAATGTTGGGCAAATTCCTTATTTAGTGGAGATCGATGGGGGGTAATAAACAATAATCAAGCAGAATGTTGGAATAATTAGGTTAAACTAGCCCGATTTATGCCAATTGCAGCCATGGTTGATCACATAAGCATGCAAATAATGGTTATGATGCATGATCGATGAGAAAAATCTCATAAGATGGTTGGTCAATTATGTCCCAAGCAAGAGAAGAAGTTTGCAATCAATCATATGTGTTCTCGTAACTTAAAAGTTGTCATGTCTAGCGGTTGGAGCTTTGAGGTGATTGAGCAAGATAAATCATTTGCTGTAGATTTACATAGCAGGGTTTGTTCGTGTAGAGCATGGCAGATTGATAAAATACCATGCAAACATGCTTGTGCTTATATCAAGTCAAAGTCACTTTCATCGTATGACTTTACAAATCAATACTGCTGAGTTGAGATATATCAACAAGCATACCAAGCAGTAATAGAACATATTCCTATGTCTGTTCCCTCTAGATGATGATGGTGTCATTAATGCACCTAATTGGCGATCTCAGCCTGGGCGTAGAAGGACACAGAGGATTTCATCACAAATTGAGAAACGTGTAATTAAGTGTAAAAGGTATGGTAGAACAGGGCATAATCGTCGAACCTGCAAAGAATCAGTAAACTAACTAAATTTTGTACCTTAATCTGAGAGATTTACACTTGATTTCTTGAAAATTATACTTCATTTAGGCAATTATGTATTTGATTTAGCGTGAAATTAGCATTTTTGCATGTTGTTCGAGATATCAGTGATTTTGTACCTCAATTTGGGAGATCTATACTTGATTTCTTGACAATTGGACTTCATTTCCATGATATTGTACTCAAAATCGCTGCCCAGTTTCATTTTAACATAAGTGTACTTCAACATAGCACCATTTATACTTTGTTAGTTCTAGGTTTGTACTTCATTTTCCTCATATTGTACTCAAATTTAGTGCCAAATTTCAATTAAATTGAAGTGTACTTCAATGTAACACCGTTTATACTTTGTTAGTTTTGGGTTTGTACTTCATTTCCCTGATATTGTACTCAAATTCACTGCCAAATTTCAAATGAATTAAATTGTACTTTAACACAACACCATTTATACTTTGTTTGTTCTATGCTGTACTTCATTTCCATCATATTGTACTCAAATTCAGTGTCAAATTTCAATTAAATTGAAGTGTACTTCAACGTAACACTATTTATACTTTGTTAGTTCTAGGTTTGTACTTTATTTTCCTCATATTGTACTCAAATCCAGTGCCAAATTTCAATTAAATTGAAGTGTACTTCAATGTAACACCATTTATACTTTGCTAGTTCTTGGTTTGTACTTCATTTCCCTGATATGGTACTCAAATTCACTTTCAAATTTCAAATGAATTAAACTGTACTTCAACAAAAAACCATTTATACTTTGTTTTTTGTACGTTTATACTTCATTTTTATCATATTGTACTGAAATTCACTGTTCAATTTCAATTGAATTGAATCGTGCTTCCGCATAGCACCATTTATACTTTGTTTGTTCTATGTTTTTTCATCATATTGTATTGAAATTCACTGCCCAGTTTCAACTGAATTGAAATGTACTTCAACATAACACCATTTATAATTTGTTTGTTCTACATTTGCACTTCATTTTCCTCATATTGTACTCAAATTCAATGTCCAGTTTCAAATGAATTGAATTGTACGTCAACGTAACACTATTTATACTTTGTTAGTTCTAGGTTTGTACTTCATTTCTCTCGTATTGTACTTAAATTCACTGCTAAATTTCAAATGAATTGAATTGTACTTCAATATAACACCATTTATACTTTGTTTGTTCTACGTTTGTACTTCATTTCCATCATATTGTACTCAAATTTGCTGCCCAGTTTCAATTTAATTGAAGTGTACTTCAATACAACACTATTTATACTTTATTTGTTCTATGTTTGTACTTTATTTCTATCATATTGTACTCAAATTCGCTGCCATTTTCATTTTATAGAAGTGTACTTCAACGTAACACCATTTATACTTTGTTAGTTCTAGGTTTGTACTTTATTTTCTTCATATTGTACTCAAATTCAGTGCCAAATTTCAATTAAATTGAAGTGTACTTCAACGTAACACCATTTATACTATACTTTTTCTAAATTTGTACTTTATTTCCTTGATATTGTATTGAAATTCACTACCCAATTTTAATAGAATTGAATCGTACTTCCACATAGCACCATTTATACTAAGTTTGTTCTACTTTGTTCCATCATATTGTACTGAAATTCACTGCCTAGTTTCAACTGAATTGAAATGTACTTAAACATATCACCATTTATAATTTGTTTGTTCTACGTTTGTATTTCATTTCCCTCATATTGTACTCAAATTCAATGTCCAGTTTCAAATGAATTGAATTGTACTTCAATGCAACACTATTTATACTTTGTTAGTTCTAGGTTTGTACGCCATATCCCTCATATTGTACTCAAATTCATTCCCAAATTTCAAATGAATTGAATTGTACTTCAACACAACATCATTTATACTTTGTTTGTTCTACGTTTGTACTTCATTTCCATCATATTGTACACAAATTCGCTGCCCAATTTCAATTTAATTGAAGTGTAATTCAACACAGCATAATTTATACTTTGTTTGTTCTACGTTTATACTTCATTTCTATCATATTGTACTCAAATTCGCTTCTCAATTTTATTTTAATAGAAGTGTACTTCAACGTAATACCATTTATACTTTGTTAGTTCCAAGTTTATACTTCATTTCCCTGATATTATACTCAATTTCACTGCCAAATTTCAAATGAATTATATTGTAATTCAACACAACACCATTTATACTTTGTTAGTTCCAGGTTTATACTTCATTTCCCTGTTATTGTACTCAATTTCATTGCCAAATTTTAAATGAATTATATTGTACTTCAACATAGCACTATTTATACTTTGTTTGTTCCACATTTGTACTTCATTTCCATAATATTGTACTAAAATCAAAATATTATAAATACTTGATATAAAATTACACTTACATAAAAAATAATATTATAAACAAAGTATGCTTCAATGTACATATGTGTTTACATACAAAATATGATTCAAGCCCTGGCATTTTAATGACTTAAAATGGTATGTGCCATATGTCCACGATATTCATCGATGTCAATTATTTTAGCAATCCTCTAGTATTCGATGGTGTCTATAGAAAAATAGTCTGTCCAAAGGCACACATAGACACCACAATCCACTGAACCCTGTTGCTGTCAGCTTCTTTTTACCCTCATGTTTTCGTCCACACGACACCCCAATGAAAGCTTCATATACCGAGAATAGAATGCAGCCTACAAAAATATTGATCAGTTGTTGATTCCCTACTTTATGAAGAAATCTTAGGGAAAGAAAGCAAACTTACAATGGCACTACCTATCGGTTTGTATTGGAAGGCATTATTGAATTCATGTACAAGAAAAATGAGTCGAGGTGTCGAGGACAACCAAGAACCAATGATGGTGCCGACAAATCGGTAGGAGTATGAAACGACACTGGTTTACAACATTCAACATGAGCTCTTCCAAATATTTACGAGTGAAGGAATTAAGTGTATTTATAAACTACACAAATTCTACATCCGTAATATCCTGGATGTTGCATCCCTCGAGTAGGTCTAATATATCATCCTATGAAGTATAAACCAAATGGTTAGACTCATTCGAAATGTGAACTAAATTAAGTTAGGAAACCACCACATAATTGCGCTATTGTGGACATAAACCACACCTTGTGGTAACTCTCGTTGCCGAAAGATGGGCTACATAATATCGACATGTAGCAATCCACTATGTTACCGATAAGTTCTCCTCCAAATAAGAGCTCACAAAAGTTTCTTCCATCTAGAAAGTGTCTTTATTCCTTCCAGACAATCACCCTACACAATTGTTAATTGTTAACTCATACACCAATTTATCGAAAAGAAAAATAATAAGCAAATTTCGTTACCTCGAATTATCTCTTCTAAGAAAGTTGTCGATGACTTTTCGCTCTTCTTCTAGAATACTAGCACGACCTCTATAATCAGCCCTTCCTTTATAGGGATCAGGCAATTCAATCTCTGAGCTGGGTGGTTCATTTGTCTCCTGGATTGGGCTGCTGTCTTCTGTCTCCTGGGGTACAAAACACAGCACATTAGGTACAAAGTATCAACTATTGCAGTACAAAATATCAGCACATTAAGTATAAATATCACCAACATGAAGTATAAGATATCATCACATTGTACAGATATCTCCAACATGGAGTACAAAATATCAGCACATTAAGTACAGATATCTCCAACATGGAGTACAAAATATCAGCACATTAAGTACAGATATCTCCAACATGGAGTATAAAATATCAGCACATCAAGTATAAATATCTCCAACATGGAGTACAAAAGATCAGCACATTAAGTATATAATTTGCAACATAGAGTATAAAATATCAGCACATTAAATACAAATATCACCAACATGGAATATAAGATATCATCACATTAAGTACAAAAATCACCAACATGAAGTATATGATATCATCACATTAAGTACAAATATCACCAATATGGAGTACAAAATATCATCACATTAAGTACAAATATCTCCAACATTGAGTACAAAATATCAGCACATCAAGTACAAATATCTCCAATATGGAGTACAAAAGATCAGCACATTAAGTACAAATATCTCCAACATGGAGTACAAAATATAGCACATTAAGTACAAATATCACCAACATAAAGTATAAGATATCATCAATTAAGTACACATATAAACCAATCAAGTATAAGATATCATTACATTTAGTACAAACATATAGTTTACAAATGAAATGCAAATACCAAAAAATGAAAACATTAAGTAGTTTACAACACCTTCTTCTCTTCTTGTTCTTTGTTTTTTTGTGCACGAGTACGAGACGATAGGTCTTTATTACTTGTCTTGCACGTTTGGCTGGTGTGGTGCTCGGGGGGCTGACAAAATCTGGAGATTTCCTTTTTGACTTCCTATCAGCTCGATTACGCACATTTGTCATAATCGAGGACATGACATTTGCCACTTCAATTTTAGATTCCTCGAACTCTGCTACATGAATTGGTACATTAAGTTCTATCTTCAAAGGGATGGGGAATCTAAAAGATCATGACGATGTTTTGTTCGATTTTCTTCATCCACCGTACCTTCAAATTCATCCCCTTCTTTCTTTGCATCATCTACCAAATCATGTCCCCCCCCATGTACATACTCACCAGCTTCTTGTTCATGCTTCCCCTCCTCGACTAGATGCTCGTCCTCACCCTGCTCCTTTATTGCGATCGTATCGAATGAAGCAATATTTTCTTTCAATGTTTTAATTTCTTCATCTTTTGCTTTAATAATTGCTTCATATATTTTATGGCCACGTTTGATTCCCCACATTATATAATAGCCGAGATTGGATTGGTGGCAAGATTAGGTGAGAGTATAAAGAAGCTTCCTTTGTTTGATACAACAAATTGTTAATTGAGATTAGGCCCAACATCAATATCACCTAATGTCAGCCTTTGTGTTTGATACAATCACATATATTTCGTTTGACCATAAAGCCCTCAGTGCAATTTTAACTATTCTACCTCTCCTTTTACAGACTTACCCAAATCCCCTATTGTAGCTGAAACGGCTGCTACGAGGAGTAGAGGTTAAGCCGAATGTGGTCTTGTGCTTCCAACTGCAATGGTTTAAATTAGGCTTACTAGTAACAATTTTTCAATATTCCCCAGATCCCCAATATACCGGCAAGCGATATAGCAACCGCGAGGAGTTCATAGTATACATCAGTGTTTTTCTTCCAATCTGCAGTCAGTGAGAATTAGGTTTTAAAAAATAAAGTTCATCTTCCAATCTTGCAGCGGACAAGTTTGAAAAGCTCAAAATTAGTACGCTTTCATTTCCCTTGATTTAAATTTTATGAAGTTACCATTTATTTCGTATGTCACTTCCACTGGCTAATGTCTACAATGTGGAATTGTGAATTCTGGCTGTGTCTCCGACGAGTCCTACGTCTGTGATAGCACATAGTTTGCAGAGCTTCTGCCTATCTATGAAATATATATAGATTTAAATTTGGTATTTGTTATTTAGTTTATCTGTTAGTAAATTATTTAACTATTTGGGTCATGTTCTGGAGAATTGATGTTTCCAACACTTCTGAATGCCATTATGGTTTAGAAGTGAATTAAACCCGTAGTATACTCACTTCAATTGAATGCCCTTGCAATAGAGTTATTGATGTGTGGTTGGTTATTCAATTTTCCTATTTTAGTTTGGTCGAGTTAAACACTGTGCTCTTCATTCAAACTTTTTTATAAAATCGACGCTTTCAGTTCACACGTGCCTTTACTTTGAGTACTGGTAGTTTAATGGTCGTATGTGAAAGCAGTAATGCTGATTCTGCACTCAGTTGGGTGTAAAACAGTGTACACATATGATCAGGCAGTGGAAATGCATGCGGGTAAGGTATTAATTGTGTTAAGGAGTAAATTTGGGAGTAATCGAAATCAAACAAGCAGCTGGGTTACAGACTGCTTCCCCATTTTGTAAGTTTTCGTGGGGGATTGCGACAATGTGGTTGGGCTAGAGTTATATTTTATTACATGATTGTGCTTATGCTTGGAATATGCACATAATTCTTGGATTATATTGTAGTATATTTGCATTTACTAAAGGGACGCTTAATCGCATTTATGATTTGTTCTAAGCTTCTTTACAGAAATTTCCCTATATGGTCAGCCATTGTAAACCTTTCTGTATTTTTTTGTCTTCACATACACTTAATTATGTCTGGTGGTGTATGTGACTAAGTACGGCCAAGTTGTAGTTGTGAATGGAACTGAAGTAAGCGCCGCAATGCCCGTGTGGTGGAGGTACGATGGTCCTCCATCAATCGCACACTTCTCAAAATCCTGGGAGATGGTTCTACAAGTGCCCAAGGAGAAGTAATCACACTGGCCACTTCATGTGGTTGGATTTGTACCAGGGGTTAAACATGCAACACCCATCTGTTCATCACAGGTCATACAAACCTACGTCGGGCTCCCTTAGTTCGAACGAATGTGATCATGACCATATAGCATGTAGGGACCCGAGCTTCCCGAAAAGTGCATGTTTGGGAGATGGAAAGCAAGCTGAAAGTTCGCATACGAGTCCTTCCTTGCAAACCCCTTGTTATGATCCAAGTTCGCATTTCATTCCCTCATCTCCTATTACAAAATCTGCATTGTTATTAGGTGGTTGTGTTGGATGTGTCCTTGTTTTCATTGTTGCGTTTGTAGGTATGCTGATAGGATTAGCTTTAGGAAAGCTTGTGTTGTAAAATAACAATAGGGTGCAAATATATGGTGGGTGTTTGTGTAATGTGTTAATCGAGTAGAATGTAATGTGATTATACGCAACTGAGTTATCTTTCTGTATCTAAATGTAATGTCTTTTTGTAATGAATTATTTGAATGAATGCATTGTCTACTAAATGGATTATGTATTTCTGTTTATTGTGTTTTTCTTGACATCCACTATACATAAATATAAGGCCACGTTCAGGCCACATTTAAATCTGTAATTTGAATAACAATTCATGGTTCAGATGATATATTTTGTTTGAAGTTATTCATTCAGAAATCAAATAAAAGGTTGGTTGCGTGTAATTTATGTTCAATCAAAAATGGCCCAACTACATGCCATGCCATATCCATTACAAAGTATGTTTCCAAATGACGCCATCCTATGCAACGACATATGCCGGGAATCACGTAAAAACTGTCCCAAAGCAAAACACTCCAAAATTGATTGTGACCGTGATAATGTACCCATGTGGCAGCAGATGCTAATTCAATATTCCCATCATGCTAGTTCATGCCTGCAAGAAATTGGAGAGCATTTCATTGCATGCTTTACCAAACTTGGTATTCCCAATGCTAGACTAACTTTTTTACCTTCCACTGTATCTTAAAGCTGCCATGCACACTGATTGTCATGCCTGTGTGAAGTGTCGCTTCTATTCACGGGTTACCTGAAATCTGCATGCATAAGTTGAGTTGTGGGTGCACCCATTATGCACTCGGTCCATGACTTCAAAATTGGGTGTTTTCTCTCAAATTTCTTGTATTACCAGTACCATTCAATCATAAAACTACCAGCATGGCTCCACAAAATCCTCGAGCCCAAGATCAAATCTTCTACTTTCCCCCATGGGTGGAAGATTATGACAAGGAATTCATCTCGCGCCTTGCGGAGTTTGCTCGTTTAAATGGAAGATATCTCAGTCGCTCTGATGTCGCTGTTATTCAATCGTGTGTGCACTCGATTAAGCTCAAGTTTCTCGCCAACTTAACTTACAATGATGCAAGCGTTAGTTTCAAATATTTACAGCAAAGTCATACTGTGTTTGGATTTTTGATCTCCCTAGAACCAGTTAATTACGTTGAGGAAAACAATCGTGTGGCGGTTGATGCATATATATGGGACTACATCACCATGGAAAATTATTTTTCAGTTTTTTTTTAAATTCACGAGTCAATGTCTTATATATAGCATTTTGTCGTGTTATAATTGACTCGTATTTTTTACAAAAATTTCCCCTATCTGAGGCTTATATGATGAAAGGAGAATCTCAATGGATAGAGATGTGTCAGATTTTCGGCCACCCTAAGTCTTTGAACCTTTTCCCAGATTCCAATGTTATTCAAATTTTGGATGATAGCACGTATGACCCAGTGGAGCCGGTGGTAGTCTATCCCACTGTTATGGTGGCAGCTGCATCACCGCCTGTGAGTGAAGCTTTGGGATCATCATTCTGGAATAATTTGTACCAGCCAAGCCAGGATGATGATGCAAGTCAGGATTCAGTGAAGTTACCGAGTCATAATGCGATTTCAACACCGAGTGTCAATCCGTATGCCGGTGTGTATGATAGTGTGTGGACTGAGCAAAATGAACGAGATTTGTTTGGTAATTTCCAACCTTCCCCAATACGAGGACCAGTCAGCTCCTATGCAAGTTCAAGTAACACTCCCAAGGTGCGAGGGAAAAAATGAGGCTATGCTTCTCCATTTTAATGTATTGTCGTCAATCAATCTTTTCGTGTTTTATTGTTAGTTATATCACTTTCCCCCATGTTATACGTGTGTTTTATCACGTGTTGTGTGTTGAACCGTTTGACCACCGAATGTCTCCGAAAAGTTGTTCTAAAATAAAACACTGCTTTAATATTGTTGTATATCCTTCATTTTTTAATTTTTTCCTTTATTCAAAATCAAGGTGGCATTTTTCCTTTATTCAAAATCAAGGTGGCAAAACTAATGGCTTCATACATGCAAACCCTTCCCCTAATTATCATGTTTATTTATTTTCTATTAGGCTGGAGGAAAAACAATAAAATCTGACAAATCTCAATCCGAGTCAATCTTTTGATATATCAAAACTGTTAGATTAATTATTTGTGATGCTTAGTTGGATGAAGATAGGGTGAAAGCTGATTAATGAAATTTAGGAAATTTTTATCCTTGCCAATATATTAGTCTCAGACATGTTTAGATTGGTGAAGTAAGTTATTTAGTTATGTAGTTGAATGTGTCAACAAATAATATAGAATAAAATGGAGCTTTAATCTGTCCGGATATGTTCTTCTTTTAGGAGGCCAGGGAGTTTGTTTGTTGGAAAATTTTCATGTTTCTGCAAATAATCTCTGGTGACTTTTGTGCAATTGGGGCTGAATAAATCTCGATAAAGCTATGATACAATCATTGCTATTCCAGTAAAAAGAGTATATTTCATTGACTAACAAGTTCCATTTTTCCACACGCATATTTGTTACATAAGACATGGGTGCAGGGAGGGACGGTAGATCACTATTTTTGTGTTCCTTGGAAAAAGATATTACATTTGGGATTGCTAATTCACTACCACAACACCGACCATAATGATGTTCTGAAATGAAAATGCATAGGATATGGAGTATAAGTAAATTGCTCATTTTACTAAATAATGAATTGATAAAGGATGACCACTGAACAAATTCAAAGCACTATGAACAAAAGCCATGGTCCATAATTGTTCTGTTGACCACGCCCTGCCATAATGGAGCCATGCAATTATGAATCCAACATCATTAAATTATAAATTTTTCCCATCCATAAAAACTACCATTCCATCTGCTATTATCACAGCAACCTAAATTCATTTCTGTCCTAGCTAATATTCTCTTCTCTGCCAAAATATTCTCCAAAAACAGATACACATAGACGAGAAAATAATGTAGAAACCAAAAGGGTAGCTGTTTGTAGCCATATATGCAGTCCAGTGCTGCAACTGAACCTCCAAATCTTCGGCTTATACATAACAGTTACATAAGAGACAACTAGGCAATAAATAAGGTTTTGGGAATGACCACAAACTATTCCGTTGTAAACCATCACATACCATGCACACTGTCCTAATATGCAACAAGACTTATTATAAACACCAAAACATGCAAAAGTATGCTTCTACCCATTTAGATGGAAGAGCGAAGTGTACCAGATAGAAGCAGAGATACAAAACGGCGGCGGGCATCTTTGTTCATCCCCCAAAACCCATCCATATCCAACTTATTGTGACACATATGATGCGTAGCCTTGATCTGATCATCTAAACTCAGACTAGGAATCTCTTGCAAGGCTTTAAACAAAGAAGATCTAACTGACGAGTCAAAGTCGGGAACCGGTGCCTGTGGCTGCGGATTAATGAGCTTCTCAGCAATGCTCCCTAAGGTGCTCTTTGTGTCTTCCACAAGTGCTCCCATTATATGTTCCAAGTCAACAGCACATGAATCAACCCTCTTTCGTTTCTCTAATGACGATGCATTTTTTTTCAAAGCAGACCCTGATGGTGGACTAATTGACACGGCATCAAATTCGACATTAATCCCTGATGACTGTCCATTGGGTGGCTCTCCACTGTCACCATCTTTCCCTCCCTCTTGCTGAGAGCCATGCCACAACTCTTGGATAACGTCTGCTACATCAAATGCTTGCTGCCCAGTGGCCCTATCATTCCCAAAAATATCAACCCAACTTTCGTACCATGGGTGTGGCTTCCCTCTTAGCTTAGTTGCATCCAGGTTCACCTATGATGTATGAAGTATGTGGATATAAGTATGCTGACATATGCATTTTTTTAGAACGAGTGTATGATAATGCCAAAAAACACGATGAATGTACCTTAACATAATCAGCCCAAACTGTCTCCGAATCAACGATAATTATATGACTCTAAGGATCTATAGCTACGGCCCCACCTCTACTATATCCCAATATGCCTCTTAGTGTTGAGAATGTTTTCTTCCATACTTGCAGCTTAGATTTTATATGTTTCACGCATATGCCACCATTCGGGAACTTCTGGCCCATCATTGACTCCAACCTCACCATATAACCTCCTTTGAAAGAGCTGTCACACTTCCAACCACCTACACGCAGGTTCTTCAATGCATGTATCAATGCATCCTCTTCTTGATGAGTCCAGAAACGTCGTGGGGCAGCAGGTGTTTTTTTGGACCTTTCGATGCTGTGTGACGAGCTAATAGAGTGTGCCATGATCAGTCACCTACAAACATAATACATAACATGTTAAAAATAAGATATAAAGGGGCTTAAGTAATTGCTTAACTAAAAGATTACACACATAACTATGAATAACAGTAATACTACGTACATACGTATAATGAAATAAAGTATCGTCAAATCTAATGAATTTAAAACATGATAAAAGGTTTCAAACTATTAGTGCGCACAAGATACTTCAAGCTTATACTCAAAGACAAGCATAAATGACGAAGCAATCTATATACATGTACATGGAAATCATTACTATCAACGTGCCTATCCCAATGCCTACTTCACAATTCTACGCAACAAGCTAGTGTGCCCCCCTCCACGATTCATACATACTGGCCGCCAGGTTATCACGCTAAGTACTCCACTCGGATGAATGCTCAATCGTCTCTATATGATCACCATTTACTTGTTCATCACTTACAGGTTCACCCCCTAACACAACTTCTCCAATAGGTCAATTGGCATCTCGGTGCGAATGTAATTGTGCAGAAGTGCACACGCCATAATTATCATGTTTTGAGTCTTTATTGGGTAGTATATGGTGCTCCTTAGTACAACCCATCTCCCTTTCATGAGGCCGAAAGCCCTCTCAATTACGTTCCGTACCCTAGCATGTTTCATGTTGAAGTACTCGCGAGTGTTCTGTGGGGCTAGTGCTCCATCGCTCCAATCATCGAGATGGTACCTGATCCCACGATATGGGGTCAAAAAACCTTCACAATTGGTGTAGCTGGCGTCACACAGATAGTAATTACCTACAAAGTATGCGTGAGTTTAGATGTAATAAGAGCCCATAATCAATTCATGCAGAAGCATATGTCTAGACATAAGATGGTCTCAATTACCAATTGGAACTTTTAGCCCATTAGGCTTGTTCACAGCCACGCGCAATACCCTGTTATCCGCAGCGGACCCCTCCCACCCCACAAGCATGTAAATGAAATTCAGATCGCGATTGCATACATCGAGGACGTTTACAGCTATTTCACCTTTACGAGACCTGTACCGTGTTTGTTCACTAGCTGGTACACGCACTAATATGTAGGTGCCATCAAGGGCGCCAAGACAACCCTAGCAAAGAAAGGGGAAATTTGATGTAATAAGCAAGAGCACGTCAAGGAAAATAGCATTCAACATATTCATTACAACATTTAATAGTACCTGAAAGCATCTCCATGGTTCTGTAGTACTCATCACCAATGGGTTGAGGGTCCACAAAGAGCAATGGACTAATCTTTATAACTGCCTTTACACATTACTTGAAATACTTGTTCACGATATGCCCGGATCTCTTAAAGTTATGTTTAACAATCCTATTTTTCTTATGATGTGCTAGTATGGACAAAAATGTGGCTACTTTCTCAAGAATTCCTACAAATTTTTCGTCTCTCAGCCCCCCTACATGCTCAAGCAAATAACAAAGACGCCAAAATGCATTTCTATCCATACGAAGGTTGTTCATACAAGCTTCATCACTTAATTCAACAATCTCCCTCAAATGTTTTGATTGGTCAGGTATCTTAGAAATCACGCTCCATCTCCTAGGCATCCAATTTCGCACAACCCTCGTATGCCGACAATGCATACAATAGGCTCGATAAAGCAAATAAATGCACACAATCCTCCAGACCAAAAATATATAAATCCATATAAAAATTCTGAGTCTAGTATTGAAATCCATGACAATAGCCTACAACAAAGCTAAACGTAAACCACGAATGAGGGCTGAATGAATCTTATTAAAAAATGCCATAGAAATACATGTTCAGAATCAGCTCATAATTGCTAACATGATCACACATACTTAAAAGTACACATGGAAGAATATGACATGCTATAGGTTATTACCCAATCACTAAGTGATGCATTATTGAGTATTAAAATCATAAAGCTCCACGTCATGTTCAAATCAATACATTTGCGAGGTCCTTATTTTGTCACTTAATATATATGCGAAGTTTGGCTAAAGTTTATTAAGGGCATGTTTCGTAGCCAATACATGGAACTAGACACCCAAATCAACATTTTATGGGATCAGCCTCCATTGAAAAAAAAAATACCAATCCAATATGCCAAAACAGTACTGAATAAATTGCAACAAGCACGACAGTTGATACGCATAGGGCAACTTGGTAATCCTACGAAAGGTATATATGAGGGACAGTAACAATTATTTCTGTCTTAGCACACCAGTATTTATGGACACAGTTGATCCCCATTTGGTGATTTCATTACATTGTTGCATATTACAGTGCCACCATGGACACTCGTTCAACATCTCAGATATGTGTACAACAGCAATTTAAACTATCATTAGTTGACTTCTAACATAACAAACATAATTACCACTTTTAAATTGACTTATGCAATGGTTTTTGGAGCTACTAAAACAAATAAAATCAACATATTAATCAAATACCCAGTTTCTGCTATTTTCTCCTAATTTTTTTAAATATATATATATGGCAACTCACTTCGAGTGCAAAGCAACAATGGCAATCCGTTCAACAATCCATCCCTCCTAAAGGTGACTTCAATAGTTTCTTGCAATTAGTACATGCCACAACAACGAAACATCAAATACGTTGATTGAAAGCCGAGTTCCCCAAAAATCGTATGGGAAAGATTCGTCAAAAAAGAAAAGAAAAAAAAAGAGAGAAGAAGCATGAAATAAAACGCTGCCGGAAGCTCGGCCCCTAAGCGTCAACAGATGAACTGCAGGGCAGAAGCATTATAGGTCAGCAACAGTCGAATGAGTACCTATGCGCTAGGGTTCCGAAGGTCACCGTACAGTTAAGGCGAATGGGAGAATGGGGGGAAGTGAGAGCCTGCACAACGGGATTGGGAAATACATCACACTTACATGAGGACAGAACTGTAAATTGATCCAAGTAATGAGGACATAATCGTAAAATTGGGCCAAGGCATGTTGGAGCATTGATTGGAGATTACGTAGTAGCGGCCAAAAATCAGCAACTACAACTTCACCTAATCGTGGGAACAGTGTCGGGCCATGGATTCAATCGCGGCCGGCCCGAAAATTTAATTGTGTAAATCAAACACAATATTACATGACATTAGAGGGCCGTGTAGTGGCTAATCCATTATATCAAACGTGGCCTATGATCACAAATATGGACTTCACTGATAGCAGTACTGGCAACCTCTGATTTTTTCATCAAAACTACCAATTCAAACTCCTCTAGAGCAGGGTTGAGGGCTACAACTTATTACAATGAAAATAATTATCAAATTCAAATTATTATACAAGAAATTAATAATTAATAATTACAATTATTACCATCTCTACTGTAACTTGTTTCAATTTATTCTCTGCCTTCTCCACATTATTTGGGAGTTTGCTATCCTTCCACCAGTAAAAGCGTGGAAACTCAAACAAATTCTCTGGTGAGCCCAGTGATGGGATGCGTTCGTAAACCTATGTCTGTCATTCATAAATTGAAAAATTATACTCACTTAAATATAAATATAATTAATGTTATTTGAAAAATGAAGCAAACACTTACCATCAAACCGAATGTGCACCCGTTAATGTATTTCTTGGTTCTTTCTCCACCTCTTCCTAAATGGTTCCTCATATCTTGGACAAGAAAATTGTATGCAGCTATGCCCCATGCATACAGACCAACTCTAGGCAATTTGTCCAAGTATGGTAAGAGAAATCGTGGAGTCCAATAATTAGATGTTGGAAATAAAAAACAATTAAAAACAAAAAGTATGTACAGCCTATAAAAATCATTCAAGTCCTCATCACTATCCTTATATACATACTCCTCACACTTTTTTGCTATTTTAGATCTAGTTATATTTTGCAGCTTTCCGAAAAAAAGGCAGTCAAAGGTTGAAGACTTCATTTTCAATGTTATATCAATAGATTGCCCCACATATGGCAACACTAAAACCATAGAAAATTCAGTTGCAGAAAAAGGAACCTCAACCCCCTCCGCAAAAAGAAATGACATCTTTTTTGGGTTAAACCTCCCGAGTATAGCTTCAAGTCGAATGAAGCTTGAATTTAACTTAGGCATATCCATGTATGTATAGAAAGGGATCTTCTTCAATGTCAAAATGTTTTGACCCCATCTTGGACTTCACAAGCTCCAATTTACTCTGAAAATATTAGGGGGAGCAACGAGAGCAGACCTCATAATGTCTTGGCTTTACTGCAATCAGATAAAGAAAAATTAAATATAAACAGATTATAAACTAACACTTTTAGATAATGTGTACTGAAAGCTTGAATGTTTTGTATTACAGATGCTTCGAAAATGTACTGCAAATACACAAAATATATATTACACTTTCAGTTAGTGTATACTGCAGGCTTGAATGTTTTATACTACAGTTGCTTCTAAAATGTACTGCAAATACACAGATTATATATTATACTTTTAGTTAGTGTATATTGCATGTTTAAATGTTTTGTACTACAGTTGCTTCTAAAATGTACTGCAGATACACAGATTATATACTACACTTTCTGTTAATGTATACTACAAGCTTTAATGATTTTGTACTATAGACACTTCTAAAATGTACTGTATGTACACAAATTATATATTATAATTTCATTTAATCAGCTAGTTTGAATGTTTTGTACAACAGATGCTTCTAAAATATACTGTAGTTACACAGATTATATACTATAATTTCATTTAATCTGCAGGCTTGAATGTTTTTGTATTACAGATGCTTCTAAAATATACTGCAGACACACATATTATATTCTATACTTTCAGTTAGTATATATTGCAGCTTAAATGTTTTGTACTAGAGTTGCTTTTAAAATATACTGCAGATACACAGATTATATACTACACTTTCAGTTAGTGTATACTGAAGGCTTGAATGTTTTTGTACTACAGATGCTTCTAAAATATACTGTAGACACACAAATTATATACTACACTTTCAATTAGTGTAAACTGCAGCTTAAATGTTTTGTACTACAGTTGATTCTAAAATATACTGCAGATACACAGATTATATACTACACTTTCAGTTAGTGTATACTGAAGGCTTGAATGTTTTTGTACTACAGATGCTTCTAAAATATACTGTAGACACACAAATTATATACTACACTTTCAATTAGTGTAAACTGCAGCTTAAATGTTTTGTACTACAGTTGATTCTAAAATATACTGCAGATACACAGATTATATACTACACTTTCAGTTAGTGTATACTGCAGGCTTTAATGATTTTGTCCTACATATACTTCTAAAATGTACTGCATATACACAGATTATATACTATTTTCTCATTTAATCTGCAAGCTTGAATGTTTCGTACTACAGATGCTTCTAAAATGTACTGCATGTACACAGATTATATACTATAATTTTATTTAATCTGCAGGCTTGAATGTTTCGTACTACAAATGCTTCTAAAATGTACTGCAGTTACACAGATTATATACTACACTTTTGCCTAATGTGTACTGCAGGCTTGAATGTTTTGTACTGTAGATAATATACTACCACTTTCAGATAATTTCACCGTATAAGTTCACCATATAATTTTAGGTAAAACAAAATATAAACCCCAAAAAGGTAAAGTACAACTTTCATGCCTTTCAAGTACAAATCAGAAACTTCCCATCTCACAACAAAAATCATATATATATATCAAATGGCTTCAAGTGTTTAACAACTAAAAAAGGAATAAAAACCCTAAACATGAGAAAATAGATAAGAAATAAGTGTAACACTGAAAAATCACGAACATTTAAAACTGTAAATGCAGAAAACATACCTTTATTTCTTTTGCTCACTTCTTTTTGTACTTCGATTCTTGTTGTCATTGCTTCTCCTTCCATTATCGCAAAAAAATGACAAATTTTTTTTTCTTTCTGTTCTTCTTCTCGCGTCAATGGCAGAGGAACAGTTTCGAGCCCTTTTGTTCGGCCGCTTGGAGAAGTCGTCGATTTCAAGAGAAAAAAAAAAGAAAAAGAATGCGTTCTTCTTGAAGAGAAAACTCATTTCTCAGGGTTTTTTTTTTTGTTTTTTCTAGCTAT
Source organism: Jacaranda mimosifolia (assembly GCA_018894105.1). Lineage (NCBI taxonomy): Eukaryota > Viridiplantae > Streptophyta > Magnoliopsida > Lamiales > Bignoniaceae > Jacaranda > Jacaranda mimosifolia. Next base: position 38,965,065 of record CM032117.1, on the reverse strand, counting down.
AAGGATATATGGGTCTTTTTAAAAGATATGAAGAGTGATTTCTAAGTCATGTGAAAAAGTGAAGAGTTTAGTGTGTAAAAATTCAAATGGGGACTGATCACTAAAATGAAAGTAGGGTTAGGGATTTTTTTCTAATTAACCGTATATATAATAATATAAATTTTAATTCTATTGGTTATTTTTATTTTTTTTCCCTCAACATTTTTCTTTTCTTTTCTTTTTTTTTATTTCAACCATTTTGTTGATGTGGTAGCTAAGGTGGACGCTGAGGTGGCGCTGGGTGACACGTCACAAAATCCCCAAAAATTAGGCCCGATTGAAGCTAACTGGGTAATTTTTTGGCCCAATTGAAAAATTTTCAGCCCGATGGATCAAAATTGGGCAAAAATGGACTAAATGTACAAAAATTTACAAGTTACTGGACCAAATGTGCTGATCCCATATCACAATGGACTAACATCAAAAGAAGGCATAGTTGGTGGACTAAAATTGTAATTTTTCCTAAATATAGGTAATAATTTGTGTTGGGTTTCACAAAATTAAAATAGATAAAGATTTCGTCAATTGATTTTAGTTCTTGTCTTTAATTAAAATAGAGAGTTTTGGTATGTTTGCCAGGTTGAGGGGCGCTAAGGTTGCTGGGCTTTACTGTAGATGCCAAATCAATTGCTTTTTTGTTGGATTTGTAAGGTGAAAGTGATTTTTTTTATTTATTATATATATATATATATATTATAGTTGGATAATGATGTGTGTGTATACTACACACACACACACACATATATATATATATATATTTGTAATGGTTGAAATATGAGTTTGATTAATTTAATTGGTTACTTATTTTGAAATTTATATTTTTTATAAATTTAACATAAGTAAATAATGTATTATTTGGAATAAAATGTATATTAATAATATTAATTATTCATGAAATCATAATTATATCTTAATTATAAAAAATAGCTTATGGTATAATTGTCAATATCGACTTATAAAAAAATTTAATTACTATACATTAATTATAAACTAATTGTTATTTATTAATTAAAATATAATTGTTTAACTATTTATTACTTATGATTTATGTATAAATAAAACTTAGTTATTTATTTAAATAAAATAAATTTTTAATAATTTATATATATAAGACTTAATAACGATTCATCAAATTAAAATAATATTTAATTATACGTAAACTATGGAACATAATTAATATAAAAATAATAAGTAATTTAAATAAATTAATTTAATTAATTTAATAAGTTATTTAATTACTTTAACTTATTATTTAATTAATACATTATTTAATAAATACATACTTAGAAATAATCAAATAATTTTACATAAATTTAATTTATTCTCTCAGCAATTACTTTAAGCATATCAATATTAATTTATTAAACTTAATAAATTATTAAATAAATATGACCATATAATCAAAAAAATTATTATAATTTTAAATAAATGTGAAGATTAATATTTAATGAAGAATATTTTTCAAGAGGATTAATTTATTTATTATATCAAATTAAAACATCTTAAGTTATTTGTTAAATGCATAACTGTCATATTTCATTAATACATTAAATATTAAATATAATTAATATATTATTTAAATAAATTAAACTGTTATTCAATAAATGAATTATTTAGTAATAGCATAAATAATATTTACTTAAATTTAATTTATTTTTTCAATAATTAGTTTAATTAAATTTGTAAATATAAGTTTTAGAATTTTTTAACTGGTAAAATTTTAATATTTTCATATGTATATATATATATATATATGAATGAGTGAAGTGAGAGAGTGATAAATAAATAGTGATGTAATAGGTAGAGTGATAAAATGAGGGGGTAGATGTAGTTTTTAGGAGGTAGGGTTTTTTGGGTGAATTGGGGATAACATTTGAGTGTTTTGGGAGAAAAATTAGAGAATGTGCCTTCATTCTGAAATTTTTTGGGGGGTTGAAATTTTTTTTGGGAAAATATAGAAGAACATAGCCTTAACTTTTTTGTTAAAAAAAATACTTATTCATTTTTATTAATTTATTAAGTATTAATTTTTTTTGAATAAAAGTATTAATTTAATACTATTATGTATTAGTTTAAGTATTATTATTAAGTATTAATTTTAATATTATTCTAAAAAATTAATTTTTACTTATTTTATTTTATTAAAATATATTATTCAAAATGATTTAAATTGTATTAAGATGATTAAAATTATCAAATTACTTACTTGGAATTGTCAAATTACTTAATTTTTAAATTATTAAATTATATGTAAATAAGTATCATATAAATATAAATACATATATATATACACCCCCTTTGCCCCCCACGACTTCCATGTGGCCGACCATGGTTAGTGGCCACCTGACCATGGTTGGTCGTTGGCTGAGGCCAAATCTAGCCAGGCCAGCCACGGCTAGGGATGCAAACCAACCAAGCCAGCTCGTGAGTCTAACAAGCTAGCTCGAAAAGTGTTCGAGCTCGAGTTCAGAGCTCGAGTTCAAGCCGAGCTCGTGTAAATTTTGAGCCGAGCTCGAACCAAATAATTCTTGTTTACAAGCTCATGAGCCTATATTTTTTATTAAAAAAATATAATAAAATATACTGATTTTAATTTCTTTCATAAAATAATTTAACCTTTTGAGTTCAAGCTCGAGTCGAACTCGAGTCTATAGTTTGATTATAAATTCGAACCTAATGAATCGAGTCTAGCCGATCCGAGTCCGAACAAGTGCTCGAGCCGAGCTCAAGCCTCAATTTCCCAAGCTCGTCAAGCTCGAGCTTGATTCATTTGATTCGAGCTCGAGCTCGAGCCTGAAAAAATGGCCAAAGCTCAGTTCGGCTTGGCTCGGCTTGTTTGCATCCTTAGCCACGACCAACCAAAGGCCAGATCTAGCTGGGCTTAGCCATGGCTGGTTGTTGGTCGCAACCAGCAGTCGATTGGCCAAGCTTAGTCATGGTCGGCATTGGCCGCAGCCAGGCCGGCCCTTGCCCTGACCGACCTTTGGTTGTGGCCAATGGCAGCTTAAAGTGGGTGGGGGTGGGGGTGGGGGTGGGGGTGGGGGTTATGGGGGATAAGGGGTTGGGTGGGGGGTGTTGGGGGGAGAAGAAAAGGATAGGTAAATTTTGACTTATTTATTTTTTATTAATTAATAAATTTAATGAAATTAGTTTAAATTAGGGTTTGTTTGTTTATGAATTGCAGCATTTTGTCAAAATATTTTAGCAAAGTGGTTTTGGGGAAGTAGGGTTGGAGAATGTGATGGTTGTCTGTTTGTATTTTGGGTGGTAGATGAAAAATAAATTGGGAGAAAATTATTTATTTATTTATGTTTTAGGAGAGAACAAGATATCATATCAATAACTTTTTTATTGGGTTGGTCAGGTAAAATTGACATTTTAAAATTACTATTGTTAGCATCATATTTTTAGATCTTATTTTTATTTTTAAATTATTTATTTTAGTTAATAAATATTTTTTTATATTTAATAAATATATTCAACTTAATCTAATTAAATTATATTAGATATGATTATTTTTTAGTATTATTGAGATGTAATTTAAAAACAAAATCATTTTAATTAAGAGATGGATTTGATTTTTATTTTTATTTTATAATTAATAAATATGTTTAATTAAATTTGATTAAATTACTTTATATATATGGTGATGATTTTAAATTTTTATTTTTTTAATTCAACTTCAATTAAAAGATTATTTAATATTTAAAAAAATTATTAATAAAATTATTTAAATTTATTCTGAGTAATTTAAATAATATTAAAGTTAAACCCCCCATGTTAAAGTGACAAATACGTCCAAGGGTATTTTTATCTGAAAAATAATCAAAACAGCTTTTGAAGGATATTTTTGAATTTTAATATAAATTTTCAAATGATGTCTATAAATTTGTTAACGATGCTAACAATTTTTCAAAAATATTATGGACAAAAACATTAAAGGATCATTATAATTTTTCTAGGTTTATTTATAAATAAGTTAAATTTTAGGGGCTTCTATCCAATTTATTCAAATAAAAACACCCCGCGCGTGATTGTCACATGCCACTTTCCATTAAAAAATTAACGACCGTTGGGGTTGTGTCCCGAGTGTGCTAAAAAAGCAAAGTTTTGGTCCTATAAATGTCGACCTTGAAAACTTAGGTACCAAAAGTGTAAACCCCCCTATCTAATGGGACCAAGAGTTCAATTTTCCCAAATTTTTAATTGTGAGGACATGTGATATTAATAACTAAAATATTTTTCACATTTTAAATTAAATTAATTTATGGAGGAAAATTTTGAAGGAAGAGACTTTGGAGCAAATTTGAAGGGAATACATTTTTGGAGGGAAATAAATTTTAGGTGGGACTTTATTTAATTATGATTTAAAATTAGTAACAAAAGTACTTGTTACCATTTTCATGTAACAAAATTTTGAAGGGAAAAAAAATTTAGAGGGTAAATTAGTAACGGTAGTAACAAATATATTTGTTATTATAAAACTTAATTGTAACAAATTTGTCAACGTAGCAAAAAGTAAAAACTTTTATTACAAATATGTCTTCCTAAAATGTGGAAAAACTTATTTGTAACAATACTTCAGTTTTCGTAATGAATTTTTCTTTAGTTACAAAAGAATAAAAATTTTGGGTAACAAATATTTTTCTTGGTTACCCAGGATGAGTGCTTTAGTAACAAAATTCCAGTCTCATTATGAAAAATCATGATTTTGTAACAAAATTTTATTTTGTTACCAAAAGTTTTGTTACAAGAAGTGCTATTTGTTGTTATATGCTTTATGTGTTTTGAAATAATAATAATAATAATAATAATAATAATAATAATAATAATATTTCAACTATTGAAAGAGATGCAAAACGTATAAGCTCTTTAATATTGAAAATCAAAACCAAAAAATTAACTCTATAATGATGTAGATATTAGACATACCCCGGTAATATAATATTTTTCACTACAATTCATTAATTCATGTTCTTATTAAATAGATCAATTTGGAGCGACCCAAAATCAATCCTCATTACCCAAATGGGTTTATCTATTAAGACTTTTTGATTATGAATGCTTAAACACGGCCACATAATTTAATCTATCAAATGATAGTTGCCTAGAGTATTAATATTATTGCACAATACGCCATCACACTTTACAATTGCAATATTATTCTCTCAAACTATTTACCCTCTCATTCCCATTAATAGCTTGTTGTCGAAAGGTTTTTATTGAAAAGACCTCCACAACCCCATAATGTATTAGTTTTTAAAATATGTTTATAACTACAACTATACAGTAACTACTATTTCAATCCATATATTCTATACCCATAATTATCATTTTAATTTAATATTCTATTATTATTTATATAAAAACTAACAAATAAATATCAAATACTATTACAAATTAATATTATATTAAAAACAAATTATTTACTCTATGCTATAAAATTTTTAACACATACATAAAATGTGCCCAAATTGCTAATAATAATAAAGTTGCGATCAAGAAACACCAAAATTTAGTTTGTTTTGCAATAATAAGGGTGTGGTAGATAGGTGGGGCAGGTGGAGAGTGGGTGGGGGTCGAAGTAATTAGAGACATCATAGAAAGCATATATTCGGCCTGAAAATGGGATAGGTCGTGACTCGTGACTCGTGGGGGTGGAACTTCGAAGACGCCACGCCACCACTAAAGTATTTACAATTTGCGGGGGATATTCTGTCATTTTCGGCTTTTTAAGGTGTAAGTAAAGTGCCTATTAAGACTATTTTTGGGTGCAAAGTGTGAATTAATTACCCCATAATTTTCTCAAAAATACACACACACACCCACCCCATCTCACGTTCAAAACTCAAAACCACGCACAAAGAATCAAAAGATGATGGGCAGATGCTGCTCGCCGATTCCATCGACTAATCCGAGCGTATTGAAGTCATTTCAGACTATCAATGGATTGCAACACCTAGCTGAATCTCGCCGATTCAAGGTAAAGCTTAGTTTCGATTGCACCTCGAAATCCTCTAGTTTATTTATTTATTTATTTTAAGCTCAATCTTGGTATTCTCCTTTTAATTTTAATTATTCAGCTTGAGGTTCTGCATTTTCCAATTCGATGAGCGTTGAATCGCCATGAGCTCGTTTAGTGGTATAAACTTTTCGACAGACGATTAATGATTAATTAACTGTGTGTAAAAGCGTCAAGTACCGTGGGTAGATTATTCAACCCAAGTAAATTAGTGGTACGTGTTTAATTGCACACGGTTCTGGGACTCGTTAATAGAACACTTGGTTTGATAGTTGAAGGAACGCCAGAATCAAAGTATATACAGCACTTTTCTGCAGCGCATACATTAGAATCGTAGCTATTGCTTGATTGTCAAGTTGGGTAATAGCGCGAGAAGTAGAATGTGCAATGTTTGTTCGGATGCTTTTGCATCCCGGTGGAGGGTATTAGTTCTTGCGTCTAGTAGGTTAGTTAATTCCAACTAGCAATTATCATGTGGTGGTTGGACCCTCCTGCTTGATCTCGAAACCTAGAACCCATCACTGTTTTTCTTTTTTAACTTTATGAGTTTTTGTCGGCATGTTAAATGAAGCTGCAGTGGTATTATTTAGAAGTAATAATTCAGTAGTACTCCTGCAATGGTCTTATTCTTCAATATATTTACCATCCTGTGGGAGCAGGCATGGCTCTTGGATCAGTTTGGAGTCCTACACGACGGGAAACAGCCCTACCCGGGTGTCATCGCTACATGTATGTTCTCAACTGTTAGCTTTGGCATTTTGGTAAGGTTGATAGTTTTCGTCACGAACTATTCTCTCTGCAACTTCATTGTCAAAATTGACTTAGATTTTATGATCTTTTCTGAATATCTGTATGCTTGCATTGGATGCAGTAGAAAAGTTGGCAAATTGTGGTGCAAAGATGGTGGTCATTAGTAATTCCTCAAGGCGTGCATCAACAACCATTGAAAAGCTGAAAGGTCTTGGGTTTGATCCGTCGCTCTTCCAGGGAACAATTACCAGTGGGGAGTTAACATACCAGTACCTTCTGAGGTTTAGTTTTCCTTAAATATTATGTTTTTATTTTATATCCTCTTTTAAGAGTTTCCTTCTGAGATTCTTTAGTTGTTCCAAAATGCTGTATAAAGATTAATACTGATATTTTTAATTCACTTTCTTTAATGAGCTAATTTGAGGTTGTGGTTCGTTAATACAAAGCATGTAACTGATTTTTACTTTTGTTGTGTAGTTGCTCTGATGCTGATTCCAATTGTGTGTAGATATAGTGGGTAAAGCTTTAACTTATGTTTTGTACACATTCTGCATGAGAATATTGCTGTTGTTGAAGATGATGAGGTTCTGGGATTATCATTCTGTCGTATTTTCATGGTTATCAACCAACTGATGCATTTAAATATTCTAACTTCTAACTTTAGTATGCATTTACTTCTAATCAAACCAAACTTGTCTTAGTATTGCAAGCTGCTTATCACCAGCTTTGCTTTTACTGATCCTAATGATTAGTCAGTGTGTGCAGTGATCTAGTCTCATCATATTGTTTCTTAATTTGAAGAAAATTGTTTCACTTGATTTATATTCTTGAATGAAATTGTAGCCAACTATGTTCCAAGGATCCAACCCATCTATAGATTTCTTTTTAATCCTCACATTTAGTAGCTTATTATCCCTTGACACCTGTTCAGAATGCTCGGAATTAGCTCAAATAGTTGTGTACAAGATACAACTAGGCTCACACATTTTTATATTGCTCTACCATCTTCATTTGTACTGGAATAATAAATTGATACTTATTCTAATACAATCAGTTTAATGGAACTCGATTTGACCAGGAGAGATGATCTGTGGTTTGCTAGACTAGGAAGCTCCTGCATTCACATGACTTGGAGTGACCGAGGTGCTATATCTCTTGAGGTATGCTACATTTGTCTTAACCTAAGTGATTTTCAAGGGAATGTTTTTCCTCTCATTGGTTTTTGATCAAACATTATCAAACCTCTCTTCCTGCAAATGCAGAAAGTCTTGATAAAATTTTGCACACAAGGGTTATGAGAAGTCGGGTTTATTAAATGCAAAACGCCAAGAATGATACCTTTGGGCCCTTGAATTAAAGGTTGAAATGTGGAAAATAGACTTTTAAGGAAACTACTACTCAACCATGTATAATCTAATGCTGCAATGTGTTAGAGGCTGCTAGAATACATTGAGTTTTATTTCTGAGGTTTCTACCAAGTATTTGTGCAAGTTTTCTGTATAGAATATTATGAATGTTTGTAGATAATATTTTCAGGAAACTGGGGTTGAATCAATTTTTAAATTGATTGATACAAATTTCACGAGTATTAAGCATGCAATGTTGTAGCTTCAAACTGTTTAAAAGTGATGCATGTGTAATTGTACTGGAATTGTTTGAATTTTCCTTTAACCATCCTAATTCTTCTTTAATGATTATTGGGAGTAAATGTCTTGCTTTAGGGCTTAGGGCTCCAAGTAGTGGATAATGTTGAAGAAGCTGAGTTCATTTTGGCTCACGGTACTGAAGCTCTGGGGCTTTCATCTGGAGATGCACTTCCAATGAAAATTGAGGAACTTAACAAAATTCTAGGGCAATGTGCTGCTAAAAAGATTCCTATGGTTGTAGCAAACCCAGATTTTGTTACTGTTGAGGCTAGAGCTCTACGGGTGATGCCTGGTAATGATTAATCTATACGATCTCTTGTTTCATCAGAATTTGACGATGAATCGAATATTTCAGTTACTGACAGGAGCCTTTTCTGTTCTGTGTATCTTCTTTACATGTTCTGAATTGTTTTTATTCCAACAGGAACATTGGCAACTACATATGAGAAGCTTGGCGGGGAAGTGAAGTGGATGGGCAAGCCTGGTGAGGTAATTCCACTGAGATCCGCTGACTCTTTGCATGAATGTTTCAGATGCATGTTATCAGCTTATTTGCATGGTTGCCTTGACATCTAGGAGTATTAATTGGTGCCTAAAATTACATGTTTGCTGCTGCAAGCTCAACTCCTCAAAGTCTGGGGCTTTCATTATTTTGCATGTTATTTTCTGATTTGAAGGAATCAGAGTAGTTGTACCTTGAAAATTGATTCTTAAGAATTAATCCAAAGGGAAATAGAGAAATAACAATGCTAGAGTCACTTGGCTTCTTTAAGACCACTGTAGGGGGAGGGGGAGAAGCACATGGACAAAATTTCATATGCTTTCTCTAAATTGATGATGCATTCATACATGATATAGACACATATATAATCATTTATCTGAGGATGAATGTAGCACTTATCAACTATACACAATATCATGCTCATAATTCAATTACATGTTTGTACAATTCAAATATTTAACCATTGTTCTATAAAATTATAATTTAAAGAAGTTGTACTAACTTGGTATTGAATCTAGTTGGTTGATATTGTAGTTTTGTTTTAACTTTTTAAATGAGGCAGAGAAAATATAATTTTATTATTATTTTTTCATTTGTCATTTATTAATTTATCTTACTTCAGAACATTCTTGTATACAAATGTCTTTCTTTTTCTTTTTCCTTTTTTTTTTAAATAAAATGGCATTTTTGTCTTTCGATTGCAAATTTATATTTTGCATTTATAATTCATTTTCTTAATACTTCATTCACATTAACAAATTGATGATTTTTTTCTATTAAATATCTTGTCCTTACAATATAAATTTAATTAGTCAGAAATTTACCTTTTTGGATTTGTCATAAAAAATGCCAATTTAATGAAATTGCTGAATGTTTTTCTTTTTTGTTTTAAGTTTTTGATCTTTATTCTTTAATATTTATTTGTTTTTGTTTTTTGAATTCTTAGGTTGTTTTTGTAACATATTCCTATTACATTATATTTATCTCTTGCTATTTTTATTTACCAATGTCTTTTTATTTATAATTAATCTTTAAATATTTAACATAAATTCAATCTAAATCTACATGTTATTAGTATCAAAATAATTTAATTTATATTGTGAGGCCATATAACTATGTAAGTCATATTTCAATCTAAGCTGCTTTATTAGATTTTAAGCATAGTTATTTATCATAATATTATTTACACTCTTCTTCAACTACTTACTTCTGCACAGTCTTGTATACAAATGCCATTTTCTTTTAGTTAAATGACATTTTTCATCTTTGCATTACAAATTGTTAATATTTTTAATTTGCTTTTACAATATTTTATTCACATTTCTAATTGATTGTATTTTTTGTCAATAATATATGTTGTCCTTACAATTTAAATTTTTATCATTTATTGCTTATCCTACCACTGTAATATTGTATTGAAAAACAATTAGCACAGAAGTAAAACTAGCAATAGTCAAAGGGTAATTTAGGACACATATTTTCTCTAATTTCTTCCAATTACACACTTAGACGTAGATAACTCACTATTGGCTTGATCCAATGGCTTATATTCTGGTAATCAAGTCAAACTAGTCTATTCAAGTTAATGTAATCAACTTCTATAAATCCTTTGGAAAGATTTTCATCATAGATGAGAATATATGATATATTTAAGAATAAAATCTATTAGAGATTTGTCTATTTTGGTTTTTTCGCAAATAATTCCAATTTATTAAGATTGGTGATTAGTAATTTGTGATGTTGATTCTTCAATATTCATTTGTCTCAAAGATTGGACCTTGGACCTAACTTATCTCAAAAGCTAACTCAAAATGTGAGGATTTTCCATATACAGAACCACTATTCATTGCTTAACCGATGTGGGAATTTAACACAAAACATCTAGAGCATAGAATAACATGAATGGGTGACTAAACACTAGGAATAGGTGGCTTTAATACCAAATCAAAGAATGGACCTTGAACCTAACTTGCTCCAAATGCTAGCTCGAGATGTAAGGATTGTCCAAGACCTTATATAGAGACCAATATTCATTTACTTAACTGATTGGGAATCTAATAATTTGCTTATTTTTCTTTTTTAACCTTTAGGTATTTTTATAACATTGTTCCTACTACTAGATTTTTCCTTCTTGTATTTTATTCACGAATATCTTTTCTTTCTAAATTTATTATGATTCTGTTTTTTCAATTTGAATTTTTTTTAATGAAAAATTAATCTAAAAGGAACATTTCCTTAGCGTCAAAATAATTTTGCTGTGTTGTGAGGCCATCTAATATGTTTTATATTTCCATATCAATTGCTTTAGATAGATTTAGTTGGTTAGTTATTGTAATATTGTTTACACTCTTTTTTAATTTCTCACTCAAATTTCATCTTTCTTTTTTTTTTTTTTTTTGTTCATTTATAACTAGATTTCTTTTTTTTTTTTTTAATTTTCCTTTTTATCTTTGTCTTTGTATTTCGCCTTTTTTTAGTTCTTTTCCGTAGTATATTATTCACAAATATCCAGTTATATTCTTTTTTCTATTAAATAGTATGTCTTATCTTTATAAATCAAATATTTAAGGTGAGTTTGTTGTTTATTCTACCTCTATGATATTGTATTAAAAAACAGTTGAAACTAAAAAAAAAAATAGTGATGTCTAGAGATTTGTCCAATATTATTCTTCATAAGCTATACCATTTTAACAATACTGGTGATTTTTTATTTACAAGTTTCTAGTATTTACTTTTTTATGTTTATTTGCAATGTTATTCTAAAGTTTTAGCTTATTTTTGTAACATTATTCCAGTGCATTATATATTCTCTTTTGCTATTTTGTTTACAAGTATCTTTTATTTTTAAATTTTCATTACATGTGAAAATTAGTTTATTTTCTATTATTTATCACGCATCATGGCTAAGAAGTTGATCGCCTAACCTCTAGACTTAATGAAAAATATGAATTGGCAGTTATGGTTTAGCTTATGCCTGCCCATATGCAGTTAGTTCAAAATCATATGTTTTATACCGTCATATCTGCTCTAGTAAATAAAAATTTCCTTGAAGCATTTAAAATCCATTCTAGCATCTTAGGTTGCAATTAAATATTATTTTCCTTTGCCTTTTTGTTTTAGTGGGGACATTGCTTGCTCTGGGGTTGCGTCTAAATAGTTTGTATAGGATTTGAAAATCTATATATTTTCTCCCACTCAATGATTTCCTTCTCTTATAGAACTTTATTATTCCCTGATAGACTAATTTATTAGTAAGCATGAGTATTATACTAAGGTTATAAATATCTTTTCACATTGACAACGAACAAGTGTAGGATTTGTAGTTACATGCAATTATGCAGGTGACAATTGAAAAATATATGGGTGATCTTTATTTAACTTCTAGAATAAGCAAAGATAGTATATTCTGTTGTCATTACCAATTGCAAATGACTCGTAGATTATTTTCCTTTATCTCTTTATGGATTTCTTCACAGTTTTTTCTTCGTAATCACCATTGAAAGTCTTCTTTTAATGGTTGTGGATTTTCTAATATGAGAATGGATCCCCGGGTCAAGTTATGTAACTAAATTTTGTGGGAATGCGCTTTTCGGTAAATTGCTGTAGTGAGAGCAGATTTAGTTTGACGTGTGAGTGCCACAAAACTTGTGATTTGAGAAAAATATTGGAACAGAAATATGAATAACATGTTTGTTCAAGCTTTTACTAGTCGTTTGCACCACATTTCACTCAAGATCTTGACCATATTTTTTAATCACAAATAGATCATATATAAATCAGCCATGGCAATGGTTGGTGTGGATGCTGCTGATTGTATTGCTGTTGGAGACTCTCTGCACCACGATATAAAAGGTGCAAATATAGCTGGAATCTCTTCAGCTTTCATCACTGGTGGCATCCATGCAACTGAACTTGGACTTGCTAAATTTGGAGAAACTGCATCTCATTCTTCTGTTCATTCTCTTGCCACAAAATACGAGGCTTATCCAACGTATGTGCTCCCCTCATTCACATGGTAGCATCTGTCATGGTGAGCATTTCAGTTTCCGGACTTCAAGTTTCAACCCTTTCATTTATCTGCTTTGTCTTTGGGAGAATGTAAAACGTTTATATGCATCATGTCTTTTCTTCTGCACGGATCTTGCAGGCTCAAAGAGAGCTTCATATTTTGTTTGCCTTGGAGCATTAGTAGTTGGAAAGGCGTACTGGAATCAGGCAGATTATAATATAGCTGCTTTCACTCTCTTCTCTTCAAGAAACCTTTTTTTTTCTCCTTCAAATTTGGGAACTCATAACTGTTATTGCTAAAATCAAAATCAATTAGCTAATGTAATATAGACAGACTTTTGGTTAAGAGTTATTGCAGCTGATCTCTGGCACCACTTCCGCAATCTGTGTTGAATCACTCAACGACAGTCTAATATTTTGAATAGTAAAAAACTGCCCCCACCTATTGTCACATGTTAATCATGCATCACTGGTCTGAAACAAACTAGTGGTTAAATTTTTAACATATTTTTTAAAATCATTTAAATATGTTTACTTGAATTTATTATATAAATTAATATATTAAAAAGATCGAGAAATATAAAATTGGATAAAGAGGAAAAAAGGCAGAGAGAAAAAGCATTATATATGGTAAAGAGAGAGAGAAAAAAGATAATTTTATAATAAATATGTTAAAAGAGTATATTGATAATTACTCTATCAACTCACTTTATAAATAAATAATTCATCAAATAATCGACCCAACAGAAAGTATAAATTGGTAATGAGCGATTAAACAGAAGTTGTCTCCATATTGAAAGGCTAAGGCCAGACGCCAGAAATGGGAATATCTAGCAAGATTGGTAAAAACTCCATAACATAATAAAATGTGAGTGGTTGGTTTATTGATACAAACATTGTTGTCAACTTATTGGGTGATGCAGGAGGAGATACAAACAATAATTGTTGACACATTGATCATTATGAACACTCGACGAAAAGGGCAGCACAGAGTAGAAAGTATATCGCTCTGATCTGAAATAATTTAGTAATACACAGCTTAAGCAGCCAAAGTTCCAAAAAGTATAACCTGGAAAACAAATAGTTTGTATAAATATTACTTATGCCTGCAAAAAGCTTGCGTATTTGGCACCTAGAAACAGCCTTTGGATGCAGAGCAAGGCATTTTTGGTAACCTCTGCATTCTCATGGTTCATTAATTTCATAACACGCTCCTTAGCTTTGAGGTCGGTCACAATAACACGCCCAGCAGGATGGTACTGAATGAACTGTGAGAGATCATAGCAAGCAACAGCTAGCGATCTAGGATCAGTGGATGTCTCCAAAATTGTGATCAGGACCCTTAGGATCTGCAGCAATGTAACAAACTATCAATTTTGTGCTCAAAGGTGAGAAAAGAACCCGTCTTTTGAGTTTTTCACGCTTAAAGGAGAACAAAGAAGAAACTGAATACGAATGCCGAGAATCTCAAGTCATATTTGGAATTGATAAGAAGAACCAGTGTAGTGGGATTAATACCACTCTAGTTTTCTCTACACTAGCTTAAGGTATTTACACTGGTGAAGGGGCCTATCAAGGAAAGGCCAGGCGAGGAGTGATAGAATCTACTCAAGCAGGGGAACTGGCCTTATCTTGATAGGCTCCTTCATCAGGTAATTGTTTTCCACTAGACTGGACAGTTTGTGATCTAGAATTAATTCATTGATTGTTAAAACAATATCCACTAGACTGGTCAGAGAATTATGTTTGAGCTTTTGCCCATATTTAGCTCAGGCACCTAGTAATCAGACATGAAATTTTGTATTTCAAGTGCATTTATGCACGGAATATAAGCTTTCTGCATGCAAGAGCCGCAATGGCAACTCATGGAAATCAACTTTCACCAATTGACATGGAATGACACCTGAAAATCATGTTCTTCAAAGTTTGTAATGTTGTCCCGCCAGAATATAGGATCTTTATGCATAGGCGACCAATCAAGATGGCCAAGGAGGACCTCCTGCTTATACTTATCAAAAGAACTTAGCTTCTTGATATTATCTTTCAGTCCTCCTTCCAGTTGATTCAGAGCTTCCAGCAGATCCTATGAAGAAAAATGATAACTTTAGCAGTTACTATAAAGGGCCATGAAGGGATTAGGGGAGATTATCCACGTATATAGGAGAAGCAGACTGCAAATGATAGTAGCTGGGTAAAACCCCCTACCTCAGCACAAAGCAGATACTGACAAAATTGAATAAGAACACTATTGGAACTTCAAGCACAGCAACTATGAGGAGGAGGATGGTTTTTAAACTTACAACTAAGTTATAGCTATATTATTATGTCTCTCAACATGCCATATAAAAAAATCAGGAAAAGAAAGAAACCGCAGAGAATAATAACGGAAAATAGTTAGAATTGCCTCCACCCAACAATGTGATCATAGCAGCGCTCCACTGTCCAAAACGTATCATCATGTAGCATATATCCATGAAAAGTTGATTCTGACATAGCAATACCACTACATAAATGCTTATTAAGAGAATTTCAATTGCTCAGGATAGAAAAAGAATTTACAAGCACCATCGCCCCGTCTAAATTTGAAGTAGATACAACTTTGGCTGCACAGCTTGTAATTAGTATGAAAATAACAATCCCTTTTCTGAGATATCCTGATTATAGTTGTTAAATGCGAAAGGCGGTGTGATGGTGCCCAAGGAGAGAGGCGCTCGCCTTTTTGAAGCAACACGAGAAAATAAAAATTTATAAAATATATTATGTATTTAATAAGTTTTAGTGTAGGTAGAATAGATGACCTATAGGATATGCAACAAATATAACATAATAAATCTAACTCAAGTTACTCAATCAAGTTTTAAGTGCAATAAGTGCAAATCATCACACAAATAATCTTAAAAGAAAACTAAAATGCATCAAATATCTATTTTAGATTTTAATAAGAGATTCATATTTTTAGATTTAAAATTCAAGTTCTGAATAATAAATTAATAACTATTCTAGAGAATAAAAAAGAACAAAATTTTAAGGAAAACAAAAAGGCAACAAGGCATTC
Organism: Jacaranda mimosifolia; assembly: GCA_018894105.1. Classification (NCBI taxonomy): domain Eukaryota; kingdom Viridiplantae; phylum Streptophyta; class Magnoliopsida; order Lamiales; family Bignoniaceae; genus Jacaranda; species Jacaranda mimosifolia. Next base: position 38,949,043 of record CM032117.1, on the reverse strand, counting down.
ATTTAATTTTATTCAATGAACCCAAAAAATAATAAAAATGAAATGAATATAATGATTATGAAATGAACAAAGTTACAAGTTACAACATTAAGCAAAATTAAGCATTTAAGCAATAAAATAAATAAGCGTGAAGTGGAAAGAACAGAAAAACGCACAAAGAACAGCTGAGAACCGAAAAAATGAGAACAAAAAAAAAAAAAAACAAAGAAAGAAAGAAAAAGAAAAGAATCGTCAGGAACTGGGTTGCCGGAACTGGTAGGTGCAACTGCTGGGACTTGGGGAAGGGTGGAATAAGGTAAGTTTTGGTGCTTCTTTTCCTTTGCAATTTGTTATCGACTGTTAGGGCTTTTCTATTATATTACGTTTCTCCTTTCTTTTTTCCTTCCCTTAAATCGTTTTTTTGATCACTTCTGACTGTGTGGAAAATCTGGATTCAGAGAGGCGCACCTTTGCGCGCCTCTCGCCTAGGAAAAAGGCGTGCCTTTTTCTTGCCTCTTTGAACCGCCTTTCCTAGGCGAGGGAAAAGGCAATTTTCCCTCACCCTTGGCGCCTCTCGCCTTAGGTGACCGCCTCTGTCGCCTTTGACAACTATGATCCTGAATATATTTATTTACCTCATCTTTATGCAAGAAATAAATAGTCAGTGCAGCGACCTTAGGAAAATATTTTCTCACCTCGTCACTCCATGCCTGAGCTTTTAAATTCTGAACAAGCTGCGGCAATCCCAAGTCTACCATCTGAGCACCAAATGTTCCTTTGTGTAGCAAATTCCTAAGAGTCAAAACAACTACCCTGACAACCTACATAGGTGGATAGAGAGAGAATATTAGAGTGATGTTAAAGTTTTCCCCCTTTTTCTTTTTTTGGTTTTTTTTTTTTTTTTTTTTTTTGGGGGGGGGGGGGGGGGGAGGACCCACCATTAGAGGGAGCTTAGTAACATGAAACTGAAGACAGATGCGAAACTATTGTCAAGATCAAGGAGGCAAACCATTGATGTAACTAAAACATAAATGGGTAGACATCTAGAAAAGATAATACCGGGCTGACCTCAACAAATATTATGTAGAGGAACTCACTTTTTCCTTTGTGGATCCTTTAACAACTTCAATCAACCGTGGCAACAATCTAGAAGTGGCCAAGTACTCGACTGCAGGCTCATAGTACGAGAGGAGCCATACACAAAGGCAGGTTTCGTAAAGGAGCTGTTTCAAAGTAAAAAAAATAAAAATAGAGGTTTATGAAGCATACAGACAATAAGAGATTAGAATAAGAAAGCATATCCCAACCCGCACATGAATATATACTATAAGATTTACAACCCAGAACACCAACTAGCTTGATACTGCATTGATTTCAATATGTGAATTTAGGAATACAAGCTAAACGTTTTTCCATGTCGTAATCCTGAATTGAGGTTACCTGGATGGATTGTTGAGTGGAAGCTGGAGAAATAAGAGGAATGAGCAACTTCACTCCATCGGCTTGAACAAATGAAGACCGTACCACAGGCTCTTTCAGTAAAGTTGCAAGGCAATTAATAGCTGTAGGAATGCCACGGCTAGGATGAGATGGGTTCTTCAGCTGTAAAAGTACATAAGTATAAGTACCAGGATTGCTTGCTAATATAGTGACAACAAAAATCTCAGTGTTTTTCCTTGTAAAGAGAACGATGTTATTGGTATGTCCACCAATTTATTCCTGAGATTGAGTTTCAGATAAGACCATTAATCTCCTAGATAATTGTACTATTTTAAGATTTACCTTTCAACAATTTACCTGCACTGTCAACTTATAAACAGCAAGAAGTAAAAAGAAATGCTAGAACCTCAAGAATTAAAATCCATATGCTCATCGATATTGGAAAATGGTTCAACCTATAAGTATTCTTTATCTTTTATCTTTCTGTGCTTGAAGGGTTATCAGGTTGGATGGCAGTCTCGACATGTCTATTTCTTGTAGTTGAGAAGCTCAAAAATCTCTGTCCTCCCTAAAATACTCTCATATCAAAACTACACAATGGCCAAAAACATTTCAAATTTGAAGTTACCTTTCAGAAATTAGTTTAACAGCTTACACAGTATAAGTTTACTAAGTAAATTTTGATATCAAATAAAATATTTAATTTGAGAGTATTAATTTTAATTAAATATTTAATTTGCTACAAGTCATTACTAAGTAAATTTTGATATCAAATAAAATCTTCGTAAATGTATAAAAATTGATTCAGAATTCCAAACCCTGGGCATCCTAGTAAAGATGCCATTTTATTAAAAAGTTACTCAATTCAGACAAGTTTTATTCAATTCCACTAAAATCTCAACCTCAAATTAATTTCAAAAAATCAACATCAGTACACACAAGCAAATTTAAGACAACCCAAGTATATGACATAATACACTTTAAATAAAAAAACACAGCGCCGCGTGGCACAATCATAGTTATTAAAGGCGTGAGGCAAGGGGCGGGCGACCAAAAGGCGAACGAGGAGACAATTAAGAAAAAAGTTAAAACATACATATATATATAGTATAACAAATTAAACTAAGTTAAATATATTAAGTATTAATAGATTAGCATATTAACATATTAAATATTTTTAGTATTAAAACAGCAAATTAGTTAAATATATTAAGATTTAGTTGAAGTGTTAATATATTAAACAAATTGAAAAAGAAAGATTCAAAAAAATCAAAAGTGTTGTCTGTATGAGATAAGAACACTAAAAAAAACAAAAACAAAATAAGAAACGAAAAGAGAATAGAGAAAAAAAAAAGAAGAGAGAAGACAACTTGGAGTCGAGGTTGCTGGAATCAAGGTGTTGGAGAGAATGCATTGATTGTAGGAAAAAATTTGGATGCTTCTTAATTATGGGTTATTTATTACAAAAAGGCAAGGTCTCTTATAGGAGGCTTATTTATTATTATTTTTTTTAAATTGAACTAAAGCGACTGAGGCGTCCAAGGCCACTAAGGCAACCAAAGTGACAAAGGCGGTCGCCTCATCTCGCCTTATGGTACTCGCCTAGCCTGGGGAGAAAGAGGCGACATGATGTCGCCTCACCTCACCTCTCGCCTGAGGCGAGGGAGGCGACGGCCTTTGATAACTATGGGCACAATATATATAAGAGATAGATGGATGTAGTGGTGGTGGCAAAGAGTTTGGAGAATAGCAATTTAATCATCATGTTACAAGGATTGCATGCGCAACAGCAACAGCACCTTCTCAACTGATCCATGTAAGTTACTTGAAAGTTTTTGAATAGTCTTCCATGTCAACTAGTTATTTAGATGCATTATGCATCTTGCTCAGGATGAACAACAATCCAAGGTGACATACTCAGTCAACTGTATGTCAAGATTTCAAAATCCACTTAAAACTCTAGAGGACACTGGGTTAAGTAGGATTATTTTCCTACAAAAATTCAATCCCAAATCTCTTTTACATAGTTATCACTTCCAAGCCAAATCTGAAAGTGGAGATTCTAAGGCTTTGGTAGTGTTTGGTTTTATTAAGTGTTCTGGGGAAAATATTATGGGAAGTGGGATCGAATATGATTTATATTTGAATTTTATTTTAAAAAATTGGGTAGAAATTATTCTGGAGTAGAATTGTATGTTTGGTTTTATTTCAAAGGGACAAATTGTACTATATTTGTCAAATCAGTACCTTTCCCTCTGTGAATGGTGAAAAGATGTGGTGTTGTATTATTATTTTTATGTATGTATAATTGTAATGTATGAGAAGATATATATGCACATATGTATGTCCTGGGGAATGAGATGAGGGGTATATTGGGATATTTTGAAGCCATTTTGAGTGTTTTAAGAAGAACAAAAAAGTGATGTTTGGTTTTATTTTCTCCAGAGGGAAAATGACCAGGGGAAATAAAAACAAAAATGCCTTTATTTGGTTTTGTTTCCCAAAACGTTTTCCCTTCTCACAAAAAAATCAAGTATCTCCCCTGCCCCCAGTCCCCAGCCCGCCCACCAACCCATCCCTCACCAAGGGAGGAAAAAAAAAAAAAAAGGACAAAAAGAACCTCTTTTGCACCAATATTTTAAAAAATTACCAATTATTTTCAAATCATTACGTCAATAATATATATATATATTTATATTCATATTCCAATCATTACTTTAATATCAATCTTATATATTTTTCAATTATTATACTACTGTAATAATAACACGTAATAATGTAAAAGGTTGTTACAACACCAATAGCAAGTGCCTCCCTAGAAAAACAAAAAGAACTTTTGTTCTTTACATATTCTCCAAACATTTCCCTAAAACACTTATCACAAACCCCCACATAACAAAACCACCAAAAGGCTTGTTTCCTCGACAGAACACTTCTCAACATTCCTCTGTTCTATTTTTGCAGTTCTGGTATTTTACTTAATCCTTGATCCTTTTAAGTACAAGATTTCAGACCTAGGACTGCTCGTAAAGTTTGTTATGCGTATTTGGATTCCTGTTAAGTGTTAACTGAAATTATTAAGGTCTCATTTGCAATGACAAAGACCCAACACAGACTACTCTCCAATGATTGTAAGACTTACCCTTTCCTATCCCCTAGAACAAAACTAATAAAATAAGGAGTGGGAAACACAAATGCCATTTGTATTTGTATTCCTGTTAACTGAAATTCTTAGGCAATGTTTGGATTTGTTTTGGGGTGTTTGGAGAGAATGCTTTGGAAGAATGTGTTTTGGAAGTGGAATGGGAGAATATGTTGTGAATGAAATTATGTTCGGTTGTATTTTAGAAGAAAAGACAAATTCTATTGTAGATCTCTTCTCATGTAAGTTTTGATCTGATTAGTGGTGTCACATCAAAATTTTATATTATTATATGTTTTTTTTATAGTGATATAGTAATTAAAAAATATACATTTATATTAAAATAATGATCGGAAGATATAAATATATATATTTTTTATTGATGTAATAATTTGAAATAATAGAATTTTTTAATATTATTTTGGGAGAAATAGTCGAACTTCTAGAGAAATATTTGGTTGTCATTTGAAAATATTTTGGGAGAACAAATCCAAACATTACCTTAAGGTCTCATTTGCAATGACAGTAAGACTTGACACAGACTACACCCTGACCTTTTAAGACTTACCCTTTCCTATCTCCCAAAAACAAAACAAATGAAATAAGTGAGTGGAAAAACGAACCTGTGCACACAACCACTCAACCAGTCCCTTCAGAATATCATTTATGGTAGTGATCTCCTTCTTTGATTTTGACGCCCCATTAGCAATCGCACCATCCTGAGATTTTGGCCTCTCACTGGATTTAACAGAAGTAGGAAAGTTACACAGAAGACAAACAACCCAACCGTATGCCAAGAGATGGGCGTGGCTCACACCTTACTATCAAAGAAAGCATCTTACAGCTCTTCTCTTGTATAAACCAGTTACCTTTCCAGAGCAATCTGCAAAAGATAAAGGAGTGATCATTCTGATGATGTGGAACAGCGGAAATACTACATCACAAAATTCGCCGCTGCATAATTTACATTAAGTAAACAACAGTAATCACTTAGATGTGAGAGAAGTACTTCAATATATTGATATCACAAAGTACGGCTCTGCTTAACTTGCAGCACCAGCTGTTATGAACTCTGACATTTTATAATGTTCATTTATTTTATATTTCTTAAATCTATTTTGCATGGGACCAAAGTGCTATTTGTGATCAAGGACTTTTATATCCAGGGTAAAACACATAAAAAATGTTGACAGAGAGAAAAATCCTTCCGTGAAAAGGTTAAATGAATAGTAATAAATATAAGATGCGACAATTAGTAAGAGTAGATCATTGCCTTAGGAAAGGCTCATATGCATCCTCATCTGCGAGAGACTTATCATGAAATAATTTCGCTCTTTTGGGGTTTGCTGCCATGCAGAAGAAGAAAAAAGCAGAAAGAAGTCAGCTACTTGAAATGGCAAAAATTAAGTAAAAATAGCCTCTGCATTTTCTTACTTACCCGAAAGCATTTCATCAATCAGAGCTAAAACATACTCTATAGTTTCTTCCTTGAATATGTCACGCAAAATGCTAACAAAAACACGAATATAAGCGGGACCATCCTGAAACAATTTCTTTCACTTGTCAGCTAATGTCAACTTTTATCAAAGCCCTTACACCTATAAAAGGCATTTGATGCCCCACCACATCAAAGATGCTCCCGATCACTGGAACTAACTATTACCTCTGCTCGCATGCATATGTGAAAAAATGGAATTTCTTTATAGTATCAAAAATTACTCACAATTCATGGTTCCAGCTGACAGAAAATCATAACTAGTTAAAGGCCGTAACATAATAATCCATTGATTCATAATTCCAAAAACCAAGCAGAAGCCGGGCTTTTAGGATTAAACATGAATTAATTATTATAATAAGCCAAATCTTCTAAACCAGAAACATAGTAAAAGCCAAATTTTTTATAACAGGCAACATCCAGGGTTAATCTTTGCAATGCGTTGAACTTCCAACAAACTAAATGCGTAGCAGTAAGAAATTTACGTCATCCAGCAACTGAGCCCTGTAGTTCTCGGGTTTCTTATCATATCGCCGCAGCAGCTGAAGCCCTGTTCCCGTGATCAGCTTGGTAGTCATATAAGTTTCCCATGGAATATCCCTCCTCAAAACCTTCACAAAAACCACCGCAACATCAAAATTCAAAATCAAACAGTCAATTTCACAAGCACCCTTCCAACGACTCAAACAATCCCCAATAAACAGACTTTTCTCAAAGTACAAGATCAACGCATAGACAGCAAAATAACAATCAACCAAGTTTCTGCGCCAACGAGCGTGTCTATACGTAGATAAGCAGGGGAGGTGTACTTATAGGTGGCGGCATACCTGGTCGGTGGAGAGCTCCGCTTGATCCGTAGGCATTGGGGAGGATTGAAAACGAGAGCGATAGATGAGCTGTTCGCAACGGATCGAAATCCAGAGAGAGAGTCGAGAGTCTGGAGAGAGAATGAGAAAGCGTGAGTAGCAGAAACCAATCACACGCAGAAGATAATTGTAGAAGAAGTGGAGCTGGTATGGGTCGGGTTCTCGGGTTTAATGGATTTCATTGACCCAAAATGGGCCTCATGGGTCGATTATCGGTTTATGTATTTTTCCTTTGACCCAAAGTGGGTCGGGTTTTACGGCCCTATGCGACAAAAAGAGTAATAATGCAAGAATACAGACACAATACAATAAAAATTTATAACACAATGATGACTCCAACATCAACGTTCAATATATATAAAATTTTCTATTATATATAGATACACAGATATATAGTTAATAATATGTATATCTAGATTCATGTACATACACAACATTGTGCAATTTGTACTAACTTTTGGAAAAGCATACATATATAGCAAATTAAGTTTTGGGGGTAAAAAGAGTAAAAATTGACTAAAAGAGCTATTTAAAAAAATAGTAAGTAAAGTAAAAGATGAAAGAATCCAACTAGGGTGTAAACGAATCGTGCCGAGCCTGCTAGGCTCGGGCTCGGTTTGTTTACTGATTCATGAGCTTGAGCTCGGAGTTGGGCTTGGTCGAGTCTAGATAATTGAGTTCGAGCTCGACTCGTTAGAATAGGTTTCGCTCATTAAGGCTCTATTCGTATAAACTTGGATGAAATTGCTCTAACTCGATAAGGTTAGATTCGTATAAGCTCGGATGAGCTTGAGCCCGTTTAGGCTTGAAACAAAATTTATAATAATAAACACCATATTATTATTATTATTATTATTATTATAAAAAGCTCGTTTAGGCTCACGAGCTTGTCGAGCCAAATACTATTGAGCTTGGCTCGGCTTGTTTGACTGGCAAGCTTGGGCTCGGCTCGTTTAAGTTCGAGTCGAGCTCGAACCGTTCACGAATAGTCTCATCTTATTTACACCCCTAAATCCAATTAATCAAGCCAACAAGAAGGTATCTAGACTTGGGTGGGCCGAAACCCACTAAGGGATTAATCATTATGAATATCAACTTTTAGATCAAATGAAATATAAAAATTATTTTCCAAAAAATTTAGGGAATGTTTGGTTATGTTTCCCCATAACAATATTGTTTTAGGGAAACATAACCTAACATATTCCCATTTTTCTTATAAATTACACATTCTCCAATATATACATACATATATTATATATATACATCATATATATTTTTTTATTATTCTAATATTAAAATAATCATTCAATTCTATTTTCACCCTAAAAATCCAACAAAAAAGTATTGATTCGACTGTTACAGTAAAAAATGTATCCTCAAAAACATAAACAAACATACAAAAAAATAACTTTCACATTCTTCAATAATTCATTATCTCAAAACCATAATAAAATCAAACAAAAAACATAACCAAACATTACCTTAGACATCTGACTATACACAAACGCATTTTAGAGCAAAGAACACTTTAAATTCGTTGCTTTCAGAGAAGATCCTAACTTTATTTTCGAACAGCATCGTCAAGAGTTTGAGACTTTAGTAACTAAGATGCCCTGAGAAGTAAGAACATAGAGACAACTAGCATGAAGCACAGTCACGTTCAACATCCAGAGCCAGGACTGAAGCGCACCTGCCACTAGAAGAGACGCAAGCACATCAGGCCCTACCTCTTGGAGAATCAGTATTAAAAATAACTCAAGATGTGCGTTAATAATCAAGTAGGGATTAATATGATGAGATGGCTAATTCACTGGTATTCATCTTACTGGACCTTGAAAGTATAATTCCATCAAACTCATCGTTTCATAAGTTAATAAAATGTAGAACTTCCCATTGTAGAGACAACTTTTTAATAGCTGAATTTGAACATATTGTACAGTTGAAGATATTTTTATTAAATTGAAATTGGAGAAAATTGAACAACTTTTTTCATCCTTTTTGCAATTGCAAGTGTTGCACTTTGTCAAAATGCAGAAAATGGGATTTATAGCGAAAAACAGAAAAATGCAACTACCAATATTGCCTTTTTCCTCCAGAACTAGTTGTTGATGGCTAAAAAATAAAAAAATAAAAAAATAAAATAAAAATGTTACCTTGATGTGTCCGTGGGAGAGGAAGAGAGTGTAAAATACAGAAAATGGGGTTACAACCAAAATGCAAAAAAATAAGACTACATACCTTAAGTTCATCTTGTTGAAATTAGTTATCAATGGTAGAAAAAAATAACAAATCATTTCTTAATGTGTTTGAGGGGCAGAAAGAGCCACGAAAGATAAAGATGGAGACAGAGTTGGGTAATAGGAAGGGAAAGAGAGAGTTTGAACTAAAAGGGAAAAAAAAAAAAAAAACAACTAAAAAGGAGGCATTTTGGTCAAATAAGTGATTGGGGAGTGAATTTTAAAATTTAACTTAAATTAAGGAGTTAAAACTATCAAATGGTTGGGTGAGTATTGAATCAAAAAATGTTAGGGACTGTTTGGTTATATTTTTTTGTGTAATTTTATTATATTTTGGGAGAATGAATTATTCGATAATGTGAAAATTATTTTTTGATATATTTATTTATGTTATGGGAAAATATTTTTTACTGTAACAGTTAAATCAAATTTTTTTATTGGATTTTGGAATGAAAATAAAATTGAGTGATTTTTTTAATTTTAAAATAATTAAAAAATATATATAATGTATATAATATATATATTGAAAAATGTGTGTTTTAAAAGAAAAAATGAGGATATGTTTGGTTATATTTCCTAAAATAATGTTGTTATGGGAAACATAACCAAACACTTGCCCTTGACTTTTGGTACTTTTAAAACTTTCCCAAAAAATATGCATGCTTCATTTTATTTTACTTTTTCATAATTATTTTCTGATAATTTTTCAAGAATTGCACTCGTTAAAGCGTAAAAATGGAAATTTGAAAATAATTGCGCGGCAGCCGTCAGTGTGATTTTTCCACTGAGCAAATTTCATTCACTCCTCAATTCTGAGAAAGAGAAGCAGAAGAAAGTTCCCCACTCAGAAGCATTTATTTGGTAATTAACCTGCTTTTTGGTGTTATATATATGTGTGTGTGTGTGTGTGTTATTTTACCAGTGAATCTGTGAATGTAAATGCATATATGTGAATAAAAAAGCAATTAGAGTATTATAGGTTTAAGAATTTGGTGAAGGAATTCGATGGATTCAACCATTACAAGCCCTTCAACTCCGAAATGGAATGTGGATCGTCCTTTCCTGACCGGCCGATTCCACCAGGTTTATCTTTTCAGTAATCGCTTTCCATTTTGCTTTTTCTTTTGTGCGTGTGTATTTTTAGCTACATGTTTCATTTAATGAGATGGGTTCTGTTTATTTTAGTTCTCAATGAAATTGTTTGTGTAGGAAACAAAGGCTGCATCTGGAGTTGTCGAATCGAAGGGTTTTTCGATGGAATCTTTTGGGTATGCGAGTTAGAGTTTTTCTTTTGCGAATTTCCAGCGACTGAGAAATTCACAATTAATTGCCTTTATTTGAAAATTTAATTTGATAGAAGTTTAGTTTTTGTCTTTAGAAATTACTTGCAAATATTTCTCCTCTATGATATGCCAAGTCCACCACCATTGTATTTAGCACCATTAATATTTTGTGTGATTTTCTGTGATATTGTTGCGATGGTTGTCTCTTTTCACATGCAGTTCCGGAGCGGACAAGCCGATAGGCTGCTACCATGCAGCAATTCAGGTAATATTCCGAATACAAACTATGTCTTTGTAATAAAGTTGCAATAAATGGTTATGACCACTTAATGCATGCTTTGAACATTTATATGAAACTGAAATTGGCATATTATGTGCCGTGGATTGTGTAGTCATCTATATAAGCACGATTATATGACCAATCAAATAGGACGTTTTAGAATTTTGTCCAAGTGTAACAGAATAAACAATGTCGAGCCAAGAGCACCCTCATTCCTAGATAAATTGAAAATGGTGGACATAAAAATCCACAACGGATCATGTCCGTAAAGTCGCAGTTTGTTCCTGTTCCTTTTAGACCGAATCATTTTGTTCATACTATTCTGTCCAAGCCTTTGAGCAATAATGAATATCATTTGCTCATTCTCTGTGCAGGAATTGATTGTTATTGATGATCTGTTGTCCGCTTTGGTTGGGATTGAAGGACGATATATTTCAATTCGAAGAGTCCAAGGGAAGGATTATAGCGCAACCTTCCAAGTTGATGCATCTATGGATTTGGCACTTCAGGCAAGAAAAATAACTATTTGCTTGTTTTCAGTCTAAATGGGATGAATGTTTTGCACTTTTTGTAAAGAATATGTCATTACATGTAGCGCTGGCCACTGGGGACTTTTTTTATCCTTCTATATTCTCCCAATGATTGCAGGAATCTGCAAAACGGATATTTCCCTTGTGCGAAAGCTACTTACTAATTAACCAGTTTGTTGAGGCGAGGTCCCAGTTCAAGAGTGGTCTTGTCAACCATGCTTTTGCAGCTGCACTAAGGACGCTGCTTCTTGTAGGTTCTGGACTTGGTCTGTCTTTTCTGTTAATTTTGTCAATCTTTCTGGTACCAATCTATTATTCTTTGCATGAAGCTCCTTTGTTTCATGGAATGGCTTTGCAGGAGAAAATGATGAATTAGCTTGATTCATGTTGGTGTGAGTAAGCATGTCATGGTTTACATTTCCTCTTATGTGGCATGCGTATGTGGAAAAATTGTGGTAGAAATGCCTTTGCTCATGCCATTAATTGATAACATGAAATTCAGTCAAATGTACTGTTGCTGTTACACAAAGGTTTTAAGTAGATTTGATTGTTACACAATTGTATTGGGTAGAAGGAAGGAGAAGGGATGTCTGTCATCCTGTGATCTGAATTTCCTTTTCTCCCAACAAAAAAGAAATATTAATATTTGTTTTCTCTACTTATACTTCGAATGTGGGCCTTGTTTAATACTTTGGTGTGTAAAACTGATATCAAATAGTTTATTCCTCTCTTCTCTCATCCACAACTAGTGTAAAATGTAAATACTTCAGCTTATGTGTTCCTAAATGGATTATTGGGGGAGGAGAACTCATATCTTTTATGTAAATGGGAAATTTAGGATTATCAAGCCATGGTGGCTCAGCTTGAACATCAATTTCGTTTGAGAAAACTTTCTGTTCAAGGATTGTGGTTTTATTGCCAGGTTTGACTGCTAAAGCCTAACTTATTTGTGTTCTTTCCCTTTATTATCAAGGGTTATCCCAACTTGTTTTGATCAATTCTCACAGCCAATGATGGGGTCAATGCAAGCCTTATCCATAGTGATAAAGAAGGCTTCAGCCAGTAATTTTATTGGCTCTGCTGTTCTTAACCTCTTGCAAAGCCAGGTATGGAATTACAACATAGTAATATTCTCGAAAATTATAGCCGGATTAAATAGTGTTATTTTATGGTCTACCCAGAGAATCACATTTGCTTAATAATTCCAGGCCAAGGCCATGGCTGGTGACCATGTAGTGAGATCTTTGTTGGAGAAGATGTCACAATGTGCAAGCCAAGCATATCTTCGAATATTAGAGAGGTATTATTGCAGTTGGCACTTGAATGGTTACATCAATATGATTGCTGTAGTGGTTTAATGATGTCAGAGTGGCTATACACACAATTGATCTGAAAAGCTTTTAACCATCTGCAAGTAAAGAAATCAGCTTGAGACAGGAAGCAAGGAAAAGCACATTCAACATTCCACAGGGAAAAGGAAGCTTCTGCAGCTGCTCAGATGGCCAGCAATATTTTTAAAATTCATTTCAGGAATGGCCTATGTTGATTGACGAAGTTGTGTTTCAGAGTCTTTAGCATTTCAATTTTAAAAGCTTCTAAAATTTTTCCTTCAAGTTAACTATAAATTTTTCGGTTTTAACAACACATCTCTGGAGGAAAATAGAAGTACAACATCAATTGGATGTAACTTATTGTACAACAAATCTTTAGTAAAATGCACATGTGCGATTGATTAATGACTCCTGTGCACTATTAGTTTGTTTGCCCTAGTTATTACTGGCTAAAGGGAAATCTATTTTAATGACAGGTGGGTTTATGAGGGAGTGATTGAGGATCCTTATGGTGAATTTTTTATTGCTGAGAACAAGTCTCTTCAAAAGGTATGGCCTCATTTTTAAGGTCAAGCTCTAGAATTAAGCTGTAGGAGCTAACCTCATCTTACTTGTAACAGGAAAGCCTCACACAAGATTATGATGCGAAGTTTTGGCAACAGCGGTACAGCCTGAAGGACGACATCCCTAGTTTCCTTGCAAATGCTGCTGAAACAATTTTGATAACTGGAAAATATTTAAATGTTATGAGAGAATGTGGGCATAGTATTCAGGTTTATTTCATTACACTTTTGCAGTTCCGTTATTTTTTTGGCTTGAATATTCCAGTATACACTCTTGATCAGATTGTTTCGAGTAGGTTCCTGTAGCAGAAAATTCTAAGTTGACGACAGTTGGGTCTAACCATCGTTACCTTGAGTGCATTAAAGCTGCCTACGACTTCGCTAGTGGTGAACTGTTGAATCTCATAAAAGAAAAGGTCTGGCCCAAACAGAGATTCTGTTTTCTTGTTCACTGCTTTCTCTCATTGGGTAAACTTCTTTTCTTGATGAATTTCCAATGGATTACTGGCAGTACGACTTAATGGGAAAACTGAGGTCAATCAAGCACTATCTGCTTCTTGATCAGGTATGTGCAGTCTGTAGAATTAATGAATTATATTCCATGATGTGGGATTCAGGAAGCTATTTGATTAGGTGATCTCAAAATAACCTACTAAAATAACTAAAGAAATAAGAAGGGAAGTATTGTGCTAGCAGATCTTTCATCCATTCATCATTTGGGCCAGTTTTTAGTGGTCCCATAGGTGGTGGTTGCAGGAAGCAAAGATCTTACCAGTTGCCTAATTAGAAGTGCTGGGCCATCATTAAGCTACTAGATAAAGAAGCTTTCCCTTCTTGTAACTGAGCTTTTTATCTCTTTTTCTGTTATTGTAATTCAGTGTTGGTTGGTGTCTGATATTGGCTTGCCTCCTAGCCATTGGGCTGCATTTGGATGGATGGAATCAGGCAATGTGGATTTCAAATCCACAGCCCAAATGCATTGAATCCAATGTGCTCATAAAGTAAATCTGGTGATTTTAAATCCATTTTTGTACTAATGGATTTCATGCCAACTTTAAGTACTTTTGAGATCAACTCAAAGACCTTGTAATTGCAAATCCATTGTCTCCTAAACTGTAGTGGATTTACAGTAATCTTCTCTTTCTCTCCCGTTTTCTTTCTCTCACTTGCTACTTTATCTCTATCTTCCTTCACCACATCTCTCTTTCTCCGCAATTTATTACTCCTCACTTTCTTTCTCTATCTCTTTAGCACACTGTACCCAGACCTTCTCTTCTACAATTTTTGACTGTCCACTGTGTTCTTTGTGTATGTACGTGTATCTGTCCTTTTTGTTTTTGTTTCGAGTTTTAATTGTTCTGGTCTGTTGCTCTTGGCATATCTATAATGTATGTGCGTATTTATTTTCTGTTTTTTTTTTTTAAATACATTTTTCATTTTTAATTTCTGGTTTACTGCTCTCTGTGTACCCACATGTGTGTGTATTTTTGTTCCCGATCAGAAATACTCCAATTTGATGCTCATTGTTAATTTCCATTCTAGAAATCCTTCTCATACTAATGATTTGAAAGCATATGGGTTTCAAATCAAAGGAGTTTCAAATTCATTCATTTCAAATTCCTTGTCAAATCTGAATCCTTGTATCCAGATGCAGCCTTAATAAAAAAAAAATCTTTTACCTGAGGTTATATTTGGTTTTGGCTATTATATTGATTTTCTGGCTACTGTTTGATGCTGACTTTTCCAATAGGGTTATGGTTTAAGATTGAAGGCTCATGGTGACTATTTAGAGAGAGTGTTCATATCTTTATTTATTATAAATTGAGATTGCAGGGTGATTTTTTGGTTCATTTCATGGATATAGCTCGGGAGGAGCTCCTGAAAAAGCCAGATGAAATTTCTGTTGAGAAGCTGCAGGTGTGTCTTTACATAGATTGTATGCAGGGGGAACTTATGCTTATCTTTTAATTTCTTTTAATGGTGTCATGTGAGTAAAATAATTGTTGCGCTGAGTACTAGTTGTTGTACAAAATTTCTTCCATTTTATCTAGTCTCTCCTGGACCTTGCATTGCGATCCACAGCAGCTGTAGCAGATCCATGCCATGAGGACTTAACATGTTGCGTGGTTAGTGCTTAATTTTTAAGTAGATACAGATATGACATGCTACATTGTGCCACTTGCTTGACAAAATTTACTGTATTGCTTCTAGGAGAGAACCACTCTACTGAAAAGTTTGAATGCACTGAAAGATCTTCAGATCAGCCAGATCGTTTCCAGCAGTAGTGATCTAGAAGAACCTGTGAGCATTACGGGCTTAGAAACATTTTCTTTGAGTTTCAAGGTTTGTATCTGCTTTAACAGTGCCGTCCTTTTTATTTATTTCTTTGTTGCTTCTCCTTATGCCCTAGTAGATGTAGTTTTAGTTTCAGTGGTTTTGTTTTATAGGTAAGAGTCTTAGTTTCAGCCTTACATGGATTTCCTTAGTGGTAACAAGCTTTCTGGCCTCTACAAGAGAGACTGTGATTTCAATTAGTCTTAACTATATTTGCCTGCGTTGTCATGCTCTGAAATCACTCTTAATTGATGGATAATATAATTTTAAGCGGCACTTCAAAAAGATCCAGTTAGTTTCAGCTCCTGGTGATCAAAGGTGTAATGATTTTTCCTTCTACTGAAGTGGTCTTTGTGCAGAAATAACCAGTTCATCATGCAAACAGCATATAAGAATGGTCTGTATGATTTATAAACAAGAATTTTAGATCGTTCAAGTCACTGCCGGTTGGAAACATGAGGCCTTTTGACCACTTTAGTGGTCTACTTACTGATGATAATCCTATTATAGTCAGTGCCGTTATCGTGTTATTCAAGTTTATATTTTGTATTTCAGGTCCGATGGCCATTGTCCCTTGTGATCTCAAGAAAAACTTTGACAAAATATCAGTTAATATTTCGGTTTCTGTTTCACTGCAAGCATGTGAATCGGCAACTTTGTGCAGCATGGCAACTACATCAAGTATGATGCTTGAAATTTTTGGCCCTCTCAATAGTTACTCACCCTTCTGATACTTATCTGAGATATATATTGTAGGGTCTCCGCAGACTCGATATGCAGGGGATATCAATTTCCGTTTCATCTTTGCTGTGCAGAAATATGCTTAAATTTATCAATAGCCTTCTACATTATTTGACTTTTGAGGCAGGTCTCCCTATCTCAATTTTCCTCAGGTGTTCTATATGTTGGTCAGGCTGGCATCAACTAGTTGTGCCAGCTGCTTTAGAAGTGAATTACTTGTTAAAATAAGTTAGTAATTTCCTAATGATTTTGCATTGATCTTTCTTTAGCGTTTTACTCTTTCTCTAATCTATTTTTGTACAAGGGTGTTGCTATATTTTCCTTTTTTTCCCCCTCCATGATATAATCATCACTTTCAGGTTGTTGAGCCAAACTGGCATGTCATGCATAATAGGCTTCAGACTGCAAAGAGTATTGATGAGGTGGGATGATCCAGTGATAATAACACTTGTTTATTTGATCTCCTTAATCTATCTCTCTAAGGAATAAAAGCTGAAAATTAATATACTTTTACTCCTAGTCTCATTCTGGAACTTTTTAGATTGCTATTCTTATATTTTCACTCCATTAATTACATGATGCAGGTTATACAATACCACGACTTTTTTCTTGAGAAGTGTTTGAGAGAATGTTTGCTTCTTTCTCCTGTTCTTCTGAAGGTATTTTGCATATTCCATTACTGTTGCATCATTACCTTGTCAATATGTACTTGAAAACTCACCCATATAAGTTAGTGCCGAGCATTTCCATTCTTTTCTAATATTTTATTTTTAAGCAAAGTACAGTATCTTGAAGTTGTTTCATGATTTCTATAAATATGCCAACATGCAAGAACCTCATCCTGAATTGGACCATTTGAGATTGCATATGTATTTCTTGTATTGGCACTAGGCAACCAACTTCTAATGGTAAATCATGCTGTATATCTGCATAAGATATTTCTTTACATCTAAGGTACACCTCGAATTACAAATCTTAGCTTGATAAAGGCGCTACTCTTGAATTTTCCTTTGCTCAAGGATGACATCCTTCAATGCAGAAGCTGGAGAAAATGAAATTGATATGCCTTCAGTATGCAGCAGCTGCTCAATGGTTGATTACATATTCAACCGACACTCCCAAGACTGACAGTCCTGATGCGGATAAATACAGTCAGTTGAAACTACGAACCAGACTGCAGATGCCGAAAGTGGCATCTGAAAATGCAACAGTTATTGAATCTATCCTGTATGTTCAGACAATTTCCTTCCAGAACTCCCACCCCATCTCTCTCTCTCTCTGGGTGCATTTCCGTATCTGTGACATTTTCTTTGATATGCATGATCTGCAGGAAGTTTGAGAGGGAATTTACTGGTGAGCTTCAGAGTCTAGGACCAATATTGAGCAGCAGTTCACGTGCAGAGCCATACTTGACTCATCTTGCACAGTGGCTTCTTGGTGTGGGAAGTGACTAAAACATTGCAGCTTGGGATTAGGCCAAATTTCAGTGCTGCAGCATCTAGCAGGAACAAAGCACATGTATATGTTGGTTTTCCCTATGTTGCTCGTGTGAAGATTGCCCAAGGACCTTTTGTTTTAGTCCGTGGATGCCTGTAGCATGGCTACTGGAGACAGTTGCTTATTCTGGTAACAAAGTCTCTTGATAACAGATAGTTAAGTTTCACGTATCAATTATATTGAAGATCATTGGCTGATTTGCCTCAGAATGTCTGAACTTCTTTGAGACATTGTCTCATTCTGTTTGGATGGAAGGATCTGATGAACTTCTGATATGGTGTATTGTGTATTCTGTATTGTGTTATATTGGAACAAGTCGTAACAATTTTATAGGTTGATCATACATTGTAATTTTACAAATATTCAGCTGCATGAACTTTTTCTGAAAAGGGCATCATATTTCTTTTCTTGGTAAATAATTGACCCCATAACAGTTCTTACACCTGCAGTAGCAATGTGCAGAGAAAGAAAACCCTGTTTTCCAGTGTAACATTAACTTTGTGTCCACCTTAAATTTGTTCAATTAAATCCACTATATTTACATATCAGTAGTATAATGCTACAGCAAGCCCATCTTTTGCATCAAAGAGGTAAAGCAGAGAGAAAGGAGAAGAAAATGAAAAAGGTAAGTTTCAAAATGTTGAAGCCCCTTTGCTCAGTGTCTACTTTCAGAACTTAAATGCATTTTCATCCAAACATTTTCTCTCATAATCAATCATTTGCACTGTATCAACCATACTCTCAGGCATCATCAATAGTACTCAAATTGGATAGGTGATCGATTTCTAGGTTTTATCGTATAAATGCACGTATTGGTGATGTTTGAGCCAGTGCTAGTAGGTACTATGAGCCTTTTATCTCACGGATATGAGCTACTAGCCTATCATAATCCGGCTAGGGAAAGTCACTAAATCAACACCAAGAGGTCTTCCCTTATTTTACTCTACTTGGAGTGTTGGCATCCTTTAAATCCGAGCCTTCTGCCTTCATCTCTTAGATGCA
Organism: Jacaranda mimosifolia; assembly: GCA_018894105.1. Classification (NCBI taxonomy): domain Eukaryota; kingdom Viridiplantae; phylum Streptophyta; class Magnoliopsida; order Lamiales; family Bignoniaceae; genus Jacaranda; species Jacaranda mimosifolia. Next base: position 38,930,323 of record CM032117.1, on the reverse strand, counting down.
AGCGTGCATTCACATCAATTCCCTTGCAATACTTTGATTAGCATCACCTGCGTTAACAATATAAAAAGTAAATTGCAGGAGCGTAAATCAAGTGTCAACTTTGCATAGGCAAACACTATTGTCTGTGATAGCAGCGTAAAGCTTAGGATCCAAAGTAATATCGGTTGAAATACTAATGCCAGAAGCACTGTTTATTTTAGTTGTTCTTCTAATCCTAAAACCAGTCAATTACTAGCAAGTGCATTACTTAGCATTTCAAAAGCATGTTGATGGGGATATAAATAACATGTCATAAGTACCCTTACTATTAAGTCAAGACTGGACCAAGAGGAGGAATGAGGATCCACGTCCTTTATAATCAAGTCAGGTGAAAAAGATCCGAGCTAGTGCATAACCACTCAAATCTTCACTACTGCATATATTTGTCAAATGGCAATCTTGGCTTGGGTGAGTATTTACCACTCGATTTTGCAATTTGATAAAAACGATTTATGTTTTACCGACTTATTTCATATCATGTTTCCAGCATTAAAAATCATTGAAATTTCTCTTCCTTATTAATTAAAGGAAAGGAACAAATAGATGCATCTACTGTAAATATCGGATACCCCCTGTAAAATAGGTCCGAGACCTCACAACTCCCAGAGCCGGATTTAGAGATTGTTAGTGAGTTTGGGAGTCTTGTGTGATGGCTCATGGCCATTCCCAGTGTAATTGATTGTTGGTGCAATGGAATCACAGGGTTGGGCGTGTTGGCCGTTGCCCGTAATTTTGCGTGTTGCTTGCATTTACTTGATGTGTTTCATTTATTTCCGCTACGTGTATCTGTGCATGAACATTGCAGGCGGGCCTTGGAGTCACTTTCACTCAAACTCCGGCTAACCAAGCACTTGACGGGATGCTTGGTTCAAGGGAAGACTTGCTGGTTTCGCTCTGGGAGGAGGCCAGGCCGACATGGGCAAGGCAAACCGACAACAATTATTCAAGAAATATAACTAACACAAATCATGTATAAAAATTGATGACCTACAAGGAAATACATGTGATATGACCCGTGCACCTTGGTTTTTAGGTGCAGAGGTTACTCAGAACAAATCATTATATTACATGCTCATGTCCATAACACAATTCAGGAGTACGAAAGTGCATATAAAAGCATACACTGGTCCCAGCACGATGAATGCGATACAAAAGGCTGAGGCATTGTGTTTGTCCTCAGGCCGGATCATCTGTGTTAGAGCGCAAGATAGAAGCCTTCTCGTATCTTAGTTTTTCAATTTCCTTTTCAAGAAAATCAAGAGTTGTATCAGTCACATGATTCGGCGCACATCCAGCATCCAACATCATCTTTAAGAACTTGTAAGCATCCTTCAGTCGACCAGCTTTACTATGCACTTCAATAAGTGTGTTATAAGTGACCACATCAGGATTTATTCCACCGCTCTTCATCTGTTGAAACAGCTTGTTTGCTTCATCAATCCTATTGGCCTTTCCAAGAGCATTAATCAAAGTATTATACATCACAATGTCAAGATAACCACCTTCCTTCATTAACTTATCAAGAACAGCATTTGCAAGATCTGCCCTTCCCATCTTTCCCAAGCCTTGAATTATCACATTATATGTAGCTATGTCGGCTGGGTAAACTGTCTCGCCCATAGCATGGAGGACACCCCAAGCCTCCTTGAAGTAACCCTTCTTCACAAATGAACTCATAATGGAGTTGTAAGTGTAGCTGACAGGGTTGACACCCATGTTGGTGAAAATCTCAAATAACTTACAAGCTAAACTCAACTTCCCCTTGGCTAAGAAAATGGATAAATATGTATTCACCATATCAATATTGAAAGAATCTTCACCTTTAGCCATAACTCGGACGCCCTTAGACAGTGAGAAAGTATGTGAAGAATGACGATTATTAGAGGTAAACTGATTTGCCAGTAGATCCATATATGGAGAAGATGACCACTCATCTTCTACACCAATGCTGCCAATGTCACCATCATCACCTTTTGTATCGGCTGATTTTGTGAGATTCAAAATCTCAGCAACATCACTTATGGATGGAAACACTGAAGTAAAGTCTTTATTTTTGCTCTGTGGACTTCTCATTGAACCTTCCATTGCTGATTTCCACTTAAGAAGACTAGGAACCAAATTCCCATCTCTAATATGCTTCATAAGCCGCTCTGTCCAATCCCACTGACCTCGCCTGTAAAGTACAATCAGCAGCGAAGTCACAGTAACCAAATCAACTACAAAACCCCTTGCCTCCATCTCTTCCACCAACTGCAGTGCTTCCTCAAGCTGACCCTCCTGACAAAGTTGCCAAATGACAATGCTATAAGTAACACCATCGACAAAATTATTACCTTTTCTTTTTAAGTCAGAAAACATAGTATAAGCAGCTTCTGGCCTTCCATTTTTATACAAACCATCAATGAGTATATTATATGTCCAGCAGGAGGCACTAACACCATCATCATCAACCATTTTCTCAAATAGATTGCAAGCTTCCATAATCTTCCTTGACTTTAGCAATCCATCAAGAAGGGAGTTATAAACAACAGTTTCTGCACGTATACCATTATACTGCATCTCACTGAAAATTTTCATCGCATCATTGATTCTATAAGATTTAGAACAACCCTGAATGAGAATTCGGTAAGTGAATGCATCCGGCTCGTGACCTGAGGATCTCTTTAGCTCCTCCCAAACAACAAGCGCATCCTTCACCTTCCCAAGCAAGCAAAGCACATGAATGAGGCTGTTATAGGTGCACAGATCTGGATTAAACGAACCACTTTTTTCCTTCATCTCTTTAAACATGCTTAAAGCAGTACTCAAGTCCCCCCAACATCCTAAGGTGTGAATACATATGTTATAACCCCATCTATCCAGCGGATAAAGCTTTGTCCCTCGCAGTTTGAAAAAAACTTGTTTGAATTCATCTTTCATGCCTCCCATCTTAAGACCAACAAGCAACTCATTACAAGCAATAGCATCAGGAATGACTATGTTATCCCCAGCTCTGGAGGAGGCTGAAGAGTCCAAGAGCTTGAGGAAAATAGACAAAGCTATAGAAGTTTGATTCTTCCTCACAAGAGCAACAACAACAGGGCTATACGTATCAGGGCTCAAACAGCTTGTATTGATCATGTCTCTCTCAACATAATCCAAAACTTCCAGAGCAGAATCAAACTTGCCAGACCTAATGAACCCATTAAGGATTAGTTTCAAAATTGACGAATCAAGCACCACCCCATCACGTCTCATCGAGGCAACCAGCTCAAGAATATCATTTTGGTGCTGATGGGAGGAAAAGCATATGGCTTTGAACATCTGAGAGTAGGCGCCCGCCGAGTGCTTGTAATTAGGCCTAAGAGAGCACCACCGGAAGAAATCCAATTTCATAGACGCATCAAGGGAGCCACGGCGGAGGACTTGGAGGACAAGATCCTCGGACAAGGGAATTGAGCTTCCATCCTTCTCCAGATTATAAATTCCTCCAGGCTTTGATAGAGCTTTGGCTATGGAGGCAACTACCAGGAGGTTACCAAGTTCGGATGCTGTTCCCACTTCCGCACCACTTGCGGAATTTGCTGCTGTTGTGAACCCAAATCTAGAGCAAAAGGGTAGGAGAAAAGCGACAGAATGATGAAGCAGAGCCATTCTTCTGCCTCTTTGGCCATGGCGCATTATCCTTTATTCTATGTTCTATCCAACCAAGATACTCATTCCAAGCAACCCCGAGAAACCCAAATTTGGAGTCGGCCTTTTGGCGGCTAAAACGATCATGTATCAGAGTCGTCGTCGGCGGCGGCGGCGGCGGCGGCTTCCTCTTCCTTGTCTATTCCTTACTCGGCTTTTCAAGTTTTCCCCCAATTTTTACTCTTTAGTCTTTATGTTATTCATAAATTGTGATTTGGGCCCATTTCTTGAGATATGTGGGCTTTATATTATATCCAATTAGGAAATAAATCGGCCGACTTCCTTCTCAAACCTCAACACTTAAAATAATTCATGCGTTTCATTTAAAAAAGTAAAAATAATATATTTTTTTTTGAGAAAGAGCATTACAAATAACAAATTTTTTATCTTTTCAATAAATAAATATTTTTTTTATTCTCAAATTAAATAAATCAAAGTATAAACTATACATAATACACATAAGGTGCATAATATGTCCATTTTGGATCGAACACAAGACCTTTCATATCGGAGATGGATGCCATTTGAGCTACAAGCCACTGGACAAAAAAAGTAAAAATAATTTGATTTTGATAATTGGTGGCATTTAACTCAGTTGTACTAGACAGACAATTAATTCAATACAATTTTCAACTTTATTCATTAAATAGGATTTCACAAACGTCTTAATTTTCCTGCAATAGAAAAAACTATGAATTTGGTAGAATAATATTATTTTACTTTTCTTTTTCTATTAAAATTGTATCTAAATATTTAAAACTTTGTAAAATAGGCCCATTTGGTTAAAGAAATTACTGAAAGGACCCCATGACTATAGTTTGCCCGGAACCTATTGAGATCGGATCATAAGCTACTAGAGTTTGAAAAGCATTTCATTTCAATTTTTTATTTTTAATATTTTCAAAATTTAAAAAGATGATTAGAAAAAGAATGAATTTATATTTGAATAGGTTGTTGGAAAACTAATAATTATATAAAGTTTGTTATATTTTAGGTGAAAAGAGATAATAGTAATAATAATAAAGTAGAGAGAGAAAATTTGAAAGAAAATATATAGATTATTAAAAAATATGTTTTGAAAATAAAAATAAAAATATATTAAGAGAAAAAAAAATGTATAACTTAATGTGATTCATTATTCAAATAATAGAAACCGTAAAAATGGAGTCTTGAGAATAAAATTTAAGGGCCCCTATACCTTTGGTTGGTGCTTTTACACTTCTATTTTTAAAATAGTGGTTGAAAGTTATTAATATCATAATATTATTTTGAGTGAGAGCCAAGAGGGTCATTTTCAAAGAAGTTTCATTCTAAGAAATGAAACCTTAGTCGGAACATTCTAGAAATAATAAATTTAGAATTGAATAAAAATAATAATTTTTTTTTAAAAATTAAGATTATTTGGTATTCTACACTCACAATGAAAAAAAATGTTATATTAATGACAAAATAATAAGCACCAATGTAAAAATTATTACTAATAATATATGTTAAGTGACAATAGATTTTATTTTGTTGTTAGTGATATTTTTTAGGTGACAATAAATTTTATTATGGTTCACTAGTAACAAAAATTAATATTTTAAATTGTCATCATTAATAATTAGAGACATCCCTATGGTGACAACCCAGTGACAATAAAAATTTGTGACAAGATTTTCACTTTCACTATCACCATAGGGATGTCACTAGTTATCAATTGTGACAAGTTAAATACTATTATTGTCACTATTTAATTTGTAAAATTATAAAGGTGACAAAATAAATTTTTTTGTCACCCAATATATATAATTAGTGACAACTTTTGTATCATCACTCAATATTTTAGGCTAATTCATTTTTTTAGTGATTGTTATCCTTGTTGAGAGTTACTAGATGTCACAACACTATTTTGAGCCAGAATCGAGAGGTTGATTTTGAAAATAAATAAATTATTTCAAGAAATTGAGTAATTTTGTTTTTTCTTATTTTTAAAAGGATATTAAAATTCACTCATATAAGTAAGGGCGGATATAGATAATAGGTGCATACATAGATTGAAACAAACTAACGCCAACCCCAAAAACTAAAACCACAAATTGCATTTCAAACTAATAGTATGCACATGAAACTTCGCAAATACAACATAATTTCAAATATATATTCAAAGACAAGCATATGTGTTCAAACATTCTATATAATTGTATAGCTATATCATTACTCTCAAGCTTTCACCCCCATTTTCTACTTGTCACTTCTACTAAGCCATCTAGTAAGCCCCCCTCCACAATTGGTACACATTGGCGGCCAGGTAATCACGCTAATTACTCCACTTGGATGAGCTCTCAATCGTCTTTATATGATCAACATCCATTTGTTGATCACTCACTTCGACACCCCCCAATACAGTTTTCTCTAAAAGGTCAATAAGCATCTGTGTGCGAATGTAATTGTGCAAAAGTGCACACGTCATAATTATCATATTTTGAGTCTTTATTGGATAGTATGTGGTGCTTCTTTGTACCACCTATCACCCCTTCAGGAGTCCAAAAGCCCTCTCAATTATGTTGCGTGCCCTAGCATGTTTCATGTTGAAATACTCGCAAGCGTTCTGTAGTGCTGGTGCTTCATCGCTCCAGTCGTCGAGGTGGTATTTGACGCCAGGATAGGCGATAAAAAAATCTTGACAGTTGGTGTAACTGGCATCACATATATAGTAATTTCCTACAAAGCATGAGTGAGGTTAGACATTATCGAAGTCCATAATACAATCATGTAGAAGCATACGTGTACATGGCAGGTAATTTCATATACCAACTAGAACTTTTAGTCCATTAGCTTGTTGACAGCCACGCGTAATACCCTACTATCCGCAGCTAAGCCCTCCCATCCGACAAGTACGTAAATGAAATTCATTTCACAATTACATACACCAAGGACGTTCACAAATATATCACCCTTCCTAGACCTATACCATGTTTGTTCACTAGCTGGTACACGCACCAATATGTAGGTGCCATCAAGGACGCCAAGACAACCTTAGCAAAAAAAATGAAAATTTAATGTGCAAAGCAATACCACAAATTAGTTTAAGAGTCCTTGTTATTCATGCATAGATTTAAACATACCTTAAATTATCTCCATGGTTCATTAGTACAGTCATCACCGACGGTTTGAGGATCGACAAGGAGCAATGGACTAATTTTTATGACTGCTTTAACACAATGCTTGAAATACTTGATTACGGTATGGTCAGATCTTTTAAAATCATGTTTCACAATCATATTTTTCTTATGATGTGCTAGTATAGACAAAAATGTGGCTACTTTCTCTGGAATTCCTACAAATTTTTCGTGTCGCAGGCCCCCGACATGCTCATGCAAATAACAAAGCCTCCAAAATGCATTTCTATCTATACGCAAGTTATCCAAATAGCTTAATCATTTAATTCAAATATCTCTCTTAAGTGTTTTAGTTGATTAGGTATCTCAGAAATCTCACTCCACCTCCTAGGCATCCGATTTCGCATACGCCTCATACTCCCACAATGTATAAGGTAGACACGATAAAGCAAAAAAATGCAAGCAATCCTTTGGAGTAAAAATATATAAATCCATTTAAAAATATGAATTTTGGTATTGAAATCCATGGCAATACCCTACAAAAAATCTAAAAGGAAAGAAAGCACTAGTAGTTAAAGGTGTTCCTCACTCAAATTAAATGGAAATAAATGTTCTAATTCAGAATGGGCAACATTATCACACAAACATACAAGTACACACTAATTAATTGTACCATATCAACAAGCATAAATTAAATAATACAAGATTGATGAAGACATAACCACAATTCAACAATGAAGAATTATACAAAGATTAGATGCATAAGATACGTGTGATTTCAACTCAGCATACGAATATAGAAATTGATTGACCAAAAAGTGAAACTATAAAGATTTATCTGAATGAATCCCACAATTGGAAGAAACTAGGAATTTTCCAATGATGTAGTAGTACATATGATGAGAGCAATCAATATCCATTACAAATTATGTAGCAAATCATAGCTGCAGAATTAGCATATAATATCATTGTAATTATGTTTTGTAACATACTACCATGGGTTGAGAACTATTTGTTTTCTATGCTAGAAATAGTATCTAATGATTCACACAAGTTTCAAGTAAATAAGTGAAAATCTATTGTCATTTCCTTTTGGTGTCATATACAGTGGTGTGCTAATTTGTCCTATGATGCATCCAAGTATAGATACATTCCAATTATGTCTAGGTCATGGTAGTTTGAAATAGAAAATACATTTTGATAAATTGGAGAGAGTTTGCTTGTTAGATAAATCACACCTCCAGATTTGCTTTAGGTTATTTCATAATCACCAAGTCTAGAATATTTTTGTATAGAATTGTTAAAGTAGCATAGCATGAATATTATATTTGCTTTGAGAGTCGCGACCAATGAAGTTTTTATTGTTAGATAGTTTGATTAAAGTTTTTTGAGTTAATTTTACAGTGTTCTTATCAAACTAGAGATTCTTATCAACATTATATGGGATCAACCCCTCTACAACAAACATAAAGACAAAATAATATGCCAACATACTGAGATAATTCACAAGCATAGGAATTGTCAAACATAGGGCACACTAGCTTTCTGAAACATACATGGGGCACACTAGCTTGCTATACTGAGTTAAATCACAAGCTTAATTCTACTAAAAGTTACATGGATTCAAGAAGTTTGTTTTTCTAGAGTTGAATTATTCAAATGCTTCCCCATCATTCCTAATTAGCAAGTTACCCAAATATTACACAGTATCATGCCATGTTTGAAAATGAGTGTGTAAACATGGACACTCATTCAACTGATACCAGATTCACAATGTAAACCTCCGCAATTGGGTGAAGCTATCAGATTCAACATTACTTCAAATCACAAACTGATACCAAATTTATATTAAATCATGCAATGAATTTGGAGCTAGTTAAATACCCATTAAGCTATAGAGCATTATAAGAATATATGCGAATTTGATAATATAAAAAAATTGCAACTCACTTTCAGAGCAATGCAACTCACTCCAAGTCTTCCAAGACTCTGTTGCTCTCACGACCAACCACATATGGAAGATCAAACCGGAACTTGGCACAATGAGGGAACATAAATAAATCGACTGAAATCTTCGTTCCCCAACGTTAATGGGAACGATTCATCAAAAAATGAAAAAATAATATAACCGATGAAAAAAAAGATGGCAGAATCTCAGCCCTTGGCAAAAGTCAACTATATTTCTTCCATAGATTTACGCCAAACGAAAGCAGTGGGTTGCCTAATTCCATGGAGTACCTATCCGCTAGGGTTCCTCGGCACTTCAGTCACAGGGAGAATGGGGCTGTTGAGAGAGCGCATATCGAGGTTGGGAAAAAGACTCATGATCACAAGAGGTCAAAATTGTAAAATTTATTCAATTAGTAGAGGAAATATCTTTATTTTTGTTGGAAGGCAGACTGAAAACTTGGGAGAGATTATCTAGTCGCAGCCCAAACCCAGCGACTAGAATAGTACCCAATACAATGAACAGTTGCGGGCCATGGATTCGATATGGGCCGGCCCGTAATCCTAATAGGGATATAAACGTGAGACTAGATGAGATTAGCATATTGTGTAGGAACTAATACGGGATATCAAACATGTCCTAAGAAATAATGGCTTCGACAACGCACAACAACTTCTCTGGATCGATTTACTTTCAGCAGTAATGTTCACCTCTACTGACAACAATACATTAATGTAAGAATTTAACTAATATTTCTTCATCAATCTAAAATATATTAATTTAAGCAATATTTTTAGTTCTAATCATCATAATTTAAAAGTACACATATATTTGAGTTTTTTTCTCTTTTTCAGATAAAGAGGAAATAACCCAGTGTGTTTAACAATGTGTTAATTCACTGCCACATTCTGTTAATAATATAATTAAATCTATTATTAAATATGTATTAAAACTTTATTTTTTAAGCTTCTAATTATCAGGTCATTAATAACATTATGTATGTTTTAAGAGTTTCAATAAATTCCATGGAATTTATTTCTTTACCAATCTAATAATTAATTAAATCGTTCAAATTATGATAAAAGAATAGGGAAAAAATAATGATTTTTTTCATAATCCTTGATAACAAAATCATAACATGGTGAGCCCAGGGACGGATCTAGAACTAGGAGCCTTGGGGGAAAGGGGCAAAAATTATAAAACATAAAAGTCCAAATGTAAGTTTTATAATCTATGAATTCAAAATATATATCATCAAAGTTGAGCGCGATGTTTCTTCATTTCATAAAATTCATCAATGATTGAAACAATGTCAAAGTTTTTAGCAATATCTTTATCAATATAAGTAACTAAAATAGCTACTAAACAAATAGCATGGCAAACAGAATGCAAAATCCTTTTTAATCGAGTATTCCAACCAATTAAATTTGTTTTTGAACCATAAAGATTGAAATCGTCGAAGATGCTTTTTTACTTGAAACTGGATAATCAGTAAGAAGAGGCTGATATGATCCCCTTTGTATATAAAATCTTTGAATTTTATCTTGTTGGTCAGCATTATATTGCCAAATTGGTAAGCGTTTTCTCGTATATATTTCTAATTAAGAAACATCAACATCTTTTTCCACTCTTGGAATTTTAGATTGATGTTGTTCTTCATTACTAAATTGAATTGTTGATGATGGAGTAGAAGATGATTCACCAACTCTTGTTTTATCAGTAGCTTTTCTCTTGAAAAACGAATGGATGGTATTAAGCTTGCCCATGATTATTTTGTCTCTTTGCCTCAATTTTCTTGAAGTCCAATTAAAGGGAGATATTTTAATTGTTCTGCGAGTTTCTATAAAGTTGTAATTAAAGATTTTCTTTGATTAGATCCCTATAAATATGTTCTCAAACAAATAAAATAAAAGTGCCCTAATGGGTCTAACCTAATGGTGAATTATTTAATTGAAAATATGAGCATAAAATTTGCTTTAACCATTTTAAAATCAAAATAGATGAAGAATTAATAAAAATTATTACTAAATAATTAAATATATACAAACTAAAATTTATTACAAAAATTAATATATATATACACACACACATATGAATCAAATAGGCCATAGGGGGGTAAATATACTTATGAATCAAACAAAAATCATCAAAATGTTTTTTTTTTTTTTGAGGGGGGGGGCAACTGCACTCCATTGTCCCCCTGGATCCGTCTTTGGGTGAGCCCATTTTGTTAATTACTAGCTTCAATGATTATTATTTTGTTTATTATTTTGTTCCATCATATGCATTTAATCTAAAAATGATTTTATTTTTCTTTTCCTTTAGATTTTATGATCGACAATAGAAAGGAAAGACAAAGAAGAGTGTCATCAGTCATGTGGGTGCTCTAATGATATATTTCTTTGATTTGCAATGTTCATTATGATCAAATTTATTATCAATATATATTAGTAGAATAATATTTCACCATAAAATATAGAAGTTCAGTCATATTGAGTTATTATTTTATTAGTATTTACTTTTGTTAAAATTTTTGTCCTGAAAAAATGTTTCAATAAGTGAAAAAAAGAAAGCAACTTATAAACAAAATCAAAACTCCTAATTCCTCTAATGTAGCGTAAAATTTGATATCACAAGAAAATATTACGTATATTTGGTATATTTGTAATTTACACATCGAGAGGGGTATTGGGGTAATTTACCTTGTTTCTTATATTGTTTATACCCTTTATGATATGTCCTCTCATTTTCTCTTAATATTTTTGATATGGGATAGCCTAGTAGGCTCAGCCCACTAACAATCGACCAGGTAGACAACATGATATAAAATAGCCCCATTGGCTATCAGGCCTAGTCTATCAACAATCGACTAGGCCCAAGTCCTCGTTGGACCATTTTGCAAGCATGAGTATTGATACCTTTCCCGATCGACTAGAATATAGTCGATCAGCTTGAGAATGACCATTCAACCCTCAACCTAAGAGACTTTAGAATCTAATAGGATTCCATCACCTTGAGCAGAGTAGGCACAAATGACTGACAGATGAGGAAACATTTCGACCCTAAGAGATCGATCGGAGCATCGTAGAGCAGTCCTGCACCCCCAGTTATAGTCGCATTAAATGCGCCATAACCACCTCTCTGCTGCATTAAATGCTTTGACAAGCAACGTACCTCTGCATTAATGAAGCATGCCACCTCCTGTACCACCATGCTGTAGAATCAGAGTAATGTGCACTTCCACCATATCGCCATGTCCTAAAGAGCAGAAGGAGACGCCATTTGGAATAGTAGATAGAAGAGAGAAGACCTAAAGGTCCTCAACTAAAGACAAATGCCCTCTCTACATAAGTAAGGGCATTATTGATATATCAACCACCCAAGAGAGCCTATGAATACCCCATTGCCACCATTCAGCAAAGTATGGTCATTATCACTTAAGCCCTCACGCTGCCGCTCTATTATATGGTCAATTAAGTATTGAGTTGAGTGTCGGAGTGCCTTAGCCAAGGGTACCTCGGCTAGCCTGATATGTGCTGTTGGTTACAAGACTTGACCCGACTACAACCTTACACTCCTCCCAGACCTTCATTTTTTGGTCGTTCATAGTGGGCTGAAGCCCAGTTCATCATCAAGCAGATCATATCATCATCATTTGGTGAAGTCTATAGGAACTGGAGTCCGCAACTGAGAAAAAAAAAATGGTAAACATAAGACGATCCATTTCAGAGAGAGAAGAGAATAGAAGGTTTCTAACCCCTCCTCCACAACCCCAGGAAGAACTAGATGTGGCTGGCCCCAGTTCCCAACTAGAACAAGTTGTGACTTTGACCTTGCCTCAACTCATACAGCTGACAAGGGAGCAGATCTTAGCCTAGATTTCAGCCCAGCTATCAGTTGCCCTCAACAAACACAACACTAGCCTAGGCTAGCTGCTAGTGCCACTTCCCAGTCTTCCCAGCATAAAGAAAGGCCCCAGAATGAAGATAAGGACATGTAGGAGACAAGATGCCCCTTATTCAATATGAGGATAGCCCAAGTCAGCTCCCATGGGAAGAAAACTGACCTAACCCCTGTGAAGAAGTGGTTGATTCAGTGGATCACCTCGTTTGACCCATTCGAGTCCAGCAGTGTGATAGGGTCGAGCGACAAAGACCTTAACCAAATAGAAATTTGTCCAAAGCTTATCGCAATGAATGAGAAGAAGTGTCACATCAAGTACAACAACTGAACAGACGCCTTGAGGAGATTTCTAGGAGAAACATAGAAAGGAACCCTCACTATGATAGCACACCCTGACTTCTCCCATGGAGAATCACCCTTTATCCAGGAGATAATCGATGAGCACATAGCCGTCAACGCTAAAGTTCTGACCGGTCTAGCCAGATATGATGACTTATATGACCCTAGCAAGTAGTCGACCCAGTAGTCACCCACAATTTTAGTTTCAAACTACGACCATGGCTTCTAAGCCAACTTAATAAACAAGTTGATCGTTTGGAGTCGACCCTATAGTCAATCACAAAATGATGTAATACCGCAATCATGACAATTAGCCCAACCGCTTGATAAAGGAACAATTGATTAAATTCGACTATGTAGTTGACCATAACCTAAATCGACTTCATAGTCGATTTGCATATTAAAGTCGCTCAATGAACACACGTGTTATGATGCAAATCTAACACAGCAATTTGAAGTCAATTTAATGAAGTTGACCCGAATTCGGCAGCAACTTCAAGCCTAACCATTTGACTATGCCCAAAAATTATAGTCGACCCAATTGTTGAGTAGAAAGATAATGTCAAAACTAATATTAAATGAATTAGATTAATATGAAAATCATTTGATCTGCTCAGTTAATTCTTTTTTAGTCAATCTCATAATCGAACAATAATTTGGTTCTAAAATAATTAAGTATTACTCATTCATTTATTAAAATATTGCATTATTCGACCAGATACATGGAAGAAAACTTCACTTCTTTATTTATCAATGCAATCATCATAAAGAAATTAATCGAGCAGAAAATAATAAAGAGGGGGTGAATCGACAAAGAAAAATAAACAAAAAATTTATATCATAAACTAAAATATCAAATTATACGATTACATGGAGAAAGTACATCAAATTGTTCAGAGCACTTGGTAGGGTGCATTTACATAGAATAAAATAGCATAAATGAGCAGGCTCAACTCAACCCACCTCCCTCCCTCCACCTCAAGCAGCCGCTACTTTATCGATAGCATGGTCGAGCTCATCTCTAGAGTTCACTTGCACGACGGTTGGGAGACCTTCGACTTCCTGCTCAGGTGCTGACACAAGCACTTACTGAAGGCAAGTTGAGAGGAGCTGCCTCCTCTGTCAAAAATATGCGTTCAACGGGAGAAAAATAAGCAGTAATGTCAACTTTGCCATCTTTGATGTCGAATGCGAATTCGTTTGTGAAGTCGAACTCCTTCGCCACCTCGATCGCCCCCGGATGGGCCGTAATCGGAGCTCCTACCGTAGATGCATTCTCATCGATAGGTGAGGGGTTGGGATAATCCTCGAGCTGCTTGGCTTGTAGTGTGTTGAGGCGTTCCTTATCCTTCGATCGAAATTGATAGCCCTAGAACTCGAGCTACTTCACAACTTTTTCAAAGGCTTCTTTCATGTCGTTAATGGTAAAGACAATGCTGGCGTCTTGAAATGCAGAACACAACATAAATTATTGAATTACCTCTTTTTGTATGCTTGGTAGTGTCTTGAAAAATTCATCTTGAGCATACCGGGTTGCGCTGCTATATCCATACGCTTGACCAGTAGTATAGGCTGCTTCAACCTCTAATCTAGCTTTCTGCAACAACTCCTCTGTATTGCTATTCTCAATCACAACATCACATCCTTTTCCTCGACTTGATGAGTCAGCTTGTCGATCCTTGATTGCAGTGAATCGAGCTTAGTCTTAGTCACCTTCGTATCTTCTTGCTCCTTTTGGAGCTCCTCACGGTCGCCAAAGGCCAACTTTACCCTTCGCTAAAAATGATAGCCCATCTGGCTCACTTGCAACAACAGCAAGTTTAGTCGAGAAATTTAAATGCGAACCCGGATAAAACAAGTAAAACTCGACTAGACACTTACCATGTTTACGTGATACGCAAACGCCGTCAATGCTTCCAGCTGGCTCATCTCTTGTATTTTTTTCTCGTTGGACATGAACAATCCATCCATGAGCACTTTCAAGGGGCCAGCTCTAGTCGACCCCGCTCCTATCATGGATATTGTGTTTTAAATTGAGATGTCGGTCCTGAATCTTGGAGAAGGAAAATTGAGCAACGAGAATAAATCATCATCGGGTCGGGGCCTAAAGAGCGAAGGCTTGCTAGTCTTTTCTTTCGAGAAGAACAAGACTGCTCGATAGTCGGCCTCTTCTGTCAAGAAGTAGGGCTACCTACCTCTGCGGGAGTTGGTTGAGTAGGTTGAGGAGCAGGCGACGATGTCTGTTGCTGAGGAGCACTCTGGGAGGCAGTCTCCCGATGAGTAGTTGTTCGACGGCACTCTTGTGCCCTCTGTTGTTGAGTCATCGCCTGTTGACGTATGTAGTTCATGATCTTTTCTTGATATAAAATAATACAAAGATAAACATATATCACTATCAACTAGAAATTACAAAATAAAACATCAAAGAGAGATCAAACAGAGATATCTACCTAGTCGAGCATCAGCTGGCAAACCCAATTGAGCAGGCGATAAGCCTGCCAACATCAGATTCCTCTCATCGATATGCCCCGACGCCTCTATTTGCCCAAACTGAACTAGGTCTCGAATGAAGGTATTAGGCCAGGTTGGGTTCTCATTCCCCAACATCTTGACGTGTCCCCTCAACTACCTCCTGGCTACATTAAACCCGACCCCACCCGGAGCTTGAATAAAAAAATAGCATTTTCCCATGCTTGGCTGTGAGAAGAGGAGGGGATCACTGAGAACTTTCAATGAGGGTGGGCTGTGAGGTAATGAAAACCAGACTCCTCGGTGCTACCCGACTTTCGGGCATTGGGAAGTGGAAGGGATTAGAAAAATTGGCTAAAGATGGGGGTTAGTCGTGTATATCCATTAAAATGATGAAACTGTAAAGAATTGAGAAATAGTTGTGAAGCAACTGGGTTATGTAGACCTGGAGACCTGTTAGCAGGTCGACTACAGCTTGTGCTAGGGAAAATCTAAGCTCACACTTAAAGGCATCCTCGAAAATTATCAGGCAACCATTCGGAGGTCGATGCATTCTATCATTAGGCCCACAGACGATCAACTCAAACTCAGAAGGAACATGATATAACTATATAATTAGCTCTAATTCCATGTTTTTGATCTTAGATATAATTCCGCTATAGTGGTTAGGGGTGAATAATCTGCTACGAGACACGGGAGGATGACTTGGCCTAGCTTCATCCCCAACGTCGACACAAGTATCACTTGAACTTCTAGAAGAACTTGAGCTATCACTAGAAGACTCGCTAGTCCCGCTAGTCGAGTCACCTATCCTCTTGGTCGAGCCCACATTCGACCGGGTCTCTCACTATCAATCCCTCTATTGCTATGCTCCTCAAAAACCCTCAACATGTTTACTGTGAAATATATAGTCGAAATAAGGATGTATAAATTTGCTCAAAATCAAAGGAGACTTACGTAGATAGCAAGATTAGAGCAAACTCAACTATCAGAAAGAGTAGTAAAATTCAAAGCTAAACCTTGCGAATTGCTATAAAAGTGTAAATAAGTGATTTTTACCATGCTATTTGTAGGCTTCAGCCAGCAGGTAAGCCAATCGGTTAATCTGATAGGCTACTGGGCAATTATGGCATAACCATCGGTTCCGATACCACGCTACCCAACGTAACTAATGCATTTAATGCACTCAAACTTTGGTCGAATTTTAAAATTTCAAAAATCATCAGCTACTCCCCATTCCTTTTCATCGATCGGCTCGATCAGGATTCGAAAGTAGGGGGACTCATGATATGGAATAGCCCAGCAGGCTCAAACTACTAACAGTCGACCAAGTAGACAACACAATATAAGATAACCCAATTGGCTATCAGGTCCAGTCCATCAACAGTTGACTAGGTCCAAGCCCTCGTTGGACCATTTTGCCAGCACGAGTATCGATACCTTATCCGATCGACCGTAATATGGTCAATTAGTTGGAGAATGACCATTTAGCCCTCAACCTAAGAGACTTTAGAATCCAACAGGGTTCCATCACCTTGACCAGAGTAGGCACAAATGATTGACAGACAAGGAAACATCTCGACCCTAGAAGGTCGATTGGCGCACAGTAGATCAGTCTCGCGCCAACAGTCACAGTCGCATTGAATGCGCTACAACCACCTTTCTGCCACATTAAATTCCCTAACAAGCGGCATGCCTCTACATTAGTGAAGCGTGCCACCTCCCGTACCACCATGCTGCAGAACTAGAGTAGTGCGCAGCTCCACCGTACTGCCATGTCCTGAAGAGTAGGAGGAGGCGCCACCTGAAATAGTACATAGAAGGGAGGAGACCTAATGATCCTCAACTAAAGTCAAAGGCCCTCTCTACATAAGTAAGGGCATTGTTGACATATCAACCACCTAAGAGAGCTTATAAATACCCCATTGCCTCCATTCAACAAGGTATGCTCATTATCACTTAAGCCCTCACTCTGCCGCTCTATTATCTGGTCGATCAAGTACTTACTTGAGCGTCATGGTGCATCGGCTAGCCTGACGTGTGTTGTTGGTTGCAGAACTCGACCCGACTACATCCTTACACTCCATCCAAATCTCCCTTTTTCTAGTCGATCATAGTGGGCTGAAACCCAATTCATCATCAAGCAGATCATACCATCATCAATTTTATTATTTACAAAGTTACTATTATGCCCTTCACAATATTATAACAATTTTAGCGTGCATCCATTGCTCTCTATTGGTTGAGGGAATAATATCTCCATACAATTTATTGAACAAAAGTCCAATATTTATTGCGTCTGAAGAAAACAATGACGGGCTGAAATCTGATTATTTTTTAAAATCAGTAGAATTTTAGTTCAAAGACTGGATGTTGTTAAATGACCAGTATAAACATCATATGATATTGGCAAATGCTATTTTGATTCTTTATTTTTTTCCTTTTTTTTTTTTTCTTTGGAGATGGTTTTATTTTATTTTACTTTTTTTGGGATGTAACTTTAACAAGAATTCAAAGTCTTGAAAATAATTTTACCTGCAAATATCGTTCAACTATCAATCTTTATATAAATGACTTGAGGATATTGCATAAGCACCGAAAAGTATAATAGTTACAACAATTTAAATAAACTAGTATATTGAAATAGTGACTATTTCTCTGTTTTGTGGAATGGAATGAATTTTTTTTTAGAATTTAATAAAATGGGTCACGAAAATACAAATTATTTATATGCAACAATTTCTGATTAAAGTTACTTTCACATATAAAAATCTACATTAATAACTAAGTGAAATAAAAGAATTTACTTCACAAGGACGTCTACTATAGATGCATTGAACCATGTATAGATGGACTTGAGATATTACACATACAGAAAGAATTTCTATACTTATGTCAATTTAGATAAAATTATTATATGATGTCCAAAATTATTATGCGACGAGTTATCTATTTGAATTGAATTGGAGCGAAATAAATTTTGAAAATTCCATAAAATTTTATGACGAGACAAATAATTTACTATCAAAGTGTAAAAATATCCAATAAAACTACCTTCAAATATGAATATCTACTTGAATAACTAATTATAAGAAAAGAATTTATTGAAATTGTAGGTGTTTATCGCTTTGAAGAAAGGGTTACAATCAATAGCAATATTGTAAACGCTGATAATGACTACATTACCACTAAGAACAGCACTAACAATGAAATGACTTGATGGGGCCAATCCACAGCATTTCAAACTAAAAGCAACTATGGTAATGTTTGCTTCTGTTTTATGTTTGATTTAAATATGTATTTTAGGGAAATGAATATATTGTAAGTGGGATTGAATAATGTGAAAGTTGTGTTAGGGAATGTAATATATATTTGATTATATTTTACGGAATAGTTGAAAATTTATTTTGGGAAGTTTTGATATGTTTGTTTATGTTTTTGGAGAGACACATTTTACTTTATCGGTCAAATCAATGTTTTTTTATTGAATTTTTGATGTGAAGATGGAATTGAGTAATTTTTTTATTGTAAGAATAATAATAAAATATATATGATATGTATTATATATATGTATGTATGTATTAGAAAATGGGAAAATTTTGATGATAATAAAGAATAAGAGAGAATATTTTATACATATCTATTTTAATGTTTTGAAAAAAAAAAAATGTATATTTATTTATGTTTCCCCAAAACAAAATTGTTGTGGGGAAACATATGCATTTCTCCTGTCTACTCTCATTCATTAAACAAACGCATGTCCAGGCATCATAGTAACTTTATCATACTTCATATTTTGTAATAATTTTAGAGTGCTAAACAATTAATGATGAACAGAACGGGGGGTGGTGGACAAAGAAGTTGATCTTTTTGGACAGCTAGTGGGGCTGCTGGGAGTGGAGGTGAAAGAATTAGTTGGATTGTCTTCTAAGACAAGTTTAATCATTTAAAGTACTATATCAACCTGAAATTTTTTTCAACATTTTCTTTCTCTCCTCTTTACTCTACCCACCCCCACATCTCTTTTCTGGGTATTTCACTGTGCAGAGGTGGTGGAAAACAAAAGGAAAAAATCAGAAAATGAAAGTGGTTGTTATATTCAGTTCCAAGCAATGATTACTGAACTGGGATTTATGATAACTAATTCTCAGACAAGGTTTTGTGAGTTATCAGTTAGTTGTTTTTTCTATTTTCTCTTGTCTTAAGGAAAGAAGTCGCATCAGCCATGACAGCCATTCGCCGGCTGCTACTCAGTTGCCTGCTGGTTTTCTGCTTGTGGATTCATGCTATCGATTCTTTGACAAATCCACAAGATGGTAATAATCTTACTACCAACTTTTATTTATTTTTTTTTCGCTTTTTGGGTTTGTGTGCACTTATAAAAGGTTCGTTTTATCGCAGCTGCTGTGCTTCGGTCGCTTAAAGATCAGTGGGGTGGAACGCCGCCAAGTTGGGATAAATCAGATGATCCTTGTGTAGCTTGGGAGGGAATTTCCTGTAACAACTCAAAGGTCACTTCTTTGTAAGTATATCAAATTCTAATCGACTTTCAGCTTTTCAACTAACATTAAAATATGCTCTTCTTGGATTCAAATATGAATATATTGATTGATTTTGCAGAGGATTATCAACAATGGGACTAACTGGTAAAATGAGTGGCGACATTGGAGGCCTAACCGAGTTAGTTTCTTTGTGAGTCCATCTGTACTTACCAATAGAAACTTTGTTTATTGCTGCTTACCATATAAACATATAGAACTTTGTAGTTTCCAGCCTGAGATTTGAAGCATATTAATTGCAGAGACTTGTCGTTCAACCCGGGCCTAACTGGTTCTCTGTCTCCACGGGTGGGAGATCTGCAGAAGTTGACTATATTGTAAGATTTAATAACTCAATACCATTAGAATTCACAATTACAACAGTGTCACATGAAAAAAAGGAACAACCTTAACTAGTTTAATCACATATGTTGTATAGAATTCTGGCCGGATGCAGCTTCACCAACAGCATACCTAGTGAATTGGGAAATCTATCAGAGCTAACTTTTCTGTAAGAACTTCTGGCATAGTCATATGAATTTTCAGAGGATGACTTTGTCTTAACCTTTTGTTTTCCAATGAAAAAAAATGTACATTTTGACAGAGCCCTGAATTCGAATAACTTAACTGGTGAGATACCGCCTTCTCTGGGGAAACTCTCCAAGTTATATTGGCTTGACTTAGCAGAAAATAAGCTGAGGGGAGAAATACCTGTTTCATCAGTTTATGGTCCGGGACTCGACCAGCTTAAAAAGGCGAAGCACTTGTGAGTTAGTTAGCTTTTTTTCTTGCCAAAATCTTTAATTTCTCATGTGCTAGCTTTTCTGATGTTAATAGCTTTTGCAGCCACTTCAACAAAAACCAGCTTTCGGGCGAAATTCCAAGCCAACTTTTTAACGCAGACATGTCACTGATACATGTGTAAGTGTCACAGAAGCAACATTATCCTATTCTTGTTCTGTCTGAAAATTTTCTTCTGATTATAACAATTTTGGCAGACTTTTTGATGGGAATCAATTGGAAGGAAGCATTCCATCTACAATAGGACTGGTAAAGACACTTGAGGTCCTGTGAGTAAACTCTTCCCACCATCTATTTTCATCTCTCAGTTTTGGCATCATTTTGATCCTTTTAACTTAAGATTATTCTTTTTGAACTTCCTAATCAATTGCATCCAGTCGGCTTGATCGAAATTCCCTCAAAGGAAGCGTCCCGTTAAACCTCAACAACCTCACTAACATCATAGAATTGTGGGTATTTCTTTTCATTGCACTGAGAACTGAAGTGACTTAACAACTGATGATTTTCAGTTTATCAACCTAGTATGTTTTTTGTCCATTTGTAGGAACTTGGCTCACAATATGTTGTCTGGGACATTGCCAAATTTGACTGGGATGAACTCCCTCAATTATCTGTAAGAATTGCACGTTTTTGCTCTCACAATGAAGAACAGAAGAAACAACTCTCAGTTCATCATATTCATCATGTCTTAATTCTGCTTTTGCAGGGACTTGAGTAACAACTCTTTCAAACAATCGGAAGCCCCGGACTGGTTCTCGAATTTACAGTCATTAACTACTTTGTGGGTACTATGGAAATCACGAAAATTAAAACAAGAATCCATGTTTTGCCTTAAAATCATGTGGTAGAGAAAATATCTCATGATATGAACATGTTTTGGTGCTCAGGATGATTGAATACGGACCTTTAGAAGGATCTGTGCCATCAGAAGTTTTCAGTTTACCTCAGATTCAGCAAGTGTGAGTCTTAACAACCGGCACTAACACAACACATTGCTCCAAATACATCTAAGACATAACCCCATCAAATCTTTTGACAGGAAACTGAGGAACAATGCCTTTGTTGACAAACTAGACATGAGCGGAAAAATCAGCCAGCAACTTCAGCTCATTGATTTGGAGAACAATGACATATCATCAGTAACAATTGGCTCAGAATACAAAGGCACATTGTTGTAAGAACATTAACTTTCTTGTCTTAAGATCATCAGTTCAGAGAAATATATGTACTTTAGGGCTTCTGCTGCATTTTTCTTGTGGGCTGCAGGTTGATTGGCAATCCGGTCTGCTCGGCTTCTCTAGAAAACTCCATCTACTGTCAAATTCAGCAATCTGCGAAACCTTATTCTACCAGCCTTGCAAATTGTGGAAGCCAAATGTGTGCCTCTGATAAAAAACTCAACCCACAGAGTTGTGACTGTGCTTATCCATATGAAGGGACATTGTACTTTAGAGCACCCACTTTTAGAGATTTGTCCAATGCCAGTTTGTTCCATTCTTTAGAAATGAGCCTTTGGGTTAAACTAGATCTTTCTCCTGGATCAGTTTCTCTGCAGAATCCATTCTTTAATGTCGATGACTACCTTCAGGTGCAGCTTCAACTCTTCCCCTCCAATGCAAAGTACTTCAACAGATCAGAGGTTCAGAGAGTCGGCTTTTCTTTAAGTAACCAAACTTACAAGCCTCCTCCAGAGTTTGGACCATATTATTTTATAGCATCACCGTACGTTTTTGGAGGTAAACTTAAGTATTCAGTAGTTTTAGAACTCACAGATTTTGCTAGAGTTACAAAGAAAATGTATCAAAATTTTCAGATGATCAAGGGAGAGCTCATATCAGCACCGGTGTGATTGTTGGAATAACGACTGGATGTACGTTTCTGGTTGTCGTTCTAGCAGGGCTGGCAGCATATGCCTTTCGGCAAAAACGACGTGCTGAACAAGCCATATCGCTAAGCAAACCATTTGGTAATTCTAGTTCTTTGCTATGCTTATATATATGTTTTATGGACATTTCTGAAGTCCATTTTCCATTTTCCATTTTCTTGACAATTACTTCTTGATTTCCCTTGTCCAGCATCTTGGGTACCAAGTGGGAAAGATAGTGGAGGGGCACCACAGTTAAAGGGAGCAAGATGGTTCTCTTATGATGAGCTCAAGAAATGCACCAATAACTTCTCTGAAGGCAATCAGATTGGATCGGGAGGCTATGGCAAGGTGGATATATACATATACACATATAATGTAATATAATGATAAAAGAACGTATACTTATGACTTGGCGCTGGTTTTTCAGGTCTACAGAGGAGTTCTATTGAGCGGACAAGTAGTAGCAATAAAACGGGCTCAACAAGGTTCGATGCAAGGTGGAGTGGAGTTCAAAACTGAAATCGAGTTGCTTTCAAGAGTTCATCACAAGAACCTTGTTGGTCTAGTGGGATTCTGTTTTGAACAAGGGGAACAGATGTTGGTTTATGAGTTTATGGCTAATGGCACACTCAAGGAAAGCTTATCAGGTAATTTACTGATATATAGCAGCAATATATATGTGTGTGTTCTTATTTTATGCCATTCACAGGAAGAAGTGGAGTTCATCTAGACTGGAAGAGGAGGATAAGGATAGCGCTCGGCTCAGCTAGAGGATTAGCTTACCTACATGAACTTGCAAATCCTCCCATTATCCATAGAGATATCAAGTCTACAAACATTCTCTTGGATGAGAATCTCACAGCTAAGGTTGCTGATTTTGGTTTGTCTAAGCTCGTCTCCGATAGTTCGAAAGGGCACGTCTCTACTCAAGTTAAAGGCACATTGGTGAGTCCCACAGAAAATACTTAATTAGATAAGATTAATATAGATTGCATTCAGAAAGACTTAGGCTGCATTATATTAAACGATGATGTTATTACAAATAAGTTCATAGACAGTGATATATACACAACAGAAAGACAGCCATCATGCACGTTTTCTGACAGCCTTAAACATTCACTTGGTGTCTGCAGGGCTATCTAGATCCTGAATACTACATGACACAACAGCTGACAGAGAAAAGCGACGTCTACAGTTTTGGGGTGGTGATGCTTGAACTGATAACTGCTAAGCAGCCTATTGAGAAGGGAAAATACATCGTACGAGAAGTGAGAATAGCAATGGACAAGAATGATGAAACACATTATGGACTTAGGGACATCATGGATCCTGTCATAAAAACCACCCCACATCTCATAGGATTTCCAAGGTTTCTTGAGCTAGCAATGCAATGTGTGGAGGAATCAGCTTCGGATCGTCCCACGATGGGAGAGGTTGTCAAGTCCTTGGAAACTATTCTGCAGAATGATGGTCTCAACACGAACTCAACCTCAGCATCATCATCTGCAACTGAATTTGGAGCTGCTAAGGGAGTCCTTAGGCACCCTTATAGTGATGCTTTTGACTATAGTGGTGGATATGCACTTCAAGCTAAAGTTGAACCTAAGTAATGGGACAACGTCACATACACACACACACACACACACATATATATATACTTTGATAGTTTTTTATTCTTTAATTTAATTTCTTTTCACTTCTTTGAAGAAGTTCTAATACAGAAGAAAAAAAATATTGGTCATCAAGTTTTTCTTTTGTGGATCTGTGCACAAGAATTGTACAAATATGTATTCCTACTTTCTGAGTTCACATTCCTTTACATCCACTTGGCATAGCCCAAAGTTTCTTCATTAGATCCATAAGGCTCCCTCTTCACAGCAAGGCCACAATCAATTAATATGGTGATACAATCAGGCCTAGCAAGGGATTTGACTTTGGATTTTGGGGAAAATGTATTTTTAGCCCCTTCAAAAAAACGATTTTGGTGGTTTTACCCCTCTGTGGAAAAAAAATATTAAAATATCATCTTATGTTTTTAAAAATGAGTGAAAAAGACTATAAGTGTATAGCACGCACCATTCTATGCTAGTGGTTTTGATTTTTGATATATGAAATGACTATTATGTCCTTATTACATCAATCATTGGATCTTCTTGTTTAAATAAACGGTCCAGATTAAATAAAACTTAATATTTATAAAAAATATATAAAAAATATTTATACATTTATATACATATATATACAACATATTATATATATTATAATATATTTTTTAAGTAATATATATTATAAATAATATTATAATATATAATATATATAGAGAGAGGTTGTCATGGCAGCCATGACCAAAGCTACCATGGCATCCACGCCGGTCGGATCTGACCGGCCGCCCTGGCGGCCATCGTGTTTTTTTTTTTTTTTTTAAAAAAAAACAAAAAATAAGAAGAAGAAAGAAAACTTGGCTTCCCATGGCAGCAGGTTGCCGATGGAGGGGAGGGGGTGGGGAAGGTGCCACCAGATCTGGCTGGCTAGATCCGACCATCGTGTTCAAAAAAAAAAAAGAAGAAAAAAAAAGGAAAAAAACTAAAAATCTGACTTCAGGCTGCCATGGCAGCCTGTTATCTGGGTTTGCGGGTGGGGTGGGGGTGGGGGTGGGGGTGGGGGGTTATGTATATATTATATTATATATATATGTATGAATATATATATATGTTATAAATAATTATATATGTAATTTTATATATGCATATGTGATTTTATATATATGCATGTTTATAATTTTTTATAAATATTATATAGTTTATAATTTATATAAATATGTTATATATTTTATAAATATGAAATTATTTAGTTTTATAATTATATATATGTATGTAAATATAATTTTATAAATAATTAATAGTATTTAACATACATAAATATGTTATGTATTTTATAAATATTAAATTATATAGTTTTGATTATTTTATATATATGTATGTATATATAATTTTATAAATATTAAATAGTATTTAATTTATATAAGCATGTTATATATTTCATAAATATATATATGCATGTATATATAGTTTTATAAATAATAAATAGTATTTAATTTATATAAATACCTTGTGTATTTTATAAATATAAAATTATTTAATTTAGATTAAATAAAAGAAAAAGAAAAACATAAGGATATAAAGTAATTTTATGTATATATGAGGGTATTTTCGTTCTTTCAATGAAAAATTCAACTCAAATAGACGGAAGGGGGCAGTGAGCCACAATTTAAAACACAAGGCGGTATTTCAACCTTTTTTTTTTCCACAGGGAGGTAAATCGCCCATTTCATATAACACAGAGATATAAAACACTATTCACCCTTGGATTTTGTTCTCACTCATTGATAAAAGCTAGCGATTTTGATACAATTTATGCGTGGGTTAAATCTTTTATAGTGTAAAATAAATAAAAATATTTATTTATTTTTCTATATAATATTGCATTTTTTTAATAATTTCAAAGTAATTATTTGAATTTTTAAATAAATAAAAAGAAAAATTATGATAAATTGGTAGTAATAGAGCTATATAGAGTGGCAATATTGGATTATTATAAATGGTACTTACTCTATGCATAAATTGTAATTATGAGAGCATTTTGAAAAGATCACTTGAAAGTATACGTTTATATTTGTACCATCTTTTAGTTTGTTTTTAAGTGATGTACTTGACATCCTTTGGTTCTTATCTTTTAATTTTCATAACTATAACTTATACAATAACTACTATTTGCAACCCAGTAACTCCATACCCCACTACTACCATTTTTTATGATAACATTATATTTTTTATGTAAATATTTAAATAAAGCATTAATATTATAGAAAAAAATAAAAAAATATTTTTATTTATTTTATATAAGAAATTTTTTAGCATTCACATAGAATATGCTAAAATCTTTAACTTTACGAAAGAGTGTTGATAACTTCCAGATTTTACATAAAGACAATAGCAACGATTATATGTAAATTTCATAAAAGTATAATTTATAAAGATCTTAAGTAGTACTCTTTATGTTGCGTTCTAATTTTTTTTTCTTTTTTATTTTTTAACTTTTTGGTGTGTTCTTTCGCTGCAGCTAGGTTTTGTTGGTTAAAAAAAATATCAGTTGTTGAAGTTTTTTGAAAACTGCAGTAGTAATTAATGCAAGAGAAACACTCTATTGGTTGATCAATATATTAGAGAGGATAGGTGGAATAAATCTTATATTATTTAATAATATTTGATATGGGATGGTCCAAGCAGCTCGGCCCAAATCATGTTGGCCCAAAGATGCAGCGCCAGACTCAATCTTGCATCCAAGACCCATGGGCGCGATCGACCCTAGTCGTCCTCTGTGCTCGACCCATGCTGCTAATCTGCTCCCAGAGCGCTGTCAGGTTGACATTGGGATCGACCAGAGAGGTCGGAATAGTGTGGTACCATCTCTGCCGCATTAAATGCACTGACAGACTGCATGCCTCCGCATCATGCGCCCCATTACCGCTTGACGCGGCAGACACTTCAACAGTGTACTATCCTGCCCTAGAACCTGGAGAGACAGCCACCTGGAATAGCACAGTGATGGGAGATGACTAATTGCCCCTCATGCAAGGACAAAGGCCCTCTCTAAACATCAAGGGTATCACAGACAAGTCCCAAAGTAGAAAAAGGCTATAAAACCCCCCATTCCAGCCCTTATAAGGTATGCTCTTATATATAGAAGAAGCCCCACTCTGTCGCTCTCATTATCTGGTCGACTTGTACTAACTTGAGCGTCGGAGTGCCTTAGCTGAGGGCTCCTCGGCTAGCCTGACGTTTGCTAACTGATTGCAGGACTTAACCTATTCACAACCGGAAGTCGACCATACAGGTTGAACCTCACCCAGAATTCCCTTTGATTCATCCTTCAACTGATCGAACCCTTATCATTTGGCGCCGTCTGTGGGAAATTTGAGTCCTCCATCAAAAAATGGTGAGCACCAGGCGAGCCCCATCGGGAAGGGAAGAAATTAACAGATCCATCTCTTCCCCACCCAGACCACGGTAAGAATTGGACGCCTCAGGGACTAGCGCCCAATCGGAGCCGGTGGTCACGTTGACCATGCCTCAGCTGATGTAGCTCATCAGTGAGCAGATTTCTGCACAGATTTTAGCCCAGCTCTCGGCTGCCTTGAATCGACATGCCCTACAACCAGAACCAACAGCCAGCGCGATGCTGCAACCCGTGGCACCGGAAAGAAGACAACCTAAAGAAAACCACGAGCGGTCGGCATCTCGAAGGCTCCGGTCAAGGTGAGAAGTTAGTCCAGGCCATTTTCCCAGAGAGGAAGTGGCGAACTCTATCGACCACGGCGTTCTACCCTTTCGAACCCCGCAGTGCGATAGGGTCGAACGCTTGAGACCTCGCACGAACAAGAGTATATCTTAGGCAGATAAGGAGGAATGAGAGGAGGTATCCCACCATGTGCAATAGGTGAACCGTCGATTAGATGAGATTTTGAAGAGAAACATGGAAAAGGTACCCCATCAGGACGGGACGCTGAGGTTCCGAAGAGAGAGAGATTCCTCATTTGTGCAAGAAATCATTGACGAGCGCATAGCTGTCGACGCAAAAATCCCAAACGGACTACCGAGGTACGATGGCTCAATTGATCCAAGTGAACACCTACTGCAGTTCGAGCATATGATGCAACTGCATGGACACAACGAGTATATCCATGCCAAGATGTTGGTGACTACTTTTCAGGGGGTAGCACTTGATTGGTTTGTAAAATTGGAACCGACGTCGATATTCTCATACGACCAGTTGTACAACAAGTTTTTACACCAGTTTGCAAGCAGGAGAAAAGCTAAGCTTCCCCACACACATTTGCACATAGTAAGGTAGAATGAGGGAGAATCCCTTCGAGATTTTTTCGCCCATTTCAATACGAAAGTGTTAAAGATCGACAGCCCAGAATTGAATTCTTGATTGATGTGTTGTTCTTGGGCTTGAAGCATAAGGAGTGTGTCAATGCGTTGGTCCACAAGCAGCCCAGGTCGATGGAGGAGCTACTCGACCTCGCGGAGAGATACATGACCTAGGAAGAGATGGACAAGCTGAAATATGGTGGCCTAGACGTCTACAAGAGGAAAAACAAGGAGAAAGATGACCGTCAGGTTAGGAAGGGACGTCGATCCCCCATAAAACACTTCCATGAGTACACTCCGCTCAACCTCCTGAGGAATGAGGTGTTGTTTGCCATTCAGCACAACAATATGCTCAAGAAACCTAGAAAGCTCATGGAGACTGAAGCCATGAAAAAATCAAAAAAATACTACCATTTTCATCGATAGAAGGGTCATGACACCGAAGACTGCTTTAACCTGCAGGATGAGATCGAAAGGCTGATCAGGCAAGGCCATCTGAAAAAGTATATTGAAGAGCAGGCCAGGCGTGAGGAGGGTAAGGCAAACCAGACTCTCCGTAGAGAAAGGTCGGCAAGCCCGAGGAGAGAAGACAAAGGAAAAAAACCAGCCCAAGACCCCGGCCCGCCCATTCGAGGAGTCATTGACATGATTGTGGGAAGACCTACTGGGGGGGACTCCAGATCCACAAGGAAGCAGATACAGAGGAACCTTCAATCGACCAAATCAGCTAAGGTCGAGTCAGTTTTTCAGCTCTCAACCAGTACAAAACCAATCTCTTTCACCGACTCTGACCTCGACCACATGGAGAACAGAGGAGTTGACAGAAAAATAGACTGCCCCATGGTGGTAGCCCTGCAAATAGCCAATTTCGAGGTCAGAAAGATACTGGTCGATAATGGCAGCTCTGCGAACATAATATTCTGGTCTACCTTGAACATAATGAAGCTTGGGGAACTAAAGTTTGATCACGTCAGAATGCATCTGGTCGGGTTTGGAGGGTCTGAGATCATTCCGGAAGGATCCATCAATCTTACCACAACATTTGGACACGGCCCTCGGAGCAGAATTTTGATGATCAACTACTTGGTGGTTAATGCTCCATTTGCCTACAACGTCATTATTGGTTGGCCAGCACTAAACGAATTCAGGGCCGTCATTTCCACATACCATATGAAGATTAAGTTCCAACCTTTGCAGGAGTAGGAGAACTTTTACGCAATTTGCGGGATGCATGGCGTTGCTACGCTATTTCCATCGAGGTAAATGAGTAGAAAAGGAAACCCCAGTTGAAGCCCTTGGGGGACGCCTCGCTAGCGAAACCCGAGGAGAAGGAGCAGGCATATAAGAAGAGAAAGTTTGAAGATACCCAGGTCGAGCCAGTCGGGGAGTTCAAAACAATCGAGCTGGAGCTGGGAAACCCCGACAAGACTACCCGGGTTGGGAGCGATATGGGTGATCGCCTGGAATGCCTTATGGTCGAGTTCCTCCATAGGAACATCGATGTATTTTCTTGGAAAGCCTCCAACCTCCAAGGGATCGACCCAAATATCATCATCCGCTGACTCAATGTGGAGCCCGCCCATAAACTAGTGAGGCAAAAGACCAGAACCTTCAATGCTGAGAGGACCCAAATCATTGAGGAAGAGGTCAACAAGCTTTTAGAAGCAGGATATATTGTAGAAATTTAATACCCCTCTTGGCTTTGTAATGTTGTACTAGTCCCCAATAATGAGGGAAAATGTCGAATGTGTAATGATTTCACTGATTTGAATAAAGCTTGCCCTAAGGATCCTTACCCCTTACCTTGGATAGATTCATTAGTTGATTCTACTGCTGGATGTGAATTATTGAGCATGATGGATGCCTTCCAAGGCTATTATCAAATATTTATGGCACCTGAAGACAGGGACAATACCTCTTTTGTCGTCCCTAATGGAGTATATTGCTTTTTGGTCATGCCCTTCGGGCTCAAAAATGCGGGAGTGACATACCAAAGATTGGTCAACTTTATGTTCAAAAAAGAAATTGGAAGGTCGATGGAAGTTTATGTCGACGACATGACCACCTCGCCGACCTCGACCATACATTTTCCATTATAAGGGCATTCGGCTTGAAACTCAACCCTAATAAATGCACATTCGGAGTCCGCAGAGGCAAGTTCCTGGGATATATGGTCAGCCAGAGGGGGATTGAGGTAGATCCACACAAAATCCAAACAATATTGGATGTGGCCCCTACTGTTCGAGATGTTCAACGATTAGTCGGGAGGATCATAGCCCTCGGCAGATTCATTGAGAGGCTAGCCGACAAGAGCCTCCCTTTCTTCAAAATACTCAGAAATGCTAAGAAAGTAGGGTTTCAATGGACCCAGCAATGTGACCAGGCTTTAGTGGAGCTCAAGCAATATTTGTCTTCGCCACTTATGCTCGCTAAGCTAGACCTGGGAGAAGTGTTGCAACTTTACTTGGCTGTATCCGTTGATTTGGTCAGCTCAGTTTTGACATCGACTAGAGACGGGGCTCATCGCCCAGTGTATTATTGCAAAAGCATTGTACGGACCCGAGCATAACTATCTTGAGATCGAGAAGTTTGCTCTTGCCCTTGTTACTGCCGCGCTAAAGCTGCGACCTTACTTTCAATCACACGCCATCATGGTGTTGACGAATCAACCCTTGAAGCAGGTACTTTCGAAGCCTGACACTTCAGGTCGGCTCACCAAGTGGGCTATTGAACTCGGAGAGTTCGACATAACATTCCATCCTCGAACTGCCATAAAAGCACAGGTCCTGGCAAACTTCATCGTCAAAACACTCGACCTTCTGAGTCAAAAGCTAAAGGATACCGCAGTATGGACATTGCACGTCGATGGTTCGGCGACCATGTCAGGTGGTGGCATAGGCGTGTCTCTCCGTTCCCCACTGGCCGAAGAGTATGATTTCGCAATAAAGTTTGACTTCCCAGTCACCAACAACGAAGCAGAATATGAGGCTCTTATCGCAGGAATGTGTATGGTCGTGGATCGCGGCGTCGAACAGCTGGTAGTGATCACTGATTCCCAACTGGTCGTGAAGCAGATTGGAGGTAATTTCGAAGCCAAAGAGGCCAGGATGACCCAATATTTGGCCGAAGTCAGGCAATTACAGCGATCGTTCAAGAATTTCAGCCTGAGCCAGGTCCCCCAAACAGAGAATGAACGAGCAGACGCATTATCAAAGCTAGCCAGCTTGACCAAAGGCACCAGGGAAAGGACCATAATGTTCCTCATAGCCAACAAACCTTATATCCACGACCCTGATCATAGTCTCGTTGGATCGGTCGGGGAGACGGCTCCATCCTGGCAACAGCCAATCAAGCTTTATCTTAGTCAGGGAACCTTGCCCGATGACGAACAGGAAGCTCGCAGGCTTAGACGGTTGGCAGCCAAGTTTGCACTCGATGACCATGGACAACTCTATAGGAGGTCAATATCAGGGCCCCCATTGAAATGCCTAAGACCCGAAGAGGCAGGCAAGGTGCTACAAGAGATCCACGCAGGCATCTGCGACAACCATTCCGGTGGTCGATCCCTCACACACAAAGTTATCCATTACGGTTACTTTTGGCCCACGCTATTGCAAAACTTAGTTGACTTCGCCAAAAAATGCCAGTCATGCCAGATCCATTCAAACATACCGCACCGACCAGCTGCGTTGATGGTCGATGTTAAGATAACTTAGCCATTCGACCAGTGGGGCATTGACATAGTTAGGTCTCTCCTGAAGACATCTGGTCAACGTAAGTTCATTATCGTAGCAGTCGAGTACTTTACCAAATGGGTAAAAGCCGAAGCAGTTCCGAAGATCACCGATGCGGCTATTAAGACCTTCATCTGGAAGAATATAATATGTCGATTCAGCTTGCCCAAAGTCCTAATTTCAGACAACGGCACTCAGTTCCAAAGTAAGAGCACGAGAAAATGGTGCGATGCACTAGGAGTCAGCCAACACTTCACATCGGTAGGAAACCCACAAGCCAACGGCCAAACAGAACAGTTCTTGATCACCTCAAAGCTCGAATACCAGCATAGGAGTTAGTTGGGCAGACGATCTCCCAGGGGTCTCGTGGGTATATAGGACCACACCCCGAACGTCCACGGGCCGCAGCCCGTACAACTTAGTCTACAGATCTGAAGCGGTAATGATGTCTGAGCTGATCCAGCACACAACTCGAGTAATTCACTATAATCCAGTCAGAAACTCGACAGAGAGAACCCTAGAACTAATCACTATTGATGAACTGCGCCACACAACTTACAATATAATGCAGCGATACCAGTAAAAAATGGTTGAACGTTACAACAAAATAGTACGACCCTGGTCATTCAAGGTTGGCGACCTAGTCCTCAAAAAAGTGAAAGTATCAAAGAATGTGGGAAAACTCAATCCAAAGTGGGAAGGACCTTATTCAGTGATCAAAATGTCAAAAAATATTGCATACTGACTAGCGGACACGGCAGGCAATGAATTGCCCTGACCTTGGAATGCCATAAACTTAAAAAAGTTTTATGTATAAACGACCATTGGCCTCCTTTGTACTGCCCACCAACAATAAAAGCTACGACACACATCGAAAACATAATATTCGCATAAATCATTTCCTTTTAGTCGACCCTGTAGCCGACTAAACAGGCTATGAGCCGCCAAGGCTAAACAGTTGATCTCATAGTTGACTAAACATGCTATGAGCCGTCAAGTCGAGGCCCATCAGCCAAGGCCAAATAATAGACCCCGTAGTCGACTAAATAGGCTATGAGCCGCCAAGGCTAAACAGTCGACCCCGTGTCGAGACTCATTAGCCCATGCTAAGAAGTCGACCCCGTAGTTGACTAGGCAGGCTTCGAGCCGACAAGTCGAGGCTACTTGGCAAAGACCAAACAGTCGACCCCGTAGTCGACTAAATAGGCTATGAGCCGCCAAGGCTAAACAGTCGACCAAGTAGGCCCTGCGCCGCCAGACTAAGCTTTTTAGCCATTTCTCTATCGTCGACCCAGACACCGACCATGCCGTTTTAGGGCTGCTAAGTCGAAGTCCTCCAACCCATACTAACTAGTCGGCCTCATTGCCATAAAATTATGGCAAGTTTATTATCCGTTATTGGATGATTACCCATGTAGTCGCAGAATTACTTAAAAATCTATCATCGAGTGATTACTTTACCTCACCACGCAATCCGTACAGCGGTTTGCAATTCTAAAAGCTGACGACTTTTTCAATTAAATTGCGCCCACCATATGGCGGTTTACCATCTCACCTTAGTTATATTGTGTATTATTTATGATCTACTCGACAAGGTCATTGAATTAATCTTAGCTAAGTGGAAGAGCCATATGTGCAACAAAATAAAGATAATTAAGGTAAAAAGGACAACAAAACTTGCTAAAAGAAGCAGAAAATGTTCGTTTGCATAAGAGCCAAAATGAAATCAACCAAAGTACAACGCCTGATCGAAGCATTTCCATTATACATCAAGAAAAAGAAAAAACTACAATAACTAGATAGCAACAGGCTCAGCTCGATCTAGCACCCTCATCACCACCCGCTCGAGCACCCTTCTCAATGGCTTGCTCGAGTTTGTCACTCGAAGGAATGGCTATCGGCGTGGGCTCTGGCAGGGCAACGGCAACAGGCACAGCGGCGGTTGCCAGCCGAGAGGGACCAGCCGCATAGTTAAGGAATCGCCTGTTTGGAATAGGAAAGTATGCTACTGTGTCGACTGCCCCCTCTTTGACCTCGAATGCGAAGTCGTCGGTGAACTCAAACTCCTGGGCAACCGCCTTCAGCCTTTGCTCATCCTCGGCCCGCCTCTTTTGTTCATCTGTCAAAGAGATCGATGGCGGTGCCTCCGTGACCCACACTGCTACCGTTGCTTTAGGGGCCCCACCTTTAGCCCTGCCGTCGTCCTCGGGATACGGTTGTAACTGCTCATCGAGTAGGTGGCTAAGGCGGTGTCTATCTTCTGGTCAAAAATTGTAGCCCAGAAAGTGGAGCTGCTTAAGGGCCTTGTCGAAGGAAGTGCGGGCATCGTCTAGAGCGAACACAACGCTTGTATCCTAGAACGCTGGGCTCAGCATGAACTGCTGCACCACCTCCCTACGCATCAGCGGTAGTATACGGTAGAACTCAACCCGAGCCTCGTCCAGACCAGCATTTTGGCCCACGGTTTAACCAAAATTGAAGGCGACCTGCCCATCCAACCGTGCCTTCTTCAGCAACTCATCCATCTTTGTCCTCTCCTGGACAGAAGCAACCAGCTGGTCATCCCTCAGTTGAAGCTGCTTATTTAGCTCCTCGACCTGCTTGGCGAGCTCATCGACCCTTATTTGCGAAGACTCCAATTGAGCCTTCAGAGTCTCTGCATCTTCGCCAGCATCCAGTTGCTCTCGATTAGCCAGGGCTACCTCCGACCTCCTATAGAAGTTATACCCCAGTTGGCCGACTTGAAAGATAACGCCGTTAGATAATCGACCAGCATGCAGTAATATAATAGGCTCGGAGAAAACCTTACCATGTTGGCATGATAAGCCAATGCCCGTAGAGCAGCGTTTTGGCTTAACCCCATTAGTTTTTTTTGGTCGGCCAGGAATTGACCAGCCATAAGCACTTTGAGTGGAGCCGCCCCCGACCGCCTTACTGTCTCCATGGAGAAAGTGTTATGCACGATCATGCCCGACTCAGCCTCAAAACTGGGCAAGGGCAATTTTGGCAGCTGGAACAGAATATCATCCCCGCGGTCATCGAACAGATCGTCTCTCGTCAGTGAGCTCGACCCCACAGATTTCTCCTTCCCCTTCTGATAGTAGCCCTCTTTGGAACAGGTCCTGCCTGCTCCACAATTGCTCTCTTACCCCGATCCGCAGGGCTGCTGCCTGTAGTTACGACGGGTCGAGCTGGTGATGGTGTTGGTGAAGGTGTGGGCGTTGCAGCCTCGTGGCGAGGTGCCTCGATCACATCAATCACTTGACGAGCTGTAGTAGCCTGATGGTGCTGTCGGTTCCTCTCCGTTCTCGCCAAAGCCTCGGCCATCGACCGGTTCATAATTTCCTCGCGATATGCTAAAATAGCAAAATAGCAGAGGTCAAAATCGACGATAAGGATGGAAAAACAACAAATTAAAAGAAGCACAGTCTACCTAGTCGATCATCTACAGGCAAATTTAGCGGAGCTGGCGATAACCTAGCCAATACCAAATTCCTCTCCTTGATAAACACCGAGGCCTCCATTTGGCCATATTCGACCAGGTCCCAAACGAAGGTGTTGG
Organism: Jacaranda mimosifolia; assembly: GCA_018894105.1. NCBI lineage: Eukaryota > Viridiplantae > Streptophyta > Magnoliopsida > Lamiales > Bignoniaceae > Jacaranda > Jacaranda mimosifolia. The sequence goes on along the minus strand of CM032117.1, from coordinate 38,894,417 downwards.
GCCAGGTTGGGGTAAGGTTACCTGGCATTTCGACATTCCCCATCCACCAGTCTCGAGGAATATTGAATCCCCCAGCGACCCAAACAAATAGATACCATTTTTTCCACTCTTGCCTGTAAGAGGAAGCTAGGGTTACAAGGAATTTACGATGCGGTCGAGCAGTCAAATAATAGAAGCCCAACTCATCGGTGCTACTTGACTTGCGGGACATTGAAAGATGAAAAAGGTTTGAAAAGTTGTCAAAGTTGGCAAGTTGGTCGAATATGTGCATTAAGATAATAAAGCTGTAGATGGTCGAGAAACAATTGGGAAGTAATTGGGTTATACACACCTGCAGGCCTTTGAGCAAGTCGACCATCTACGCACTTAAAGGAAACCTAAGACCACATCTAAAGGCATCCTCGAAAATAGTGATACAACATACAGAAAGACGATGCATTCGACCAGAGGCCCCATGGGTCAGTAGTTCGTATTCAGCAGGAATATGGTATAACTGTCTAAGACGTCTTAAGTCGACAGGGTTGATGGTTGACATAATCTCGCTATAATGATCAGGGGTGAATAGTCAACCCCGCGAGGGAGGAACTTGATTGGGCCCCACTTCATCCCCCCGCAGTTGTCGCTCGAGCTACTGGAGCTCGAGTTGGAACTGTCACTCGAAGACTCATTTGACTCCCCTGATGAACCCCCAAGCCTATCAGACTGATTAGCCTCACTATCTCTTGCTCGACTACTCTCCGAAGCAGATAAACCCAACATCATATCAATAAAGCTAAAGGGTGTTGAAAAGAAAGAAAGGAAGCACTTACTGAATCAAAGAACTAAAAGCAGAAAGTATTAGCAGCGAATGCGGTTGACCAGACGCTTGACTAGATGCTAAGGCAGTAAAAGTAAAAATGTTTATTTTAACAGTGGATATTTATAGCCATGAGTAGCGTGGGAATCCCAGTGATTGTAAAAATGCTGTAACATCCGCGCCACCCCACACGCGCCACGACGTAACCGCTCATTAAATGCGCTAAACCCTGGTCAATTCCTGTAACTGTCCATCAAGCTACTTCCCAACGCTTCTCGTCGACCCCTCGTTCAGCCTTGGGAATTGGGGGGGCTCATGATATGGGATGGCCCAAGCAGCTTAGCCCAAACCATGTTGGCCCAAAGATGCAGCGCCAAGCCCAATCTTGCATCTGAGGCCATGGGCGCGATCGACCCTAGTCGATCTCTGTGCTCAACCTATGCTGCTAATCTGCTCCCAGAGCGCTGTTAGGTTGACATTGGGATCGACTAGAGAGGTCTAAATAGTGCGGTACCACATCTGCCGTATTAAATGTACTGACAGGTTGCATGCCTCCGCATTAATGGCGCATGCCGCCCCATTACTGCCTGACGCGGTAGACATTTCAACAGTGTACTATCCTGCCCTAGAACTTGGAGAGAGAGCCACCTGGAATAGCACAGTGAGGGGAGATAACTAATTGCCTCTCATGCAAGGACAAAGGCCTTCTCTAGACATCAAGGGCATCACAGACAAGTCCCCAAGTAGAAAAGGCTATAAATACCCCCATTCTAGCCCTTACAAGGTATGCTCTTATATATAGAAAAGGCCCCCACTCTGTCGCTCTCATTTTCTGGTCGACCTGTACTGACTTGAGCATCGAAGTGCTTAGCCGAGGGCCCATTGGCTAGCCTGACGTTTGCTAAGTGATTGTATGATTCAACCCATTCACAATCGAAAGTCGACCATACAGGTCAAACCTCACCCAGAATTCCCTTCGATTCATCCTTCAACTGATGAACCCTCATCAATATCTAAAATTAATTTTTATATCTTATCTTTATAAATACATTAAATAAGCAGACCTATTTCTGTATGAGAAATTAAATCAGCTCTACTCAACTAAAAGTAGATTGAACTTTAGTGTTTGTTATTATTACTGTAAAAAAAGAATTAAGACCTAAAATATCAATTAATTATGATCTAAATAACATCCTATTTTCACAATATGATTTGAAAATGGATGAGGGCAATGTGCCAAATTCGAGCCTCATGTGGGGGGCCCACACATACAATTGTTGAGGGAATTTAATGGGAAAAAATAAAGGCTGTGTTTGGTTATATTCTACCCGAACAAATTTAACATGCACCATTATTTTCTCCCAAAATGGGCAAGCAAAATGTCCAGACTACCCTTGCAATTGAATTGGCAAAAACCCAGAAACCCCACAGCCTTGGCTCGTTTGTACGCATTCTGCCTTTGGGCAGAAATTGTCTCTTAGTTTGCCTGTTCTCTCTCTGTCTTCTCTTTGTCTCCCCTTACACTTTTTCTTCCTCCCCAACCCCTTTTCCATTGATGAGATATTAACGATTGAGTTATTTTTTTCCAGGCGCCTAGTATATCAAATAATTTGTTGCACTTTTTTGTATCGATCGAGATCCGAATTATGGTGTATCGGTGGCTACCGCGATGGTATAGGTTTGGTTGTTCGCTTCTCTGGTTGAAATGGGGTAAATACTATGTGGTTTTATGGCTTGGTCCTCGAACTAGTGTTTCGATTTAGGGTTAATAAGTTCATTTATGATGTTTAGGGCTTAGATTTTACAACATATCTATAGGCATGGTTCAGATTTGGTTGTCCTATTTCCAAAATCATGTATATTTTCATATTTTTAAGTGTATTAGCTTCAGTTCTATGTAAATGTCGAATCTAGTGTTTTTATTTATGTGTTTAGTTTTGCATATGTGATTTATTTTGGATTTTTTCACTTTATATGTTAGGGTTTGTTATAAATCTAGGGTAAATAGGGGTCTTTCATGTTGTTGATTTTTTCTGTTCTTCTTTTGTTTATGATTTGGGTTTATAAAAATCTTTCATGAGGTATATTTTGGATTCTTCTTTTGTTTATGATTTGGTTTCTTAAAAATATTTCATCTAGTACTGAAATTTGATTCTTCTGCTGTTTATAATTTAATCTGGGGTAAATGGGGGTATTTTCGATTCTTCTTTTCATTTGGTTAAGGGTTAATTTTCTGTTGCTAAATTTTTATCAAAAAATATGGATATCTCATGGGCTATAATACGTGGCTATTTTTATCAGCCGGATAGGGCTTTGTTCCATACCTATACCACATATGCATGTACAATTGAGTGTATATAGACTGAATATTATTTCATATGTTGGTTGTATACATAGGTTTACAAATTGGGTCCCTTTTTTCCTTATTCAGTGGATACGGTTTGAAGATTCTTGGTTATACTTATTTGGTAAGTTTTGAAATTGAATGATGAGTCTGAAAAAAGTATCAGATTTCTATAAAGATTACTTGCGGTACCTATCTTTATAAAATTGAAACTTTGCATATAGTTATATGAAGCATCATTCGTTGTGTTGATATTTGTGTATGCTCATCTAATTGCATATTTTGTCATGTCAAGTGAAGTAGCAGATAGTATTGTGAAATAAAGTCTGTACTCTTTTGCTGAATTGTGAGTATGGTTACATTAAGTCATATTTATGTGAACATTGACTAGGCAGCATAAATTTGTTTACATCTTTTGCTGCATGTTCATCTGTGTAAATGATGCTTCTCTATTAATTTCTTTTGAAAAGACCACTCCAATGCACTATTCCAGCTACCTCCTCCATGTCCTTCCATCAGTGGCATTTGTATATATGCCCACCTTATTTCATTAACACCATATCACTCTCACTTTATTTCTTCTTCTTACTTTCACAATCTCCCACTCACTCACATTCCGCTTGCACAAAAATGTTACAACACTATATCCTCTTCTGAGTGTGATAACTGCAACAATCATGAGCTTCCAGTCTGGGTTTATGCTCTACCTCCAACACACTTCACCTTCTCAATGACATTTAGTTAATCAGTAAGTGTTTTACTTGCATGCTCGGTACATTTTTATTTGTATGTGTTTTTAAAATATTCATTATCATTCTATGTGTTGCTTGGCTGCTGTATTTTAATCTCCTTTGTATCTGCACCTCTAAACTGGCTTGTTTACTGGCTGTATTTGCACTTGCTGCGTAGGTTTGGTTTAGTTGTTGCTTACCTATATTATTTATTTCACATTATATATTATTTTCATGCTAGTGCATAGTTAGTTGACATGATGCTTAAAACTTAGCATCATGCTTGGGGCTTCTCCATCCACAAATTGGAGAAGTAAGTCATTCACCCATGATGACTATCTAGGTTGCTTACATGTTTTCTGGTTGTGCTTTACTTCACTAGCTAGTTGTGAAGTTTAGCACAATGCCTACTATTATCCTTGGACATGAAGGTTCTTATGTTGCCCCGAATTGGAGAAGTAAGTCATTCCCCCATGATGACTATCTAGGTTATTTACATGTTTTCTGGCTGTGCTTTACTTCACTGACTAGTTGTGAAGTTTAGCACAATGCCAATTATTATCCTTGGACATGAAAGTTCTTATGTAATGGCCTTTATGATTGTATATATACTATGTTCCTCCTCTGGTGTAGTTGGTCAGGGACTTCTGTTGGTAGTATCAGTTGATTTTTGTACATGTAGTGCTAAGTTTAGGATCCTGTTATCACTCCGTAACCTATCATCCATTACCACTTCATTTTCAATGCATGTATGCTGTTCTTATTATCACTCCATGCTTAGGTAATGTTATCAGTCCATATAAGTCTGCCCATTCAAAGCTTAAGTGTCTGTGGGATGAGAAAAATATGTTGTTGTCCAGAATTTCAGTTTACTCAATTTTATAGTCTGTGTATTCAAGTATGTTTCCCATTTTTCCACCCAACTTCAGAATATACATATAATTTCTGTCTTCAAAATTCTATAATTCTTAAATCTATTTTCTCAACAAATTCTATCTTATAGGTGTAAGTGGTTTGCAAACCAATTTTAATGGATCATACCACTTTGTTTGGAGTGATAACATAAGAAAAACATTCTACTAGCAATTGTATGGGGGCATATGTATTGGTTGTCACCCTTGAAAATATCGAACAAACATTTTTGCTCTTTCCATAAACTGGTTTTATACCTGAATATCCTGGATGTAGATGTATTGTCATATTCTCAACTTCATTTTTGTTCAATGGAATGTTAAAATGTAATCAGTGTGGCCAGGAAATGTTATTTTCTTTCTTTATTTTTTTTCCCCTTCTTAAAGAGATTTATGCATAACATCTTGTATTAGTTATTTCCAAACGATCTGTATGAATTAACTTTTAATTTCTTATGTATGAGATGCAATTTCATGAACATTCTTACATGCAAATTTATAATATGTTTTCCTAATTTGGCATGCATGGACCATTTAAGTTATTGTTATTACTTTATTTTCCATCAAATATGTTGACATCTTAAAAAATTTGTATGGCTTTCGAAATCACAATACCACCAATTAGTTGCATGTTATAATATGGCTTTAATTCATATGACAAACAATTAGATCGAAGGAATTATGATATGTAATTATATGTTTTTACAAACTAACTGAACACTTACGACAGTTTCTTTGAGCATATATCTCAACACAATTTGAACAAAGGAATTATGATTTCTAAAAATAAGCTCATTTTGATGCTTACAATGAGATGAAAAGTTGATTAAACACACTTATAAAAGGATATTGAGTAAAAGCATAATGACATATATAATCCAAGCATTTTTAGTATGTAAATAAGGCCTCATAAGGTGAACTAGTAATTAAAGGACATTCTTAAGTTGAACTAACAACTAAAATATAATATTTAATGGAAATAACTTAACTAAGTGATGTAAGACACACATTAAGTGTTATTAAGTTCAACTAGTAATTAGAAATAGAATGTTACATCTAGTAAATTAACTTGTCATCTAATAAACACAATATTGGTTAATAAGTTTAACTAGTAATTAAAAAGAGAATGTTAAATCTAGTTAATTCAATAGTGAGTTAAGACACATATTATGGGTTATTAAGGTGAACTATTAATTAAAAATAGAATATTTAGGAATTAATTTAACTAGTGGTTCGAAGACACACATTATTGGTCACCTATGTATAACTAATATTTAGAAATAGAATTTTAAATCTAATTAATTCACTAGCATTTTAAGACACACATGATTGGTTATTAAGTTGAACTAGTAAGTTAGAAGAGAACATTAAAGCTAATTAAATCACTACTGATTTAATACACAGATTATGGGTTATTAAAGTTATCTTTTAATTAAAAATAGAATATTCAATGGAATTAACTAAACTCAGTAATGTAAGACACACATTATTGGTTACCTATGTTTAACTATAATTAAAAATATAATTTTCATTCTAATTAATTCAATTGCGATTTTAAGACACACGTGATTGGTTTTTAAGTGTAACTAGTAAGTAATAAGAGAATATTAAAGCTAATTAAATCACTAGTGATTTAAGACACATATGATGGTTTATTAAGGTGATATTTTAATTAAAAATAGAATATTTAATGGAATTTACTTAACTAGTGATGTAGGACACACATTATTAGTTACCTATGTTTACCTAATACTTAAAAATAGTTTTTTCATTCTAATTAATTCACTAGTGATTGAAGACACACATGATTGGTTATTATGTTTGACTAGTAAGTTGAAAGAAAATATTAAAGCTAATTAAATCACTACTGATTTAATTAGAATATTCTGGGTTATTAAGGTGATCATTTAATTTAAATAAAAAAATTAATTCTAATTCATTAAATATTGATTTAACACACACGTTAAGAGTTACTTAGGTGAACTAGTAATTATTAAGCAATAATTAAATCTAAATAATTAAACATATGTACATTAATGCAGTACCACAACATAATGTGTTTCATTTCATCTCTCTAACAATACATCCTAGTAAGTTGATTTATTTTAAAAACATTTAACAAGTAGTGCATATAGATTTACACAGATGTCATGCTATCATATGTATTTAAGTAAACACATTTAATTTCGATAGTACTGAAATTACATTTATACTTTAATAAATTATTATTTAGGATTTGTTGCTTCTAATGTATTCAAGTCTGTGACACTATAGTAGTCGTCGGATTATTATATTCATAATATAAATTATCCAATTAGTAATCTACGAAAATGAATTAGATGGATTCACACGAGTATGCACCCTCACAAGGAAGCCAAGGCAGGTCTAATAGGCCACCGAACATTAGCCGGCCATTCGCAAATGAGAAATTGTTAATTGAGATTACTTATGAGGAATTCCAAGTGGGCCAATTGTTGTCCACTACTTTCTCACAATACACATGGAATAAGATTTGCAATAACCTTAATGCAAAGGTCCAACTTACATATATGCATAGTGTGAGGTATCTGAAGACCAAATGGAATAGGATGCGATAGCGGTACTTTCGTATGTTTGGAGAGCCTTTGTATGTCGAGCTATGCTACATTTTCACACGGACGTGCAGCTGACCTATCTGATGTCGGGACAAAAGGGGATTCCCCAACAGACCCTGTCATCATCGAGGCCTCTAAGGACGTTCGATCGTCCATAGTAGCTACCACGGCTACCTCTTCCCTAAATCCCCCACACCCATGATGTTCGGGTTATCTATTAACATTTTTGTATGTACTGTTCACCAACTTTCTTCACGCTTGTATCACGTACTTATCTTTATGATTTGAAACAATATTGATGGTGGATTATTTTAGTGAGATGAACTTCCCAGTCTCGACCAGGAGGTGTAAGTCGACTAGAAAGATGAGTGGGAAGATGTAGGTTGAATTCTACAGCTACAGACAAATGTTAGGCTAGCCGAGAGGGTCCTCGACTAAAAACCTCTGATACTTAAGTCAGTTTCTCGGCCTAGAAATAGTCGGGCAGAGTAACAACTTAAGGGGAATATGAAAGCGTACCTATATTTTCGAAAGATGGAGTATTTATAGTTTTTGCCAAGGGGTAAAAAGATGAGTTTCTCCCTGATATACTTCATATTTTGTTTTCCATGAGTAGGGGTAACTTAGGTCTTTTCGACCTAGTCCAGAGCTTTATAGATGACTGGCTAGCCAAACAGGGGATCCATACCGCCATTAATGCGGAGGTGATTCGCCGTCAAGCCATTTACGGATGCGATGGGTGGCAAAGGCTGTCATTGATGCTTTCGGAGCCTGCTTGTATCAACCTCTTCGGGTCGAGAAAGACAGACCTCTAAGGTCGACTTGGACTTCAAAAGATCTATCGCTCATGAGCCTCATACTGAGTTATATTGGGCTCCGCATCTCTATTGGGCTTACCTATATTGCTCTGTATCTTTATTGGGCTTACTCATATCAAGTTTGTTTTGAGTGGTACTCTCATTAGCATTTAAAATATGTACTTGATGGTATGGATTGTTGTTGTGGACATTGTTTCTATATGATTTGTGTGGCATTATGTATTCATTTGTTGTTAAATAACATGGGTTTCTATTAAAAGCACTTTTACATCCCCATTAAAAAATTTGTATATAAATTTATTTTTTCTTTACCATGAACCCACCACATACTACCATGTACCAAATATTATATCAACAAATTAATCATTTATAAATAACATTATATATATATATTATTCTAATATATTAAACTTCATTATAATTCAACCAATAATTTCAAAATTACATCACAATCATTATCAATCATCACATATACATACATTTACATGTCACAATATTTTATTACTATTATCATAATAATAAATATTACTAAAATTCATTCACACCCTCAAAATCCAACAAAAAAGCATAGATTTGACTGTTACAGTAGCATTTGTCTCCATCTAAAACATAAACAAATATATTAAAATTTCCCAAACATACATCATATTCCCCAACACAAATTTCACATTCCACAACCCTACTCCCAAAATAATAATCCAAAATATATAATTCATCTCCAACCATTACCAAAGAAATTCTTAAATACATTAAATATAATACACTCGATTCACCCAATATTATTATAGATATGTGACAAATAAAAACTTTGGATTAGATCCCTTCTCGATAGCTTAAGTCATAGCTCATTCCTTCTCCTGAAAAGGGGAGGAATGAGAAAAGGGTCACTATCAAAAAATTAAGCATGTACTACGAAAAAATTGCTATTTCATAGCTATAGTTATAAATTATAGCTATGAATTTTCTTAGCATATTTAATTTTTCAATTATAATTAAAATTAATTTTCAATTATCAAATTCGTAGCATTGTACGTTTGAGACGTAATAGATTAGTTATGCATTATCCTTAAAAAATTATATAATATATATATATATATATAAAGAATGATTATCAACTACAAATTGGTCGTAACGAGGGCTAGTTACGAGAACATCAACTTCTAAGTTAGCTAAAATAATTTCATAGCCAAATCTACGAATTTTCAGCATCAGCCACAAATTGACAATGGATGATACCTTAAGTTTTTGTAGTAAGTGACTATCATATGAACATGAAACTATTGAATTCAAATCAAGTAATTTCACTATTAGAGATATCTTAAACTTCAAGCTATGAAGAAAGTTTAAGCCCTAAGCCAAGATGATAAAATTTACCAAACATCAATAAGCTAATGGCTATCACTAGTCCACCCCAACTTTACTATATAGGATTTAAATGAATGTGGGGTGGGCCGTGTCAAATAACATTCAATAAAAATCACTTAATCTTTCGAATTTTTATTTTAAACACATTCTTTAATTGGATCATAAAATTTAATTTTAATTTTAATTTTATCTCTTAATAATATCTGTATGAAATTAAACTGGATTTTTTCTGAAACATGATCTAGAATAAGACTTTCATTATCTAATTGACTTAAAACATGCCATTGGAAATCGATTCAATAATTAAACTTTTTTAAATCTATTTGTAATCGCATATATGGGATCTAGACATTTGATTACAAAAAATATTTGATCGATGAATGCTAAAATTCTTAAATGCATTAATTAAACCTAATATATTTGATTCATTCAATTTTATTACAGAAAGGTGATAAATTGATAAAAATTACCTAACACCAACAACCCGAGGGCTATTACCAGTCCATCCCATTTTTATTATAGGATTTGCGTGGGGAATGTGGGGACGGACCACCTTAAATGGGCATGAGACGCATGTAGGGGGACCCACACGTGCAATTTCATCCAAACACATGCTAATTTTTTTAAAAACATTAAATATAATATATTTAATTCATCCGATATTATAAAAAGAAATAAATTGGTAAGAACTTTGCATTTTGGGTGAATTGTGAAAAATATTTTGAAGAAAGGTATTTTAGGAAGTGGGTTGCGGAAATATAATAATTGTTTGTTTTTGTTTTGAAAAATATTTTAAAAGAAAGTTATTTGTTTGGTACGTAGTGCTTTGGGAGGGGATAAATGTTATTGTAAATGTCACATTAACCTCCATTCAATTTTTTGTTGGGTTGATGGAGTGAAATAAATATTTTGATAGTAATTATAAATGAAATTGTTGTTTAAGATGAATAATGAGGGATATTTTGAGAAGTAAAATCGAAGAATGTGACATATTATTTAGGGGTTAAATACACTTTGCCCCTCCGAACTATTGTAGAAGTTGCAAATACCCCCCTAAACTATTAGATGTAACACAGACCCCCCCTAATTTTAACGGTAGTTATGTTTTCCGTTAGAGAGTGTTGACGTGGCAGCTTCCTGTCATTCCAAAGATTTTATAGCAACTGATGAAACAAAATTGCCCCTCTACCTCTAATGTAAGGTCCTTAATATGTGTCTAATGTATTCTGCACTCAAAATTTAGCATTTTTCATCCTCAATTTTTAGCATTTTCTCTTTATTTATAGAGTACTTTTAGAATAATTTTAGTTCAAACATCTTAAACGATTTTTTAAACGAATAACTACAATATTCAATGACAATTAATATGATATTAAATAGTTTATTTATTTATAAACTAATTAATATGTTATTTAACAAGTCCTAAACAAATCTTTAGCCAAATTAATTAAAATTTATTATTTATAGGATAGTTTTCTTGATTACTAAATGAAATTTTTCGTATTATAAGATTATATTAATTCGTAAAATAAATTTTTTGAATAAAAATAAATTTTATTTATTATAACATTTTTAAAATAACACATAATTATTTATTTAATATTTTTCAAAATCAATTTTTTACACATAATTTATTAATATATATTTATAGTTAGATGATTGAGGCGCGTGCGTGTGTCTATATATATATATTTGTTATAATAATTGGTAGATGATTGTAAGAAATTGATGTGTAAATATTATAATTGAATGATATTTTTAAAATTTTTAATTAATACTAAAATATATATGATTTAATTTTAAAAATATGAGGTTAAAAATAATACATGAAATAATTACTAAATAAAAATATTTATAAATACAAAATGAATGAATTGTTAAACACTATTTAAATACTTATGGAGAATAATTGTTAAATTAATTATTTTAGGCATTATTAATATTAAATGAATAATAATTAATAATTTTTAATGAATTATTTTATGAATTAATCAGAATTATTCAATATTACTTTTTAAACAAAATATTATATTTTTTATTCTTCAATGAAATTAAATGAAATATAAACCCTAATTTTAATTTTTATAATTTTTCAAATTTTAATTACTTAAATAGAAATATAATTTTATATAATTTATAAACGACAATTTAGATTTTTATGTGAGCAATTTTTCAAGAATAAATTATGTGTGAAAATAACACGCCTATACGAACATAACAGACTCCAAACAACCCCATTGTCACGGGTTGCTCATTAGAGAAGAATGGCGACCATGACTTGAAGGGGCATTAGGAGCGACAAGGTGTTGTTGGCTCACCCGGTAGGGTGGAAACGGCCCATGAGCAGAGACTCTTGCGAGGTGCGGATTGCAAAACTGTTTCAATGGCATACTCTCTGAGGTATGAGGATGCTTCCCACCAAGTTTGAAGTCATTCCGTGTCCGTTTGGGCACCGAACATTAAGGGCGACCATGAGCGGTCTTGCTCCGCGCGGGTAGCGCAAAGATGCGTTGAGCAGAGTGGCTTGGAAAAGGAGTTTTGTGAAACTGTTTCTTTGAGATGTTCCTTGAGGTGTTGGCAACGTTCCCACCAAGTTGCACCAGTAGATGGTTCCGTTTGGATAGGAAACGGAGAAGATGTTTAGAATGCGGCAGTGCAGTGGCATTGTTGTGATTCCAGCCTATTGCGAGGGAAATTACTGTTCCATTGTGAATCGGACTGGGCTGGAACTTGGTAGAGTTAATGTAAAAGCCGAGAGCTATCCAACGGTTCAAGCGGCAAGTGATTTGGATGTCGGGAGGCGAAGTTGCGAAAATGTATACATTCTCGGAATTTCAATGTCTACTGTGGGCACAACAGAAATCTTTTTTAAGCCTATTATAAGGGGGACATGCATGTCTGAAGGGCTGTTGGGAGGGTGGGCATGCCATGGTGGGCAACCGGCCGGTCCTCCCCGTGCTGTCAAGGCACTAAACGGCAACTCCTTGAAGGCAATGGGGAGCCTTCAAGGGCCAGCTCTAGACATCTCAAATGAGTGTTTAGAGTCCCCGGGTGGGTCGGGAACCGAACGGGCGGCGTGGGGCTAGGTGGGCCCCCGTTGGGTTCGGGAGGATGCCGAGACGTTTGAAGGTGGAAATGCTATTGCCCCGCGGGCTTCAAAAATTATGGGGCAACACCTCAGGCCGATTGAGTGATTGAGACGAAAACCCAAATGTCTCGTGAACTAACTCGCTAGGCATGCGCTATGGGTTCTAGCCTTGCTGCGGGGGTCTGTTGGCTTAAGACATGCGGTCGTGGGGTGACGCCGCATAGCGGGCAAGTTGTAGCATGTTGCTAGCAAGCAGGAAACGATGTCCCATGCTTTGTGCGGGACTAATATAAGATGATGCCACATCACATAAGCCTTGGACTTACACGTGGCCCTACTCGGGCGAGGCACAAACGAAGGGCGCTACGGCACGGCCCAAGCTCTCCGAGCGAGTGACGAGCACTAGGATTGCGTTGTGGGCACGCGAGTGACCCTCAATGCCGAGTCGGAGCGAGATTGCTCCTTTGCCATCGAGAGATGCACATAAGGGACCTAAGATTGAGAACGTGCATGCTGGCTAGTCGGGGGCCGTTAAGGAAACACGCTCGGCATGACGGACGCGAGCCTCCGATGATTGTGGGCATTCACAATAGGCGAGAACGCAAGTACCGGGAGGCATTCTGATACTTATGCTAGTAAGCTATTGGGCCGAATCGAGTAACGAGTCATGAGAAAGACTTGAGATGGACGTTGGCGGATCGAAGGTTGGGTGGAACCTGAGATGTCACACGGACAGATGGTTGTTCCGCTGCATAAATAGAGTCCGTCCGTGACACCCGCGCAAAAAATTGTAGGTTGCCTAAATTGCGATGTAGGTAAATAATTTTTTAATTTAAACATTTTATAATGTTAACATCTTTTTATTTAATTCTAAAAATTTTATTTATCTCTTTTTATTTAATTTTATTGAAACCCTCTTCTTTTTGCTGAAATGCATTTCCAAGCAATTAAAAGCTAGTGCATAACTTGTGTATAATTAGTTGAAGAGCATTTTTGGAATATCAAGCAAAATATATAAATATCACATTATGGATCCTCTATCTCCACTTTTCCATCTAAAGCTGTTAAAATTAGGGGGTGTTCGCAATTTTTACAATAGTTCAAAGGGGCATAATGTATTTAACCCTATTATTTATTTAAATTTATTTAAATTTTAAAAATTAAAAAACATATTGGGGACTACTACCAAATTAAATAAAGCTAAGAATGACCAAACATGGATGAGCAAAGGCTATTTTTAGTCCCACTAAATAAGAGTAACCCAATTAAGAAGGCGGCGGTCCCTCGCGGTCTCACCCACTCTTTACCTCTTTAGCCGCCTATCTTTGGTTCGGCTGCGTGTCAAAATTCCCAATCAGTTAATTCCAAGTGGATCCCATAGTAATGCTATTCTCACCCTCCGCAAGTGTACAGCCTTGCTCCAACTTATCACCTATACTGCATTTAACACTGGATATTTCAAAGATCCTATTGCTCTAGAGATGTGTGAGGGCTGTCAATGGATCGAATTTTAATTTTAATTTAATTTTAATTAAATTTAAATTTTAAAATTTTTATTTAATTAAAATATTTGATAGATTAAATTCAATTATAAATATTTGTAATTTGAAATAAGTGGATCGGATACAACATTAAGCAATCCGATCTGTTAAAGATTCGAATCCGAACTTTAATGATTTTTTTATTTAATTAATACTCTTATATAAAATATTAATAAAGATTTTAAAATAGAATCTATATATTATATTGACATAATATCTATATTAGCGTTTATATTATGCTATTAATATTGAGTCTTTAGCCTCATAAATAAAGAGATACTGAAAAAATGTTAAATATGATAATGTATAATAGTTCATCTATGTATTAATATAATGTGAAATAGGGGTTTAGTGTTCAAATATTTAACTTATAAACTAATATATAATAAAAAAGTTGTTAAAAATTCAAATATGACGTAAATTTACTTTTTAAATACAATAATTTTATGCAATCCAAAAAGAAAAAAAAATATTAAATTGGGTCAGATTTTTTTTGGATTTCAGATATTCATCGAATTCAGATATGGTACTGACTAACAAAGATTCTATAAGATATTAAATTGGACTCGAATATGAATTGTGATAATCAGATTGACCCATTGACAACCCTAAATGTGTGTGGTGCCATATTAAAAATAAGATCTCTTTTTAAAATAAATTAAAAAATTATTTTGGACTCAATAATTATGCATTCATTAGAATCAAAACTTAAAATTTCTATGAATAAATGGACTAAATTAGGTTTTCTTCTACTTCTTCCTCCTTTTTGTGTGTGTGTGTGTGAGAGAGAGAGAGATTCAATGAAAATTGACAAAACACAAGATATATATATATATACATATATTGATGCATTTGACAGGACTGACTACTTTATAGAGTAAATTTAGGATGAATATGAATACATCAACAATATACACATCGTAAGAGTTTGTTGGAGTCCAAACACCAAACTTCATATATATAAGTGTGAAAATAATGCTACTCAACTAATTGACTATTATGCAAAACTAAAAATATAGAATTAATTCGGAATGACTTGTCAGAAATATTATTAATAATGTTAAGAAATGGCAATTGGGAAAACCATTTAGCCATTTTATTTTCAAAGTATATTTGGCTTTTGTGTTTCCAGAATTATTTTGGCAAAAATAACATAATTTGGTTGGATATCAATTTAGAACACTATTTTAACATCAAAACCAAGCCACTGCTGCTAATTGGGTAATTGCTAAATGAGTTGGATCCAGGTTCCAATTTCCACCCCAACTGATTATAATGACTAAATGAACAAGTTATAATTCGCCACAAAATTAAATTTGTATATTTAATTTAAATGCCACCACAATTAATTTAATTAATGTGGTTAATTATACTATTTAGAATATCATCATTTGAATTTTGATGCGGCCTTGTATTTTATACGTGGAGATATTATTTTTATCCCTTTTTGTCAAGCCAATATATATCCATATATGTATCCTATCGATAATTATTTTCACATTAATATAAAACAATATATTAATCCATTTTATTGTAACTCTTATTTAATTTTAGTAAATACTCAACACACATTTAGATATGCTATCGTAAATATATAGTTATTTTTGTCAATGTAATTTAATTAACATGTATTACACTATACACACACACACACACACACACACTAGCATCTTTGCACACTTTAATGCATGTACTAAATTCTTTAGATAATAAAAATATTTATTTAGTTTTTATATAAAATTATTATTTCAATAATTTAAATATATTTATTTAATTTGTTACATAAATAAATAAATAATTACGATAAAATGATAATAATGGAGTAGAGATTTGGTGGGTTGTAGTGGTAGTAATGGAATAAATGTAATAAAAAAATAAAAATATAGGACATTATGGGTACATCACTTGAAAACACACCAAAAAGGGGTTATGTGTTTTATTAATAGTATAGATAATGCATATACAAATGTTTCATATATGGAGTATTGTAGTAATATAAAAATTATGAAGATTTAGTATATAAAAACGTAAAATGTTGTTCAATTCCATTTTAAATAGAATTTTCAACCAATTTAGCATTATTGCACTTTATATGTTTGATACTGCTTGGAAACAGAGTTGGGATCCTTTCCTGAAGTCAACAAGTTTTTCTAAGATCTTTTCTCTTGAACATGTTGCGTAGAATCATAGCTCTCAATTTTTGTGTCTAATTTTTCATCCTTCATTTAACTTTAGAAATTGGTATGTATAGTATTTAATCACTTAGTGGACTTCAACCCACTTGGCTCTAGATGCCCATGCTGGTGGACTTGATCAATTGGGCTATCTAGCTTTTTTACTTTACTTATTATTTTATTAATTGCACGTTTTTAATTTGTTTTTACCTTTTTACCCATATTAACTCAATTTTTCATATTATCAAGACCTGCTATTTTCAATTTGTGAATTTTATCTTTATGTTGAAATTATAATATTAAATTTAATATCTAATTTGACCTTATCTTATTTCATAAATTTTAACAAGTCTTCTCTTGGGCACCCGGACACCACGCAACCTCTTGGGAACCTAAGTTGGTCGCTGGGATTGGTCATCCAAGTAGAGTGCCCTCTTGGGCATTCGGCACCTTCTCAAGTGTCTAACCGTTAGGCCTTTTATGGGGCACTTGGGCTTGGGTAAGTGTCTCCAACGTTTGTTCTTTTGACAAATGCAGTGGTTCAAGTATCGATCAGTGTTGAACATAGTTTGTATCCTTGGGTGATTCTTAGGAGAAGCTTTACACTTTGAGAATGAATTAGAATGTTCAACAGGGGTTCGTGCAATCGAATAACTTAGGAAATCTTTTGTTGAAAAGTCTCATGTTTTAGGGAACCTTCAAGATCATTGACGGGTCTTTGAGTTCATACGAGTATCTTAATATTTCTCATAAAGTGATAAGCATATCAGGCTTATCGGTTTGTTCTATTGACCTTTGAGTCCTTGAGGTTTAATATGGAGACGACACTCAAGGAAAGGGGGTTTGTCGCGCGTCAAGCATTCAACGAGGTGATCGAGCACCTAGACTACGTCCTCTTTCTTTTCTCTTGTAAGTTTGGTGGCTAGCATAGAGCGTGTTCAAACTCTTTGGAGGGACTTTGTGCTCCATTTTGACTTGGCATGTAGAACTTTATGCAAACGTTTGAGCTTCTATGGTCACATCAGGTTCTTAGTGGGACTTTGCATTCCGCATAGAACTTTTTCCATCAATCTTTTCGCTTCAAAAATCATTTGAGATTGCTATTGGTGTTTTGCGTTTAACTAATAATTTAGAGTTTTTAACTTTTCCCAAGTATTTAGACATTGGGGAAGCTTGTTAAATTGTCTTCATAGCCAAGATGAGTTCTCAAGATAACTCGTTATCTTTAGTTCTACCCATTTGTGAGGCGAGTGCCTCTGCGGCAGAGGTTGTTATATTTAACTTTAAAGGTATAAGATGAGTTGAGTTGGCGCAAGAGGTGGCAACTGTAGTAGTTAACTTTAGGAGTGTAAAATGAGTCAAGTCAGATCACGAGCCTTGTTAGCCGGCTTGATTATAGCTCGACTCAAGCTCGAGTTTTACTTTAGTTGTTCGAAAAGCTCATGACCAGCTCATCAGCTTTCTCCTATTTTTAAATTTTTTTATATATTATAATTTATTTTTTTTTCTAATTTTAAATATTCATTATATATGATTAAATAATTATAATATATTATAATTTAAATCATTATAGTAATTATTATAATATATATTATAACTTAATATATATTTTATTAATAATTATAATTTAAATTATTTTATTAATTATTATTAAATAATTATGTTATATTAATAATTTAATATTTTTATTTGATTTAGAATTTTATGGTGAGCTGAGTTCGAGCCCCTAAAAGTAGGGTCATCGAGCTCGAGCCCCTAAAAGCAGGCTCATCGAGCTCGAGCTTACAATTTTTGTCGAGCTTGACTCAAACTCGACTCATTTACACCCCTAGTTAACTTAGTTTCTAATTGTGGGGGTTGTTCCTCTTGTGGTGCTGTTGTATTCTTTGGGCTTATGGGCCTTTATTTGATGTTGGTGGTTATGCTTTATATATCCACTCTAGAGGAGTTCTATCTTGGGATGTGTAAGGTCATTTTATTTAATGAGTTAGAGTCTGCAAGTTAAGCTTGGACTTAGTTATTTTTGCTGTGGCACTGGCACCCTAGTTTTGTGAATCACTTACCATTTTTAGCGAAGGTTTATATTCTGGAGATTACTTAGGAGGTCTTTTAGAGCTACGTTATTCGGGGACTCCCTTAAGGTCTCTAGCAGAAATGGTTCTTTAGGGACCCTTTGGGGTGTGCTGCTGGATTGCATTGCTTTGCACATTCTTTGAAGGTCATATTTTGAAGATGTTGCTTCACGCACCAATTGTTTTTTTGATGGGCGTACTTAAGATTTCACTATTAGGTTTGTTTCAACGAGCCTTTTTGAGGGGTCTTAAAGAAGTTGTGGTTTTGCAAGCTTCCCTTGAGGGGTTTTTCAGCATGCTTGATTTTTGCATGTTTGTCAAAGGTCGGCCTTAGTTGCATTGCAAAGGACTTTGTGTTACAGCTTCGCAAGGGAACTGAGTAAGAGTCACGCCTGCACTTAGTCTTTCTTTCTTTCTTTTTTTTTTTTTCCTTAGTGTTGAGAGTGACTTCATTTTCCCTCCATTATGGTAACATACTAATTGTCATATTTTCGGTGGAATTAGAATTGGTTTAATGGAAAAATTCTATCAAAAAAATTTTCAATGGAATTTTTTGTTGGAAGGGTTTTTTCGACATAAAAAGTTATGTCAAAAATTGGACAATCAATCAAAAATTGTCGAAAATTATGATTTTTTATGCAATGTTTATTTGGATAGCTAAGTACAAGCCAGATGCAGATGATGTTTGCATACACCAATATGGTCAGACTTCATGTCTTTGTTATGGGGATTCGAGTAATATTATGCCCTTTCTGCACCAAGTTATTCATGCTTTTTCTTGCTTTCGCATGTCGTCTAGACATTGCAACGTGTTTGTGCTTTTCTTGTTTTCCGTCCCCTTTTTGTTTTTCTCTCTTTTTTAGGTGGTGTTCACTTACCTTGGGCAGGTACCCAATCTTTGGGCATAGTTTGATGTTTGCTATGTTTGTTTTCTTGATTGAACATATCATTTGGGAATAGACTAGTACCGAGCATAGATTGTACCCTTAGGTAATTTGGAAAAAATTGTTTAAGCAAAGCTTTGTGCTTTAGGATTTAGGAGTTACTCAAAACATTCAGTGAGAATTCACATCTTACAAACAACTTAGAGAATTCCTTTGTATTTTTGCTTTTGCATAAGAAGTATAGTGGCTCATTTTTTAACCTTTTATTTAAGTGGCCAAGTGTTGGCATAATGTTTTTCATATGTTTCATATTATTGAGTTGTATTCTATTTTATTCATAAAAGTTTTTACCATTTGGTTTCAATTATATATTTAATCATTTGAATGGTTCATGAGTGTTGTACTTTTTAGTGTTGATTGTTGTGCAACGTAGGTGCGTAATCAGGGCATTTAAGCCTCTCTTAACAAACTTTGTTGTGAGCCCTATTGGGGGTCTTACCATAATTCTGATTTCTATAAGCCTCTTTAAGGGGCCGTGCCACAGTTGTTCAATGTGACACATAGATGCAATTGTGAGCCTCGCTTGAGAGGTCTTGTTGTAGTAGTTTGTTGTACGGATTGAATTCAACTGTGAGTCTTACTTACCACAATTACTTGTTGTAATATTTGTATTTCACTGTGAGCTTAGATTGGGAGGTCTTGCTACAATTGTTTGACATGGTAACTAAATTTGACTGCGAGCTTCGCTTGGGAGGTCTTATCGTAGTTTTTATTGTAAAATTTGGATTGAGCCGTGAACCTCACTTGCTAGGTATTACCATAGTTATTAAGGTCTGTAGTCACTCCTTTTGGGAGCATCACTGAAGTAGTCGCAATTGTCATGTGCACATTATGAGTGAGGCCGTAGTCATTGTCATGCATGCCCCACTTGGGGTTCTTGTAGTAGGGTTTAATGAGTTGGCCACGTATCCCTTGGGGATTTTATTGTGGGCTTTGATTGTTGGCCACATACCTATAGAGGGTCTTCTAGTTCGCTTTAATGTGTTGGCCATGTATCCCTTAGGGAGGCTTATATAGTAGACTTTTATTTTTCAAACACGGAGCCATTTGTAGATTCTAAAGGAAATGTTACTTTGTGGATGGAGTAACTTAGGGACTCTAGAAGAGATGTTGATTCATGGAGGGAGACCACTTGTGGTCTCTTGCAGAGATATTGCTCTGTGGTGAGAGACCTCTAGGGATCTTTTAGTGAGATATTGCTCCATGGAGGGAGACCGCTTGGGATCTCCTTTAAAGATGTTGTTATCTTTATATTTTTTGTTGCGAGTCCTATTTTGGGTCTAAATGCTGATGGATAAATTCTGCACATAGTTACTGCACAACAAAAAGAAACAAGTGTATATGAGAACTTCATAATATTTTATTGAAGAAGTAAAGAATTATCAACTGCTGCTTCTTTAGCGAGACGGGCTTTTATTCATAATGAACATAGAAATTTCACTGAAGTTATTAGAAATGAGAATGAAACAATGGAAAAAAAAATCTCGCTTACTATAAAGAACAACTTAAAAGGAAAAAGCATTGTACGACGTCTTGAGGGATACATTTTTGAGATTGGGACCATTTCCTACTTCTACTGCATGGATTGAGTTTCCAACAATAACGGTATATCTCTCCTTAAATGTTCTTCTCAGTGCGATTTTGCACTATTCTAACTTTTCCCTTAACTTCGACTGCTTAAGTGAGCATCGGTGATTTCCATCCTCTTCTAGTTCGAATATTTTTTGGGTTGTTCTACCTTCAGACCAGGTATTCATTTAGGTAGCCACGCTAAATAAGCTTTTCTATTTCATCTCTAAATTTCTGGCATTTCTCAGTAGTATGCCCCTGACCATGGTTAAAATTACACTACTTCGAGGACTTTTACCTTTTTGGATTTTCCACAAGTTTTGTGGTTATTCGAACAAGACCTGTGTTAGGCGATCTTGAGTATCTATACTGTCGAGGCATTCAAAGGAGTATATTTGAAGGACGTTTATAGGGGACTGCTAATGGTCATTTGGCTTTTTGCTAATATTGATTCTTTCATCTTGCACCTTATGCTTGTTGGTGTCTATTAGAGTCATCGCTTCCCCAATGCGAATGTGTTTCTCTGCCCAGACGAGGAGTTCTTCTAGTATATATGGGGGTTTGGTGGATATAAACTCCCAGAACTTATGGAACCACAAATTTTTGCTGGGCAAGAGTTCTTATTGATGTAAAGGGATTTTGTATACTACATGAATAAAATGATTGAGATAATCTCTCAGGGACTTTCCATCCTTCTTCTTGATAGTGAATAGGTATCCTGCCAACTTGGGGTATTTGCAGTTGATAAATTAGTGGAGTAAACACTATGGCAATTATTCCTAGCCTATGATAGATGCATCTGGTTGAACCTTGTCAGTGCGTGCTTGGTGAGTGTGGTGCAAAACACTTTGCAGTAGTTAGCTTCACCTAGTAGTTTTGAGAACATGGAGAACCAACCTGACGCACAGTCATGTTCGGCACCATAACTCATTTGAAAGTACAACTGACAATTAGAGGAGATGCCCATGCAATAGGTATCACCTCATCAAGAACTAGTTTTGCATATAATTCAGAAGGCATTTAAGATATTGCTGGCGAATGCTTCTACTCAAATTGTGTCCAAAACAATCGTCCAGCATGCTGAGGAACACCATCATATGGAGTAGAAACAATCCTCTAACCAGAGCCAGAGGGATTAATTGTCTATAGAAAAGAAAGAGCGGAGGACCAACCGAGAGCGTGACAACTCTCTTTTGCTTTTACTTCTAGAGGTGGACATGGATTTATATCTATGAGTAGACTCCTCCCAGTGATTGTCCAGTACTAGCGGATTCCAGATTTATTTATTGGTACCACAACCCTTAGGAAGAGTAGAAAGCCAGTACCTTCACTTAGCTATCGCTCTCCGACATACAGTTCCTTCTGCTAAGTTATCTTGGTGGAGAAACATCTTTTTAGAATGAAGATAACCAAACTATCTCAATCATTTTGTTCAGGTAGTACACAAGATTCCTTACATCATCTAGCAAATTTTGCACAGTACCATGCATTAGAACATGAAGGCACTAGAAGTTCTAAGAATCCATAGCTGAAAAATCTATTATAACCCTAGAGAAACTCCTTATTCGCACAAAGAAATACATTAGAATTAAGGAAGCCATGAATCTATAATACATTGGCAAGTGCAAAATGTGAGATGAAGGAAACAACAACAATTACGAGAAGCTAAGAGACCATGGCCGTAGTTTCTTTTAAGCTTTTTCGACTTACACTCTATTCAAAGCCCTTAGAATGGGGATCCTAGCCATAGCATTGTAGTAGGGTGTCATCCAGCACTATCCCAGAATATGAATGAGGATCTAAAGAAACAGAAATCTGACAAGTGATGCTGCTTCTACCATGACTGTAGACGCATCACCAAATAGTACAAACACTTGAAGAATGAAATTGAGAGGCTGATCTAGAGAGAACATCTCAAGACGTATATGGCATAGAGATAGAATAATCTTAAAAGAGGTCTAGGAGCTGGGGAGGTGAGGACCACTGATGATGACTTGAAGATTGTCTAGATCCCAATGACCAATAACATCAACATAACCTGGAGAACATACCTATGGTTGGTGTCATTTTGATGATTTCAAAAGGATTAGTTAGATAAAACTCCCTAAGCACTAGAAAGGCCTTGGTGCAAGCATCAAAGTAGATGCATGCCTATTAAGTAGATCCTATATTGGAAATATATGAAGTACATTCCCAATGCACAGCATCACCTTTAGAGCAAAATACATGGACCACAGTCAAGGATAACACAATGATGCATTATTGATATCTACCTCTCTCATCAACTTTTGGATGAAGAAGATACTAGTGGATAGTGATAGGTCAATTGGCATACTCTTTCATAATGCATTCCTTCAACTTGGAGTAGATAATGCTCAGCTTCAAAAGATTAACACTCCACTAGTAGGATTTACTAGTGAAGCCATAGAAGCATCGGGGAAGTCCTTTTATTTCTCTCTTTAGGCACTCGCCCTTAATGAGTTATGAAGATGGTGAAGTTTCTAGTAGTTAAGACCGCGCTTCAGCTTTAACATCATCTTGGGGAGGCCTACCTTAAGCTTGTTTCAAGCAGTAGTATCAATATACCACATAAAGCTGAAGTTCCCCACATTGAACACAACAGGTGAAGCTGTTGTCAACCAACATATAGCTAGGAGTGCTATTCTAGCACCTTGAAGAACATAAAGACCCTTGAACTGGGACTGATTAGGAAAAATGGAGGATGGCAAAGGCTAAAGCATAGTCCATAATGCTGATATCGTGATGATTCTTGCACTGGGAGCTATTCCCTAATAGTTGAGCGCACTACCATCGGTTCCGTTTGCTTTTTGCTTGTCCTTAGCTAATTTATGATATGTGGTTAGGATTTCCTTTCTAATTCTCAAGTACTATTTTTTTCCCTTCAGTTAGATGTTATTTTAGTTAGAGTTGAATAAAGCCAACCTACATAGGAATGACACTTTCTGTTTACTCTTTGATGATTTTAGTGAATTCTTCTTCATTGGACTTTTAACTTGAATTATCAGTTGTCCAAAACAATGCCTTTCATAATGAGGCCCCCAAGAATACTTGATCTTTCTTACATAAACTCACTATAAAGCTTCTTCAAGAGTATGTTGTAGCTGCACATAAGTCCACCATAAATCCTCCTTAGAGGCATGTCGCAGCTCCTCAATGGAATATATTGATAGAAACCCATTAAAGGCTTTTTCGAGAGTATGTGGTAACCATACATAAGCCTATTGTAAATCCTTACCAGAAGTAAGTAGCAACACCCCTGATTGAATATTGTTTGCATTAACCCACTACAAAGCTCCTCTGGGAGTACATGATAACTACGAATAAGCTCATTGTAAAACCTCCTTAGA
This sequence comes from Jacaranda mimosifolia, assembly GCA_018894105.1. Taxonomy (NCBI): domain Eukaryota; kingdom Viridiplantae; phylum Streptophyta; class Magnoliopsida; order Lamiales; family Bignoniaceae; genus Jacaranda; species Jacaranda mimosifolia. The sequence continues at coordinate 38,870,102 of CM032117.1, read as the reverse complement.
GGTGAATGGTGGCTCCTCAATCTAAATTACTCTAGTGTATAACCGCTGTATGGCTCCCCCAGGAGTACATGCTTGCTGCGTATAAGCCTATTGTAACTCTTCCTGGACGTAAGTGGCTGCACCATCACACCTTTAATTGAATTCACCTACAATTGAATTATCTTGGCATAAGCTTACTATAAAGCCCCCAAGGGCTACGTGAATGCACCATTAAAGCCCATTTTAGGCCTTTTTGAGGGTATATGGCCAACTCATTAGACATTAGTGTTAAGACCTTCTGAATGAAGATCCCAACAAAACCTCGTGATACTGCTTAACTTTTGCATTGAGTCCTCACTAGCAAGGCTTGCAGTCAAAATTTAGTTCAAATGTACTATGGTAAGACCTTATGAATGAGGCTCACACTCGCTCTTATGCGCTGCATCACTTAATTCTAATTATAAACCCCTGAGATAAGTTTATGATAAATTTGACAAGAATAGGTTAAAAACTCCATTCACATGCCCTCGCAATGTGATAATCAAACAATAAAGAACACATCAATACTTGAAAGTTATGTATTTGACTAAATGCATAAATATGAACGTATAAGAAGAAACTTCCTTAAGATAAAAATGAAGTAAATATTTATAACAACAAGGAGCGCAAAAAAGCATACGAACAACACTTAGCCTCATGAAAGAAAAGTAAAACTAAGAACGAGCCAAATAACTATTCATGTAGAGGAAAAATGCTAAGTAGTCCTAAATAAAAGAAAAAGCAAACGCTAAAGAAAACTCTTAGTCTGAACATCCAATTACTATGTGGAGTTGCATTAGCAGCATCCTCCATTATGGCATCTGCACTAGACTCCAGAGCCCTACTAGACATTCTGATAGAAAGATTAACTCGCATGTTGGAGTCAAGCAATAACAAATCCTCAATAGGATATTGTCTAGTCTCACTAAGCACATGGTGGCACCCGTGAAAGGTTTGCTCATAGATCACTATTGCCTCTGCTTCAATCGCCCTAAAGAATTTATCTAAACCCTTGAATTCTTTGACTGTATCCTCGTGAGTGGTGCTGATGAGTTCTTTCTTAGCAGAAGACTCTAAGAACTTCCTTCTAGTCTCCACTATCTTCATGCAATGGCTTAGTTGCTCATAATCCTTTAGCAGCTTTGTGAACCTTTCTTCCTTCTCTGAGCACTACTGAGCATATCCAGCAGCTTCCTTCTTGAGTTGTGAGACCATCGCCGCTGACGCCTTAGCTTGATGAGACATCTGCACGATCAAGTTTGCACCTAAAGGAGTGTAAAGTGTGATGAGCAAAGAACTATGCATAACTACGAGAAAGACACACGTACAAAATAAACTACGTGGTGAAACAAATATTTGCTCGAGCAAAGTCTCTAGTGGCAAGCTCAGTCAATTGAGAAAAAATGTATATCTTTAACTTTTTTGATCATACAGACTAGGTCCATCTCACAAGCTATTGATGTTGAATATGAACTCAATCACATCAATGAGAGTTAACACCGCTACCCAGCATACCCTATAATGAAATAATCCCTTGCCCTTGTCAGCATGGAAAGGAAAAGAAGACTATGGACAAGTATCTCTAGTAGATGAACCTTGTGCATGCTTTCTAACTAGCATGGAGATCACCATTTAAGACTCCTTGCTTATACCAACCTGATGCATTGCTAAAGGCAATTGAACGTGTGCCATGCTCAACTGTCGACAACGGGAGCTCAAATGATACCCAATTGTCGATGCCTCCCCACAATGCTACTCCATTGCGCACCTCTCGTGCACGCCTCTGTCTGTCTTTTTAACACAAATCCTTGCTAAGTCAATGTTCTTACCCGTTGAAGAATAAAAAAGACAAAAATAATTGTAAGTGCTAAGGATAATACAAATAGACCATAAAAAGGACACGCACAAGTTATCAACGAGAAAGAAATAAACTAAGTAACCACTAAAAATATAAGTCATGTCAAAGGGAGACTCAAATAAACCCGCATCCTTAAAACTTTAGCATAGGTAACGATGAACCTTACTTAGATGTACTAATAAAGGAAAATTACTCCACTCATGTAGAACACCCCAATCCTTATCTTGCACGAACAAATATCCCTCATTCTAAGGCCTTTATGAAGAAGGCAAATTGCTTAAAAATCAACTATTGGGTTTAGGGAAGATGTGAAAGAAAGGCTCGTTATGCACCTTGCGCATTTTAAATGAAGAATAAAAACTATTCGGAGAAATTGGAAGATCCAAATCAACCAAGTTTTGTTAGAAGCCTAGGTGAATTGACCTAAAGGTACCCCATAACTTTTTACTATGTCTAACAAAAAAGGATCTAATGGTAGGGAAAACCTACTATTGAAAAACTGCTAAACATAGTGAAGTATTCTCTAGAAGGTAACACCTATAAGAAGCACAAATCCTACACATCACAAATTTTAACCCAAACAAAAGCAAACAAGCAAGTTCTACGACTTTAATGAAACTACTGTCAATGATAGAAACGTCCTTGAACCCCTCATTGGAAAAGCCCTTGCTCGGACTCAGAACTAAACTTTAACACAGAAAATGATTCATAGATTGGAATATGATCTTTGAGTCTAAAGACCTAATTGCATGAACTGACATTGGACCAGACAACGTGCCTAAAAGGAAAATGTGATGACATTGTGAAAAGGATGATCCCACGAATCGAACAACTTTGAATGGTCTGCCACACGCATTGCACGCATTGCACTCAAAAGAGGTGCTTACCCACGTGCTTGAGAGAAGCGCCTTGAGGGTGCCTTTTTAGGCGAGATCTCTGTGGCACTTCTACTGTCTGCTCTTCCCACTTTTTTGAATTTTAACTCTGTGGGACTTTAACTCCAATCAGGACTTACTTTCTAACATGATTTGATAAAATCCTAAATTTTTTTTATTGAGTTTAAGGAGTTGGGTAAAAATTTGCAAAGAATGAAACAAAGTAAAAAAGATAAGGAAAAGATCGATGAAATGTAGGAGAAGTTACTTCGGGAACTCATCTCAATATTTTTTATAAAGGCCATCTCTCTCTAATTTCAAACCTGACAGAATTTCATTAAGTCCTTAGACGAAGTTAATACAGCCAACGAGATGCTCCCTAAAGAATTTATTAGACTTTGAAACTTGATGAACTTCAACTTACTCAAAAGTTGGATGAATTCGAATTTCCACATCAAAGGAGATTAATAAACATTAATTATTTAATCAATCAATCATCTTATTTTAATAAATTAATATAAGATAAAAATTAACATTCAACATGATAACTTTTCAAATTGAAAATAAAGGGGCTTGATGATAAGACAAATTAAGTCTTCAAAGATTAAATAAAATAAAATAAAATAAAAAGATCTAACCAATTAAATAATAAATGAATAGAAAGACCAGTGAACCCAATTGACCAAATCAATCAAGAAGGGCATTTAAATGCTCCAGTGGGTTGAAGCACAAAGAAGAAAAGACTATAAATACTAACACCAAAATTGAGTTGGATATGGAAATAATTTAAAAAAAGTTAAGAATTAAAAATTCTCTGCTCCGCATTCTAAAGAAAAAGAATCTAATAAAACATTGATATTCTAAAAAGACCTTAACTTCATTTGCGAAAAGCATAACCATTATACCCCAAAATAATTTACACCCAAGTTTTTAAAATAAATTAAATATATATTACATTATCTTAATTCACTTTAAAAATATTTTCTCTAAAATAATCTAAATAAAATAAAAAGTTACCTAAATATTACTCTAACTAGCTCAATAGACTCATGACCATGTCCCATTGTGCCCGTAAACAAACTATACTACTAGACGCTGTCGCGTGCGGTCCTAATCTATTCGTATCGTATGCGTATAGGTATCACACCTACGGTGATGTTGCGAATTAATTGTACAGTAGGTTGTCATGCTACTTATAGTGATTATATCTTCTCTTTTGTCATTAAGCCTCCACCTTCAGTTTTCTCTATTCCTGTGCATGTGCTGAAACACAGAGAGAAAGAGACAGAAAGCTATGGCCACCGCGGCGTCACAATGCCCATTTACCGGCCCGGTGAAGTGGAAAAATCCACCACATTACACCACTTTAAGCAGCAGAGTGCAATTCGGAAGCATTAATTCCAGGTCCCATAAGCAATTACTGGTAGCTAATGCAGTTGCTAATGGTGGTAACTTAGAAAACGGCGCTGCTGTTTCCATCACCCAGAGCTCCTCTTCTTCTCCTCCGCAGCCTCCTGCAGCTCACTCACGGTACGTACATTTCCCTCTGCGTGTGGTTTTGGCTGTTGGTGTTTGATAGCATGCTGGGGTGAAAAGATTATGTTTTTGTTTCGAAATGGGGTTAGTGGGACTTTGTTTGATGGAGTTCAAGTGATGATATTTGACGTGATTTTCTTTATTCTATTTGGTGTTTGATTATTAGATGTGCACGTGTGTCATTCCAAGTGGGTTTAATCCAGTAGTACGATTGATTCTTGCATTTTTTCTAATTTGTTTTGTACTGATTGGCTTGGATTACTTATTTTGATGGATTAAAATTTTGAAAAAAAGGCTTGTTCTTTTCTTATGGAAAGAATATCTCTGCAGTTTAATGTGTTATTTTTCTGTCTCGTTGTTTGCATTTATGGGATTATAGTATTTTCATTTTAAGAGGAATTTTTCCATTTCATCTGTGGTTTGTGGTTGCTGGTGTATCCAATGGTTTATCATATTATTCCTTAGGACTATTCATACATTAATTTGAATTGAATAATCTCAGGGCAAAACGGCATACCATCTCAGTGTTTGTTGGGGATGAAAGTGGTATAATAAACCGTATAGCTGGTGTCTTTGCTCGTCGAGGCTACAACATAGAGTCTCTTGCGGTTGGGCTGAACAAGGACAAGGCTCTGTTCACCATAGTTGTCTCTGGAACAGAGAAAATTTTGCAACAAGTTGTAGAGCAGCTCAACAAGCTTGTGAATGTTTTAAAGGTATGACTTTATATGTAAATTCGAAATGTGATTCTATGTATATTTCAGCTTTTCACTCTGCAGTACTATTCTGGTGCTTTTGAGATAAGTTACTGATGCTTAATAATGATATTTTTGTGGATTTTCTTGTGTGGTCAATATGAAACATCTTTCTTCCTCATACTTGCTATATTTACTCTTAATAGATTGGTCCTACTTCATATGTAGGTAGAAGATTTGTCGAGAGAACCACAAGTAGAACGTGAACTAATGCTTATAAAGCTCAATGCAGATTCTAACTCTAAAGCTGAAGTATGGGGAAGTGTTCCTCTCCTTCTTTTTCTTTCTCAAATTGGCTGTTCTCCTATCTTGTCTGAAATGAAAGATATGATGATTCACTGAATTACCTTTGGACCATATCTCTGATGAACAGTTCTTAATGAAGGCATTTTTTTAGGATGCATAAATGCATTAAATGTCATTTTAACTATGTCCACTAAGATAGTAGTTTTCAAGGAGATGTTAGGAAAGGTAATAGGACAGTGCAGATGGTCTGCTTTTCAATTAATGTGAAAAGATGATTGAGAACAGTTCAGGAGAAAGGAAATTTAATAAAATAAAAAGGATGTGTGAGAAAACCATTTTGTTACCTTATTTGTAGATTTTGGTTGCTGAGTAGAGCTTGGGACGTGTATCACATGCCATCCAGTTGTGTATGTTATGCCAAAAACCAAATGTTGTTTGCAGAATTTAAACGTGTTAAGTATAAATTACTGCTTCCGGATGATATAAGTGTTTTTTGTCTGCTTTTGTTTGTATACGATGCACTAAATTTATAAACTTTCTAAGTGCCTTCTTAGGAGTTCCTTGATGTATCATAACGAACCCATTCTTGGATCATGTTTAAAACAGCTAATTGGCTTGACTAAGTCTAACTATGGTTATTGTTTTGACCTTTGGCCTTAAATTTTCAGATTATGTGGTTGGTAGACATCTTCAGGGCAAATGTTGTGGACATATCAGAAAACACTTTGACCATTGAGGTTGAGTTTTATTTTCATGTTTACCATATTATTTTGATTTATTTGGCTTGTTTAAAAAGTGTCTTTTGAGTTGCTCAGTGCTTGATCTGTGAGTTACAAAATCAAAATTAGAATATTAAGGGCTATTGGAATAAGATGTTTGAAAGTTCTGCTTTATGTTTTTTTATCTGTAACATGTCATCTGAAAATCTTAGATAATGCTAAACAGGTTTCGTCATTCACCAACTATGTGCTAAAATGGATTTTTTTTTTTTTGTAGAAATCTCTGGCCATATTAAATATCTTGTACTAATATAAATTCTTAGTTTACTAATACTTTCCCTCCTAAACAAGGTGTACATATTTGATAATTGAATGTTGTAAAAATAATCAACTTCGAAATTATAGTACCATATGCACGCAAACACTTAGGGTTCCCTACTCATGTATTATTATTTCCTCTCTAAACTTGTTTTTGTTACTGAAGACTTGTGCATTTTGACAATTGGGAGCTAGCTATCTTTGATGTTATCCTCTGGTCCAAGTTTGCAATTAATGAATTTATCTTTTCTCCAATCATTTTTTTGTCGTGCATATGCTGTAGTTTAGTGCTTCTTGCTTACTGTTGAGATAGGTCACTGGAGACCCTGGGAAGATGGCAGCTGTCTTGAGAAATCTCAGAAAGTTTGGTATCAAAGAACTTGCGAGAACTGGGAAGGTAAGATAATTTATTTCATGATGCTTGGGTTAACTGATGAACATAGGAGCAGGACGCTTACTTAATGCGCATTCTGTGTGAGCTTGACTTTGACCAACTACCAATATATGACTGAAAATGTGTCTGTTTTTCTTGCTTCTTGAACTGCCAATGTACGATTGTTCTTTTCTTGTGGTGATCGAATGTGTCATTTCTGGGTGGGGGTGACCGTTGGGGGTAGTGGCATTATTCCACAATGTAGTAATGTGTACAGCTGGAAAAGTATTCCTTAAGGCCCATGCTGCTCATTTTGGACCTAGATCAAGTAGATTCTCCTATTCTGCTTGTGTCAATTTGAAGGTTAAGATCTTCTAAGTTTTTTATTCCTCCTTAAATTCTATAGTAGCTACCAGTTTCCAGTGTACGTTATAAGCTTCTGACATGAACGACACTCATAGATTGCATTAAGAAGGGAAAAGATGGGCGAGACAGCTCCGTTTTGGAAGTTTTCTGCAGCTTCTTATCCAGATTTAGAAGGAACAATACCCATCAAGGCTATTTCGGACACTGCCGCTCAGCAAGTCAATGAAAAGCGCATTAATGGCAACCTTATTTCTATCTCAGGGGTATATGCTGAACTAGTGTATTGTGCTATTATTAATATCTGCATTTATCTTATTCGTCATCTCTATATGATTGATGCCTGTTAGTTAGTTTCAACTTTTGGGCATGATTTCAGTTAATGTGAATTAGTACTTCCATGCACCCATATTTATAAGCTTAATATGGTGGCCCAATTACCAAGTGTTCAGATTTTAAGAATAAGGCTTTTGCTCTTCCTTGTGGAATCCTTTCTTTCTTTTTTATTTTTATAATTTGAAATCAAATATAATTTTAGGGATAATTGGCACTTTGCACACTGAAAACATATTTAAAAGCCACTTTGCACCCTTAAAATACAAAAATGGCAGAATGCACCCTAAAAATATATTTTCTTTGGCAAGTTGCACCTCAAAGTAATTTTTTGTTAAAATAACTCAATTTAAATGAGGGTAAAAATGTCCAAACACCTTCTAGACAATTTTTTTACCATTATTTAATAAGGCAATTTTAGAATTTTATTTAGAAAGTCAAAACTTCTATATAAGTCCAAAAAAAGAAAAAAGAAAATGAAGATGACAAACAATGGAACGACCAAACTCATGCCATCAATTAAATTATTCAACAAAAAATGAAAAAAGTCATGCCATCATTTAATCACTTTTATTTTCCTTTTTTAAACTCAATTTCAAGTCTTTTTTCTTATTGTTATTGTCATCATTTTCCACTTCCAAATTAGTACTTTAAAATGGCAATGAGAACACTATTTCTTACCAAAAGATGATTTGAATAAAAGAATTGTAAGGAAAAAATTTTTCTTACCATAATCAGAAGGTTGAAGACTATTCCTCAATTTCCACACCCATGGCTCTGATGGTAATCGAAAGTTAAGGCTAATTTTCTGATATTTTGAGTTTTGAGAAGGAGATTGAATGATTATGAAAAAAACTCTAGGTGGATTTGGGGATAAACAACTCTCTTTGTTCATTTGGGGAATGAAGTAAATTTTGAAAGTGTAAGTGAGAGATTAACCCTAAAAGGTGTTTGGACATTTTTGCCCTCATTTAATTTAAGTTATTTTGACAAAAAATCACTTTGGGATGCAACTTGCCAAACAAAATATATTTCTAGGGTGCATTTTGCCATTTTTGTGTTTTGGAGGTGCAAAGTGACTTTTGAATGTGTTTTTAGGGTGCAAAGTGCCAATTACCCATAATTTTAGGGTAGAAAACTGTATTTCATTTATCTATATGCATTCTGAAAAAATACAACATTTATAGTGAGAAGCATACCACTAAATATGGTACTAAATCACTTAATTAGTGGAGATCCTTATATCAAGGAATCTCTCATTAAAAATAGAACAAAAATTCAACTTTCCTAATGCAGCCCCAAATCCCTGATTGTCTGTCCTTTCCATAACTTGATACAGCACGAAACCTTGATTGATTGACTGATTCTTATCATAATTTGACACCATATTTTAGTTGTAAATTTAGTTCAGCTTGGCTGTTGTTAATGTCTAACAATTTTATGTTTTGCCCCGCCATACAATTGCAAGTGCCACTTTATACTATATTACACTTTGAACTTAGCGTCAAACAGACAGAAAGCTGATTGTACTCCATAACTGCATGATGATTTTTCACAGCTGTCTATTTGCTAATTGGTATAGCCTTTTTTGAGTAATCATAAACTGTTTTGTCCATCTTGTGACCTTTTAATATTTAACTAGGTAACAGACATTTTTCCAACCAGAAAGGAAGGAGAGGCTTGTATGCTTGCTCATTCATTAGCATATTCTGAGTCTATCTTTCGTTATCTTTGCTGCCTTTGTCCTGTAACGAATGCCAGATAATTATTACTTGAACGTACTAGTTTACCTTGACACTGTTTGCTCTCTTAATACGTTGTATCTTTATATTTATTATTCTTTGACCAGAACCTATTATCATAATGAATAGGTCTAATAGCTACTGAATATATTCGTGTCTACTTTCCGCATGGTTTTCATTATTCATTTAAACTGAATTTTATTTGGATTATGTATGTTTTGTTGATTGAAGGGTGATGTTTATCCTGTGGAACCCAATGATGGCTTCTCTAATCAAGTGCTTGATGCCCACTGGGGAGTTCTCTATGATGAAGATGTAAGATACCCTTTTCCCATGAAGAAAAGTTCATGGGATAAGTTAGTGGTTATCTTTTCATGGCTCTTTTGTTCTTTCTCCTGTATAGCACTTGAAAATAAACCCAAGTGTTAGAACTTCAATCTTTTCCTTACAATAACGAAATTCCACTTTTAAACCGACCTCTTCTTTGGCAAGTTCTTATCCTATACAAGGTGATATCATCTATTCTTGTTCTGAAAGTTCAACTTTACTGAATTAAAATTATTGATTTATGGATCAGATTTTGGTCTTAAACTTTAAACCTCTTGTTTCGTAATGCAACACCTGATATGGTGGTTCTTTTATCCTGGGGCTTTCTTTCTTATCTTATCTTATGGGTGCAGTCAACTGGGCTTCAATCACACACTTTATCCATGCTCGTCACCAATTCTCCTGGAGTTCTGAACTTGGTAACTGGGGTTATATCCCGAAGAGGGTATAACATTCAGGTCATCTTGGTTCAATTTAGTCACTGCTTTGCTTCATTTTGTTTATGGCTTTCTGATTGTTGCCTAAACTATTCCTATAAATTTTCTGCTCAGAGTCTTGCTGTAGGACCTGCAGAGAGGGAAGGGATTTCACGCATAACAACTGTTGTTCCTGGGACAGATGAATCTATTGGTCAATTGGTTCAGCAATTCTATAAGTTGGTGGATGTTCATGAGGTGATGGAAACTGATTCCAGCATCAGTTCCTTTTCCGTCTATTATGTCTTATGACGCTATGATTCTAAGTTGCTAAGAGGCCTTTCTGAAGAGCTTTACTTCTCCTTAGATGTAGATGGTGCAATGGGATGTATCTTGTATCATACTTTTTATCAACTGTTTTTGCAACAGCTGCTTCTTGTTTTTCATGAATAAGTTGCCTCTAACAGCATTTCTTGTTCTGCTTAGGAAAATTTTAAGTGCTACAGTCCAAGCTAAATTTTTTAAAGACAGATCTTCAAAGAAATTATTTCACTTCTGTTAATTGTGTGCAACTTGGTTGGAACCATTTGCCAGTTATACTTTGACCCATGTTTGCTGGTCTTAAAAAGATTTTTTCTTCAACTTTTGAGAATTCTATTTTCAATATGAACTTATCCCTCCCATTTATGACGCTAGTTTGAAAGTTGTCACTTTGCTTTGTGCGACCAAAAATTTGAAGACTTTTCATTAATCTAGTTGTGGGATATACAATGAAAGTGCATTTCCGAAGGTGTTGGTTTTTTTCATTAATCTAGTTGTGGGATATACAATGAAAGTGCATTTCCGAATGTGTTGGTTCTTCCTTTTCCTTTTTTTCTCTTCCATTTTCATTAAGAGAAGAGATGGTAACAAAAGATACAGTGATGAATTTTTCAGGTTCAAGATATTACGCACTTACCATTCGCTGAGCGTGAACTCATGCTGATTAAGATTGCTGCAAATGCTGCTGCAAGAAGGGATGTTCTCGACATTGCCAATATTTTCCGGGCTAAACCGGTTGATGTCTCTGATCATACAACAACACTACAGGTAGCTTTTCTTGCAGGAAAATGTTTTCTTTTTCAGTTCAACCAGTTTCTCTGCACTTCCCATGTAGTTGGCATCGGGGGTATGATGAGGTCATATAAAATTTACCAAGTCATAAGTAAAGCCATTGCATGCTAAAAGTGATTTGAAGTGCAATTGTAAAGTTGCTACAACACAGACAATGTTGTTCAAGACGGAAATGATTCTGGCATTAGGTCCGCATCTAATGTGTTGTTTTTTTTTTTTTTCATTTTTCATTTTTCATTTTTGTTTTTTCGTTTTTGGTTTTTTTGTGGGATTCATTCTTCTTATTTGCTTCTTCAATGATGCTTGATTTTTCAATTTTATTTCTTCCAGGTAACAGGAGATTTCAATAAAATGCTTGCACTTCAGAACTTGTTGGAACCTTACGGTATTTGTGAGGTCAGTTTGCCCAAATCACATGCTAATTGATTTTAAGTTGAAATGTCTTCTTGGAAGACTCAATACTTGCTTGATGAAAGTGCAGCCTAAGTGTTCTCTATAGTGATACTACTATTCCAATATCCCTTTTCATTTCTCATCAAACGAATGACATCTTCTTTTGGAAGTCTTAGCTTTTCTTAGCATGATACTGGGGAATATCATTATTATTACTTAAACAAGAATGAATCATATGCTTGCATATTGATCCGTAGCTCAAATTGGATATGCAATTATCTATTAAAAGCAACAGCCATCTTTTAGTGTATTTTCAAGTTATCTTCCTTACATACACTTATTAGTCTTCTAATTCTTATGACCACAATTTAAGTCTAAAGTAATTAGTAATTAGTATTTACAATCTACTATTGTTATTCTCTAGCCCCACTACTACCACTTTATCATAACTTTTTTTTTTTTTTTTTTTTTTCATTTATCTAAAAATTCAAATAAATACATTGAAATTATTAAAAGAATTGTAGTTTTATGAAGAAAAATAATATGTGCATTCATTTTATACTATAAAATTTTTTACACGCATATAGTGTGACATTGTCACTGGTTGGAATGATTGTTGGGGACCCAAATGTTGGATATGCAAGCATGTTTTATATGCTACTTTATGCCTCCATGAATTTAAGGAATTTTTACTTGTATTATATTATTTGGTCTGCGTGCCAAAACTAATAGCTACTTGTGTTCTGTTACATTGGACAAAAAATGCTCACCACTATTTTGGAGTTTCCCCCTAGATTATTATTTCATGCTTATAATGTTGGACCATTTTTATTCTTTTATGAAGGTGGCACGGACAGGGAGGGTGGCACTGGTACGCGAATCAGGAGTAGATTCCAGATACCTCAGGGGATATTCTCTGCTCTTGTAGTATTGCCTGATAACTAAGTGGTAACAAACACTGTATTTCCACGCCCTCTGTGGTTCTTTCTCTTTGCATTTAATTTCTGCAAGCAGAAGTACTTATGTTTGTATCATAGATCTAGGCGTCTAGAAAGGGACTGAGTCTCATGTTCCTGTTGTTTCATTGCCGATTAGATGCAATAAGATTGTTGACAGATCTAATGGGTCCTTTTAGTTTTTATATGATTACTATTATGCTCATCGTTCTGTCAATAACACTAACTTCTTCATATGTTTATTTAGCATCACTGCTGTTGGTATATTTGGGCCTGCACATGTTTGTAGAAATATCATTGCACTTGTACTTGGATCATATGTAGTTATCTTTCTAGTCAAATGTTTGACGATGACTTGTGGTTTGTTTGGGTCTTGGAGAAAATATTTTGATAGTGGGATTGGGGGTTGTAACATTCGTTTGTTATTGTTTTGGGGTTATTGGAAAATGTTTTGGGAGAAAGTGATTTGTTTAAAAATATTTCAGGAGAGACAAAATCTACAATAGATGTCACATTAGTCAAGTTTTTGTTGGGTTCATGAGGTAAAGGTGAATTATGTGTATATATATAATGATTAAATGGCATATGTATATATAATAATTGATTTATTATATGTATGTATAGTTGTAATATGTTTTGGGGCGGATAAATATTATTTTTGATAGTGACTTCAGGGAATGTATGCAGTTGGTTGAAAGTATTTTGAGAGTTGAAATCTGTCCTGAAAAACACAAACAAAGCCTTAGTATTAGCATAGACAGAAATATAGACAAGTTACTCTTGTAGGATAATGTACTTGGTTATGGAGTGGAGTGGTACTGTGGAGTTCCCAGTTTCCTCACTTATTTTCCAAATTGTCAGTAGCTAAATAAATTATTTAACTGGTTAACCACGTAAATATTTGTACTAACACAATTTGGACATTTTAGCCTGAGCTCAAAATGCCCCAAAATGTGGAAGGCCAGCCCAAAATCAGGGTTGTCAATTCGAGTGGATTGGATAGGTTCGAATTGGATTGAGGTAGGGGTATAATATAAAAATATTAAATTTAAATTCAATCCGATCCGATTTTTAACTCAAAAGGCTCAACACTAATTTGACCCACAAAAGATCATGTCAGGTTTGTATTGACTTGATTTTTAGACAGGTTACCCAACAACCTGATAAACCTAACCCAACATAATCCAACTTGATTTATTTATTTTATTTTTCAAATTTATAAATTCCAATATCATAATCCAATAGAAGTTTGATTTATAATAAAATCTAAAATTCGACATAATCATTAAGGTCTAAGAAATATAATAACTTTAAAACTTGTCATGTCCATGAGTATTCCGAATACAAAAAAAATAACAAACTATTGTTCAGTAATTGAATTTTTAAAATTTTAATTTTTGGATATATATTATTTAGATTTTATTTTAATTAGTAATTTTTTTTTCAAGTGGACTTGGTTGGGTTGAGTCAAGTTTATTGGGTTATTGGGTCACCCATTTATTTTTTTCAAGTTAACTGGGTTGATTTGAGATCAACCCAACCCTTTTTTTTGGGTCATTTTTGGATCCGACCCAATTTGACCCAAGCCCAAAAACATCAAACCTAGACCTGATTTTTTTCCAGGTGGATCATTATTAGGCAATCGGATTGGATTTGATCTTGACATCCTTACCCAAAATGCACTTTATCCAAATATTATTCTCATCTGGCATCAAATTAATCATTACATCATGCATATTTCCCAATCATTATATCCTTGCATATATATATATATAACTATATCTACTTCATTGACCAAGTAAAAAATGATTAATTTTTATATATAATTATAAAAATTATTTACTTCATTGACCAAGTAAAAATCTTCTCATATATTATGTCAGTTTTGTCACACACAAGAAAAAGATTCCAATAGTTTTCATGACATTGATGAATTAAGCAAATAGCACTCTGTCAAGTTAGCCCCAAATAGTTTTTTCTATCATGGCCAAAAAATGGGAAAACTAACGCTAAATCATTAATAATTTCTCATTCCAAAATATTTCTATTTTCTCATAAAAATCAATACTCAAAATAAAAACGAGCTAAAAAGATTGAAAATACAGAATAGAAATAAATACATATCCAATCATCTTCCCCCAAAAGAAAATGACCATGTTTTCATTCATGGGCTACACAGATCACCTGCTTGCCTACATTTTTCCCGGAAAACAGCCCAGAAAATGCAGAAGGGCCACTCTCCAAGCCTTCGTTCATGTCTTCTAAATATGTTATCTTCCCTTGCTTGTAAAGACCACCAACTTCTTCAATAAACCTCGGATATAAATGTAAGAAATCACTCTGCAGAAACCCCTGCATTCTTACACTCTTAGTGACAAGATTGAACAAGTTGCGAATCCCATGTTGATTAGAGATGCCATGCTGAGACACCATCCCACAAACAGCGATCCGGCCATGCTTCCTCATGTTGAGCAGCACTGCTTCCAGCATGCTTCCTCCCACATTCTCAAAGTATATGTCGATGCCTTCTGGAAAGTATCTGATAAGTAACAATGCAAACAAGAAGAAGATTTGAGTTGTTCTAACAAGTAAAATACTTGCTATAAAGGTTTGGGGGCAATATAAATTGATCCCCCAATAATAATTAAAATAGGCAAAATACCTCCTATAACTAAAAAACGGAACAAAAAAAAAAAAAAATTAAAGCACCACCATATGTTTTTAAAAACATGAACACTGCCTCCTTTATAATCGGGGATATTTTGCACATCTCTATTCTCTGTAAACAAATAGTGGTGTTTTTATTTTTTATTTTTATTTTTTTTAGTCATAGGAGAGTGTTTTGCCTATTTTGATTATCAAAATGGGGTTAGTTGATATTAACCCCAAAGGTCTAGGGTTGCATTTTTTTTTTCTTGTGAGATTTTGGCTAACCTTGTAAGAATTTATGGCCGATATATATTACAGTATCGAATAATATAAGTTGTATTTAATTATGATGATATAATATATTGGCTGAATGGTAAAAATTTGGGCAAGAGTTATTTTTTAAAAGTTGTATTAAAAAGTTGCAACTCCATTGAAGAGTAGTGACCATAAAGTGATCATAAGATTGTTCGAAATGTTGTTTCCTCGATGGGAGGAAACCTTTAAATAGATCATTGGTTCAGGCAGCTAATCCATATAATCTAAAATAAAATTTTGGACCATTGTGATTGGTTACTTTGGATTGGAGGAACTCGCAACTAAATTTATGACAGACTGGTGGAGGACTCACAAGAAGATCATCATATTCATTTTAGCTATTTGAATGTTAATAAGTTAACTTTATTCCTTTATGCTTTCGCCATCATATAAAATTTATGTGAGATGTGATGTGTGTATGCTATCGGCTAGAATACATGAAAAATCTCTTACATACCTTTTAAGGGCTGGATCAAGGTCTGGTTCTTCTTTATAGTTGAAAGCATCATCAAATCCAAACTTATTCTTCAGAAGATCAACCTAAAGATTACAAGAATCAACAGTTAAAGTACATATTATCACTGCAGATTCTGTGCACAAATAATATATATGGCAAAGAAATAATAATCTACCAAAAACAGATCACTCACTTTCTGGCTTGTCCCTGCACTCCCAACAACATAACATCCATGTAACTTAGCAAGTTGGCCCACAAGCTGCCCAACAGCCCCAGAGGCAGCAGACACAAACACGTAATCGTTTCTCTTAGGTGCACAAATCTCATAGAATCCAACATAAGCTGTAAATCCTGGCATGCCTGTATGAAGTTCTTCATCAAGAGATTGCTTCAAGCAGTAATACAAAGACAACAAATACTCAGCTCCATGATCACATATATACATATACAGATGTATCTGCATGCACATATACTGTTGAAACCCAGGAGGATCTATTGTGGAAATAATGAAATAATAACAAAATAATTCGATGTAAAGTGACAACAAGATTTAACGTGGTTCAGCGATATACCTAATCCACCCAACAAAGAAAATGAATTTTATTGATTTTAAATCAAAGTGTAAGTACAAATTTAAATCCCACAAATCTCACGAAAACACCTAACACCCTCGTTCTAAACTCTATCTTGAGAGAATTATTCAAAAGCAATAAAGAAGCCCTTGTGTTATGTTCGTGATACATTTTTCAGAAGAAAAAACTGATATTTATACTTGAAAATGGAAGCCCAAGGCCCGTGGGCTTGCACCGTGCGCCGGCGCGCACAAAACTTGCGCCCTGCCATGCACAAATCTGCTTGTGCCAAGAAAAAACCGAACATGGGCAGAAACTTTGAGCTGGGGCGCAAAAAACTTGAGCCCTAGCACAAAGTTACTGTTCACTACGCACCTTGGCGCACCTGGGCAGAAACTTATGCCTTTTTCGCCCATGTACACGCCTTGGCACACTTTGCCTTGCGCCCTGGCACGCGGCGTCCTTCCAACACGTGCCGGGGTGTGTTCTTGAGCCCATTTCGACCACTTTGCTCCGTTTCGCTCCATTTCTTCTGTTCGTTGTCAAATTTTACCTTAAATTTCAAGGCAAAATCAACAATTCTTCACCTTGACTTGAAATTCCCATTCATGTTCTTTGTCCCTGCCCCCAATAAGGCTTATTATCTAAGTCTGCAAACATTAATCAAATCCAAGTAATGCTCGAATTTGATTCATGGAACAGCCTTAGTCAACATGTCTGCCGGATTATCCTTAGTCCCAACTTTGTCAACCAACATGACTCCTTGAGATACCATATCCCGAACAAAGTGATATCTCACATCTATGTGCTTTGTTCTCTCATGAAATGCTTGATTCTTTGACAAGTGTATGGCACTCTGACTGTCACAAAATACCTTAGTGATCTCAGAAGTCATACCTATATCATCGATCAGCCCCTTTAGCCAAATGACTTCCTTGATGCCTTCAGCCAAAGCCATGTACTCAACTTCTATGGTGGACAATGCAACTGATGACTGCAAAGTCGCCTTCTAGCTAACCGTACAACTTGATACACAAAACACATAGTCCGTCATGGACCTTTTGCTGTCCAAATCTCCTACATAATCCGCATCCACATAGCCAATAATTCTTGTAGTAGAATTCGATTGACTATACCTCAAACATCTATCTGCAAAGCCTCTCAAATACTTCATGATCCATTTCACAGCCTGTCAATGAGTCTTTCCTGGCTTGTGCATATACCTGCTCACAACACTGACTGCATGTGAAATGTCTGGCCTAGTGCACACCATGGCATACATCAAGCTACCCACTGCACTATCATAAGGCACATTTGACATGTGCTCCACCTCCTCCTCAGTACTCAGTGATAAATCTGATGAGAGCCTGAAATGAGCTGCAAGTGGCGTACTAACTGACTTGGACTTATCCATCCCAAATCACTCAAGTACTTTCTCAATGTAATGTTGTTGAGACAAGTACAACAATCCTGCGTGTCTGTCTCAAATGATCTCCATGCCCAATATCTTCTTTGCATCGCCCAAATCCTTCATCTCAAATTCTTCACTTAATTGAGCTTTTAATTGGTTGATCTCATATATGTTTCTAGAGGCAATCAACATATCATCAACGTACAACAACAAATGTACGAGAATGCTATCACTACAAAACACTACAAATTTTGTAATATACACAACAATCAAACTTGCTTCTAGTATATCCTATCTTGGTAATAAAAGCATCAAACTTTTTATACCACTGCCTGAGAGACTGCTTCAAGCCATATAATGACCTCTTCAAAAGACATGCTTGATTTTGTTTCCCGAGAACAACGAATCCTTCTGGTTGACTCATGTAGATTTGTTCCTCCAACTTATCATGCAAAAACATTATTTTCACATCCATCTGCTCCAGTTCCATATCAAACACAGCAATCGTGCCAAGTAAAACACGAATGGAAGTGTGTTTTACAACTTGGGAGAATACTTCATGAAAATCAACTCCCTTTCTTTGAGTAAAACTCTTAGCAACCAATCGCGCTTTGTATCTAGCATTTTCAACACCGGGAATCCCTTCATTCTTCTTATAGATCCATTTGCAACCTACAATCTTCTGCCTTTTGGGTATATCAACCAACTCCTATGTGCTATTCTTGTGTAGAGACTCCATCTCTTCACTCATAGCTGCAATCCATTTATCAGAATCTGGCCTAGCAATTGCCTTTTTGTATGA
This sequence comes from Jacaranda mimosifolia, assembly GCA_018894105.1. Lineage (NCBI taxonomy): Eukaryota > Viridiplantae > Streptophyta > Magnoliopsida > Lamiales > Bignoniaceae > Jacaranda > Jacaranda mimosifolia. The sequence goes on along the minus strand of CM032117.1, from coordinate 38,851,555 downwards.
GACTGGATCATCTCCTACAAACTCCTCAGTTGAACTCAAAGCATAAGCTACCAGATCTAAGTAAGCATACCGCTGTGGTGGTTTGATATGCCTTCTCTCCCTATCGTGAGTCAAGTGATAATTTTGTAGTGGTTCATTTTTCTGCTGTTGATTAGGTGGTAATGTGCTCTCACCAGCTTCATCTACCACCTTCTATTTCCCCTTTGAAACTTGTGGAGGATCAAGATGAATCTCCACCTTCTCCTTAATGCCTTGTTGACCGCTTTCCTGTTGCTCCACCTTCTTCATCATTGCAGACTCATCGAATGTCATGTCCTTCTGATAATCATCTTGGAGCCCTTGTCATCATTACACCACAAACGATAACCTTTGACTCCATCTGCATAGCCTAGAAATATGCATTTCCTAGCCCTTGGCTCAAGCTACCCATCCCGGACATGAGCATAGGCTGGACACCCAAATACTCTCAGATTTGAGTAATCAGCAGAAGACCCAGACCAAACTTCCATTGGAGTCTTGCAGTTAAAAGCAGTTGATGGTGACCTATTCACCAAATAACACGCAGTGTTAATTGCTTCTACCCAAAAATTCTTGGACAATCCTGCGTTAAGAAACATGCATCTAGCTCTTTTCAAGATAGTCCTGTTCATCCGTTCTGCAACTCAATTCTGCTGTGGTGTATGTACAACTGTGTGATGCCTCAGAATTCCTTCATTGTCACAGAATTCCTAAAATTCCTTGTTGCAGAACTCCAATCCATTGTCAATCCTCAAGCGCTTGATCTCCTTTCCCGTCTACTTCTCAATTAAAGTCTTCCATTGCTTGAAGTTGACAAACACCTCATCCTTATGCTTCAGCATGTAAACCTATACTCTTCATGAGAAATCATCTATAAATGTTAGCATGTACCTTGCACCTCCCTTTGAAGGAACCTGAGAAGGCCCCCAAAGATCTGAGTGAATGTAATCCAAGGTGCCTTTGGTCCTGTGGACTACAGTGCCGAATTTCACCCTGTGTTGCTTGCCCAGCACACACTGCTCGCAGAAATCCAGTTCTCCAGTCTTTTCTCCACAAAGCAAACTTCATTTGCTCAGTTTTGACATTCCCTTCTCACTCATATGCCCAAGCCGCATATGTCATAGTCTCGTAGTATCATTGACTGATGAAGAAACCGCTGCAGTACCAGAAATCGTGTTTCCCTGCAATATGTAAGGGCCATTCCGCTTTTCTCCCTTCATGATAAGCAATGCGCCTTTGGAAACCCGCAGAACTCCATCTCGAGCTCTGTACTCACAACCATTCTTGTCTAATGTACCTAGCGATATCAGATTTTTCTTCAGATTTGGAACATGACACACATCTGTTAGGGTCCTTACTATCCCATCATGCATTCTGATACAAACTGAGCCAATTCCTACAACCCTGCAAGAAGCATCTTTTCCCATAAGCACCTTACCACCATCATATTTATGGTATGTGGTAAACTAGTCTTCTCTTGGGCACACGTGGTAGGAACAACCACTATCCAATATCCATTCAGAGCTTAATAAAGTTTCAGCAACATTGAGAACAAGCCCACTATCAGACTCATCCTCAACAATTCCTACGACATCATCCCATTTCTAATCAGAAGTTTCACCTGCATCCTTCGTCTTCCTCGTTCCGGACAATTCCGTTTCCAATGCCCCTTTCCACCGTACCTAAAACACTTGTCACCGTTTCTAGGCTTGGTTCGGGACTTCGTTCGGCCTCTACTCCTTCCCCTTTCTCTTGGTCTCCCTCTCGCCACCAATCCTTCTCCACTTTCACCATCGTTGCTACCCAGGACATGTTTTCTCAACTTGTTGGAATTCAATAAGGCCTTCACATCCTCTATTGAAATCGTATCTCTCCTGTACAGCAAAGTAGTAACCAAGTGCTCAAAAGATTTTGACAGAGAACACAAGAGAATTTATGCTTGATCTTCATCATCAATTTTGACATCTATATTAGCAAGATCCAGAATCACCTTATTGAAAAAATCAATATGTTGAGTGATAGATGTACCTTCCTTCATTCTTAATGTATATAACCGCTGTTTCAAATACAGCCAATTTATTAGGGATTTCGTCATATATAGACTCTCCAGCTTCTTCCATAAATCTGCTGGCGTACTTTTCGTGACAACCTCTCTCAGTACGTTATCCGTCAATGATAACATTAGAGTACCGTATGCCTTCGCCATGAATTCGTCCTTCTTCTCGTCCTTCAGCGTTTCCAGTAAGGAATATCTGCCCTTTAATGCTCTCTATAAACCTTGTTGACACAGGAGGGCGTGAACCTTCATCTTCCACAATCCAAAGTCGTTCTTCTCATCGAATTTCTCTACCTTATACTTCATTCCTGACATCTGATCCAACCTGCTCCAATACCAATTTGTTGAAACCCAGGATGATCTATTGCGGAAACAATGAAAGAATAGTAAAGTAATTCGATGTAAAGTGACAACAAGATTTAACGTGGTTCGGCGATATGCCTAATCCACCCAACAAAGAAAAAGAATTTTATCGATCTCAAATCAAAGTGCAAGTACAAATTTGAATCCCACAAATCTCACGAAAACACCTAACACCCTCGTTCTAAACTCCGTCTTGAGAGAATTACTCAAAAGCAGTAAATAAGCCCTTGTGTTATGTTCATGATACTTTTTATAGAAGAAAAAACAGATATTTATACTCGAAAATCGAAGCCCAAGGCCCATGGGCCTGCACCGTGCATCGGGGTGCACAAAACTTGAGCCCCGGCGGGCACAAATCTGCTTGTGCCAAGAAAAAACCGAACATGGGCAGAAACTTTGAGCTGGGGCTCAAAAAACTTGAGCCCCAGCGCAAAATTACTGTTCACTGCGCGCCTGGGCGCACGACGCATGTTTTTATGCCTTTTTCACCCATGTACATGCCTTGGCGCTCCTTGCCTTGCGCCCCGGCGCGCGGCGTTCTTCCAACACGCACTGGGGTGTATTCTCGAGCTCATTTCTACCACTTTGCTCTGTTTTGCTCCATTTCTTCCGTTCCTTGTCAATTTTACCTCAAATTTCAAGGCAAAATCAACATATATGAATGCCAGAACTTTGATATATTAAGGGCCTGTTTGGTTATGTTTTTATTTCGTTATTTATTTTTTAGCATTTTCAATATTCGAAAAGGTAGTTACAGAAAATGTGAGTTGAAAATGAGTCTTATTTCGATAGTATAAGTTATTAGAAAAGTAATGATATATAAGCTTTAATAGGTTGTAAATAGAGAGAGATAGTAATAATGAAAATAAAGAGAGAAGATATATAGATTACTGGGAGAAGATATATAAGTTATTTGGGAATATGACTTTAGAATAGAAATGAAAATATGTTAGGTGAAAATATAAACAAAATAATGTGTTTCAATTTTCAAATAATATTAAATGTAAAAATGGCCTCTAAGAATGAAACCAAATGGACCCTAAATGTTTTATAAAATGAAAGTAAGAAAACTCATTGGTTGAAAGGTAAGGAAACAATGCCCTTTGCAGGAATGCTATTTAATAATTCATTGGTTGAAAGGTTATTACAAGAGATGCTACGGCAGTAATGCTAAAGAGTTGCAACTCTAATATGGTAACGATATGAAGGTATACGACTATTTTGAAAAGTTGTTTTCTCAATCGGAAAAAACTTATAAATAGTTTATTGGTCATGTTAGCTAAAAAGATTTTGTACCGTCATAATTGATTGCTATGGATGGAAGAACTTGTAACCAAGCTTGTAGCTATTAGGGCCTGACAGGAAAAAGATCATATTCATTTCGATTATGACCGAAGAACAGTAAATTAAATTTATTCTTTATGCTTCTGCTACCATATAAAATTTATATGAGATATGGTTAGGGCTGCAAATGGATATTTGAAAATTCGTTTACCGTTCGCATTCGTATCCGTTTATACAAAATTTATCCGCATCCATTTAAAGCGGATATTATCCGTATTCGATTAGTAGGTATCCGATTATAAATGGATACGGATATGGTAAATGCATATCTGATCCGTCTAATATCCGATCCGAATACATATTTATTAAATAATATATTATTTATATTTTTTAATAAAAATCTCATAATTCATATATGTATATATATAAATTATAATTGAAGAATTGGGAAGAAAAAAGAATAAATTTAAAAAATTATTGTAATATAGAGAAAAAATTGAAAAATAAAGTTAATCAACATAATTATTGTTGGTTTAATATACTTAAATGTCATTATTATTATTAATAAGTACTAATAATCAATTATAAAGTCAATTATTAATTAAAAATTATGCTATTTGTTTGATTGCTTTCGTTTTAATGAAATTATATGATTTCTTCTATTAATTAAAATATGTATTTGTTATAAGTTCATAGATTTATGTATTTGGATATTCATAAACAAATATATAAATAATTATCATCGAATATGAATATAAAATAATAATTTGAATATGGATAAGTTTAATAAAATATGAATGCATCTGAATAATTATAATCGAATACGGATATATTCGAATCTGACCAATATCCGACGAATACGAATTTGGATATCAATTTTAAATATCCGTCAAATTCGTAACCGTATTCGAATATTCGATAAGTTAAATGGATACGAATATGAAAACAGTGTATCCGATCCGTTTAATATCTGTTTACACCCCTAGATATGGTGCGTGATTGCTATTGATTAGTATATATATGCAAAAATCTTACACAAAAACCATCTAATGGATATAAACCTTACATACCAAGGAGGCCGATGTGATATGACAGTGGAATATCATCTTGCTGAACTTTCCTCAATTGCTCAATTTTGTAGATTAAGCTGTATTCTTCCCAACCTGTAAAACCAGAGACTATATCTCCTGGTTTGAAGTTTGGGTCATCAGAGTCAACTACTTTGGATACACCAAAACCTTCAATAACCTGTTTTCCAAGAATTCAGTGGTTAAGAATTAGTTTGACAACAGTAATAAGTCAGTTATTCAGATTAAACTAGCAACAAAGATCAGGCTTGTGAAAAATCTTCCCCTTTTCGGTTCTATTGCATCTGTGACAGCTTCTGGTGCTTTTTGCCCTTTGCAATAAAACTGATTTAACTCTTTTTCCCTAAGAAATTTTGATCAGGATAAAAAATTCAACTCTCTGTATTACTTCAAGTAATACGTGGAGCTTCCCACTCCATTGAAATAGAATTCTTACAAGGAAAAGCAGGTGATATTTGTTGGTTATTACCAGTACCCCTAGAACGTCCTGATTGAAATATGGGTTTCAAATGTTGTTTTGAATTAATGAATGCTGCCAAAGGGAGTAGCAATCCCATACACAAACGGGAAGAGACATGACATGTATAATGGTAGGGGCAAATTATGCATTTTTGTTAATCCGTAAACAGGATGTATACATTCTTGAATCCAGAAAGAATTCAAAATGAAAAAATCAGAATTGATCTAGAGATTTCTCGAAACAAACTGGCATTTGCTTAAAGTCTTTTCACACATTACACACATTATGCTGAATAACAACAATAATTCTAACATCAAACTTCTTCAAAAGATACCCAACATTTCTTAGTCCCTCCAGTCAAAGATTTAGATACTAACAATAGATACCACACCAAACTGAAAGCCAAGATACATCGATGGTTCAGACAAACTGAAGATCAAACACTAACTCTGAAACTAAAACAATATGCAACAACACAAATAAGTAGACAAAACAAAACAAAACCAAACCAAACCAAACCAAACTTAGTTTAAAAAAAAAAAAAAAAACACTTTAGAATCTTACAGAACCCGGCACAAAAGGAGGAATATAGGAGCCATGAAAATCGCGCATTCGGCCACGCATATATGGATCACAAGAGAGGTAGAGATTCTTGACCAATAATGCACCAGACCCTTTTGGAGCCTCCAGCTTCATCTTATTCCCCACCCTCAATTCCATGTCTGTTTCTTTTGGAGCTCTTTCTATGTATCCCTTGAATATAACCTGCTTGTTCTCCACTATTTTTCCTTCAGTCATTTTTCCTTTCTTTTTTCTTTTTTTCGTTTTTTGGGTACAGAAAATGAAAATGCAGCAGTAAACTCTATAGAATTTTTAGTTATTCTTGGAAGAGGGAGAAAGTCTGTTCTGCTCCAAACCTCCAATGGAATGGGGGGCAAAGTTGGGTAACAATTTTGTGGGTAGTTAGGTACCTGACTCCCATTCATTGTTTTTTGTCGGTCTTTCCTTTTTATTTTTTTTATTTTTTTTTTGTCAGCTATTAATGGTGAGTGCAATTTATAGGTATACTTACCATTCTCTCTCATTATGAGCTTTTCATTGTTAACCATCAAAATTTAATAAAAACTCATATATATATATATATATATATATATTGTAACATATGTTTGGTGTGATGTACTGAAAATAATTTATTTTATAGTAATATTCATTTTACTTTATGTGATTAAGAAAATGAATTATAATTGATTTTAATATTTAAAGAAAGAAAATCTATTACTAATTAAATAAAACAATATGGATATTTCTATTGAAAATATTGCGATTGGAGATAATTTATACTTAAATAAGTTGTAAAATATTAAGAATTGCTAATCTAAATTTAAAAATTATATATAAATTTTTAAAAAATAATGAAAGAATTAAGAAAATAAAAATAAAGCAGAACATTTTATACTCAATACGCTTCTTTTATTTATATACATATATATATATTATATACATATTGTAACATTCCGCCATTTCATGTAAGTGACTTTATCCTAAAATTAAATTATTAAATCTATCTGATAACTATAGGAAATCAAAAGTTTAATGCTACAAATTACATTATAAAATTATCATTTTGGTGGGGTTAAAATCATTTTAGATTATATGGGTTAATCAAAATTTCACTAAATACATGTACACCATGAATTTAGCCATATATAGGTATACCTAGATAATAAAACATAAAAACATACCTCCTAAGATATAAATATATAATTAAATATGTTGAATATATAATAATATAAAAATTAAGAAGTTTTCTTTACTTATTTATTTTCTTAGGTCCAATCAAAATAAAATAAAAAGATCGAGGGCCTCTTGAAGCAAATGAGAAAATTTTGCACCTCTATAAGTAAAGGCCAAGCCTCACTACCATCCCCACACTCCAAAGGCATCCTACTCCAATTTCCCATCATCAATCATCAAGATATCATAGCCAAATTCTTTCCAACTCACCAAAGATCAAAATCCTCAAAAGTCTCCTTAGATATTGCAGCCTCAAACCCTTAAAAGTTTCATCAAAGTAAAGAGAAAACCTACCAATTGTAGAAATCCTGTTCAACTTGAACTTTAAGAAAATAAAAAACTACCCTTCCAGCCATCTAAGTATACGTGCAATCATATTATTAGAAAACCTTTCATGTGTAGACTATTGTAATAGGGCAAAATTCCAGAAATTCTACCTCAATTGTTGTCTAAATTAGCACTGCTACACACAGGTAGAAGCTGGCAAAAAAAGAGATGATCTTGTTTTGACTACGCCTAGATCCAAATTATGAAAGAGAAATATGGATGGAAAGATCTCTGAGTTTAGATAGAGTTAGAGATAAGAATCGCCGAAATTGACATCGGATCCTGGTTGGAAAAGTAGAAAAACAGCAACCTGCCACCAAGACACACTAGGAATCAAAACCTAAGTTTAAACAGGTGTACAGGAAGATCAGATTGTTCGATCATCAAATTGAAGCCTTCGTTAGAAATTCATTGAGTTCTAATAGATTTTGAGTAAAAGATTACCCTTAAATTATCTCAAGCTTGGTTAAAATTCAATTTTGATGAAAATTATTGGCTTGTTGAGTAGGAATCCAGGTTCTGGAAATGATCAGCCTACTAATTATGGATATCTTGGGCAGATAATGACTCGATATTTTTTTGCTAAAGTTATAGGATTGTTTTGAATAATTGAGACTTGAATTTGGTTGAATTGGATGAAAAATAGAAAACATGATTTGGACACAATTAATTTGATTATGTTCTTATTGAATATGGTTCTTGGAATAATATGATAAGTTGAGTACACTAGAAATTAGAAGGATTAGAATACATTTGATTCATTAAGGAATATATATATGTGTGCGCGTGCGCGCACATTTTAATGTAACTAATAATTGGACATATAATTGCTAGATAATATTTTTTATATTTTGAGTATTTAAAATAACAACATCAATTAAACCAAAATTTTAAATTAATGTGTGGTATTCCAAATTAAATAAATAAATTCATCATAATACACTTCTTAGTGAAAGAACAATTAATAAGAATTGAATCTTGAATTTGGGTTATTGATTGTAACACCCCAATTCTTAAATACCTATTTTGAAAAAATTAAGAATTTAATTAATTAACTTTTGATAGAAAACAACAAAAAACAATAGATGGGCTTAATTAAAATTAAACTTAAGTCAATTAGGGTCTTTGGGTGATATTATGAAAATAGGAGGACCAAAAAATTATAAAAACTGAGCTTAATTGTCAAACAGACACACTCAAACAGGGTCAATGTAGGAAAGACAGAAGTATGGAGGCTAATTGAAATTGTGGGGTTAAATTTAAGGCGGTTAAAACATTGATGGACCAAAATTGAATGCGGTGTATAATTTTTGGGGTCTAGCTGAAAGGCCTGGAAAGTAATTTATATATATATATATATATATGCACACACATATATTTATATGCAAAGCCAAAACTTATTTTGATTCTCAAAAAAGAGCTCAGCACTCAACAACTTATTCAACCTCTGAATCTTGTTCGAAAAATTGAAAAGCAAAATCATAGATGCATTCCTTGATTCCTCACAGGCATGACCATACCCAAAACATCCAAAAACTATTGATAAATCGAAGGATAAAAGTGTGTTGTGGAGTAAAGAGGCAGTGGTGATAGGTTTGGTGGTTTCAATGGTGAAAACTCAAAATTGATAGAGGGGTTTTAATGGGCTCGTTGAGAGAAACCTTGTGATGGTTTTGGATTTGATTTTTGACTAGCAGAGACAGAGAAATTTAAGGTGCTATCAAGCGGAGGTGTTGGGTGGTGTGGTGATGATTTTGGCCACATTACTCGCCGAGGTGGTGGCAGAAGCTGAATTTGGTTGAAGGGTTTTTTTTAGCTTGTCTAGGTGAACATTCTGGTGGTGGCGATGCTCATTCTGACAACGGCGTGTAGAGGCATTTCTTGGGCAGTCAGAGTAGATTTAAATTCTGGACTCGTCTAGACTATTTTCGGCTTGGGATTGGATCCTAATTCGGTCCAATTTGGGTAAATTCTCTTTAATCAAATGTTATTTGATTGGATTATAATCCTAATTGAAATTTTGATGTAAGACTTCATCCAATATAAATGTAATTATTAAATTACAATCTAGGCTTGAATTAAAGATTAAATTCATAAATATAGACAATAAAAATTAATTAGAAAATCAGACTTAATCAGGTAAGAAGTGTTAAACTAACTGAGACCTAGACCTTGAAAATATGATACCTTATGAATAAAATTGTAATAAAGTTAGAATGAATAACAATCCAATAAGTGAGCTAAATATTACAAAATTTAGTTGTTCCTTAAATAAATTAATTGCATTGGTCATCATTTTAGAAATTAACTCAGATGAATATTAAAATATAAGTTGAGCTTAAATCTAAAGTAGAGTGTGGGACACCCAACACACTGTTGTATCCTAGGAAGGACCTTACTCCATTTTCGAACTACATCAGAAATAAAGTTATTTCCTTATTAAAAGTATTATAACTAAGTAAAAATTCGACTAATCAAAATAAACTTATCAAGGCACATGATGTTATATACAAAGTATAAAAAATTACTTTCTTCTATGCACATAATTAGAAATAGGTAAATAAATGCTAATAAATTTAATTAATTTTTTATGAAAAAAATATATATTTATTCATTCATTTGATAAAAAAATTGAAATAATTTTCAACAAGTTAATAAAATATTATAATATTTCAAATAGTATATCATTCAAGGTACATTACTCAAATAATAATATACAATTTTTTTTATCTAGATAAATCGGGAGAGGTACAATTAAAATTAATAGTCAAATAAAAATTCATTATGAAGAATAAATTCTTGAATGAACATACATAAATATTTAAAGATAGTATTGAGAATAAATACATAAATTATAATTAATTCAAATAAAAAATATTTCATGCTTAGGTTTTTTAAGTCTAAAAATTTCTATTTTAAGTTGATTATAAGAACTTTAATTTTAAATAAATATTGCAAAAATAATAAAATAATAATAATAGTACAATATTTAAATTTATTAGCAGAATACCGAATTAATTCAGAACAAAAATAAGGAAAAAAATATATAAAGATGTCTTATACAAAATATGAAAAACTTAGTACAAAACGATCAACTTTAAAGTATAAAGTGAAAAGACATCATTATATGTACTAATTGGGGAAAGATGTTCTACAATTAAATAAAACTAGATAAAAATATAAAGTGGTGATAGAAATAACTTAGAAATAGATATAAATAAAATAATTATAGAATAACAAGATTTATGTACAAAATAACTAAAAGATTTATTTGTTAATCTTGTGATAAATTAAATTTATAAAATAAAATTTGTGATAAGGGTACTTAATATGGTGCTTACAAAATATCTTTTAATTATTTGATGAGATAAAAATATGATTATGAATATCTTGGAATCATCTCATGAGATAAAAATCTACAATGCAATTTGAATAAATACAACATGATATTTGAGTTATAACAGATAAGTTGGTCGGACTAAAATAAAATTAAAAAAATCAACCAATAATTTTTTTAAATTTAATTAAAGATTTAAAATTATAAAAATTTGATATTTGGCCAAAATCGCGCAATTAGATCAACATAAAACTATGTTATATATATATATATAATAGTATAGATATGCACTTGAAATTATAGATGAGGTTAGAATTTTTAATTTTGAGGACGAAGTACATAATTTAGTTCATACAAGATGGAGGTTGTGAGTATCTAGCTCGAGATAGAGTTCTGCGGGTTTTCAAAGGTATACTACTAATAATGAAGGGGGACAAGAGAAATGGTCTTTACATATTGCAGGGTAGTGCAGTTTTTGATACTGCAACAGTTTCTTCATCAATCAATGATACTACAAGATTGTGGCATATACGGCTTGGGCATATGAGTGAGAGGTTGATGTCAGAATTGAGCAAACAGGGTTTGCTTTGTGGAGAGAAGATGGAAAGCTGGATTTCTGTGAGCAGTGTGTTCTTGGCAAGCAGCATGGGGTGAAGTTCAGCACTGCAGTTCATAGGACCAAGGGCACCTCGGATTATATTCACTCAAATCTTTGGGGACCTTCTCAGGTACCTTCAAAGGGAGGTACTAGGCATATGTTGACATTCACTGATGACTTCTCACAGAGAGTATAGGTGTACTTATTGAAGCATAATGATGAGGTGTTTATCAACTTCAAGCAATTGAAGACTTTGATCAAGAAGCAGATAGGAAAGGGGATCAAACGCTTGAGGACTGACAATGGATTGGAGTTCTGCAACAAGGAACTTCAGGAATTTTGCGATAAGGAAGGAATTGTGAGGCATCGCATAGTTGTATATACACCATAACATAACAGAGTTGTAGAACGGATGGACAGGACTATTTTGCAGAAAACTAGATGCATGCTCTTTAATGTCGGATTGTCCAAGGATTATTAGGCAGAAGCAATTAATACTGCTTGTTATTTGGTGAATGGCTCACCATCGACTGCTTTATTGCAAGACACGAATGAAAATTCGATTTAGGTCTCCTACTACTCAAATTTAAGAGTATTAGGTGTCCAACCTGTGCTCATGTCCACAACATGAAGCTTGGGCCCAGGGCTAGGAAGTGTATACTCCTTGGCTATGTAGATGGAATCAAAGGTTATCGTTTGTGGTGTAATGATGACAAAGGCTCCAAGATAATTATCAACAGGGATGTGACATTCGATGAATCTACTATGATGAAGAAGGTTAAGTAGGGTGAAAGTAGTCAACAGTGCGCTAAAAAGAATGTGGAGTTTGAAATTGACACTCCACAAGTTTCAAAGGGAAAATAGAAAGTGATAGATAAAGCTGGTGAAAGCTCATTATCACCTAATTATCAACAAGAAAATGATTCACTACAGAACTATTATTTGGCTCGTGATAGAAAGAGGAGATTGATCAAACCACCATAGCGGTTTGCATATTCAGATCTGGTTGCTTGAGCTTTGAGTTCGGCCGAAGAGTTGTGGGTAATGATCCAGTCATATATAAAGAGGCTATTTCTTGTCCAGATTCTGATAAATGGGTAGCAACTATGAGTAAAGAGATGGAGTCTTTACACAAGAAAAGCACATGGGAGCTGGTTGATGTATCTAAAGGGTAGAAAATTATAAGTTGCAAATGAATTTACAAGAAAAAGGAAGGGATTTCCCTGTTGAGGATGCTAGATACAAGGCGCGATTGGTTGCTAAGGGTTTTACTCGGAGAAAGGGAGTTGACTTTCATGAGGTGTTTTCTCCAGATGTAAAGCATACTCCCATTTGTGTGTTACTTGCCATGGTAGCTTTGTTTGATATGAAACTTGAGCAGATGGATGTGAAAACAATATTTTTGCATGGTGAGTTGGAGGAACAAATTTACATGAGTCAACCAGAGGAATTCATTATTTTCGAAAAAGAAAATCAAGAATATCTTTTGAAGAGGTCTTTGTTTGGTTTGAAGCAATCTCCCAAGCAGTGGTATAAGAGATTTGATGTTTTTATTACCAAGAAAGGATATACTAGAAGCATTGTTGCTGTATGTTGATTACCTCTAGAAACATATATGAGATCAACATTTTAAAGGCTTAGTTGAGTGATGAATTTGAAATGAAGGATTTGGGCAGTGCGAAGAAGATTTTGGGCATGGAGATCATCCAATACAGGCACTCTAGGTTGTTGTACTTGTCTCAACAAAATTACATTGAGAAAGTACTGGAGCGTTTTGGGATGGATAAGTCCAAGCCAGTTAATATGCCACTTGCAGCTCATTTCAGGCTCTCATCAGATCTATCACTGAGTACTGAGGAGGAGGTGGATCACATGTCTAATGTGCCACATACTAGTATAGTTGGTAGTTTGATGTATGCCATAGTGTGCACTAGGCTAGATATTTCACATGCAATCAATGTTGTGAGTAGGTACATGCACAAGCTAGGAAACACACATTAGCAGACAGTGAAATGGATTATGAGACATCTGAGAGGCTCTGCAGATAGATGCTTAAAATATAGTTAATTGAATTCTACTGCTAGAATTGTTGGCTATGTGAATCCTGATTATGCTAGAGATTTGGACAATAGAAGGTCTATGACATGCTATGTATTTTGTGTTTCGAGTTGTATTGTTAGTTGGAAGGCAACTTTGTAGTCATCAGCTACATTGTCCACAACAGAAGTTGAGTACATGACTTTGGCTGAAGGAAGGCATTTGGCTAAATTAGCTGATTGATGATATGGGTATGAGTTCTGATACTACTACAGTATTTTGTGATAGTCATAGTGCATACACTTGTCAAAGAATCAAACATTTTATGAGAGAACAAAGCACACTAATGTAAGGTATCACTTTGTTCCAGATATGATGCCTTAAGGTGTCGTATTGGTTGACAAGATTGGGATTAAGGATAATCCGGCATATATGTTAACAAACTGTTCCAGGAATCAAATCCAAGCATTGCTTGGATTTGATAAATATTTGTAGACTCAGATGATGACCCTTTTGGGGGTAGGGACAAATATGGTGGATGGACAATTTCAAGTTAAGATGGAGAATTGTTAATTATGCCTTGAAATTTAAACTATAAATGGCGAGAAATAAAAGAAATAGTACGAAACGGCTTAGAGCAGATGAGACAGGCGTTAGAGCACACCCCCGCGCGCGTTGGCAAAACGCCGCTTGCCGGGGTGTGAGGAAGATCTCGCCCAGGCACAAAAATTGGGCAGGGGAGCCTGTGATGCGTGCTCGAACATAAGGAGGGGCACAAACTGGAACCGTACGCCAGGGCACAAGTTCTGTGCACCATGGTGCGCAACATACTAAAACATTGCGCTAGGGCGCAAGTTCCACACTTCCTAGCGCAGCGTGTTCTGCCACCAACCGAGTTACGCACGTTGGGGCGCAAGTCTTGTGCACCTCGATGCAGCATGAAGGCCCATTGGCCGTTTTGTTATTCTCTTTGGGTATTTAAATCCCGTTTTCTTCCAGTTTGAATTGAAACAAACCATAGACAATAGATTCTATACTCTTTGAGAGATAATATCTCAGAACGGAATTTAGAGCAAGGATGTTGGTTGTTTTCATGAGATTTGTGGGACTTAATTTGTACTTAGAACTTTGATTTGGAATCAATAATTTCATTTCTTTCTCTGGTGGATTAGACACATTGCCGAACCACGTTAAATCTTGTCGTCTCTCTTATTGAACTATTTTACTTTTATTTATCATTTTGTCTTTCTGGATTTCAATATATATTTATTAAGATAAATTGATAATATGTACATATTTATTCCTTTTTATGCGGATTAAATCTTTTTCATATTTAGCAGGATCAATAGCTTATTTTCGTTCGCTCTTTCTTCTAAGAGTATAAATAAGGTGCATGTACATTGTGCAATACATATTAAATAAATAGTTTCAATATATGTCTAGTAATTTATGAGCATGCAATCAAAACTGAAAAAATAAAAAAAATGACTAGAAATTCCTTGTCATGATAGTTATATTATGAAAATATAGATACAGTGTTTAGCGGCATAATTGCATAGAAATAGAACCATGAATATGAGCTTGAAATCTTGATTACAGTAGTCTAAGAAATTCACCAACTAGTAAGCAAAACAATGGCTCTTTTTTTTTTTTGGTGGAAGGAGGAATAAATATGTCATTGATTCATAATGCAAAGACAGTGATGTGGATAGGAGGTCTCAAAAAGCTGAAGAAAAATTTGTTAAAAAAGCGCACCTTCAATTGGAAGAAAAAGGGAAGAAAGAAGTAATAAGGTGCTATGTTCCATGGGTGCATGTTATTTTAGATCCTCTATTTTATTTTATAATTTATTTTATAGATACATGTTAAATATATTAAATATTTTTTTAGAAAAATGATTAATTTAAAATCAGATACAAACATCTATTCAGTAAATTAGTATAAAAGATAAATTATAAAATAGAATAGAAAATTCGAAATAAAATGCATCCTTAATGATTTAGAAAAAAGAAAAGGAAAAATTGGCCGACTATGGCCGCGGTCCGGCGGACCTCTTTGACTAATTAAAAACTAAAAAATTATGCAAATTGTACATGTGAATATTTTGAAATTTTCTGATTTAAATTACGATATTCATATAATTAAAACACCACTCATAACAAGTTAAATTACAATAATACATGGTATGTAAATTAAAATATTCATATAAAACACTACACTACTTGTAACAAGTTAATTTGGAAGAACAAAGAAACTAAAGTAGCTATGGTACATGATCAAGAAAACAACATGTTAAAGAATGGATTTTGGGCCTAATTCAACCCCAAAAGTTAGCTCATGAGGTGAGAATTGCCTAAGACCATATATAGATATCACAATTTATTTATTTCACCGATGTGGGACACTAATACACCCCGCGCACGCCCAGAAATGAATATCTGAAGCGTGGAATGACATGAAATAGGTGGGCCAACAATACTGAGTAGCCCAATATCGGGAATAGATGGCTCTGATACCATGTTAAAGAATGAACCTTAGGCTTAACTCAACCCCAAAAGCTAGCTTATAAGGTGAGGATTGCCCAAAACCATATATAGAAATCACAACTTATTTATTTCACCGATGTGGAATACTAACACACCCCGCACATGCCCAGGAATGAACATCTGGAATGGGTGGGGTGTGTTATTATCCCACATCGAAAATGGATGACTCTGATACCATGTTAATGGGAGTGTTTGGTTATGTTTTTCAAAATAATTTTATATGAGAAAACATAACCAAACATACATTTTTTTCCTCCAAAACATTAATATAGGTTTTTCCAAAATACACTATCATATCCTTTATTATCCTCAAAATTTTTCAATTTTCCAATATATATACATACATACATACATATATCATATATATTTTATTATTATTCTTATAATAAAAAAAATTACTCAACTCTATTTTCACCCAAAAATTCAATAAAAAAAATATTAATTTGACTATTACAATAAAAAATATTTCCCCCCAAAATATAAATAAACATATCAAAACTTTTCAAAATAAATTTTTAACTATTTTTCAAAATATAACAAAAAATTTATTATATTTTCCAACATAACTGTCACGTTTTCCAATCTTATTTTCAACACTTATTCTCCCAAAATATATATTAAAATTATACAAAAAATATAACCGAACATTGCCAATATAATTCTCCTGCAGAGTATTTAACAAGAGCAGAACTCATGGACAAGAAAACTTGGAAAGTGGAGCAACTAACGTTGGCGCAATTACTGCAATGGTACAAAACCACACACAGAGATAAGCACGCAAGCCTGTCAAGTGCCATTAATTACCAACACGTGAAAAGGTACGTAAGGTATATAGATCCCTCAGTCCCCGTTTGGAGAAAATGAAAATAGAATCAATTTCTCATTTATTTTTATAGATATTTTTATTTTTAACACATTTTTTTAAATACATTAATACACTCTCTCTTCATTTTTATTTTTTATTTTTTATTTTTTATTTTCTCCAACTCATATTTACATAATTTTTAATATAAATACACTATATTTTTCAAATACAACTTATTTTTTATCATACATTATCATTACATTTTAAACAAAATCTTCAAACAATATTTTATTTTTAAAAATACATTTATAACTAACTTTTCACTATTTTTTTACCAAAATATGAAAATATTTCCAAAAAACAAATGCAAACGGCCCCTCAGTATCATCCAACACAATTATCATATTATTGCCCTGCTAGTCCTGCTGCACCCATATATAGGGGTGTAAATGGATATTAAACGGATCGGATATACTGTTTTTATATTCGTATTTATTTAACTTTTCGAATATTGGGATACGGATACGTATTTGATGGATATTTAAAAATGATATCCAAACTCGTATCCGTTGGATATCGATCGAATTCGGATATATTCGTATTCGATTATAATTATTCAGATGCATTCATATTTTATTAAACTTATCCATGCTCGAATTATTATTTTATATTTATATTCGATGATAATTATTTATATATTTATTTATGAATATCCAAATACGTGAATCTATGAATCTATAACAAATACATATTTTAATTAATAGAAGAAACCATATAAGTTCATTAAAACAAAATCTATCAAACAAATAGCATAATTTCTAATTAATAATTGATTTTATAATTAATTATTAGTACTTATTATTATTAATAATAATGGCATTTAAGTATATTAATTACAAAGTCAACCAACAATAATAGTGTTGATTAACTTTATTCTTCAATTTTTTCTCTATATTACAACAATTTTTTATATTTATTCTTCTTGCTTCTCAATTCTTCAATTATAATTTATATTTATACATACATGGATTATGAGATTTTTATTGAAAAATATAAATAATATATTATTTAATAAATATGTATTCGGATCAGATAAGCATTTACCATGTCGGTATCCATTTATAATCGAATATCTACTAATCGAATACGGATAATATCCACTTTAAATGGATGCAGATAAATTTTGAATAAACGAATACGAATGCGAACGATAAACGAATTTTCGAATATTTATTTACAGCCCTACCTATATACACACACATATATATATATATATATCTGCAACTAATTAATGCTATAGTACTACACATGATTAACATGCATGTCTGAAGAGTAATATGCGTACCTACAGATGAAAAGATATATAGAGACAACAAAACTACTACCAATACTTGATGATGAAGTTGACAGCACCGAATTTTAACTATATTTTCTCAAGAATGTATATCGTCTTAATTATTCGTATAATTAATTAATTAAGGTGAATAAAGATTAATACTGAAAGTGAACTCATAAAACAAAACCGGCTCTAACAGTACAATACCTAGACTCTATCTATGCTAGCTATCATGTCCTATATGTGTGTGAGTGTATATTTATATATATATATATCTCTACTCTAACTAATTGAGCTGCTGCTGCTGCTGTATTCATGCTAACTATTTCTGCTGATTGTATATATCTATATGTAAATATGTCAGTATATCTTCTCTTTTATATCATTCATTAAGCCTCCACCTTCAGTTTTTCTTTCTCTATCCCATTCCCAACTAATTGTGCATGATCAGCTTAAACACAGAGAGAATTGAACTTGAAAGATATCTATATATATATATATATAGCTATATATGGTGCAGTGCCCGATAACCACGTTTGACTACCTTATTCAGAAGCATGCCTGCATGAGTTTGTTGCCCCAGAAGCAATTAGTGTTGGCCAATGCAGCGGCTAATGGTGGTAGCTCACAAAACGGTGCTGCTGTTTCCTTGATCACCCACTACTCCTCTCCTTCTCCTCCCGCACCCGACTCTCGGTACATGCATTTAATTTCCCCTCTCTCTATGAGTGTGTGTGTGGGGAGTGGGTAAAAGGGTTAATTTTTAATTTCTCGAAATGGGTTTGGGTTTAGTGCAACTTAGGGCCTGTTTGGTTTTATTTCCATTTTCAATTTTCATTTCAATCATTTCTAAAATTGTGAAAATTAGTTATATGATATGATGTGGAAATGGAAATGTATTTGGATGAAATGTTTGGAAATGTAATGATTATATTGAAAATATAATAATTATATTGATTGTAGATGGAAAGAGATAGAAATAATAGAATAGAGAGAGAAGATATATAGGTTATTGAGAAATTATATATAGATTATTGGAGAATGTGTTTTGAAAATGAAAATTGAAATTATGTTGGGTGAAAATTTTTAAAAAGTGATGATTTCTGTTTCTGAAATAGTAAAATTGGTGGAAAATGGGTTTGGAAATAAAACCAAACAGGCTCTTAGTTGTTGGTTTTATGGGAGCTTTTTGTTGGATTTAAGTTGTATTTAGAGAAAATGTGTGAGCAAGATAATATCTCTGATGGAGATAGAAAATAGAGAGAATAAGAAAACTCAAAAATATGATTCTTTTTGTTTTTGTTTTTCTTCTTTCTTTTTTCTTTTTTCATTCGTTACTCTCTCGTTACATTTAACACAATACATATATAACCTTTGTTATTATAAAGAATACAAGTTACTTGTGGCAACAAAAAATGCAATATCTTTCTTTTTTTTTAATATTAAATGTAATATTTGAGCATGTAAAAATTAGTCCTTCTACTTGAATTTAGGTATGCTAGACTTTGTCTTGCTTCACTCACCAACATTATCACTCTACAGCAATATATTACTCAATATTTTCAGCACACGCACTTACTAACTGTTGGACGTACAGATTATAAACAATAGTTTATAAAATAATTATAAAACAGTTTATAATCACGGGGCAGTGTTTAAAAAAATAATATAATAAATATTTCAGAAAACGGCAAACAACAATATATATATATATATTCCAAAATTATTCAGTTGCAATTTAGTTTAACATAAGTATAAACCAAAGCAAACATATCAATTTGGAATATAAGAACAGAAATACAAAGATCAATATACCAAAATTGAGAACTTATCTCAAAGTTCTGTATCGCAACAGAACTCAGACTGAATCACCAGAATCTGATTTGCCTTGAAGAAATTATCGCCCCTACCAGTGCACAGGGTGCAGCGAAACTTCCTCCAGGATAAGACAGTCTCAGAAGCCCTTTGGTGCACTCCAAAAGAACTTCACCTCGATCACCACTCAGTCGCCAGAAAATGATAAACAACACTATTATAGAAGTATATGAGAGGGATAAAAGAGAATCTGTTATTCTTCTTTTAATCTACACCTAGCAGACTAATTTATAAGTGATAGGAGGGGATCACCTTTTAAGGTTTTTCCATATGGGACAAGAAAGGCTACAATATATATATAGGAGTGAAGTTTACCAAACTTTTCTTCCAATTCCTATGTGGGACAATTTTGATAATATATATAGGTATAGTATGACATGTTTTCCTTGCTTTTCCTATGTGGGACAAAGATAAAACAAAATTGTTTTCAATTCCCACAAGTTCCCACCTCTTTATCTTGATTCCAATGAGAGACAACTCCCATTTATAGAATCCATACTTATTGAACCCCTCTTTACACTTCAAACATCTATGGATTTCAACCAGTAATTGGCACTAATCCAAAGAAATAAAACATTTCTTTAACATGTAATTAGCCCCAAATATCAAATAAATGGGTGCCAATTACAACAATCCCCCACAAATCCATAGTGTTGAACTATCAAGATTATCGTAACTTGCTTTCAGTAATGGTACCTTCCGGTTTGAACCACTACCTAAGTTATTCAACTTATGCCACCACATGGACAAATGGATCTAAGCCTTGAATTTGGCCCTTGGATATGTTGGCGTCCATTGGTAACAACAAGCTACATGGCTATACAGTGATCTTTAGGTTTGACACGTTACGGCCATGTGTCCCGATCCTGTATCATGAATGTTTTTAAGGAATAACCATTTTCCTCTAGTCGCGGCCAAACGACTACATTCACTTAGTTGGGCATCTCCAGGGATGCACTGCTTGCATCTCGTCAGTATGACTTGACCCCATTCAGAGTTAGCACTCTTACTTTACTTGCAGTTAACAGCACCTTTCAGGTATACCAGGGGACAGACTCAGATACTAGGGTATCAATCAAGTTTAGGTGCACTTTGACACACTCAACAGCTTGTTTATACCACATTGAACCTCCTTGTGGGATCTCCACTTGGTAGGTTGGGTTGCCACTGCAGGTGCATCGCTAATGGGTTTTCAGTCCCATCCCTAACCTGGATTTTTGGAATAAGGACAGCTCAAGTCCTTTCGTCAAAGGATCGGCCATGTTGTCTTTGGATCCAACAAAATCAATGGCCACAATCCTATCAGACACAAGCTCCCTTATAGACTTTAGTCCAACTTGGATGTGTCTCTTGGTCTTTTGATTATACTTTGAACTTCTGATCTTTGCAATTGTGGTTTGACTATCACAATGCACTGCAATTGCAGACAAAGGCTTACTTACCATGGGTAATTGGACCATCAGCCCATGTAGCCACTCAGCCTCTGTTCCAGTTGTGTCCAAAGCACATAACTCTGTCTCAAATGTAGACCGAGTTATCAAAGTCTGTTTAGTAGACTTCCAGGAGACAGCGCCTCCACCCAAGGTAAATACATACCCTGTACACCCATTACTACCGGAATTTTTGGCTATCCAGCTAGCATCACTATATCCCTCAAGTACTGCAGGGAATCTGCCATAATGCAGAGCAAATGATGTTGTGCCCTTAAGATACCGAAGTACCCTATCCAAAGCCTCCCAATGGGTTCTATTGGGACAACTTGTATACCTCATCAGCTTTGAAACTGCAAATGAGATATCTGGTCTCGAGCCATTTGCAAGATATTGAAAGCTCCCAATAATTTGAGAATACCTCAATTGAGACACAGGAATACCACTTTCATTCTTGAAAAGAGTCACAGAAGGATCATATGGTGTCTTAGCGATTCTACATTCTTTATAGCCAAATTTCTCAATTATCTTTTCAACATAGTGAGATTGAGATATAGCTATACCCTCTTTTGACCAAATCAACTTAAGTTCAAGAATCACATTAGCTTCACCCATATCTTTAATTTCAAACTTACTTTTCAAGTATGACTTTGTCTCATTGATAATCTCAATGGTAGAACCAATTAATAAAATGTCATCCACATATAAACATAGTACAATACAATCATCACCTTTAACCTTATAGTAAATGCACTTATCATTATCATTTATGCTGAAACCAAATGATAAAATAGTTTTATGAAATTTCTCATGCCACTGCTTAGGCGCTTGTTTCAATTCATAAAGGGATTTAACAAGCTTACAGACCTTTTGCTCGTTACCGGGAGCTACAAATCCCTCAGGCTGATCCATATAAATCTCTTCCTCGAGATCACCATACAGAAAGGCTGTGTTCACATCCATCTGGTGAATCGGGTAACTATATATGGAAGCCAGTGCTATAAGCATCCGGATTGTAGTCAATCAAGCAACCGGGGAATAGGTATCAAAGAAGTCTATTCCCTCTTTTTGTCTAAAGCCTTTGGCAACTAATCTGGCCTTAAACTTATCAATGGTTCCATCATATTTAAGTTTCTTTTTAAAGATCCATTTGCATCCAATCGTAGTACACCCCGGAGGTAGATCGACTAATTCCCATGTCCCATTAGAGACAATGGAATCCATCTCACTTTTGATAGCTACCTTCCAATGCTTAGCTTCAGGTGAGGCCATAGCATCCTTGAAGGTCACAGGATCATCCTCGATATTATAAGTGATGAAATCACTTCCAAAATCCTTAACGACCCTAGCTCTCTTACTCCATCTAGGTTCATCTGGTTCTTCAGCTTCAGCAAAGGCTGAACCAGAACTACTTGGAAAACCCCCCACATTAGATATCTTTTCCACATGATCAGGAATAGACGTCGATGTAAGAGCTGAATCTAAAGAAACATCATGAGGTATTCCAGTTTTCATTGGAAACACGTCCTCAAAAAATGTAGCGTCACAAAATTCTACTATTATGTTAACCTCTATGCCTGGGATTTCAGATTTAATTACCAAAAATCTCAATGCATAGCTTGTTTCCACATAGCCCAAGAAGACCGCATCAACAGTTTTAGGACCAAGCTTTTTCCTCTTGTGTTCTGGGACTAGAACTTTTGCAAGACAGCCCCACACTCGAAAATACTTTAAGCTAGGTTTTCTACCTTTCCAGACTTCAAACGGAGTGCTTTCTTTATGTTTGAGAGGGACTCTATTCAGAATATGGCAAGCCGTATTCAAAGCCTCTCCCCACATATATTTAGGCAGTCCTGAATTCAAAAGCAGACTATTGATCATGTCTTTAAAGGATTTATTCTTTCGTTCTGCTATCCCATTAGATGAGGGGGAGTATGGAGGAGTCTCTTCATGAATAATACCAAAGTTTCGGCAATATTCATCGAAGGGTTTAGACTCGTACTCTCCTCCTTTATCTGATCTTAACCTTTTAAGTTTCTTACCAGTTTGATTTTCAGCTCAATTTTAAAAATGATAAACTTTTCAAGTGCTTCATCTTTATGTTTTAACAGATAAACATAACAATACCTACTGCAATCATCTATAAAGGTAATGAAGTATCTTTTCTGATCTTTAGTTAAGATTCCATTGAACTCACACATATCTGTACGCACAAGCTCAAGTATTTCAGAATTCCTTTCAATCGATTGATAAGGTTTTCTTACTTGTTTAGCCTCATCACATATTTGACATTTGTGACTGTTTTCAATATCATGTTTAGGTATCAAATTTAAGTTCATCATGCGTTTAACCGAACCAAAATTTAAATGGCCTAAACGACTATGCCAAACAGTGGAACATTCAACAATATTCACAAAAGAAAGATCAGAATACGCAGTATTACACATGTTTGAACCAATATTTTCAACTCGCACTTTGAATAATCTATCAGACAAATAACCCTTTCCAACAAAAGAACCATAATGCAAGATTACAACTTTATCGTACTTAAAAGTAAGTTCATAACCTTCCCTAACTATTACAGAACCACTTATTATATTCCTACGAATCGTTGGAACATGGTGCACCCTTAGCAGAGATAGTATGCGCCCCGAAGGAAACTTCAGGTCCACGCGTCCTATCCCAAGCACTTTGGCAGCACTTGAGTTCCCCATCGTTATGGATTTTCCATTGATTGGCTGGTAAGACACAAATAGCAATTTATCAGCACAAACGTGCACATTTGCCCCAGTGTCAATTAACCAATCGAAAGGTTCATAAATAGAGAGGAGTTCAGGTTTCAAAGAAACATACTCATCAACATTCGTTTCTGGAGCCCTAGCTTCACTAGGTTCCCCCACAACCATGTTGACCAGAGCTGGCCCAGTAGACTCAGGTTTAGCCTTGGCTTTCTTAGAGGGGCACTCCTTAGCCCAATGGCCTACCTGTCCACAATTCCAGCACGGTTTGTTTGCTTTTGGTTTCTTGTTGGACTTGGTTTTGCCTTTATTTATGGTTTTAGAATTCGAGTTCATTTGGTTCATTCTTGAACTTTTTCTTCCCTTCAATAACCACATTTGCCTTAGGTAGGTGCTCAACTGGAACTTCATGAGTTTGATTCTGATGTTCTTCCTCAATGCTTATGGCAATCATCAGATCATCTAGGGACAACTTCTCTTTCTGATGCTTGAGTGTCATTCTAAAGTTTTCCCAAGACTTAGGAAATTGATCCACTATGGACATGACCAGAAATTTCTCAGGAAGTTTCATCTCAACATCAGCAAGAGCATGCTCAAGATTGATCAGTTCATGTGTTTGTTCAGTTACAGACTTTCCCTCAACCATTTGATACTTCATGAACCTTGAAACAGAATACTTCTCAAGCCCTTGCTCTTCAGTATTATATTTTCGGTCCAACTCATCCCACAGTGATTTAGCAGTGTATGAGTTCGAGCAGTATACATCGAAGAGAACATTTGACAGCGACAACAAAATTATCCCTCGACCTAACTGATCTTTCTCAGTCCACTCAGCTATTTCAACTGTTTTAGGGTCAGTATCAGTAGGTTCAGGTCTAGTCACCTGAATCATCGAAAGAAGACCTTTCATTGTGAACCAAATTTTCATTCGTTGTTGCCGACGTTTGAAAAACTAGCCCCCAAACTTTTCTGGCAAGCCAGAAAGGTCCACTCTTGAGGACAACAATGAACCAACACCAAAACCACTTGCAGATGAAGAAGCCATTTTCAAATAAGCAGTTTAAACAAACACTAGAAAAGAATAATTTCTTCAAGATTGTTGGACGTATAGATTATAAACAACAGTTTATAAAGTAATTATAAAACAGTTTATAATCACGGGGCAGTGTTTGAAAAAATAATATAATAAATAGTTTAGAAAACGGCAAACAGCAATATATATATATTCCAAAATTATTCAGTTGCAATTTAGTTTAATATAAGCATAAACCAAAGCAAACATACCAATTTGGAATATAAGAACAGAAATACAAAGATCAATATACCAAAATTGAGAACTTATCTCAAAGTTCTGTATCGCAACAGAACTCAGACTGAATCACCAGAATCTGATTTGCCTTGAAGAAATTATCGCCCCTACCAGTGCACAGGGTGCAGCGAAACTTCCTCCAGGATAAGACAGTCTCAGAAGCCCTTTGGTGCACTCCAAAAGAAATTCACCTCGATCACCACTCAGTCGCCAGAAAATGATAAACAACACTATTATAGAAGTATATGAGAAGGATAAAAGAGAATCTGTTATTCTTCCTTTAGTCTACACCCAGCAGACTAATTTATAAGTGATAGGAAGGGATCACCTTTTAAGGTTTTTCCATGTGGGACAAGAAAGGCTACAATATATATATAGGAGTGAAGTTTACCAAACTTTTCTTCCAATTCCTATGTGGGACAATTTTGATAATATATATAGGTATAGTATGACATGTTTTCCTTGCTTTTCCTATGTGGGACAAAGATAAAACAAAATTGTTTTGAATTCCCACAAGTTCCCACCTCTTTATCTTGATTCCAATGAGAGGCAACTCCCATTTATAGAATCCATACTTATTGAACCACTCTTTACACTTCAAACATCTATGGATTTCAACCAGTAATTGGCACTAATCCAAAGAAATAAAACATTTCTTTAACATGTAATTAGCCCCAAATATCGAATAAATGGGTGCCAATTACAACACTAACATCACTATTCTGCAGTAGCACATTGATTATTTTGCTACTACACATTAATCAATAATTCTCTCCTTTAATATGCTGATTCACAACTCCAAGAAGGTCTCTTATCTTGTGAAATCTCTTTTAATTAAAAGAGCCTTGGTTAAGATGTCAGCAGGTTGATCTTCATACTAGCAAAATTGAGCTCGACTTCATCATCTTTGATGGCTTCACGAATGAAATGATACTTGATTGCAAAGTGTCAAGTTCGATTATGAAAAACTGGCATTTTTTGTCATTGCAATGGCTGATTTGTTATCACAAAATAATTCAACTGCAGCTTTTTGTTACATTCGACTTGTGAAGTTATCATAACAGCTAAAACATATTTAGCTTCTGTAGAGAATTGAGCTACTGATTCTTGCTTCTTTGAGGCCCATGAAAATATGCTTGAACCAACCGAGAAAATGTTGGAAATTGGTATTTTTTGACCAAATTTTAAGTATGCTTAAGGCATTAATTTCTAAGAAATTGCTGATCATCGTAAACTACGCTGTGTGTAGATGACGATAATGTGTTTAATTTGCCGAAATCAATTTTGAGTGAATGAGAAATTAATAGTCAAAATGAGCTACTTGATGATTGACAAAAAGATTAGAATGAGCCAAAGGAATGGGAGGAGTGAAACTCATTGTGAAATGAGTAAAAGGTTGCCTTAAATATATATCTCAAGAGTGGAGGTAAGAGATGAGCCCCTTGCGAGTACCATAAGTGTTTGGATGAGAGGCGATTTACATGGTAGTGGGTTCAATCCAACCCACACGTACGCCCCGCCGCCGCTCGTCCGGCCGGTTGAGCTGGGCTCGGGCTTAGATAAAATTAAATTGGGCCTTCGGTCCAATGCTAACTTTTTGGACCAAATTCAATCTGAATTTTATTTAGCTCAACAGAAAAACCTTCAAACTTCTACAATTTCTGGAAATTGGGAAACTAGTGAATTAATTTTAATTTATCTTTTTGAAAATTGGGAAAACGAGTGATTTCCAGCTTATTTAAATCCTTTGATGCACTTGGACTGCATCCTTCCAACTTTTTGTGTTGGAATCTGCTGCTTAGGAAAAAATGCAACCATTTTGATTGCATTATAGCTACTCATTTGGCTCTATATATCAGTCTCGGGTCAGCAACATCACATGTAGCATTTTACAAGCACTACAATACAGTCCAGTAACTACAATCTAGAGAGTTTAGTACGCTTAAAGCTCAAGAGATCAAACGGTTTATAGTGTTGTTACCGTCAGAATTAGTTGTTGTATCTTGGGAGACAATAGCTGTGTTCTGTTAGGACTAGTGTAGGGTTAATTTGTCTTAAAGACAGAGAGCTCTGCTCTCGCCTCGACTAGTTGATCACAGAAATTCATACCAACGAAATAACAATTTTAAGACGAATTATTCAATTTTTGTGATCATGGCATCAAAACAACCTATTGTTCCGCTAGCTACTATTGCTGCTCTAGTCATTGCACCTATTTCTGCTGACAGAGAAAGACCAGCAAAATTCACTATACTTGATTTTAAGAGGTGATAGTAGAAAATACTATTTTACCTAACAACTTTGAGTTTTGTCAGATTTCTAAAAGAAGATGCACCTTATGTACCTAAAGATGACACTGATATCCAAAAAAGGGCAGCTTTGGATGCCTGGAATCAAAGCGATTTCCTGTGCCACAACTATATTCTGAATGGATTGGATGACTCGCTGTATAATATTTATAGCCCTATTAAGATAGCTAAAGAGCTGTGGGAGTCACTTGATAAGAAATACCAAGCAGAAGATGCTGGTTTCAAGAAATTTGTGGTGGCCAAATTTATGGACTACAAGATGGTGGATTCCAAATTCTTTATGAGCTAAGTCCAAGAATTGCATATTATTCTACATGAAATTCATACTGAGAACATGATTTTAAGCAAATCCTTTCAAGTAGCTGCTATCATTGAAAAGCTACCACCATCGTAGAAGGACTTAAAGAACTATCTCAAACATAAAAGGAATGAGATGACTCTTGAAATTTTGATTGTTCGATTAAGGATTGAGGAGGACAATTGGATGTCTAATGTCAAAACAGGCAGAATCAAAATAGTGGCCAAAGCCAATTTGGTTGAACCAAGCGCAACTGCAAGTAAAAAGAGAAAGCACCAAGGAACTAACTCAAACAACAAACGCAAGAAACCTATGAGGTTTCAAGGAAATTGCTACAACTGTGGAAAGCCGAACTATAAGGCTAAAGATTGTTGGCTTTCCAAGAATAACAAATTGAATCAAGCCCATATGACTGAGGAAAGTTCGTACAATTGGACTTTTCTTAACTGAACCTCTCGGCAGTTGTTTTTGAAGCCAATATTGTTGACAATCCGAGAGAATGGTGGATTGACACTGGTATCACTGGGCATATTTGTTTTGAAAAGTATATGTTTTCAACTTATACTCCTATCATTGAAAAGAAACTGTACATGGGCAATTTGGTAACTTCTGATGTCGTTGGAATGGACAAGGTTGTTTTGAAGATGACTTCTGGCAAAGAGTAGACGCTGAATGAAGTTCTTCATGTGCCAGATATTTGCAAGAACTTAGTGTCAGGATCCTTGTTAGTGAAACTGATTTTAAACTTATATTTGAGTCTAAAACGTTTTTGCTTTCTAAGAATTGCCTGTTTCTAGGTAGAGGCTATATGCAGAATGGGTTGTTCAAGTTCAATGTAATGCCTATACTAAAAAATGTTCAAGTGAAAGAAAATAAAGCCTTTGGTTCTGCTTACTTGATTGAGTGTTGTGATTTATGGTATGTTAGATTAGGACATGTTAATTTTAACACTTTTTGCAGATTATAAAATTTAGAATTATTACGGCTATTTCAAATCGACACAAATCATAAATGTGAAATATGTGTTGAAGCCAAAATGGCAAAAACTCCTTTTTACTCAGTTTAAAGGAGCACGATGCTTCTAGAATTAATCCATACTGATATATATGATTTGAAGTTTGTGCAAACTAAAGGTGGAAAAAAGTATTTCATTACTTTTATTGATGATTGCACAAGATTTTGCTATGTCTTTCTGTTACGAAGTAAAGATGAAGCACTATAAGAATTCAAGTGCTATAAAACCGAGGTTGAAAATCAACTTAGCAGACAAATTAAAGCTATTAGAAGCGATAGAGATGGTGAATACGGAACACTGTTTGAAGAATTCTACTCATCTTCTAGCATTATTCATCAAACAACGGCTCCTTACTCACCCCAATTAAATGGAGTTGACGAACGCAAAAATCAAACTCTAAAGGAAATGATGAATGCTATGTTGATTAACTCTGGGTTACCTCAGAATATGTGGGAGAAGCTATTCTTTCAGCTAACCACATTTTGAACAAGATACCCCACAAAGGGAAAGATGAAACCCATATGAATTATGAAAAAGTCACAAACCTTCTTACAAATACGTGAAAGTGTGGAGGTATTTGGCCAATGTTGAAGTACCTAAGCCAAAACAGCTAAAAATAGGGCCTAAAAACTATTGATTGCATTTTCATTGGATATGCATACAAAAGTAGTGCCTATAAATTCTTGGTGCATAATCAGCAGTTCCTGATATAAATGAAGGAATTATCATTGAATCCAGAAATGCTGTATTTTTTGAAAATATCTTTTCTTGTAAAGAAAAGGAATAATCACGTTCTCCAAAAAGACCTTTGGAATCAACAAGTGTTCTCAAACCAATGAATCACCAAGACGAAGCATGGGAGTCCGAAAGGAAACCAATGAATCACCAAAACGAAGCAACAGAGTCCGAATGGAAAAGACGTTTGACCCCGATTTCCTAACTTATCTGTTGGAAAATGAACCACGGACAATTGGTGAAGCATTTTCCTGTCTAGAAGTAACTTTTTTTGGAAAGAAGCTATCAACAGCAAAATAGAGTCGATCATGCAAAATCACACATAGGAGATCATTGATCTCCCAGCAAACCACAAACCATTGGCTGCATGTGGATCCTTAGAAAGAAATACAAGTAATATATTGTTTTTATTTCGTATTCCAAGTAGAAGATTTGTCGAAAGAACCACTAGTAGAACGCGAATTAATGCTCATAAAACTCAATGGAAATTCCAACACTAAAGGCGAAGTATGCCGAAGTTTTTCTTTCCTCCTTTTTCTTTTTCAAATTGGCTGTTTCTTATTCTGTCTTATGTGAAAGATATGATGGCATTTGGAGCGTATCCCTGAACAGTTCCATGTTGCTTGGACTTGGATATGTGTATTACTTACTTACATGGAAAACTGAAGCTTTTGCAATTTTCAAGTCTTAGGATGTTTTCACCATATAATTTCTTTACTCTGGACTCAGGTTTGGAAAACGTCATTCGCGTCAAATAGTTAAACTTAATTAAGTTGTGTTTATTTAGATGCATAAATGCATTAAATGTATTTCTAATTATATACAATAAGAGAAATAGTTCTCAAAGGAGATGTAGGAAAAGGTAATATGACAGTGCAGATAGACAAGCTTTTTAATTTCTGGGAAATATGATTAAGAACAATTTGGGACAGAAACAGAAAACATGACGTGAGAGAAGACTATTACTTTATTTCTACATTCTGGTTGCAGAGTAGAGCTTGGGGCTTGTATCACACGTCATAGAACTTTGTCCTTTTCTAAAAGGTTGAATATAAATTTTTTGTCGCATTAGCTGTCGTCTCATTCCGGACAAGGTGCAGCTTGACTAATTGACTCTCTGAGGAACATGTTATCTAGATCTTTGACGAGGTTAACTTGGTTGACCTCAGGAAAATTGAGCTCAAGTAACCTCCTAGCTGTATGTGTAACTCATCTGTTTCAAGGTTTGGAGACTTCATCAGGCGCCCATGTTTGACCTTGATAGCATGAATTAAAGTTAAGATTTCAGTTGACTAATTAAGGACCTGAATCTCTGTTTGGCTGGAGTAACATTATGTCATTAACCAATTGTTTTGCAGAACATAAATGCAGTGAGTATGAATATACTGTTCTGGATGTTCCAAGCGTTTTTGTCTGCTTTTTTGTTTATTTACTATGAACCAAGTTTAAAATTTTTCTAAGTGCTTCTTGAAGAGTTCTCTGATCTATCATAATGAACCCATTCCCGGATCATGTTTAACACAGCTAATTAGCTGGAGTCTGACTATGGTTATTGTTACGACCTTTTGCCTTTAACTTTCAGATTATGTGGTTGGTAGACATCTTCAGGGAAAATGTCGTGGACATATCAGAACACACTTTGACCATGGAGGTTGAGTTATGTTTTGCATATTATTTTGATGCAGTTGGCTTAGTAAAAACTGTCCTTTGAGTTGCTCAATGTTTGATGGGTGAGCTGCAAAGTCAAAATTAGAATATTAAGGGGTGGTGGATATTGTTGTCAATATGATCAAGTTGAAAGTTGCTATACCATATGAATACAATACAAACATTTAATCTAGTTGGCAATTAATGAATTTGTCATCTTGTCTCCATTCATTTTTGTAGTCCTGCATGTGCTGTAATTGAATGCTTCTTGCTTATGGAGACCCTGGGAAGATGGTAGCTGTCTTGAGAAGTCTCAGAAAGTTTGGCATTAATGAAGTTGAAAGAACTAGGAAGGTAATATTATTTATTCGATGATGCTGCATTAGCTGATGAATGTTTGAGCAGGATGGTTGCTTAGGGTGCATTTTGTTTGAGCTTGGCTTTAACTAATGTGTGATTCAGGGTAACTGCCAATATATGATTTTCCTTTTCTTGTGGTGGTTGAATGTGTCATTTAATTTATGTGTGTGGGTTTGGGGGTAGTGGCGTAATATTGGGTTCTGGCAAAGTATTCCTAAAGGGCTATGCTCCTCCTCATTTTGGACTATGTTAGGGAGATTATCCTCATCTATTTGAGTCAATTTAAAGATTTCATATCTTCCAATTTCTTCTTGTCCTCAAAATTTTTTATAGCCACCAGTTTCAAGTATATCTCGTATAACTTCTGATCTGAATGACACTCATAGATTGCATTGAGAAGGGAGAAGAAGGGTGAGACAGCTCCGCTTTGGAGGTTTTCTGCAGCTTCCTATCCAGATCTTGAAGGAACAAAACAATACCCATTGAGGCTAATTCAGACAGTGCAAGTCAGCAAGTCAATGGAAGGCCCATTAACGGCAGCCTTATTGCTGTCTCAAGGGTACATATGCTGAGCTACTGTACTGTACTATTATTTATTTTCTTTATGTATCTTATTAATCGCCTCTATATGATCAATGCCTGTTAGTTATTTCAAAATTTGGGCAAGAATTAAATTAACGTGAATTAGCGTCATCCATGCACCAAAATTTATAAACTTAATATGGTGGCCAAATTCCCAAGCGTTCAGATTTTCAGAATACGGTTTTTCCTGTTATATGACTATTTGAAAGGTTGTTCCTTGATGGGAGGAAATCTATAAATTTTGTGGCATCGTGATTGGTTACTTTGGATTGAAAGGACTCATAACTAAATTTGTGGCTAGTTAAAGACTCATGAGAAGATTACATTTACTTTGGTTATAAGTTATAACTAAAGGTTAGTAAATTATTATTATTATTTTTTATTATTATTATTATAGTTGCGCGCGTCCCCATATAAAATTTATTTCTGACAAGCAAACCTTTTCAAGATGAGCTACATCCAGGTCTGGTTCTTCTTTATAGTTGAAAGCTTTATCCTTCAGCAAATCAACCTAAAGAATTATAAGAAACAATAGTTAAAATTGCATAAAATCATCACTATTTCTATGCACAAAAATATGACAAACAAATAATGTTTTCTGAACCTACACACACACACAATGGCTCACTTTTAACAACATAACTGTTGTCCATGTACCTAGCAAGTTGGCCGACAAGCTGCCCAACAGCGCCATAGGCTGCAGCAGACACAAATTAACACGTA
Source organism: Jacaranda mimosifolia (assembly GCA_018894105.1). Taxonomy (NCBI): domain Eukaryota; kingdom Viridiplantae; phylum Streptophyta; class Magnoliopsida; order Lamiales; family Bignoniaceae; genus Jacaranda; species Jacaranda mimosifolia. Next base: position 38,818,485 of record CM032117.1, on the reverse strand, counting down.
ATCATATCTCTTAAGGGCACAAATCTCACAGAAATTAAACCAACATAAACTGTAAATCCACTCACATAATGATAATTGAACACAAATATTCAGCTCCATAATCAGATAAATGAAGTCTTAATCCACCGGAAAATATCAACAAATCAATGAAAGAATTAATGGCTCTTATATGTTATAGTATCATTTTTTTGATTTAAGGTTTATTAAATAAAATAATTTATTAGTTGATCTCTTGGTAAAAATGGCACTAAAAAACTGCAACTCTTTCAGAGAAGTACCACATGAAGTTGAAATTCCCCGAATTGAGTGTGTTGGAATAGTGCCAGGCAAGCCAATTAGATTGGCCTTGCATAAGCTATTTCCTTGCAAAACAATTTTGATTGAATGATATTCTTTATACGGTTATCTTCTCTTATGCTCTTTGTTATTTCACTTACATTTGGATGAAGCCTCTAGATCACTCATGACTACGGGACTTGGTTTGATAACCATGGAATAAGTCACACACAGTCGTGATTTTAAAATTTTCAAGTCGTAGGATCTTACGAGATAGGGCATCTAAGATCCAGATAGACTTGCACTAACGATGCACAAATCAAAAAGTTGGATATTGCTCCATTCCATGAGCAACCGTATGAGATATGGGTACATGTTAGTGGGTGCTTGTTAGAAAACAAGGCACTGAAGGCCCCCACCAGAGAACCCACTAGATAGCCGTAGTGGCAAGTTGGTAGTGACAAGTTCTCTAGCTTACGCTAATGCATATTATTAGTCTTCTGACATGAGGATCCATGGTAACCTTGTGCCTAGTCCTCATGCTTTGACTCTTTCTTGACCATTTAGTGGGTCTTCCGGGTTGAGGTTGGGTATGAACTACTTGGCATGGAGGTTTGTGAGATCCAATATGGAATTCAACTCTTTGCTTTTGTGAAGGGCGAGTGCATCTCCTATGTATTCTATAATGATCAATTCCAAGAAATTCTTGCGCAAGGTGGTGTGACAATTTGGAAAAGGAGTTTCCAAAGATGATGACACATAAAGGAATCAAACATTGAGAATAGAAACATAGCATCGAGGCTATTAGGGAGCTGACAAATATCTTACCCTAGGCTTCTTTTGATAGATAGGAGACGGGACTGTATTTGCATGGTAACGTAGAGCTATAATGGTTTTCCAAAACATTCAGTTCGGCCAATTAGTTGGGCTCCATTAGCTTGAGGTTGGACATCGACCATGGAGATTGGGTACTCTTCAATTAATGAGATTAATTGAATTTCTCTTGCATTTTAATTACATTTGAAATCTAATTAGTTGCATGGAGCAATGGAGACCTTTGGAGGCATGGAGACTTTTGAAGACCCATGAATGTATGGGATATACTCATACAATAACACATATGGCTCTAAGTGCACCACTTGGTTAGGCTCATGGTCATCCCACCCTTGGAGCATGCTAGGTGTATTTATTTATTTATGTTTTTCATATCCTATTAATGCATGAGATGCATGTTTAGGGTATAGAAAATCTAAATAAGAAGATAAAATGATGAGATATTTGCAAGCAAAAACCCTCCACTTAGAATGTCTAAGTGTTTTATCAAATATTAAGTCAAAATGGATATAAATTAAAAGAGTTTTGATTAATCCAAGCCTTATACTAGTAGTATGTGGCATGACAATGCTACTATTGTTTGTGTGATGTCTCACGAGTCATCGGTCACATTTATAATGGAAAGCTGCGACCATATACTTAGCGTATGATGCACCTTTGGTTTGAGAACACCCATGCATTATCACACGAGTTGTGGGATGTCTTGGTGCTCGTCTCGAATCAAAGTTTGATTGGTAGGTCTGACTTAGCACCTATTACTGTGGATGTCTCACGAGTTATGGGTCCACATGAAAAGTGAGACAAAATATATCAAGAGTTGCATGAGATGCAATTAGCAAAAGTTGCTTACCCTTCAATTGTTTGTGGATGTCTCACGAGTCCAGGGTCCACTTGTCCTTGGGATCTTGATTCTCACTAGGAAATATGATTTCCCAAATTTTTCTTAGGGGTGAAGAATTTGATAAATAGTGAAAAGAAAACATGCTTGAAAGACCATGAACATATATTTTTTTAAAAAATCAAACTCAACCACATGCTTACACTCTTCTTTTGCCTCTAGTAGATTTTTGTAATCTTCAATCAAAATGGCTAAAAATCCATTCACAAGCATTTTGGAAACTAATAAACTCACCGGGCCAAACTACCAAGATTGGTTAAGAAGCCTTAAAATCATTCTTGACTGTGAAAAGAGGACTTACGTCCTTGATCAAAGTCTTGTGGACACACTTGGTGATGACGCCACCGACGCACAACGTGAAATGTTCATGAAATTTGCTGATGATGATCTACAAGTGAGGTGTGTCATGATAGCATACATGTCCAACGAGGTCCAAAAGACTCATGAGCACATGAAACATGCTTGAGAGATCTATGTACAGTTGCAAAAGTTGTATGGTGTACAAAGTAGACAGGAAAGGTTCACTTTGTCCAAGGAGCTATTTAGGGCAAGGATGAGTGAAGGGTCCAATGTCTATGTTCACGGCCTCAAGATGATTGGACTCATCGAGAAGCTTAGATAGTTAGATGTGGTCATGGACAACGAGCTTTACGTGGATTTGATCCTACAATCATTTCCACCATAATATGATCAATTCGTTATGAACTTCACTATGTCCAAGCAAGATGCTACGATTAACAAATTGATCAATATGCTTGTCACCGCAGAGGCGACTATGAGAAAAGAGAAGCCCCTTATGCTTGCATCCACCTCCAAGTCGAAGGGCCCTATGGGTCCTAGAAAGGAAGGTAAGAGGAAGAAAACTTCTACCTCAAAAGGGAAGCAACCCGAGAAGAGTTCCGGAAGGGTTAAGCAGAAGGTTAAAATCGAAGCTAATTGTTTCCACTGTGGCGAAAAAGGGGTATTGGAAAAGAAATTGCAAAGCTTACCTTGCAACCCTTGAGAATGGTATGTACTTTATTGAAGTGCACATAACGACTAATTCTTCCACATGGGTATTTGATATCGCATGCGGTTTTCACCTTTGTAATTCGTTACAGGGGATGGAAAGAAGACGGAGTCTTCATGAAGGGGATATGATCCTCCATTTAGGAAATGGAGCAAAAGTTGCGGCCACTTTCCAAGGCGTTATTAAGTTTGACTTGGGCATTGCTTGCATTGTACTTGATCCAATTTATTATGTACCCCATCTTGTTAAGAACATTATTTCAATTCCCGTTCAAGATAATGAAGGATTTGATTTTTTTATATCAAATGGGAAGTTGAAGGTATTAAAGAATGGTTCTTTGATTGCTCAAGGTACATTAATAAATGGATTCTACATACTTGATTCTTAAACTTCACTAATGCACATTCAATCAAGTAAGAGAAAGTTAGATATCCAAGCAAATGCCATGTTGTGACATGCAAGACGATGACATATTTCTAAAAATAGGATGAACAATTTAGAAGCTCTTGAAGTACTAAATGTTGTGGCATTGAGGATCTTTCCACTTGTGAATCTTGTTTAAAGGGAAAAATGACCAAGGCTCTCTTTGTAGGACAAATTGAGTGCTTCACAAGTCTCTTGAATTTGATCCATACGGACGTTTGTGGACTACTAAGAGTTAGTGAGGAGAAGAGGCTATTCTTATTTCATCACTTTCATCAATGACTATAGTCGATTCGGACACGTGTTTCTTATGAAAAATAAGTCTCAAGCTTTTGAAAAGTTCAAATAGTATAGGAGTGAAGTGGAAAAGCAATTGGGGCTAAGTATTAAAGCTCTTCGATCAGATTGAAGGGGAGAATACTTGATCACTGAATTCTTGGATTATCTAAAAAAGAATGAGATTCTCTCTCAATGGACTCCACCCGGCATACCCCAACACAATAGAGTAGCCGAGAGAAGAAATCGTACCTTATTGGACATAATGCGTTCTATGATAAGCTTTTTCGATGAACCCATATCCTTTTGGGGATATGCCTTATTAACGGTGGTAAAGCTACTAAATATAGTACCTTCAAAGTCGGTGCCCAAAACACCATATGAGATATGGCATGGCAAAGCACCCTCTTACCAATACCTTAAAATTTGGGGATCTCCTGCCTACATGAGATGGACAGTAGGAGTTAAGTTGGATAGTAGATCCACCTTGTGCAAGTTTGTGGGATACACTAGAGAGTCTATGGGTTATTATTTCTATGATCCCTCGAAACAAAAAATGTTTGTTTTGAAGAACACCACCTTTTTGGAAAGATAATTTCTATTAGATAGAAATGGCATAGTCGTTGAACTTGATGAAGTTCAAGATGATCAAAAAATCCCATAGGCGATGGAAACAAATGAGCAACAAGAGCCTCACACACAACCTCTACGAAGGTCGGACCGAATCAAGAAACAACCCAAAATGTTTAGATTCCTTCATGAAACGGGCCAATTAGATAATGATCTGAAGGCCTATGAGGAAGCCATGTTGGACATAGATTCGGAATGTTGGCCAGAAGCCATGAGATCTGAAATAGACTTCATGTACTCAAACAAAGTATGGACTTTGGTAGATCTACCAAAGGGAGTAGTTCCCGTTGGTTGCAAGTGGATCTATAAACGAAAGATTTTAGTACATGGAGAAGTGGTGACTTTTAAGGTTCGACTAGTGGTAAAGGGTTACACTCAAAGTCTCGGTATCAATTTTGAGGAAACCTTTTCACCGATCGCAATGCCTAAGTCCATTCGGATTCTACTTGCCATAGTCGTATATTATGACTATGAGATATGGCAAATAGATGTGAAAATCGTTTTCCTCAATGGAGACATTGAAGAAAAAATTTATATGAAGCAACCACAAGGTTTTATATCCAAGGGGAGTGAGCAAAAGGTTTGCAAACTCCAGAGATCCATTTATGGACTCAAACAAGCATCATGAAGTTGGAACATACGTTTTGACAAAACAGTCAAATCGTTTAGCTTTGTCAAAAATGTGTATAAACCATGTGTGTATAAGAAGGCTAGTGGGAGTAGTGAATAGTTTATTGTGCTTTATGACATTGACATCCTTCTTATTGGGAATGAGGTAGGAATGTTAGAGTGTACTAATGTATGGTTATCTACATAAATCTTCATGAAGGATTTGGGAGAAATATCCTATGTATTAGGAGTACGTATCTATAGAGATAGATCTAAGAGGATGCTGGGGATATCCCAAATCATGTGCATTGACAAGATAATAAAAAGGTTTAGTATGGAAGAATCCAAGAAGGGATTTCTTCCCATGGGACATGGCATTCATCTCTCTAAGTCTATGGCCCCCAAGATAGATGAAGAGAAACGAAGGATGTCTCACATACCTTATGCCTCCGCTATTGATAGCATAATGTATGCAGTTTAATGTACAAGATCGAATGTGGCCCACTCGCTAAGTGTTACGAATAGGTTCTAATCCAATCCCAATGAGGGTCACTGGATAGCCATGAAAGCAATCCTTAAGCACTTGAGAATGACTAAGGACTTGTTTTTGGTATACGGCAATGGAGAATTTAAACTAGAGGGGTTTTTGGATTCAAATTTCCAATCCGATGTAGATGACCTCAAATTCACTTCTGGATTTATATTTTGCCTCAATAGTGGCACGGTGAGTTAGAAGAGTTCCAAACAAGACACCACGGCCGATTCCACCACTAAAGCAGAATATATTACGACTTCGGAAGCTATAAAGAAAGGTGTTTGGATGAAAAACTTCATTCAAGACTTGAATATAATGCCTAGCATTGCCGAGTCAGTGGTTGTCTATTGTGACAACACCAAGGTAGTGGTGCAAGCTGAAGAGCTAAGATTTCATTAGAAATCAAAGAATATTTTGAGGTGATATCATTTGATCTGGAAGATCATTGATAGAGGCGACATTGAGTGGAGAGAGTTGCCCTGGAAGAGAATATAGCAGGTCCACTGACAAAAACCCCTAACGCAAAAGGTCTTTGAAGAACATTTTGGGAAGATGGGTCTCAAGGCCATGGGGCAATGGCTTTAGGGCAGGTAGGAGATTGTTGGAATAGTGCCCAACAAGCCAATTAGATAAGCCTTATATAAGTTATTTCCTTGTAAAATAATCTTGATTGGATGATATTCTTTATATGGCCATCTTTATCTTATGCTCTTTATTACTTCACTTGTATTTGGATGAAGCCCTTAGATCATTTATGACTACGGGACTTGGTTTGATGATCATGGAATAAGTCTCACACGATCGTGATCTTAAATCTTCTAAGTCGTAGGATCTTATGAGACGGGACATCTAAGATCTGGATAGACTTGCATTAACAATACACAAATCAAAAAGTTGGATATTGCTCCATTCCATGTGCAACCGTATAAGATATAGGTGCATGTTAGTAGGTGCTTATCAAAGAACAAGGCATTGAAGGCCCACCGGAGAACCCACTAGATAGCCGTATGGCAAGTCGATAGTGGTAGGTTCTCCAGCTTACACTAGTGCATATTATTAGTCCTCTGAATTGAGGATCCATGGTAACCTTGTGTCTGGTCCTCATGCTTTGACTCTTTCTTGACCACTTAGCGGATCTTCCAGGTTGAGGTTAGGTATGAGCTACTTGGCATTGAGGTTTGTGAGATCCAAGATGGAATCCGACACCTCGCTTTTGTGAAGGGCGAGCGCATCTCCTATATATTCTATAATGATCGATTCCAAGAAATCCTTGTACAAGGTGGTGTGACAATTTGGAAAATGAGTTTTCTAAATATGAGGTCACATAAGGGAATCGAACATTGAGAATAGAAATATGGCATCGAGGCTATTAGGGAGCCAACAAGTATCTTGCCATGTGCCTCTTTTGGGAGATAGGAGACGGAAGGACTGTATTTGCATGGTAACATAGAGTTATAATGGTTCTCCAAAATATTTATTTCGGCTAATTAGTTGGACTCCATGGGCTTGAGGTTGGACATCGACCATGAAGATTGGATACTCTTCAATTAATGAGATTAATTGAATCGAGTCGATTAGTTTAAAGTGTTTTAAACTAAAATGGATATTTGATATTCAAAAGTCACAAGGAGTTGTGAAACCATGTCCAATGAATGGTAAAACCTATTGGGTCATACACAAAATCCAAATAGCTTCCTATTTGATGGAGAAAAGATTTTCTAAGTGTTAGAAAATTATCTCCTAGTGGACCGATTTTGAGATGCCAATTTTGAAGGTCAATTTTGGCTTGATTAATTTAAGTGTTAAATTAGCCAATTAATTTAATGAGTTAAATTGGACCAATAATTAAGGAGTTAATTATTTGGTGCCAATATAATCATCAATTGATCAAGCTAACTTAAAGAGTCAAGTTAACAAAATTCAAGCTTAAGAGTTGAGCTTGTTTGACTTAAGAGTTAAGTCAAATGTTAATTAATTAAATTAAAGTGTTTAACTTAATTAACGGGAAGAACACATTTTGGAGGAAAATTTCAAATGAAATGTTCATTTGAATTAGCATTTTAATTAATTTCATTTCATTTGAATTAGCATTTTAATTAACTTGAATTAGATCTTAAATGTAATTAAAATGCAAGTGAAATTCAATTTAGATTTGAATATGCATTTGCCACTTTGGTAAAATGCAAGTTGGTCACCCCTTATCCTCATGGGAGGTGTGATGCCACCTTGGCATCACACCTTTCAGCCTCTATATATAGATATAGAAGAGGGGGCTGGTCATTATGTCAAAAGGTGTGAAGAATTAGATCCTCCACCATTCCCTCCAAAATCCTAGCAAGCATTGCATTCATGTGTTGAAAGCTTTGCTCTCTTCTTCTTCTTTCCTACCAAAAATAGGCCTCCACCGTAACTTATCTCTGGCCTTATTCCATGTTATAGGTTAGATATTTTGGAAGATCTATTTGGTGTGTGGATCATATCAATGAGGCAAACTAGTTTGTTTGCCACGGTTTGGAGATCCACTTGCACAAAGTCTGATTTGGCAATTTTCTCCAGGGAAATCCAGAAAGATTTTCAATTTCAATTTTTTAATGAGGGTTCCCCAAGGTGTTGATCATCTCCAGAATTTGTTTGGTGATTTTTGGAGGTGATTTGATGGTGGTAAAAATCGCTCCACTCCTGCTGCACATTTTCTGGCAGTTTCTGGATTGGTGAAAATTCACCTCATTCTTCTTGGATTTTGCGATTTCAAGGTAACACTCTATCCAAATCTAAATCTTAAGCATGATTTGATCCTATTTGGTATGTAAGCACTAGTTTATTAAGCTTTTGAAGTTTTTATAATTGCATCCTAGTGCCTTGCTAGCTTTCTCAAGTGGTATATGAGCTTAGATCATGCTTTGATTTGGATTTCCTTTGGATGATTGATTCATATGATGGATTAATCTAGATCACCAAATTCTTGATTCATATGATGAATTGGAGTGTTTGGTTGATGTTGTGTGTGGCTCTTTGATTGATGAGTTGAATGCATGCTATTATATGTTTTAAGTGTTGATTCATGTTTTAGTATGTTTCAATTCATAGTGATAAATGTTGAGTGTTGATTTAGCATTTATTGATGTTATATGTTGATATAGCATGTTGTTGTTTGATCAAAAGAGCTTTGGTCATTTTTGGATCTAATTTGATTGGAGTTGTATTGGAGACTTCGAAGAATAGGATTCTAGCTTTTTCTAATTTTTGAAGGCATGATTGAGCACTTGAATTTTTATTTTTAAACGAGGTTTTGAATCTGAAAATTCATCTATAATGTGTGTTTTAATGTTGGGAACATGTGCTAAAATTATTGGTGCATGAAAGTTGAGTGGGAAAATGGCTTGACATACTTGGAAGCCCCAAACCAGGGGCTGCCGAGCGCTGGCGGAGCATGCGCGCGTCCTACCCAACCATGCACCGAGGCTGGGCGGCAATCCCAATTTTTGGGTTTTGGTGAGTCTTGAGCCTATTTTTCAACGCCTTTTGTACTTGAAATATTTTTGCACCACACATAATAGATGCACAAATGTTGTGCAAGTTCTCAAAATTATGTTTGACATTTTTTAATGCTTTTTAAAATTAGTTAAAGTTGATCTTCCAATTATGGCATAAATGTTATGCTTGTTCAATTATTTGTGTATGAGATAAGCATTTAATTGTTAGAATTAATTGTTAATTCTAGATTTATTTATTGTTCATTTAATTGTTGAATGGATGATGAATGAATAGGGATGATCATGAGCCTTTAATATTGATTTTATTTGTTTCAAGTTGTTGAAATGGATTGAATTAAATTGAGGCTTGCATGCCTCTTTTTTTTAACCTTGTAAATGTTATGAGAGTAGAATAACTAGGAGTGAGGATTTCCTATTTATGTGGTTGTTGCATGGAGCAATGGAGACCTTTGGAGGCATGGAGACTTTTAAAGACCCATGAATGTATGGGATATACTCATACAATAACACATATGGCTCTAAGTGCACCACTTGGTTAGGCTCATGGTCATCCCACCCTTGGAGCATGCTAGGTGTATTTATTTATTTATGTTTTTCATATCCTATTAATGCATGAGATGCATGTTTAAGGAATAGAAAATCTAAATAAGAAGATAAAATGATGAGATATTTGCAAGCAAAAACCCTCCACTTAGAATGTCTAAGTGTTTTATCAAATATTAAGTCAAAATAGATATAACTTAAAAGAGTTTTGATTAATCTAAGCCTTCTACCAATAGTATGTGGCATGACGATGCTACCATTATTTGTGTGATGTCTCACGAGTCGTGGGTCATACTTATAATGGAAAGCTATGACCATATACTTAGCATATGATGCACCTTTGATTTGAGAACGCCCATACATTGTCACATGAGTCGTGGGATGTCATGGTGCCCATCTCAAATCAAAGTTTGATTGGTAGGTCCGACTTAACACCTATAACTATGGATGTCTCACTAGTCGTGGGTCCACATAAAAGTGAGGCAAAATATATCAAGAGTTGCATGAGATGCAATTAGCAAAAGTTGCTTACCCTTTGATTGTTTGCGGATGACTCACGAGTCGTGGGTCCACTTGCAAGTATGATTAAGAAATATGATTTCCCGAATTCTCTTTGGGGGTGAAGAATTTGATAAAGTAGTGGGGGAAAAACATGCTTCAAAGGCCATGAACATGTTTTTTTCTAGTATCAAACTCAACCACATGCTTACACTCTTCTTTTGCCTCTAGTAGATTTTCGTAATCTTCAATCAAAATGGCTAAAAATCTATTCACAAGCATTTTGGAAACTAATAAACTCACCGGTCCAAACTACCAAGATTGGTTAAGAAGCCTTAAAATCATTCTTGACTTAAAAAGAGGACTTACGTCCTTGATCAAAGTCTCGTGGACATACTTGGTGATGACGCCACTGATGCACAACGTGAAACCTTCATGAAATTTGCTGATGATGATCTACAAATAAGGTGTGTCATGATGGCATCCATGTCCATGAAAAATGAGGTCCAAAAGAATCATGAGCACATGAAACATGCTTGAGAGATCGATGTATAATTGCAAGAGTTGTATGGTGTACAAAGTAGACAAGAAAGGTTCGCTTTGTCCAAGGAGCTATTTAGGGCAAGGATGAGTGAAGGGTCCAATGTCCATGATCATGGCCTCAAGATGATTGGACTCATCGAGAAGCTTGGATAGTTATATGTGGTCATGGACAGCAACGTTACGTGGATTTGATCCTATAGTCATTGCCACCATCATACGATCAATTCGTTATGAACTTCACTATGTTGATCAAAATGCTTGTGACCGCGGATGCGGCTATGAGAAAAGAGAAGCCCCTTATGCTTGCATCCATCTCCAAGTTGAAAGGTCCTAGGGGTCCTAGAAAGGGATGTAAGAGGAAGAAAACTTCTACCTCAAAAGGGAAGCAACCCGAGAAAAGTTTCGGAAGGGTCAAGGAGAAGGTTAAAATCGAAGCTAGTTGTTTCCATTGTGGCGAAAATGGGCATTGGAAAAGAAATTGCAAAGCTTACCTTGCAACCCTTGAAAATGGTATGTACTTTATTGAAGTGCACATGACAACTAATTCTTCCATATGGGTATTTGATATCGCATGCGGTTCTCACCTTTATAATTCGTTACAGGGGATGGAAAGAGAAGGAGTCTTCGTGAAGGGGATATAATCCTCCACTTAGGAAATGGAGCAAAAGTTGCAGCCACTTTTCAAGACAGTATTAAGTTGGACTTGGGCAATACTTGCATTGTACTTGATCTAGTTTATTATGTACCCCTTCTTGTTAAGAACATTATTTCAATTCCCGTTCTAGATAATGAAGGATTTGATTTTTCTATATCAAATGGGAAGTTGAAGGTATTAAAGAATGGTTCTTTGATTGCTCACGGTACATTAATAAATGGATTCTACATACTTGATTCTCAAACTTCACAAATACATATTCAATCAAGTAAGAGAAATTTAGATATCTAAGAAGATGCCATGTTGTGGCATGAAAAACAAGGACATATTTCTAAAATTAGGATGAATAATTTAGAAGCTCTCGAAGTACTAAATGTTGTGGCATTAAGGATCTTCCTACCTATGAATCTTGTTTAAAGGGAAAAATGACCAAGGCTCCCTTTTGAAAGCAAGAGTAGCATTAGGATCCATAAATCAAAACTTAATAAGCTTGAAAATTACTAAGCTACTCAAGCTACCAATGATCTAGTCATGCTATAGATCTGGCTTAGCATGAAGAATTACCTCTTGTAGCTCAAAATCAAGGAGAAGATCAACTCTCTCTCACTAGTCCAAAAATTATCTGGAACTGGCACAGCAGAAAGATGACAACGTTTGCCCATGCTATACTGCTCCAAAAAAAAAATTAAATATGGAACACCTCCATACATAGGGGAAGCTACTTTGAAAATTTTGAGCCAAAAATCCTTTTGGATCTCTCCATAAAAATTCGCCAACTGGAAGCTACTGCAAGTGGATCTCCAAAATCGAACAAGTCAATCGCCTTGCCTCTATTGATACGATCCACACACCAAGCAATCTTCCAATTTCCCATCACTAGAATATGGAGTTAGAGAGGAGAAAATGAGGTAAAAGAGGCCGATTTTCAAGTTGGGAAGAAGAAGAAATGCAAAGCTTCAATTCATGATGTAATGCATGGAGAGAGAGATTTTGGAGGGAATGCAAGAATCTAATTCTCACACTTTTCAGCCATTAATTTCGAAATTTGCATGCTCTTTATATCTATATGTAGAGAGTGAAATGTGTGATGCTAGTTGGCATCACACCTTCCTCAAGGTGACCGCCCAAGTGGCATGCCAAGTTGGCAAAATTCAAATTCAAGTCTTACTTGAATTTCAAGTGCATTTCAATTTCATTTGAAATCTAATTCCAAATTAATTAAGATGCTAATTTAAATGAGCACTTCATTTAAATTTTCCCTCCAAAAAGTATTCTTCCCATTAATTAAATTAAACCCTTTAATTTAATTAATTAACCTTTGATTTAACTCTTAAATCAAACAAGCTTAACTTTAAACTTAAATTAGTCAACTTTTCCAATTGATGGCAATATGGTACCAAATAATTAACTCCTTAATTATTAGTCTAATTTAACTCTTAAACTAGTTGATTAATTTAACACTTAAATTAATCAAACTAAAATTGACCGTTGGATTGGACCCTTGAAAATCGGTCACCAAAAGGTGAATTTTCTGACACTTAGAAAATTGCTCTACCAATTTTGGAAGCTATTGTTCTACCATTCATTGGACATGGGCTCACAACTCTTTGTGACTTTTGAATATCTTATATTCATTTTAGTTTAAAACTCCTTTTAAACTAATCGACTCAATTCAATTAATCTCATTAATTGAAGAATACCCAATCTCCATGATCAATGTCCAACTTCAAGCCCATGGAGCTCAACTAATTGGCCGAAATGAATATTATGGAGAGCCATCATAGCTTCACGCGTACCATGCAAATACGGTCTTTCCATCTCCTATCTCCCGAAAGAGGCCTAGGGCAAGATATTTGTCGACTCCCTAGTAGGCTTGATACTATGTCTCTATTCTCAATGTTCTATTCCCTTGTGTGACCTCATCTTTAGAAAACTCCTTTTTCAAATTGTCACGCCACCTTGCACAAGGATTTCTTAGAATCGATCATTATAGAACATATAGGAGATGCACTCGCCCTTCACAAAAACGAGGAGTCGGATTCCATTTTAGATCTCACAAACTTCCATTCCAAGTAGCTCATGCCCAACCTCAACCCGAAAAACTCGCTAAGTGGTCAATGAATAGTTAAAGCATGAGGACCGGACACAAGGTTACCATGGATCCTTATGTCAGATGACTAATAATATGCACTAACGTAAGTGGGAGAATTAACTACTACCGACTTGCTACTATGGCTATCTAGTGGATTCTTCAGAGGGTCTTTAGTGCCTTGTTCTCTAGCAAGCACCCACTAACATGCACCCGTATCTGATACGGTTGCTCATGGAACGGAGCAATATCCAACTCTTGGTTTTATGTATCATTGGTGTAAGTCTATTCGGATCTCAGATGCCCCGTCTCGTAAGATCCTATGACTTGGAAGATTTAAGATCACGACCGTGTAAGACTTATTTCATGGTCACCGAACTAAGTCTTGTAGTCATGTGTGATCTAAGGGCTTCATCCAAATGCAAGTGAAGTAATATAAAGCATAAGATGAATGTGGCCATATAAAGAATATCATTCAATCAAGATTATTTTACAAGGAAATAGCTTTTCAAAGCCAATCCTATTGGCTTGCCAAGCACTATTCCAACACCTTTGTAGGACAAACGAAGCGCTCCACAATTCTCTTGGATTTGATTAATATGGACGTTTGTGGACCACTATGAGTTAGTGGGAGATAAGGCTATTCCTACTTCATCACCTTCATCGATGACTATAGTCGGTTTGGACACGTGTTTCTTATGAAAAACAAGTCTGAAGCCTTTAAAAATATCAAAAAGTATAGGAGCGAAATGGAAAAGCAATTGGGGCTAAGCATTAAAGCTCTTCAATCGGATCGAGGGAGAGAATACTTGAGCACCGAATTCTTGGATTATCTAAAAGAGAATGAGATTCTCTCTCAATGAACTCCACCCGGCACACCCCAACACAATAAGTAGCCGAAAGGAGAAATCATTCCTTGTTGGACATGGTGCATTCCATGATGAGCTTTTTCGATGTGTCCTATCCTTTTGGGGATACGCTTTATTAACGGCGGCGAAGCTACTAAATATAGTACCTTCGAAGTCGATGCCCAAAACACCATATGAGATATGGCACGGCAAAGCACCCTTTTACCAATACCTCAAGGTTTGGGGATCTCTCGCCTACGTGAGACAAACAGTGGGAGATAAGTTGGATAGTAGATCCACCTTGTGCAAGTTTGTGGGATACCCTAGAGAGTCTATAGGTTATTATTTCTATGATCCCTCGGAACAAAAGGTGTTTGTTTCGTGGAACGCTACCTTTTTGGAAAGGCAATTTCTATTAGATAAAAATGGTGTTGTCGTTGAACTTGATAAAGTTCAAGATGATCAAAAAATCCCAAAGCAATGGAAACAAATGAGCAACAAGAGCCTCACACACAACCTCTAAGAAGGTTAGACCGAATCAAGAAGCAACCCCAAAGGTTCGAATTCCTTCATAAAATGGGCCAATCGGATAATGATCCGAAGACCTATGAGGAAGTTATGTTGGAGATTGATTCGGGATATTGGCTAGAAACAACGAGATCTGAAATGTACTCCATGTACTCAAACAAAGTATGAACTTTGGTAGATCCACCAAAGGGAATAGTTCTTATTGGTTGCAAGTGGATCTATAAGCGAAAGATTGGAGTAGATGGAGAAGTGGTGACTTTTAAGACGTGATTAGTGGCAAAGGGTTACACTAAAAGACCCGGTATCAATTTTGAGGAAATCTTTTTACCGATCACAATGCCTAAGTCCATTTGGATTCTACTTGCCATAGCAGCATATTATGACTATGAGATATGGCAAATAGATGTGAAAACAGCTTTCCTCATTGGAGATATTGAAGAACAAATTTATATGAAGCAACCTCAAAGTTTTACATCCAAGGGAAGTGAGCAAAAGGTTTGCAAACTCCAGAGATCCATTTATGGACTCAAACAAGCATCCCGAAGTTGGAACATATGTTTTGACAAAACAGTCAAATCGTTTGGCTTTGTCAAAAATATGCATGAACTATGTGTGTATAAGAAGGCTAGTAGGAGTAATGTACAGTTTATTGTGCTTTATGTCAATGACATCCTTCTTATTGGGAATGAGATACGAATATTAAAGTATACTAAACCGTGGTTATCTACACAATTCTCCATGAAGGATTTGGGATAAGCATCTTATATATTAGGAATATGTATCAATAGAGATAGATCTAAGAGGATATTGGGGCTATCTCAAACCCCGTACATTGGCAAGATACTAAAGAGGTTAGTATGGAAGAATCCAAGAATGGATTTTTTCCCATGGGATATGGCATTCGTCTCACCAAGTCTATGGCTCCCAAGATGGAGGAAGTGAAACGCAGGATGTCTCACATACCTTATGCCTCCACTATTGATAGCATAATATATGCAGTTTAATGTACAAAATCGGATGTGGCACACTCGCTAAGTGTTACAAGTAGGTTCCAATCCAATTAAATACTTAAGAAGGACTAAGGACTTATTTTTGGTCTACGGCAATGGAGAATTGAAACTAGAGGGGTTTTCGTATTCAAGTTTTCAATCCGATGTAGAAGACCTCAAATCCACTTCTAAATTTATATATTGCCTCAATGGCGGTGCGGAGAGTTGGAAGAGTTCCAAACAAGACACCACGGACGATTCCACCACTAAAGTATATTATATTACGGCTTTGAAAGTTGCAAAGGAAGGTGTTTGGATGAAAAACTTCATTCAAGAGTTGAATGTAGTGCCTAGCATTGCCGAGCTAGTAGTTGTCTATTGTGACAACACCAGGGCAGTGGTGCAAGCCAAAGAGCTAAGATCGTATTAGAAATCAAAGCATATTTTGAGGCAATATCATTTGATCCAGAAGATCATTAATAGAGGTGGCATCGAGTGGAGAGAGTTGCCTTGGAAGAGAATATAGTAAATTTACTGACAAAACCCCTAACGCAGAAGGTCTTTGAATAACATGTTGAGAAAATGGGTCTTAAGGCCATGGGGCATTGGCTTTTGGACAAGTAGGAGATTGTTGGAATAGTGCCCAACAAGCTAATTAGATTGGCCTTATATAAGTTATTTTCTTGTAAAACAATCTTGATTGAATGATATTCTTTATATGATCGTCTTTATCTTATGTTTTTTATTACTTCACTTGCATTTGGATTAAGCTCCTAGATCACTCATGACTACGAAACTTGGTTTGATGACCATGGAATAAGTCTCACATGATCGTGATCTTAAATCTTCCAAGTTATAAGATCTTACGAGACGAGGCATCTAATATCCTGATAGACTTGCACTAACGATGCACAAATTCAAAAGTTGGATATTGCTCCATTCCATGAGCAACCGTATGAGATATGGGTACATATTAGTGGGTACTTGTTAGAGAACAAGGCACTGAAGGCCCACTGGAGAACCTACTAGATAGCCTTAGTGGCAAGTTCTCCAGCTTACGCTAGTGCATATTATTAGTCCTCTGACCTGAGAATCCATGGTAACCTTGTATCTGGTCCTCATGCTTTGACTCTTCCTTGACCACATAGCGGGTCTTTCGGGTTGAGGTTGGGAATAAGCTACTTGGCATGGAGGTTTCTGAGATCCAAGATAGAATTCGACTTGTCGCTTTTATGAAGAGCAAGTGCATCTCCTATGTATTCTATAATAATCGATTTCAAGAAACCCTTGCGCAAGGTGGTGTGACAATTTGGAGTTTTCCAAATATGAGGTCACACAAGGGAATCGAACATTGAGAATAAAACCATAGCATCGAAGCTATTAGGGAGTCGACAAATATCTTGCCCTAGGTCTCTTTCGGGAGATAGAAGATGGAATGACAGTATTTGTATAGCAAGCATAGAGCTATAATAGTTCTCCAAAATATTCATTTCGGTCAATTAGTTGGGCTCCATGGGCTTGAGGTTAGACATCGACCACGGAGATTAGGTACTCTTCAATTAATGAGATTAATTGAATCGAGTCGATTAGTTTAAAAGTGTTTTAAACTAAAATGAATATTTGATATTCAAAAGTCACAAGGAGTTGTGAGCCCATGTCCAATGAATGGTAGAACATATTGAATCACATGCAAAAGCCAAATAGCTTCCTATTTGATGGAGAAAATATTTTCTAAGTGTTAGAAAATTATCTCCTAGTGGATTGATTTTGAGGTGCCAATTTTGAAGGTCAATTTTGGCTTGATTAATTTAAGTGTTAAATTAATCAATTAATTTAAGGATTTAATTATTTGGCGCCAATATAACCATCAATTGATCAAGTTAACTTAAAGAGTCAAGTTAAAAAATTCAAGTTTAAGAGTTGAGCTTGTTTGACTTAAGAGTTAAGTCAAATGTTAATTAATTAAATTAAAGTGTTTAACTTAATTAATGGGAAGAACACATTTTGGAGGAAAAATTCAAATGAAATGTTCATTTGAATTATCATTTTAATTAACTTGAAATTAGATTTCAAATGGAACTAAAATGCAAGTGAAATTCAAATTAGATATGAATTTGCATTTGCCTCCTTGGCAAAATGCAAGTTGGCCGCCCCTTCTCCTCATGGTAGGTGTGATGCCACCTTGGAATCACACCTTTCAGCCTCTATATATAGATATATAGAGAGAGAGAGAGAGGGCTGGTCATTATGTCAAAAGGCGTGAAGAATTAGATTATCCACCATTCCCTCCAAAATCCTAGCAAGCATTGCAATCATGTGTTGAAAGCTTTGCTCTCTTCTTCTTCTTCCCTACCAAAAATTGGCCTCTACCATAGCTTATATCTGCCTTATTCCAACTTATATGCTAGAGATTTTGGAAGATCTATTTGGTGTGTGGATCATATCAATAGAGGTAAACTAGTTTGTTTGCTAGGGTTTGGAGATCCACTTGCACAGAGTCCGATTTGGAAATTTTCTCCAGGGAATTCCAGAAATATTTCAATTTGAATTTTTTACTGAGAGTTCCAAAAGGTGTTGATCATCTCCAGAATTTTTTTTGTGATTTTTGGAGGTGATTTGATTGTGGTAAAAATCGCTCCACTCCTGCTGCGCATTTTCTGGCAGTTTCTGGATTGGTGAAAAGTTCACCTCATTCTCTTTGGATTTTGCAATTTCAAGGTAACACTCTATCCAAATCTAAATCTTAGGCATGATTTGGTCCTAGATAGCATGTAAGCACTAGCTTATTGAGCTTTTGAAGTTTTTATAATTGAATCCTAGTCCTTACTAGCTTTTAGAGTGGAACTAAAGAAGCTATTGGCAACTTGCAAGCAATCAGGGAGTACTACACCAATATCTTAAAAAACATTAAGTTCTCACTCCTAGGATTGCCTAAACAAAGGAGCTGTAGGACAGCAAAAAGAAAGACAAGGGTAAAGGCGTTTTTCAAGACTCTAATATCATGGTGATGCTTACTCCAGGAAATTCCTTCCGAAATATTTGACCATGCTGCAAGCGGCGTCCCTTTCTATTTTGTGAGTACTTCCAATAGGATGTTCTTGACTAATTCATGATTTTTTTTCTTTATTTTGAAACTGTGATATATTTCTGATTTTGAACTATACATTTTAGACTTGAATAAAGCCAACCTATATGGGGGTTGCACCATCTTATTATTAAATTACTTAAATGAATTTCATTTTTTTTTATGATAATTGTCTCTTATCATTGCTTGAATTTTTTAGTTGCTTGCGCACCCTTCTCCCTGAAGCATACTATAATTTTTTTTTGAGGTGCTTATGCACTCTGCTCTTCGGAGCACACTTGGAATTTTGAGGCACTTGCTCACCTCTCTCTTCGTAGCATACTCGATTTTATTGAGGTGCTTGTATGCTGCTCTTTGGAGTATACTGCTCCTCCAAGAGTGTGGTTATCTTGCATAAGCTTACTAAACATTTTCCATAGAGGTAAGTGGTTGCATCATTACGATGTATGACAAATGACTACGACATAAAAAAGAATTTGCTTAAGCCTACTGTGAGGCCTCCCAGGAGGTATGTGGTTGCACCTTTGAAGGTGATCATTTAACCCCTTCGAGGCACATGGCCGGTGGAACCCCTTCTACTATAAAGGATTCGATGTCCGATGATAACACCTATTAAACGAGGCCTAGACTCTAATGTCACTCCGATTCATAACCTTTACAAGCTTTCACCAAAGAGGCACCTAATTTTTGCCGTGATAAATGACTAAGTAATGCAACATATCCTCTCCCTTGAGGCATCTAAATAATCTCAATGAGACTAATTGATTATTACTAAAGACCTCCTTAACGAGACTCATATTTGCTTTCATGTGTCTTTCTATGTGATTAGATAAAACCCCTTTGTATGGACTAGTAACAAAAATCAATAAAAAGAGGCTCCGCGCCTTTCTCACGCGTCCCTATAATGCATTAAGCTCATATTAATAACGTAATCCTACTTGGAAGTCAGCCAATTGACTAAGTGTACACATGAATCTGACTAAGATTTTATAAGTCATTTGCTAAGTGCCAAGTTTCAACAAAAATCCTGAATGCTCCCCTAAAAAGTTCTATGTACCAAAAGAATAAATTTCGCTACGCTTCAAAAAACTTCATTGTCCTAGAAAAATTGCATGGTCAGGGGCTTAGTGCGGAGCATCTCGGTTGGGTGCTCTGCAAGCACCCAACATGCAGCGACATGACTGGGCATGCCCATCAATGGCTAGCATCCCATACAACTCCTGGATGTCTACTTGATAGTCTTCGTAACAGCTGCTCTAAATGGGCAACCAATGCATGGTAATATGTAAATGATGTCACAAAACAAATAGAATCATAAAAGGTGAATCTTCAAAGTAACTCAATGCTAGAACGAGTCGGAAAATACTCTAACTCTCATAACAAAGATATGAAGTCTGACCATACGGTGAATGCAAACACTACTCTATATTTCACTAATACTTAGATATTTAAAGAGAAACAAAGGGGGCTCGTGAAAACCACAATCTTTGTGAGATCCCCTAAAGAGACTCACTAAGAGATACCCTTGATAATGGGATTGCAATCGTGTATAGTGAAAAAATCGTCAAAACGCAAAGTGTCATCTTCATGATGAGACCTTTAAAAATTGCACAAAATAATATAGTGTGACAGTACATATCAAAAGGTCCTCAAAGAAACATCCCCATGAGGTACTCTGAAGGGCTCCTAGAACAACTTAACTTTGTAAGAGAACCTAAGAGATATTTGAAGCATAGAACCTTGCCAACAAAATTTCTAAGTCATTTGTTGAGCACATAGATTTGCCAAAAATCCTAAGGGATCTCCGAGATGCCAAACTTAGCAAGAAATTCTAAGTTACATTTGAAAACCTCCTCAGGTCCCTACCAAACATGTAAACGTAATGTTAGTCACCCGAACATATCCCTAAGTATCTACTGGGTGCCGAGCATGACAATAGTCACCAACATACCTTCTTGGGTGCTCATTAGGCACTCAAGTTGAAATTAGTCACCTAAACATGTCCCTAGGTGCTCACGGGCCATCTGAGCACAACATCAATCCCCAACCACCCCTCGAGCACCTATTGAGTTCCTGAGCACGATATTAGTTGCCTCAATGCATCTTCCAGCCCCTGAGTCTGTTAGAGACTCTAACTTGTCAAAGAACATGACCTAATGTCTCAAAATATCTAAATCCCCAAGCAGGAGTGAACACTTGATGCAAAAATATCAACGCCAAATAAGGACTCATAAATTAAGAAAGTGACATAACATCAAGGGAAAATCCTCGTGAATGTAACGAAGTCAGTCTTACCATAACTGTTACTGCAAAGACACCTGCCTAATGAGTACCTAGAGCCCCCTCCAAAAAAATCACGAGTTATCTTAAACGCTTATATTGGCTATGGAAATAGCCTCACAAGCTTGAGAAAATGCCTAAGTACTTGAGATAATACAAGAATCCACAATGTGATCCTAAAAGATCTTGAGAAAAAAAGCTCTATGAAAAGTTCTAAGTCGTATGCGGGACACGAGGCGAGATATGTTCCAACTTTGCTACAATACATAAGTCCATGCACTTATATCTGACCTATGCGTAGGTGCTACTAGCCTTAAAAGACTACTCCTCTCATAGAGCAAAGTCAACATGATTCTAAATCCTTTAGAGAGAACTTACTCTTTGCAAATATTGAAAAATATTATGTCTGAAAACTTGAGACTTGATGGAGTTCACCTAAGCATGAAACATTTAAATGAAGTCTTAAGAGTTGAACCCTCCAAGCTCTTCAATACTTAAATACTATTCTCGAGATTTTTTTTAAAGTTCCCCCATGACATTGTGCTAATTCCTAGCACTCATCTAATCTTATCATAGAATATACTGGTCATGTTTATTAAGGGAATAAGCACCCAACTATATTTGATAAAATGCCCAATTCAGGCCCAAAGAAGGTGCCGGGATGGATGCCCAACTAGTGTCGGTGGATGCCTTCCACGTGGGTGCCCAGTAAGAGCTTGGGACAAGTGCCCAGTGAGTGTCCTAGCGCAGACACTCAGCGAACGACCCAACACGAGTGCCCCATAGCAAATAGTGGCTCCTTGACAGCGGCACTCATGACGCTACCCCCTCTTTTTTTTCCCTTTTCTCTTTTGTAGAGTTTGATTCAGTTTCGATCATGATTTGACTTGAGTCCTAACCCAACATCCTACTTTTTACAATCACGCTTAAGATTCATCTAAGTCCTTAGATGAATGCAACATGAACTTTTCCTCGCGTTTGGACAAATATAAGGCAAGAAGTTTGTCTAAGTCCTTATACAAAGGTAGCATAGCATTTTTTCTAAGTTTTTAGATGAATACAAGGCGACCAGCATGACACTTCCTAAAAAACAACTAGACAAAGAACCTCATATAGACAAGATTTGAACAAACGCCAATACACATTTAATTTAATCAATAAAAATTCATTAAATTAATTACATTCTTTAATGTTAAGGTAAGGTAAAAATTAAAATTGGACCTTATGATACTTTCAATATGAAATTACTTTTTCAAATTGAAAATAGGAGGAATTGATGACATGACTAATTAAGACAAGGATAAAAAAAAACTAAAAAAGGCCCAATAGACCAGAAAAAGATAAATAAATAAAAAGAGCTAGGGTGTCCAAAATCAATTAAGCCATTAAGAAGGACAACAAAATCCTAATGGGTCCGAGCCCATAAAAATTAAACTATAAATACTAAAACCCAAAGAGAACTTGAGCATAAAAAATCATTCACAAGAAATGGCAAGCCTTGGAGAACCTTTGAGAACTAAAATCTCTCTGCACGCACTACAGAGGAAATGAATCTAACACCTTGCTATCTATTGGAAAGGACCCTATTCCATTTTCATACAACATTAGTAATGTTTATAATTTTATTATATTAATTTCACTTTCATTACATTTTTTAATAATTGAATGAAAAATTTACTAAATATTATCATCAATGTCGTTGTGACAAAGCTTTATGAAATCTAAATCAATTTATAATATATAAAATTATGTTAATTATCTAATTAAAATTACTACTAGACATTTTTATATGTTTTATTTTTTTATATTTTTTTGAATTTTTTGAATACTTTAAACTACAATATGCATAGAACATCCTCAATCGTTATGCAATATTACAATGGGACTGGAACAATAGTCCCCATTATGATCTCCGCAATCATTCTAGTGAACCATTACCACCTCAAAACATACAAACATTTCTTAGTCTCTCTAATAAAAATTTTTGATACTAACAACAGATACCACACCAACCTAAATCAAAAAAGAGATTATTCAAACAAGCTAAAGATCAACCACTAACTCTGAGACTAAAATAATATGCAACAACACAAATAAGTAGATAAAACAAAACCAAACTTGTAACAGAAAAAGCAAAAGAACTTTAGAACCTTATAGGAAATAGGATAGAGGGAACATAGGAGCCATGAAAATCACACAGTGACCACATATATATGGATCACAAAAGTGATAGCATTCAATCTAGAGGGTATTTGACTAAACTTATTTAAAAGATTTATAATCCCCTACATCTTATAATATATTTTTGGAGTGTATAAGATGTTAAATCTTAATTTTAAAATAATTTATTGAAGTATTTGATTAAAATAAGATATTTAAGCTTATAGTAATGATAATTTTATAACTAAAATAATTAAAATTAAATGAGCATGTTAAAATCTTAAAAATAAATTAGAATCTCCTTACTTTTTCAATGCTAGGATCTTATAAGCTCTTTTTAAAAATATTACCAAATATTTTTTAACATTGGTTAAGCTCTTATACTATAATTTATAAGATGTTTTGAAAAACTTATAATTTCCATGCAAACACCCTCTTAATCTTGATCTGCACCGTCAACTCTATGTCTATTTCTTTTGGAGCTCTTTTATGTATCCCTATTTTTTTATTTTTTATTTTTTATTTTTTATTTTTTATTTTTTTTGTCCTTCACTATTTCTTCAGCCATTTTATCCTCTCTTTTTCTTTTTTTGGTATAGAGAATGAAATAAAGCAATAAACTCGACAACCCTTTAATGGATTTTGGCTGCTCTAGAGAATATTTTCTTTTTCTTAGAAGAGGAAAAAAAATTGTTCTAGTCCAATTAATTAGGGGGAGGGTGATTGGATTACAATTTGTGGATAGTTAGGTACTTAACATAGGGTCGAGTCTTGTTTTGCCATGATATCATG
This sequence comes from Jacaranda mimosifolia, assembly GCA_018894105.1. Classification (NCBI taxonomy): domain Eukaryota; kingdom Viridiplantae; phylum Streptophyta; class Magnoliopsida; order Lamiales; family Bignoniaceae; genus Jacaranda; species Jacaranda mimosifolia. Next base: position 38,794,491 of record CM032117.1, on the reverse strand, counting down.
GTAAAAGATTTCTTTTTTATATAGAGAGTATTATACATTAATAAAAAGAGTGTTAGGTAAAGTTTCAATCCAACTTTTGGACCCTCTGATAAAATAAATTTTATTAGAAGTTCCTAATTACGACTAATCCTCTCCAACAAGACGAAAAAGCTCATTGAGCCAAGTCATGAGTCATACTATTACAAGAGTGTCTGATATACTTAAAAATCTATTAAGATCATTTTTTTTAAATAATTCTACAATGGTAGAGATGTGGTTTAGCTTGCTAACGACCTTTATATTCCGCCTTAATTCTACTATCAATTACTTATTTAGCATCTCCTTCAAAAATCACTTTAACCATGTTATTTCCATAAGCCATTACAAGACAAAAGCTTTCGCAGTAGAGGAGCTTATCTCCCAATTATTTTATGTCTAAGTGAGTAGAATCTTTGCTTTAAAAACCCTAAAGACCGTAGCTATTTGGGCTCTTCCACCTTTGAAGGCAGCATCAAAATTATCCTTAATCCAACCCTTGCTTGGTGGAATCCGAAAATCCATGATTGGGGTGAGAATGATTCATTATAATCAGCTTTCTGAATTGTCCATAGCTCATGAGCCACCCTACCAAGAAACTTTACTAGGTTCTTCAAGTTGATAACTATGTTGTCATGAACAACTTGGTTTGTTGTATACCAATTGAGTCTATCGCAACAACTGAGAATATATTAATTCATCTTGTTCCTATTTTGAAAAAAAAAAAGATTGCTCACTAGTCACTAGCTGAATGAGGAGTTTAAACCAATTCATCATGTGCCAATTTCTAAATGGGCAAACCTGAAAGTCCGTTTTCAATTCAACCACACCTTTGCAGCAATAAGACGTGTCAAAAACAAGTGTTCTACTAACTTTTCTTCCTATCCACAAAGATGGCAAGATACAACAAAATTATTAGAATAAAATTGTAACTTCACACAAGTAGGATGGACACCAAAGATGATTTTTCAGAGAAAAAGTTTATGCCTTCTATTTTAGCATTCCACAACAAATTTCAAGTCTTTTCTATCTCTTGAGTTTGAGAAAAGAAACAATTTTTTCAATCAGAAAGATAGGTTAATTAAATTGAATACTTCCTTGAGGTAGATAGAGTCTAAAACAATCTGTCATGCTCATCCCCAACTGAAGTGTTAATTTTCAAAATTTCAATAGTAATATGTGGAGGACAAACATTTTCAATGAGAGCTTTTTTCCAAAGGTCGTATTGAGGATGAGAAGATCCTTAACACAGTTCATAGTGGTAACCAACTTTAAAATCTAGAGGTTTCAACCTTTCCAAAGTAAGGATCCAAGGGTCTTCTCAAATTCTAGTGTTGGAATTCACACCAATTATGAAGCAAGCTCCTTTAGTAATCAGATCTTTAGTTTTGACAATATCTTGCCATACCTAGAAAGCTTGCTTAGTGGATTTATGAAAATCAAGAAAGTTTTCTCTCTTAACATATATATTTAGTTTTCATAATGTCCACCCATGTTTTTTTAGAGTCAGTAGCAACCCCCAATTTAATTACTAATAAGAGCTTTATTTATATCAAACATTCTTCTAAAACTAAGACCTCCTTGAGAATTAAGCTTACAGATGTTATCCCAAGAAATAAGAGCCAAGAAATTAAATTTATCTAATCAACATCCTTCCAAAATTTTCAAAACAATGGCATCCAAATTACAACAAATGTTAATAGTTTGAAGAACTGACTTAGCTAATATCCATCTACTAGCTTGAGATAGACTCTTACGACCCATTTGTTTTCATTTCCAAACCCCATTTTCATTTTCATTTTCATTTGGAAATGAAAACTAAAAACAAACACTTTATCACAATGTTTTTCAGAAAAATACATATTTTCATTTTAAAACTTTTCTAAACCTACCGTATCATCCTACTATCATATCAGTCAATTTCAAATTTGGTTTGACATAAAGTACTCACTATCATTTTAAAATTAATAAAATATACATATATTTTAAAAAATAAACCTTTATAAACGTAAAAAAAAAAATACAAATTTACCTATTTTTCAATCCTAGAACCTATTCTAATCATTACTTTTCAACATTTCATTTAAATACATCTCGATTTCTATTTCTATTTCATAAATAATTTTTCAACTTTTGAAAATGCATGGAAACTGAAAATGCCTCTGGAAATAAAACCAAACGAGCTATTACTTTTCCAACCAGAAAAATTTTCCCCACTTTTTCAACAACATTTTTGAAAACTTTGGATCTGGATTTTTGTTTGCAAAAAAGAAGACCAAGATATGTACCTTATGGTTGCATTGTTTAAATTGAAAAGGTCACAAATTTTCTTCCTAACTGTGCTTTACACATTACAACTAAAATAAATTGTGGACTTAGAAAAGTTAATGAGCTGCTTGGTCCACTCTTGGTACTTGTCCTGGCATTCTTTTACGCTTCTTACATCATCCAAATTGGCCTTGGTAAAAACTCACAAAATCATCCACATACAAAAGATGTGAAATCATCGGAATTGACCTAGAAATTTTAACTCGATAAAACTTGTTATCATTGATAGTAAAAGCAATAATTCTTAACAGCAACTCGTTAAAATTGGTAAAAAAACTAGGAGACATGGAATCTCCTTGTCTAATGCCTTTAGCTAGGGAGAAAAACCAAAAGGGGATCCACTAAGTAAAAAAGAAAAAGAAGTTGTGGAAACACACTGATGGATCCAATTTATAAATTTGTTAGCAAAATCAAATTCTTCAAATTTTGAAGTAAGATTGACCATTTAATTCTATCATATACTTTTGCCATAACAAATTTGATCGCCATGAAACCATTCTTACCTTTCTTGTTCCAATGGTAATGCATTACTTCCTCAGCTATGATAGAGTTGTCATTAATAGACGTGCCAGGAACAAAAGTCAACTAAAATGGAAATATAATGTTGTCTAAGATATAATCTATTAGCCAAAATCTACATGATAATCTTATAAATGTTAGTACATAGGCTAATAGGTTGAAATTGCTTGACTCTACAATCATTTTATTCTTAGAAATTAGGGCCAAAAATTATGATTAAAACATAAACTTTATTCTAAAGAAATCTGGAACAACTTTTTTAACTGTCATTGACAACATGCCAAAAATTTTCAAAGAAAAGGCAGGAAAACCATCAGAGCTTGGACTTTTACTGGAACTCATATTAAATAGGACTTTCTTGATCTCTCTACTATTAAGAATAACACATAAAAAATTATTGTCATCATCAGTGATAAGATAAGGAATGGATTGTCTAGATGTGAAGGGAAAAAATAATTATCAAAAGAAAAAAGGCTTTAAAAAAATTGGACAAACTCTTTTCCTACTACCTCTCTATCAGATATGGTGTTTCTAATATTAATTTGGTCGCTATGGTGAAGATTAAGATTAAGGCTGGGATTTTTTGATTGAATATTGTGTTAATGCTTCCTAGGATGTTGGAATTTTGAAATTGATGGTTTGATGAGTGTGCATTGAGGAATTTAGGTGGAAAGGAATTTGCTACCCTAAGCTATGGACCATATGTTGCCTATGATTTAGTGGGATTTATATTTGGGGTGAGACCATATCTATAAGTACCCATGTAGTGGCACAAACGACTAAACTGAAAACAAAAGCCAGAAAATCTCTCATATTTAAATAGAAGCCATTTCTCTAGACCATACTCCTTGGACATAAATACACCTATTAGAAGAGGGTCTATTACCTTCAATTCCACCTTTACTTTGAGACAGCTAGACCACCCCCTGTATCTTCATTAGTGGTGTCTTCTTCAAAGTCCTTACCAATTTTAGCTTCAATCTTTTCTGCATTCTCCTTGTTCATGTGCGATCACAAAGATTATGTGTTTGGACCAAAAAATATGTTGTTGAGAAATCAACATACAAGAGGGAAGCCTCTAAAGTCCAATCTTTATAACCATGCACATGAAACCCTTGACACACTAAGGACCTCTAGGAAGGGCTTTGTCTATGTCCATTATGTGTTCAAAAGATAAGGAGAAGATTTTAGTCTCAAAGCTAGTGATGTTAATATTTAAAAATGCGTTTTTAATAGTTTCTTCTCTCACCGCATTAACCAACAACCCAAATTTTAGTATTGTAATAGTAGCCAAGATTATTGCTAACAAACCCATCAACTGAAATGTGGTTAAGAACATTCTCATGACAACTTAGTCTCCTAGAAAAAGTATCACCTAGAAAAGATTTATCAAGGTAAAAGATTGGGCTTTGTCTCCTAGAAAAAGGTCTCTTGGAAAAACATTCGGGCTTTATTTTTGTCCACTATTATCAAAATAAAAGATCTAAAATATTAAAAAAAACATCTTTAAATCTTAATTATTCATTAAAAAGACAATTCTTTTTCTTTTTTTTTTTTGGAGAAAGATATTTCAATAAAGCACAATCACTGCAAAAGATGCAAATACCCTTATGTCTTATCACACAAAATAAAATGATTAAACTACCCTTGATTAATAAATTATAAAATTTATTTTCTGTTATTTAGTTGGATTAAAAACTCTTCACTTGAAAAGTATAAGAAATTCAATGAAGAACCCTATAAAACAAAATCACTAGGGGTAAACAAAATCTTTTCATTCCTACTTTCGATCTGCAAATTGACAAGATCTCTAAGAAAATAGTAAGGCTATGCAAAATTTCTTTATTTCCTGAATTGATTTCATCCCCTAGATTGTGAAGGATTATTTGAATTCTTCCTCCTTTTCCATCAAAATTTCAAAGATTTGGAAATGCTATTGGTGGGTGGATGTTGGTGAGGCTTCCATCAGCAACATCTCTATCTTTCTCTCCCCACCACATAGTTCCGACAAGGTTCCACCAATGACATCCCTCTATCATGCACCAATGTACATCCACTAGATCTCGATATAAACCCCACCAATCACTCAACAAATTCTCTAGAAATTTGACTTATTTTTGTGTAATTATGGTTTGACTAGAGATGTCAAATTAGGCAGCATCACTTGAATTGGCTCGGGCTGGCCCAACCCCTCTTGAATTAATCTCTATTAATTCAAAAGCACCAAATCTCAATATTGATGCCTAGCTACAAGCCTATAAAGCCCAACCAGTTGGATGAATTATTTATGTGAACCTTTCCACTTACGAATTCCATGCAAATATAGTCTTTCTATTTTCTATCACCCCATTAAGGCTTAGGGCCTCAATTATTATGCATCTATTGTTAATAAATGGTTCCAATAATGTCAACTTTGGAAGCTACCTTTTCAAATTTTCCTACTACTTTGCACAGGGATTTTTTGAGTCTATCATCATAGAAAACATAGGAGATCAACTCTTTTTCGTGACGAGCAAATAGTTCCTTTATTAGAACTCACAAAGCTCCATACTCAAGTAGTTTATGCCCAACATAAATCCCATATGATTAGATACATGGTCAAGAAAAATATCAAAGCACAAGGCTACCATGGAACCTAAAGTTTAAGAACTAATTATATACACTATTGTAAGCTAGAGAAATTTCATTAGTGACAAGCCACCTCAGCCACCTTATGGATTCTCTAAATCGAGTCTTCAGTGAACTTGTTCCCCAATAAGCACCCATCAGCATGCATATGTATCTTGCACACAGATTATCCATGAAATGGGATAATATCTAACTCCTTAGAGTATGCATTATCAAAACAAGTCCATTCGAATCTTAAATGCCCTTGTCTCAAAGATTCTATGATTTGGAATATTTCAATACCATGACCTTAGAGACTCATTTCATGATCACTATCATATGTGTGATCGAGACACATGGTCGTATATGATCTTAAGGGCTTCAGCCAAATGCATTCTTAGAAGTAACAATTTGTGCACATAAGATGAAGATAGTCATTTGTTGAATATTGATCAAATGAAATTGTTTTACATGAGAAGTTAAACAAGCTAATCTATTTGGTTATGGGGCACTATCCCAACAGATTAATTATTTTTTTTCTTCAATCTCATTATCCAAATCATAGCTAAGCACATCAAGATTTACATGTTTCAATCTACAACCATCTGGCCTAGACTATTCCCTCTTAGGACGAATATTTAATGGCGTTCAGCTGTGTATAGGTACATGTATTTGTTTTATGTCCAGGTCCAGTTGTATCTTCAATATAAATATATTATAAACAATATAAAACACCAATATGAAGAATCATATTGTAATTAAAATAACAATATGACATACCAGAAATATCCATAATTTTGTTGTTTTGCATGAGGTCCATCCTAGACCTTAGTTTTTCTTTAGATCATTGATCTCATGTGCAACCTTGTTAGAATCTAAAATCTTATCATGCAACACATCAATATCATATTGGTTATCAATGTGAGAAGCATTTCTCTGTCCACCCTAACTTTATAATATTGGTTCATCTTAAGCCTTTTCATCAACTTTCCTCAACCATCGATAAACTTGGTAAATGGTGTCACTTTGTGACCAAACATGATAGAGATTCATAGATTCATTAGCAAATGTGCAAATTTGGTATATTCTCCAAGTCATAACCTAGCAACATCAATTGGAACAAAGTTAAGCTTTCTGCCATCAATAGTCAACAATCTTGAGGGTATATACTTCACAAGGAAATTAGTTATCCTTAGATTTTTTAAGTCTCTAATGATGCGCTGACATAGAATGCCGTTGAGCTGCAACATCAAGTAATCACACATTTTTCTTCATCTATATCAATTTTCATTTTGAAAGAAGAACCATTCTTTAGTAATGTCTATAAATTTAAACTCATACTTGCATATATTATTCACACTATCAACAATTAGTCCTGCTCTAAATTAATTTCATGTCGAATAATGAAATATTTCTTTTGTTCAAATACTTACAGCATGACTCTTAAGGTACTTCAAAGTACTCTAACTAATAATATGATTCAAATTTTTAGATTCTTCTTGCATTTCACAAAAGCCACACCTCATTTTAAGTATTGTCTGATGGTAGTACTTTTTGAACTTAGTCAAACTGAACTTATGTCTCATGCAAGATACATTAATGAGTTCAAAGACTTTAATCGTACATTATTCTCATCATTGAAATGTAATGTCCTCTAAAGAATACTTCAACCCACAATTTTTTTCTTTCTTTTTATTTTTTTTCTTTTTGTACATTTCAATCAGCTATAAATGCTTAGGCATACAATGATCCTCAACCAACTTACTCAATCTATCCTTAAAAATTTTCAACATAACTTTTCATCTTTAAAAATTTACAGAAATTGAAAGCAAATCATGATCATTACATTTTTAATCACATTGCTTCCCAAGTGCCAACTACATTATTGGAATAGTGTCTGACAAGCCAATTAGATTGGCCTATGAAACTAGTCCATGTAACAGTCTTGATTGAATGATATTTAATAAAATGGCTATCTTCATCTTATATATTCATTATATTCTTCACATGCATTTGGTTGAAGCCCCTAAATCATACTAGACTACAGGATTTGATCATGCATATGATGGTGATCATGAAACAAGCCTCTATAGTCATGATTTTAAATATTCTAATTCATAGAATCTTAAGAGATGGGGTATCTAAGATTTGGATAGACTTGCACTAATATGCATACTCTAATAAGTTTGATATTGGCCCATTTCATGAGCAATCTATGTAAGACTGGATGCGTGTTAGTGGATACTTGTTAGATAAAAAATTCACTATAGACTCGCCTAGAGAATCCACAAGGTAGCTAGAGTGGCATGTCGGTAGTGGAAAATTCTCTAAGTTATAGTAGTGCATATAATTAGTCCATTGACTTAAGATTTTACAGTAACCTTGTATTTAGGTCTTTATACTTTACTTTTGCTCCGACCACATAGCGGGCCACCTGGGGCTTAGGTTGGCACAAGCTACCTAAATATAAAGGTTGGTGAGTTTCAAGAAGTGATTCGTTTCTCCCGTCTGTGAAGAACGGGTTAATCTCCTATGTATTCTATGATAATCAATTCCAAGAAATCCTTACGCAAGGTAGTATGACAATATAGAAAAGAAGTTTTTCAAGTCAAGGTCATAATTAGGAATCAAATATCAAGAATAGATATATAGTTACCAAAACTATTAGAGAACCGACAAATATCTTGCCCTCAGCCTATTTCGGGATATAGAAAACGGAAGGACCGTATTTGATGGCAATCGTATGCAGTTAAGGTCCACCCAAAATTAATTCATTCAATTGGTTGGGCTTCATAGGAATGTGCTAGGTATCGACTGTGGAGATGGAGTACTCTTCAATTAATAAAGATTAATTGAGAGTGTGATTAGTTCAAAAGAATTTAGATTAATCAGAATATTTGATATTCACTAAATCACAAAGAGTTGTGAGCCCATGTCTAATTAATTGGTGAACCTGAAGGGTCACAAAAAAATAAAAAAATAAAAAAAAATAGAACACTCTAATTAGAAATAGATAAATTATCTAAGGAGTTAGATAATTTAATTGGTTGAGTTTGGAAAAAAAACAAATTGATTAACTAATAGTTAATGGAAATGGCTTGATTAATTTAAAGTGTTAAATTAATCAAATAATTTAAAGAGTTAAATTAGATCAATTAAATTAAGGAGTTAATTTTATTAGGGCCATGTGACAATTTAATTAGTCAAGTCAACTTAAAAGGTTTAGTTGATTTAATTAAATTAAGAAGTTAATTAAACTTGTTAGAACTCTTTTTTTATTGGTTTTGATTATGCCTATTTTGCTTAAGTCATTTTATTAAATCTGCTAATATAATTGTTTGATTTATATCTTCAAAATAAAGGAAATTAGCTGTTAGAAAGTTGGCATAGAACTTACCTTGATTATGCAGATTCTGTTTAAGGAAAGTTACTATTGGGTAGCAACATCTATTGATAGCAAGGAAAGTTGACTGACTATAGCAAAATTCCAACATTAATTCAGGCAACTTTCATTTGGGAAGAAACAAAGACTTCCTGCACTGGTAGAAGTGAGTATCTTTTCTCAATAAACTTTACAGGAAATATATGTTCTCTCAAGATTAGTCTCTCTTAAAATTATTATTATAGACTAGCCAAGTGGTTATTGTTCCTAGCAAGGTATTGAGGGATCAATCTTGATTATTGTGCTTTTGTACTAATTTTCTCTTTGAGTTAAGTGCACGTTAAAATTCAAAGTCTTGTGGCTTAGGTAGTGGAGTAGGCTTGCCAAATCACTATAAATCCATTGTCTCATTTACTATATTACTTTATGTTTCTGTTATTTTTGAAACTTTAGTTATAACTGGAAGTTCTAGTTTATTGTTTTTCTGAAATATCTTGCTATAAGTTGCTGGAGTCCTTTGAGTCAATTTTCCTTTTGGGATCCCATATTCTTTCAATTTGTACTAGCTGAGGGCTCATATATATAAGTTTTAACAAACTTGAGTTAAAAGATCCTAGCTTTGATGTGTATGCAAAACGTCAATCTCATACTCGTCCTCCTCTATTTGATGAGACCAACTATTCAATGTGGAAGAATAGGATTGAGGAGTTTTTCAAAGCCTTGGATTACAATATATGGAATATCTTCATTAATGGAACTCTTATTCCAACTTAAAAAGGCATGTCTCCAACAGGCTTATTGGAATTTACCACTGAAGATAAGAAAATGCTCTCGATGAATGCAAAAGTAAAAAAATATCCTTTCCTATGCATTAGTTAAAGAGGAATACAATCGAGTTAGCACATGTACTTTTGCAAAAGATATGTGGGACATGCTCTAAGTCACCCATGAATGGACCTCCTAGGTAAAAGTAAAGCGAATTGCTTTGCTTATTTACTAATATGAAATTTTCTCTATGAAAACAGGTGAAACAATTAGCCAAATGTACGCTCACTTCATGGAAATAGTTAGATCCTATGTTTGTGTTAGGGAAAGCAATGTCTGAAAGTGAACATGTGCTAAAGATCCTAAGATCTTTACCCAAGGAATGGGCCCCTAAGGTCACTGCAATTCATGAGGCCAAAAACCTCGAGAAGATGACCATGGCATAATTGATCGGCTCGCCCATATCTCACGAGATGACTCTCCTCAACAGAAAAGAAAGCTTCGATAGCAAAAACAAGAAAAGCATTGTTTTTAATGCAGAACAAGGAGACTGCGGAAGAAATGATCAATGAAGAAATAGTCATAATCACCAGGCGACTGCGACAACTTACCAAAGCCAGAAATCATTTCAGAAAAGACTCCAGACTAAATTCCAAAAGAAACAATGGAGAATTTCAAAGAACTAAGCAAATTACATGCCATGAAGCCATAAAGTCAAACATAAAAGACCTGATTGTTCAAAATTAAAAATGAGTCCAAAATCCAAAAGAAATTCCAAATAAAGAGTGATGACCATTAACTGAGATGATTCAGATTTGGACCAATTTGACAATGAAGAAAATTGTCTCAGGGTAGATAGGCACGTAACTTTATAGTGTGAATTAAGTTCTAGCAGTTTTGAATTTGATCATGATTTTGATAAAGATCTTAATATTCACATAGAATGTTATAACCAAATCACTGAACACTAGATAGCAATAAATCTTCTTAAAGAGAAACTAGAGATTACTCTAAACGAAAAGAAAGAACTAGTCCACTATTATGATAAAATCATAAAGAAAATTTTGAAAGAAAGAAGCAGGCTAATTGGGAAAAATAAATATCTAGATAAGGAAATTCAAAATTTACTAGATAGTAACTACAATCTAAAAAGAAAACTTAAGGGAAAGAACAAAATAGAGTTTAGGAATAAAGAAATAAAAACGTTTGATAAAAGAACTTGTCATTATTACACCAGAGCTGGTCATATAGCCTATAAATGTCCTATAAAAAGAGAAATTGGATTCAAATATGTGTGGGTACCAAAATCTAACATTTCAGGACCCAACAAAAAATGGGTACCTAAAAACACAAAATCTTATGTTGCAGGAACTAGTCAAGAAAGCAGTTCATATGGAGATATGGTATTTGTACAGTGGATGTTCCAGACACATGATAGAAAACAAATCATTCTTTTATGAACTCCAAGAGTACAATGGAGGAAATGTACTATTTGCAGATAATACAAAAGGTAAAATCATTAGCAAAGGAACAGTAGGTAACAAGGATGGAACTTCCATTGAAAATGTTTGGCTGGTAGATTGGTTGAAACACAATATTCTTAGCATAAGTCAATTATGCGACAATGGGTACTAAGTGTATTTTCAACCTTCTCAATATGTGGTAACTAAGCATGTTGAATGTTGAATGTCTAGTTACCATTGATGAGTCTTGCTGGACATGGCATTGGCGTCTAGGTCATGCTAGCATGAAACTTCTAAACCACTTAGTTAAAAAGGATTTAGTCAAGGGTATCCCTAAAGTTAAATTCACAAAAAATAGAATATGTGATGCATGCATTAAGGCAAACAAATAAAAACATCCTTCAAACCAATAAATGACATTGCATCTTCCAAGCCTCTGGTGTTGGTCTATTTGGACCCATGAAAACACAATTAGTTGGAGGAAATAAACATGTGTTTTTAATAGTAGACGAGTTCTCTCGCTTTACTTGGGTACAATTTTCCTCACATAAAAATGAAGCTTTGAGTCACTTCATCACCCTCACCAAAAAGCTTCAAAACGAAAAAGGCTATATTATTAAAACCATCAAAAGCAACCATAGAACGGAATTTGATGACCACAGTTTTGCTACTTTCTATAATGAATTTGGTCGCACTCAGAATTTTTCTGCTCCAAAAACACCACAACAAGATGGGGTAGTTGAAAGAAAAATAGGATTCTACAGAAAATGGCTCGAGCAATGCTAAGCGAGTATGACCTTCCCAAATTCCTTTGGGGGGAAGCAGTAAACACAACTTGCTATGTTATCAACAGAGTCTTCTTAAGGCCCTTTATCAAAAAGACTCCCTATGAACTTTGGAAAGGTATGATACCCAATATCTCCTATTTTCGTGTATTTGAATGCAAATGTCAAGTTTTAAATTATACGGATCATCTTGCCAAATTTGATTCCAAATTTGATGAAGGCATATTTGTTGGTTACTCAACAAACAGTAAAGTTTATAGGGTTTTCAATAAAAGAAAAAGAACATAACAAGAATCCATACATGTGATATTTGATAAAACTAACCCTTTACTAGCCAAGGACACCTTGAGCATAGAAATTGCAGGTTATGACCAGGTTATAGAAGTGCTACAACAAGAAAAAGAAGCAGAGACGCCAGAAACTCAAAATACTACTGAATCGATTTCAACTACTAGTGGAACTTCCAAAGATAAAAGAGAACAAGTTAGAAAATTCAAACATGCATCAAATCATCCAACAAACAATATCATTGGAGATCCAGTTTTGCTTCTTTCGCCGAGGAGGTGAGAATGCCTCTCGACTTTGGTGAGAATGCCTCTCGATTGGGGAGATTTCTGTGGACAATGCTCTATGACGAACGAGGCTATTACTTTCTTTTTTGCTCATGCTGAGATGTCTTCCACAATCGCCAATAAGACCTCCTATGTGATCTATACGAGTTGAGAACTCCAATGTGAGGACTCCTCGGGCAATTTCCCCACTACCAATGAGGGCCACAATCTTCCATGGTTACTCACGGCGAATCGTCGAAACACTTGAGTCTCAAACTTTGGATCTCATATGCATTTCTCACCTATTCATGAATCAAAAAACAAAAAAAAAATCCATAAACAATGCCAAAATGATATTGCTCAAATTTGGATATGAAGATCTTTTTGAAAATTGATCGAGTTGGATTTGATATTGTGGGTTTCTACTTCAAGAACATGCTTGCTTAGGGAATTGCCAGAGTAATTAGAATGTTATAAGATGTTTCTTTTGGATATAAATATTGATGTTTATAGTGTTTGAATTCTTGATAGAATGAGCCCAATATGTTGAGCCGCTTATCTTAGTAATCTATACGTTTCTTTTGTGGTAATTTTCATCCATGCACCCTAAGGCATATATATATATATATAGAATATCACATGGCATTATAAGAATTTTATTTTTTATTTTTTTCATACTTTGATTGCAATTTTGACTATTTTTTATTATCAAAGAATTTGACCCTAAATTTTAGTATTTACTTACTAGACAAATTAATCTTCAATAAAGTCCAACATAAACGTAGAAAAATTACTATTTTAAATTGGAAGGTATAAATATTTAAGATATATTATATATTATATTTCTAATTACTACATTAATTTTAAATTTTACTCATTACTATGATGAACTTGCATTTTTTTATTGTAACATAAAATATTCTTTTAATAAAAACGATCACTGTTTTCAGATATTACATTATTTATTAAGATATCAATTATTTTGTTCATATTTAATCGAGATCAATAGCTTCTTTTCTTTTGCCCTCTCTTTCAAGGGTTGGTTGGATTTTAAATTTATCTCTTGATAACTTATTTTGTGATAAGTTGTGTGATTATTAACTATTGTAGTGTTATTTGGTTTGCATAATTGTTTGTAAATATACCCACGTGATTATTGTTCTTAAAAAAGACAAGCAATTCTTTCTCTTCTCTTTTTTTTCACAAATTATTTTTGCAACGAATAGTTGCGAAAACATGTTCACTTTTTTCAAATTATTTTTCTTCCATATTTTTATTGATTTAATCACTTCTCAAAGTCTCAACAGAAGGAATCTAACCCATAATTTTTAATTTATTTTTATAATTTTTCAATAACATTAATTTATAAAATTAATAAATTAGAATAAAAATAAATTAACTTTTTTATAGTTATGATATGTGTAAATATAACATTTTGATCAGTTTAATAATTTTCCAATATTAACATCTTGATTTTTTTTTCCAATTTTTCAAAATTACTAATTCAGAATAAATTAAATTGTTTTAATATTATTCAAAATTATTAAATTTTAATTTATAATGTAAGTTTAGAATCATTAATTTCATATCATAAAATTATAATATATTATTCATTTTGTTAATTTTCTTAAATTACTAATTTAAAATAAACAAGTTATTACTTATAATTTTTAAAATTATTAATTTATAATTTATTTTTATAAATTGAAATGCCTTATTGATTATTAATCTATAATTTGCAAAAAGAATTTAAGGGCAAATTGGAATTTTTGCTACAAATGGATCAGATGGGATAAATAATCCAAGGGGGTGGGGTGGGTTTAATAATATCAAGGATTGGATTTATATATAAAGACACAATGATAAATCACGGGCCCGTTTGTATACAATCCCACGAACCAAACATTAAATTGAATGTGATAACTTTCCCTATCTAATCCCACCAACCAAACTTACCCCAATAGTATAAAGAAGGTGCATGAACATTGTTCTATACATAATAAATAAATAGTTCAAGTATTTCAAAATTGAAAAACAAAAAAAGCCAAAAAAAAATGGAAAAAATGACTACAAATTTCTTATAATATCTATTAATGCAATAAAGCTTTGAGTGTGAAAAAAAAAAACAAAAATTATGAGATGCTTTCTAAGGGAAAAAATATATAGGCAGTAGCAACATAAATCTGCTTGAGTTAATTTTGAACTTAATATGTTTTGTCTCCTCGCTATTTTTATCAAATTTAGCTAATTTTGTTTCAATAAGTTAGTGATGAAAAAGCACAGTTGTAGAAGGGAACAAGTGCTATAAATGCTATCATAGAAACGGCAGAGGAAATCTATAATGTTACTTAGTTTCAAAGTATTTTATACCGTTAAATCTTTTTAGTTTAAAAAGGGGTATTTGATGATTTTGCTTTTGTCTACGAACATTTGAGTTCTTCTAATGGCCATTGTCTGGAAAAGGACGGGTAAGCCTGAGAGGATGAGAGAACTTAATTGAGTTCTTCTATGGCCATTAATTAATCGGAACTTAAAGATATGATTACAGTAGTCCGTCACAGTCTAACTTAATTGAGTTCTTCTATGGCCATTAATTAATCGGAACTTAAAGATATGATTACAGTAGTCCGTCACAGTCTACCCGCAACGAAATTCTTAAAATATAGAAATTAAATTGATCATTATAAAAATCTCAAAGTAAATTCTTTCAATTTTCCCTTTCTACATTTTCACACAGCACCCACAAAAAAAAAATTTTAAAAAAAATGGGTTCAATACAGTTAGGCAACAAACTCAACCAAAACATCGAGGGCAGAGAAAACTAAAACACTTCTCTTCCCTGGCTATTACTTATTCATAAATACTATACAACTTCTACCCCCACAACGGCTTCCAAAATGTACAAAACAACTGGGGAAGTTCAGTCAGACTCTCACCACAAATTTTAGTTTGCTCAGCAGAAGTTCCTGTTTCAGAATTGTACTGCCAGCAGGACTGTTTCCTCCTAACCGGAAGCTCAACTCAACTCATACAGATGATTCAAAAAGGCGTTTATGATGATCAAAGTTTCTAACGAACACCATATATACTTCTAAGGGCTCGTTTCATGCCACCCACCAAATGGGGTTTACCAGCCATTGGATGTGTATGCATTAATGTCTCTCACGTGAATTATGTGAAACTTTCTATACCTAAGATACTCACAACAAGAACTATCTTCAAACAACATTAACAGTTCAGAATGATCCAAACATCCTGGATCAAGGGCTATGTAGATTTCTCAAGTGGTCAACCACATCATATGACCCACTAAGCCTATAAAAATCAGAACGGTGAAGGAGATTTGGTTGGACAGGGTTTGGGTTATTGGATTTTCTATTCATAGGTGTTAGCTTGCCTGTAATGCTGTAGCGTACCCGTATGCGGTGACATTTGGTCTCTGTTGAGCAGCTCCCATGCACTTTTACTACTAGCATAACTTCCTTGTCCCTGGCATCTTCACACCAAAAGTTCTGTGGAACACCGTCAACAAACTCTTCTAATGTTTGGTATTCTTCATGGCAGATTGATATTTCAGCAATATGATCTGCTTCAATAATTCCAGCAGCGGGATACACCTGTTTAAATTTCGAACCACGTTAACATACACAGTACTTCGGAAAAACATAAGCTCACAACAGTATATTTGAAGCATGTTTTGAATGAACATATGAAATTCAAGATACATAATTGCCTCACTTGTATTAAGACTTTCTAGCTCCCACGTTTACAAATAATCGAGGACAGAATTGAAGTCAAGAACATAGTTATGTTCAAAGCATTTCAACTTAACCAATTTAATAGCAAGCCAGAAGTCTATTAACCCATATTGCCCATTTGGCATGCCTGTTACACTTGATGCCAGTGCTTGATCATAATTCTTAGGGCTAGTTTAATAGGCATAATAAGGTGGGATACAGTCATTTTATTTCACCTCATCATTTGTTTGAATTGAATGATAAAAAACACAAAGGCGTGCAGTTATTCCTACAGACCGCTTCTACATGTGTAAAATAAGGGATAAATAAACCAACCCCATGGGTTTATTTATCCATTGCTTGAGTCCATGTGTTCAATTTACTGATTTAGATTTAATCAAGTTGTTTTAGTGGTGAATCAAACACAACAAGTGACAATCATGTGGGCATATGTACAAATAATCATACAAACCAAAGTATACCAAAATAATAAAAAATCACACACATGATCACATAATAAACAATCATGAGATAAAAATCCAACCAAACATGCCCTTGCTAAAAAATCGCTCAGATCAAATAAAAGAACAGAACAATACAAGAACATGATATTTTCTTCAATTGGGAATAAAAAAGGTGAATTTTATTATTATCTTTTTTGTTGGCAAATTGAAGAGTAGTTTCTGCTGGAAAAGGTGTGACGTCTTTTCAAGGTGGTAATGCATAATTAGGAACAGCAACAGGTCGGGATCGAGAGATGTGATTGCTAAAACTTGGGACCTAACACGTCAAGGTTTTTATGGACATGGGCTTTGAACATTCCCAAACCTGAGACTTTGCGGGTTTCGGACTCGTTAGACTCTTCAGGCCCTCTTTATAATTTTAAAAATATTGAGAAAGTATTTTTTGTAATAAAAATATTAACATAACTTTCTACATATAAGAAGATAATGTTATTAAGTATTAACAAAAACTAATTATTCATAAATTCATATGAGCATATTTTAGTTTTTCAAAAATTAAAAATTCCAAACGTATTTGTTACTTGTAAGTATGTTGAAGCATAACTATTTATTAATGTTACATCACTATATTAATTTATAAGAATATTATTTTATATTTTATACGTGAGTAGATATTTAATATACACATTTTTTTCATATATATACATCACAAAAATACTTATTATAAGTAGCAGATATATATATATATATATGTGATATTTCAATCGGTTGGATTCAGATCTGAAAACTAAGAATCAAGACCGGCACCTAAATCAGTTTTTTTTATTCAAGAACAGCCCCAAGCAGAGTAGGTCTGGGTCAAAGCCGAACCCTTGCCATTCTTTTGAATTATGTAATTGGCAGGAGACGACCAAATATTGAACTCTTAAATTATGTGGGTGCTGCAACTAAAAAGCAGCACAAAAATTCAATCCATGTTAGAGAATCTACGACCAAACCAACCACTTTAACATACATTGGAAAGCAATGAGCTGGTTGCTTGTGATGGAATATTAAATACGGTAAAATATATATTAGAAATTTACCTCAAGCCACTGAGGGAAGCCAAAAGAACCCCTTGGGCGATGATCAGATGCTTGTCCATCCTCCTTAATGGTAGACAAACCTTCACAACTTATTTCATAGAGAGCTCTGTCTTTTTTGCATTTGTTCGTGATCCGCAATATGGATGTGTCCTGGTTCTGAAGGATTATGTTATTTGTACTGACAATTGTTTCTGGAACTTTGGCTAGTTCTTCAAGCAAACGCTTGATTTTCTCATTTGATCTCATGATTTCTCCAAACTCTTGTCTTCTTACGGACTCGTCAACTCGAGCTACCTCCACACTGAAAATGCAACGGATGGGCTTGTGATCGCTATCATTTACATCCATACAAGCTTCATACCTGTCAAACATGTCTTAACATTAAGAAAAGCAGGGAGCAAGAAGAGGGGGGGGGGCGCTAGGGGAGCTGATCAAAATCTGACACAGGCAATGCACACACAGCGTAGGGAGGGTGACTAGAAATAAACAAAAACAAAGAATGTGGTGTATCATAAAACTGACAGAGATTTCAAGAAAAGGAATATGACCAATAATACAAACTTTTCATCATCATCTTAACAATTTTGGTCCTTAAAAGTCCAAACATTCTTCAACAATAGTCAGCATGAAGCAGAATTATGGAAAAAGCAATAGTGCATGAAGCAGAAGCATGAGGAAGAACAATAACAAAGTGGCAAGTTTAACTGAAATATTCATATTCTCGCAAGGCGATATATCCTGTTCTGTTTAGGTATTAGATACATATATTGTAATGTTTACTTTTACACTGTCATACTTTAACTTTAGTAGATGGTATCTTGCATTTTTACTTTTTAAGACCATAGTTTCCCAAACACAGTAAACAATAGTATAGTTGATGGTTGCTAATGTGAAAGGCTCCTTTGCCCACTAGTGTTAACTACATTGGCAAAATACTTCATAGCAGCACTGCACTACTCCCTTCCCATCCATCCCTTGTACTCCAGCTCCCCACCAATAACAACTTGTATTGCCAATGTAATCGAAGTAGAACCACTTTTCAATTTCAGATATAACAGTATCCTTATGTAACTGACAAATGAGCCAACTTAGTTACACATAAAAATCAAGTGAAAGATACCATCCATCAAAACCAAATAAATCAGCCAATGTGAATTATAAAAACTTAATAATGGAAACCATTTAAGCGGTGTTCTAGTTCCCTAAATAAACTACATAAAGTCCATTTCATGAATGGTTGTTGTCAACATACAGCAATATCAACAAGATTTCGGTTCTCCTTTGTTCCTTTTCTGCTAAAACAACATAATTTGCTCACTTAATCAGCCTAAGTTTTTTATTCCTTCACAGAATAGTAGGGCAGGGAAGCCTACTTTGAATGTCTTAATCAGACCAATCAGATTCCAATCAGGGGAGAGTTATTTATCTAAGTTCTAGTACTTTAAGGGATACATATTTTGTCCCCATCACAAGATGATGTTCTTCAAACCCTATGAACGGTTGACTAAACAGGCAGGACCCATTATTAGAAAATAACAACTAAACATAACAATAGCAATGAAGGAGACTAAGTGATGCAACTAAAATAAAGAGTAAGGATATGATATTTTAAGGGAAAGAAAACAGAATTAGCCAGCAAGTATATATAGTCCACATGGATGTTTCCCTCCCAACTTTGGACCTTAGCACCCAAAAGAGTAAGTCTGTAGAAACCAAGGTCCTCTGGACGAAAAGGACTTCGGATCCATGGCCGCATCAACAAATTAACCTTTTGCATATGAACAGTTGACTAAACAGGCAGGACTCATTAATTAGGAGGGGAGGAAGCAATAAAGCAGACAACGTGATGCAGCTGAAATATGGAGTGACAATATAATATTTCAAGGGGGACAAAACAGAATTAGGCAGCAAATATATATAGTTACATGCACAATAAGCCATATATATTCGCATAGTAAACATGCAAGAAAAGACATCTTTCCCAAATAACTTACTGCAATATTGATGAGACTACTGGGCAGTCTAAGCTGCAGCTAGATACTGAAGCTGAACGGCTATCACGATACAGAATTCTATCGCACCAGGCAGGAATGCGTTTCTTCTCTCCAGAATCATACCCTTAAGATGGATTACCAAAACCAAATAAGATCTTCAAAGACAAAAAGAAGATAGACACAATTGTATCCTAGTATAGGTATCGAAAGATATTGGAATCAGGAAAATGTCAGATTCCAAAATGATCAGGAAATCTCTATGCAGTTATCTGCTTTGAAGGAAAATGTTATGTCGAACATTGGATTTCACAAAATTTCATGACTATTACCAGCCAAACCAGGTTGATGCCGTTCAAATTTGTATGTTGGAGGAAATCTAATAACAGCTTCCCGCATTCCTTGGAAGACATTTCCAGCTTTCATTTCTGCTCGCAACTGATCCCTTTCTCTAAGCCAATCAAAGCATCTCTGAGAAACAAAATCTCGAGCTTCATCATAAGATATGCCATCTAGCCGATAGTTAAAGTCCCCAAGAAATACAACCATGTCGGCCTCAGAAAGCTCTGGCATCCCTTCCACAGGGCTAATACCCATAGCCTATACAAGCATAAAAACATATTATATTCCCAGCCACTGAAAGTTATCAAAGAGGCTTATTTATATAGTCTGATTATAGCTCAATTTTTGACCTGGCATGGAGTTTTATCTAAGAGTTGAAAAAGTTCAAGTTTTTGTGTTTTACACTATTGCCCTTAAAATTAGTAGTTGAGAGTTAGAGGTGTCACATCATTTGCTTTAATTGAAAGGCAGTTTGGGGGGAAAAAATTTTCATTTTAAAGATCAGTCTTATTTTTGGATGATCCAAATAGGAAATTGTGAGTGATATATTTGGAATAAAGGAAGTAATATACAAAGAAAACCTCCATCAAGAAAATCAAGAATCTATATAGCAGCAATATCCAGCAAAGTAAAACGTACGCTTGTAGTGCGAAGCATTTGAACTGCAGATGAGGTGCCTGCTGCAATAGAAAGGACCAATGGCAAGCTTGAACCGTAAACAACCAATAATAATAACATTGAGCAGGCAAGCAACATAAGAACAAATGCAGCACCATACCAGCAGCAGCATTTAGAATATTGGATGGCCGACTAAAAATCATTGTTCGATATACATGATCAAAATCAGCATTTCGGCGATTAACAGCCTCTAAGTGTGCAGCAAAATGACAATTCACAAAGCACATAACCCTACCAAAGACTCTCATCCTCAGCCCAACAGCTCCCTGTCAAGAGCACCTTAAGTTAGTTCAATAACAAAGACGATTAAGAATTAAGACCTACCATAAATATAAGATAGAAGAGAATAACAGAGGCTAAGCTTATTTAAAAGATCTTATAAAGCACCTACATCTTATAAGATATTTTTGAAACTAATAAGATGTTAAAAGTTTCTGAAGTGTTTGGAAAGAATGAGCTTTTGAAACTTATAAAATGTTAGCAATAGCAATTTTCTAATTAAAAGAGCTTGTTAAAATATTGACAATAGTTCAGAATCTTTATTCTTTTCTAAAAGAGCTTATAACATCCTAACATCTTATTTTAAAATCTTATAAGCTCCTTTTAAAAAAATTTACCAAACACCTTCTAAAATTTTATAAGTTCTTAGACATTTTATAAAATGTTTTGCCAAGCTTAAGCTCACCCAAACACTCTATCTCAACCTATTCCATCAAGAAACTGCAGGTCTTCATAAAAAATTGTAGAGCTCTCCACATTGATGTGAAATTCTAAAGGGCAAATTAAGCTCAGGTAAATACTTCCCCCAAAAAGTGATCATTGGGGTGTAGAAGCAGTAAAAAAAACTAATTTTCATTACCTACATCAGTTATACCAAAAAAAGAAACGACTCAGCAATATAAGAAGATATAGAAGATACTTTAACGAGCAGGGATTATCCAACATTTCAACAACTGATACCAACTCACAAAAGAAAGTCATAATTTACAAGCTAAGAAGTTTAGGCTGTGATTGCCTGCGTGGTAAATCCTCATTTTTTGATCTTTAAAACAGATTTTAGGGGCCAAGCTTTGTTTGGTTGTGAGACTTGAAAACGTCTTTTGGGCAATGAACAAGGTTGTCTCAGAGACAACCTCTGAATCTTACTGCTCAAATCTTCTCTCCTCATCCCATTTTCATCCACCTCCTCTACCTCCCTTCCACCGCCTCTTCTCCACCTCCCTCCACTACCTCCCTCACCATTTCAATAACCGACCTGTACCCTCTTAACACACTCAAATTGCCTCTCCCTCGTCGCTGCCGTGTGTTGCCCCTCCTTTCCCATTTCGCCACAAAGCTCCGCTGCGCCGAAATGGAAAATATTGGCTTTAAATGCGGGCTCCGTGACGATAATGCCACTGCTCTTGAGTGCTTGTGGACGTAGTTTGTTGGAACCCCGCGAAATCAGCCGGAAGGTTTTTCTGATGGTGGCGATGGGTAGTGAGTTTGGATTGTTTATTACTTGGAAGCGGCGAGGAAAGGAAACTGGAGGCAGAATGACGAAGACAAAGAAGACACTCATTTTCCTTTTATTTTTTGTTTTTCTTTCTTTTATTTTTTTATTTTAATGTTTTTGCTCATTTTAGGGTATTGCTTCAATAATTTTTTTATTTAAAATTTATTTAAATATGTTTTCTAGCTTTTAAAAATGAAATTTTACCAATAATAGATATATATAATTTATTATAAATAATTTAGATATCATAATATTATATATATATATGAGCTTAAATATTTAGCTTGAAATACAATAATTTTGTATTTTTTATGCAATAATTTTGAATTATCATATTTTTAATTATATGTAAATTTGAATGAATCAAATTCACAAAGGAGATATAATATATAAAGAATTGATATATATATATATTTTTTTTTTAATTCCGACAAAAAAAGGTATAAACCTTTACAAGGGAAAAAAGATAAATTTTCCTATATAGAAATAAATTTAAAAAAAATTATCAAATATCGTCCAATTCATTTGGTAGAAAAAGATTTTCAAAATTACTAATTAATTTATTTTTACAATAACACAATAAGATATAAAATAAAAAATGATTTTCATAAATTAATTTTGGACAATATGCAATTTTAACAAAAATATAATTCCATCTTACCTGATTAATTACAAAATATATTGGAATTAATTTGTTAGAAAAAAAAATTGTTCTCCACTACCTTCCATAATACCAAATCATTTGACGATCTACTTTCAAAAAAAAAAAAATTTCAATTTAATATATTTATTAATTATTTATATTTTTTTAATTATTCAAATCCTAAACAAACCCAACAACCAAAACTCATAAAACAATTCATTATCTCAAATAAATCTCTCAAACATATCTCAAAACCAATCTCACAACCTCACATCACATCAACTCATCACATAACTATAATCATTACACTTTATCACACAACCTCATCCTCCATTCTCATATCTCTAAAACACCAAAACAACCCCAAAATCTTTAAAACAGAAAAATGAGGTCATGCCTCACAACTAATCACAACCTTACATTCTTGAAAAGGGCCACAAAAAAATAAAAGGGTCAATAAAAATAGTTTATTGTTAAACAGTTTACTTTACTTCATATGCCCTTCAAAGTCGCACCACAATCACCAGTCCTCCACCCTCCTCCAAAGAAAAGGCGGAAACCAATAATTGTCTCTCAAAAAATTAGCAGAACAGATAAATGAATAATACCTTATTTCCAATCGCTCGTCCCAGACCACAAGGAACTGCTGCAACATCAACATCCCCAACATGGCCTCGGATGTTATTTCTAACCCTACAAGATAACTTTTTCAATTAGACATACTTACAAAACATTAATGTCACAAATCAGATGGCACATTAATGACATGAGATGTTGGCAGAACAACAAATGTAACTGAAGAAGAAGAGATATCTTGTGCATTATTCCAGAAAAATGGAAATACTATCACTAAAACAGAACTCCATTGCATAACAAGCTTGCAAGGAGGTCACTTGGGGTCAAGAAAACAACCTTCTCCAGATTAAACAACCAAGATTGAACCCTCAAGAAAACCCAAGAGAAAAAAATTACTAACCACACAGAGATAAGCAAGCCTGCCAACTGCCTGGAGCCAACACGTGAGAAGGTGGATCCCTCATCCAATGTTTTTCCAATCATATCTAGCCACCATTGTCCTGCAGAACTACCCTCAAGACCCATCTGCAAGCAATGCAAGAGCAAACATTAACATGTCTGAAGAAATTAATGATCCTCTAGAGAAAAGGATAGAGAGAACAAAGAAGTAGTTAAAGTTGACAGCACCTTCTGGCCCTTTTTTCACCTAAATAAAGATGGGACATGTGACTCTCTCTCTCCCTCTCTCTCTCCCTCTCTCTCTCTCTCTCTCTCTCTCTCTCTTGTGATTAGTTTTGGTTGGGGGGTGGGGGGGTGTTTATTTTGTCAATAATGCCGTATGAGGGCGAGAATGAATATGCAAGTATCTTACTTGGACCGAGGACTCCTCATCTGTTCAACAAATCTTTAAAGAAACTTATGACAATGTTCAGCATACATGTTTGACAATATGCAGTTGATTCGTTCCGCCATCTGACAATTTGAATTACAGTAAACCTCTACTTTTAGCATTCTGTGAAAACCCATATACAGGTATGCAGCATCAACTATATTCAGCTAGCTAAAGAACTGATAGAAAGTTAGCAACCTTTATCTAAGAAGCCCTTGACTACATGTGGCAAAATATTAAAGGACCCAAGGATCGGCTATCATCCAACACAGGATCTGCTGTATAGATTCCTAACTTTATAATAGGGTATGGATCCAACAAAAGGAGTTTAATTTGTTGATCCAAAGGGGTAATTATGATTTCATTTTGAATCCAAGGAAAATCACTCTTTGATTTAAAGTATGGTAGTAATTTCAGAAAAATATTCAAACCAGCAAGAAAACTACTCATATTCCAAAATTAGAAACATAAAATCTTATGCCATAATATAATAATAAAATCAGGTAATGGCAAGGAGATCTTGTTGGATCAAAGGTTCAAATTCACTTTATTTCCGAACCTTTCCCTACCCCTGTACCAGCTGTCACCTTTATTTCACTGAATGCAATTTGTTAATATTAAGTTCACTGAATTATATGGTATATTTACCTTACATGATGCAAAGGAATCATTTCAATTTTAATACATTTTCTTTTACCAATAATAATTCATAAAATACAATGTTTTAATCAATCAATACACCTCTTTTAATTCTTCTTTACTAAGTTAATGAAAAAGATTCTGAGTTTGTGAATAGAGGTCAAAAATCAAAACTATATTGGATCCAATGGATCCTATCCATTAATAGTTGATCCGGTCTTGTTCACAAATATGCACCTCTACTCATGACATAAGTAGGTTATAGAAACTTTTTTAGCAAAAACAACAGGGAAAAAAGAACTAAGGAAAAAAAGAAAAGAGGAAAGAGTTGTTATACTGTTTCTTTAGCAGCAGACATGGCAAGAAAGCCAGCACCCATTTCCACCTCCTGCAACCCAACAACAATAATATCAATGTCTGCAGCAGCTGAGCCCAACCATGATATAAGGGAATCAGGAGCTGCTCTTCCTTGTCCAACATTCCATGTTCCAGCCAAAATTTTCAAATTCTCTAGCTTTGTGTATAAAAATTCCTTCCCAGCCAATTCCGCACGGAACAAGTTATCAAGAGGCCCAGGAGAGGTGATGCTCCATCCACGAATACCACCATGATTAGCCAAAGTGAAAACATAACCAGCCCCAACAGCTAAATCTATCACCGGGCTATTGTGAGCCACCCATTGTCCAAGCAAGTCACCATTGAGATCCAAAACCTGCAAAGTGCCACTCGTGTAACCAACCCAAATTCGATACCCAACTGCACAGAGGCTTTGAACAGCAAAAGAATGGTGCTGGAGATCCCTCAAGCGGTTGCCATTCCCATCCCATTGCACCAGTGACCCATTTGCACATCCAATCCATATCATTCCATCAGCTGTTGCAACCAATGCTTCAGTTCGTCGATTATCATCTCCAAAAGCCCCTTTTGCTGCAGCTCGACGAACAGCATCTGCTGCTCCCAATATAACATTACGCGAACGTTGAAAGAAATTAAAAGAATTTTGTGCTTTTTCCTTCGTACCAGATATAATCTTCATCCTCACCTCATCCTCCACCAAAGAATCAAGTGACATGTTTTCAATCTGACCATCAATGTTAAACACTTTCAGTAACTCTCTGGTTCGAGCATCCCTGTATAATTGAGAAAGGTCAAAAGCCAGAGAAAGAATTCTAGGGTAGTAAAAGCAGCGGGTAACAAGCCAATAAGCAGCTACTCTAAAAAAACACAAAAATAAAATCAACTGAGCCTTTTAATCCTTAAAACCACACACAAACTTAATTTTCTACGCCACACAACCATCTGTCAGTATAGAAGAATCTCAGGTGTAAACTGCTTGTAGTTCAAAATTAAAAATCAAAATTAAAAATGCTTAGAACATGATCATGATTTTTAAGTTGCAAAAAATACGTACATCAAAAGAAAACACATAACATATTGCGAGCAAATATTTCCAATTTACTTTCCTTGAATGATATTGCAATCAGCGAATGCTTCTCTATACAAACCACAAAATTATATAGACACTAGGAATGTCTAAGAAGATGCAATAATTTATCTATGTGAAACATCCAATATCCTAACTTGTCTTTTGCAAATACTTTAAAGCACACCTCAGATATATCAAGTTCAAGATTAACGTACTAAACAATATTCATTAACAAAAAAAAGGCTGGTCATCAACAGAATTACTGAAAAGCAAGAAACCCAATAGAAAATCGATTAGTGCCCAAAGTTCCTGCTACGGGCCATCAGAGATTAAAAACATGGAGATTTTCTATCTGCTAATATTTTACAAAATGATAGTTTTATTATGACTTACCACAAAGCGAATGACAGATAACTGGCAGTCCACACCTTTGACCCAGCATGATCTGATAATATATACTTGACATCTGAAGTAAATATGTTACCGCAGGCACCATTCTGGCTAACAAGGCTCCTCAGGTCAATGTATGACCTCTCTACCAATAAAGAAGCCATGTGTCGTTCTCCAATTGTTAAAGAAAGTGACTTCTCAATAGCTTCCCATGGCCATAGCTTTATTGCACCACCCTCAGACCCAGACCATAGATCCCCTGTATCAAAGAGAATAAATAATTAATGATCCACTAACATTGCCTAAACTTAAGCAAGACAACTATGGTTTAACATAATTTCAACACAAATAAAATTATCTGTAAGATCAGAAACAAAATGAATGGAGAAAATGGAATTTCAAGATGAAATAGCTCCTTACAAATTCTCAAACAAAGTCAAGAAAACAAATGGTTCAGCTATAAATGACTTGTGACTTAGAAGGAAGATCCAAACAACAAGACTTGTCCTGACAACATGTAGCGTTGGCATGAATAAAGGGAAAGCAACAAAAAGAATCCTCAATGACTCTTCTGTCGTCGAAATGAAATTTTACTTGAGGTTATGTATAAAGAGCATCTATCGGAAAGCTTTTTAACAGCAGATTCCTGATCAGCCGAAGATGCTTCAATAGGGCCAGCTATTGCCAAATTCTATTGGTCCAAATTTATTGAACCTTTTACTTACTTATTGTTGATAAGTGTACATCGTCTCCTTAATATATTTTTGATCCCGTATTTCAATATGAAGCTTCTAACAAAATTCACTCTGCCTATTAATTTTTACAAGCAGCAACTGTCTGACTTAAAAATCTTTTTCTGCCATTTGCGGTATTCATATCTAGGGAGAAAGTAGAACACAATAGACAATGCCAACTTGTTCTTTCATATGTGTGAAAATCAAACCAGCCACAATGGTGTCCGTATGCTCTAACAAATTATTCAGAAGCAAAAAACTGTGGCTTCTCTAGGAGTTCAAAATATAAATCTTCCCAAATGTTGGGAACAGTGTCTTCCCAATCCATAGAACGTTTTCTAGGTTTGCTCTCATG
Source organism: Jacaranda mimosifolia (assembly GCA_018894105.1). Lineage (NCBI taxonomy): Eukaryota > Viridiplantae > Streptophyta > Magnoliopsida > Lamiales > Bignoniaceae > Jacaranda > Jacaranda mimosifolia. Next base: position 38,766,692 of record CM032117.1, on the reverse strand, counting down.
TAAAGCTATTTCATGTCAAACCAAGCTCTCATGGATTTCCATGAGCAAACTTTGTTTCTCCAGTCAGCTGGTAACTAAAAATACCAGACCCTGACATAATGACTGAAGGTAAACCATCAAACCAAACAACAAAAAGACATTCGAAATTAACCAGATCAACAAAACACTTTAACTCACTCCAAAAGACAATTTTCTACTCAAACGCAACCATTTCAATATTCTATAACGTATATGGAGCTAAACTGAAATAAGAATATGTAACAAAAGATCAAGATTACCATAAGAACTAACAACCATGGATAGCACTGGCCCTCGATGTGCCTGCCAGGAAAACATCTCCTGAAACCCATTGCTAGTACCACCATTTCCTCTTCCATTCACTTTATCACTTAAAAAATCCAACATCTTCCAACACATAATCCTCCCATCCTTATGCCCACTCCATACCACTCTACTCCCTCCATCCCCCACCGCACACAGAGCAGGAGCCGCCACCTGTGCTGATTCCCAATACCTCACTGTCCCCTCCTCTTCCCTCCCCTCTGCCGCACCATAAATATCATTCTTCAAATCCCATACCCTGACTCCACACTCCGACCCAGCCCACAATTGTGGCCCATTACCATCATTTACACAAACAATCTTCCTAAGGAACCGCCCTACTTGAGTTTCCCTTAAAGGGTGCGGCCTTATCTCAAGGCTAGTCGGCCGGTTCGGATGAACCGGTCCCCGAACCGGAGGTCTAAAAATTCTCGCCCCGCCGCCCGAACCAGCGAATTCCGGCAGCGGCTGGTCAGGGGATGAAGAACTAGAAAGCTTCCGATCGAGAAACTGAAGCATGTAATCGAGCCGCTGCTGGTAATTGGTAGTGCTGCTGACGTCATCCTCTTCGTTATCCGAAGACGAGGAGTTGTAGAACCGGTCGAATATTCTGGGAGCTTTTTGGTAATTCGAAGAGGCATCATCAAAGCTGAACTTCCTGCCGTCGGCTGAGTCGTCGTCGGAATCCGACTGGAAGGCGAACTTCTCTGAGTAAGAGTGAAGGTTGGAGCCCCGAAGTAAACCGTCGTCGTTTTGGTCATCCATGGCAGCAGGAATACAGGGATTTGCGATGAATTCGGGGATTTTCTTCGGACGCAAGGAGATATTTAGGGGGAGACAGATTGGGCAGAACTGCATAAGAAACGGAGAAATTTTCCGGGTATTTGTTTTTCGTTTTTCTCATTTTTTTTTATTACTAAGGGCATGTTTGGTTGGTTTTTGAAATTATCTCATGATAATTTATTTCATGATAATGTGTGTGATTCTTTATCATTGTAGTGTAATTTGATTTACATAATTATTTGAATATATTCACATTATTATTATTTGTTGTGTTTGATTCACCATTCTTGCTCTTGATTAAATTTATATAATGACCTTTTTGTCCTTGTTAAGAAATTTTTTCTGTTATCCTCTCTCTATATATAACACATTAATAAATAGCTCCCACTATACCCAACACCCGACTCCCCAGTGGTTTTTTTTTTTTTTTTTTTTTTTTTTTGCTATCATCCCCATTTGGAGATGTAAATTTCGCCGACAACTTCTTTGATTATATTATCCTGTGAATGAAATTAAATTAATTCTTCCTTATATTTAGTATTTAAATTTCAAACAAATATTGAATGCTTAAAAAGAAATAAAAACTCATACAAATTCAAATCAAAAGGACAAAAAAAGAAGAGCTTTACCTTAATAACTCGTTCAATATTATTTTTTAAAAATTCAAATTTCTCGTATTTGGACTTGCATCGTTTGGACACATGCACGATATGCTATTTTCAAATTAAAAATGAGGATAGATTTTTTACACCTATTGCTAGCAATGAATTTATTATGAGAAGCATATGGTGATAATCCTGTCTCCCTAATTTTATTTTGGGTTTTCATTTTGTTGGGTTATTATTATTTATTCAATTAATTTAAAATAAGGATAAAGTTCATAGCCTTTTTATTAATCTTTTTAAGATATACACTCCTAAAATAATTCTCTTATTTAACAACCTTCGATAATTAAGTTTTTTTACATAGAAAAAACCTTCATTAATTATATTTATTTATATTTCTACTAGCACAGGTAAATTTATATTTTCCTGTAAGTTTGTCTTTCAATTTTTTTCCCATTTTGTTCTTAAATTTCTAGTTTAAAACACATACTCGGATACATAAATTAATAACTTAATTTGGTTAACTAAAATCAACTTACATGACTAAACTTCTTGTATATATTAGGGGCAAAAAAGTAGAATAAACACAAACACAGCACATACAAGTATGGGATAAATAATACTAGGGTAAGTGGCTGGATTAGTTATCACACACTTTGCACATATGGATGCAGGCTAATGGTTATAAAATGGGCCTATTAGATTTTTATCACTCAATCCAGACAAATAATAAGGTAGAAATTTAATAATTCTATCCTGCCTTATCAAACCAACCAAACATGCCCTAAATATGATTAATGAGCTTTCCAAGATGGCCCTAAATATAATCAATTTAACAATTAAATTAATCAAGCCAAGAATGACCTCGATTTTTGCCAACCTCAAAAATCAGTTCACTAGGATTGATTTTCTAACTCTTAAGAAAATCCTTCATCAAGTAGAAAATGCAATTGACTTTTATGTATGACCCATTAGATTCTATCATTTATTGGACTTGGGCTCACAACTATTTGTGACGTTTGAATACATATATTCATTTTAGTTTAAACTCCTTTAAACTAATCGAATCAATTAATTAATCTCCATTAATTGAAGAGTATCCAATTTCCATTGTCAATGTCCCACATCATGTCCATGGAGCCCAACTAATTGACCGAAATGAAAACTTTTGGAGAACCATTCTAGCTCTACGCATACCATGCAAATAAGATCCTTCCGTCTCCTATCTCTCGAAATAGGCCTAGGGCAAGATATTTTTCGGTTCCCTAATAGCCTCGATTCTATGTCTCTATTCAAATGTTCAATTCCACTTTATAATCTCATCTTTGGAAAACTCCTTTTCCAAATTTTCATACTAACTTGAGCAAGAATTTCTTGTAATCGATCATTATAGAATACACAGGAGATGTACTCGCTATTCACAACGACAAGGAGTCGGATTTCTTCTTAGATATCACAAATCTCCATGTCTAAGTAGCTCATACCCAACTTTCACCTAAACAACCCACTATGTGGCCAAGGAAGAGTCAAAGCATGAAGACTTAAACACAAGATTATCATGGATCCTTAAGTCGAAGGACTAATTATATGCATTAACATAAGTTGGAGAACTTGCCACTACCGACTTACCACTTCGGCTGTCTAGTTGTTCTCCGAGCGGGCCTTCAGTGCCTTATTCCCTAACAAGCACCCATTAACATGCATTCATATCTCATGTGGGATTGCTCTTGGAATGGAGCAACATCCAAAGCTTAGATTTATGCATCGTTAGTGCAAGTCTGGATCTCAGATGCCCTGTCTCATAAGATCTTATGACTTAAAAGTTTTAAGATCACGACGTTGTACGACTTCTTCCATGATCACCAACCAGTATGTGATTAAGTCACGTAGTCTATGTGTGATCTAAGGGCTTCAACCAAATGCCAGTGAACTAATTAAAAGCATAAGATGAAGATGGCCATTTAAAAAATATCACTCAATAAAGATTGTATCACAAGTGAAATAGTTTACAATGTCAATCTAATTAGCTTGCGGGGCACTATTCAAACATATATATACACACACACTTTAGTCCCAAATCATCATCATCTCAGTGTACCTAAACACATATCGGCCCTCCTTTTTTGGTTTATGTAGCATAAAATCAAGAAGGATTATAGTCCTCGCAAAATTATAAATTGGGGAACGTTATTTGTCAACACATGACTTTGGTTAGTTTCAAATTCCTAATGTAGAAAGTGTTAGGTACATGAGTTTTATTTATTGGCCCATTCTTATTGGAAAACTTCCCGTGGGTGAAAAAAGTTAAGAAAATTGAAAGTATATTTCTTCTTTCGTGGATATCTTTGGTGTGAAGCAATGTTCCAATTCCATGCCAACTTCTCCACTACTATATATGTGAAAAGAAATATTTTTGATAATACATATTCTTAACATCTCATGCTTAATTTATTATATTTCATATTAATATAAAAATTAAGACTCTAAAGATAAAAAAAAAAGTAAAAAATAAATAAAGGGGACTAATTAAATAAATAATAATTAAATAAAAAACTAGTGAGTTTAATTAATTAAGCCCATCAACATTGGGTGCCTAGTCCTAAGTGGACCAAATCCCACTAAGCACTTATTCACTATAAATATTAACTCCCAAATTCAAAAAGGGACAAAAATCATTCATTAAAAATCTTGAGTTCTAACTACACATGAATATGTTCCGAAGCAAAAACCATTTTAAATTTGTTAGACTTTCAAAAAGGACTCTAATTTTACTTTCTAGCAGTATCATTTTGGCGACGTCTATGGGAAATCCCATTTAGAGCAAGAAATATTGAGGATGCAGATAAGATCCAAAACCGAGGTTCCAGCACCGATGTCACCCCAAGAGGCCAGAACGTAGAAAGTAATTAGCTTGAAACACAGTCACATCTAACACCAAAGTTAGTACTTGAAGAGCATTAACCACAAGAGTAGACTCCAGTGCAACAAGTTCTATCCCCTAAAGAACCACTATTATGGATGACACAAGAAGTACTGATGGTGTTGTTGTAGAATGTCTCTGCGCATGCTACAACCAAACCAATCCCCCAGTGTGTTAGAGAGAACCGTTTCAGGAGCAACTCTAGTCTTCTCACATAAGCAGGGAAGCCTCATCATCCTTGGAGAGACAGAATGAAGGACAAATTAAAAGCAGGACCCATCCCTCCTCTACCTTAGCAAGTAGACGTGCAGTCTTTCCTTCAAACTGACTCATCATGGCAATTACCTATTGCAATGGAAGTTCAGACTCACTCTATTGTACCTCAATAGTTAGGAAGAATAGGAAGTGAGTACCTTCCTCTAGCAATCGCTCTCCTTAGCATAACCCCTTTTGCAAACCATATTGGTGGATTCACTTTCCCTATGCATGAATATTGCCAACCTACTGGAGTTTGATGACATAATGGGCCCCTAGGAACACTTAGACAACTTCCTTATGAGGATGGAGCTCTATAATCTGAGTGAAGCTACCTACTACAAGGTGTGTGGCACCATCCCTACCAAGTGTGCTCTAACATAGTTCAAATCAGATGCTAGTTGGATCTATCACATGTTAGGAGCAACTAGCATTACACTTCCTCCATAATTTCTCTATCAACTGCAAGCACCCCAAGACGATGGCTTACATATTCACTATTAAGCAAAAGGATGGAGAATCTTTGAGAGACTACCTTAATCATTTCATCAAAGCAGTTCACGAGGACTCCTACATTAGCTAAGAGCTCTTACCTAGCATTATTCGATAGAATTTGGGCATAAAAAAATTTAGGAGTCCATAGTTGAAAAGCTACCAACCATGGTTGAAAAACTCATCATCCTAGTAGAAAAAGTACATCCAAATTGAGGAGGCAATGGCTCCTCAAGACGCCAACAAACGTGAAGCATAAGATGGAGGCAATAACAACAAGAGGTCACAAGACTATCAGCATAGCCTTCCTAGAGCATTCTCCTTATATACCCATCTCAGCATCTAGGATAGACATCTTGGTTATGGTAGAATAGTAAGGCTTGATCCAACACTCTCTATAGATGGTGAATAATCTAAAGAGATAGAAGTCTGATAAGTCAAGCTACTTTCACAATGACCATGGTCGTACTACTAAGGAGTCCCATCATTTAAAGGACGAAACAAGAGGTTAATCCAAAGAAGATAACTAAAGAAATATGTGGATCGGAAGCAGAATAGTCCTAAGAGGAAATCTAGAGTGGGAGGTGATAAAGATTACTGACACTCGCCTAATGAACACTCAGAGCCGAAGAAATAAGAGCGTGAATGAGATTTGGAGAACTTAGCTACTACTCACATCATCTCTATGATCGTTAGAGAATCTGCAGAAAGCGTCTCCACAAACACAAGAAAATTTTGGCATGAGCAGCAAGAAAAACTTGAGCCCACTTAGTAGACCTAATACCATGGATATATAAAATGTTTCTATCACTCCACAACACCACCTTTGAATAAAAAGTGATGTAGGTTAAGCAAAGTGAACACAATGATGTCTTGATGATCTTCGCCTCCTTCACCAAGTTTTAGGTGAAAAAGATCTTAACGGATAGCAAAAGCTCAACAAATATAATGTTTTATAATACCTTTTTCCAGCTTGGCATGGATAATGTCCATTTGCGAAAAATTAATGCTTTCCTAGTGATATTTATTGATGAGGAAGTGAAGGCCCTCGAAGAAGTCTCTCTCCCCCTTTCTTAAGCACTCATCCCCAATGAATCATAAAGATAGTAAGGTTCCTAGTTGTCAAGACCATGTCAGCTTATAACGTCATACTGAGAAAGCTAACTATAAACTTCTTCAAGTAGTGGTATCAACATACCATATGAAAATGAAGGTCCCACATCAAATAGAATGAGCAAAGTTGTTGGCAACTAGTGCATTGCCAGATAGTGTTACGCCATCATTAATAAAGATCCATGCCGCTGGTCTGGATAATGAAAAAAGAAGGTCAAAACAATAAGTGGAAAAATAAAGATAAAGCATGATCTAAGAAGCCAACATTCCTATGATACTCACAGAAAGAGTTGACCTCCAAGAGAGAGAGCCAACTAAGTGCAAACTTGCACATTAAAAAATTTTCTGTTAAGAAGATGTTTACATTAACTACTCAACTTCCATAGCAAATAGGGGAAACACCCTTTAGGATAAATAAATATGCCCTCGGCAGCACATTGAAGTATTTTTTCTTTTTGAACCATGCTAGTAGTTAGGATTTTTTTGTTTCAAATCTCAAGTTTTGTTTTCAAGTAGTCAGGTGTTGTCCCAATAATTATGAATAAAGAACCATCCTAGACTAGGAATGGCGTCTATTTCTTTTACTTATTCTAATGAAATTTCTTAAGTGTTACTTCATAACTGTATTTGCTTTCTTTATGCACAATGATTAAAGCAGAATTATATTACTCGTGGTAAGACCTAAGAGGCACGTACACAAAAATACATACACAATAGTAAGGCGCAACACTTACTACAAAATGAACAACTCCACATAGCGAACAATGAGTGTAACACCACTGTAAAACCCCCAAGGGACATAACACAATGACATCAGCACTACTATAAGACCCACAGAGGATGCATGGAAAAAGACGACTATAAGACACCTCAAGGGGTATGTGGTAAAAAACCATTATAAGACTCTTTAAGGGCGCATGGCAAGCAATGGGCTGTTATAAAACTCCCAAGGGAGCGCATAGAAAACAACAATATATATACCCCAAAAGGGCACATAGCTTCAGCAACACCTCTAAGGGAAGACATACACTAACAACAAATGACTTCGGTAAGACCCCTCAAGGGGGCTCATAAAAATTAAGCATATAATAAGACCCCCAAAGGGGGGCTCACGGTCAAGCCTACACTTTACGACTTCTTTTTGCAGCAAAGTCTTGAGAAGAAATCAATAAAGTAAAAGAAAAAAAAAAGGGGGAAGTGAACATGCCATGACACACCAAATTAAGAAAAACAAGCAAAAAATATAGAAGCCATATGAACGACTAACTAATAAAAAAAAAACACCAAATTGCTCAAGTGTTTATAAAAAAGAGCAAAGTTTAACAGTACCAAAATACATGCAAATATGTCTACCAACATTTGGCATACACTTAGCCACCAAAAAAAGAGGAAAAAAAAAATGCTAACATACTACTCTTGTGAGAGCAAAATAAAGCAATCTTCATCAAATGAAAAGGAAAAAAATAATCCAAACTCCTAGTATAAGTCTTAGTCTACTTCTATTGAGTTGCAACCGTTAGATCCTCTACCATAGCATTTGCGCAGCCTCTGAAGCTCCACCAGATGCTCTAGCAAAAAGGTTGACTGGAATATTAGGGTCAAGTAGCAGCAAGTCCTCTGAAGAGTATCGCCCAGTCTCATTAAGCACTCGGCAACAATCCTAGATGGTCTATTCATAGATCATAGTAGCCTCCATCTTGATTGAAAGAACTCAACAGACCCTTGAACTCCTTCACCATCTTTGCATGCAGTAGATACATGCACCTTTCTAGCAGAATACTTTAAAAAACTTCCTCCAGATCTTTATCTTCTTCATATTCTATGCATTCAATTGCTTGTGCTCCTTCAACTACTTCGTGAACTCCTCATCCTTCTTAGCTTGCTATTGAGCGAGTCCTGTAGCTTTGTCCTTAAGATGAAATGTTGTCACTATAGTCCTCTTTACTAGATGAGACATTTGATCGAAATCAATATCTTCGAAAAGCAAGCATACAACTTACACTCAAAAACAATATACATGCGCTCTTATTCCCTTAGTCTTCTGCCTCCACAACCAAGTTCCAGACCTATGATGGAAATAATAAACAAAATTATCAATCAATCAAGCACAACCATGAAGATAGTACATAAACAAAACAAACTAAGTAAGGAGACAAAGCCTTACCTGAGCTAACTCAGTTAATTGGGAAGAGGTAGAATATCTCCAACTTTCCCTTGTCATATTTACTAAACGTGCTCCACAGCGTGTCTGTGCTAAAAGTAGTCTCTTCGACATCCCAATGCGAGTTAATAGTACAACTTTGGCATTGACCATTGCGAAAAAATCCCTTGTCATTGCTAACATGGAAAGGTTAAGAAGATTTCAAATAAGTACCTCCTAAGATCGACTCCCGAGTAAGCTTCCTAGTCAATCCTAAAATCATTAGCTTGAGATCATCGCTAGTGCTAGTTTGAGGAGCTAAAGAAGAAAGCTGAGTGTGAGCCTCCTCGGAACATTGCTATAAGAGGCTCGAATGTTGCACTGTTTGAGGTGTCTCCCCACAATGCTGCTCCATTATGCGTCTCCCGTGAGAAACTCCGTTCACTCTCTTATCATGGATTTTTGCTAAATCTATCTCATTTCACTAAGAACATGTAAATTGGACTAAGCTTAACAATCTAATAAACAATTAACAAAAATAATGCAAGTGCTACGGAGGAAGTATGAATGCAATAACATGCATGCAAGGAGAACAAAAACCACAAAATGAACTAAGTACTCTCAGGAAATTTATAGGTGATGTCAAAAGAAGAAGAACAATCCCACTTTCTCAAAGCACTGGCCAAGGTCACGATGAACCTTATACAAGCACAATAGTAATAACGAACTACTCCAAATGTAGGGAACCCCCAACCCTTATCTCATACGAAGCTTCCAAGTCCCTTTAGAAGAAGGCAAACCGCTCAAGAACTTACAACTCGGTCTAGGAAAAATATGGAAAAAAGATTCATTCGTTGCCTTTTGCACCCCAAAACAAAGAGTGAGATCTATCTAAAGTGGTGGGTGTTGAATCCTAAAAAATACGCAAAAGAGTTTGATGCAAACTGACTCAAATACATCCAGTAACTCCTAATTATTTCCAATAATAAAGGGTTAGGTGGAAAAAAGAACCTACTAGTGAAGTAACCACTGATAATGGTCAAGTACCCTAGATGAGGCAATATAATGCTATCCTCCAAAGAAGGAAGAACGAACTCATACTCATCAAAGGTATAGATCCTATGTCTTAGAATTTCTAACTCCTCCAATGAAAGTGAACAATACATTTCATCAACACTAGCAAAACTGCTATCACATTTGGATTGACCTCGAGCCCTTCCTCAAAATAATCCTCTTCTCTGGTCTTAAGCTCATATTCAAACTCAAAATTCAAATGAATCAAACAAATTAGAAATCAAAGACTAACTCATAAGCTCTTTAGGCGCAACTTCATAACCTAATAAAGGATTAGGTGATCTATAAGAACAAGATTACAAACTCAGAAAATGAAGCAATACCACAAGAAAGATGACCTTTGCAAACTCAAACAACCTTAGCGTGACCGCGATGCCCAAAATAGTATCAACTGTAGTAATCGCTTGTGCTGGTGACGCCCTACACATGCCAAACCCAAAGGCTGGACATCCATGAGGTAGGCGCCTACTGAGATGCCTCTACTAGGTGTCCGCATCAAGTGGCCCACTAGTGCCTAGTGGGTTGATGCCTAGCTGCCTATGTGCCACCTACTCCATGGCAGCAACAATCTCGCTGCCACATCCTATCATACCTATGAACCCCAACTTTAACTCAAATTTTGGACTTGGTCCCACAACATGACATCCCGCTCTCAAGATTAGACATGACTCGCTCATAACATGATGTATCCCAAGAAAATTTTAGTGACTCCATGGAGTTTGAAAAGAATAGCAAAGGAATAAAGTGAGACAGAAGAAGAGAAATTATGTTAGGAACTTATCTTGTATCACTGACAAAGCGTACTCTCTGAAAATCTAAACTTGCCAAAATTTATCTATGTCCTTAGGCAAATATAAAATGCCTAACAAGACATCTTCTAAAAATAACTAGATAAGGAGACCTACAAATCTTCAACTTGGTCAATAGTGGAATTATACAAAATTCTTGCAATCAAAATTAAGAAAAAATTATCAAGATTTAACAAAATTAATTAATTAATTAAGGCAAAGTAAAATTAAAATTAAAATTAAAAACTTACAATATACTTTGAATATGAAAATTAAATATTTGAGGGCTTTGGTAATATGAAAAAAAAAAACCTTAAGGTAAAAAAGTAAACATTAAATAAAAGGGTCCAATTAAATAAAAGGTTAGTGAGCCCAACTAATTAAGCCCATCAAGATGGGCGCCTAGACTCAATTGGGTCAAAGCCCACTAAGCACTTAGTCACTATTAACATCACATCCCAAAGTCAAAAGAAAAATGAAAAAAATATTCATTAAAAATTTTGAGCTTTGACTCCAAGCAAAGGCATTCCAAAGTAGAAACTCTCTTATATTCATTGACTTTAAAAAAGGACCACATGTCCAGTTTCAAGCAGCATTTTATGGACATGATCAAATTCGTTTCCAAACAAAAAGACCCAACTGCTTTTAGGTGTTCTCATGTTGGCATGTATAAGGTGGGATTTTATCTTGAAAATGCGCCTGAAAATGTGGGAGAGATGAATAACTTATAAACTATCCCGAGCCCTTGACTCTTTTTGGTGTAGGACAATTAAATTAGGTACCATCAAATATTAAAATAAAAAATGAGAATTAATGATAAGAAATTAAGACATGATATATAACTTTTTTGTGCTATACTATAGTTTGTGTTTCATAGTTATAATTCTTATAAATTTAAAAGTGACAAAAATGACACATTAAGTTTTCATTTTGAAAATGAAACATGCATTTCTCATGCTTAATATCAATGTAGGTCACATTTAGCGGTATAAATGAGTTGAATTTTAAAAAAAAATTATAGATTTGAGCTCGAACTCGAGTCCAGTATTTTGAGCTTGAGCTCAACTCAATAAAATTTAATTATTAATATATATAATTATTTGATATTATATATAAAATATTTAAAAATAAAAAGTTAAATTATTTATATAAATAATTATTCAATTAATATGTAGAAAGTATTTAAAAATAAAAATAAGTAAACTATTAATATGTAATAATTATTTAATTAATATATAAAAATATTAAAAATAGAAAAAAGCTTACAAATTGGTTTACGAGCTTTTGAACAACTAAATTAAAGCTTGAGCTCGACTCATTATAAAGCTCGATTTTGAGTTCAAGTCAAGCTAATGAGATTCAAGAGCTGATTGAACTCATCTTACACCCCTAGTCACATTCATACAAAAATGAGCAGGGCCATTAATTACTGTCCTTTTGAGTTTACTCTCGTACTACCATGCATTGGCATCAATTCCTAATTAATTTTAAATATTATATGTAAAAATGATTGTATATATACATATCACGTAGACATTTTAATCTATCACGCATAATTTTAATAAGAAGTTGTTATATTAAATGCCTAAATCTAATATATATATAAAGTAAAATGATGTTCAACCCTATTTTAAAAATATTTATTATGTGACAATGATGTGGATAAGTTACTTTTATCCCTTTTTGCCATCTCAATAATTTCCATATATAATTTACTATAAAAATGAACTATTTTATTATTAGTAAGTCAACACTATATTAATTGATTTTTTGGTAACTCCATATCTAATGATGGTAAGTATTCAATATATATATGTGTGTGTGTGTGTGTGTGTGTGTGGTGTGTGAGTGATATTCCATATTAATGTTTGTGTTTATCTCTCTCTCTATATATGTGTATACGTTAGTTTATGTATGGAACTAATATATACATATATATATATATATATTAATTTATGCATGTAAAATTATTTTCAATAGATTTTTTAAAAACAATTTTATTACATTTCATATGTTTAATATCTACACTTCTATAGATCCAATTATAATTTACATATAAACCATCTATGTTTATATTATTGGTTGAACTAGATTATAAACCACGTTATTAAGTTAAAATATTTATTTCAAATAAAGTAAAATAGTGGCTAATTTATTTTAAAAACAATAATTTCAAGATTGCATATGTTAAGAAAAGCCCATAGTCCCTACAAGTAATATATATTAAAAATAACCAAACATGCAATACATTAATATTTAAAGGTACAAAAATAATTTTTTTTCTTCGCCTCTATAAGATCATTTGCTTGGTGAGTTAAATTCTCTTTTTTTTTTATTATGCGTGTATTTTATAATTTGAATGTGATTTACTAATATTAATAAAATTTTGTGTTTATGAGCCAGGTTAATTTACAAAAGGAATTCAAAGTCTTGAATTTGAGGTAAATTAAAATTTTACATTTGTTTTTTGCTTGTGATCTCTTTTTTACCTTTTTATATTATAGTTTTCCTTTAACCCGTGATTTGTTTTTGATGTTCCAAGAACATTTCATTAATTTACGTAATTATGAAATTTAAAAAGTAGTTTTCGTGCAATTTAATAATACTTATGAAATTATTATTCAAAGGGCCCATAAAGCTACTTTTTTCTTATATTTGTTTTGATTGATCTTATTCGTTTAAAGAATGGTTTATAATCTTATATTTTATATAGGGATGTATGATAAGTATAGTAAAATATTTATGAAAAAATAATTTTTTTTTCTTATTTCAATATTTATAAAAAAAATAATATCTAATTATAATTAAATTAAATATAATAAAATTTAAAATTATTTCCCGATGCAAGGCCAAGATTAAAAGCTAGTATAAATTTAAACGTCGGGTGGTACTCCAGTACTCAACAAATAAAATTCTTAATTTAATATCGGGAGATGATGAAATTAAATAATGAAAAACTTATAAAATTTAAAGTGACAAATACCTCAAAATAAAATGTTAGGATCAAACTATTTAAATTAATATTTTTGTAATTGAAAATTCATGTAATTCTACTCTGTCTCATTCTCTATATTTACATTGCTATTACTTTTACATAAACTGAACATATAATCTCTTATATATACGGTTGATTTAGACATAAAATTCAAATATCTCCTTTACACAATCAATGAAGAAAATGAAAATGAGACTACAAATTAAGAAAAAAAAAGAAAAAGAAAAAGTATTCCTACCACGAAACTATCATCAAAATTAAAATAATGTCAGAAGAAGTAGCTAGAATCATTGAAGCAGCAGCAACAATTGTAATCAAGTTTGAAGGCCATAAACTTGGAGTTGAGTTATTTGCTCCCTTATCTCTTGTACCTAAAGCACATGAATTTCCATAAAGAAAATCAATTAATCCCTCATTAATTATTTAACAAATCCACAAAATATTAAACTATATACATATATTACCTGCTATAATTGATGAAGTTTGTCTCTTGCTACAAACTAACCTGTGATGCAGTAGTACTGTAGCGGGTCAATTTGTTGGCCACATCTGTTAGACAGTACTCTCTGAGCAAATTTGAAGACATTGATGCCTACTTGCTCACTTAGGTTAGCACCCAAAGTGCTCATCAAATGACAAAAACATTCTGGTATTGACTTAATAACATAGTCTAGAGGTTGGCAACAACTATCTGAAAATTGAGTAGTACTGTAATTATTACCATTGAGGTAATTTAGGCAAAATCGAAGCTCATTCATGCAGTACTCTTGTTGTTGTGCTTGTGCTAAACCTACATTTTGAGCAGATAAGCAACTAAATATGATCATGGAAGGAATTAATCCACACAGCACATCCCCAACTTTCATCTCCTTTTTTGTCTCTTTTTTTTTTTTCCTTCTAGATACCCCAACTTATGGTGCTTTATACTTTCATACAAGTGTGTGCATGAACATATAAATACATATAAATATATATATATATATATATGTGTGTGTGTGTGTGTGTGTGTGAGAGAGAGAGAGAGAGAGAGAGAGAGTACATGTACAGGTGTTTGAATTGATAGGTAGGATTTGGTAATCAAACTAGAGGCATTCTAGATGGTTGATCACAAGGAATTATATATATCTTCATTTAAAGAGGGGAAATGCCTTCGTTGACTATATCTATATTTAGTATGTTGAACTACCTATTTCACCTTGAAAGAGACTAGGGCCTTAATTATTTGTAATGATAAATCCAATACCTTAATCTCCCATTTATATATTCTAGAACCTGATCTACAGTTTGGTGCATGTCTCAGGTGTGGCAGGCATAATTACTGCAAGCTTGGCAAGGTTAATCAAGAATTGGATCCGAATATATTTGGATCATCTCTTTTATTTTATATTTCATCTGTTAGTTTATTTTATAAATAAATATTAAATATATCAAATATTTTCTTATAAAAATTATTGACTTGAAATCAGATATACTTAATATCCACCCAATAAGTTGGAATAGGAGATGAACCATAAAATGAAATAAAAGATCCCAAGTGCAAGTCAGGTCTCAGGTTGAATTAAGTTTGGTCAAATCGATTTGTTTGTTGTTTTACATTTTTTCGGGCTCCAAAAGAATTGGATTGGATCACAAGTAACAACCTTATGAAATATATATCCTAGGCCCAGATAAAAGTTTGGATGTGGTTGTTAGGATATACTTGAATCCAGCCCAAGTGGGGAAACCCAATCCATATGATATTTGTACTCCTAAGTCCTATCCTATATATATATTATATATATATATATATGTTGTATTAAATTTTATTATTATTTTTTTTTTTTGGTGACAAAAAAAAATACTATATATGTTGTATTCAATTAAGCACTACATTTGTGTGGGAAAGGTATATATGTCGTAACAACTACTGCCCAATCAATGATGGGAAGTTTTTATTAGAGTACTTTTGCCTGTAGGTAAATGATTAAAAATTATTACTGTCTCCAACCAACATATATTTTGGCAACATTACTACAAGTACAGATTTGAATTAAGATTCTTTTTTATTTGTAAGTTCTATTAATATTTCCATTATTTTAAGGACGAATTTCAGTTGATCCCACACAACTGATATATCTGGTGCCACTTTACTCTCTCAAGTTATGACAATATACACTTTGCCTCTAATGAAATATAATTTAGTTTTCAATTTTATCCTTTTTTTAATATGTAGAAAAATATTCATATTTGTCAGTTAAATTACATAAATGGAGTAATTTCAATTGGGCCAACTGAATTAATATAAAAAATTAATATTTTTTATTTGTCTCTTCAATCTCTCACACACTCAAAAATTTTGTGCATTTGAATTTTTTATGTATTTTACCTTTTCTATTTGTTTAATTTATTTTGTCATTATAATCTTGCGGAGTATAAGGTCAACTCTAATGATAGTGGTTTTATGTATCTTGAGTGCATATAGTATTTCCCCATTTCATTAATATTAGCTTTTTTAAAGCTTTAACTATTCAATAATTATATCTGATAATACGAAATGAAATTAATTTATTCAATTTTTTTTTATGTAGCCAAGTAATAGTAACATTCAACTATAACAGTCATTTATAATTCGTCCAGCATAAATTAATTGTTTTATATTATATATTAAATGCAAATAAAACTTACATTTTTTATTTTTTCTAAAATAGATTTTAAATATGGGTAAATTAAGAAAAAATAGATGTTAGTTTTTTAATCGAAGGGGGACAAATATATGCCCATACTATACTATATATATGAGGACTTTAGTGGTGTGTTATTTGATGAGTTCATAAAATTAATTTTGTCTCGGAAGATAATGACAGAGTAGGGCTTTTTCTCTCCTATATAATTTTTCTTCTCTAATAATTTAAAATTTTTTATTATTTTATTTTATCTTGTTTTTCTTTTCATTTATCCTAAAAATTTAAATAAATGTATTGCAAATATTACAAAAGTATACTAACATATAAAAAGTAATTAAATATTTTATTTATTTTATATTATAAAAGTTTTAGCCCATAAAATAAATATAACATAACAACTTTTTTTTTTTTAAATAGCTTTATGGGATAAAGTAAAGCTAAATATCTAATCGAGTGTTAGTATCCCATATTGGTGAAATAAATAAGTTGTTGTCTTTATGTATGATTTTGGACAATCCTCATCTCTAGAGCTTTTGAGGTGAGTTATGCTCAATGTCCATCATTTAACATTTTATCGGAGCCACCTATGCCTGATGTTGAGTTATTCAGGTCGTCCATTTCATGATATTTCACACTCCAAATGTTCATTCCTGGGCGTGCGTGTGGTGTGTTTACATCCCAAATCGGTAAAATAAATAACTTGTGTTCTCTATATATGATTTTGAACAATCCTCACTTATAGAGCTAGCTTTTGGAGTGAGTTAAACGCAATGTCCATTCTTTAACATCAAGGGGCAACTGAAATTGATACAAAATATCCAAATTGGAAGAAGTGTTGATTATAAATAGAATAATATTTAAATGTTATGCTTTAACAATATTTGAGAAGTAGATATTATAATAATTAATAATTTAACTGGTCAACAATGTACATTGTATTACATTATAAAAATTGCAAATCTTGATAAAATATCAGTCCTTTACCCAATATTGCACTTGAATTGACCATGTCATATCTTTAATTACTTATCGTTAAAAAAAAAGGATAAAGAAGGAGAAATGAGAAAAAAGAAGAAACACGACAAATTTATGCATATAGTTAAAATTATTTGACCTACATTTCCAGATACGATGTCCAAAAAAACTAAGTCATATTATTTTCTCTTGAAATTACATTATAAATAGTCAGTCGTTATATGTGCATATATGCATGTATATATAAGTGATCAATTAATATGCATGAAAATAATTATAACATAAAAAACCACTCTAATAGAATTTCAGAAATATCAAAATAATTAAATTATTTAAATTAATCTGATATTACTATTATATCTGAGTATCAATTTTAGTTCTTAACAACCATAAACCACATGTAATCATGCATACTAAACTTTGCTTCTCGAAATGATCAGGATTTAATATCTATACTATTAATAAAGTGTGAGGGTCTTAGTGGTGTGTTTTCGAGTGTTGAGACTAAAATATTCTTAATTTTTATTTTAATTCCTTATAACTACACCAATTACTATCAACCCCACTACCATTCCACTACCGTCCACAAACTACCACACTATAACCCAACAAACCTCTACTCCATTATTATCATTTAATCGTAATTTTTTATTTATTTATGTAAGAAATTAAATAAATATATTTAAATTATTAAAATAATAATTTTATATAAAAACTAAATAAATATTTTTTTATTATCTAAAAAATTTAGCACACGCGTTAGCAAGTGCAAAGATGCTAATATATATATATGTGTGTGTGTGTGTGTGTGTGCGCTCGCGCGCGCGCGAGCACATGTTCCCATATACACTACAAAATAAAAAAAAAATATTAGTGACAACTAGTAAGTGACAAAATAAAAATTGTCACTAATAACATGCATTGAGTGACAATAGCTTTTATTTTGTCATTAATGATAATTTTTAAGTGACAATTTTTTATCTTGTCACAAAATAACTCAATAGTGACAAAAATTAATATTTTAAGTTGTCATTATTAAAAATTAGTGACACTCTTATGGTAACAACTTAGTGACAATAAAAATTATCACTATAATTTATGACAAGATTTTTATTGTCACTATAGATGTGTCACTAATTGTCTATGGTGACAACTTTAACACTATTCTTGTTACTATTTAGTTTGTAAGAATTATTAAAATAACAAAACTAAATTTTTTGTCACATAATATACATAATTAGTGACAATTATTATATTGTTACTAATTTATCTTTTTATTATAGTGATACTCACCCCACTATGTATGCGATGAAGGACCATTTTAATGATATACTCAAATCAATCTATTTAACAGGACTATTGGATCGGATATATCAAAATCAACTCAAACAGTGCCACTCATAGATATAAATATAAAATATAAATAAGGTTAAGATAACGTTGTTGGGTGACTCTCACGTCCCAACTCAATAAAATATAATATATATTTTTTATATATAAATCAATGAATGAAAACTTCAGATAAAAATAGTGCTCTTTATCTATTAATCTTGTTAATTCTCTTTTGCATATGAGAATATGAACAAAAAGAGTGAGCTTAAAAAGCCCGACAAGCATTTTAAATATGCCTAAGATGAAAAATATTCAAAATAACTTATAATTAACATTACTATATGACTACAACCCAAAAATTGGTGGACAATCCATCACCATACTTACAAAGTTTTTGAAACTAGTTTCGAGCCAACATATACAAAAGTCCACATCGCATAGTCTCCATATCATATAGCAAAATGTTATAGTCAACATGATTATACAAAAGAATATATTTACGCACGTTAAGTATTAAAATGTAATCATCCATATAAAAGAATATTTTAAACCTTAAATATAAGTAAAACACTCACCTTACACTATCTATACTATTAATAAAACGTGGGGGCCTTAGTTGTTTGTTTTTGAGTTTTGAGACTAAAATGCCCTTAATTTTTATTTTAACCCCTTATAACTACACGAATAACTATCAATTATTTTATTCCACTACCATCCCACTACTATCCACTAACACCATTTCATATTCACTTTATGCACAAAAGATATCTGACGGTTGCAGATGCATATCATTCATTTTTGCATAATTCAGTTCATAGTTACTACCATTGCTTTGAGGTACACTGGCTTTAATGTTATGTCTGTGTCATTCTTTTTCAGTCTTTCTCATAACATAAGCTTATGTAAAGTCCCACCCCTCTAATCTGTGGGTTTTCAATAATATTGAAAATTTCTAGTGGTTACCGACGGAAAACATTTGCAGTGTTCGAAATTGTGTAATACTCATATGAAGTTTTCCATTCAAATTGGTGGAGCTTTATTTTGTGAGTATGTTGCATATTATTAATGTCTTCACATCCTCCACAATCATCAAAGTAAGACATAAAAATTATTTATTATTTAAATAAATAGTATTAATTGGTTATCATTCCTCTTTTAACATGTGTGTTTATACTTTGTGTGGACAAATTTTATAAGAATTTTATTTTGTGAATCCAAATTTTCTTTACATTAAAATTTGTACTTTATATATATATGTATATTAATTGTGCTTCACATTTTAAATGCACACGCATCGAGTGTGCACTATTAATATAGTAATAATTATTTTCAAGCCATTTGAATAACGTTAATTTTTATTTTTATTGAATGCACACGCATCGAGTGTGCAATGACTACTATTTCTTATAAAGTTAAGTAGGAAAGGCATAATTATAAGATTATTCCTCTAGTATTCTCTTTTCTTCATCTAATATTTTGTCAACCCACAAAGCAAGTACGTCTTCACATATTTTCCAACATATATAGCCTCATTTGTGACTTATAATTTAATTTCCACTAACATATAATTAAAACACCACTATATTATGTTCTTAAAAAAATGATCTTTACATATTTTTAAATCAAAATACTATCACTTCATATTCTTCAATTAAAATGCCATCATTCCATACTCTTAAATAAATATGAACCTCTTCACATTTTTGAAATAGATGACACAACTCCATATTCTACCTTTTAGCTTATAAAATAATGATCATAAATAATGATTAAAATCCACTAATTTCTATAATTAAACCTCTATTGAATTAGTTGTATGTTGTTGTTGTTGTTGTTATTATTATTATTATTATTATTATTATTATTATTATTTTGACATTACAGTGACCCCAGTAAAAATTTTCTAATGTACAAATTAGTAAAGGTCGAAAAGTTTAACGTTAGAAGGTAAAGTATAATAAATCAATATCAAGCATACAATTGTCATCAATCATACAATCAACGGGAATATTTATATGTTGTGTAGGTTGAGGTATATATGTACCATCCATTTGAAGTATATGGTTGAGATATGGCCGTACGCCTTAATTGGAGAATCCTTGCTTTGAATTATTAAAGGTGTCAATAGGGTCAAATGTGACCCAATCAAACAGATATTAATGTTGAAGTATTTAGATATTTTTTATCTTGCTGAGGGACAATTTGGGTACGTAATTGTATCCCTTAATTTTTTCTATTTCAATATGTGTGTGTGTGTGTGTGTGTTTGACCATGCAGTAATTTTGATTTAGTGAGAGAGGGTGGCAACAAAAGAGTTCCAACTCAAATACGGCAAATAAGTGTGCAGTAGCCAAAGGCATATGCACATATATATAGCACATATAGTACACACAAATAGTCTTTGCCACATATGCAACAAAAGTCCTCCACAGGATGGTCATGGTTGGTGGCAATGCATATGGTTTCAAAGAGAGGTGGGAGACAAAAGGCATGTTGTAGTAGTAGCAGTAATTAAGGAAGAAAGAGAGAAAAGATGTAAGAGAGATGTATTCCCTCATGATGTGTTGTTTTCTCACCAGCCCAGCTCCCCTTAATACCCCCACAACTCCCCCAGCAGGCAGCAGCTTGTTCCCCATTCTTAATTAATTAATTTTGTACGTAGGAAAATGTGTCACTGCCAAACTCCAAGAATTGAAGGAATGGAAGGGAGTAGTCAAGCAAGGCCTGCAACATTATTTGCAAGCATTTTCTAGACACAGAATTTAATTAATAGGTACTTATAGGATTACTCAATTCTAAACAACAACATTATAACTATACTATACATTACAAGGAAGACATGTGGAGTCCATTGATAATTAATGGTTTGGTTCATAACTTAATTTTAAGACATGTGGAGTCCTATTGATAATCCTTTGGTTCATTACATTTTCAAAGGATGTTATAATTTTTATTTACTTTCAATTGTAGTAATTAATTTATAAATTAATCATTTTAGAATGAATGTCAATTTATTGAGTGACCCTTGTAACGAATTAAGGTGATATTCAGGTTTGTCCTTCAAATAATAATTATTTGAGTCATCCCTTTTCCATTTGTTTAATTTGTTGTATTTTCAATTAGTATATAAATAATGTAACAAATTAATTTTATTTAAACTAAAATATCCATTTCGTTTTTTCTTTAAATGAAGAATTAATCTGATGTAATTAACAATATATATATATATTTCAAGAAAGTCTATCTATGAATACATAGCACGGCACAAATTAACAGCTAGCATAATAAAGCACCATAGATGTATTAATTATTAAACAATTTATTACTTCCATATGGTATAATTAACCTAAAATATCAATTTCAATTGATTCATTTCATGGAGTTATATCTTACCTATGCAAGATTTATTTCCTAAACCGTTTCTGGACTTTGGGAGATTATCCCATTAATTAATTGTGATATTTAATGGGGGTAAGGCCATGGTGTTGGCACCATCCAATAAATGCAGAGAGAGGGTGACTTGAGTGGGGCCCGGCTGGGGCAAAACGGATGAAAGTAATTATTTTGCATGATATGTAATGTAATGTCTTGTACGTTAGTATATACATACACATATACATACACGTGTATACATATAAATAAATACATACAGGAAGAGATGGGGGGGGGGGGGGGTGCAGGAGAAGAGCAGAAGGGTCAGAGGGACAACCCGAAATAAATGCTACTTTTCCTTTTGGCGTTTGGCTTCGTAAGGCGTGCTTCTGTCGGGATATCCCCCTACCTTTAAAACCGTCCCTTTCACTTCATGCACACACATACACACTCACACACACTAAAAAATTATTATAATATTTAGTTTGGATGAAATTAATATTTTTCAAATTGATTTTTGTATGAAATCTTTTTTTTTTTGTGCACTTGATTGCACCATCAATGCAAATCGTAGCCCACACAATTATGCCATTTCAACAAATATAGCTATTTAAGTTCTTTTTTATCAAATTTAATTAATTATACAACAATTGTTATATTTGTAATATGATTGGTTATTCTTTTAATTAAATAGTAAATTATATTTGTTTTTAAAAGAACTTTATCTTAACTTAACAAAGAAACAAAAATATAAAACACTTCATCAAAAGATAGAGAGTCAATGCAGAGATAGTTTTGTAATGTAGACAACTCGATCAATTTAATGGTATTCGCACGTAAAATCATACAAACCACTTTGATATTGAGTTAGGGGCTGCAAACACAGTGGCCGTTAAAGTACCTTTTGAGCTATTTCAAAGGCAAAAAAAATTATTTTATTTTAAAATTTATGACATGTCAAGAGCTAACGCAATTCCCTTATTATGTAATTGATTTAGGTTCATTCTGATTCGACTCAATTTAAAATATTTCCATGTGTATATAAAGCTTTACTCTAAATACGGTCCTTGCAAGTCACAATCATAAATGATGTGAGTTGTGTTGGAGTAGAATAGTTGATTTGAAGAGTTTTCCCTTTTCTTGGCATTGTCTAGCCTGTCATTGTCGTTTGTTTTTACCTCTTTCACTTCATCATATAACAAATCGAGTTGAAAATAAAATGTTATATGGGAGTGGAGAGGGGAAAAGATGGCAGAAGTTATAATACGGAAGGAAAGGGAATTACAGAGGATTTCGATGCCAAAATAACATAAAATTAGATGAAACATCAATTGAATATTAAAAATAAATATAGGGAGGAAGTTGATATATATATATATATATGGTGTGATGATACATAAACATAAAGACACCGATTGCTAAAATAAGCTACATTAATTATAATGGCCAAGATGTATGGTACATGCAATTGATGGTGCTCATTTACGTACAAAACCCCGGCCCGCGCCCAGTACTCCGTTTGAAATCAAACAATGTAACTTGAGAATTTCAACCGCAATAAGTCTCAAATCCACCGCTCCAATTTTGATATTAGTTTTAGCTCAAAAAGTTTATGAGAAATATTTCCAATATTACTTAATTATGTAAATTAGGAGGACACATTTGACAACATCGTCATCATACATACCATAAATAATTATATGGTATAAAAACAATTATATTACAAACGCTAAGAAAAATGTAATAGTAATGATAAATAATAAGTGATAATAATTTTTATTTTATCATAATATGTCCAATAGTTACAAAAGTTAATATTCTAACTTGTCATTTTTGATAATTGGTGACATAACATCCATATAGTAACAACTTAGTGATAATAAAAATTATTATTATACTTTTTGACAAAATTTTTATTGTCACTAAGTTATCACCATATTTGTGTCACTAATTATTAATGGTGACAACTTAAATATTATTTTTGTCACTATTTAATTTGTAAAAGTTATTAAAGTGTTAAGATAAATTTTTTTGTTGCCTATATAATAAATATAATTAATTAGTGACAATTTTTATATTATCACTCATTATTTTGTCATTAATTTATTTTTTTTAATAGTTGAACATTTATTTATTTCCATTTAATTGTGATGCCATAAACCTATTTAGTTTATCTTAAAAGTGCCATTTCAGAAATGGCCAAACAAGTATATATGGTAGAAGAAATTGAATTAATTCCCCAAATAATTGATTGTCCAATTCAAATGAACACAAACTTACAATTAATTAAAGAACCCAAAATTAAGAAATAAAAATAAAAATAAAAAAGGAGTAATAACTAGGAATAGATATAGGTTGGTCCCATATATAATTTATATATATATATATATACACCAAAAAAAAAAGAAAAAAGAAAAAAGAAAAAAGAAAATAGAACTGTATATATAGGTATGCATGTGTTAGGGGTGTGGGTTTGTTAGCAGCATGGGGGTATGGAAAAGCCAATATATCTTCATTCCCTCTCTCCCCAGCAACATACGCTGACCTAACATAATAACACCAATTACCACGTACATTTGTAGGGTCCAATTACAAAATGGACTCTTCCTGTTTGTTCTCTTTTAATTCTCTCTTCTCATCATCAATCAGATCAATGAAACTCGTGCACCCACCACCTATATATATATATATATAACACAGTGAATACACAGTATATATCTATACACACAGTGTATATAGTAGGCCACAGGCACAGGGAGCGATATATATATAAATATATAGATACAAATAAGGAGAAATATACACTTATAGAGACCCTCTCTCTCTCTCTCTATATATATATATATATATGTAACTAATTGTATTTGTTTCGGATTCTCACCTTTAAAACTGGTGAGTCAATGATAATTTTTATGATTTTTGAGTTCTTGAGAGATGTTACGAATTTTGCAATTTTAAGACATGCTAAGGATGAGATGTCTATGATGATAGTTTTCGAATTTTTGAAGTTTTGGAACGTGTTAAAAAAGCGAGGATCTTTATTAATTAATTTTAAAGTCTCCAGACCTGTTAAAAATAAATGATTTTGAATGATAATTTTTATGAATTTTAATTTTGAGATGACATTAAACAAAGTAGAATATGTACTAGCTAGTTATAAGCAAATGATATATTGCTGGTAATGATATATAAGTGGACATAAAATAATTTTTCTTTTATTAATAATAATATTTATTTAAGTGACAATAAGTTTGATTTTGTCTCAAGATAATTTGAGTAAGAATTAATACCTTTTGAACTATCTTTAATCAGTGACACATGAATATAGTGACAATTCAGTGACAATCAAAATTGTCATAAATTAACGACTGATAGTGGCACAAGAAAAGCAATGTTTGAGAAATTGGATCGGTGACCTTATTGGTTACTAATTCAACCAGTTCAACCGATTTAACCACCGATTCAATCGGTGTGACGTCATAATTATATTTAATATTATATAAATATATTAAAAATAATATATATATATATATATAAAAGGGCAAAAATTAAAATTGCCTAGTATCATGAAAATTTCTCCAAACTCTATTCCATAATAATATTTATACATCAATTTAAAATATCAAATCATGAATAAGACTTACTAAAAAAATATTCTTATAGAATCCATCATAACTTATAAAAACAATAAACGCCAACTCAGATAAAAGAGAAAATAGAAAGAGAAAAAAAAGAAAAAGAAGATTGAAAATGAAAAAGAGGACAGTCAATTCCCGTAGCCGCAGTGTCTTTGGACTTTGCTTGGCTCCGCTGCTGCTTGTCTTTTGTTGGTGTTGGAGACTTGGAGTGTTAGTAAGTTTGCTAAGCTTAGGGTTTTTACTTTTTATTTTATATTTAATTAATTTTTAGTTTTTATTAAAAAATAAAAAAATAATAATAAAACTAATAATTGGTTTAAAGTAAAATCGGTTCACCGATTGAACTGATTTTTTATCGAGTCACATTGATTGACACCGATTTTTTAATGAACTGATTTTATATATCAAATCGGACCGGAATTTTGGCTGCGGGTTCCCAATTGAACAAGTCGAACCGATCAGTCGGGTCTGATTTCTCAATCATTGATGAAAAGTGGCAATTCAAAGACAACGAAATCTTTTTCGCGATAATTAATGATACATTGACGTGACAAAACTTTTTTGTTGTCATTATACGTGGGTTACTAATTCTCAATAGCAACAACTTATAGTTTTATTACTATTAAACTTATAAAAATAATCATATATTATAACAAAATTACAAAATACATGTATAATAGGATAACTTTTGCATTAGTAATTACTATTTTATCATTATTTTTTTTAATAATGTATGATAAAAAAATATTAAAATTTTTCTTAATGATATATCGCAAGACGTGCTAACAGCTAGGTGATGATAATTTTTTATGAATTTTGAAGTCTCATGATGTGCTAAAAAATGATAAGAATTTTGAAGTCTCTATCCGGACAAGAAATGAGTAGACTATAATTTTTATGAATTTTGGGGTATTGAGTCGTGTTAAAAATAATATAATCTTGTGAATTTTGAAGTCTCAAAATGTGGTAAAAATGAGTAGATAATAATTTTTATGAGTTTTGAAGTCTCAAGCAAGACGTTTAAAAATGATAAATTTTATGAATCATGAACTTTCAAGACTTGCTAAAACTGAATTGATGATATTTTCATGAAATTTAATCTGAAGAAACTACAAGAAAGTTAGTAACAAAATAATGAGTGTCACTAATTATATATATATATATATATGAGCTGACAAAGATTTTGTTTTGTCACTTTAATAATTTTTAATTACATATTAAATATTGACAATAATTATATTTAAGTTATCACCATTAACAATTAATGGCACATTTATGATGACAACTTAGTGACAAGATTTAGTGACAATGAAAATCTTGTCACAAATCAATGTGGTAATTTTTATTGTCACTATATGAGTGTCACTAATTCTTAATGATGACAACTTAAAACATTAGTTTATGTCACTAATGAGCCATATAGTGACAAAACAAAAATTATTGTCATCTAAAAGATATCACAAATCACAAAATTATAGCTATTGTTACTAAATACATATAATTAGTAACAATTTTTTCATAGTCACTTGTTATATATCTTACCATTAATATAATATTTTTTTTAGTGAGATGTACTAAAAATAAATCGTTAATAATTTATATGAATTTTTGAAGTCTCAAAATATGTTAAAAATGAATCAATATAAAATATTTTTTCGAGTTTTGAAATTTGAAGGCATTAAAAATGATATTTTGTTTTTTTGAATTTTAAAGTTTCGAGGGGGACTAAAAATGAGTTGATGATAATTTTGATGAATTAGTAGTGCTAAAAATGAGGTGGTGAAGAAGGGTAGGTTTGGGCATGGCCAGTGGTGAAGCTGAAGGATGAGCAGTACCTGATGTACATGCATAGGAGAGACCCACTGCCAAACGCATTTAAAGGCTAGGCTATCATTACACGCCTACGTCACCATTGTCCATCTAATGTTTCTTTTTTCCTTTTGGTTGACTAATTTTGAAATCAATTAGAATTAATTATTAAATTAAATAAATGTGGGGAAATTATAGAAACAAAAAGATTTATATCCAATAGCATTAATTCAAGCGATAATATCAGTTATTTATAGTAATTATATACAAATTTTATGCCGGCTTGGTGAATTTAATTTTTGGATAAATTCAGTGCAATAGTAGATGGGTCTATTTATTGAATATAATTATATCATATCAGTATAATATATTGATTATTGATATGATAAGTTTTAATTAACAACATAATTTCATAAAAAAATTTATTGATTATAGGATGACCACCTAATTCGTATATTCAATCTTCGTTTACAAAATAACTAGTAAACGATTGTAAATTTGTAATACATATAAAAAAAATTCTCTTCCAAATATTATATATACATATATGTATATATAAAATATGTAAGATAAGACATATTTAGATTAATTAATGCCAACAACATTAACTGTCTCTTGCTTAATTGCAACTAAAATATTGAAAATTTTAATTTAAATTAAATTATTTCCGACAGAAAAAAAAGTAAAGGACCAAATTACCTAATTTCCAATAATTGAAGGGCATTAGTTTCTGGAGTCTTCTAGTATCCATCAGAAATTTGCTGTGCTAGGATTCCTCAATAATGCCATTAATTTCCTAACAGCTTCAAGACAAAAGTCGGAGGTTTGAACCATATAAATTATCCTCCTTCCATTTTTATGCATAATATATATATATATATATTGGCTGCATTTAATTAATATTTACGATGATTATTCGATATAGGAGAGAAACTATCCATTACTTCAATGTATGCAAGTAAAATATGTATTAATTCAATCCCGATATTTAACTTGCTGTATTGTTAGTGATTGTTCATAATTTGTTATTATTATTCAATATGTTTTATATGAGTATTTTGTTCTATTATTGATTACTTGTTCAAAATTTATCATCATTCAATGTACTTAATTGATATAATATCGATATTTTATCTTACCGTTTATTGTCTCTTGTTTATAGTCTGTTATTATTAATTAGACGTATTTGATTTTGATATAGTTTTTTCCTCGTGCATTTGCCTATATGAACGTAATTTATCATCGTTTCATATGTTGGATGTCGATTTTTTGTCTTTTGTTGTGTTGTTGATTGTTTATTCTCATAATCTGCCATCATTTCATAGATTATTGTCTGATACTATCCATCTTCATCACAATTACTATATATCCAATATAGGCATATCAAATTTTTTTTAGTTAAATTATAAATTATTAAATTAATTAAACTCCACGAGGTACACTTTACTATGCTTGAATCGAACTCATAATTTGATAATTTTGAGACCTCAAATTAACCATAATCGCCATTGGCTATATATGCGCGTGTGTGTGTGTGGAGATTGCATTGCTTCCCTAGATTTTTATTTCTTGTTTTTCAAAAAAAAAAAAAAAAAAAGGGTGTAAAGTTTGAAGATATTAAGAGGTTATATATATATATATATATGTATCAAAAATTACATGAAAATTTTTATAGATCTCTTAAAACCAAAATTAATACTTAAAATTTTAAAGTACTTAAATATTAGTTTTAGAGTACTGGCTAAACAAGTAAAATTTTATTTACCCTTTAACATTTTTCACCTTCTTCTTCTTAAACAAGTAAAATTTTGTTTGCCCTTTAACATTTTTCACCTTCTTCTTATTCATCATCACTACTACTACTACTACTACTACTGCTGCTGCTGCTGCTGCTGCTACTACTGCTACTAATAATTTTTTAGCCACACCAAAAACCAGTTAGTTTTTATTTGATCTTTTTAAATAAATCACAGTTTTATAAATATAATATTGAATAAAATTTTATTAATTTTCAAAAAATGTACTTTCACAATAAAACAACATAACAAATACTATAACAAACAACAAAAAGAATAATGAAATACCTACTATTTTATGAAGGAAAAAAAAGGCATTATAACAGAATAATGAAAAAAAAAAAAAACTTGTGAATGCCATATATAAGTGAAATCTGATTGTCAAATTTATATAATCATGAGTACATTATATTTAAAATTTTGCAGATTTCTATTTATTTAATTTTGAGCATGTACAATCTTAACTTACCCCTGTTTGCCTGAGTTAAATATTAAACATTTTCTCATCAGACCAACTGCAAAAATACTCTCTGTGTGTGTAATATATATATATATATATATATAAGCTAAAGTTATTAATAAACCAAGAGAAATTAATATGACAGATTAATAATATAAAGTTATAACTAATTAAGCACTGGCAACAAGTAAATAACCAATAACAACAACAATTAATTTAAACAAGTGTTTTTCTGATCAGTACTGTTTACCTATATAATCCCAATAAATATTCTTGGCTTTTACTTATCACAAAAACCCTAAGAGGGTTCAACCGGCGTCCGGCGTCCATCCGTCGCGGTCCCCGCCGCTCTGGACTGCTGAAACCCACTCAACTGCCCGATACTGGCCGACATATTCATAGCAAGAAGGCTGCTGGCGTCGTATCCGTTGCTACCGTCAAAAGCCCGGATCACCTGCTGTTGGTTGACGGGGAAAAGCTGGTGGTGGAAGTGGTGGTGGTCGCGGGTGGCGACGCCGCCTCCCAGGATGTTGATACCCTGGTGGTGGTGGGTGGCGGCGATCAGGCCGTGGCTGGAAATCCCGAGGTTTTGATACTTGGAGAGCTCGGATTTGGCGCAGCTGAGATCCATCTGCAGCTGGCGGAGCTGGTGCTGGAGGAGGGAGATGACGCCGACGCAGCCGTAAACAGGATCACGCAGCCGCATGTCAGCCTCGTAGGCGAGGGAGTTGACGGCGTCCTCCCGCTGGTGGGGCTGCAGCTCGTTGAGCAGCTTGGTGACGTTGCTAGCGCCGAAGACTTTGTGGACGTTGGCGAATTTCTGCGGCTGGTCCGGCGGGAAATACGGCGCAAAAACGCACTCCGGCTGGCATTTACGGCGAAGGAACTTGCATGCCGCGCATGGTGAGGTGGAAGAAGAAGCCATTTCTGCAGCGTTTGTCTCTCTCTCTATATGTGTGTGTATATGTATCTAAATTCTTGACTTCACTTTTTGGTACTCAAGCCTTGAAAAAGAAACAAAAAAATAGAGAAATGAACAAATGCTCATGACCAAGAAAATACTATGATTCATCCAAAATTTATGTAAAGAAAGAGAAATTTGGGTTTTCTTTCAGGCAAGAGATATCAAAAGAAAAGGCAGTCTTGAAAACCTAGTATTATAAGTACATAAATTTCACAAAAAAAGAGGGAAAATTCAACAGCAATGAATGTGGCTAGCTGCAGAGAATTAAATTAAAGTTTTGTTCTTGGAAATTAATGTAATTCCATTTTTTAGGTTGAGGGGGTATGATGGAAAATAAATGAAAAACCTCAGAGGCCATGATTGAAATTAAAGAAGCTATGGCTTTTAAGACATAAAATTAGCTAGACAAGCAAATCATTGACAGCTTTAAAGAAACAAAATCCATAAAGTTGATTGAAATAAAGATGGAGAATTACAGCAAAAGAATCTGACTAAATCTGGAAAATTAATGAATGTTTTGATATACCTGCCCTTTATATGTCACACCCCTCGTAGGATCTGTCAATCTTTATGTGTATACATTTTTCATCAAGGAAAAGACGGAAGTAATTATATCTACTGAGTTATATATATATATATATATATGTATGTGTGTGTGTGCGCGCGCACAAGAATTTCTACCTGTTGAGGGCTGGTGATTATGAAAAAGTTCAACTTTTGGGCTGTCATAAACAGCTGTTAAACACATAACTAGCCACCAAAAATATGGGATTTCAAGATTCTTGAAACCTCATATATGGGAGTGTATAATTTTGTGAAATGAATGATTCTATTTCTTCTACATCCAGCCCACAACCCTAAACAAGGTTTCATGCCAATTTTTTTAGAGAGAAAAAGAGAGAGATGGTGAAGCATTGAATTTAGGTGTAACTTGAAGAATGCAAAACTATTATTATTATGGTTATAGCTGTTTTATTTTTATTTTTTTAAATGAAAGAAGGAAGATTTTTGAATTGGATCTCGTGAAAGTGAGAGTTATTCTTTTTCATTTTTCTTTCTTGCTATGCCACTGATATCAATGTTAGTCTTGTAACCAGATCTTGCTTAAAATTCATTCATTCTCACATGTGAGTGAGTGACAAAAAGCAAGAAAAATGCATACAGCCATATATATACACACACACACACACACACACATCCAGAGAGAGAGATAGAGACAAACAAAGAGAAAGAGATACATAGATATGTATAGAGAGAGAGAAGAAGAAGAGCTTACTTCGACCTTTGTTTTCTTTTGATGAAAATAAGAGAGAGATTACTTCACTTACCTGTGAAAATGAGACTTTTGAGATAGCCAGTTGTTTCCTCCACTTGGATATTATAGTCTCACACAAAAACACACACTAACAAGAAAGAAAAATATATACATAAACATTATATATTATATAACCCCCGCCCCACTCCCAAGGGAAAAAAAAAAAAAAAATCAGAAAATAGCTTATACCTAGACAAGAATAAAGTTGTTAAAGGGCCCTGTAATTCTCTTCTCTCCTTGTTGAAAAATTCAAGCAGCTGCCTCGGTTTCTGCGGTCAAAATATAGTCTTTTTCCCTTTCTACAGTAGTTCCCCTCTTTGGCTAGTGTGCAGTTTTGACAAAACAGATCAAATTAAACCCGAGGTTGGATCTTGCCCTTTTTCCTCCAAATATTTCCACAGCCCTTTTCTCTCTCTTTTTTCTATTTCCTTCTTCTATTTTTGAGAGAGAGACTTAGATAGAATTATTGGTTCTACCTGAGATGAAGTTTGCAAAAGTACTTATTTCTTCCCTTTTTGTCTGGCTAATGATATGATGATAATCTTTTTATTTTATCCTCTCTGAAACTTTGTTTGTGGGGTGGGGGTGGGGCGGGGGACTTTTTCAATGAATCATGCAAAGGGGTCTTCTTTTTGAGGATCAATCTTTTCCAATGATAATGTGCATATAAAGATGGTGCTGCGGAAGAAAAGGAAGAACCCTTATCTCATGAATTAGAGAGAGAGAAAGATGGGGAGAGATGTTAGAGAGAGAGAGAGAGAGAGAGAGTTTTTACTGTGTGTAATGTGTGGAAGAGATGAAGGCGGAGGAAATTCCCCCAAGACCAGAGGCTATGGAAACGGGGAGAAAGCAGCAGCAGAAAGGAGAGAAGAACAAAACATATAGAAAACTGGCCAGCACAACTAGGGAATTATAATAGCAAAGGGCAAAAAGCTCACTCTCACAGTATATTGCATGTATGTGTGTGTTTTTTTTGTTGTATGTATTGTGTATGTATTTCCCTGTGAAGAAAGAAGGAAGAAATTGAAGTGAATTATTGTTATGCAGATGGGAGGCGGGGTGGAGGTGGGGGTGGGGTTGCGAGGTATAAGTATAATCACTATGACTATCTTACAGATTTCAGAGTGCAGAGATTTGAGAGTGAGTTGTCTACTGTCGTGACATGACCTTTCCTTTTAACTCTTTTTTTTTTTTTTTTTTTTTTTTTCTTTCATTTTTTAATGTTGTAATAATCTTGGGCTTTTTTGTCCTTTTTTTTTGGAGGGTTGGGAAGGGGGGCGGGGGCGGCGCGTTAATATTGTGGGACGCTTCGCTTTAGTTTGTGTTCCTGCGATGGGGTTTGAGAGTCATCTGCCTTAATCCCTAATTGGCTATTTATGGCATGTGAGGTTTTGATGGCTAGCTATCAAATTTTAGGGTTTTCAGGTTCTGTTATATATGTGTTTCACTTTCTGGTCATCTCTTTATTTGAAATTAGAGGGTGGGACGTTAATAAATTCCTCTTACGAGGTCCCAGGTACCAGGTTTAATTTAATTTATTAAAGTGGTACGTCAACGAATTATTCTTGAGGTGGTAAAAATGTCGTAATTTAATTAATATATATATATATATATGTATATATATTATCAGGTTATGTGGTGAACTGGTGATTATTTTATTTTTTGTACAGTAGATATGATACAAATTGAACTCACAAAAATTTATCTTGAATGGTCATTTAATTCAAATGAAATTATATTCATACATAAGTGTTGGATTAATTAGGAAGTTCAAATCTTAATGAATCATTAGTATATATGTGCATAAATAAATAAATTTCTACATCATCATGCCCAAATTAAAGAAGACAGATGCCTAATTTATTTAGGTACATACGATCGATACATAAAATTATTTTAGAATGAATGCACAATAATGTAAATTGAATATTCGTGCAGCATTTTTACATCTTAATTAATACCTGCATGGTACTAAGAGGATTAGAAATGCCCCCAAACAGTTACTAATATACATATTTTCATGAACCAATCAAGATCCGCGTATTTTTGTGTTGGTCGTATTTAACTCCAATTATGGGTACCCACATCATGAACCACAGATCTAGCAAAAGCTCAACATAAAAGTGCCAATAGAATATTGAGACATTTGTTGCACATTTAATTCATTCATGCTAAGTCTAATCTAAAAAAACACTTAAAAAATTATAAGACATTTTATTTTGTTTTAAAATAAATTATTTGAATAAAATAAGTTTTTCAAAATGATACGATGTTATTAATGGCTAATTTTGTAATTTTGATTGTTAAAAATTAGAAGAGCGTGTTAAGATTTTAAAAATGATTTTTTACTTTTTTTAAGTCCATCAATAATATCATATAAGCTCCATAGTCATAGAGGATGTTTAGTGAGTTTATAAGTTTCTCAAAATATTTTATAAAATGTCAAAATATATTTGGTGAAGCTTTTGGAAAAAGATCTCAAGCTTCTAAAATAAGTTGTTAATTATTTTCTTATAAGCTCTTTATAAAAAAGAAAGGACTTCTAACTTATTTTTAAGATTTTAACTAATTTTAATTATATTAATTATAAAATTACCATTACTATCAGCTTTTGTACATACATACATATATATAAATATATAAGTTCTACTCCAAAAATATCTTATAAGATATAGAAACTTATAAAATCTTTTAAATAAGTTTAGCCAAATATCCTCTTATCTGGTCCACATACTTTCAAGAGCTTATTTCTACAATAAAACTTAAAATCTTATAAACTCTAAAAAGTAAAAACATTTTATAAGATATAACACTATAAAATATTTTACATAAATTTAACCAAATATTCTCTTAATCATAGAAAATCTTTTGCAAGGAGTGGTATAATGAGGGCAACGAGATCTCCTTGATATTATGTTAGGATCTATTATATTTGAATGAAAATTAACTAGATTAAGAAAAAACACACTAGCTTAAAATTATATATATTGAGGAATAATTAGTTGATAATTAGATTTATGATTCGAGAGTTTTTGCCAAAACCTACGAAAATATTTCTTTGATTTTGACGCTAATTAGTAATTAGTTCCCATAATAAGAGGCACATCCAGCTCATAGGACTTGACTGGTCAAAATCGACTTCGCATTAGTATGTTTGACCATTTTATATACATTGCATAGTTTATTGTACCTTTTGTGAAAATTAATGATTAATGCAAGCAATTAGCCAATTACTTATCTATGGCCCTAAGTGCAATAAAGACTCTCTCTCTTTTTTTCTTTTTTTAATTTTTATTTTCCCGTCTTTCTTTCTCCACATGAAATTCTTTTATGAGTCATCTAAAAATAACCACAATCACCAAGAAACTAATTTAATTAAAATTATATTGATGTCGTCAATTAATATCAAATGCATGTAATTTTGAGTTTTATTTTTTTATTTTTTTAATGCGTTAATTGGTAAAAGTCTTGGGAATGGGATCCTAATCTATCAACTAGATCAAGCTGTCAAGATTTCTATCTAATATTCTTTGATAATACCATGAATAAATTATTAACACAATTTGGGCATGCATGTCAAATATTCATTAAAGTAAAGGCAGCTTTTCTTTTCCATCAAAATACACAATTAGATCTCACTGAATAAACTAATAATCATACTTAGGACTCATTTACTTCATAGGATAAAATTAAACACTAAAAAAAATATAATATTAGTCAAAATAATAAATTATAATATAAAAATTGTTACTAGTAATATATATATATATATATATTAAGTGACAATAACTTTTATTTTGTTATTAGTGATAATGTTTAAGTGACAATAATTTTTGTTTTGTCACAATATGTCTCAATGGTAACAAAAACTAATGCTTTGAATTGTTGCAATTGATGACAATTAATGACATCCCTAAGGTAACAACATAGTGATAATGAAAATTGTCATTAGGTTGTTACCACTAGTGTGTCACTAATTGTCAATGATGACAACTTAAATATTATTTTTATCACTATATAATGACAATTTTCATTGTCACTAGATTGTCACCACTGGTCTAATTGTCAATGATGACAACTTAAACATTATTTTTATCACTAACGTAAAAATCATTAAGGTGACAAAACAAAATCTTTACCACCTATAATATATAATTAGTGATATTTTTTATATTATCACTTGCTATTGTGCCACTAATTTATCTTCTTCTTGTAGTGAAATGTGATTGATAAAGTTAATAATTTATTATTTATAATATACTAGCAGTTGGTGCACATTCAGTGCATGTGCTTCA
The DNA here is from genome assembly GCA_018894105.1 of Jacaranda mimosifolia. Classification (NCBI taxonomy): domain Eukaryota; kingdom Viridiplantae; phylum Streptophyta; class Magnoliopsida; order Lamiales; family Bignoniaceae; genus Jacaranda; species Jacaranda mimosifolia. The sequence continues at coordinate 38,730,587 of CM032117.1, read as the reverse complement.
ATAAAAATGAAAATTAACCATACTAGTAATGTTAAAATATAAGTGACTTGAAAATAATTATTACAATACATAAATCAATCAATTAATGTAAATCGTAAAAAACTTATTCATGTGGCTCTAAAAAAGGCATAAATAAAAGTAAATCAAATAGTTTAGATGGGAGAAATTATACAGACAAAAAAAAAAAAATTGAAAATATTTAAAATATTGCAGAGAAATAAAATATATATATAGCCTTCATAGAATGATTATGTGGTAGTTGTGGATGTAGGAGTTGGATAGAAGTTATTCTATATAAATGATGACATAAAAATCAAAATAAGGGAATTTTAAGAAGAAACACTTGAATACACACTAAAAATGAGCAGGCTTTTTATAGTAGTATAGATAGTACTATAATAATATACTAATATATTTTAATTGAATGGATATGAAGTTAGAATATCCTAAATTTTAGCTCATCCCATATTTTATTGCTTATGATTCGAGTTTATAATAGTTATGAATATATTAATTTTATTCCTTTGTTAACAGCGGATGAGTTTAGCTTTAGCTTTTGTATATTATGGAGTAATTTTGTCTTTACACTAACTATTTCTTGACTTCTTGCAATCTTATAATTACAAATCAAATTGCTGCTATGTGAAACGTAATTTGGTATTAACCATAATAAAGTACAGGGCCTCCTTTTCCAATCATGGACTTTAAGTATTCTTGCAAGCAAATGAGCTCTTAGGATAATAGAAATCAGATATAAAGATTTCATCAACTCCAACTCTCACACACACACAAAACATATATATATATATACACACACACACACACACACAGAGGATAGATTCAACTGTATTGTTGTTATTGGAAATTGGATAAGAGTGTAATTCTACAATTATCAGAAAATTTAATTCAACTAGTAATTTTGACATACTTGACGAGTGTACTAAAAATTTTATAATATAAAATAATAAAACATCCATTTACCTTTTTATATGTTATTATAATTTTTATTATGTTCAATATATTTATTTATATTTTTTATAATATAGAAAACGTAAAAAAATAGGATGAAACAAAATAATAGAATGAAAAAGAAAAAAGATAAACAATTGGAGAGTTAAAATATTAGAAAAAAGAAAAAAGCTACTTCAGCAATTATGACATTGAAAGATAATGATAAAGACATTTTAAGAACACCATCCAAAGATACACCAAAAAAAGATATGTGCTTCATATCGATGTTTAAGAAATCCATCCAGACCGATCGCTTTGATCAAAAACCAGTCAAGGTTACGATTCTAATTAAAATCAGTTCATAAGAAATGAATTTAGATCGATACAAAGCTGATTGAACTAGCGAAATGATTTTCCATTTAAATCGGTTAGTAAGCCCCCCCCCCCCCCCCTTTTTAAGTAAAAGCTAAAGAAATTAATTTGCCATTTTAAATTAATGTATGGATATTATTGAAGAGTAGAGTTTGGAGAAAGTTTAAAAAATACTAGGTAATTTTTATTTTTCCCTTTATATATATTTGCATTTTTTGACAATTTTTTAATATATTTATATAATATTTAATATAATTATAATGTCATATTAGTTGAATTGGTGGTTAAATCAATTGAGCCAATAACCAATAAGGTTATGATTCTATCGTCGGTTCAATTTCTCAAACATTGCTTTATATACAATATACATAATTGGTCCATTACCCAATAACATTGCCCTCATACACTTGTACGAGTGAGGTTCGAATTTGAATCCTAATAAATTCTTAATGTACATACAAATATAAATATAAGAAAATATTAATTAAAGGGTTTCCGAGCTGATTGAACCAAATTTAGTTTTCCATATTTACTAAAATTTTCAATGTCAAAGTGCTATCTTCTTAGTTGTACAATAAATTAAATTCTTTTAGCCAAGCCCATCAACTATCCGTTTGTGTGTGTAAAGATGGGCCTGGGCTGGTTTTTGGTTTTCATTGCAAGTTGCGTATTGAGTTTGGGCTCCAAGTGTTTGGGTCCAAGTCCTACAATAGTGGGCTTTGGATGCAGATTGATGAGCTTCTAATAACTCTATACACAGCCCACTAATGTAGTGGTGATCACAACATATTATATAAATATATGGCCCCATCAAGCTAAGAATATTGGCCTATAACTACGCATGTTAATGTAACACCCTATCTAGAAGGTCCTCCGCTCGAATTACTAAAGATTTCCAAACACAAAATTATGTACTTCCAAAATCTCAATTTAAATATCTCCATAACAACCCAAATGATAAGTAAAATTAGAATCAATTAATGACATTTATGTCAACTAGTCATGCTATAAAACTTCAAGTCAAACCCGAGTATTCATAATTTACAATCACTCAAGAGCTCGTGTCAAATGTTTCAGGCTCCAATCTATTACACTTCTTTAAAAGATAAAGACGTAGCCTAATGACAGACATATTATTTACATTACACACGTACGTCGCATCCTTACCATTTGTAGATGCCTTGATGATATTATTTACACTATGCACAATGACCCAAGCTCATGGTACCTTCTATTTCTTCAATCTGGGGTAAAGAATAGAAGAAACAATACAAATAGGGTAAGTCTGAATGACGTAGTGAGGTAAACATCAATATGTATCGTCAGATTGGGTGATTAGAATACAATAGAAATCTGTATGTGTGCACATGTAACGAATGTTTATTTCGAATATGAATAACTGAAAGAACTCATTGAGATTAGATAATTTAATAGAACTTTCAAATAGCAGATAAGATTACTGCGACATATTATAACTACAACCCTTATTTCTAAAATCTAAAGCGAGGAAGATATTTTGAACTCAGGAAAATAATTTTTGTTTTATGTGAATATTTAGTAAAATTCAATTGATTGTTTCATAAAAGATTATCTCTTGAAACTCATGGGATAAGATTGAGATTAGCAATTCTTGTGTGAAAATTACATCACTTGATCCATCTCAACACCGTCCCATACCAGTGAAGAGACTTCTCAAATTTTAATATATTTCACAGAAAATCTTGAATTACAAGAATCATTATAACATGAATCGGTAAGACCGGTCCACAACACCAGTCTGTGCCACAATCGTCGTACAAACTAGAATCACTTATGGGAAGACTTCCACAAGCAGTATAAATTAATTATGGGCCGGTAGGACAGCCTCCACAACCAATGTATTACGGGTCGGTAGGACGACCTCCCCAATTAAAGTATTGCCCAATAACAACTAGTTATTAAGACTGTCTCACAACCAACATCATAAAATGTGGCAATGGCTCGATAATACATCAGTTAAATCACATCATAATAGTGTTGGTATTTCGAGAATTCTGTGGTTTAATTCACAAAATTTGGAAACTTGTCCAGGGGAGAACATTGACTTTTAACAAAATGTTATCTTTAGACAAGTACACAAGACTCGATTCCACAAGAATAACATAGTTTATGGTATTCAATCAATTTATCAAGTTCAATGAAAGGGTCGTGGGGTAAATGTATCAGAAATGAACGATATGGCCAATATATCGAATCTGAGCATGTAGAAATGAATAGAAAGTAATATCATATGACAATACATAAGTTCTTTCCCCAGCAAAGAAGTCTTGTCATCTATCAAGTCTAAACCTCACCTGACAATATTAGGTAATGAAGTTTTTCTTAATGAGCCTGATAGCTCGTCTCTTCTTTACCTAGTTATCCCAAAATATAGTATTAGAAAAAATAAAATAAAATAACCTTCTTTTAATTTCTTAATTTATATAGCTACGCTCAATAGGTTGATAATTTATTTGCCTTTCATAATCCTTATTAATTCCAAGTTCGAATATTAAGGTGTTTAAATATGTCGAATTCTTATCTACCATATAATCACATGTCTAAATAGTAATTATTTTATCTTCTAATACCATACAACCCTATCTGATATCTTTAAACTGAAGCTCCAATCGCTTATTTGGCCTAAACAACATAATTTTACTTATTATTTTGATTCTTGATGATATTATCCAACTTATTTGACTTGATTCAAGTCCCCTACATAAACCTTTATCACAAGGTTTTAATTCGTTTTTTATTTGGGAATCCTTCTAAGCTTAATTATAGGTTCGCTATGGACCGTACTCGTTGTCAATTCTAACTCTAGTTAATTATATTTTGATCTCAATGATCAAAATATTGAATTCATATACTTATTTTAATCCTAATCATCAAAGCTTAAACTAAATTTCAGAAATTTTCAATTATATCTAATTCAAGTATTCAAGCTTAACCTACATGAACCTTTATCACAAGTTTATAATTCGTTTTTTATTTGGGAATCCTTCTAAGCTTAATTATAAGTTCGCTATGGACCGTACTCGTTGTCAATTCTAACTCTAGTTAATTATATTTTGATCTCAATGATCAAAATATTGAATTCATATACTTATTTTAATCCTAATCATCAAAGCGTAACCTAAATTTCAGAAATTTTCAATTATATCTAATTCAAGTATTCAATTCTTATAAGTATTCGAATAACACTTTGAATTGTATAATTTCAAATTCAACTCTTGTATCTGAGTCGATTAAATCCTAATTTTTATTTGAGATTAATACACTTTAATCATACAATCTAACTTGATTAGAATTCGGGAATTTACGAATAGTGATTCAATTGAAAAGATTTTACCCAATTGAGCCAAATCAGGCATGAAAATAGCCCAGGTAAACCCAAAATCAAAATCTAGGCACCATCACCATGTCTCGCCCCGAATGAAGAGAGGAGAGATCTAAGGATTAATAATCAAAACCAAATTAAAGGCAATATTAATTTGTAATCTCCAATAAGGATCAACCAACATGTCATAAACTAGGATATGAAAGCTAGAAAGTTACCTTTGAAGAAAATCAAGGCAGCAATGTAGATCTTCTTGTTGAACTCTTCCAAAGCAAGATCAACTCTCCCTACTTCAATGATCAAATTTTTCACACCAAAAGCTCCTTAATGCAGCAACTCAATGTGGCCAAATGAGGAGGAAAAACAGCTTCAAAATCACCCAAAGCAATCCCTAAAAATCGGCCACCAATGAAAGAATCAATATCCAATTCTAAGCTTCTCAAGTGTGAAGCCTCCAATGGGGGTAGTTTTTGGAGGTGAGGGGGAAGGAGAGAATATAGGAAGGTAGTTACTCAACACATGAGTTGTGCTACCTTTTGAAGGAAAAATGGAAGCTAGACTAGCATGGCCGGCCATTGGAGGGGTGTGAATAGAAGCTATTGGAAGCTTTCTTCACACCTTGCCCACTTGTGCCAACTTGATAGATTCAGTTCTAGCTTGAATTGGATTTTAATTTCATAAATTAATAATGCCAACTCAATAAATTCAAATGGATTCTTCCATTTGATTTTCCCTAAAAAATTTAAATTCCCTAGATTTTTAAATTAACTCCTTAAGTTAATTAAATCAACTTAACTCCTTAAGTTGACTTTGACTAATTGAATTACATGTCACATGGCACCAATAAATTAATTTCTTAATTTAATTGGTTTAATTTAACTCTTTAAATTATTTTGATTAATTTAATACTTAAATTAATCAAGCCAAAGTGAGCAATTGATAACTAGCCAACTTGCTTTCTATCCCTTTAAGCAAAAATCGCTCAATGGAATTAGAAAATTCCTCCTATCAAATAAGAGTTTTCTAGTCTTTTGTGTATGACCCATTATGTTCACCAATTCATTAGACATGGGCTCACAACTCTTTATGATATTCGAATATTGAAAATATTCAAATTAGTTTAAACTCTTTTAAACTAATAACTCTATTAATTAATCTCCATTAATTGGAGAGTATCCAATCTCCATACTTGATGTCTAGCAACAAGCACATGGAGTTCAACGAATTGGATGAATGAATTAGTTTGAGGGAAACCATTACCTTTTATGATTTTTATGCAGATACGGTCCTTTCAGTTTCTATCTCCCGAAAGAGGCCTAAGATAAAATAATTAAAAACTGGAATCAAACTTGATTATACCTTTCCAAATATCTAATTTATGCTACTAAAGTGGATTTAGTTCAGAAAATTATCTAGAAAGCAAATTCCAACGAAAGAGATGAAGATTTGCTTGAACTTTTCAATGCAGTCTCTTCATGGCGCAGCAGTTTCACGGCAACAGTTGCCTATCCAAGTCACCTCAAAATTCACTGAAATTTGGACACAAGATCACCAACACCTTGATGGACCTTCAGTAAAAAAATCAGCCAAAATAGAAACTCAGAGGTCCCTCCAGAAATGTCTCCAACTTACTAGACTGCAATGAATATCCAAAAACAAGCAATCCAAATGTATTGCCTCTAATGTGATAGTCCACACACCAATTTCAAATCCAAATTCCTCATATGTTAGTTGAAAAATAGAGGAGAAATGGAGAAAATGAAGGCTGAATTTAGAGAAAGGAGGAGGTGAGGAAAGTGTGAAGCCTCAACTCATGAAAGAATCACAAATTGGAAGGAAAAGTGAATCTAACATGTGAATTGCATGTGTGTAACTTACATGGCCGGCCACCTATATCTATATATATATGGAGGCAAGTTGTGGTGCTAGTTGGTATCACACCTCCTTTGAGGTGCCACCTAAGCAAACAAGTTGCATGTAAAATCTCATTTACCTTGTATTTAAATTTCATTTGGAATATTCATTTCATCTCATGAAATGTCATCCAAATAAATTCAAATGCACACTAAATGAACTCTTTCATTTTGAATTTCCCTCCAAATTAATTCGCCACATTAATTAAATTAACCCCTTAATTTAATTAATCAACATTGACTTAACTCTTTAAGTCAATTAGCTTTAGCTAGAAGGTGTTAACTCCTTAAGTTAACTTGACCAATTGATAGGCATGTGGCACCAATTAAATTAACTTCCTTAATTTAATTGGTCTAATTTAACTCCTTAAATTATTTAGATCAATTTAATAATTAAATTGACCAAGCCAAAATGACCAAAAATTGTGTCAACCGTTTCCTTCCAAAAATTGGTCATGATGGAATTTCTCTAACTTTGATAAAATTCCATTCATCAAGTAGGATTTTCAATTGGCTTTTATGTGTAACCCATTAGGTTCTACCATTCATTGGACATGGGCTCACAACTCTTGTGACTTATAGAATATCAAAATATTTACATTAGTTTAAATCCCTTTAAACTAATGACTCAATTCAATTAATCTCCATTAATTGAAGAGTACCCAATCTCCATGGTCGATGTCCAACCTCAAGCCTATGGAGCCCAACTAATTGGCTGAATGAATATGCTCTTCGAGAATCATTCTAGCTCTACGCTTATCATATAAATACGTGTTGGAATAGTGCCCCGCAAGCCAATTAGATGGCATGTAAACTATTTCACTTGTGATATAATCTTGATTGAATGATATTCATTAATGGCCATCTTTATCTTATGCTTATATCTTTTTCACTGGCATTTGGTTGAAGCCCTTAGATCACACAAGACTACGGAACTTGGTCAGTACACTTAGTGATGATCATGAAACAAGTCTTATAAAGTGATGATCTTAAATCTTCTAAGTCGTAAGATCTTACGAGACAGGGCATCTAAGATCCAGATAGACTTTCACTAATGATGCATAAATTCAAGGGTTGGATGTTGCTCTGTTTCATGAGCAATAACATATGAGATATGGGTTGTATATTAGTGGGTGCTTTTTAGAGAATAAGTTCACTAAAGGCCCGCCTGAAGAATCCACTAGATAGCCCCAATAGTAAGTCGGTAATGGCAAGTTCTCCAGCTTATGCTAGTGCATATAATTAGTCATTTGACCTAAGGATCCATGGTAACTTTGTGCTTAGGTCCTTATCTTTGACTCTTCCTTGACCGCTTAGCAAGTCTTTCGGGTGGAGGTTGGGTACGAGCTATTTAGACATGGAGGTTTGTTAGATCCAAGATGAGATTCGACTCCTCGTTGTTTTGAAGAGCAAGTACATTTCCTATGTATTCTATAATGATTGATTCCAATAAATCCTTGCATGAGGTAGTATGATAATTTGGAAAAAGAGTTTTTCAAAGATGAGGTCATAAAGGGGAATTGAACATTGAGAATAAAAACATAGTATCAAGGCTATTAAAGAGCTGACAAATACCTTGTCCTAGACCTCTTTCAGGAGATAGGAGACGGAAGGACTGTATTTGCATAGTAGCGTAGAGCTAGAATGGTTCTCCAAAGGCATTTCATTTTGGCCAATTAGTTGGGGTCCATGGGTTTGAGGTTGGACATCAACCATGGATATTAGGTTTCTTCAATTAATGGAGATTAATTGAATTAAGTCGATTAGTTTAAAGGAGTTTAAACTAATGTGAATATTCGATATTCTATAAGTCACAAAAAGTTGTGAGTTTATGTTTAATGGATGGTAAAACGTAATGGGTCACACACAAAAGCCAATTGCACATCCTACTTGATGAAGGGGAATTTTCTAAGAGTTTGAAAAGTTCCTTAATGATCGATTTTGGAGGTAGACATTTGATGTCATTTTAACTTAGTCAATTTAATTGTTAAATTGATCCAATTAATTTAAGGAATTAAATTAAGATCAATTAATTAAGGAGTTAATTACTTGGTGCCACATGACTATCAATTGGTTAAGTTAAGGAGTTAAGTTAACAATTACTTGCTTAAGGAGTTAGGCAAATTAACTTAAGAGTTGAGTCAAAGGTTAATTAATTAAATTAAAGTGTTTAACTTAATTAGTATGAAGAATTATTTTTGGAGGGAAAATTCAAATGAAATGTTCATTTTATGTGAATTAAAATTTATTTGGATGGCATTTCACAAGATGAAATGAAGATTCCAAATAAAATTCAAATTCACATGCCAACTTGCAAAGGCTAATTGGCGCCACCCTTAAGGAAGGTGTGATGCCACCTTGTCATCGCACCATCCTCCCTCTTTATATAGATATAGAGTGTGGAGTGGGCGGCCACATATGAATTGCAAGCTAGGATTAGATTCTCTCATTTTTCCTCTAATTTCCCAAGTGTTGCCTTATCATGTGTTGAAGCTTCATTTTTATTCATCTCTTACCTCCAAATCAAGCCTTTATCCTTACATTTCTCCTCTTTATTCTACAATTAATATTGAGGAGAATTAGATTGTGTATTGGTGTGTGGATCTTTTCATTAGAACAAAACAATTGGATTGCTAGCCTTTGGAGATCCTCTGTTTTGGGTAGTTAATTTGGACTATCCACTGGAGGTCTTGTTGGAATTCTTTTGAGTTGAATTTTTATTGGAGCATCATCAAGACGTTGGTGATCTATTGGTCTAAGTTTCACTTAATTTGGAGTTTGATTGTTTGGGAAAAAGTTTCTTAGAAACTACTGTGTCGCTGGGAGGCAAATTCAAGGAGTTGAAGCCTTCCTTCTAATTTCCTTCACTTTTGTGAAAATCATGGTAATCCTCATACCAAATCTAAATCTATGACATGTTTAGATCCTTGGATTCATATGTAGCCTAGTTATTTTAGCATTTTTGAGCTTTGATAATTGGACCCTAGTGCTACATGTGACTTTAAGAAGTATTGGAGCCTAATTCATGCTATGATTTGGATTTTTGATTGATTTATTCATGTGATGGATTGATCAAAATCTCCAAATACTTGATCTAACATATGGATTGGGGTGTGCATATCCTGCCGCACGGTCATGTTGCCAGGCAGGGGCAGCAGCGCCTAGTCACGGGTTTGGTGAGTTTTGAGCCTTGTTTTGTGTTTCTTTGGTGACCAAAAATGACCTAAATCATACTAAGTAGATGCACAAATGTTGTGCAAGTTATCAAAATTATGTTTGAATTTTTTGATTGCTTTTATAATGTTGTTAAAGTTAATTCTCAATTAGGTGAAAAACTGAGATGTATAAATGTTATGCTTATTTTTGCTTGACCAATTAATTATTTATGAGATAGGCATTTAATTGTTAGAATTTAATGTTAATTATATATTTATTTATTATTCATTTAATTTTTGAATGGATGATAAATGAATAGGGATGATCATGAGCCTTTAGTATTGATTTTATTTGTTTCAAGTTGTTGAATAGTGTTGTATTAAATTGGGGGCTTGCATGCCTCTTAATTTCTATCTTGTAAATATTTTGAGAGTAGAATCACTAGGAGTGAGGATTTTTTTCTCATGTAAATGTTACATAGAGCAAAGAAGGCCATTGAAGGCTTGAAAACCCATGAATGCATGGGGATACACTCATGTAATAGCTAGATTTAATCAACCTACTTGAAATCAACTAAGTGGTGCACCTATGGCTCTAAGTGCATCACTTGGTTCAGGCTCATGGTCATCCCACCCTAAAAGCATGATATGAGTATTTACTTATTTATGCTTTCCATATCCTATTGATGTATGAAATGCATGGTTAGGATATAGAAAACCTAAATAAGAAGATAAAATTGATGAGATCTTTGCAAGCAAGAAAAACCCTCAACTTAGAATGTCTCAGTGCTTTCAAATATTAAGTCAAAATGGATACAAATTAAAAGGAGTTTTAATTAATCTATGCCTTCTACCAATAGTATATGTCATGATGATACTACTATCTTTGTGTGATGACACTCGTTCACGAGGGTCACACTTAGATGGATAGATGTGAGTATATACTTAGTATAAGACGCACGTTTGATTTGAGGCTTCCTATGCATTGGGACTCGATCACGGGGGATGTTGTGCAGCGATCTCGAATTAAAGTTTGATTAGTAGGTCCAGCTTAACACCTAGCAATGTAGATGGCGCACAGTCACAGGGATCTACATGAAAAGTGAGGCAAAATACATCAAGGGTTGCAGGAGATGCAATTCGTAAATGTTGCTTACCCTTTGATTGTTTGTGGATGGCACTCGATCACGGGGGTTCACTTAAAAGTCCTTGGGATCTTGATTCTCACTAGGAAATGAGATTTCCCAAATTCTTCTAGGGGGTGAAGGATTTGATAAAATAGTGAGAGAAAAACATGCTTGAAAGACTATGAACATGTTTTCAATATAAATATTCAATCATATGCTTATATTATTTTTTTCGCCTTTGATGATTTGCGAAATCTCAAAATGGCTAAAAATCCACTCAACATTATTTTAGAAACCAATAAACTAATTGGGCCAAACTTCTACGATTGACTTAACCTAAAAAATCATTCTAGATTCCAAGAAACGGATAAATTTCCTATATCATGGTGCTAATCCCATGGGGATTAATATAGATCAAGAGACACGTGAAAAGTCCATGGATTGGGATAAGGATTGTCCTGTCCCATAATCTCATGATGGCATATACAAATTTCAAAAGTCTCAAGAACACATGAATAATACCTTGGTTAAACTTTACAAGAATTGTAAAGCAAACAAGTTATGAGAAGTTTATGTTGTCAAAGGAGAATTTTCAAGCTAGGATGGATGTGAAGTCATGTGTCATCGACTATGGTCTAAAAATGATTAGGCTTGGAGAAGCTCTTCAACTTGGACGTTGTGATAGACAATGATTTTCATGAGGATTTGATCTTTACATTCTCACCGAGTTTTATTAATCAAAGTGTTGATCTAGTTGGAGACTACCATGATAAGGACATACCTTGAAGCTTGTTTCCTCCTCCAAGTCTACAGTCTCTAGGGGTGCTAGAAAGGGAGACAAAATGAAGAAAAATTCTTTCTCCAAGGGAAAGCAACCATTAAAGGCATCTGGTGGAGTAAAAAAGGTTCAAGAGAATATGATTGAGATTACTTGTTTCTACTTTAGCGAGATAGGCTATTGGAAGCGGTATTGCAAGGAATACCTTGCAACCCTTGAGAAGGGTATATACTTTATTGAAGTGCATTTAAGGATAAATTATTCTTCATGGATATATGATATCGCATGTGATTTTTATCTTTGTAAGATGTTACAAGGAATAGAAAGAAGAATAAAACTTAGTGATGTGGATATGATCCATCGCCTTGGCAAAGGAGCAAGAGTTGCGGCCAAAGTAAAGGCGTACAATAAGTTAGACTTAGGGAACTCCATAATTGTATTGAACCCTTGTTATAATGTACCATATATTGTTGAGAACATTATTTCAATTCCCATTTTGGATAGTGAAGGATTTGATCTTTCTATATCAAATGGGAGATTGATGGCATTAAAGAATGGGTTATTTAGTTGCTTATGGTACACTTAACAAAGGATTATATATTTTTGGATTCTCAACCATCACTAATGCGTATTCAGTCAAGTAAAAGAAAATTGATTATTAAAAGAAAATTAGATAACCAAGAAGATGCCATTTTATGGCATGCAAGACTTGGACATATCTTTAAAAATATGACGAACAAGTTAGAAACTCTCAAAGCACTAAATGTTAGTAGCGTTGAGGACCTTCCTACTTGTGAATCTTGTTTAAAGGGAAAAATAACCAAGGTTCCTTTCATGGGACAAGCAGAGCATACCACAAGTTCTTTGGATTAGATCCATACGGATCTTTGTGGCCCACTAAGAGTTAGTACGAGAGGAGGCGGCTATTCTTACTTCATCAGCTTCACCGATGATTATAGTCGGTTCATACACATGTATCTTATGAAGTCCAAGTTCGAAGCCTTTGAAAAGTTCAAAGAGTATAGGAATGAAGTAGAAAAGCAAAAAGGACTTAGTATTAAAGCTCTTCGATCGGATCGAGTGGGAGAATACCTAAGTACCGAATTCTTGGGGTTATCTAAAGGAGAATGTGATTCTCTCTTAATGGACTCCATTTGTCACACCCTAACATAACTGAGTAGTTGAGAGGACAAATCGTACCTTTTTGGGCATGCTATATTCCATGATGAGCTTTTTTGATGTACCTATATCCTTTTGGGGATACACCCTAGAAACGAAGGAAAAGTTACTAAATGTAGTGCCTTCAAAGTTGGTGCCAAAAATGCCGCATGAGATGTGGTATGGTAAAGCACTCTCTTACCATTATCTTAAGGTTTGGGAGTCTTTTGCTTACGTCAAGTGGTTAGTAGGAGACAAGTTGGATAGTAGATCCACCTTGTGCAAGTTTGTGGGATACCCAAGAGAATCTTTAGGTTATTATTTTTTTGACCCCTTGGAACAAAAGGTATTTGTTTCAAGGAACACCCACTTTTTGGAAAAGGAATTTCAATTAGATAGAAATGGTGTTGTTGTTGGACTTGATAAAGTTTAAGATGATCATCAAATCCTGCAAGCGGTGGGAATAAGAGAGCATCAATAGCTGGATACACAACCTCTGAGATGGTTGGACTGAATCAAAAAGCAACTCGAAAGATTCAAATTCCTTCATGAGATGGGCCAATCGAATAGCGATTCGAAGACCTATGAGAAAGCTTGGACATAGACTCAGGATATTGGCTAGAAGCCATGAAATTCGAAATGGACTCCATGTACTCCAACAAAGTATGGACTTTGGTAGATCCATCAAAGGGAATAGTTCATGTAGGTTGCAAGTGGATCTATAAGCGGAAGCTAGGAGTCGATGGAGAGGTTATGACCTTTAAGAAGTGACTAGTGGCGAAAGGTTACACTTAAAGACCTAGTATCAATTTTGAGGAAACCTTTTCACCGGTTGCAACACCTAAGTCTATTTGGATTTTACTTGCCATAGCCACATATTATGACTATGAGATATGACAAATGGCTGTGGAAACCACTTTCCTCAATGGAAATAGTGAAGAAAAAATTTATATGGAGCAACCACAAGGTTTTACAACTAAAGGGAGTAAGCAAAAGGTTTGCAAACTCCAGAGATCTATTTATGGACTCAAGCAGGTATCCTGAGGTTGGAACATACATTTTGATAAGATAATCAAATTGTTCGACTTTGTCAAAAATGTGTATGAACCTAATGTGTACAAGAAGGCTAGATTGAGTAGCATACAATTTATTGTTCTTTATGTCGATGGCATTCTTCTCATTGGAATGAGAGAGAAATGTTAGAGTGTACTAAAGCATGGTTATCTACTCAATTCTCCATGAAGGATTTGGATGAAGTATCCTATTTATTAGGAATATGTATCTCTAAAGATAGACCAAGATGATGCTGGGGTTTTCCCAAATTCTGTATATTGACAAGATACTAAAGAGGTTTAGTATGGATGATCCAAGAGGGGATTCCTCCATATGGGATATTGCATTCGTCTCTCCAAGTTTATGGCTTCTAAGATTGATGACAAGAGACAAAAAATGTCCCACATAGCTTATGTATTCACTATCGGGATCATAATGTATGTCGTTCAATGTATAAGGCTAGATGTTGAAAATGCTCTAAGTGTTATGAGCCATTTTCAATCCGACTCCTGTGAATGTCACTGGATGGCCATTAAAACAATCCATAAGTACTTAAGAATAACTAAGGACTTGTTTTTGGTATACGGTAATGGAGAATTGAAACTCGCGGTGTTTTCGGATTTTAGTTTCCAATCTAATGTAGATGACCTAAAATCTACTTCTGGATTTATATTTTGCCTTAATGGCGGCGTGGTGAGTTGGAAGAGTTCTAAATAAGGCACTACGCTTTATTCAACCATAGATGCAGAATACATTGCGATTTTAGAAACTGCAAAGAAAGGTGTTTGGATAGAAACTTCATCTAAGAGTTGGATGTAGTGCCTAGTGTGTATGAGCCTATAGTTGTCTTTTGAAGACAACTTTAGACTCGCGCCAAGATTTCATCAGTGATTTAAACATAAATAAATGTGTTATCATTTGATATAAGATATCATTTGATAGAGGCGACTTCTGAGTGGAAACAGTTGCTTCAGAAGAGAATATAGTCGAGCCACTATCTTAGCCCCTATATGCAAAAGGTCTTTAAAAAACATATTGAGAAGATAGGTCTGAAGGCCATGAGGAATTGATATTAGGGCAAGTGGCAGATTGTTAGAATAGTGCCTTGAAAGTCAATTAGATTGGCATGTAAACTATTTTACTTGTGATACAATCTTGATTAAATGATATTTATTAAATGGCCATCTTCATCTGATGCATATATCTTCTTTAGTGGCATTTGGTTGAAGCTTTTAGATCACACAAGACTACAGGATTTGGTCAGTACACTCGGTGATGATCATGAAATAAGTCTTATATGGCCGTGATCTTAAATATTCCAAGTTGTAGGATCTTATGAGATAGGGCATCTAAGATCCGGATAGACTTTCACTAACGACGCATAAATCTAAGGGTTGGATGTTGCTCTGTTATATGAGCAATAACATATGAGATATGGGTGCATGTTAGTGGGTGCTTGTTAGAGAATAAGTTCACTAAAGGCCCGCCTGAAGAATCCACTAGATAGCCCTAGTAGTAAGTCGGTAGTGGCAAGTTCTCCAGCTTATGCTAGTACATATAATTAGTCCTTTGACCTAAGGATCCATGATAACCTTGTACTTAGGTCCTCATGCTTTGACTCTTCCTTGACCGCTTAGCAAGTCTTTCGGGTAGAGGTCGGGTACGAGCTATTTAGACATGGAGGTTTGTTAGATCCAAGATGAGATTCGACTCCTCGTCGTTTGAAAGGTAAGTACATCTCCTATATACTCTATAATGATTAATTCCAAGAATCCTTGCACGAGGTAGTATGACAATTTGAAAAAAGAGTTTTTCAAAGATGAGGTCATAAAGAAAAATTAAACATTGGAAATAGAAATATAGTGTCGAGGCTATTAGGGAGCCGACAAATATCTTGTCCTAGGCCTCTTTCGAGAGATAGGAGATGGAAGGACCATATTTGCATGGTGTGCGTAGAGTTAGAATGCTTCTCCAAAAGCATTCATTTCGGCCAATTAATTGGGCTCCATAGGCTTGAGGTTGGACATCGACCATGGAGATTGGGTATTCTTTAATTAATGGAGATTAATTGAATTGAGTCGATTAGTTTAAAGGAGTTTAAACTAATGTGAATATTATATATTCTATGAGTCACAAAAAGTTGTGAGCCCATGTCCAATGAATGGTAGAACGTAATGGGTCACACACAAAAGCCAATTGCAAATCGTACTTGATGAAGGGGAATTTTTTAAGAGTTTGAAAACTTCCTTAATGATTGATTTTGGAGATAGACATTTGATGTCATTTTAGCTTGGTCAATTTAATTGTTAAATTGATCTAATTAATTTAAGGAGTTAAATTAAGACCAATTAATTAAGGAGTTAATTATTTGGTGCCACATGACAATCAATTGGTCAAGTTAACTTAAGGAGTTAAGTTAACAATTACTTTCTTAAGGAGTCAAGCAAATTGACTAAAGAGTTAAGTCAGGATGATTAATTAAATTGAAGCGTTTAATTCAATTAATATGAAGAATTATTTTTGGAGGAAAAATTCAAATGAAATGTTCATTTGGTGTGAATTAAAATTTATTCGGATGACATTTTATGAGATGAAATGAAGATTTCAAATGAAATTCAAATGCACATGCTAACTTGCAAGGGCTTGTTGGCGCCACCCTTAAGGAAGGTGTGATGCCACCTTCCTCCCTCTATATGTATATATATATATATAGAGAGAGTATGGAGTGGGCGGCCACATGTGAATTGCAAGCTAGGATTATATTATCTCATTTTCCCTCCAATTTCCCAAATGTTGCCTCATCATGTGTTGAAGCTTCACTTTTCTTCATCTCCTACCTCCAAATCAAGCCTTCATCCTTACATTTCTCCTATTTATTCTCTAGCTAATATTGAGGAGAATTGGATTGTGCATTGGTATGTGGATCTTTTTCATTAGAGGCAAAACAATTGGATTGCTAGCCTTTGGAGATCCTTTGTTTTAGGTAGTTATTTGGAGCATCCAATGGAAGTCTTGCTGGAATCCTTTTAAGCTAATTTTTTTACTGGAGCATCATAAAGACGTTGGTGATCTACTGGTCTAAGTTTCACTCAATTTGGAGTTTGATTGGTTAGGTAAAAGTTCCTTGGAAACCGCTGTGTTGCTGGGAGGTAGATTCAATGAGTTGAAGTCTTCCTTCTAGTTTCCTTCAATTTTGTGAAAATCAAGGTAATCCTCATACCAAATCTAAATTAATGGCATGTTTAGATCCTTGGATTCATATGTTGCCTAGTTATTTTATCATTTTTGAGCTTTGATAATTAGATCCTAATGCTACATGTGACTTTATAAGATCATTTCGTCTCCTATCTCCAAAAAATAGGCCTAGGGCAAGATATTTTCCAGCTCCTTAATAGCCTCGATACTATGTTTCTATTCTCAATATTCACTTTTGGTTTATGACCTCATCTTTGAAAAACTTCTTTTCCAAATTGTTATACTGTCTTGCATAACGACTCCTTGGAATAGATCATTATAGAATGCATAGGAGATGCATTCACCCTTTACATTGACGAGAAGTTGGATCCCATTTTGGATCTCACAAACCTCTATGTGTAAGTAGCTCATACCCAATCTCAACCCGAAAGACCCGCTAAGTGGTCAAGGAAGAGTCAAAGCATGATGACCTAAGCACAAGGTTACCATGGATCCTCAGGTCAGTGGACTAATTATATGCACTAGCATAAGCTGAAGAACTTGCCGCCACCGACTTGCCACTACAGCTATCTAGTGGTTTCTATGGGTAGGTTTTCAATAAACTTGTTCTCTAACAAGCACCCACTAACATGTGTCCATATCTCACATGGATTGCTCATGAAATGAAGCAATATCCACCCTTTGGATTTATGCATTGTTAGTGCAAGTCTATCCAAATCTTAGATGCCCTATCTCATAAGATTCTATGACTTGGAAGATTTAAGCTCTCAACCATGTAAGATTTGTTTCATGATCACCACCCAGTGAAGTGACCAAGTCCCATAGTCTTGTGTGCTCTAAGGGCTTCAACCAAATGCCACTGAAGTACAATAAGCATAAGATGAAGATGACCATTTATGATGAATATCATTCAATCAAGATTGTATCACAAATGAAATAGTTTACATGACAATCTAATTGGCTGTAGGGTACTATTCCAACAATCTCCTGCTTGCCCTAAAGTCAATTCCCTATAGTCTTAAGACCTATCTTTTCAAGATGTCCTTCAAAGACCTTTTGCAATGGGGCTTAGTCAATTGATCTGCTATATTCTCTTTTGAGGAAACCCTCTCCATTTGGACGTCGCCTCTATCAGTGATTTCCCTGATCAAATGATATCACCTCAAAATGTGCCTGTATTGTTGATGAGATCTTAGCTCTTTAGCTTGTGTTACCACCCCATTGTTGTCGCAAAAGGCAACTACTGACTGAACAATGCTAAGCACTACACCCAACTCTTGGATGAAGTTTTTCTTCCAAAGACCTTTCTTTGCAGCTTCTAAAGCCGCAATATATTCCACCCTTGTGGTTGAATCGGTCATCGTATCTTATTTGGAACTCTTCTAAATCACTAGGCTGTTATTGAGGCAAAATATGAATCCAGAAGTGGATTTTAGGTCATTTGCATTGGATTGAAAACTTGAATCCAAAAACCCCTCGAGTTTGAATTCTCTATTGCCGTATACTAAAAACAAGTCCTTAGTCCTTCTCAAGTACTTAAGGACTATTTTGATGGCCATCCAGTGACATTTGCCAGGTTGGGATTGAAAGTGGCTCGTAACACTTAGAGCGTGTGCAACATCCGACCTTGTACAATGAATGGCATGCATTATGCTCCCTATGGAGGACACATAAGGTGTGTGGGACATTTTTTGTTTCTCATTTTCAGTTTTAGGGGCCATAGACTTGGAGAGACGAATATCGTGTCCCATCTGGAGGAATACCCCTTTGAATTCTTCCATACTAAACCTCTTTAGTATCTTGTCAATGTACGGTGTTTGGGAAAGCCCTAGTATTCTCCTCAATCTATCTCTATATATACGTATTCCTAATACGTAGGATGCTTTTTCCAAATCCTTCATGGAGAATTATGTAGATAATCATGCTTTAGTACATTCTAACAATGCTCTCTCATTCCCAATGAGAAGAATACCATCGACATAAAGCACAATAAATTGTATACTACTCCCACTAGTCTTCTTGCACGCACAAGGTTCATACACATTTTTCATGAAGCCAAAGAATTGATTGTCTTATCAAAACGTATGTTCAAACTTTGGGACGCCTGTTTGAGTCCATAAATGGACCTCTCAAGTTTGCAAACCTTTTGCTTACTCCATTTGGATGTAAAACTTTATGGTTGCTCTATATAAATTTCTTCTTTGATGTTTCTATTGAGGAAAGTGGTTTTCACATCCATTTACTATATCTTATATTCATAATATGTGGCTATGGCAAGTAAAAATCCAAATAGACTTAGGCATAACGATTGGTGATAATATTTTCTCAAAATTAATACCAGGTCTTTGAGTGTAACCCGTTGCCACTAGTCGTACTTTAAAGGTCATTATCTCTCCATCGACTCCTAGCTTTTGCTTATAGATCCACTTGCAACCAATGGGTACTATACCCTTTAGTGGATCTACCAAAGTCTATACTTTGTTGGAGTACATGGAGTCCATTTTGAATTTTATGGCATCAAGCCAATGTCCCGAATTTATGTCCCAACATAGATTTCTTATAGGTCTTCGAATTGCTATCCGATTGGCTCGTCTCATGTAAGAATTCGAACCTTTTAGGTTATTTCTTTATTCGATTCGACCTTATCGGAGGTTGTGTGTAAGGCTCTTGTTGGTCTCTTGTTTCCATCACTGGCAGGATTTGATGACCATCTTGAACTTGATCAAGTTCAACAACAATGCTATTTCTATCTCATAGAAGTTCTTTTTTCAAAAAGAGGGCGTTCCTCGAAACAAATACCTTTTGTTCCGAGGGATCATAAAAGTAATAACCCAAATACTCTCTTAGGTATCACACAAACTTGCACAAGGTGGATCTACTATCCAACTTATCTCATACTAGCTGCTTGACTTAAGCGGGAGACCCCCAAACTCTTAGAAAAGTGTAAGAGAGTGCTTTGCCAAACCATATCTCATGCAGTGTCTTTGGCGCTGACTTTGAAGGTACTATATTTAGTAACTTTGCCGCCGTTAACAAGGCATATCCCCAAAAGGATATAGGTACCTCGAAAAAGCTTATCATGGAACGCACGATGTCCAACAAGGTACGATTTCTCTTATCGGCTACTCCGTCCATTGAGAGATAATCTCATTCTCCTTTAGATAATCCAAGAATTTGGTACTCAAGTATTCTCCTCGTCGATCCGATCGAAGAGCTTTAATACTAAGTCCCTTTTGCTTTTATACTTCATTCCTATATTCTTTGAACTTTTCAAAAGTTTCGGACTTGTACTTCATAAGATACACATGTTCGAACAGAGTATGATCATCGATGAAGGTGATGAAGTAAGAATAACCTCATCTCGCACTAACTCTTAGTGGGCCGCAAACATCCATATGGATCAAATTTAATGGACTTTAGGTTCGCTTTGTTTGTCCCACAAAAGGAGGCTTGGTCATTTTTCCATTTAAACAAGACTCACAAGTAAAAAGGTCCTCAATGCCACTAACTTTTAGTGCTTTGAGGGCCTTTAACTTATTCATCCTATTTTTGAAAATATGTCCAAGTTTTGCATGCCATAAGATGGCACCTTGTTAGTTATCCAATTTTCTTTTACTTGATTGTATGTGTATCAATGAAGGTTGAGAATCTAGTATGTACAATCTATTGTTTAATGTACTTTGTGCAATTAAAAAACCATTCTTTAATGTTTTCAACATCCCATTCGATATAGAAAAATAATTTCCTTCATTATCCAAAATGGGAATAGAAATAATGTTCTTAACAAGAGAGGTTACATAACAATAAGGATCATGTACAATGCAAGCATTCCTGAAGTCTAATTTGACTACTCCTTCAACCATGACTGCAACCTTTGCTCCATTTCCAAGCAGAGGATCATATCCCCTTCATTGAGACTCTTCCTTCTTTCCATCCTCTGTAACGAATTATAAAGGTGAAAACCACATACGGTCTCAAATACCCACGAGGAAGAATTTATCATCAAGTGCACTTCAATAAAGTACATACTCTTCTCAAGGGTTGCAAGGTAAGCTTTGCAATTCCTTTTCCAATGTCCTTTTCCACTAGAATAGAAATAAATAGCATCAATTTTAGCCTCTTTCTTTTTCTTGATTCCCCCCGAACTCTAAAAGGTTTGCTTTCCCTTGGAGGAAGAACTCTTCTTCCTTTTGCCTCCCTTTCTAGGACCCCTAGGGCTCTTAGACTTGGAAGAAGAAGCAAGTATAAGAGGCTTGTCTTTTTTTATTTTTGCCTTAGCTGTCACTAATATATTGACTAATTCGTTAATCGCCACTTCTTGCTTGTACATATTAAAGTTCATAATGAATTGGTCAAATGAGCTTGGCAACAATTGAAGGATCAAATCTACATAGAGCTCATTGTCCACAATCACGTCTAATTGGCCAAGCTTTTCAATGAGCCTAATCATCTTTAGCCTATGTTCATGAACACTTGCGGCCTCATTCATTCTTAACCTAAAGAGCTCTTTAGACAAAGTGAACATTTTGTATGTAGTTTGAACACCATACAACTCTTGTACGTGTAGGTAGATCTCATGAGCATGTTTCATGTGCTCGTGAATCTTTTGTGGCTCATTAGTCATAGAAGCCATTATGATGCATCTCATTTGTAGATCATCATCCACAAACTTTGTCAACACTTCACATGCTTCATCGGTGGCATCATCGCCTATGGTGTATGACGGACTTTGATCAAGGAGATAGGTCACATTTTCGAAATCTAGAATAATCTTTAAGTTTCTCAACCAATCGCGGAAGTTTGGCCTGGTTAGCTTATTGGTTTCCAAAATAACGTGGAATAGATTTTTAGCCATTTTGAGTTTGAGATTTCTAAAATTTACAGAAGGCGAAAAGAAGAGTATAAGTATGTGATTCAATATTGATATTGAAAACAAGTTTATGTTCTTTCAAGTATTTTTTCTTCCACTATTTTATCAAATTCTTCACCCCTTAGAAGAGTTTGGGAAATCTCATTTTCTAGTGAGAATCAAGGCCCTATGGACTTGTAAGTGGATCCACACCTTGTTTGCCATCCATAAACAATTGAAAGGTAAGCAACTTTTGCTAATTTCATCTCTATTCAACCCTTGATATATTTTGCCTCACTTTTCATGCAAACCTACGCCTCGTGTGCCATCCATATTACTAGGTATTAAGTTGGACCTACCAATCAAACTTTGATTAGAGACCGCTTCATGTCATCCCATGCCTCGTGACCAATGCATGGGAAGCATCAAATCAAAGGTGCATTATATGCTAAGTATGTGGTCACAACTTTCCACTATAAGTGTGATCTATGACTCGTGAGATATCACACAAAAAATAGTAGCATCATCATGTCACATACTATCAGTAGAATGCATGGATTAATTAAAACTCTTTTTAATCCGTATATATTTTGACTTAATATATAGGAGCACTTAGACATTCTAAATAGAGGGATTTTCTTGCTTGCAAAGATCTCATCACTTCTATCTTCTTATTTAGGTTTTCTATATATCCTAACCATGCATCTCATATATCAATAAGATATGGAAAGCATAAATAAGTAAATAGGCCTAGCATGCTCCTAGGATGGGATGACCATGAGCCTTAACCAAGTAGTGTACTTAGAGCCATAGGTGCACCACTTAGTTGATTTTAAGTGGGTTGATTAAATCTAGCTATTACAAAAATGTATCCCCATACATTCATGGATCTTCATGCCTTTAATGGTCTTCTTTGCTCTTTGTAACATTTACATGAGAAAGAGATCCCCACTCTTAGTGATTCTACTCTCATAAAATTTACAAGATAGAAATTAAGAGGCGTGCAAACTCTAATTTCATACAACACTTTTCAACAACTTGAAACAAATAATATCAATATTAAAGGCTCATGATCATCTCCATTCATTCATCATCCATTCAACACTTAAATGAACAATAAATAAATCATGAATTGACATTCAATTCCAATAGTTAAATGCTTATCTCATAAACAATTAATTGGCAAAGCAAGAACAAGCATAAGAATTATGCCTCATCATTGAAGATTAGCTTTAACAAGATTTTAAAAGCAATAAAAAATATCAAACATAATTTTGAGAACTTGCACAACACTTGTGCATCTTTGTAGCATGATTTAATACACTTTTGGCCACTTAAGGGACACAAAAATAGGCTCAAAATTCATCCCTTCTTAAACTGGCTGCTGCTGCCCAGGTTGGGCAGACAACTGGGTTGTAGGTGCATCCCTAGAGCTCCCGCCGCCTTGCAAGTGCCATGCCATGGCGAGGCAGCACCCCTGTTTTGGCTCAACTTTTGTGCACCAAAATTTTTAGGACACCTTCTCCATATCAATTCACACATTATAGATGAAATTCCAGATTTAAAACACCTTTTAAAAATAGAAATTCAAGTGCTCAAACATACTTCAAAAATCAAGTTTAAGTGAGAATCAATATTCACTAAAAATCTCTAATAAACTCAAATCAAATTAGATCCAAAAATGACCAAAACACATTAAGGCCAAATTTAACATGCTATATGAACATGTAACATCAACTAACGCTAAATCAACATTCAACATTAACAACTATCAATTAAAACATGCTAAATATATAAATTAACACTTAAAACACATATTAGCATAATTGCAACTCATCAAGCAAAGGAGTCACATACATCATCATCCAAACACTCCAATCCATAAATTGAATCAGGTATTTAGAGATCTAGATCAATTAATCACATGAGTCAATCAATCAAAAATCTAAATTAAGGCTCCAATACTACTTGAAAGAAGGTTTAAGCCAAGGATCCAATTATAGAACAATTAGAAATTGAAATAAAACTTGATTACACCTCCCCAAGGATCTAATTCATGCTACTAAAGTGTATTTGGGTTATAAAATTACCTAGAAAGCAAATTCCAACCAAAGAGATGAAGACTTGCTTAACTTTTCAATGCAGTATCCTCCTGGCGCAGCAACTTCATGGCAACATTTGCCTATCCAAATAACCTCAGAATTGGGTGAAATTTGGCCACAAGATCACCAACACCTTGATTAACCTTCAGTAAAAAATTCAAGCAAAATAGAAACTCGGAGGTCACTCTAGAAATGCCTCCAAATCACTAGACTGCAATGAATCTCCAAAAATAAGCAATTCAAATATATTGCCTCTAATGTGATAGTCCACACACCAATCGCAAATACAAATTCCTCATATGTTAGCCAAAAAATAGAGGAGAAATGGAGAAGATGAAGGCTGAATTTAGAGAGAGGGAGAGGTGAAGAAAGTGTGAAGCCTCAACTCATAAAAGAATCACAAAATTGGAGGGAAAAGTTAATCTAACAATTAGATGTGAATTGCATGTGTGTAACTTAGCATGGTTGGCCACCTATATCTATATATAGATGGAGGGAAAGTGTGATGGTCGTTGGCATCACACCTCCCTTGAGGTGCCACTTGAGCAAGCATGTTGCAAGTAAATCTCCTTTCACTTGCATTTGAATTTCATTTGGAATCTTCATTTCATTTAATTAATCAACCTTGATTTAACTCTTTAGGTCAATTAGTTTAGCTCTTTAAGTTAGAAGATGTTAACTTAACTCCTTAAATTAACTTGACTAATTGATAGTCATGTGGTACCAATTAAATTAACTCTTACAAAATTCCCTTCATCAAGTAGGATTTTCAATTGACTTTTGTGTATGACCCATTAGGTTGTACCATTGATTGGACATGGGCTCACAATTCTTGTGACTTATAGATTATCAAAATATTCACATTAGTTTAAACTTTTTTAAATTAATGACTCAATTCAATTAATCTCCATTAATTTAAAAGTACCCAATCTTTATGGTTGATGTCCAACCTCAAGCCCATGAAGCTCAACTTATTGGCCGAATGAATATGCTCTTGGAGAACATTCTAGCTCTACTATTACCATGCAAATACTACCCTTTCATCTCTTATCTCCCGAAAGAGACCTAAGGTAAGATATTTTTCGGTTCTCTAATAGCCTTGATACTATGTTTCTATTCCCAATGTTTGATTTTTGATATATGACCTCATCTTTAGAAAGCCATTTCTTCAAATTATCATGCTGCCTTGCTCAAGGACTCCTTGGACTCTATAATTATAGAATACATAGGAGATGCAATCACCCTTCATAACGACTAGGATTCGAATCCCATCTTAAATCTCACAAACCTCCATGTCTTCTAAGTTGCTCATACCCAACCTTAACCCGAAAGACCCACTAAGTGTTAAGAAAGAGTCAAAGTATGAGGACCTAAACACAAGGTTACCTGGATCCTCACGTTAAAGGATTGATTATATGCACTAGCATAAGCTGGAGAACTTGCTACAACCGACTTGCCACTATGGCTATCTAGTGGATTCTCCAAGCGGGTCTTTAGTGAACTATTCTCTAACAAGCACCCACTAATATGCACCCATATCTCACAAGGATTGCTCATGAAACAGAGCAATATCCAAAATGTATCGTTAGTCTAAGTCTATCTGAATTGTACATGCCCTGTTTCACAAGATTCCATGACTTGGAAGATTTAAGATCACGACTTTGTAAGAATTGTTTCATGATCACCACCTAGTGAAGTGACCAAGTCCCATAGTCTTGTGTGATCTAAGGGCTTCAACCAAATACCAGTGAAGTAAAATAAGCATAAGATGAAGATGGCCATTTATAATAAATATCATTCAATTAAGATTGTACCACAAGTGAAATAGTTTACATGCCAATCTAATTAGCTGCGGGGCACTATTCCAAAAATTTTCTACTTCAAAAGCCTCAGACTTGTACTTCATAAGATACACATGTCCAAATCGGTTAAAATAATCCGTAAAGGTAATGAAGTATGAATAGCCTTCTCTTGCACTAACTCTTATTGGCCCACATATGTCCGCATGGATCAAATCCAATAGAGTTTTGGAATGCTCCGTTTATCCTACAAAATGAGCTTCAGTCGTTTTTCCTTTTAAACAAGATTCACAAGTAGGTAGATCCTCTAATCCACTAATATTTAGTGATTTGAGGGCTACTAACTTATTCATCATATTTTTGAAAATATGTCCAAATCTTGCATGCCTAAGGCATGCATTTTCTTGGTTAGAAAAATCAAATCCTTCATTGTCTAAAAAAAGAATTGAAATAATATTCTTCACAAGATTAGGTACATAGTAACAAGGATCTAATATAATAAAGGAATTCCTTAAGTCCAACTTGATAATGCCTTCAACCTTGGCCGCAACCTTTGCACCATTGCCGAGACATTGGATCAAATCCTTATCACTTAGACTTATTCTTCTTTCCATACTCTATAATGAATTACAAAGGTAAGAACCACATGCAATATCAAATACCCATGAAGAAGAACTGGTAGTTAAGTGCACTTCAATAAAGTACATACCCTTCATAAGGGTTGCAAGATACTCCTTGCAATTTGGCTTCCAATGGCCCGCTTCGCCATAATAGATACAAGTTGCATCCTTTTTGTCCTCTTTTTCTGCTTACCCCTCCCAAATGGTTTTAATGCCTCTTTTCCCTTCGAAGAAGAACTATTTTTCTTCTCACCTCATTTATTCTTTCCCCTAGGGCCTTTAGTCTTGGAGGAGAAAGTAAGCATTAAAGGCTTGTCCTTTTTATCTTCCCCTCTGTATTTACCAACACATTTACCAATTTGTTGGTCATGACTTCTTGTTTTGGCATGTTAAGGTTCATCACGAATTGGTCAAACGAACTTGGTAAGGATTGGAAGATCAAATCCACATAGAGGTTATTGCCCATAACTACTTCCAAAGTAGCGAGCTTCTCAATAAGCCCAATCATTTTTGAAACCATGATGATGGACACTAGACCCCTCAATCATCATAGCTCTAAAGAGTTCTTTAGATAACATGTATCTCTCATGTCTTGTTTGCACATCATATAACTCATGTAGGTGCAAGTGTATCTCAGTGGTATTTTTCATGTGCTCATGAGACTTTTGGAGTTCATTAGACATGGAAGCCATCATGAGGCAATAAGTTTGGAGGTCATCCGCTACCCATTTCGTGAATGTTTGATGGGTCTCTTGATCGGTATCCTCGCCTATGGTATTCGGTAGTTCAGCCCAATTGGTTTCCAATATGATGCTTAGTAGATTTTTAGCCATGTTTGAAGATTTTGCAAATCTACAAAGGCAAAAAAGAGAACTTAAGAGTTTGAGTGAGTTTGATATTTGAAGACATGTTAATGGACTTTCAAGCATGTTTTCTTCCCACTACTTTATCAAATTCCTTACCTCAATAGAATTCAAAAAGTCAAAATTTCTAGTGAGAATCAAGGTCCAAAGGCATCATTTGGGGACCTACGAATCATGAGACATCCACTCATGATCCTAAGGTAGGCAATTATTGCCAATTGCATCTCTATACAACCTTTGATGTGTTTGCCTCACTTTTCGTATAGACCCACGACTCGTGCGACATCTATACTACTAGGTGTTAAGTTGGACCTACCAATCAATCTTTAATTATAAACTCAACCATGATCATTCCATGACTCGGAAGACAATATCATGGCGGATTTGAAATTAAAGTGCATCTCATGCCAAGGTAGTGATCATAGCTTTCCTTCAATAATGTGTCCCATCACTTGTGAGCTGACACGAAATTAAGGTAGTATCTCATATCACTTGCCTATTGGCAGAAGGCTTGAAATTATTGAACCTGATTTAACATTATCTAATTTGACTTAATATTTTGATAAACTTAGACTCATCTAAGTTTGAGGGATTTTCTTGTTTGGAAGATCTCATCAATTTTATCTTGCTTATTTACATTCTCTATGTCCTAAACATGCATATCATACATCAATAGGATAAATAAAGCATAAATGAGTAAATGCACCTAGCATGCTCCTAAGGTGGGATGACCATGAGCCTTAACCAGGTAGTGCACTTAGAGTGCACTACTTAGTTGATTTTAGATGGGTTGATTAAATAAATAGATCCTATATATTATATGAATATATCCCATATATTCATGGGCCTTCAAGCCTCATTGATAATCTTGGCCTCCTTTGCCTCCATGCAATAATTTACAAGACTAAAAAACCTCACCCCTAGAGTTCTATTCTCATAACAATTACAAGGTAGAAATTAAGATGCATGCAAGCCCTATTTAATACAACCCATTCAGTCAATATTAAACTTTAATAAAACCAATTTAAAGGCTCATGTTCATCCCCATTCATCCATCATCCATTCAATAATTAAATGAACAATAGCAAGAATTGACATTCAATCTAATAATTAAATGCTTATCACATAGACAATTAATTAGGGCAAAAAAAAGCATAACTCTTATGCATCACATTTTTGTACAAATTTGAAGATTAACTTAAACTTGACTTTAAAAACGTGCAAAAATGTCCTACATTTCTTTAAGCACTTATACAACATTTGTACATCAAAAATTGTATGAAATGAAGTAGTTAAGAGCACAAAAATACACAAAACAAAGCCTCAAAGCAACCTCTAGGCAGTTTGGCCGGCTGCTGCTCAGCACGCTTGCCTAGTTGTATTGCTCGGCTGGGCCCTAGTAGCCTGGGTGGCAGCCTTGCCTTTTGCCGCCTAGGGTCTTGCCAAGGCTTCATTCATGCATTTTTGTGCACCAAAACTCACAGACATCTCCATAACTCAATTTCACATAGATTATGAATAATTTCCAGAATTTAAACACCTTTAAAACTGGAAATTAAAGTGCTCAAAGTGCTTCAAAAATCAAATCTAAGGAAGAAGTGCCATTCTCCAAAAATCTTCAATAAACTCCAATCTAGTTGAATTCAAAAATAGCCAAAACACTTTAAAGCTATAATCAACATGTTGCAACATCATCTAATGCTAAATCAACATTTAACATCATAAGATTTGAACCAAAACTCTTGCCAACATATGTATTAACACTTAAATATATATTAAAATATTTCAATTCAACACATCAGCAGCCACATGTATAATCTCCAAACTCTTAAATTCATCAATTGAATCAAGGACTCGGAGATCTATAATAAATCCATCACATGAATTAATTCAACTAAATCCTAATTTAGACATGAAGATGGCTTTGATACCACTTGAAGAGAGGAGACATACAAGGATCAATATTTAAAATCAAATTAAAGGTAAAATTAACTTGCACTCTCCAATCCAAGGATCAATCAACATGTCATAAACTGGAAGCTAGAAAGTTTCCTTTGAAGAAAATCAGGGCAACAATGTAGATCTTTCTCTTGGACACTTCCAAAGTAAGATCAATTATCTCTACTTCAAGGATCAACTTCTCCACACTAAAAGTTCTTTAATGAAGCAACTTTTTCTCACCAAAGGATCTCCAAAACAGCGTCAATGTGGCCAAAAATGAGGAGGAAAAATACCTTCAAAATTCCCCAAAGCAATCCCCCCAAAATCGGCCACCAAGCGAAGAATCAATCTCCAATTCTAAGCTTCCCAAGTGTGAAGCCTCTAATGGTGATCCACACATTTAAGAAGAACTCTCAATTCCTCATACTCTGAGTTATAATAGAATGGAGGAAGAAGATAATATGAGGAGGGGAGAAGAGAGGGCGATTTCGGAGGTGAGAGGGAAGGTAAAGAATCTAGGAAGGTAGTTACTCAACACATGAGTTGTGCTACCTTTTGGAGGGAAAATTGATGCATGGAATGGACTAGTATGGCCGGCCACTAGAGGGAGTATATATATAGTGTGAATGGAAGCTATTGGAAGCTTCTTTCACACCTTGCCCACTTGTGCCAACTTGTGCCAACTTGTGCCAACTTGCTATATTCGATTCTAGCTTGAATTGGATTTAAATTTCATAAATTAAAATGCCAACTCAATAAATGCAAATGGACTCTTCCATTTGATTTTCCCTCCAAAACTTAAATTTCCTAACTAATTAAATTAACTCTTTAATTGAATTAATTTAACTTAACTCCTTAAGTTAATCAAATCATTGACTTTGACTAATTAAATAATCACATGGCACCACTCCTTAAGTTAATCAAATCATTGACTTTGACTAATTAAATTATCACATGGCACCAAATAAATTAGATTATTATTTTTAATTTAACTCTTAAATTAATCAAGCTAAAGCGACTATTTGATAATTAGCAAACTTGTTCTCTCTCCCTTTAGGCAAAAAATGAGCAATGGAATTTTCTAATTCCATAGAAAATTCCTTATATCAAATAAGAGTTTTTCGAGGCTTTTGCCTATGACCCATTAAGTTTACCAATTCATTAGACATGGGATCACAACTCTTTGTGATATTTGAATATTAAAAATATTCGAATTAGTTTAAACTCCTTTAAACTAATAACTCAATCAATTAACCTCCATTGATTGAAGAGTACTCAATCTTCATAGCCGATGTCTAGCAACGAGCCCATGGAGCCCAACAAATTGGATGAATGAATTATTTCAAGGTGAACCATTACTATTTATGATTGCTGAGCAAATACAGTCTTCCATTTCTTATCTTCCAAAAAAGGTATAGGCTAAGATATTTTTCGACTTCTTAATAGCCTCGATAATTATGTATCTATTCTTAATGTTTGATTCCTCGTTATGACCTTAACTTTGAAAAAATCCTTTTTCAAATTGTCATATCACCTTGCACAAGGATTTCTTGGAATTGATACCTTTAGAATACATAAGAGATCAACCCGTGAAAGATAGTATAAGTCAAGGGTCTAATTTAAAACATTTAAAAATCGAAAACTAACTTGAATTACACCTCCCAAGGATCTAAATTCATGCTTATAAAATGGATCAAGGTCAGATAATTACCGCTCAAGAAAAATCCAACCAAAACTTGAAGATGTGCTTCCTTTCCCGAAAGCAGACTGCTTCTAGCACAACAAGGTGTGATCAATTTTTGATGAGGCAAATCACCTTTGATTTGAGCCAAATCTAGACTAGGGGTGTAAACGAGCCGAGCTGAGCCGAGCCCGAGCCTGCTAGGTTTGGGCTCGGCTCGTTTACTGATTCATGAGCTCGAGCTCGGCCGAGCCTAGATAATCGAGTTTGAGCTCGGCTCGTCAAAATAGGCTCGGGCTCGGCTCGGCTCGTTAAGGCTCGATTCGTATAAGCTCGAATAAGCTCGAGCCCGTTTAGGCTTGAAACAAAATTTAAAATAATAAACTCCATATTATTATTATTATTATATAAAAAATATATATAGTAAAAAGCTCGTTTAGGCTCGCGAGCCTGTCGAGCCGAATACTATTGAGGTTGGCTCGGCTCGTTTGACTGGCGAGCTCGGGCTCGGCTCGGCTCGGTTCGGCTCGTTTAAGTTCGAGCCGAATTTGAGCTTTCATCGAGCCGAGCCCGAACCGTTTGCGAATAGTCTCATCTCATTTACACCCCTAATCTAGACCAAAATTTTGAAAACTCCTTGAAGAATGTCCAATAAAAAATCTGCCTCAAATAATTCTGGCAAGGCATCAAACAGAGTCTAGAAAATCACTGCTGGAATAGAGGATCACCAAAAACAAGCAATCCAAATATCTTGCCTTGAATGTGAAAGTCCACACACCAATGGACAATCCTTTTCTTCCTAGTTTAATTGGAAAAACTAAGGAGAAAGTAAGAGGATGATGAAGGCCGAAAAGTGAGAGAGGGATGTGAAGAAGGTGTGAAGCCTCAACACATGAGAGAATCACAAAATTGGAGAAAAATTTGGATCTAACAATTAGATCTTAATGCTTGTATAAACCATGTGTTGGCCGCCCCTCTCTATATCTATATGTAGATAGAGGATGGTGTGATGCCAAGGTGGCATCACACTTTTCTCAAGGAGGGGGAGCCACAAGTCATGCCAACTTCAAGCAAGTTGCAAGTTGCATGTGAATTTCTTATGAATTTGAATTTCATTTTGGAGCCTTCATTTCATCTTATAAAATGTCATTCAAATAAATTATAATTCCACACCAAATGAACTCTTCATTTGAATTTTCCCTCCAAAATTATTTTTTCACTTTAATTAAATTAAACACTTTAATTTAATTAAACTTTGATTTAACTTTTAAATAAACTAATTTAACCCTTTAAGCTAGTAATTGTTAACTTAATTCTTTAAGTTAATTTCACCAATTGATAGTCATGTGGTATCAAATTAAATTAACATTTAATTTAATTGGTCTTAATTTAACTCTTTAAATTAACTAGATCAATTTAACAGTTAAATTGATCAAGCCAAAATGACTAAAAATTGCATCAACCATATCCCTTAATTTTTGGTCACTAGGAATCTTTCCAACACTTATAACATTCCTTTTATCAAGTAGAATTTTCAATTAACTTTTGTGTGTGATCCATTAAGTTCTACCATTCATTGGACATAGACTCACAACTGTTGTGACTTTAGAATATCAAATATTTATATTAGTTTAAACTCCTTTAATCTAATCGACTCAATTCAATTAATCTCTATTATTGAAGAGTATCCAATCTCTATGGTCGATGTCAAATCTCAAGCCCATGGGGCCTAACAATTGGTCGAATGAATACTTTTGATGAACCATTCTTGCTTTACACGTACCATGCAAATACGGTCATTCCGTCTGCTATCTCTATGAAAGAGGCATACGGCAAGATATTTGTCGACTCCCTAATAGCCTCGATACTATGCATCTATTCTCAATGTTCAATTCCAATTTATGACTTCATCTTTGGAAAACTCTTTTTCTAGATTTTCATACTGCCTTGGCCAAGGACTCCTTGGAATTGAACCCATAGGCGATGCATTCACCCTTCACAACAACGAGGAGTCGGACTCCATCTTGGATCTTATAAACCTCCATGTCTAAGTAGCTCATACCTAATCACAACTCGAATGGCTCGCTAGGTGACCAGGGATAAGTCAAATTATGAGGACCTAAACACAATGTTACAATGGATTCTCAGGTCAAAGAATTAATTATATGTACTAGTTGAAGTTGGAGAACTTGCCACTACCAACTTGCCATTATGGCTACCCAGTGATTCTCCAGGCGGGCCTCTAATGCCTTGTTCTCCAACAAGAACCCACTAACTTGCACCTATATCTCATATGTTTTGCTCATGGAATAGAGCAATGTCCAACCCTTGGATTAATGCATTGTTAGTGCAAATCTATCTGAATCTTAGATGCCCTGTCTCATAAGATTCTATGACTTGGGATATTTAAGATCACGACCATATAAGATTTATTCCATGATCACCACCTAGTGTAAGACCAAGTCCCATAGTCTAGTGTGATCTAAGGGTTTCAACCAAATGCCAGTGAAGAAACATAAGCATAAGATGAAGATGACCATTTATAAAGAATATTATTCAATTAAGATTGTATCACCAGTGAAATAGTTTAAATGCCAATCTTATTGGTTGCGGGGTACTATTCCAACTATCTCCCACTTGCCCTAAAGCCAATTCCAATAGTCTTACGACCCATTTTTATAAGATATCCTTCAAAGATATTTTGCTATAGGGGTTTTGTTAGTGGATTTGCTATATTCTTTTTTGAGGCAACTCTTTCCACTCGAATGTTGCCTCTACTTATGATCTCTCAGATCAAATGGTATCACCTCAAAATGTGCTTAGATCACTGATGAGATCTTGGCTCTTTAGCTTATGCAACTGCATCATTGTTGTCACAGAAGACAACTATAGGCTTAGACATGCTAGGCATTACATCCAACTGTTGGATGAAAATTTTGATCCAAACACCTTCTTTTGCAGCTTTCGAAGCTGAAATGTATTTTACCTCAGTGGTTGAATCGATCGTGGTATCTTGTTTGGAACTCTTTCAACTCACCACACCGCCATTAAGGCAATATATAAAACTAGAAGTAGATTTTAGGTCATCTACATCGGATTGAAAATGGATCCAAAAGCCCCTTAGGTTTCAATTCTCCATTGCCATAAACTAAAAATATGTCTTTAGTCCTTTTTAAGTACTTAAGAATTGTTTTCATGGCCATCCAGTGACATTCACTAGGATTGGATTGAAAATAGCTCTTGACACTTAGAGCATGCGCTACATTCGGTCTTGTGCATTAAATTGCATAAGGTATATAGGACATCTTATGTCTCTCTGCCTCAATCTTTGGGGCCATAGACTTGGAGAGACGAACACCATGTCCCATGGGAAGGAATCCCTTCGTAGATTTTTCCATACTAAACTACTTTAGTATTTTGTCAATGTATGGGGTTTGGGATAGCCTCTGTATCCTCTTCGGCCTATCTCTATAGATACGTATTCATAATACGTAGGATGCTTATCCCAATCCGTTATGGAGAATTGAGTAGATAACCATGCTTTAGTAAACTCTAACATGCCTACCTCATTCATAATGAGAAGGATGTCATCGACATAAAACACAATAAACTGTACACTATTTCCACTTGCCTTCTTATACACACATGGTTTATACACATTTTTGATAAAGCCAAACTATTTGACCATTTTATCAAAATATATGTTGCAACTTTGAGACTCTTGTTTGAGTCCATAAATAAATCTCTTGAGTTTGCAAACCTTTTGCTCAATCCATTTAGATATAAAACCTTATGGTTGCTCCATATAGATTTCTTTTTCAATGTTGCCATCAAGGAAAGCAGTTTTCACATCCATTTGCCATATCTCATAGTCATAATATGCAGCTATGGCAAGCATAATCCAAATGGGCTTAGGTGTTGCAACCGGTTAAAAGGTTTCTTTGAAATCAATACCGGGTCTTTAAGTATAACCTTTTGCCACTAGTTGCGTCTTAAAGGTCATTACCTCTCCATTGACTCCTAGCTTTCGCTTATAGATCCACTTGCAACCAATGGGTACGATACCTTTCGTTGGATCTAGCAAAGTCCATACTTTGTTGAAGTACATGGAATTCATTTCGAATCTCATAGCATCAAGCCAATGTCTTGAGTCTATGTCCAACATAGCTTCCTCGTAGGTGCTAAGATTGATATTCGATTGGCCCATCTCATGGAGAAATCCGAACCTTTCGGGTTGCTTCTTGATTTGGTCCTACCTTCTCCGAGGTTGTGTGCAAGGGCTCTTTACTTGTTTCTACCG
Organism: Jacaranda mimosifolia; assembly: GCA_018894105.1. Classification (NCBI taxonomy): domain Eukaryota; kingdom Viridiplantae; phylum Streptophyta; class Magnoliopsida; order Lamiales; family Bignoniaceae; genus Jacaranda; species Jacaranda mimosifolia. The sequence goes on along the minus strand of CM032117.1, from coordinate 38,695,369 downwards.
CTTGTAGGATTTGATGATCATCTTGAACTTTATCAATTTCAACAATGCCTTTTCTATCCAATAGAAATTCCTTTCGCAAAAAGGTGGCATTACTTAAGACAAACACCTTTTGTTCTGAGGGATCATAGAAATAATAACCCATAAACTCTCTGGGATATCCCACAAACTTGCACAAGGAGGATTGACTATCCTACTTGACTTCCACTAACCGCTTGACATAAGTGGGAGACATCTAAACCTTTAGATAATGATTAAAGGATGCTTTGCCATACCATATCTCATGCGGTGTCTTTGGCACCAACTTTGAGGGTACTACATTTAGTAGCCTCTCATCCATTTCTAAGGCATATCCCCAAAAGGATATAGACACATCGATGAAGCTCATCATGGAACGTACTATGACCAATAAAGTACGATTTCTCCTTTAGCTACTCTATTGTATTGGAGTGTGCCGGGTGGAATCTATTGAGAGAGAATCCCATTCTCTTTGAGATAATCTAAGAATTCAGTACTTAAGTATTCCCTTTCTTAATCTAATGGAAGAGCTTCAATACTAAGTCTTTTACTTTTCTACTTCATTATGATACTCTTTGAACCTTTCAAAGGCTTCGGACTTGTATTTCATAAGAAACACATGTCTCTACCGAGTGTGATCATCAGTGACGGTAATGAAATAAGAATAACCTCCTCTTGCACTAACTTTTAGTGGGTCACACATGTCGATATGGATCAAATCCAATGGATTAGCGGTTTGCTCTAATTGTCCTACAAAAGGAGCCTTGGTCATTTTCCCTTTAAACAAGACTCACAAGTAGGGAGTTCCTCAATGACTCTAACTTTTAGTGCTTTGAGCTTCTAACTTGTTCATCTTATTTTTAGAGATATGCCCAAGTCTTGCATGCCAAAGAATGGCATCTTCTTGGATATCTAACTTTCTTTTACTCTAATTGGATATTGGCTGCGTGGTACTATTCCAACAACCCTTTCTTCACTGATGAGCGAAATGGTTCACATCTTGAAAGTCACCAACCTTCGTACTTAGGTAGCTTGTGCCCAACCTAAGCCCCAGAATACCCGTTGCTTTGTCGAAGCAAAATCAAAGCACAAGGATCTAAATATAAGGTTACCTTGGAACCTCAAGTCAAAGGACTAATTATATGAACTATCGTAATATGGAGAACTTGCCACTACCGACGTGGCACTACGGCTATCTAGTGGATTCTCTAAGTTGGTCTTCAATGAACTTGTTTTCTAATAAGCATCGACTAATATGTATCCATGTCTAACATAGATTGCCCATGAAATGGGATAATATCCAACTCCTTAGAATATGCATTGTTAGTGCAAATATATCCGAATCTTAAATGCACTGTCTCATAAGATTTCATGACTTGGAATATTTGAAATCATGACCATAGAGATTTGTTTTATGATTACCATCATATGCTTGACCAAGTCTCACAGTTTAGTATGATTTAAGGGCTTCAACCAAATACATGTGAAGAAAAATATAAATGCATAAGTTGAAGATGACCATTTTATTGAATGTCATTCAATCAAGACCGTTACATGAAATAGCCATACATGTCAATCTAATTAGCTTGCGGGGCATTATTCCACCATTGGGCCATCGCTGCTGTTGTTGGATTTGGAAACCGCTACCACTTATGGGTGCGTGTCTTTCTAGTGAGCAAGACCCCCCACTCAATTTCACGATTGGATGTCATTTGCCCGGCCAATTAACTGAAAAATAGCGATGAACTGCTCTAATGCAGCCACCTTCAAATTGCCATAGCCAATCATTATTTCCCAAAGGTAAGACAGTAGTAGCCTACCCATCTTAGTTTGACCAAAACCCCTCAATTGGTTACTTGTTTCTGTTGCCGGAAGTGGTGATACCACCACCACCATTGCTAAGCTTCGCCACGCAAGCTTCCCTTCGAGTTTTGCTTCTTTTCTTAGAAATTTTGGTATCAAAATATTCTTTACAACATATATAATCTATCTACCGTTTTAATTTTAGGTATTATGGCTGTTTTCCAAGCATTCGTATGCTAGGATTGCTTGGGGTTAGTGTTTGAGAATTAGAAGAAGTACTAGATCATGCTTAAATAGAGATCCAATTTTTGGAATCACAAATTGACCCTAAAAATTTCTCACCGTCTTTTAATTAAGTCCTCCAAGACTTTGGCCAACTTAAATTCAACCCCAAACTTGCAAATCAGCTCTCAAAAATCTCAGATATCTTTATTTAACCCCCAACATTTCTAATTTTGTGCCATTATGCCAACTAGCTTCACACCTTCCATACTCTATATATAGATATATAGGGTGAGCAAATTCATATATATTCATTGCTGAAAAGTGTGAAGATTAGATTCTTTTCATTCTCTCCAAAAACTCTCTCTCTCTCTCCATGCATTGCATCATGTGTTGAGCTTTGCATTCCTTCTTCTTCCCAACATGAAATTGGCCTCCTCTACCTCATTTTATCCTCTCTAAATCCAGCTTCTAGTGAGGGGAAATTGGAAGAATGATTGGGGTGTGGATCATATCAATAGAGGCAAGGCGTTTGACTTGCTGATTTTTGGAGATCCACTAAGTAGCTCCAGATTGGCGAGTTTTTATGGGGGGATCCAAAAGGCTTTTTTTGCTCCAATTTTTTACACTAGCTTCATCAATGTGTGGAGGTGTTTTAGATTTAATTTTGTGATTTTTGGAGCAGTATAACTGGGGCAAAGGTTGTCCTTTCTTCGATGTGCCGATTCCAGATAGTTTTTCGATTTGAGAGAGTTAGTTGAATTTTTCCTTGTTTTGAGTTACAAGAGGTAATTCTTCTTCCTAATCTAGATCTATAACATGACTAGATCCTTGGTCACTTGAGTAGCTTAGTTATTTTCAAGCTTATGAAGTTTTGATTTATGGATCCTAACGCTACTCTTGCCTTCAAGTAGTATCAGAGCCTATTTCATTCTATATTTTGGATTATTGATTGATTGATTCATGTGATGAATTGATCAATATCACCAAATACTTGATCCGAGTAATGGATTGGGGTGTTTGATTGATGATGCTTGTGGCTCTATTGCTTGATGAATTGAAAGCATGCTTTTATGTGATTTAAGTGTTGATTCATGTTTTAGTATGTTGCAATTCATAGTTATTAATGTTGAGTGTTGATTTGGCATTAATGGATGTTATATGATGATATAACATGTTGTTGATTAATCATAAGTGTTTGTGGCTCTATTGCTTGATGAATTGAAAGCATGCTTTTATGTGATTTAAGTGTTGATTCATGTTTTAGTATGTTGCAATTCATAGTTATTAATGTTGAGTGTTGATTTGGCATTAATGGATGTTATATGATGATATAACATGTTGTTGATTAATCATAAGTGTTTGGTCATTTTTTATCCAATGAGATTGGAGTTTGGTTGGAGGTTTTTAGAGAATTTGATTCTCACTTAAACTTGAATTTTTGAAGCATGACTGATCTAATAAATCTAAGTGTAGTGATTGGTGTATTGATAATTTTTGGAAAGGAAGTGTGTGTGAGTTGTTTATTTCAAGAATAGGCTGGATCCAATTAGTTGTACCCTTTTCCGTTTGAACTAGGAAAGAAAGGTGCATGATCTCTCGAATTACTTCTTAAGAAATTATATGGAAGAACCTTAACATTTTGTGATTAATTGGCAAATCCACTTTGATTCTCTAGCAACCAATAATGTGGGGCTATTAAGATGGATTAAAGCAAACCATTTGAAGTCTAGACGCATCATGGTACTCTTTCTACCACTATGTTAATATAGAGATGGTTTTAAAGTGAATATTTTATCGATATAGAATAATCATCTCGATAAAATGATTTAAATCTCTTATTCAAAAAAAGGGCATTTTCCTTCTTTTATTAAATGTTGAATCGACGACCTCTACCTTATGTATAAGTAAGAAGAATTTTTTGGATTTGAATTGAAGAAAAAAAAAAGAAACAACTTTGCTGACAATTACATATTTTTTATTTTGTCAGAAGAGTCCTCCAAGTATTTTAGTTTTGCATTAGATTCTTTTTTTTTTCATTTTTTTTGGACTATGAATAAAGAAGAGAGGATAGGCTCATTACATTCATAAAGAAAGCTATGAGAATTATACATCGATTCTTTTTTTTTTCGCAATTATTTTTTGAACCATATGCATCAAAAGATGCATATAAGTACGGTTCCTAAGGGACACAATTTTATCGTACTATTTTAAAAGGAGTTTTAAATCTAGAAATTGGTCCATAATGAGTGATTTAATATCTAGAAAGTGTTCTACAATTTTTGCTACACAAAAGTTGAGTTAAAAATAGGCTTAACTAGCTTTAACCCTAAAACAGGGGCTTCCGGCAGCTTTGGTGCAAGCTGGCCGGGCAGTGGCCGAGAGCTACTACCCAACCGCACGCCAAGCTCAGCTAGCAGTGCCCAGTTTAGGTTTGGATAGGTTATGAGCTCTTTTTGGTTCCTTGAGTGGCTAGTAATAGCATTAGATCGTGTGTTATGGATGCACAAGTGTTGTGCAAGTCCTCAAAATTATGTTTGACATTTTTGATTGCTTTTGAAATCTAATTAAAGTTAATCTCCAACTTATGGCATAAATGTTATGCTCGTTCAATTATTTGTTTATGAGATAAGCATTTAATTATTAGAATTAATTGTTAATTCTAGAATTATTTATTGTTCATTTAATTGTTGAATGGATGATGAATGAATGGGGATGATCATGAGCTTTTAATATTGATTTTATTTGTTTCAAAGTTTTTGAAATGGGTTGTATTAAATTGAGTCTTGCATGCCTCTTAAAATCTACCTTGTAAATGTTATGAGAGTAGAATCACTAGGCGTGAGGATTTCTTTCTTATGTAAAAGTTACATAGAGCAAAGGAAGCCATGGAGGCATGGAGACTTTTGATGACCTATGAATGTATGGGATACACTTATGTAATAGTTAGATTTAATCAATCCACCTAAAATCAACCAGGTGGTGCACCTAAGGCTCTAAGTACACCACTTGGTTAGGTTCATGGTCAACCCATCCTAGGAGCATTTACTTATTTATGCTTTCCATATCCTATTGATGTATGAGATGCATGGTTAGGATATAGAAAACCTAAATACGAAGATAAAATGATGAGATCTTTGCAAGCAAAAACCCTCCACTTAGAATGTCTAAGTGCTTTTCAATTATTAAGTTGAAATGGATACAAATTAAAAGAGTTTTAATTAATCTAAGTCTTCTACCAATAGTATACACCATGACGATGCTACCAAATTAGTGTGATGACACTCAAAACGGGGGTCACACTTAGGTGGAAAGCTGTGAGCATATACTTAGCATATGATGCACATTTCATTTGAGAATCTCTATGCATTGGCACTCGAAGTAGGGGATGACATGGAGCCATCTCGAATCAAAGTTTGATTGGTAGGTTCGACTTAACACTTAGTAATATAGATGCACTAGAAGCAGGGTGTCTACATAAAAAGTGAAGCAAAATATATCAAAAGTTGCATGAGATGCAATTAGCAAGTGTTGTTTACCTTTTGATTGTTTGTGGATGGTACTCAAAGCGGGGGTCCACTTACAAGTCCTTAGAATCTTGATTCTCACTTGGGGGTGAAGAATTTGATAAAATAGTGGGAGAAAAACATGCTTGAAAGACCATAAACATGTTTTCAATATCAAACTCAATCACATGCTTATTCTCTTTTTTGCCTTCGATGATTTGTGAAATCTCAAAAATGGTTTAATATTCCACTTAACATTAATTTGGAAACTAATAAACTGATTGGGCCAAACTTCCACAATTGACTTAACCTCAAAAATCATTCTAGATTCCTAGAAGCGGATATATGTCCTATTTCAAAGTGCTCTTAATCCCAAGGGGATTAATGTAGATCAAGGGATATATGAAAAAGTTCACGAATTGGGTTTAGGATCATCCTATCCCATAGTCTAATGATGGCATTTACAAACTTTAAAAGTCTCAAAGACACATGAATACTACCTTGGTTATAGTATACAAAGGTTGTAAAACAAAGAAGGTACGAGAAGTTCATGTTGTCAAAAGAGATTTTTCAAACTAGGATAGATGTAAAGTCATGTGTCATTGACTACGGTCCAAAGATGATTAGGCTTGGGAAGCTTTTTTTTTTTTCCTGTTTGGATGTAGTGATGAACAATGATCTCCATAAGGATTTGATCCTTACATCCTCGCCGAGTTTTATTGATCAAAGTGTTGATCTAGAAGGAAACTACCATGACAAGGGCAAACATTTGACACCTGTTTCCTCCTCCAAGTCTATGGGCCCTAGGGGTGCTAGAAAGGGAGATAAAAGCAAGAAAAGTTCTTCTTCCAAGGGAAAACAACTATTAAAGGCATTCGAAGGAATCAAGAAAATTATAGAGGATACAGTCGATATTATTTGTTTTTACTTTGGCTAGACAGGCCATTGGAAGCAGTTTTGCAAGGAATACCTTGCAACACTTTGGAAAGGTATGTACTTTATTGAAGTGTATTTAAGAATAAATTCTTCCTCATGGATATGTGATATTACATGTGGTTCTTATCTTTGTAAGTTGTTACAAATAATAAGAAAGAAGAATAAAACTAAGTGTGTGGATATGATCCATTACTTTGGCTAAGGAGCAAGAGTTGTGACCAAAGTCGAAGGCATATAATAAGTTGGACTTACGGAACTCCATAATTGTATTGAACGCTTGCTATTATATGCCATATATTTTTGAGAATATTATTTCAAATTCCTGTTTTGGATAGTGAAGGATTTGATCCTTCTACATCAAATGGGAGATGGAAGGCATTAAAGAATGGGTTCTATAATTGCTAATGGTACACTTAATAAATGATTATACATATTGGATTCTCAACCATCACTAATGCACTTTCAACAAAGTAAGAAAATTAGATATCTACAGAGATGCCATGTTGTGGCATGCAAGACTTGGGCATATTTCTAAAAATAGGATGAACAAGTTAGAAGTTCTCAAAGCACTAAATGTTAGTGGCATCGAAGATCTTTCCACCTTTGAATTTTGTTTAAAAATGATCAAAGCTCCTTTTATATGACAAATGGAGCGCTCCACAAGTCTTTTGAATTTGATCCATATGGATGTTTGTGGACCACTAAGAGTTAGTAGGAAATGAGGCTATTCCTACGTCATCACCTTCACCGATGACTATAGTCGATTAGGACACGTGTTTCTTATAAAGAACAAGTCCGAAGCCTTTGAAAAGTTCAAAAAGTATAGGAATGAAGGAAGAGAATACTTGAGCACCGAATTCTGGAATTATCTAAAGGAGAATGAGATTCCCTCTCAATGGACTCCACCCGGCACACCCCAACACAATGGAGTAGCCAAGAGGAGAAATCATACCTTGTTGGACATGGTGTGTTCCATGATGAGCTTTTTCAATGTGCCTGCATCTTTTTGGGGATATGCTTTATAGACAATGACGAAGTCACTAAGTTTAGTACCTTCAAAGGTGGTGCCAAAACACCATATGAGATATGGCGTGGCAAAGCATCCTCTAACCAACACCTCAAGGGTTGGAGATCTCCCACCTACATTAGACGGATAATGGGAGATAAGTTGGATAGTAGATCCACCTTGTGCAAGTTTGTGGGATACCCTAGAGAGTCTATAGGTTACTATTTCTATGATCCCTTGGAACAAAGGTGTTTGTTTCAAGGAACACCACCTTTTTGTAAAAGGAATTGCTATTAGATAGAAAAAGGCATTGTTGTTGAACTTGGTGAAGTTCAAGATGATCATCAAATCCCACAAGCAGTAGAAACAAATATATATCAAAGAGTCTTGCACACAACCTCTGAGAAGGTTGGACAAAATCAAGAAGCAACTTGAAAGGTTAGGATTCCTCCATGAGATGGGCTAATCGGATAGTGATCCGAAGACCTATGAGGAAGCTATGTTGGACATAGATTCGGGACATTGGCTTGAAGCCATGAAGATCTTAAATGGACTCCATGTACTCAAACAAAGTATGGACTTTGGTAGATCCATCAAAGGGAATAGTTCTCATTGGTTGCAAGTAGCTCTATAAGCAAAAGATTGCAGTAGATGGAGAAGTGGTGACTTTTAAGGTATGACTAGTGGCAAAAGGTTACACTTAAATACCCGGCATCGATTTTGAGAAAACCTTTTCACCGGTCAAAATGCCTAAGTCCATTCGGATTTTACATGCCTTATTATGACTATGAGATATGGCAAATCAATGTGAAAACCGCTTTCCTCAATGGAGACATTGAAGAAGAAATATATATAGAGCAACCACAAGGTTTTACATCCAAGAGGAGTGAGCAAAAGGTTTCCAAACTCCAGAGATCCATTTATGGACTCAAACTAGCATCCCGAAGTTGGAACATATGTTTTGACAAAAATGGCCAAATAGTTTGGCTTTGTCAAAAATGTGTATGGACCATATGTGTATAAGAAGGCTAGTGGGAGTAGTGTACATTTTATTATGCTTTATGTCGATGACATCCTTCTCTTTGGAAATGAGGTAGGAATGTTAGCGTGTACTAAAGCGTGGTTATCTACACAATTCTCCATGAAAGATTTGGGAGAAAGCATCATACGTATTAGGAATACGTATCTATAGAGATAGATCTAAAAAGATGAGGGGCTATCCCAAATCACGTACATTGACAAGATACTAAAGATGTTTAGTATGGAAGAATCCAAGAAGGGATTTCTTCCCATGGGACATGGCATTCGTCTCTCCAAGTCTATGGCCCTCAAGACGGAGGAAGAGAAATGAAAGATGTCTCACATACCTTATGCATCCGCCATTAGTAGCATAATGTATGCAGTTCAATGTACAAGATCGAATGTGTTACACTCCCTAAGTGTTACAAATAAGTTCTAATCTAATCCCGATGAGAGTCACTGGATAGCCGTAAAAGCAATTTTTAAGTACTTAAGATGGACTAATGACTTTTTTTGGTATACGACAATGGAGAATTGAAACTAGAGGAGTTTTCGGATTCAAATCTCCAATCCGATGTAGATAACCTCAAATCCACTTCTGGATTTATATTTTACCTCAATGGCAGCATGGTGAGTTGGAAGAGTTCCAACTAGAAACTACAACCGAGACCACCACTGAGGTGAAATAATTTGTGGTTTTAGAAATCGCAAAAGGATGTGCTTGGATAAAAACTCCATCTAAGAGTTGGATGTAGTGCCTAGCGTGCATGAGCCTACAGTTGTCTTTGGCAGACAATTTTAGACTTGGGCCAAGATTTCATTAGTGATCCAAACACAATAAATGTGTTATCATTTGATATATGATATCATTTGATAGAGGCGACAACTGAGTGGACAAAGTTGCCTTAGAAGATAATTTAGCATAATTACTGTCTAAACCCCTAAAAGCAAAAGGTCTTTGAAGAACATCTTGAGAAGATGGGTCTCAAGGCCATGGGGCATTGGCTTTAGGGCAAGTGGGAGATTGCTAGAATAGTGCCCGACAAGCCAATTAGATTCGTCTTGTAAAAGCTATTTTCTTGTAAAACAATCTTGATTGAATGATATTCTTTATATGGCCATCTTCGTCTTATGCTCCTTATTATTTCACTTGCATTTGGATAAAGCCCCTATATCACTTATCACTACGGGACTTGGTTCGGTGACTATGGAATAAGTCTCACATCAGTCGTGATCTTAAATCTTTCAAGTCATAGGATCTTATGAGATGGGGCATCTAAGATCCAGATAGACTTGCACTAACGATGCATAAATCCAAGAGTTGGATATTGCTGCATTTCATGAGCAACTGTATGAGATACGGGTGCATGTCAGTGGGTGCTTGTTAGAGAACAAGGCATTGAAAACCCTCCGGAGAATCCACTGGGCAGCCGTCGTGGCAAGTCGGTAGTGGTTAATTCTCCCACTTATACCAGTGCATATTATTAGTCCTCTGACCTGAGGATGCATGGTAACCTTGTGTCCGGTCCTCATGCTTTGACTCTTCCTTGACCACTTAGTAGGTCTTTCGGGTTGAGGTTGGGTATGAGCTACTTGGCATTGAGGTTTGTGAGATCTAAGATGGAATCTGACTCCTCACTTTTGTGAAGGGCGAGTGAATCTCCTATGTGTTCTATAATGATTGATTCCAAGAAATCTTTGCGCAAGGTAGTGTGATAATTTGGAAAAGGAGTTTTCCAAAGGTGAGCTCACACAAGAAAATCAAACATTAAGAATAAAGACATAGTATTGAGGCTATTAGGGAGTCGGCAAATATCTTGCCCTAGGCTTCTTTCGGGAGATAGAAGACGAAAAGACCGTATTTGCATGGTACGCGTAGAGCTATGATGGTTCTCTAGAATATTCATTTTGACCAATTAGTTGGGTTCCATGGGCTTGAGGTTGGACATCGACCATGGAGATTGGGTACTCTTCAATTAATGAGATTAATTGAATTGAGTCGATTAGTTTAAAAGAAGTTTTAAACTAAAATAAATATAAGATATTCAAAAGTCACAAGAGTTGTGAGCCCATGTCCAATGAATGGTAGAATCTATTGGGTCATACACAAAACCAATTAGCTTCCAAAATTGGTAGAGCAATTTTCTAAATGTTAGAAATATTCACCCTTTGGTGATCGATTTTCAAAGAACCAATTTAATGTTCAATTTTGGCTTGATTAATTTAAGTATTAAATTAATCAACTAATTTAAAGAGTTAAATTAGACCAATAATTAAGGAGTTAATTATTTGGTACCATATTGACCATCAATTGGTCAAGTTGACTAGTTTAAGCTTAAGAGTTAAGCTTGTTCGATTTAAGAGTTAAATCAAAGGATAATTAATTAAATTAAAGTGTTTAATTTAATTAATGGGAAGAATACTTTTTGTAGGGAAAATTTAAATGAAGTGTTCATTTAAATTAGCTTCTTAATTAATTTGGAATTAGATTCCAAATGTAATTGAAATGCACATGAAATTCAAGTAAGACTTGAATTTGAATTTGCCAATTTGGCATGCCACTTGGGCAGTCATCTTGATGAAGGTATGATGCCAACTAGCATCACACCTTCCATCCTCTATATATAGATATAGAGGGTGAGCAAATTCATATATATACATTGTTGAAAAGTATGAAGATTAGATTCTTTGCATTCTTTCCAAAAACTCTCTCTCTCTCTCCATGCATTGCATTATGTGTTGAGCTTTGCATTCTTTCTTCTTCCCAACCTGAAAATTGACCTTCTCTACCTCATTTTCTCCTCTCTAACTCTAGCTTCTAGTGAGGGGAAATTGGAAGAATGATTGGGATGTGGATCATATCAATAGACGCAAGGCATTTGACTTGTTGATTTCAGAGATCCACTATAGTAGCTCCAGATTGGAGAATTTTTTTGGGGGGATCCAAAAGGTGTTTTTGGCTCCAATTTTTCACTGTAGCTTCCTCAATGTGTGGGGGTGTTCAAGATTTAATTTGGTGATTTTTGGAGCAGTATAATAGGGGCAAAGGTTGTTGCCTTCCGCTGTGCCGATTCTAGATAGTTTGTGGATCCGAGAGAGATATTTGATTTTCTCCTTGTTTTGAGCTACAAGAGGTAAGTCTTCTTCCTAATCCAAATCTATAGCATGACTAGATCTTTGGTCGCTTGAGTAGCTTAGTTATTTTTAAGCTTATGAAGTTTTGATTTATGGATCCTAACGCTACTCTTGCCTTCAGTACTTTCCAAGTTATCTTGCTGCTCATAAATCACTTGTTTCTATATTTTTAGTCATTTCTAACCTCCCACACATGCCAAAGAATAAGAATAGGAACCAACTTTCTAGTGTGTCCTTTAATCTAAACTCCCACCAAAGCAATCCAAGACTAAATCATAATGGAAGAAGATTAAATTGAAACATGTTCGCAAAAAATTTTCCAAACTTCTTGTGTCTTCTCTCTATGTAAAAAGAAATGTTGTGTTATCTCCACTTCTCTACAACAAACACACTTAGAGGCTATTTGCATATCTTTTGTCTGCATTCTTGTATCAACTGAAATCTAATATTTTAACAATCTCCATACAAACAGTGAAATGGTAGGAGACAAGCTTGGCATCTAAATAGGGCAAAATATACAGTACCCCCAGTGATGCAGAAGATAGAGATAATCTTGGTTGAAGTGATCCTCTGAAAGACTTTCTACACCAGGAGATATTTGATAGGTAATAAATCTTATCTTTTAGATTTTTTTTTCTTTTTAGATAAATATTACAATATTTGTTATTTCAAATTTTACATTATCTTTAAAGAGTTCAATGTTATTTTACATTATTTTTAGGGTATTAGGAGTCTTAGAGATAAGCATAGATTTTTCATATTTCTATCCTTCGAAGGACCCGGATTCTTTTAGAGGCCTATTAATAGGCTTACATATGTATTTTGTCAAACAACTTAATTAATAGATTTCTCTGACTTTCTCTTTATGAGAAAGTTCTTTTACTTTGTTTTGAGGCTTGTCATGTACAATCTTTCTTTTATTCAAGTTATTCTTGTAATAGCTTGTTTTTCTTTTCTTTCCTCTCCTCCTAGGTTATATCTGTTGCATTAGTTTGGTGTCAGAGTAAGTTTGGCCTTTCCTAATGGCTAATGCAGGAGTAACAGGTGGTTCGAAAAATAACCAAATGGTTAATGGAGATCAGACTTCCCAACTATGCAAGAGGAGATTCGTGCATTGAGAGAATTTCTTAATCGTAGATTAGAGGAAATAAATTTATGTATAAATGCCCTCATCATAGATAAGAGGCCAAGATGTGAAGCTATGTAGTTTTCCCAAGTACCACAATTGGTTAGACGTGATCCTATTCCTCAATGTTATCATTGTGCCAATGTGGAAGATTCAGAAGAGAAATAATATGAAGATATCGAGATGTTTAATATGGGATGAGAAAATCAGCAAGATCAGATCCAGTGCCCTACTAGAGATGAAGATTTTCACCTAAAAGTAGGTCTCCCATACTTTAATGGCAATTTAAATATTGAAGAATTTATGGATTGGCTTGCAAAAGTAGATAGATTCTTTTACTATTTGGAGATTCCTGAGGAATGTAGAGTCAAACTAGTAGCCTACAGACTAAAGGGAGCTGCCTCTGCTTAGTGGGAATGTATACAACACACAAGGAGACGTGAAGGAAAAGGACGAATTTGAACATGGTACCAAATGAAGCAATTACTAAAAGCTCACCTTTTACCCCCAAATTATGAGCAATATCTACTTTTGCAATATCAACGGTTTCACCAAGGAGATAGATCAATGCATAAATCTACCATGGAGTTCTTGCGGTTTGCTAAGCGAAACAACCTAATGGACTCGGATAGTCAACAAGTGGTGAGATACCTTAATGGTTTGAATCCTGCAATTCAAAACATGATTGTTGTGCAAATGTTAGCAAATATCTCTGAAGTACGAAATATGGCGTTCAAGGCTGAGATGATGATACAAGATAAGAAGATAGAGTATTTTAGGAGAAATAGATTTCAGTGAGCATCAGCAAGCATGGAACAAAACACATCAACTTAGAATTCTCAAAGATAAGTTGAGAATAATGCATATGACAAAGCAACAAGTAAACAATTAGAGGTGACCAAAGCTTAGATGCAAATGCAAAAGAAACCATAAGCCAAGCCAATTCCTAGAAAGTGCTACGGCTATAATTAGCCGGGATAACGCTCTAATGATTGTCCAAGAAGAAAGGGTATCAACATCATAGAGCCTGGTGAATTTGAAAAAGAGCTTGAAAATGGAGACGAGGAGATATACAGGCCCTATGGTCATGATGATAGAGAAGATTCATAGAATGGTCAAACTTTTATGGTTTGAAAGATAATGCTGGCACCAAAAAAAGAAGACACGACTCAATGCTACCAACTTTTTTGAATAAGATGACATCTGTAACTTAATTATTGACAGTTGCAATCAAGAGAACGTTATTGGGAAAAGTACTATTAAAAAGCTACAACTGGCAACAGAAATGCATCTAAATCTTTACAGTATTATGTGGATCAAGGCTATGGAAAACATTCAAGTGATAGAATGCTGCAATCTTCCTTACTCAGTTGAGAAGTATAAAGATGAAGTGTATTACGACATGGTAGACATGGACGCTTGTCACTTACTATTTGGTAGACCTTGGCAATTTAACAAGAAAGCCTATCATTTTGTATAAAAAAAAATATACAAATTGGAGATAAATAGAGTTAAGACGACTTTGTTGCTGCTGAATAAGATGCATGAAGCCAAAGTTTCTAAAGTGGGAGGTAAAATTTTCCTAACACTGACTCATTCAAAGAAAGAGTTCGAGACTACCTGTAGAGAAACTCAACTAGTTCATTACTTAGTAGTAAAGGGAATCTTGACTCCTATGAAAGATATGCCAGAGAAACAGCTTCCTGAAGGCATACATTCGTTACTTGAATAGTTCAAATATGTTATACTTGAGGAGTTACCAAAAGGATTACCACTAATGTGTGACATTAAACACTATACCGATCTCATTCTTGGGGTTAGCTTGCTGAACATACCACAATATCGTATGAATCCAAGGAATAATGAGATTTTGCGGGAAAAAGTTGAACCGTTGTTGCAGAAAAGGCATATTCAGGAAAGCATGCGTCTTTATGCAGTTCAAGCCTTGTTGACACCAAAGAAAGATTGAAGTTCGCAAATATTTGTAGATATCAAAATCATCAACAAGATCACAGTAGGATACAAGTTTTCCATTCCTCGATTGGATGATATACTTAATCAATTAGATGGATCAACCATCTTTTTGAAGATTGATCTTCGCAGTGGATACCGCTAAATTAGAATCTAACTAGGGGATGAATGGAAGACTGTAGTCAAGATACGGAATGAACTATATCAATGGTTAATGATGCCTTTTGGCTTGATTAATGCTCCTAATACTTTTATGCGATTGATGTATCAAGTATTGTGCCCATTTATTGGAAAGTTTTTCGTAGCATACTTTGATGAAATCTTGATACACAACTGTTCTCAGACAGTTATTGCACCTTCGAGAAGTGTTGTTTGTCTTATAGCAGAATAAGCTCTACATAAACCTCAACAAGTGTAGCTTTATGACATCTGAATTAGTATTCTTGGGGTTTATTGTTAGTGCTAATGGTATTTGTGTTGATGAGGATAGGGTGCGAGCTATTTGAGAGTGGCCAGTACCTAAAATAGTCAGTGAAGTGTAGAGGTTGGCAACTTTCTACCAACCATTTATTCACCACTATAGTAAAATCATGGCTCCCAATATCAATCTCTTGAAGAAATGCAAGTTTCAATGGAATAAAGATGTAGAGAGAAGTTTTAATATCATCAAGGAGAAACTCACCAACGCTCTAGTCTTAACTTTGCCTAGTTTTGACAAAGTCTTTGAAGTAGAGTGCAATGCTAACGGATTAGGTGTTGGAGCTGTTCTTTTGCAGAAAAAGTGACTAGTAGCTTTCTTTAGTGAAAAGCTGAGTGAAGCACGACAGAAGTGGTTTACTTATGATAAATAGTTTTATGCAGTTATACAAGCTTTAAAGTATTGGGAGCATTATTTCATTGAAAAAGAGTTCATTCTTTACATTGATAATCAGGCTTTGAAGTACCTTGTAGGCCAAAGAAGAATTAGTCAGGACATGCATGCTAGATGGGTCACTTTTTTAGAGAAATTTCCATATCAACTCAAGCATAATCTGCGATAGAGAATAAAGTAGCAGATGCTTTAAGCCGACGAGTGGTGTTATTGACAAACCTTAGCTACGAGATCATTAGCTTTGAATGTTTAAAAGACAACTACGAAAGTGATAAAGATTTTGGAGATATTTGGGATGAGTGCCAGCGTAAGTAGCCATTGAAGATTTCCACATTTCTAAAAGTTTCCTTATGAAAGGTAATAGACTTTGTGTTCCATGTACTTCCTCGCGTGAGAAAGTTATTAGAGATTTGTATGGAAGAGGACTAGTTGGACATCTTGGATGAGATAAGACTATCGCTGCAGTTGAAGAAAGATACCATTGACCATGATTGAAGCGAGATGTCGAAAGATTAGTACAAAATTGTTATACATGTAGACTGCAAAGGGCCAGATACAAAACATTGGTCTTTACACTCA
The DNA here is from genome assembly GCA_018894105.1 of Jacaranda mimosifolia. Taxonomy (NCBI): domain Eukaryota; kingdom Viridiplantae; phylum Streptophyta; class Magnoliopsida; order Lamiales; family Bignoniaceae; genus Jacaranda; species Jacaranda mimosifolia. The sequence goes on along the minus strand of CM032117.1, from coordinate 38,679,179 downwards.
TTTGCCAATCCTTGAACATATTGAAGAAGATCTGTCCATGAACTTTGTGCTTAGATTGCCATGAACTCAGTGAGGTATAGATTCTGTCTGTGTTGTAGTGGATTGCTTTTCAAAGATAGCCCATTTCATTCCTTGCAAGAAGACTACAGATGTTTCTAATGTGGCTAAGCTATTTTCAAGGAGATTATTTGTTTACATGGAGTCCTTAAGTCGATAACTTTAGATAGAGATACTCGATTTCTTAGTCATTTTTGGTTGTCCCTTTGGAAGATGTTTGATTCATCATTTAAGTATAGTAGCACTACATGTCCATGGACATATGGAAAAACTGAAGTTTTAAGTTGAACTTTAGGCAATCTTATTAGCATATGTGAAGAAAGGCCTAAGCAATGGGATTTTACCTTGTCCCAAGCTGAGTTTGCTTACAATAATGCTATTCACAGTGCAAAATGACAGCCTCCTTTCCTATTATTTATGTGAAATGCCCTCAACATGCTTTGGACTTGATTAAGCTTCCACAAATCCCAGGATTAAGTGTAAATGCAAACCACATGGCAAAACAAGTACAAGATATTCAAGCAAAGGTCAAGAAAAACTTAAAGAAGCTAATGCCAAGTATAAAGCAACTGCTGATAAGCATCAACATTTCCAAACTTTCAAAGAAGGGGATGAAGTTATGGTGTTCTTGAGGAAGGAAAGATTCCCAGTTGGTACTTACAATAAGTTGCAGCCAAAGAAGTATGGGCCATATCGCCTTTTGGAGAAAATAAATGACAATGCTTATGTGGTGGAATTGCCAGAAAATATGCGAATTTCCAAAAATTTTAATGTAGTTGATCTTTATTGTTATTTTCCGTCTAATAAGCCTTTGTATCCAGAAGACATAGATAACTCGAAGGCAAGTTATTTTCTTAAGAATGGGAGAATTGATGCAGAAGATAGAGATAATATTGGTTGAAGTGATCTTCTCAAAGACTTTCTACACACATGAGATATTTACTAGCTAATAAGTCTTATCTTTTAGATTTTTTTCATTTTAGATAAATATTACAATATTTTTTATTTCAAAATTTACATTGTCTTTAGAGAATTAGGTGTTATTTTACATTATTTTTAGGGTGTTAGGAGTCTTAAAGATAAGCATAGATTTTTTCATATTCCTATCCTTCAAAGGACTATGATTCTTTTGAGAGGCCTATAAATAGGCTCACATATGTAGTTTGTCAAACACCTTGAGAAATATATTTCTTTGATTTTCTCTCTATGAGAAAGTTCTTTTATTTTGTTTTCAAGCTTGTCGTGTACAGGCTTTTTTTTATTCAAGTTATTCGTGCAATAGCTCTTTTTTTTTCTTTTCCTTTACTCCCAGATTTTACCTGCTACATCACCCTATAAAGCTTCTAATTTGCAGAAAACCTCCTATCATGTTCAAAATAGCAATTTACCCCAACATATTATTTAAGAGCAATTAACATCCTTCTTGAATGATGTGTTCTGGACATGCCATACCTACAAGTTTTTTGGCATTTAGATGACTTTTTGTTCATGAAATGGCAATGTTAGCCTTTTAAAATTGGACAAAAAGAAGCCCATATTCTTCATTTCATTCTTACACTTCATTTTTTTTTCCTCTAAAGACACCAAAGTAAAGAAAAGAATGTCTTCTTCAAACAACACCAACTTAACGAGAGCTTCAAGAATTGCTTTGGACATCAGGTACCCATCTACTCCTCTTTGTGAATGTAATGAAAAGGCTGCAATAAAGGTTGTTGAAAATGACAGAGAGCCATAAAAAAAAACAAGATCTACAATTATTGTAATTTTCATGAATGTGAATATTTTCGATTAGCAAAGATTGAGAAGGCAAGTTGGTCTCCTGAAGGAATTCCAATCACATATTAATCTGGCAAGACAATGGTTAGTGAAGATGACTCTGTAATCGCAGAGTGTAGTGAAGCTGCAGAGGTTATTTCAAGGGTTTAAAGGGCTCAACCCAATGAGAGAAATGTTGGTGCTTAGAAATTAGTATATAGATGTGAAGAAATGAACCACTTTATTTTGTGTTGTTGTTTTTTGTTTTTTAAGTTATAGAAATGGAACTTCCATTAATAAGAATAAGCTAATTTATTTTACATATGTGCAAATGGATTTATTAGTAAGTTATTTAGCTACAGTTTTAACTAATAATTTAGGTAGAATAAATAAATGATGGTGACTGACTAGATGCATAGTATTGAACGAAATAAAAAGAAAAAGAAAAAGAAAAAGAGAAGATAAGCCCCAATCCAAAGTTGCATTATAAATGTAAAGCAAGAAAGACAAGTAATATACAGGAAAAGAAGAGAATCAAGATTCCTTAAGTGCAATTCCCAAACTAACAAAAAATAAATAAATAAAATACAGTGTGGTCCATCCTTCAACAACTGCAGTGCCTAAACCAATACAAAAACAAGAATAAAAAAGGTAGCAATGGTCCACATTTCATTCAAAACCAACTGCAGAAATACTGTACAAAAGTTGTGAAAATAGAGAATTCAACAGAACCTGTGAATAATTTTGTACTGACTGTAATAAATTAAGCTAGTAACAGTGCACTATGAAATAAAGCTGTCAAAAAAATAATAATAATAACCGAACAAAAAATAGATAAACTACCAAACATTATTTTTAACTACTAAAATTATTAACTTTTATACCAACCAACAGTATTTCAAGCCAAAATACTTGTGGCTTCATACCAAAATAATGCAAAAAAGCCAAAATCTGCAAATCTATATTCTTATTCAATTTACTAACTAAACATCATAACCAAATAACTAAAACAACCTATTCCACATTAGCACAACCTACCCTACATTAGCCAAAAGTCACATTAAAACCCACAAAAGTCACACCACAACATAGGCATCAACACCAGTGACTCATCTTTTCTAGCTTTTTTCTTGAAGCTTTTTTGGTCTGTCTCTATTATTCTGTAGAACCTTAGAGATCTGATGTTTTGTTCACCCTTGGAGCTCATGTAGCTTGAGCAACTCTAGTGTTCATCCCCATCTCTTGTGAAGTTGAAGCTTTTCTTTTCTTAATAAAGCCTCATTTCATGGCCCTTTATAGATTCTTCCTTAATTTTTTTTTCTAGATTCAACATCTAGTCACACAAATAATCAAAAACAAACATATTAGGGATTCGGATCTTGAGGTCTAATAGGAGTGACTGAGGTCAAATGATGCAACTGAAGCAATTGAAGCAACTTGTAACTTAGATTTAATAGTAAAGGTAAAAATTTACCCTTCTTTGATTAGTTAGTAGTAGTGCTTGAACCTTGAATTTGTTGTATTATAGCTTGGTTTGGTTGAGATGTTTCAACTTGGCTTAGCTGCCTTGAAAAAGGTCTAGTTGTTTGGCTTGGTTGCTTTGGAGCTTCATTTGGTTGGCTTGACTGCTTTGAAGCTCCAGTTGGTTGGCTAACCTGCTGCAAGGTAATAGTTTTATGCAAGAAATAAATTTTAAGGCTATGTAATTTGGTGTACAAAGTACATAAGTAAAAGCTTTATTACCTAAATTGTGAGAATAATTTGTCATCACTACAGTATATACTCTTATATATATATTTCACTTGTCATGTTATCACAGTAAGATATTTTGTTTTCACAACATTATTGCTATAGAATATGCCATCCAAAAGTTCAGAAAATTAAATTGATATTAAGGTTTAATGAATAACCTAAGTGAAGTTAAATTAACATTCAGTAGTTTAAAAAGTAATCTTGCAGCATTTACTGCTATTGCAACAGTTTGATAGTGTAGCAGCATCAGTTTAATTTAAAAAGTGATTAACCTAAGCAGTAGCAATTTTATACCTAAGTAGAACATCAATTTTATAGTACCTTAGCAGCAACAATTTGAGTGCCTAAAAGGTTAATTGTCAACAATTTCAAACTTAATACGCATAAACTCAAAGAGTTAGGAAAATATGGCCAAGTGTTCGAGAAACCATAATACATGTAAATCAAACCCTAATGCAAATAGTTCTAGAGTAAAAAACTTAAATCAAACTAGTTTTGATCACAATAGATAGAAAATAATATGAATAATAGGAAAAATTTGAGAAGCTCTAAACCCGCAAAAGAAAAAAATGTAATACGCGTGCCATTCTTACCTCAAACGCTCCTTCAATAGCCCATCTTAAAAGCTTCAAAACTAAGCCTAATGTGTGTGCTTGTTGCCTTCGTTGCTAAATGAACAATCCAAAATGTATCCACACGTTGTCTTCAGTCAAACATGGTCCTTTCCTTCAAAAATTTTCAAATGAAACCACAAAATAACAACTATGATGCCATTTTTTCAAACAAACGGGTATAAAAGCAAGAGTAAATGAGTGATTTTTGAGTGCAAAGAGGATTATGAGGTTTAGGCTAGTACAGAGAGATTAGTGAGCGAAGAGATTCTTTTTCATGTGAATATGCTTAAATTCTTTAGATATTAGTATCTAACTAAGGGCATTTCAAAACTTTCATTATTCAAGAAAAAAACAAATATCAATTTGGGCAGTTGAGCATTATTACAACAAATATATGGGGTAATATGATAATTAATAATTCACATGATGTTTTTCGCCTATTAAACACTTTACAGGGGGTAAATTGTATATAGCCCCATCCAAATATGATTCATCCATTCATTAGCTGATTGTGATTTCCTTAGATGTTGCCAAGTAGATTTAGAAGAAAAGCATCCCGAATTAGATAACTTCTATATGAGAGTATCCTCTTTACCAGGATCTAAAGGAACTTTACTAATTTCCTCAACTAATGAGGCTAGCAGAATCTATGCAAGTTGCCGAATATCCCATTCTCCATTCTTCCAATATTTATTCATATATTTTGATGGAAAAAGTTGTCTAATGAGTAGTTTGGATATGATTTTATTTGTAACATTAAATAAACTGATTGGTCTAAAGTCAGACCAAGTATTCACTTCATCTCCTTTTGGAATCAAAACAAGTGATGTGCGTTTAAAACTCTTAGGCATTACATTACCTTGAAAGAAATAAATAACCGCTTCCTCAATGTCTTTGCATACTATATCCCAACATACTTGATAAAAGCAAGATGAAAATAGCTTCCTTAATATCTTCCATGGTTGGATATGCACACAAGGCTGTTGTTGAGTCCTCTTCAGATAGCAATCTTAGGATATGATCTAAGGCATTTGGCTCAAGACTACTATTCTCATTACTTAACAATTTTTCAAAGAATTGAGCTGTAGAAGTTTTGATTTCCTCCTGTTTAGTTAAGACTTCATCACTCTCTTTAATCAAATGAATAACAACTTTAGCTATTTTCCTTTTATCCAAAGAATAAAGAACCTTGTACTTTTTTCACCTTCAAAGGCCCACTCTGTAGCAGCTTTTTGCTTCCAGTACTCATGTTCCATAGACAACACCTTAGTAAGAACAAAAGTGCTTCTATTCATACTGATCGAATTACTTTCTAAAGGATCCAAGTCAAACATATTATCCCAATGTTGCACTTTATCTTCTGCTTTCTTAACCATATCAAAAATGTTACCAAACACATGTTTATTCCACCACTTAAGATACATTTGAGTCTATATAATTTTTGTTGTAGCTTGGACATTCCTTTCTATTACAAAGACATCTCCTAATTCTTTTAGATTGTATTATAAAAATCATGGTGCTTGCAACTTGAAAACAAAATGCCGAAGGCCCTCCAAGATCTTTATTTTCAAACCCAATATGAAAAGGACAGTGATCAGAGTAATGTCTGATCAAATGAAAAACTTTTGTATTATTGAATAACTCACTTCATCCTGCAGATATTGACACCCTATCTATCCTTTTCCATAGCCTCTTATTTGTCCAAGTAAACTACTTACCAATAAATCCAGCATCAAAGAGCCCACAATCTTGAATCATATCTCCAAACTCTTTTATGGAAGGAATCTTTGGTTCTGTACCCACTTTTCGTTCTGAAATGTTCAAGATTGTATTGAAATCTCGTCCAACAATCCAAGGGTCAAATATATCCACAGATCTTAGATCATCCCACAACTCTCTTCTCTCTAGTTTTAAACACTATGCATAAACAAAACTGCCAAAAAATGGTACAAAAAGTAAAAGGCTGGAGACTTTAATATGTAAAAACTGAGTATCATCAACTAATGCCTCCATTAGCATGCATTCCATCAAAGCCAAATCTTCTAACCATAAAATTCATGTCCAAGACAGTCATGGGCTCCAAAATAACCAGCAACTTCATTTTTTTCTTTCTCAATTCATATAAGTAATTCTGAGTCCTAGGGTTTTTAATCCCTCTAATGTTCCATATCATAAGATTCATCATAATCACAATAAGTGTTTTGCATGAAAGTTAGAAGCAAACCTTAAAACACTACGAGTTTGAACTCTATGAATAATAGTTTTTTTGTTTTTTTGTTCTGCCCTCTTGCAAGATTTGTGTGGCCCTTAACATTAGCAGATGATCTTTGGAGAGATATTCTTGCTTCCTCAAAGAATTCATCTTGATTTTGTTGTTCATTTAAGGGTTGAAAGGGCTGATATACCTATCTGAATTACTGGATGAATCCTTTCCATGTTTGGATGCAGCACTGAACTTTCTTTATCATCAGTGGAAGAATTTAAGCCAAAAACATATCCTACTGTATTCTTCATGCCTATTATATTTCTTTGAATTAAATTAAGAAGGTTTTCATCCAGATTATCTATTTTTTGCAATTCTTTATCAAGATTCTCATTCTCCATAATTTGTTGAACCTTCTTATTAGAATTATCATGAGAATTTTCATTTGGCTGCATATGTCCACCTTGAACCTTCTCTATAATTATTGATAATTCAAGGTTTTTGCTAGGTTTCTCTTCCCTTGAATGATTGGGTCCTGAACAGTTTACAGGAAAATTATTCCTACTCTTAATTACTGTTAAATCTGAACCTACTCCGCTGGTTCTGGATCTTCCATAATCCATTTCCTTTTATCCTTAAGGTTAGGGTTTTCCAACTACATTTCTTGAACAGTTTCTAGTGATATGTTTTCACCATCTTGATTATGATTTCCTATTGTTGGCCATTCCGTCCTCTTCTTCCTTTGCTCTCAAGTCTCTTTGGAAAACTATGGCAATAGGTTTAACAAGCTGCTTCCTGTTAGGGTTTTCATAACAAACATATGCAGCATGTCTAATATGATTGCAAACTGAGCAACAATTTGGATAATTTTCATTCACAACTTTTTGCAACTTCATTGAAGAATCTGCCCAAACCAAATCTTCATTTCTGTCAGAGCAGTTAAGTCCAATTCAACATAAACCCTAACAGCACTAGGTCTTATTCTATCAGCAGTAGGCTTGTCCATTCTCAAATCTTTCTAATTAAACCTACAATCGCAAACTATGCCTGTTTGTGAAATAAGTGAATTGGTAGAGTTGGAAACTGAATCCAAATTAGCATGATAGGGAATTCCATCTTCGGATCAAATTCTGGAGTCCACTTTAGAATACGCATAGGACAACCATCAAAAGTCCATTCTCTTCTCATCCATAATCACGTATAATCTTCCTCATTAGTATGATGAATTACGATATGTTTCACATCCAGAACACCAATTTCATGAGTTCCTTTCAACCTTAGTTTCTCAAAATGAGTTCGAAGATTAGAGAATCGAGGAATGCCATGAGTAAACATTCTAATCAGTGCATACTTGTAAGGTTCCATCAACATGGCTAATTGAGATTCCAAAAATCTAATTGCCTTCTTTGCACAATGGGTTTCAATTTGGTTGAAAGTTTTCAGGGGTTGTGAATCAAATGATTTCTTTAATGAGCAAGGACAATCTTGGAAAGGATCAATAGCTGACGATGAGATGACCTCGGCAAATATTTTTCTTGTCAGTGCAAAAGGTTGCGCCACCGTATCGGTGGTTTTTTCACCATGACGTCATGGCTGCCTCGGGAATCGCCAGCGAGGGAGAGAGCATTCATCGTTTCATGTAGTTTTGAGGTTATGATCAAGCATTGCAATTTAAACTTGTGTAGTTTTGAGGTTATGATTGAAATACCTTGGAAGGATCCATCCATATATAAAAAAAAATGTAGTTTTCTTTATTGAATGAAGATATGAGGATTGCTATTTAGAAAACAACCCATGAGATTTGGATTTATTTTAATGGTTGATGTTCGTATTTTTGAAAAATTACAAGTTTGGAATACTCATAATTTAGTTTGATGTGATTTTACGTAAACTAATCTTTAAGTATCAGTGTATGATGATTAGTAAGTAATGCAAAGAACAATTGATATTGGTTGATTATAAATTTCAATTTGGTATAGGATGCATAATTTTTTTAAATAAGTTTTTGCAAAATTTGCAACAAAGATTTGCATCACAAAGAACATAATGATTATTTGTGGCAAATTTTTTCAGATAATTTTGATCGCAAAACTGTTAGGAAATTCACACTTCAGAACCATTGCAAATCCATTGCAAAATCCATCACAAAATATGTTGCAAATATTTGTGACGCGATTTTTGTGATGGATTTTGACTGTCGCAAAATCCGTTGCGAATTGCTAATTGCAGTTTTTCTAGTAGTAGTACACAAGGTTTGGATCGACCTACTTTGGGTTCGATCCAATAAGGTCAACATGACTAAAAACTCGAAAAAAAAAAGGTTGTGTTAGGTTAAATTTCAGGTTACAACCTAAAATTTTATTTTGGGTCACATGACAACCAGAATCTACATGATCTAACTCGACCCAATTTGAATTAAACAAATAAAATTTAAAACTTTTTAGGGGTAAAAATATAAAATAACAAAATAAAGTTTGAAATTTTGAACCTTAGTAATAAAATTACTGCTTTGCCATTTTCCAATCTTATCTTTTTGCACAAACATATAGGATAGATGATTATAATTCTAGACTCCTAATTAAGTAATGGTTATCTTCGGGTATCCAAATAGACATGATAATTATTCTGCGAAGAGTTGTCAAATCATTGCTTTGATTACTGAATTGTCCAAGAAGCTTCTCTTAGCCCATATGCAACGCAAAGTTTTGTATATAGAGATAGACAAGAATTCTTTCTGTTAAAAGACTAGGTAAAATTTAAATGACTCAAGCAAGTTTTTATAATTAGTTGTGTGTATAATCAAATTACTTGTTTACTTATTTGCTTGATAATACATTTTTATTGATTTATATGTTGTTTAATTGAATCAATGCAAAGTTGGAAAAAATGCTATTTTAAGAAGTTAAAAGAGAATTTGATTGACAAAAGATACAAAAAGTTGCAGATGGGTGAGTAAAACTTAGAAAAATATGTTACATTTTAAAATAAGATGCTTTGTGATTATTTTTATGATGTGAATACATACTGGAAATGGAAAGGGAAAAAAATTCATAAAAATGAATATATTGTGTTGTTCATTAAAGTTTTATGTAGAAAGTTGCTATTGTGAAATTATGATGAAAACTCCTTACTCCTATTTTAATTTAGTAATAATTACGAATGGATAAAATTATAAAATAAAAATACTAAAAAAAATTCCAAAAATGAAAATAAGTATTAAAAATAATTATTCTAAATCAAGTTGTCATGTTGGGTTGGTTGGGTTTGGGTTGGCCAGTCCACTTGATGAAAATCAAGTCGATCCAAACCTAACGTGATCCGAATCAAGTTGAGTTAGGGTTGAACACTTTTAAGTTGTCATTAGTTTGAATTAGTTTGAGTTAAAAAAAATATATATTATACCCTATCTCAACTTAACCTGACCCATCCAACCTACCTGAATTTTCACTCCTAATTTTGAAAAAGAGACGTGCCAAAAATTTCATCCAGAGTTAAACACAAAAAACATAATACTTTTACAAATTGACTTTTATATCAAGGACTAGAATAAGAATTCCATTTGGATACGTTCCCTATTGCCAAGTAACTTTAATGTAATCATTAATTACATATCGCAGCAACTATCGATATAGTTTGAGCAATTAACTTGATTACTTTTCCAAGTAAATTATAATTATTTAGTCAATATTTTTTCAAGTTAAATAAGAATACTAAATTTTAATATTTTGGGACAAAGAGTATTTAAGCTGTTGCTATTATTAATTAGTGAACATATCATGAAAGTAAAAATATTTTTATAAATCATAGTGAGTATTATGATTGCCAGTAAACGTCAACAATGTTAATACTAATTGTTATTACTATTAAGCAATTATTGTAGCGAAATAAAATCTATTAATGCTAAAATTGTAATCGTTTAATGCAGTGGTTAATTAGTAGCGTTACGTGTTTGATATTTTAAAACAAATTTAAAATATTTATTTTAAAAAATAATAAACATATGTGTAAGACGTTTTTGCCATATGTATTAATTAGCCATGTCCAACATCAACTTAACAAAGATTATATCACTTAAAAGGCATAGAATCAGTTGAAATAATACAAATTAGATTCTACTAAATTGTTTCTAAGATGAGTTACCGTTTGTTTAATTAATCCATTTTACATTTCTTATCAACTTGCGCCTTAATAATACAATTAATGCATTCAAAATTTCATGTAGTAATTTATAAGTGTATACTTTTCCCTACTTGACAAACAAAGATATATATATATATATATATTTCATTTATGGAATTATTATAAAAAAAATTCTATTTCCAAATATCTATTAGATTGTCTATTTTTAGTAGTATGGAGTTAGTCAAATCCATGTTGTATCTGTATATGTGACAAAGAAAAAATAAATAGATCCAACGTATAGTGGACAATATAAAATTTGTCATTAAAAAAAAAAAACACCACTAACAGATGAAGACCAAAAAAGAGAAAAAGGAAAAAGATGCCCAACATTTAATAAACTAATATGATATCACTTAAAAGTTAAAAGAGCATAAAACATATTGAGATACTAGTAATTAAAAATCTAATAAATGACATATGATATCAATCACTTTACAAATTTTTATCAAGTTACTTTCTAATACTACAATATATATATATATATATGATCTATTCTTATTCATTCAACATGAAATTTAATAACTTAGATACATGCTTTTCCTTACATTGCAACAACAATATAAGTTTCATTAATAGAATATTAGAAAACTTAATGTTTCTATTTTCGGATGTAAATAATTATCGTATTGCATCCATACACATTTACATGTATGATGAAAACAGTAGTACAGACATATCTAACCGGACACAGACAACAAAAAATTCCCAACTTCAATTAGAGAGAGAGAGAGAGAGAAGCTAAATTAAGGCCATGACCAAACAAAATAAGCAACACTTTTCACACGCTGAACGCTACTTGCGGACAATGCTTCAAATTCTGATGGCCCTTAGTTTTCCTTTCCTCCTCCATTAACCACTTAATTTCCCATACACATATAAAAATGTCCCAAAATGGCACATCCAATTCCAAGTCTAAATTCTAAAATATCTTCCTCAAACAATCATATGATTGATTGTCAATTATTGTTTATACTTCATTTCTTGATTTGTGTTTGAAAGAGAGATAGAGAAAGAGATGGTCAGCGTCATGAATAATTTCTTGTTTGTTTTCTCGGTACTGGTTTCATTAATTTGCGTGGTCCATTGTGAGGATCCATACATTTACCAAACATGGATTGTTAACTACACCACACTCTCCCCATTAGGTGTCCCCCAACAGATTATTACAATCAATGGTAGTTTTCCAGGTCCCAAAATCAACTGCACTTCCAACAACAACATTGTCATCAATGTCTTCAACAATCTGGATGAGCCGTTGCTCTTCACCTGGAATGGCATTCAGCAGAGGAAGAATTCTTGGCAAGAGGGAACTTTAGGCACCAACTGTCCCATTCAGCCAGGTACCAACTACACCTACAAGTTCCAGGTGAAGGATCAGATTGGCAGCTATTACTACTACCCCACCACATCAACCCACCGTGCAGCCGGAGGATATGGCCTCCTGGCTGTCCACAGCCGCAACCTAATCCCTGTTCCCTTCGACCTCCCAGAGGATGATTATGCTGTGTTTGTGGGCGACTGGTACAAGAAAAACCATACAGCTTTAAAGAGGTTGTTGAACAGTGGGAGGTCTCTTGCCAGGCCTGATGGTGTGATCATCAATGGGAAACGTGGCAAGGGAGATGGAACTGATGAGCCCATGTTCAAAATGATCCCTGGAAAGACTTATAGATACAGATTCTGCAATGTGGGAATGAAGAATTCCATCAATGTCAGGATTCAGGGCCACACTATGAAGTTGGTGGAGATTGAAGGATCCCACACAGTGCAAAATGTATATGATTCTATTGATGTGCATTTAGGCCAATGTTACTCAGTTTTAGTTACTGCTGATCAAACACCCAAGGACTATTACATTGTGGCCTCCACTCGGTTCACCAAATTCGAGCTTGTTTCCACCGCTACCATCCGCTATGTTGGCAGCAACAGCCCAGCCTCACCAGAGCTGCCACCGGCTCCAAAGGAGACGTGGGCTTGGTCCATGAACCAGTTCCGCTCCTTCCGTTGGAACTTGACAGCCAGCGCAGCTAGGCCTAATCCTCAGGGCTCTTACCACTACGGCAAAATCAACATCACACGCACAATCAAACTTGTTATTAAATCAGCTGCCACAGTTGACGGCAAAAGGAGATTTGCTGTCAATGGTGTCTCACATATTGATCCAGAAACTCCATTGAAGTTAGCTCAATACTATGGGGTTGCAGACAAAGTGTTCGAGTACAATCTCATCAGTGATGAACCATCCGAAAACTTAAGTAACATCACCGTTGCTCCCAATGTGATCAATGGAACTTTCCGCAACTTTGTTGAGATAATATTCGAGAACCATGACAAGAGTATCCAATCATGGCACTTGTCTGGATATTCTTTCTTTGCTGTCGCGTAAGTATCAACTATATATATATGCATCTATACATATATGCCTAATCACACCACACCGCGCGCGCGCGCGCGCACGCACACACATAAATATGTATATATATATATATATATATATATAGATGGTTAATTGCATGCGTTCGTTCTTGCAACAGAGTTGAGCCTGGAAGGTGGACACCAGAGAAAAGGAAGAACTACAATCTGATAGATGCTGTAAGCAGACACACAATCCAAGTGTATCCCAATAGTTGGGCGGCCGTCATGACAACCTTGGACAATGCGGGAATGTGGAACTTGAGGTCATTGATGTTAGAGAGGCAGTATTTGGGCGAGCAGCTGTATATAAGCGTGCTCTCTCCAGCTCGTTCTCTTCGCGATGAATACAACATGCCTGACAAATTCCCGGCCTGTGGAATCGTCAAGGATATGCCAACGCCACCACCTTACAGTTCTTGATTCTTTCCAGCTTCTGCTGCAGCCTAAGTTTAACTGAAGGGCTGAAAAATGCAATGAGCATTTATAGTATTCTACTACTATGAGAACATATTATGAATGTTCAAGAAAGCAAAGCATCAAAGAAAGAAAAATAAAATAAAAAGACAGAGAATAGTTTTACTAGGATAATGGGGCAACCCTGAGTTTTGAGTTTACGTTTTGTAGTTGTTTTACTTTTCTCCACTTTTGTTGTTTCTTCGTCCTTGGGTCGAAAAGCTATGTATATCACCAATTAATTCTTTCCAAATCAAGTGGAGGTGGAAAAGGATTAATGATTAATGGGCGATATATTGTACTCTTTTAATCGAAATCCAGATATTTGTTGATTGTTATCGTTGCATTTCATATGTGTTTTCTAAAAGCTATAAATGTATCATTATATCAAGATATCAATATCAAACTAATAATTCCATACAACCATCAAAATTAATTTTCATAAATAATGAGATTACAAGCTCACAGAAATGAGACCAATAGATTCACACATTTGATGAGATTTGAACGAAAAGGTTGCATATTTACAATTTTTTATTCAACACATGGTTATAATTTCTTCCATGGTCTGTTTACTTCCCATGTCCTTTTTGTACCCGCCAACTGTGCTAGCAGAATTTGCCCTTTTCTCTCTCTACACATGTTCAAAATCCAAGTATATATTAGAAATAAACAAAATATATATAAACATATATGGGCCTAGGATAAAAAATATCTAACTGAAGTTTTCACTTATAGATGATTTAGCATTTCAGATTAATTTTCATTTTCACCAGAACACACGTCTGACGTCTCTCTCTCGTACACATTTCCACTCCCCTAGTTTTTATTGTTGTCGTTCTTGTTATTTTTATTTCTTACTCTCACAGGGAAAGTGTCGAAAAACTCCCCAAAAAAAGTAGGCATAGAAAATGTGAATAAAAGAGAGAACTTGAATGATATATATAACTCATATCCCAAGTTCATTACAATAGCAAATGTGTGTAGTTGATGCTGTTGCTGTATCTGCTGCAAACACTCCAATTTCAATCCTTGTTTTAATAACTTGTAGAATCAATATAATATTTATGCCATTAGACGATATCAAGATATAACTTTGTAACAAATAATCACCATTCATTGCCGCATACTAATTGCTCTTCCATCCTATTCAAAAATTTTACACAAAAGAGAAGCCAAAATTGATGAGACGTTCGCAACAGGACCAGCGGTGAACACAGATCTGATTCCATTAAAAAGATAAACACAATGGAAATGAAAGGGAAAAAAGACTCTCCACTAGATGCTTGTGAAAACTGGGTGTTCTAATGCATCCTCCAGGGGTCTATCAGGGCACCACAAACTTCCATCCGCTCATCAACCCATAACCACACCATGAAACGCACCAGGAAGTTAATTACCAAACAACACATTTAATATTTTACTATCAAGTTAAAATGTCGGAGCGTAAACTCGTAAAATTGATTAATGCATTCCATCAAATTGTTTTATGTCAATTGTGTGCGTACACATATCAGCTCTGTGCATACCAAAAGGGAATCAAAATTTAGAAACACAAAAAAGAATTGCTTTGACAACTATGCCAATGAATTCTTATGCTTGAAAAATTTGCAAAGTCAGTTTTTCCAAGCATCAAAAGATTCATATCTTAAGAGAACTAAATTAGATTCTTAGAGACAGAGAAGGGAAAAAAAACAAAAGGGACAGTCATGTCTGTTTGTTGAACTAGAAGTATGAATATACTTTAGAGAATAATATACAAGAATTTTCCATCCTTCAAGATGATGCGGATGGCCAAGTCCCAGTCAGCACCCCCAAGGAATCTAGAAGCTTAGTTAGTTGACTGTGTTGCAGGAATGCACTACTACTGTAATCCTCTACCCAAAACGGAACATAAGCAGAAATGAGCAATGAAATAGAGCAGGTTTTCATAAAATGCAGGAAGGGATAAAACAAGTAGTGCTCTTTCAATAGATAACACCTCTCAGCCCATATGCATATTTCTTACTTGCCTTTTAAAGCATTCCGTAAAGGGTGAGAAATGCAACGTGCGGCAGTGCAACAGGCTCGGTAAGAATGAGCAGTCCCCAGAGTACATCATTTTCACTCACCCTGTTTCTCTGATCCCCTCTGTGAATATAGGAAATGGATTGATGATTCACAACTAATCTTATGGATCTTAACAACCAAATCTTAATGCATGAGGCTCAGCCTCCTATCGAGCAAGCAAGTGTAGAGCTGGGCTGCTACAAAGAAGACTTAGAGCACGATCCAACATCCAGTCACTAAGGTAAACATCCTCTAGGAGGCGTACGCAACCTAAAGCAAGAACGGCAATGAATGGGAAAAGGGAAACAGAATTGGCACTGCACTTTTGGACAGAACTCAGACACTGCATGCTGTCCCATTCGGTCAAACTAATTTACTACATGAATCCCTTAAGTACTTGTTCGAAAAACTAGCTTTGCCAAACAGGACAACTAAGTGGATAATGATGTTGTTCTAATTCGAGATTGCATATGTCATGTCTAAAGCTCTTAAGGGACAAGCCATAGCTGACCACCTATCAGAATACCCTTTTGAGTATGAAGAAGATATTCTTAACTGTCGTGGGATCCTTCCCTCCTCTGGTCTGGCCTCATCAATTGCAGCAATTCTCCACGCACCAGCAGTACCTGATATTTTCACAAACAACACATTATCCGTAAGTCGGAAGACAGTATTCAAGTATTCAGTATTTTTTACTTTTACGATAGAAAACCACTTGCCGGTCTATCACAAACTTCTGACACTGAATATGTTCAATATGCATATATGAATTCTACTCAGTTGTCATCACCATGAAAACACACAAGCTGGTTATAATTAGTTGCTGCACATCTTACTAGTTTAGCGTAACAGCATATATAACGAGTTGAGAGTTATGGGTTGATATGATTTCTTCTGATGGCGAGGAAATGAATGATACCATCTTTCGTAACAACAGTAATTTTTAAATGCATAAATAATGTTAAAAGAATTATTAAGTAACATTAGAATTCATTTGGGATAGGGTTGGTATTTATTTCGGATAGGTGATTACCACTGAAATTGAAAAAAGCAAATGCGGATGTACCTACCTCTTGGTTCACAGTGAAATGATAGTCCAGTAACATTTCTTGCATTCTTGTCATCAATCATTCATTGGCATTTACAGAAAAAACCTATCCAAGGGAACAGGTAACATGTCGAGATATTTTCTCATGAACCAAAATAACTTTCAGCACCGAAACATCTCCAGGCTACACTGTAGGAGTTGCAGAATGATTCTCACTTAAGCTCCATTCATCAACTCCTTTAGTACTCATCTCAGAGCATATGATCTCAGCCTCCTTGGATCTTCCTTCCTCCCTAAGACTAGAAAGAAGCATATTACATGCAGAGACACATGGGATAAAACCAGTCTTCAACATTTCTTTGTACCACATGTAAGCCCCATCAAAATCCTTCAGCTTGCAATATCCTTCAATTAGTGTGTTAAAAGTTCCATCACTGGGGACCAATCTGTTGCCAATCATGTCATCAAAAAGATCCCTTGCTCCCTGCAAATTCCCCTCTTTTATGCGCCCCAAAATCAAGCTATGATATGTCATCTTGTCAGGAGGAATTCCCATATTTAACATCTCAGTGCACAAGATATTTGCCTTTTTAATGTCTCCATGTTGTACATAGAAATGAATAAGCTCATTATATATGACTCGGTCAGGAGTCAGGTCCAACTGTGACATTTCTTCAACAATTTTCTCTACAAGTTCTAGCCCGCCCTTTTTGATAACGCTTATTAGAGGATGATATGTGCTTAATGTAGGCTTGATGCCTGAAGTTTTCATCTTCTCATACAGTTCCAGAGACTTGCCCAGGTTACCAGCAGTCGAGAATCCAGAAATTAAGGAATTGTATGTGATGACATCAGGGCTTAAACCTTTATCTGTAATACGAAAGGCTAATTCTTCGGCTTCTTCAACCCTGCCCTTTTTGCTGAGCCCGTTTACAAGTACATTGTATGTCACGATGGTCGGCACTATATCATTTCTTAACATCTCATCAAGAACTTTAAAAGCATCTTTGATATTTCCTCCCTCGCAATGACCATCTATAAGCATATTGTATATCTGGACATTAGGAAAAACACTTCTGTTCAGCATATCCTTGAAGATAACTTCAGCTTCAAGCAGTCGTCCTTTCTTGCAAAAGCCATTTATCAGAGATCCATAAGTGACAACATTAGGCTTTAGCCCATTATTTTCCATTTCCTCAAGAATCTGTAAACACTTTTCAAATTGCCAACGGCGCCCATAGCCATTCACCAAGATGTTATATGTCTGTACATTTGGAAGAAAACCCTTCAGCTTCATCTTTCTTACCCACTCATCCGCCTCATCCATCTGATCCAAGTCAATGAACTTGCTGATCATTGTATTGTATGTGATGCAGCTAGGCTTCACCCCTTCATTTTCCATTTCTTCAATCGCCAAAAGCGCTTTGTCAACATGGCCTACTTTGCAATAACCATTCACCATGGTATTCAAGATCACCTCTGTCAAAACAACCCCATGTTCCTTTAACTTCATTAAGAACTCCTCCGCCCTATCCATTTTCCCTTCTTTGCACAATCCATTCAGCAAAATACTACAACTATATTCATTAATGCTAACCCCTTTATTCACTGCATCTTCATATAATGACATTGAAGCCTCCACATCCCCACGCCTAGAATGCCCATCAAACAGAACACTATAAGTAAACCCATCAGGCACAAACCCATACACACCCATTTCCTCCAAAATCTTGTTAGCCTCCTCCATTCTCCCCATTCTACAAAGCCCACCAAGCAACGTGTTATACGTCACAATACTCACCTCCACATTGTCATCTTTCATCTTCTCTCTCAAACTAAACGCCCCTTCCAAATCCCCAGCTTTACAACATCCATCAATCAGTGTATTATACGTCACCCTATTCCGCGCCACATTCCTCTTGATCATTTCATCAAACAGCTTCTTTGCATCATCAAGCTTCCTCTCCTTACACAGCCCACCAATCAAAACATTGTAAACGAACCCATTCGGCTTCGCCCCACACCTCTTCATCTGATTCATCAAATCCAAACCTTTCTTCACATCGCCTAACTTCACCGCCGACTGGATCGCTTTCCCATAACTAAATTTGTCCACCCAAACACCACCATACACAGCATCATAAAAGACTTCGAGGGCCCTATCAAACTGATTCAAACTCACCAAAGACTCCAAAAACAGATTAAAAGCCGATAATGAAGGGAAATTACCGTCACTTCTCACCAGACTGAACAATTCAGCGGCCTCATTGGGGAGCTTGGACTCAGCGTAAACTGTTAAAAGCGTGTCGGTAAAAACAGGTTTCGTGTTTGGCGGCGGAGCGGTCCTAGAGAACCCGGTGTAAAGCTGCGAAACCGAGTGCAGAGGAATGAGGGTTCGGAGATGTCGTTTCACTGTTTCTGTTCGGCTTTGTTGGATGAGGACCCTGATCTTTCGGAGCTCTTCCAGGAGCCGGGTTTGGGTTGTCTGGTCCGAGGTGCAGAATGGCTTACAGGAGATGAGAAGCTGGAGGCGTCTCGCCATTTGGCTCTTTGCATCACTCATTAGTCATTACTTGCAATGGATTTATACTCAAAGCTAAATATAATTAATGTTTTTAATATTTAATAATCGCCATAAGCTGCTCTCATTTTCATAATTAGTGAATTAGAGGATTTTGACTGCCCCAAACCTCATTTTCAATCCACATTCTTTTCAGTCTATGTGAGTAAAGAAAAGCGTATGTACGTATTGGTGTGCAGAGCATTTTAATGTGAGAATTATCCTGTAAAATTTTACATATTACATTTGTCGAAGATGAAAAAATGGTGATGTTATGGTGAAGGTTAGTGGTTTAATAAAAAGTTCCCTTATTATTCTTTGTGAATCCACTTTTATAGTCATTAGCCCCATTACAAATCTTACTAAATACTACTGATTTATTTGTCATTCTTCATTTTTTTTTATATGTAAGTCTTATTTTTATTATTCACTACTTCTCATTTATATAATAAAGATTTTCCACACCTATAAATAGGAACTATTACAAAATATTCGTACAATTACTATATTAGACAGACTAGAAAGAGAGAGTAATATTAATTGATGTAAGGTGTTCTTTGTGTTGAAACTTTGAACTAAAAAGCTTGTTCAAATTTTTTTAGTTATATGATAGTATCATACTGTTGTACTTTGGAAGAGACAAGTCAACAATATTATTATTGGATTAGTAACAAATTTCTATTGCAATGAGCTTGAATTTTTTTAAAGAGATCGAGATATCCATGCCTCAATATAAAGATTATTTTTCTTTATTTTCAACTATAATTGTACCATCACGAAGAGCAAATATTGAATTTGACCTAATATAAACTTGTAAATAGAATTAAAAAAAATAAAATTTTATTGACGGAAAAACTTCAATTTCGCAAGGTATTATTTCATCTATACTCATTATCGGATGTTTTATTTTCATGATAAAATATTTTAATAGGTGCGAGAGTAATATATTTTATATACTACCTCGAATTCCTTGACTTCATTGGGCTTCATAATTAGTAGTCAAGGAATTGAGAACAATTCAATAAAAATTAAAGTAATTGTGGAGATGCCTCATTTTAAAAATATCACGGTAGTTAAATAATTCCTTATACGACTCAACTACAATAGAATTCATTGCCAACTCAATCATATTTGCAAACCTCTCTTCAAGGCTCGATCAAGCTGCTGCACAAGAATGAATCCATGAAATGGACTATTAGCCTTGTGATATTCTTTTCGTTCAATAAATTGAAGGTGCTGGAACTAGTAGGTTCTCTTCAAGATATTGAAACATTAAAGCCCAATGGTTAGTCTTACTAGTTAACATGTAATACAAGATTCAACTATAGAGAAAACCAAGCAAATTTTGATATTTGATAAGATTTGATGCCATCGATATACATATATTCATTTAAGTGTTTATATTTTAATATAACTATGATAAAGAGATTCCTATTTTAAGTGTAAATTGGTACTAAATACATTTGTTAGCTTCATTTTGGGGGTAAAATTACAAAATTCATCCTGTAACTTTACCTCATTTGGTTTTTTGTCTTATAAATTGCATAATATCAATTCTAGTCCTATAAATATTAAAAAATTGTCATTTTTTGTCCTTTTTTCGCCGGAGCAGATGAAACTCGCCGGAAAATGTGACGTGGCACACCAGACATGTGGACATTACTTGTTTCTGCCTGATTGGCAGCTGACATGGCAGGCAAAATTACAAAATTCATCCTGTAATTTTACCTCATTTGGTTTTTCGTCCTATAAATTGCATAATATCAATTCTAGTCCTATAAGTATTAAAAATTGTCATTTTTCGTCCTTTTTTCTCCGGAGCTGGCAAAACTCGCCTGAAAATGTGATGTGGCACACCGAGTGTGTGGACATTTCTTGTTTCTGCCTAGTAGGCATTTTTTGTCTTTTTCTTGCTTAGTTGGCAGCATACATGTCTTTACTTTTCTTTTCTTTTTTAAATTTCAAATACATTATATAATTTATATATACACACACACATATATATATATACACATCTATTTATATATATTTTTATATATTACATATCATCATTTTCCCTCCAAAACACAATTTTTTTTCCTTGAATATCCTTCATTATCCCCAAAACTTTCCCATTTTTTAATATATACATACATATATTATATATACATCATATATATATTTTATTATTATTATAACAATAAAAAAATCAATCAATTTCATTTTCACCCCAAAAATCTAACAAAAAAGCATTGATTTGACTGCTACAGTAAAAAAAATTTCTCCACCGAAACATAAACAAACATACCAAAAATCAACCAAAAATTAATCACATTCCCCAACACAATTTTCATATTCTCCAATAATTTATTCTCCCAAAACACATAATAAAATCACACAAAAAAATATAACAAAAAATTCTCATAATTTGCCATTAACCATATTATTTTAACTCACATATTTAAAATAATTTAATTAAATTTAAACATAAATTAAAATTCCTAACCCCCACCCCACCCCAACCCAACCCCCGCCTCGCCCTATGATGGGCCGACCATGGATATATTCCCCCACCTCCCCCCAACCACTCGGTGGGTGGCTGGCCGAGCTCACCATGGCCAGCAACTCGCCTAGCCGCTTAGCCATGGCCGCTTGCACGGGCTGACCGTGGGTGGGGGGGTGGCGAGGTGGGGGTTGGGTGGGGTAGGGGTTAGGAATTTTAATATATGTTTAAATTTAATTAAATTATTTTAAATATATGTGAGTTAAAATAATGTGGTTAATGGCAAATTAGGAGAATGTTTCGTTATATTTTTTGCGTGATTTTATTATGTGTTTTGGGAGAATAAATTATTGGAGAATATGAAAATTGTGTTAGGGAATGTGATTAATTTTTGGTTATGTTTTGGAAAATACTTAAAAATTGATTCTAGAGAATTTTGGTATGTTTGTTTATGTTTTGGGGAAGAATTTTTTTTTTACTATAGCATCAAATCAATGCTTTTTTGTTAGATTTTTTGGATGAAAATAAAATTGGGTGATTTTTTTATTATTGTAATAATATATATATATGATGTATATATAATATATGTATGTATATATTAAAAAATGGGAAAGTTTTGGGGATAATGAAGGATATTCAAAGAAAAAAAAATTGTGTTTTGGAGAGAAAATGATGATATGTAATATAAAATATATATATATATATATAAATAGATGTGTATATATATGTGTGTGTATATATAAATTATGTAACATATTTGAAATTTAAAAAAAGAAAAGAAAAGACATGCATGCTGCCAACTAAGCAACAAAAAGACAAAAATGCCTACTAGGCAGTCCAACGAGGCAGAAACAAGAAATGTCCACACGCCCGGTGTGCCACGTCACATTTTCTGGCGAGTTTCGCCGGCTCCAACGAAAAAAGAACGAAAAATGACAATTTTTTAATACTTATAGGACTATAATTGATATTATACAATTTATAGGACGAAAAACCAAATGAAGTAAAGTTACAAGATGAATTTTGTAATTTTGCCTGCCATGTCAGCTGCCAATGAGGCAGAAACATGTAATGTCCACATGCCCTGTGTGCCACGTCACATTTTCCGGCGAGTTTCGCTGGCTCCGGCGAAAAAAGGACGAAAAATGACATTTTTTTAATACTTATAGGACTAGAGTTGATATTATGCAATTTATAGGACAAAAAACCAAATGAAGTAAAGTTACAAGACGAATTTTGTAGTTTTGCCTCATTTTGGGATTCAATCTCTATTTTTTTTTAAACTCTACATTCTTATTTAAAACTTTCATCTCTATTTTCATTCCATAGCAACTTTAAAAGTACTAAAATACTCTTTAGGGGAAAAAAAAAAAGAAAGAAAGAAAGAAAAACCCCATTGAAACCCACTTTTACATACGATTTCTTTTCTCATTTTCCTTTATTTCTATTTCTCACTTCTCCCACTAATTGGCTCAAAAATTCTCCGAAGAACTTAGCACCATCCTTTGCTCTTGTTAGTAACTACCATGATATAATGATATTGTCCAATGTACCATGCCCATCTTCTGCATTCTTATCCATCATCTGCCACTGAAGTTGTTTGCATTGTTTGGAGTAGCCCAAAATACTATAGACGCGCATTGTTTTCCATCCTACTCTTACCATATTAGGCTCTTGGGATCGATGATTTGTCTTGCTCAACTACGGAAATGGTTTGACCTGCACACAAATTTTTTAATTTTTCTGGGGGCAAAAAGTTGTTCTATTGGCTGCAACAATTTTGAGCCCAATGCCCATAACCACATTTTGCTAAATTTTAATATGGAGTGATAATGTCGGGATGAATGTTACTTGGTTGATTAAGTTAGTTTCTATTGAATATTGGTAAATATTATTTATTAGGGATGATTATAATTTGTAAGTAATTTAGATGAATAGCTTATTGATTTTTAAACTACATGGCTGGGATGATGGTAGATATGAATACCTATTGTGTATAGATATGAATATTATTATCAAGATATATGTTACATGTTTTTGAAATATGTAGTATTTTGCAAGATATATATGGTATTAAGATTTACATATCTAGTACTAATATTTATTTATTTATTCTTAATCATCAAAAAGAGAATGCTTGAAAGACACACAATCTATGAAATATCGATGGACCACTACTTATTATGGTTACTAAATTTGCTAGGCTGAAGGACATATAAATTTTAAGTGTTTTTACTTACTATATTACTATTTGGACAATTTGTATAATGTTGTTTGTATTGTCTTGTAATAATATATGAATATATTGTACTATTTTTTAAAGAAAAATTTTAAAAATAGGACCACAATTATAGTCAATTCACATTTCAGGACCTAAATTTGTGTTAGTATAAAGTAAGATCAAAATTCTTAGATGATCGAAAAAAGAGGATAATGGTCACCGAAAAATGCAGTTAGTGCTAATGATTGTTTATGTAGCATTTGCGTGGCACTTGCTTGAAAAATTTCTGGCTAATGTTATCTTATGTAATTGTGGGCCTTTTGCCACATATTGTGCCATGTCAAAAAAATGCCACCTGAACTAAAATGGGGTTTTCTATAGTCTGGTAACCTCATACTTATCTAAACGAAATCATCCAATGAAAAGACGCCATTCAAAATTTGGTACGATTGACATACTGATAGTGACAACACATGAGGAAGTATATTGACAAATTTTACCTCTTCTAACAAAAGAATACTAGGGAATTTTTATTTTTTTTCCAAGAAATGTACTTTATGTATTTTTTTTAAAAGAAAAACAACCTTGCAAGATCTGTGTTTACTTACAAAAAAAAAAACTATTACAAAAACATAACGTCGCTATTATGAATAGCGATTTCTGAAAACAAATATTTTTAGTTAGCGAGCAATGTAGATTATTTGTTTAAAACAAGATGCCGTTGTACCATTTAAATTTTTATGGAAAAAGAATGTGAAACATGTCAAATATGTACTTGTTTGCAAAATTGCGGCAAAGAATTTGTTTCAATAAAACCGCTTTTTCGTTAAACGGCTTAATTGATGTAATTATTTACACAAAACAAGATGCTAAATCAAGTAGCGATATACTGGATGTAAATTTTTGAATAAATAAAATTCTTGTAGCATACATGTATATATTAATGTTACGCTTTCTTAGATAACGATTAATTGGGTATTTTCTTTTTAATGTATTTCATAATGTAAAGAAATAATAAATTTAAATAAAAGTGTTTCTTGCTACAACTAGTAGTCATGTTAGATATTGGGTTTTTTTCTTTTATTTAAATATTATTATAGTCATTACACGTGTTTCATAATAATAAGAATAATATATTTAAATAAATAGGTTTCTTATTACAACTAGTAGCCATATGAGATAGCAATTACTTGCTTTTTTTTCTCTTAATTAAATATTATTACAACCATTAAAATTCATTTATTAATGTGTTTCATAATAATAAGAAATAATATATTTAAGTAAATGCATTTATTACTAAAATGTAATGGTTATTTGTCACGGCGGAATCTTGAATAAGAGAATGTTAAAAGTAGTTGATAGTTTGATTAGTAACTTCTTTTTTGGTCTTCATTTTCTATGTAAGGACAAATTTGTCTTTTACCCTATTTCATAGTCATACCTCTTGGACGGTATAGATTGACTTAAAATAATCCTATGGTTTGGAAACATCAGTTAAGTATGACACCTACCTGACCATGAAAAGCCCGAACTAAAACTTGCCACCTGAGACAAAATGGAGGGAAGCCTCGGCTTTTTAATCAAGATACATCCAAGCTGGGTTTTCTACTTCTTCTTCTTCATCCAACATATGCCCTAGCTGTTTGCAAAGGAAAAAGGAAAAAAAGAAAAAAAAAAAAAAAAAAGTAAAAAAAGGGCCTCACTACTTCCATGTCAATTACACCATTTCTCATGTCTCTAACACAAAAATAAGTCTGAAAAAGGCACTAGAATGGGTAGTTCTTAGCTATGTCGC
Organism: Jacaranda mimosifolia; assembly: GCA_018894105.1. Classification (NCBI taxonomy): domain Eukaryota; kingdom Viridiplantae; phylum Streptophyta; class Magnoliopsida; order Lamiales; family Bignoniaceae; genus Jacaranda; species Jacaranda mimosifolia. Next base: position 38,653,593 of record CM032117.1, on the reverse strand, counting down.
AGCCGCTGAAATGACAATGATCTTGCTACTGACTGCCGCCTACCCTTAATCCTCTGCAGAAAGGTGTAATCTTCATCACTTGCAATTTACCGAAACCATTCCTCTCATTAGTACCCTATGGCCTATTCTTGTTGTTGGTCATTTATTGGAAGTACAACACTCAGCCGAGGTGCAAATCGCCGGAGTTGTGTATCCTAACGGAGCTCATGCGCCACTAGAAATTCACTCTCAAGTTCCTGCAATGCTCTGCTCATGATCAAGGCAACATTGATGTTCTAATAGGATTCGATTTTTCAATGCAATGCGCCATAAACAACGGACCATAATGCTCTGCTAATGCTCTCATTATTCATAAAATGAAATAATGTACTACTAATGCTCCGCTATAATTCTAATGTAAGAATTAAAGGGAAAATAGAATTAGTGGTATCCTAATGCCTATTCACTCAAGTCCCAAATGAAATGCTCTATTAATGAAATGCTCTGGCAATTCGTGCCGAGATCTACAGTCGATAATTCATGCTGGCAACCATTTGCATTTCTCCCTTGACCACAGTTACAAAATGTAGGGTTGTTTCAACTGGCTTGTGCTGCGCCGCCATAGCAAATATTGCGATTTCACCACCTACAGACAATATGAGTTATTGATCGTCTGTCAACCACCAAGAATGCAGCCGGCGGAGGTTTCAATGTGAACCGAAGCCACCAAATTTGTGAGGAATACGGACAGAAGCGAGAGAGAGTTGGGGGCCATGTTTGATGTTTCTCTTTTGTTAGAGGGTCCTAATTTTGGGTTTTTCATTTTTTTTTCCAAATAAGACCATTTTCATATTTCAATGTATGTGGCAGGTTCTAATTGAGGTGACATTTTTTTTTTTTTACATGACAGAAGACGTGACAAAGGGCCCACGATTACATAGGATTAGATTTGTTAGAAATTTTCCATCTAAGCGCCACGCATGTGCAACTTAAGTCGTCATCAGCGCTAAATATGTTTTTTTGGTGACTGTTGTTCTTTTTTTATAATTTTTTAAGAATTTTGGACTTTAATACTGCCCAAATTTCAATTCGTTTTTTTGGTGACTGTTGTTCTTTTTTTATAATTTTTTAAGAATTTTGGACTTTAATACTGCCCAAATTTCAATTCTAGAATGCGAATCGGTTATAATTTCAGTCCTATTTCTGCAATTTTTTCTAACTATACTTATTCCAAAATAATTTAAGTTATGCCAAAATAAATAAACTATTATCTTATATCTAATAACCTTTTTATATTTCAGAGATATAACCACTTTATTATCAATTGAAGAATATATTTTTAATTTATTTATATCTCAATTAAATAATTGTCTCCTCAACAACTTATAGTAGTGAATATATACATAATGTTTTGCATAATTTATATTTCACCAGTAAAAAAAATGACGTAGCAACCACGACAATTTTTTATATTATAACTTATATAAAAAAACTTAACTTAACCGTCCTCTATAAAAGGATAAAACACTATTTCTGTAGGTATTAAATCATTATTTTCTTATGAAAGATAAAATTTTTTATCATGAATAATTTTGTACTTGTTAATATGCATATCCTAGGGACCTAAATTTATTTTTAAAAAATTCAAATTTAATTATTTTAAGATAATCTATTTTAGATATGTAAAATATTTTTAGATAAAATCATATATTTAAAGTATAATTACTAATATTTTTAATTTGAATTTAAAATATATTATAAATATGAGGTATTAATTACTTATATAATCTCTTAATTTTATTTTTATATTATAAAAATTTTCCACTAAAAAGTTTTAATTTTTCAACAATTAACACAATGGTAGAAAACTCATTCTCAAATTTGAAACAAGTGCCTTCCAACATACATAAATATATTGTTTGTCTAATTGAATTTTTCAAAAGCATTTTCTTCCAACATAATGCTTATTGTTAGTGTATTTGTTACCTCTTGATCTCTTTTCTGAAGTTGGGAAAATGATGAATAAATTCCGGTGGAATTCTTGGGGATAGACAACAAAGGAATTAGATAGCTTAGTTGGGAAAATCTAAGTAATCCTTAAGGCTTGTGGAGCTCTTGGCTTCAGGAAAGTGCATGAATTCAACCTGGCGATGTTGGGACAAAAAATCTGGAGACTTATAATGAAACCTACATCGTTGGCTGCCAGAATCTTTAAGGCAAGATATTTCCCTGGATGCTCGTAGTTGGAAGCTAGAATTGGATCAAACCCAAGTTATGTACGGAGAAGTCTCATGTCTACACAAAATCTGCTCAAAGTGGTAATGCGCAGTGGAGTTAACATAAAAATTATGACAGACCCATGGCTACCACAAGAGGTGAGCCCATATATTACTACAAATGTGGATGAGAAAAAGCGAAACATGAGGGTGGTGGAGCTAATTAACAAGAGCAGCAATGAGTGGAACATTGAAGTTATTGAATCTATGCTAAATGAAAGGGATAAGAAGCTTATCTATCAGATTCCAATTAATCTGGCTCACACAGATGATAGTTGGCACTTGAGTAAAGAGAAATCCAGCCAATATTCGATTAGAAGCACTTATAAGTTTTTAACACTATCCAACTGTATGCAAAGTGATAGACCTTGCACCTTAATTATGGAAGGTGTCGGTCCCCTCAAAAGTCAAGATTCATTACTGATGTTGTCAACAAAAATCAAATTATGTGACAAACATGTTGATATATATTGCTTGTGTTTGCTCGACCTGTGAATATGAGGATGAATCAAATTTATATATAATTGCTAACTGCCATGTAGCTGAGGATTTCGAGTGTTAGATTTATTCGAGGCTCAGGCCACCTTGCTAGTGACTAGTTTAATTTCATATGCTCATCATGCTCGACTAACTCATTTGAATTGGTGCTGATGATCTACTAGAGTATTTGGAGGAACCCAAATTATGTGGTGCGGAAGGAGAAATTGCAAGGCCGATGAATGATATTCTTCAGTTTGCTACTTCATCACTGACCCAATGGAGAAAGGCTCGAGAAAGAGGATAATGATTGTTGATAACAATTGTCAGTAATCAAGGCAACAAGGAAGGACTAAGCCAATAGATGGGTAGATTAAAATTAATGTTGATGCCGCTATCTTCAAGAATAAAGGTGTATCCAATGTGGGGCGGGCTGTGCGAGATTCTGAAGGTTTTTTCATTATCATTAGTGCGGGTTATAGGAGATTTATTTCCAGGAGTACTTGAAGTGTGCTTAGCTAAATGTTTGGCAATTCGTGAAGCATTGAGCTGGATAAAGCAGTCGGAATTTTAGAGAGTGATCCTATAATCTGATTCATAATAAGTGGTTAGGATGATAAATGGTGATGGAGAGTACTTATCCTCTTTCGGTTTAATGATTGATGATTGTAGAAAAATTAAAGAAGAATTAGTTCATCTTAAAATTTCTTACAACAGACGATCTGGAAATTCAGTGGCCCACGCTATTGCAAGAGCCTTGGGTTCTATGTCTGATCATGGGGTTGGGAACTATAGTCCCCCTCTTTTATTGTGAAAGCGTTATGTAATGATTCCTGATGAATAAAATTTATTTTATTTCAAAAAGATAAATGAATGCTTAAAACAGTTAATGACGTCAATCTTTACACTTTTGAGTGTATATATTTGCATATTTTCAATATTTATGCCACATACATTCATCTACATCATTTTTGTTTAATAAGAATTTACAAAAGTGTATTATATATATATATATATACACACACACAATATTTGGTAGGAATAATGTAAGATCAATAAAGTTTAATTGAAATTTAGAATTTTATTTAATTTATTTATACATTTTCATATAATGGAATATTGATGCGTATCATACATTAAGTTAAATGTTGAAAATTACATTATTATCTTAAAGTAATTTACATAATACGTAAAATATGTTATTTGATGATTTTTAAAATAATAAAATAAGCCCATAAATAAAAGTAAATAAATCTTACTAGTTTGACAAAATATAAATCATCCAATGTTATAAAAATTATTACTATGATCTCTGCATCATCAACGATCGTACTAATGATGTTTTATACTTTTTTTAAAAAGTATTTAGCTCATATATCATATTAAAATATGTCTTCATATTATTTGAAAGTATATTAAATAAAAATATTTTGCTCCATAATTTGTGTTACATTTTCTTATTATTTTGTAAATTTTAACAATTTTAAGAATTTATGTATAATTTATAAACTTAAAAAGTTAGCAACTATTGATATTGTCAAGCTATATAAACTATCTCAAATTTTAAAATTCAAATGAAATCTCCATTTTATGTTATTAAATAATAAGTTTTCTTTTTTTTTTTTTAAAATATTAAAAAATATTTTTATTATTAAATTAAATAAAATGAATATTATTAGAAAATAAAAATATTTGAATAATTAAATTTATTTTTAATCTGTTGGTCGCTGAGTGAAGGATTTTACTTATATGGAGAGCTATCTCCATGGTGAGACAAGAGAACAAAACTTTACTATCTATTTTATTCTCTATTGTGTATTCAAGTTCTTTATTATTCACTCATCAAGACATCAAAATCTCAATTATTTCTTGGATTAGAAAATGCACTTTGCAAGGCTAAAAGAGAAACAATGAGAAAGAATTTAAGAATAAGAGGAATACATCTGTAATAAAAAATTTAAACAAAAATCATAGTTTTATTTTAATTTAATAAACTTGTTTTGGCATAGTTAGTTTTTAATTTCAATATTTATTTTATTTAGTCAAAATTTTCATGAATACTCATGATTCAAACACATAAAAAGTAAATATATAAAACATTTGTAGTTTTCTTAAATAAGAAATTGCAATTCATGATAGATATCATGGGAAAATACCAAAAAAATAGTGAATGGATAAAATCTGAAGATGTTATAATAGGAAAAAATGCAATTTTAGTTCATCAACTATTGAGAGATTTGTTTTACTCCATTTGATTTGGAGTTGTCACATTTAGTCCACAATGTATTGATTTGTATCACATTTAATCCAATTTTTCACAATTTTGGACCATCGAGCTCAAAAATATTCAATCGAACCTAGGTTTTGTACAGTCAGCTGCAATCAGCTGCAAGTTTGGGGCTTTCGTGCCATTTGTCACTCATATGCCACATAAGCGTACATGTAAGCTGCACCTCACCACAACTAGAACTCAACTAATAAATTTGTCCGAATAAATTTTGTATAAACAAATACGAATATGAACAGTAAATGAATTTTCGAATATCCATTTACAGTCCTAATAAAGATCTCCTTTGGAAAGCTGCCAATAGCACTATTGTTGGGCAGTTTAAAAGTCAAATACAAGCTATGGTTGAGCTTGATCCAGCTGTTGTAAATTAGTTTAGTGACAAACTTGTTGCTCATTGGAGTAAATCACACTTCAGTACATTTCCAAAATGTGATATGGTCTTGAACAACTTCCATGAGTTGTTCAATAGTTCAATTCTAGATGCTAGAGAAAAGTCAATTCTAACTATGCTAGAGTGGATAAGAGAGTATTTGATGACAAGGTTACAAAAACTAGAGATAAAGCCAGGACTTGGAGAAAAGACCTTTGTCCTGTTATGATTGAAATCTTGAATGATCATGTCAAGAATTTGGGTGACTGTATCCCTAGAAAAGCTAATGATACACATTATCAAATAACTCATATATATGGGGCTAGTATTGTGTGGATTTGGAGGAGTATAGTTGTACATGTAGGAGATGGCATTGAACAGGAATTCCTTGCCTTCATGATTGCTGTGCAATTGGCAATCAAAGACAAGATCCCAAGTCCTACGTTTCTCCTTGTTACACTGTTTCATGCTATCAAAGGGTGTATGGGAGTGCTATCATGGGTATAAATAGTCAAGATCTCTAGGGAGAGACTATCTACATATCTCCATTTCCTCCAAACTTCTCAAAGAATAAAGGAAGGCCTACAAAAGCCAAAAAAAAAAAGGAAATGATGAACCTACATTGAATACCAAGAAGAGAAGTAGAGAGGCCTGCAGTTGAAGTGCAATGTTCAAAATTGAAGAAAAGAGTTAAAGATTTGAAGTGCAGCATTTGCAAATAACAAGGACACAATCAAATGTTAATCCATGAATAGGATCTATACATCTCGTCAGAAAAAAATCAAGAGAAAAAGAAAGAATCGAAATTGATCCATAGATTTCTCGAAACAAACGAAAAGGAAACGAAAAATGAAACATAAATCATGGATCAATTAAGCCCTCTTGGGGACTTTCTTGAAGAGGAACCTCATGTAAATACCATGGAATAAGGTTTGATCTTGATCCTATTCCATTCCAAAAATGGAAAGTTCGACACAATTGGGATTTTTTTTGGAAATTGGATGCAGATACTAATTCATGATCTGGCATGTACAGAATAAAAACTTCATTCTCGGTTCTACGAGAATTTTTTTGAAAGCCTTTCATTTGCTTCTCTTCGATGGAAGTTTGATTTTCCCAGAATGTATCCTAATTTTTGGCCTAATTCTTCTTCTGATGATCGATTCAACCTCTAATCAAAAAGATATACCTTGGTTATATTTCATCTCTTCAACAAGTTTAGTAATGAGCATAACGGCCCTATTGTTCCAATGGAGAAAAGAACCTACGATCAACTTTTTAGAAAATTTCCAAACGAACAATTTCAACGAAATCTTTCAATTTCTTATTTTACTATGTTCAACTCTATGTATTCTTCTATCTGTAGATTACATTGAATGTACAGAAATGGCTATAACAGAGTTTCTCTTATTCGTATTAACAGCTACTCTAGGAGGAATATTTTTATGCATTGCTAAAGATTTAATAACCATCTTTGTAGCTCCAGAATGTTTTAGTTTATGATTCTACCTATCTAGATATACCAAGAAAGATGTAAGGTTTAATGAGGCTACTATGAAATATTTACTCATAGGTGGGGCAAGCTCTTCTATTCTGTTTCATAGTTTTTCTTGGCTATATGGTTTATCCGAGAGAGAGATCAAGCTCCAAGAAATAGTGAATGGTTTATCAATACACAAATGTATAACTCCCTAGGAATTTCAATTGCGCTCATATTCATCACTGTAGGAATTAGGTTCAAGCTTTCCCCAGTCCCTTCTCATCATTGGATTCCTGACGTATACGAAGGAGTGCGGTTTGTTCAAGAAATTCCTACCTCTCTATATATCTCTGAGATGTTTGGTTTTTTCAAAACTCCATGGACATGCAGAAGAGAAATGCTATCCCCACTCAGACCAAGACAGAACTTTTACTTGTTCAAATAACAATTAAGGTGAAGCAAGGTCAGGAACGACGAATCTCTTTATGATAAACATAGCCATTTTGCAAGTTCGTTATTATGGGTAGTTCCTACAAAGGATCGGACTAATGACGTATACAATACTTGAATTCTCGATGTAGATGCTACATAGTAGTTCTCATCCTTCAGAGACTACGAGTGTAATAGGAGCATTTGTCGACAAAAGGATCACAGATTTCACTACTAACCAAGAGGACTTGCAACATGTATTTGGTACTCAAGCATTTCAGGTAAATTATTTTAATAGTGATTTCATTAATTCACATTTCAGATGTTTGCTGTTAAATTATTTTACTTCTTTGTGTTTCAGGCTACAAGCATGGCCGCAAGTGCAAGTCAAGTAGAGGAGCTCCAACAAGACAAGGTGAGCAACTATTTTGATATGAAGAATGATTAATTTAGTGTTGTATTAATTTTCAGTTTGAATAGGGCAATGAAAGGGCAGATTCAGCAACTGCAAGGCATCAACAGAAACCTGTGCAGCAGGACAAGGTTAGATCACATGTTAAATTTAGTTTTTCCATAAAAACTTTTGCTAATTTTCACTATGTTTACTTCACTCAGGGGAAAAGAAAGGTTGGTTCAACTAGGACTATTCCCACAAGTGCTGTTAGGAGGTCTTCAAGAGGCCCATCAAAGGAATTTCATTTAAATATATTTAAGTAATTTAAGTTAGATGACTAATCCAGTTTAGGTTATGTAGGTTACATTTTTGCTGAAGAGAGTATTAGACTTAGGAGATCTCCAAGAGCAAAAGGCAAAGCAATGGTATATACCTTAGCACATTTGACAATGTTTTTACACTTTAATGAAATATAACATTCACAATTTAAATTTAATTTTTATATGTAGGAAACCCATGCAAATCAAGTCCCAAAGAAGGTACCTGGACCATCCATGTACCAACAACTTCAAATGTCTCAAAGTGGAAGCAGTTTGACAATAGCACAAGGGAAGAAGAGGTTTGTCCAATTGACCAATATCACTGAACCTATGGACAAGCTACAAGGCAAAAAGAAGACAAAGGGAAAGAAAAAATGAGAAAGAAAAAGATAGTTGTCCCTCATGCAAAACACATATGATTGTTGAAGACTATTGCTTTATGTTTTTGTTAACTTTTTGGTTGATGGATATAAGTTTGGGATGTTTTGGAACATACGTTTGCTTGTCATGGGAAGTTTGTTGTTGTAGTTTTATGATGAGGGATGTTGGTAATTTTTGTGGGGTTTCAGAGAACTCATTTGGAAATTTGTTTTTGAAGAGAATGTTACTGTTTAAGTTCTAATATGAATTCAATCTAGCAATTTGGAGCTTTCATTTGGTTGTTATGCTATTCTTTTGTTCCTTTTGACTACTTCACATTAGTTTGCAATCTATACTTTAATTAGTTTGCAAGATATACTTTAATTAGTTTGCAAGATATACATTTGCTAAATTTACATGCAAAGGTGTGTCCCATTTAAAAAGAAAAGAACAAAAGACAATTGACACAATTAAGGATGCAATCTTAAAGATGAAAATTAATGATAAATGCTTAAATAATTGGTTTTCAAATTGTGATATGCTTTAGCAACTTTACAATAGCAAAAACCACCCAAAAAAAGGGGAAAAATTTGAAGTCGATCATATCGAATGCATCCTTACAGTTCAATCTATCTGTACTACCAACTCAGCTCAACAGATACATACATAATTTTCCTCCAACACCAACAAGCCCCCAAACAAAAAACACTAGCAGGAGCAGTAAAATTAGAGCGCCAACGCAGGCCATTGAAGAAGACAACTTGAAGACATACTTCCAGTTCCATCTACAATTCCTAAGTTTTGCATTCTCAGCCTCTAAATCATTGATCTTACGGAGGAGACTGGGTATTATACTCTTCGAACTTGCACACATGGGTGGATCAACCCAAAGACCTAAATCCGTTTATCTAACAAAAAATATTCCACGAACCGAAACTTTTGAATATCCCCAACTTTGGAGAATAAAACCCTCAACTTATTCCAAAAATATACTTACATTATATTTAGTACGAGACAAAAATATCCTCCCAGGGTTTTGATTGGTCCATGAGGTCTTTACCGAGCATCTTTCTCTACAAAAGCATTCAACTGGCCGCATCGATCGGGAAGAGCTTGAGCTTGTCGGCGGCATAGTGAATAGTAGCATGAGAGAAGAAAAATGAGAAGAAAAAATGGGAAAGCTGATACCGAGACGGAGAGCTAAGAACATTTTTAGGAAAACACATTTTAATCTATAATTTTAAAATTACAAAATTTACTTTTTTGTTTTCTCATTAGTTTTGTTTTTCTTTTCCGTAATTTTAGTTGAGTTTTAGCTATGGTGAGGTGGCAACTTACATGTATGCTTATGTGGCATATGGGTGACAAATGGCACGAAAGGCCCAAACTTGCGGCCCGATTGCCACTAACTGTACAAAATCTGGGCTCGATTGAAGATTTTTGAGCCCGATGGACCAAAATTGCAAAAAATTGGATTAAATGTGATGAAAATTAATACATTGTGGACTAAATGTGATAACCCCAAATCAAAATGGAGTAAAAAAAATCTCTCAATAGTTGATGGACTAAAATTACATTTTTCCTGGTGATAATAGTTCATAGAAAATAATATATTGGAAATAATCATATATGTTTATATTTTCTTTTTTCTTTGAATATTCATAAGTGAAAATCATGATTTTTATTAATTGTGTAATTAACATTTTGAAAAACCAAAATTAGATATACCATAAAAGAATTTCAATCTTTTTCCTTTAATTTTGATTTTAAATTTCAAATAAGAAAGATTTTTGAAAAGAAAATAGTGATATTTGATCATATTATTTTTCTTGTATGTGAATTACTTTCTATTATGTATAATGTTTGCTTTTTAAAATATAACTTAATACAATTTTCACCTTCTACTTGGTTGATTTTCTATATATTATGCTATAAGTTTTTGTATTCACAATATTGTTCATCATTTTTTATCTTTTTAGGCATTTGAACTTTTACTATTTTGTTTGAGTTATATTCTATTATGGAAAAATATAAGTGTTTTTGTTTATATTTTTATATTGTGTCTTTATAATATGATGATATTGTGACGAATATGATTTTTTATTATCTTTAATCTTCACGCATTGTGATTTCAGGAAAAAATTTTCAATTTTGTATCATATATTTATTAAAAAATATATCATAAATTAAATTCAATTTTACATAAAATTAGAATAATATATATAAATTATATTTTTAATTATAATTAATTACTAGTTGATATATATATATATTATATATATATAGTTGAATCAAATTCTCTTGGATCCCAGTAAAACATTTCCATAACCAATGCAAGGATTTCAAATTGACTATATCCTTAATCACAACACATTTGTAAGTCGTCTTTCCTTTTTCATACCTTATCAAGGAAACAACACTTTTCGTTCCAGAGTTTCTTATTTCTCTAATATCTATTTTATTTCTTGAACTTACATGATGCGTCCTCATGGAACAGAAGTACAAATTCCTATAACATTCTTTTAGCCCTTAAAAAAAAAACAGAAAAAAAGCTCAGATATTTGCTTTTGCAAATAAATCAACTCCAATTGAACTCAGGCAACTGCAGCAGAATGCTTAAGAATTGTAGGGTGGTGGCGTTGGCATGTCCTTGACGATTCCACAGGCTGGGAATTTGTCGGGCATGTTGTATTCATCGCGAAGAGAACGTGCTGGGGAGAGCACGCTTATATACAGCTGCTCGCCCAAATACTGCCTCTCTAACATCAATGACCTCAAGTTCCACATTCCCGCATTGTCCAAGGTTGTCATGACGGCCGCCCAACTATTGGGATACACTTGGATTGTGTGTCTGCTCACAGCATCTATCAGATTGTAGTTCTTCCTTTTATCGGGTGTCCACCTTCCAGGCTCAACTCTGTTGCAAGAACGAATGCATGCAATTAACCACATATATATATATATATATGCATATTTATGTGTGTGTGTGTGTGTGTGCACGGTGTGGTGTGGTGTGATTAGGCATATATGTTTAGATGCATATATACATGTATAGTTGATACTTACGCGACAGCAAAGAAAGAATATCCAGACAAGTGCCATGACTGGATACTCTTGTCATGGTTCTCGAATATTATCTCAACAAAGTTGCGGAAAGTTCCATTGATCACATTGGGAGCAACGGTGATGTTACTTAAGTTTTCGGATGGTTCATCACTGACGAGATTGTACTCGAACACTTTGTCTGCAACCCCATAGTATTGAGCTAACTTCAATGGAGTTTCTGGATCAATATGTGAGACACCATTGACAGCAAATCTCCTTTTGCCGTCAACTGTGGCAACTGATTTAATAACAAGTTTGATTGTGCGTGTGATGTTGATTTTGCCGTAGTGGTAAGAGCCCTGAGGATTAGGCCTGGCTGCGCTGGCTGTTAAGTTCCAACGGAAGGAGCGGAACTGGTTCATGGACCAAGCCCACGTCTCCTTTGGAGCCAGTGGCAGCGCTGGTGAGGCTGGGCTGTTGCTGCCAACATAGCGGATGGTAGCGGTGGAAACAAGCTCGAATTTGGTGAACCGAGTGGAGGCCACAATGTAATAGTCCTTGGGTGTTTGATCAGCAGTAACTAAAACTGAGTAACATTGGCCTAAATGCACATCAATAGAATCATATACATTTTGCACTGTGTGGGATCCTTCAATCTCCACCAACTTCATAGTGTGGCCCTGAATCCTGACATTGATGGAATTCTTCATTCCCACATTGCAGAATCTGTATCTATAAGTCTTTCCAGGGATCATTTTGAACATGGGCTCATCAGTTCCATCTCCCTTGCCACGTTTCCCATTGATGATCACACCATCAGGCCTGGCAAGAGACCTCCCACTGTTCAACAACCTCTTTAAAGCTGTATGGTTTTTCTTGTACCAGTCGCCCACAAACACAGCATAATCATCCTCTGGGAGGTCGAAGGGAACAGGGATTAGGTTGCGGCTGTGGACAGCCAGGAGGCCGTATCCTCCGGCTGCACGGTGGGTTGATGTGGTGGGGTAGTAGTAATAGCTGCCAATCTGATCCTTCACCTGGAACTTATAGGTGTAGTTGGTGCCTGGCTGAATGGGACAGTTGGTGCCTAAAGTTCCCTCTTGCCAAGAATTCTTCCTCTGCTGAATGCCATTCCAGGTGAAGAGCAACGGCTCATCCAGATTGTTGAAGACATTGATGACAATGTTGTTGTTGGAAGTGCAGTTGATTTTGGGACCTGGAAAACTACCATTGATTGTAATAATCTGTTGGGGGACACCTAATGGGGAGAGTGTGGTGTAGTTAACAATCCATGTTTGGTAAATGTATGGATCCTCACAATGGACCATGCAAATTAATGAAACCAGTACTGAGAAAACAAACAAGAAATTATTCATGATGCTAACCATCTCTTTCTCTGTCTCTCTTTCGAACACAAATCAAGAAATGAAGTATAAACAATAATTGACAATCAATCGTATGATTGTCTGAAGAAGAGATTTTAGAATTTAAACTTGGAATTGGATGTGTCCTTTTGGGACATTTTTATATGTGTATTGGAAATTAAGTGGTTAATGGAGGAGGAAAGGAAAAGTAAGGGCCATCAGAATTTGAAGCATTGTCCGCAAGTAGCGTTCAGCGTGTGGAAAAGTTTTGCTTATTTTGTTTGGTGATGGCCTTGATTTAGCTTCTCTCTTTCTCTCTCTCTTTAATTGAAGTTGGAATTTTTTTGTTGTCCATGCCCAGTTAGATCTGTCTGTACTATTGTTTTCATCATACATGTAACATGTGTATGAATGCAATATGATAATTATTCACATCCGAAAATAAAAACATTAAGTTTTCTAATAATTCTATTAATGTAACTTATATTGTTGTTGCAATGTAAGGAAAATCATGCATCTAAGTTATTAAATTTCATGTTGAATGAATAAGAATAGATCACATATATATTGTAGTATTAGAAAGTAACTTGATAAAAGTTTGTAAAGTGATTGATATCATGTCATTTATTAAATTTTTAATTAGTAGTATCTCAATATGTTTTGTGCTCTTTTAAGTGATATCACTTCTGTTCAGTAAATGCTGGACATGACTAGGCTAGGCCTGCCAATAAAAATCCTACTCAGGCCCATGAATATGTTACAATACCTAGGCCCAGACTCAATAAAAAAATATGAGATCATTATTTATAAAATTAGAATGGATATTGGGTAGGGCCTACATTCTACAATCATACAATATCAATATCCTAAAATTTTAATACCATTAGATCTTCATTCTCGAAAGGTTTTATTTTTCAGTTCACTGATTTTATTATGTGCATGGTTGAATTCAAATGTTTAATTCTGTTACTCGCAAAGAGCCAATTCAATTAAGAATACAAAGAACCAACATAATTTTTATTTAAAAAAGTATATATATGTTCAAGCTAGGTTAACTTATAAAATCAAGTGAAAATTTGAGTTCGATTTAAAAATGTCGAGTGCAAATTCACTACTAAAAAAATGTCATTTTGCTACGGAAATTTGCGATGAATTTTGCAACGGAAAATCCGTCACAAAATCCGTCGCAAAAATTTTAAAAATGAAAAAAAATATTTGCGACGAAAATATCAATCGCAAATGTCAATTTTTGCGACGGATTTAATTCCGTGGCAAAATTTTTGAATTTTTTCAAGAATTTTGCGACGGATCCAAATCCGTTGCAAAACTACAATGTTGCGATAGATTTTTCCATCACAAATGTCCCAATTTTGCAACGGACAAAAGTGGAAAAAATGAAAAATAAAAATAAAAAATCATTTTTGAAACCACTTAAAACCCTCCTTCCCACCAAACAAAATTTTGAAAATCAAAATCATCTTCTTGCCCTCGTTCTTCCCCTTCTTCTTCTTTTCTTTTTTTTTTCTTGAATATTAAAACGGCCGGTCGGCCGGCCAGCTGGTGCGCGCCAATTGCTGCTGCTCCAGCTGGTGCAAGATGGTGCGGCACACCAGCCCTCGGTCGGCCGGTGGCCGGCCAGATCTGGAATATTATTTATTTATTTATTTTGAAAAATTAGTTTTAATTTTTAAAAATGCTAATGTTTTTTGTTTAATGTTTCAGGTTTAGAGAATTTATATTTTCCTCTATCTCCATTAAGTAAGGTAATTCTCACAACTATGTTAAAATTTGATTATGTTTTAGTTAAAATATTTGATAATGTTTTAGTTATATCCATTCCGTTTTAGTTAATTATCCAAGTTAGTTAAAATTTGATTTATGTGTTAGTTAAACTTAAAATAATTTATTTATTAGTAATATAATTTGATTTAACATAAATAATGATTTATATATTAATCAAAATTTGAGGTAGATTTTATATTTGTATTAAATGTTGTTATATTTGTTAGAGTTATTTTTTTATTTGAATTAAAAATTTTATTAGAATTTTGGGTTGAGTTAAATTTTATGGTACTTTATATTGAATTATATTATATTTTCAAATTTTAATTTAGTTTATGGGATTATGATTAAATATGTGCACCTGTAACATGTGCCTAATGATGTAGGCTATCCTGATTGTGGTGAATACCTTCTATGAGTGTTGTGTTGTGTGGAGCATTTAGAGGTAAATTTGCATACCTTATTTTGATTTTAAATATTTTTTAGTACAATACATTAGAAATATTTAGAATTGGTGGAATTATGAAGAAGGATGGGATGTTGAGAGAAGGGGTGGAGCCTTCTCATTTGTTGCTTATTGATTTTTAATTGCTTATATGATGATGATGGGCATAAGGGGAGTGTTTATATGCCATTATGTGTTTACAAATATTATTAATTGTTTTTAATTGAAATGATGCTACTCATTATGTTAAGTCTTCTTTTTTCGGCAATTTGGATTTTATGGAAGGTAAATATATGTTTATACATTTATGATTGTTTCTAGATTTATGTGTTAGATTATGCATTTATATTGAATTATGTGTCAGATTTACACTTTGTGAATTATATGTTCGATTAGGATTTGAGTTATATGTTGGATTTATTTTAAATTATATGTTGGTTTATGATAAGATATATGTTTGATTATATTGAATTATGCGTTAGATTTATATGTGTTAAGATATATTATGCATTTATGTTGAATTATATGTTAGATGTTGTTAGATTTATATTTTTTGAGTTATATGTACGATTAGGATTTGAGTTATATGTTTGATTTATAATGAGATGTATGTTTAGTCATATTGAATAATGTGTTGGATTATACATTTACATTGAACTATGTGTTAGATTTTGTTAGATTTATGTGTTTGTGAATTATATGTTTGATTAGGATTTAAATTATATGTTGGTTTATGATGAGATGTATGTTTGATTCTATTGAATTATGTGTTAAGATTATGCATTTACATTGAATTATGTGTTAGATTTTGTTAGATTTATATTTTGTGAATTATATGTTTGATTAGGATTTGAGTTATATGTTGGACTTATATTAAATTATATGTTGGTTTATGTTGGATGTGTGTTTGATAATATTGAATTATGTATTAAATTTATGTGTTTAGATTATGCATTTATATTGAATTATGTGTTAGATTTTGTTAGTTTTGTGAATTATATGTTTGATTAGAATTTGAGTTATATATTGGACTTATATTAAATTATATGTTGATTTATAATGAGTTGTATGTTTGGTTATATTGAATAATGTGTTAGATTATGCATTTACATTGAATTATTTGTTAGATTTATATTTTGTGAAGTATATGTTTGATTAGGATTTGAATTTATATTTTATGAATTATGTGCTTGATTATGATTTGGTTATGTATTGAATTTATATATTGGTTTATTATGTTGAATTGTCTATTAGTTTAGTTTATGTTTCTATTTTTCATTATTGTAATTTTGTTTTTGTTTTAATATTGTAGGCTTGGATATTTCAAGGCATTGGATTTAGTATAAGTCTTGTAAGATAATTTTTTTGGCATTTTCTTGTAAATTTTATATTTTAGTTAGGGCTTGATTTATATATTGAACAAATTTATATTATTGGGCTTGATTTTTATTGTGATATAAAATTATTGTGATTTTATGTAAAATAATATTTAAATATTATTGTATGGGATGATTAGTAGTAATGCAAAAAATTATTAATATTGGGTAATTATAGGGTTTAATTTGATAGGATGTGTATATTTATTTATTTTTTTAAAAATGTAAAATTTTGCAACGGAAATTTCCGTCGCAAAATTTATTTTTTTAATTATAATTACTATTTGTGACGGATTTTTTCCATCGCAAATTTTCGAAAAAAATTGCCGTCGCAAATTTTTGCAACCAAAGATTTTGCGATGGATTTTTTCTGTTGCAAAATCCGTCACAAAACGGCATTTTTTTAGTAGTGATTTAAATTATTGATATATGTTATTAATGAAATTAATAACTTAAATTATTTTATTTTCTAGTAATAGTTAAATTGCACTTCATTATTATTTTTTCGTTATTGATAATAACAAAATTAAAATTTAAAACATAAAAGTTGATAAATAAAATGCGAGCATCATTTTTATTCTATCATTACTAATATGTTGAATGGATGAGCAAAGTTCATGAACCAGCTACATCCAATTTGTTAGTAATATATATATCTTTTTCATCTGCATCAAATATGAAAATATATTGGATCACGCTGGTAATATACATAATTTAATATTTTTATATCCCATCCATATAACAATTTCTTGTACTTATTTATAGATTTTGGAGCTATCTCTATAATTAAAATGGATAGAGCTGCATGATAATTAATATATTATGGAGCATTCTTCAGATATAAAATTGATCTGCATGTCAATTCCATCCGAGAGATGAAGACAAATTGGTTTAGAAGTATTATTTAGTTTTAAATTTTAAACATTGGCTAATATTACAGAAAATCAGAATCTATTTGAAATAATAGTAAATGAAGGATGCTCTCTTGGACTCCACTTAACTCACCCCTTGCATTTAAAAAAAACAAAAGAGGAGAGGGGGGGGGGGGGTGAAAAAAAGAAAGAAAGAAAGAACGAAATGGGTTGGGGCCATACCCGAACCCTAATAATTGACTCTGAAAAATGGACCCGATTCACAGATCAAGTGAATCTTAAGATAAATTGAGTAGGGTAAGCGATATGATATATTTTATACTTTTTGGATAAGAGTAAGGGTAAAGCAAAATTCTGCCCACTAATAGGTCTAAACATGACTAGTACGCATGTGAAAAACAACTTACATATACATTTAGGGTAATTAGCATTTTGCACCCTTAAATTGTAGTCTATTGATATTTTTAACTTTAAAATTGTAAAAATAGCAAAATGCACCCTCCAATTAACATTAACTTGGCACAAAGTATTCTATGGCACTTTTCAATAGAAATTTGCCCACAAAAAATTAAAAGAAAAGATGATCATAAGGATATGCAAACAATGTAGTATAGGTAAGATGTTTTACGACCAGTAAGAAGCAAAATTTCCCCTCATTTTGGGAATTTCCCCTTATTTCTTAAAAACAACAACTGCATGTAGATTCTATCAAGGCAAACGGCAACCTAATTCAGCATTATTGGTCACTCTCATTCGATCGAGATAATTTTCATTTGTCAATACATAAGTGGTCTAAATTCTATCTTTGTTTAATGTATTAAAATGATTTTGCCAAAATCTCAAGAGCAAAGTGGTCAGTTCACGACCACTCCCCCTTGTATGATTTTCTTCTTCTGTCACAATAAAAAGATATCAGCATCATTAGTTAGGCAACCCCACCCATGACGCCTATTGTTACACTTAAAATGTTGGAATTGAGTTAGTCCGATCATGATTTGATGGTCGACCAAGATAGTGCGCATGGTGGGGGTAGAATTGGCTAAGTGTTGGACAAGACAGACTAAGCCACAGGCGCAGATTGGACCATTCTGCGTGTCAGGCGCAAACGTCTCAACATGGTATGGCATCAAAATTGCATTATGGGCACTAGATGGGCATGAGCAAGCAGGTTGGGCTACGCGCGAGTATGCAACATGGAGGCATATTTTAAAGCTGTGAAGATTCTAGATTCCGGGAGAGTCTCCATGACAAGCACGTTTCTCACAAGAGAAGCTAAACTGTGGTGGCGTACACATATGATGGATGATCTTAGTGCTGGTCATGGCGGAATTGAAGGCTCAATTCCTAGCTTGCAACACGTCCTGGCTTGCAAGGGAGTCCCTATAGATGGCAAGTTTGTAGCCTTAGGCCCAGGCAAAGCTACGGAGACAGGGTGTCAAGGATTTGTTGACTGTCATTGCTGCTACGGACTATTTGCTGGATTATAATGTTGTTGGTGCCTCGGACTCACCTAATCTAAAAAATGTGGGAGCTAGGAAAAGAGAAAAAAGTTCCACCAGAAGGAAACGAAAGAAGTGATGGTGACCTCCAGCTCTAACTTGAAGAGTGGCAAGGCGAAGAAGAGATGTTGCCTTTGCAGTGGTGGACACGCGATGCGGGATTGTCAAACAAGGTTAAATGCCTTGGTGGCAAAGATGAAGACTGAAGAGGAAGGCTAACTTGAAAATGTAGTTTTGCTACAGTGGTTAAGTGGATTGCAAGTTATTAGAGATTCGGGAGCACAGTCTAAAGCTCCATCTCAAACAAACTGAGAAGTGCCATACAAAGTCATTTAAGAGTGAGCTAACGTGCCGCAAAGTTTGCCATTGGCATGAGCAATTGAGGAGGACTGTCCCACTTGACGGCTTGAAAATATACTGAGTAACGCTTCTAAACTCTAGCTTGTTGCAATATTTTTGTCAGATGTGGTTGCGTGGTGCATACTTGAGAATGATCTATTTTGTGGAGATGGGCGCATTATTGATTTAAACATGGTTTAGATGGCCTTGTGCAGGGAAGTGCATATTATGGTACCTTATGCACTAACGGGACCTATTGCCACGAGGGTTGTTGCTAAAATAGTTGGTTTTCGTGTCAGAACAGAAAACTAGGTTAAGGCGGGAGGACTTAGCCAACATTTAGCTAAGGAGATGAAACACATTGGCGGCAAGGAGCTGTTATGATCCTTTGGCTCAGCTTGCCGAATCTATTGAGGTAAAATTCCATAGAACTCTTTGGATTTTCGAGACTGTAGCAAGACGAGGTTGTAGATAATAAGCATTCAAGTCCATGGTAGGGGAAAAATTCACTAAATCGAAGCTAGTGAACCACTAAGTTGGAAGATGGGTTTCAATATTTGATGTTGGCTTGGTGCGGCATCTTAGATTTATGGCGAAAAAGAGGCAGGATGCGAGGCTTCTGTTTTCCTTGAACTTAAACTTTGCAGGTTGTGAGACTTGCAAGAATTTACTTGATGAAACAAAGTTGTTTCAAGGTAGACTTGGAGCTGGATCAGTGAATACAAACTTTAAGGTGTGCTGACATTGCTCTTTGAAAACTTGCAGGATTGAGCATGTTCCATTACATGGAGTGGCCTTACTCCAATGAGGACATCAGATTCTTTTGGTGGGGGAGGTCTGTTACACCAAAAATGCTGCCATTTAGTTAGCCAAATGATGACTTGACGATAGACTAAGGTAATGCACATGGTGGGGTAGAATTGGCTAAGTGTTGGAGAAGATGGACCAAGTAAGGGGTGCAGGTTAGACTATGCTGCATCCCGAGACAGGTGTTGAGATGGTGCGGCACGAAAGTTGCATTGTGGACACTAGATAGGGCACAAGTAAGTAGGTTAGGCTAGAGCGCCGACATTCGGACAAGTGTATGGAAAATTCGGAGTAATATGTTGAACATTCGCAAGAACTGTTAACATTGGGGCGCAGTGGCGCATAGGTGGTAGGCCAACGCGCACACTGGCGTAGGGCGCATGACTCGTTTAAATAATGTTGCTGGATTTTCGAACATAAGCACGAGATTTGCAAAACGTGCGCAGGGACTTGTGGGTACTCATAGGTGGCGGGCATTGGACTCGAGTACCCAAAAGGCTGCAACATGACCGTTGACCTAGTAAAGACAGTTCTAGGATTTTAGGCCTTGCTGGTAGGCTGATGTAGATGTTGCCTTTGATCGAGTACAAGTGGTTGAGATAAAGCCCAATTTTTAGGGGGGTGTTGGCTTGAACAGATAAATTCAGATAAGGCCCCAGAAAGCAGCAAGACATGGCCCTAAAAATGTGGGAACATAGGTTTGAACTTTGAACTACTCAACTAGGTACGTACTTAGTGGGCGAATTATTTCGGACAGTTGGCTGACGTTGCACGCTATACAAGTAGTGGTGCACTAGATCAAGTGAAATGCTCCCAAATGGCATATAGATAGGTTCCAGGTATAACTATGACTCCTAGCCATTGGGAATGTCAACAAAAATGACCTAGTAGCGGGGGATGTCCACTACACTCAGTTTTGGTAGCGTTAGGCTATAAATAGCCAAGGACCTCACAACTCAAGGCATTAATCATCGAGAAAGAGCTTGAGTGTTATGTGCAGGCCTTAGGCAAAATTCAGTGTACTGTATTTATTTGAGGAATAAACAACGAGTTAAGGTTGGGCGAGGCATGTAATATCTTTGTGCCTTTAATTTGTGCAAGTGTGTGCATAAGTTGTGTTCGTGTGTGCCGCATACTTTTACTCAAACCATTCCGCTGCTGTAATTAAACGAACAAGGGATTTGTTCGAAGTTATGCAGACTAGTTTGGGACGCAAAGCAAAAATATTGCTGGAATTGATAATACTCATTTTTCCCCATGTCACCTACCATATAAAGAACTTCAAACTTAGTTTTTCATAGATAAATTCTGGTATTTGAGTTCATTTATGGCATAAACACCAAGAACAAGAAGTTCTTACACGTATGTTAATTATGGTATCCACAGAGTTAGGTTTCCCCTTTATCATTGGATTATATATAGGTGATAGTAAAATCAGTTGCTGCTTCAACATAATCAACGCAAATATTACATTATTTTTTGCGTGTTGCATCATTACTTTCTTTTTGGCCCAATTTCAAAGTGTTAGTTTCTTTTAATTTTAATCATAAACAAATGTGGCACAAGATAAAAAATGAAGGGAAAGTGAAGGAGCGGAAGGATACTTACCATTGATAATATTAATGGACCATTTTGCCCCTGTAATTCCGACAAAATTGTTTTTACAATGCAAATTTTAGGCGTAAAATGAGCCAATTACCCTTAACTAGGGGTGACAAATGGGTGGGGTGGGTTGGGTTGGATACGAGTTAGATCTTTATGGGTTGGATTTAAAACAAATTGAGTTCAAAATGGGTATATATTTATGGATTCAAAATGGATTGGGTTGGGCTGGCTGGGTTTGGGCAGATCCAACAAAAAAAAAAACATCATAATTTTTTGCTAAATATATTTTTTTTATCTTTATTTCACGTATGTTAATTAATTATTATTAACAAAAAGAAGACAATGAATAAAGTGGAAATCGTAATAACTTAAAACTCTTTAATTGCAATTATAAAATGCAAACGCAACAATAAAAAAGAATTTTTAATTCTTATTAATTATTTAGTAATTCTCATTTACTCCATTGTAGTCTAACTCTCTTTTCAGTTGAAATTTTACTCTATTATAATATAATCCTCATTTCAATTAAATTTCATAAATGAAAGAAAGTTACTCTTAAATACAAATTTTGAAAATTTCATAATAAACGTCAACCTTTATTTTCTTAAAATGATCTTATTTTCAAAAAAAGAAAAAAAAAATTGTGACCTCACTAATATCTATATCTATATTACAAATTATAACATGTAATTGAAGTAATTCTAACTCAAATTATATATAAAAATTAGAGTTACTTACAGAAATTCTTATTGAGAATTTAACAATTAAGTAAGAATATAAAATGAAAGAACTTTTTAATTTTTGGGTGGATCTTTTTTTTTGTAAATCAAATTTTGAGTGAAATTGACTTGAATTATTTACAACACATTTTCGACCTATCTTCCACTTATTCCGCACCAATTTGAATTTATAACCTAATTGAACCTACTTGAGCCTAACCACATTAAAACCATTAGAATCCAATCCAACCCCACTCATATTGTTTTAAACCCAACCATGGATTAAAAAATCAAACTGGACCGACCAGTCGGACCGTCAACTGGCCGGCGAACTAGTCCGATTTTCTCATAAAATCGAAAAACTCAAAAAGAAGCCCTATTTCGTTAAAAATAGTTCAGATGGGGCCGGTCAAACTGGTAAACCGCTCACAGTTCAATTGAACTAGAGTGATTTTTCATTTAATTTTTAATGAAATGAATTTTTTTAGTTATTTTTTTGGTCTAAGTACAAAGTTTGAAGGTTAAGGTACACCTCATAAGCTATCTAAAAGTCCAAAAAAATCTTGATTTAGAATTTAGACTTTAGAATTAACTCATGCACTCTCAACTTTAAACTTTAAACTTGAGATATTTAAATTGTTGTGATCATTTATAATATGAATTGTGAAATTTAAATTGTAATGTTAGACAATATCATTTAAGTTCTTCATGTTTTATATTTAGGCATTTTATTAACTTTTAAGTAATATATATAATATAAATATATATATTTCGCAATTATGACGTCATGATTCAATTGCAGTTCAATTACTGTCCGACCAACGATTGAACCAGTGAATTATGAATCGATAAGTTTTTCAATTCAATGAACAATCCGATTTTTCTAACACTAAACCCAACCTAGCCCAAAACTAAGTGGGTTGAATTGAAATCATGATTCTAAACTAGGGGTGTAAACGAGTCGAGTTCGAGCTCGAGCTTGCCAAAATTGCAGGCTCGAGCTCGAGCTCGAGCTTGCCAAAATTGCAGGCTCGAGCTCGAGCTCGAGCTCATCGAGCCTGCTCTTAAGGGCTCGAGCTCGAGCTCGAGCTCAAGCTCAAAAATACTGAGCTCGAGCCGGCTCATCAGAAAATTTTAAATTAAATAAAAATATTACATTATTAATATATCATAATTATTTAATAATAATTAATAAAATAATTAAAATTATTATTATAAATTAAATATATATGAAATTATAATAATTACTATAATGATTTAAATTATAATATATTATAATTATTTAATTATATGTATAAATATTTAAAATTAGAAAAAAAAAAGTAAATTATTAATACATATTAATTAATATATAATAAATATTTAAAATTAGAAAAAGAAAGTAAATTATTATATATATTAATTATTTAATTAATATATAAAAAATATTTAAAAATAGGAAAAAGCTCATGAGCCGGCTCATGAGCTTTTGAACAACTAGATATGAGCTCGAGCTCGACTCATGTTAAAGCTCAAACTCATCGAGCTCGAGCTTGAGTCGAGCTATAATCGAGCCCGCTCATTAGGCTCATGAGCCGGCTCGACTCATCTTACACCCCTATTCTAAACCCAATTTGCTACCGCTACCCTTAACCATTGGCTATCGATGTATGTAAATTATACTATTAATAAAGAATATATCCCTTTTAAAAAAAAATTAATAACTAAAAACTATATAATATAAACCATTTATAATTCACTTATTTTATCATTTTTTTTAAATTTTTATTTACAAAAAATTAAAATAAATATATTAAAATTATTAAAACAAATTAACATTATACAAAACATAATAAATTTTGTTATTATATAAAAAAATTCTATAAATTTTTTAACACATGCTTTAAATGTACCTAATTGCTAGTTTCTTAGGCTCATTAACGAGTTTGATTTTGGACAATTTTTAATTGTATTATAAACACATCATTCTCTTGATGTCAAATTGCAGCTTACAAACAATTCAACTACACCGCTTTGATTCTTCCAAGATATTGTGCCAAAACCAATTTCCACTTCAAAACACTACATTCCCCCTATAATCAGTGTCTCAACTTTCATTTGCATTTACACACTATTTTAGGGAATCATATACACAACAAAGACAAATGTATAGAAGTCTAGTTGAGTTCAAAAACCTTATAGCTAACCCAAACAGAAAAGGAAGAAAATGTAAAAAGTACAGAGAAAAAGAAAAAAGAAAAGGAAAACAATATGAAAATTATATAATTGTATTCCAATACCAAATCTGCTGCGAACACTTCAATCCATGTTTAGAAACTTCTAACATAATAATCATCACTGTTGTATTTGTTACAATAGACAATATCAAGATGTAATTTTCTAACAAATAATCAGCCTCCGTAGCTGCGTGCTGAAATGATCTTCCATCCTACTGGCTATTACAAAATTTTACACAGGAGAGATGTCAAAATTGATTCAAAACAGTCCATATAGTCCACAGAATTTCACAACCGTGTAGAAGCAACAAAAACAAAGTTGGAAGCAACAGCAGCCGAACACTAAAAACAGAAGGAGAAATGGACACGAAAGAGGTAAAAATGGTTCTCTAAATGCATCACCAAGTAACTCGGCGATGGATATAACCATCTGAGAGTTGACAAACTATCTGACTTCCTTGTAACACAAAGCCCTATGGCAACAGTGTGTTCAACTGCATCCCAAAAAGGTCGGTAAGGGCGCCACGAACTTCCATCTGAAAAACAGGGACTTGTTAGAATTCTAGAAACTGGATGATAGACTACAATCATAATGAATTTGGTAGCTTTAACCCAATATAGATCTTCGCAACTATCACAATTTAACAACTCAATTGCATGCTTGACAAGAGTTGGAAACTTCCAATCTTCCAAGAACAAGAATATGTAATGCTTCTGGTTATAAATCCCAATCACTGAGAAGATAATCAACTTAATGCAATTGATAATGGATGATAAAGTTGTGATCCTGATCATCAACCAAATTCCCAGTACGAAAGTTGCCAGAAGTTAATTACCAAATAACAAATTTAATTTAATATTATGATAGGCGCAATAAGCAATGAATTCTAGTGAGTGAGAGACCTTCATTCTTGAGTCTTGACAAGAAACAGTTTCAGGTAATAATATGAATTGGATTCAAAAGTAACCATGAAGATAAACAAGGCTGGTTCAAGGAAATTCTCAATCTTATACTCGTAGCACAATTTCAACAGCTTAGAGAGCAAAGATCATGTAACCTTTTCGCTTTGTTTGGTTTAAGGAATTAGACAAGAGAAAAATGTGGGGGGGGATAGAAAAAAAAAAAAAAAACCAACAACAACAAAATTTCACATTAATTTGGGGGTCTAAAGAAAACAATATGAAAGGAACAGAGAGGTAATGAGTGCTTTTCTCCCATTCCTCACCATTTTCTAATGAAAATAAGTTTTCTCCAATTACATTATATTTGCCCTCAATTTTTCTTTTTCTTGGCATTTTCTATAGCAACCAGATAACCAAAATTGCTTTTTGTATCATTTTATTTTCTTTTTGTCATCAAAATCCTTCTACCAAACATTGTTCTAATTCATGATGAAATGGAAACAGAACTTGTAATATCATGTTGTAGGTGGCCATTTGGCCCACTGGCATAAGTCTCACAGATAAAGTGTGAGGTTAGAGGTTCGAACTTACCGGACTATTGACATGCGTGTGTATTTATTAAATCTTAATTTGAACCGGACCATTGACATGCGTGTTTATTTATTAAATAAACAAATTAAGAGAGAGAGAGAGAAGAGTACACCCTTGCAATATCATGCTGAGATTGGAGTTTACCTGGTCACAGCAGACAAGTTTTGTAATCAAAGGATAAAAGTCCCTAAGGTGATTTCTGAAAATCGGGGCATTCATTTCACACATGCCTTTCAGCACCTGGAGTACAATGAATTAAGCTTATTACTTGCAATTCAAAAACATAACACCTTGCAGAGCAGAAAAAACAAATCCCCAAAGCCAGGAAAGGAGTAGCAGCTTTCCTTCACATCTTAATTCTAATATAAATTTGTAGAGTCGATAATAAGGATGAGAATTAAGAGCTAACATCAAAAAGAATTGAGTCGCGCCATGAATACAAAACTCATGTCCAACAAACATTTGGCTTCCAAAATAGCATATCGTACATTATGCTCCAGAATAAATTTTATGGAAGGAATGAAGCAAAGCCCTATAACACATCCCTCACTAAATGTCATAATCCACTAGGATATTGATGGTGCTTAATCTATAAAAGTATTACTGTGTTGGCCCAAAGAAAATGGATGTCCTTTAAGGTTCATTGATTACTCAAGCCATTAAAACCAACAAGACTGCAACTTGGTAGGTTTGCCCAGGGAACGTGATAAGGTAGCAAGCAAATGATTTTTCTTCGAAGTGTCACCTTGAAGATGATAGAACTGGAGAACTAGAATGATGTATAGTTGCCAAAGAGAAAATTTGTTCCAGGTTTGCACCGGTATCCTCTATATCAGGTTGGATTTCTAGTCGTATCTATTGCTTGGATGATAGACCCATTACTCAAACTCAAGTTTATGACAGGATTTGGTAGGCAGCAACAATCATACAGTATACGAAATTCCTGCTAAACTTTAACATTTATATTCTTTACCCCGCTTCCTCCCACCAACCCCACCCAAAAAAAGAGAAAGAAAAGAACAAGAAATCCAGCACACATCTCATCCGCACTGTTTATCCATGACATCATTTGTACCTTCACAATTATTGGAGATCGAAGTTCTAGAACTCGATGACTATCCATATTGGTTGTCTCTTCCATGCTAGATTGAAAATCAGATGCCTCTCTCAGCACCTGTTCACAAAAAGACACGAGCTTTTCTTCAGCTATTCCTACAAGTTTCTCTTCCTCTTTTTGACCACCAACAGCTGCTGTTGTCTTTTGTAGGATATCCAGATAGACACAAGTTCCAGCCAACTCCTGACGGAGAAGATTCAGTGGAGGTCTATTCAGGAAAAACACCCATGTGTTACAGAAAATTCATGTCTTGTGGAAGTAAGCAACTCAAAGTAAAGCTAAGTATTTGTAAGTTAAAGCACCACATATCCGCCAACCTTTCAGAGGGAATTTGGTTCATTCGCGATCTGAGATTAGTAAAGGAATTGTATGAGGCAGCAAACTCCAGGATAGAGAATAAAATTTCCATAATGGTGACCTTCTGTTGTGCATTCAACTTGTTCCAGTATTTTTTCTGCAAGTGTGGAGTATGCAAACATAATAATAAAAAATAACATTCCCAGAGCATCATAGCAAGTTAATGTCATTTTGCTCGATTGGCATGTTTATGTAAGATTGTAAGTAATGCTAAAAGATGAAACTGGTTAGAAGAATTTTCTCTTCTAGACTCCACATGATTCTGGAAAATATTTATATGAACAATCGGTTAGAGTCATAAGATAGAAATTGAGACAGAAGCAAAATGGTACATTTGAATACTCAGCAGTAAAGGAAGAACTCTGACAGCATCAGTAGTAAATAGGATTTGACCAATAAAATAGATACAAGTACTTGATTCAAAGATAAGATACTCAAGAAACTGATTCTTATACCTGAATACTATCAATGGCACCTAAAAGTAACAACTGTGTGACACATTTACTCCTAATTGTTCCCAATATTGGACTTTCTTCCTCATCTCTGGAATCAGGCTCCACAGGAGTATCAGGAAACTAGAGAACAAGCAGAAGAAAAAGTTAAAAACTAATTTTTAACATATTTAATGCTCAACTGCCAATAATGTCTCGTTAGCTAAACAGTGCAATTTAAACATTTTGAAGGCTAATGCAATAGAGAAAATGCGACAGGCTGTTAATGTAATAAAGTATCTTTTGTTATCACTTGTATCTAGACAATCCAGGTAATTTTTCATAACCCAAAGAACACAACAGATTCGGTAACTTATGGAAACTGAAACCTTCAAGAAGTGCTTACAGGGTGGTTGGGTAAGTAAAGCCATGTTTCATCTCCAAAACATTACAAAACATTTGGTGCATTTTATGGTTGTAATCCACATAAAGTCATAATATTTTTCAGATTGCTTGTGCATTAGCACTCATATTGCTTTAAGTTAACAAATCTAGCTTATAGTAAAACTCTTGGCCATAAGAGTTCATCTCCATTCCGTCGTACAGAATATGTGAATCATGTAGCTGTAACCCATGATTTCAGAATAGGAGACAGAACAAATTCTGTTCCATTTTGTGTCAATAAATGATGATTTTTCAAGCTTCAATAACGATTAATGAACAACTCTGGGACTGCTATATGCTTACCCAGCCCCTATCAAGGACTTCGTCCAGAAAGTTTGGGTTGTGGGCAACAGAATGTGAAACTAGTCAGTATTTTTCACTTTTCTTGACCGATACAAATGTCAGTACATACCTTACTGACATTTATTAGTATTATTACTTCATCAAATTTGCAATTTTATGATCTTGAGCATTCTGGAAATCAACCCAACCAAGCTTTTGCTTTTAGTTCTCTCTTTACTTCGGAACGTTTGCATGTTTAAATAATTATAATGAAGAAAAGGCAAAAAAAGAATTTTTCTCATTCCAAATGAAAGAATTTTGTGCTTTTATGCTTCAATACTTCTCTTTCCCTTTTCCTTTTTCCTCACTAAAATCCGGGTCAAAATAGCACTAGTGCCCAAGGGAAATTGAAATAACTTACATCTGAACGTCAAAATGTTAGCAGTTACGAAGCAACAATATGAGAGCTGTCACAATAACATATCAAGAAAACTGGATGCACATTGAACAAATAAGAGCAAAAAGGATCTACTAGATGCACCACTACAATAGACAAGACACAATACATAAATCTGCAAAATTATAAATGCAATACAAACCTTGGATGGAGAAGATGGTACAGATACATCAGATCCACGGCTCTTTGGTTTTGAGGTAAAACTTCTCACAAACAGGTTGTCCATCATATTTCCCATGATTTTTTGTCCTATTGTCTGACTACGTTGAAGGCCTCCACCATCAGTAGGTCTTGCAGTTTGTCCAGAAGGTGATGGTATTGCTACAGAAGACATGCAAAAAAAAATTAAGCGTTTTGGCATATTTACAATGCCAATTTGCAAATAGTTTCCAGGAAATATTTATGTAGTGTATCAATGTGTTAACCTTCAGATTCCTCCATATCCACTGGGCGCACCGTTTCTTTATTGTGATCCACAGCAATTCCATCAACACTGGCATCTATTCCCAATGTATTCCCATTTTCATAGACAGTATGTTGACGGTTATAAGATGAATCACTACCAACAGTTACTGGTGAAGGCCTGTCCAAATCTCTTGTCAATACTTTATGATGCTTAGAGCTCTCAAAACCCAAATTGTTAAGAAGCTCAAGGGGTTGGGTTGTGTATGAAGCATCCCTGGTCAAAATTAATAAGCACATTGGAACCAAGATAACATCACCAAATAAAAAGGAATGCAGCTCATGATTTATCAATTGAAATGTAAATTGGAAAAAATAAAAATAAAAAAATAACAAATCTCTCTGAGAAAGAGAATGTGTATGTGTGTGCTACCTTATACTTTTTAACAAAGTATCCCAGTCGTGATCACTGAATTGGTGTCCTCCAACTTCAATAAGATGCACTAATGCACCCAAAGATATTGAAACCACTGATTGATCTGTTTTCTTGGCACAATCCAACAGTAAGCTGAGCAGTGGAGACAGCATAAAACACACATCCTACATAAATGAGACATCAATTATCACAAAACTATTTTAAATGTCTTAAGTCTCAAATGTGGGGAAGCTGTTGGAATCAGCGATATGGTCTAAACTTGAAATAGAATGACACATTCATCACTCCTGAATCTTGGAAGCAGATATAACTCCACAGGATCACCAATTAGATAGTAGAAAAAAGCACTTCCTTGCCCACACTATAAGGAGCATGAACAATGCAGTAATAAATACAGCAACCTTTCTCACCCAACACATGTTTCAGTGAAAAGGTAAACATGCTAGTATACTTAGGTTTGGGAACTACCAATTCATGAAGTCAATATTCCAAGGCGCCAAGGTGAGGAAGAAAATAAGGACAAAAAACAATTTAAAGGACATTTAAAGCATAATAGAAACCAAAATTAAAGAACTATTGACATGTATAATAATAACTAAAAACAAATTTTTCACTTGGAAGGCAGAATGCTCTAAATTCAAAAAATACAGAATCAAATTTTAACATTGAAGAAAATGGAGACAATGCACAGTGACATATAAACAAGTTTGCAAAAACATAAATAATTTTCACGTTCTCATGAGTTCGATTTCAACAATTAAGTGAAGTGGACTACAAATACTACATATTCAGTTTCTGATAGTAGAACCAAGTAACAGTAAACTACCTAACCGGGTAAAGAATGTAAGTAGAATTAACAGTTAAATTAGCAGATATTTAGGCCAGCACAGAACACACAACCCAGAGGTCCCAGACATAGGGTGCTGCAGCATCATGGTTAGCATAGAAACAATATTGTTAACTGATGATGATATTCCACCGACTTGGCTACCTTGTAAAAAGTGTTGAAAAGGTTGCATAACAACTGTAGTGAATGAACACTGCTTTCACGAAGCCATTCATCCCCAGAAGAAGTAAAACTCTCTTTTCCAGCATGTCTCACATTATCAAAAATAGGAAACAGGACTCTCTGGAAAATATTCTCCCAAAATGAAGATGAGAATTTGCTGCCTCTCTCATTCAGCAAATCAAACAAAACCTCAAGTGCACAATTTCCGACCTCTGGTCTTGGATCAGAAGTCAGATCAGAAAGACCAGCTAGCATAGGGAACCAATAATGCTCAGTAACATCACAAGTTTCATCAGCAGTGACGTCAATAGGTTTCAGAGCACCACCCGGTATAAGGCCCTGAAATGAGAAAAACAAAAAGCGATCACTGCATGTGTGGGTTAGTAGAAATATTTGATTTTTGACACCAATGGCAATCACTGGCTATTGATATTTTTCTGTTCATGCAAAACAAGACTAGCAACTAAGAGGGTATTTGGGTGAGCTTATAAGTTCCTCAAAATATCTTATAAGATGGGTTGAAAGCTTATAAGATGATAAAAAGTGTTTGGTAATTTTTTTTTAAAAAAAATCTTATAAACTCCAAAAATAAGATATTAGGAGCTTATAAGCTCTTTTTAAAAAAAGTAAGGAGTTCCTAACTTATTTTGAACATCTTAACAAGCTCTCTAATTTTAATCCTAGTAATTACAAAATTGATATTACTAGCACCTTATAAGCTTCAAGATATTATTTTATCCAAACATTTTAAGAACTTATTTTTAAAAAAAGATCTAGCATCTTATAAGCTTCAAAAACATCTTATAAGATGTAAGAACTTATAAGACCTTTTAAATAAATCTACCAAACACCCTCTAAATCCAAGAGACAGTTGTAAAGAGTATAAAAACATATGAAGAACCTTGAAAATAACATGCAGTGGATGAAGTCTACAAAATATTTCATATAAACAAATAAAGTTGCACCAGGATACACTTATGAATTTTCTGTTCCACATTGTTTTCTTTTTTTCTCCCTTCCTTCTACAGAATAGGGGTCTTTTCATAGTGGAACATTTGAAAGTTTTCCTATCTGAAAGCATTAGGAGACTGCAAAGACATCTGCCATTCATGATTATCAATCTGTTCAAACATTTTCGACGAAATTTTGAGTAAATGACGTCCAGCAGAAAATGTGAACATCAGCCAAAGCCTTATTTACCCCTAAAGTGAAAAAATGCAAACAAGACAAAAAAAAATAGTACAAAGTACAATTTTTAGTAGATAAATAGAGGTAGGCAATAATCTGCTTATACAGAAGGATTTCAAGCATTTCTTTTATTTGCCTGATCTCACAAAAGCAAGAACGCAGACTTTTATATTGTTAATAGAGACCTATTAATTAGTAATCGTGAACACATCAGTTATTTTATGGCATTAAGGAGAGGAGAAAAAAGGAAATCCGAAAAAATTAACCAAATTAAGACAGATTATGTAGAAAATGACAAAATTGCATTCAAAATTCACTCCTCCCCCGTTCATGACGCCCATATAGACTTAGCAAATGCAGCCATACCATAACATTGCACTTAGAGGTCAGATCAAAAGTTTCATCCATGTCCACAACTTTGCTATATGTCAAGAAAGTAGAGGAAGAATAATAGAAATGCCTATCATGACTATAAAAAAAAATCTTAATAATAAATGAAGAAAAGTAAAGATTTGATAACAAACCTCTGCAAGACGATCCTCGCAAATACGGAGCAGAGCAATGGCTTTCAAACTTATGCGGTGAGAACTTTTGTTATTGGCAAACCCAATTAGGCAGTTAACACAATCCATAAAGCAATCACCAACAACCTGATCGAAGTGTTCCAATACAACTGCACCATTCCTCTGTGTCAGACATAACTTCTTAACAAATTCATGAGAAAGATAGAAATTGAAAGAATTAATTCAAACCTTGTTCCACATTCTCAAATGCACTTTCAACTATGGGTTCCAAGTCATCATCTGCGGCAGCAGTGAAAATCATGAACACACTCCGCCAGCCAGACTTTATGCTTCCAACTTTAGATTTTATCATCTGTTATCCCCACTCAAATATGTTGTTATCAAGCAACAGTAATACTTAAAAAGATGGAAGAACATAATGTCACGCATACATACTTGAACAATGCAATCCACTATAAGCCTTCGAATAGATTCACTTCTGCTGCTTCGAATGAGAACAACAAATGGTTTTAAAATATCATTCTGGAAAGTGAAGTTAGCAAGTTCAGCACGCTCCAAATATTTCATAGCAAGTTGCCGTAGAGAATCTATGGCATACATAGCAACTTTTTCATCAGGATGGCTCCCAGCAAAGATAAAATGATGGGCCAAAACAGACCATATTCTAGCCCAAACCTGAAACAGATCAAATAAACTATAAATATCTAGCCGATATGCCATAAAATTCATCAGTGTCATGCATGCAAAGATTCGCATATCTTTGTCATCAATTATTGTAAAAACACTTGTGTGGGCAGTAAAAGTATCTTCATAAATAGAGTGTAGCTAAGATGACGCTTTTAAGATGCTGTGTGGAAAATTTGGAATGGATATAAAAAGACATGGCTATAGTCATAAGTGGGTAATTGAAGTAAATAAATCATATGAGAACCATCTGTGATGATGCATCCATATTCAACGCAGACCACAAGATGAAACTAAGTAGAAAACTGGAAAAGATATAAAAAGACACTGCTATAGTCATAATTTGTAAGTCAAGTATATAAATCGTAGGAGAACCATCTGTGATGATTCATCCATATTCAACATAGACCACAAGATGAACCCAGTAGAAAATGGAAAACCCAGAAAATTTGGAGTTTGGGGAGTGCCTTGATAGAGCAGAATAGAAAATGATGATCCACATAGCTGACCGCATAAAAGTATATTATAACATATTGTTGAGTTAATTTGACAAAATCTGAAAGATGGATTATTTACAAATGCATATGCCAAAAAACTCGCACTTCTCCACTTATTGTCTTCACATGAATAGACATTTTCAAGTGATCGCATTAAATGGTTTTATTGAGGTGATCAAATATGTCGTGAGGTAAGAGAGTAATGCATGTTGATGTAGAGCATCCGAATTCTAGAGATATGACTGAAAAGGGTGAAGTATTACCCCATATAGAGCTGAATTATTATAAATCAAAGAAATTTAAAAAAAAAATTGAAGGGAGAAAAAGGTGCCAAGCACCCAAGAGAGTAGCAATGGTAAGATGAAAACATTAATGTAATTTTAGCAGGTGAAGAAATTACCATGCGTATACGAGCCATATTGTAATAGCTAATTTCAACAACCTTTTGCAAGCTAAAAACACGAGCTGGAATCTGTTTTAATTCCTCTGCTGACACACTGCACAAAGCAGTGAAAAACTCCACCACTGTTTCACTAGGCAATTTGACACTATTCACAAATATTTGTTCAGTTGGTTTGCCAGCCAGCTCTCTCAGAGATTGAATAGTAGCATCTCTAGATATTTGATTTGATCCTTGCATGATAGTTGCAGTCATAGCAGGCCATGATACTGCATATTCAAGGCGGGAAATGCATTCTAGAATAGCGAACCAAGAGTCTTGAAAGGCATAGATCTCACTATCACATAAAGTAAGTAATGTACGTAGTGCCTCTACATTTTTTCCACGCATATCTCTTGGTGCATGCAAGAAATTATACCTGCAATTCATTTTGAGAAGTATCATGCTTACCAAACTTTTTCTATGCTCAAATTGTATTATGTAAAGAAGCAAGCAGATCCACTCTTGTTATAGAATTGAGTAATGGTATGTCAAATTTTCATGCAGCTTATCATATTTAATCCCTCAATCAAAATCTTTCACCTTCCCTTTTCTCTTTTTTTAACTTCTTACCAAACAATAGAATCTTTCTTCTATAATATAGGAGACATTCTATGACCAAGTACTCGAGATCTCTGCAGTTTCTTGATTTTTTGAATTAGCCAATTTTTACTAATGTATCTAATCATCACTTGGTTACATCAATTATCAACTGATTCTGTACGAAGGAACTTAACTTTTGCGATCAATACTGTGTCCATGCAAAGACTGGCTCACAAGAAGAAAATGTGAGGAATATATTCAAGTGCAGAATGATGGTGTTTCTGTTTAACACTATGAGTAAATAAATCTAGGTATTTCTGGAAGAAATAATATTTTTCTGCATCACAGGTGAAAGTTGAAACTATCAAGTACATAGGCACACTTTTGGCAGCAGCAAGCTGACATAGCAGAGTTGTCAGACACAGTTAACCATTATTCAAAAGCTTTTGTTTTGACAGTCCAGCATGGGAACATAAAAAGGAAACAGAGCATCAAGAAGTCTAATAATAAAGGATTTATCATCTAAGCAGCCCACTGCCAACAGCATTGACCTTGTGCCACATGGTCCAATCATCTGATTACGCACCAAGGACAATTAGGGGAGGTGGCCTTGTGAAAAAAGTGGCTTAAAAATTCTTTTTTCTTTTCTAGTTCCCAAACTAGCATCTTCTGGGTAAGACTTTTATTATTAATAGAACAAATTGACCAACATAGATCAGCAGTTACAGATCACATATGAATAATCACAAATAAATAATATGAGAAAACTCCTCCCTCTAACACAGCACAAAGCTATGTCACTAGCAGAGAGCCACTATACAAGTGAAACATCAGGTAATTTCCATTCCCTACATGGCTACATAGCCACCTACAGTTTTGAGATAAACAAAGAGACATCAGCCCAAAACTTTTGCGTCGCATTAAATGTAAGATCAGCTATTATATAGAATATAGTCTTTCTAGTTGATCATTTCTCCATTTTTAGATATTGAAGCTAGTAAGCTTCAAAGTCAGTTCAGGAAAATTGTTCTACTGCTTAAGCCAACTCAATATTTCTTTCCAGTTACCTCCCTGCTGCCGCTACACTCAAATTTACTATGGGAAATGACCATATTCTGAAGGAAAATTGGCAAGAGAAAGAGGAAAAATTCTTGTGATCCTCAAAATATTCTCAGACTAAACATGGAATGGAGTCACATGCTTGTCTAAACATGCTACTCAAAAAACTGACCCTATGATGTTGAAACTGCATAAAGCTTTTCTTTCTAAAAGTTAATTGACTAAAAAGGGATGGGTTTGACTCTGGAGAACTGAATTTAGAAGAACAGATTCTAGTGAAATTGATTTGATAGAATTTATTCTACGCAAAGATATTTAACCAAAAATGCTACAACATTGCCGCTTCTTTAAAATGCTGTTTGTGTGTGTGTGTGTGTGTGTGTGTGTGTGTGTGTGTGTGTGTGCGTGTGCATTTGAGCAGTCTGAAAGTGATTTTAGTTGGGTTTTGCCAACACTTCTCCGAAATGACTTTTGAGAGTGTGTCACTCCGCATCAAATGTGCACTACTTTATGGATGAATCTTCAAAGAATAACCCACTCTTGGATAAAAAAAATGATCCACATGATAAATCTCATTGCAAACTTTGAGCCAAAAAAAATTTACCCAAAAATAAATATTGCTTCAGTCACACTTTCAAAAGAAACTGTACATACTAAAAGAAATTAAAGCACAATTAAAAATATCAGTACTCCATTAGCATTAATATCCAAATAAATCCAGCTTAACTCATCTCCTTCCGGAGAATATACTTGCAGTAATGAATAAATGAAAGTTTCCTTATCAAATATGAGAAATATGCAAGTGTATATTCACCATCGTCCTTTTGACAGAAATAGAAGATAACACTAATAGAGGACTAGTAATTCTCATAATTCAACAGAATACAGTTCAACAAGAAAAAGCACCACATAGCTTCATTGCACTCTGTCAAATAATTGCCAATAAATGCATCCCAAGATCAGTTCACTAATGATAAATGATACTTCATTCCAAGGAAACATACAATCAATATACTAACTGCTTTTAGCTGTGCAGAATTTGATACTTAAGAGATGACTGCAAACTAATCTTTTAACACAGAATAATGTTAATTTTCATAGGTAAATTTCATCAAACTTCGACCAAATGATATTTGTTTCATTTGATTGATTGTGTTCCCAATGACGACAAACTTCATGAGAGTAATTAACTGAAGCAGAAATCAATGTTCATTGCACCAGTCATCCAATAGAGTTGGAATGTTCATGTTACAAAACTCATACCCATGTTGAAATTGGACTAAGAATATATGGCGGTAAAAGAATAGATGCGCTCAGGGTGTAAGGTTTTTTCATAGAATGATTGATGTAGACTAGCAGAAGGAAAGCTAAATCAAGGAATGATGATCACTAAACTGAAACGATATGTTTTTTCACACGAGTAAATGAAATAAGGCATGACCAATGCACTATCTCATGTTATTAGACAGTAAACTAATGTAAGCTAAGTAACTGATACCATGTTTGTTAGAAACAATTCATGACCATTAGGATAAATTCATAAGAAATCCAAGAAACTTATGACCACTTAAGATGATAGATGATAGAACAGAAATTGAGGCATAACCAATCATCAGTTACAATAAACAAGACAAGTCAGTAGTAAAATAAGAATTACCTTATCAAAGATGTCAAAAAGGCATACCGCATCGTGTCGATTCCAAGAACATGTGTTATGTGTATACCTTCTTTGAATCCTTCCATACAAAGACCAACCCTAGGTTTGTTATCTATTTCACCCATGGTAACAGCAAAAGTAGCAAGTAATGGCCATCCTACAGCTTCAACCATGAAACGAATAAGCTCAATCCTATGCGAAGTGTAAAAGACCCCCCTCTTTCCCCCTTTATCCTTTATTACAGCCTGAATTTGCTTGATAATTGCCTCGTTTTCAGGTTTGGAGTCTGTTGAAGAGCTTCTTTTGGGAAGAGCCAGGTTGAGAATATTGATGAGACCTCTCTCCTCAACTTCCGGCTTTTGCTTACTGTTTTTCAAAATTCCAGCCGGATCATCTTTCATTTTTATCTCCTCCCTTACAATGGAATCATATATCTCCTCCAAGAGTTCCTGAGGAGCAGATTCTTCAGCATCATTCATGGCATTCATGCGTACAAAATCACTTTTGGACATTTTCGGCCACACCATTGGATTATGAGCATCAGTATTCAACATTATAACTGCATAAGCAAGGACATAAGCTGTATCTGCATTCTTGAAGAGACCAGGATTGTCTGCACAGTAGCTGCAAAAGAATAATCCAATGTCAAAATCTGAAAATACTAGCCTTAGCTAACTAATATCATATTGTCTCAGTGTTGGCAAATGCAGGACAGTTTTGGTACCTGTGTCTCAGACTAGCATCTATGGAACCAATAATTGGTTTTATTAGTCATATTATTGGTCACTCACCATTGAAATTTTCAATTTTCAATCTCAATGAGCAGTGCTAGCTCATGTCAATCAGGGTATAGTGACAAATATTAACATCTTCAGTTCTTTACCCCCAACAATCAAAATAATATGCAGTATAGGGAAGGACTTTTGAGAATTTAGCTTGACAGCCAGTCCAGCAGCTGTTTATTTACTGAACCTCTAAAAGCAACCCCACAGCAACGAAATTAAAACATGTGAAAGAGTTTAAAATTTGTGCTCAGTTTGATCAACGAACTGAACTCTCTGCATATGAAGGGACATAAAACTAGTTTTGCTGAGACCGACTTCTCAAATAAAAATAAATCCTCTAGCTATTCCATAGAGGAGGGCCATTCAATTTAATTACTACAGGAAGGTGTGGTTGACATGTTTGCACCTCTCAAGTAATGCACCTTCAGTCTTGAGGATGACTATGACCAAATGCTATCACATATTTCTCATATGCTCTTCTAAGAGTGGAAGATAATCAGGATACTCTGAAAATCAGATGTCTTTCCAATTACTTAAGAGAATATCTCTGTCATGATCCCATCAGGTTCACCACTTAAAACTTTTCGAACATATCTCCAAGCAGTCACTTCAACACTTTCCAACCTTCGTACATCCTATTTGCATAATTCAAAACTTAAGAACCCCATGCCTTCAAGATATCAGTCATCCTGACCACAACCTCCTGCTACCATACTTATAGTAACTGCTACATCACTCGTTTGGTAGAAATTCTAAATTATGCTCCATACTGTCAGAGGCAGGGCTGTCCGCTAGCAGAACTTGACCTGGAGAATACGTCTCCGGAAAACTAAACAAAATCATCCAAGTCATGGAAAGGCTAAACCCCAAACAATCTAGACTAAATTCATGTCAAAATGGAGCAGCGAGTTTACTATGATTATAGAACAATGGGAAAAACAAAGATAACTGGGAGCCGCTTTTCCTTTATTTGCAGGATTTCAGGTAAGACTTTCAGGCATAGCCCATTTTCTATTGTATTTGCAGTGAGGACCCCGCGGAAGTACACATTGCAGCATGGCATAATAACTCAACATCCTCCCCAAAAAATGGATACACATAATAGTATACCCACTCATAGAGGCACCTTCTGGACCAAGGCAATAGCAAACTCACCCTACAGAGGGGCCCAATTCTTGTGTTTAATGTGAAGCTTGGCTTAGGCAAAGCAACCGACAATCTATTCAACTTGAGTATCGGGGCTGATCTCCCTAGGTTTCTATGTCCGATAGCTATATTAGTAGCAAGTTGGGCTATAGATGGGTTCACTTCAACATCAGAGTTATTTTCACACATTTGTACATAGAAAACTAGGCAAGTTGTAGGATTGGGTATTCATGCAATGGCAATGCCATGGTCTCTCATTAGACTGACCGAAAGGCATACAACAAAATGGTGAGGCAGACAGATCAAGCTTTCTATGAGGCTAAGACCACTCTATCCAATAAATGACTCCGAGATGGACGACAATGATGTTTCCGTTGCATCTTTAACACCATCTACCAACAATCTGGTTTTTCTAAGCATAAGTAAAGATGTGTGCTTCAGGTCAAGTGCTATTTTATCCTAAAACTAGAATGATATATGTAACCTCAGCTAACTTCAGCAGCAATTAGGACAGAATGACAGCAGTACTATGATGTAGGTCAAGAGAAATAAGAAGCAAAAAATTATGAAGCAAACCGAGATTAGTGCTAAAGTTAGATACAATACAATGTAGCAAAGCTTTAAGTAGAGGTGGGCATTCAAGTTGGTTTTTTTGGGTCCTGATCCAACTTGAAAGTTTGAGTAGGGATCAAAGTACCCAATCGGGTACCCGACATGAAAACAGAACAAGAAAATTAGTCTTTTAACTTTAATAACCCATCTGTCTTCCTTCGGTCAAGCCTCATCTCATTCCCCCCTTCCTCCCTCCCTCCCTCTCTCTCATATCTTAGGGTTTTCCCTTTCTAGAGGGAGACCGGCGGAATAGAGGCAACAGCTGCAGGGGAAGGGGGGGTGTTTACACAAAGAACTCAAGCTGGATGTTGTATATGGATCTGGAAAAGGAAGGTGGAATGTGCTGGCATGACGGCTATGGAGTGGGGTGGCAGTTAAGTTTTTCTTAGCATTTTTTGAGCGTGTTGTTTGGACCTTGGATGAAGAATAAAATGAACATAGACTGGCACTGAATGATAAGGAAGAAAGCCTTGCCTTGCTGGCCTAATTTGACCATTTCTATATATGTGAATATATATATATATAATATATATAAAACACTCATGGACTCATGGGTGTCGAACAATTCTGGTACCTGAAGCTCGGTTACCCAACCTTTTTCAGATCATTGTTGGGTGGCAAAAAGTGCCAGCTAAATTATCAGGTATCTAACGCAAACTACCAAAACCCACAATACCCAACCTGATGCCCAACACAAACTTTAAGGACTTCTGTATGTCCAGACACCATTGAGTGCTGCTCGTAAGTAGAGAAGGACGGAGTTAAAAATAAATAAAATAAACCATGAATAAAGATTTCCACAGGCAAGTTACCCTTTGGGGGTGGGGGTTTTGACTTGTACTGAACATTCATAGCTTCATTGATGGCAATAATTGTGTATTAGCACAATGTTTTTATATTGCATATCTTTTAAGGAGTTCTCACTACGTTCATCAGCAGGTTTTGTAGAATTTCCAAATTTTACTGAAGGCTCATTTCTGATATGTTACCACCAATTTGGGGAGGGCATAAAAAAGTCGACAAGACTCTCTCTTAGGATTGTATTTCGTGAAGCTTATTCTTCTGTTACAGTCAATTCAAAGGTAAGCATCTTGCCCACAATAAAGAAGAAGTGCTTCAAATTTTTCAAGGTCATTATGTGTTTAGTCCTGGAATATCCAAGTTCTGTCAAGTGTGCATCATCATATTTTACCAGTTAACCATGTTTGAACTCTCATTTCTCTGGTATGAGGCTGGATCATATGCAAGCAAACGCAGCAACACAAAGAACATACCGCTCTGCAAACTTTTCCATTATGCGATCTATCTTCTGAGCTTCCCCCGGAAGTCGAAATCCTTTAAGGAATTCACGAATTGCAATGTCAAACTTCATTCCAGAAAAGTTCATAGAATCCACATATGCATGCATAACAGCAAGGGGGAACTCCTCATGCTGGCCTAAGTAATCCCCAAGCATAGCCTGGAAACTAAATTAGTAAGATTCTATGGAAGCAATAAACCCAGGAAACTATAAATCCAAAGGCAGTATACAATAGCTACCTTGTCTAAATTGGGAGTATTTCGAAGAAACTGAGCAACTGCAGCTGGAGTTTTCTCCACCAACCCACTGGATATTAAATGCTGTATGCCCTTTCCTGGCTGCCGATTGAACTGCACATATTTGAAACAAGTTGAGAGCCCCATAAAAGAGCTCAAACATATATCTGAGAATAAATAGCTAAAAAATTTGATCAAAACCATGCAGCTCATATTATAGAAACAAAAGAATAACATATCCACACACCTCAGAGACAACAGCTTCGATGGTGGATTTATGTGCCTTCAACTTCTCAAAGTTACTTGCTGAATCTTCCCTACTCTTTGATTCATCGAATTCTCTAGATGAAACTTCTTCTTGAAATGATTCCTTGCCATTATTCTGCCTATCTGATTCTCTGTGAGACTTCTCCCAAAGCACTAATGACTTAAGCACATTCACGAGACCCTAAAACATTACAAGTATCAACCAGCCAATTCAAATAGGTGATGCAGAAAAAGTCTAAAAAAGAAGGAATAATAAGGTGTTAAAAGGATAGGCAAAACCAAAGAGATACCTGAAGAGATGATGTTTTAATTGATCCTGTCTGGGATGTGGTAGCAGACTTTGGATCCACACTTAGAGTACCTTGGGCAATTTTGGATAATGTGGAAATCTAAACAAGAAGAGATCATTACAACGAGGAACTTCTAGACATAATATAAAGGAAACATCTTATTTTTCAAGACAAAAGCATACCATTCGTTCAAACAAGTTAGGTGCTTCAAGATCACAATCATAGTTCACATAAAGGTCAACAAGCATCTGAGGATCCTTGCATACTTTCTCCAGCATCCTACCAATTTGGATTAGATGTAAATATCAGTTCCCTACAGTTAGAATTTTAAAGAGCAACACGAGCAGGCAGAGCATTGGACATTTTGTTACACAAATCACTCTGAGCAATCTTCTACGTTGGATGGCAACTGAGAATAAAAATTCAAGCTACCTCATGATATTACATTATGGGTCTATTGGAGAATTAACATTGTTTAAAGGAAAACAACATACCGAAGAACACTTAATTTTTGGTTAAGATCTGAGCCATCCAAAGATCGTAGAACAATCACAGGAAAGAAGATTCCAATTTCAGCCTGGAAAAGGATTAAACATCAGCTTGAAGAAGCAAGTGAAAATCAATTGTTTCTTCTTCTTTTTTAATGTTGACAATCAATTGTTTCTGTGGTTGAAATTATGCTGTTCCATTTCTTATAAGTAGATGAAATAAAATTTTGTAGTCATACCTTGAGACTTTCCCTAAACCGCAACAAAAGAACAGCAAAAACTCCTGTTGCATACTGCAACGGGATAGAAAAAAACGATTAGCACTATAACTGCAACAGATTTTCAGAAGTACTGCAAAAGAATAAATCAAAAGGAAGGATATACCTGAAATATTACAGGAGACTGCGACACTGAAGCTCGTAACAATGTATATGAGAGGTGAGCTTTGATCGAGTCAATAAACTGATAATTTTTTGTGAACGAGTAACTAACACCTTCCAATAAACCCTGCATTTATTATAAATAGCAGTAATATATCATCTTTGTTACAACAAACCATCTCAGAACAACTTTTTGGACCAGAGATCATCAAAGAAGAAGCAAACTATTTCTTCAATTTAATATATCCATCCAGTGCGATTTCAATGTGCAAATGTGCGTCCACAGGAATAAATTTAGAACTGATTAAATTACATACAAAACAAACATAAAAAATTATTTAGTAACTGAGAATCCTCCAGCCACTCCAATCATTGCATCCCACTCAATCAACACCTGAATTCAGGATCAACAATTTATTTACTGTTCTAATTATCTCAATGTAGATATTCAACAAGGAAAGAAAATCATCCTTCACAGTTAGCTACATTTAATGCATGTAGGAACATAATTTCCCAAAGTTAAATACAAAAGTAATTTCACAAAATATATATATATATATATATATGATTTACCAAAAGTAAATTCGGTACTGATGGAGACAAGGACCAGAAATAGATAGAAATGTGATTCATGAAGGAAACAAAGGGAAGAATATGAAGCCTAATTTCTCCTTAAAAAAGTTCCAGTAAAATGTATCAAGTATGCTTAGCAACTGAAGCCAGCAAAACTCAGTCTACCAACAGGTAAATTGACGGAGGCAAGGACAAGGATCTTGGCGAGTGCCAAAAATCATAGTTATTAAGAGCGCAATGCACACTATAGCACAGAGGTCTGTTGGGGCCATAGCGCACAGCGAAATGCGAAGCGCATGTTTTATCGAAATAAAGCGCAATATATGAAAATACTTTTGTATTTTTTATAATATAGCTAATATCAAGAATGCCAATAAATTTTATAGTTATTAAACATATAAACAAGTAAACATTATAAAAAAAAATTAATAATAATAATAATAATAAAAGATAGTTGTTCAACAAACACGAACAAACAAATATAAGTCAAAGTTTCATAACAAATCCAATGTTATAGAACAAATCATACTACGCAATTTTATAGCACTAAACTCTAATATCGGTGAAGCCCAAGAAGCGCATGCCTTGGGCTTTCGGCTATAGCGCAAAAGGCATGCTGAGTCGCACGCTTTAGTGAAATCCACAATGCATAGAGCTGCGAAGCGCAAGGGCTGCACCTTGCTGTGCTATGCACTATAGTGCATGAGGTGTGCGCTTTTCACAATTATGCACAAAATCTTGAAAACATGAATTGAAACATAGAAAAAGAAACCAGTTGCAGGCAAGAATCAGTACTGAGAGAAATATGATATCCAGAAAATGCACCAGAACCCTTGTTCTGCAAAAACACAATAAAAAAGCACCATCTCATAACAAGTACAAATGAAAATATAGGTCATTCGAAGTTCTGGTTTGTCTATTTATGTTAAGGGCACATGCCCATTTTTAAAGAAACTTGTCAGTAGGATAATTCAATCTTCAATTGATAGCGAAATAGTGTAATCATAGCTTTCCCTACACACAACTAAACAGAGACAAAAAGTTAGCAGATTCAAGCATATGGTTCCTTGCAATGTAAACATCAATGCAAACACTAAAACATTGAATAAGGTGAAACTAAG
The DNA here is from genome assembly GCA_018894105.1 of Jacaranda mimosifolia. NCBI lineage: Eukaryota > Viridiplantae > Streptophyta > Magnoliopsida > Lamiales > Bignoniaceae > Jacaranda > Jacaranda mimosifolia. Next base: position 38,608,931 of record CM032117.1, on the reverse strand, counting down.
AAGAGTTTTTCCATTCAAACCACAAAACAATCTTCTGATATGCAGAAAGATTCCAAAAACTAACCTGCAGAAGCTCCAAAGACAGAATGCGGGTTTTGGTGGTAACTTCATCATTATCCTCCTTCATACCCATCTGCAAACACATTATATGATCAGATCAATCTGGTGGCACAGAGAAAAACTTTGACCTAGAATGTAAAAAAGATGCTAGAGGTACAAACCTTACAGAGAGTACGGAGAAGAAGTAAAGCATCGCGATGTCCAACACTCATGTTCTCTAGGCCAACCTCTCTAGAAGAATTAGCAATTTAAAGTTTTAAAAGTCATATACAAATAAAATAAGTAACAGAATGTGATACTCTAAGTCAAATTTCTCAGAAGATGAAGGAAATGAACTCCAAAGCTTTGATCCCTCCATTTCCCTATTTGAGTGTATGTGCAGAGTGCACGTACCACAATGAAGCTTGTGTGTGATTCTTTTAGAACTATAAAACCCCAACCTTTGTACTGTAGCCATACCTTGTGACCTTTCCTCCATCTTCAAGATCCACAGCCTTCTCAAGAACAGCCTCTAAACCCTATATATAAAGAGTTTTGCCCCAAATTATCAGATATCAAGTAGGCAAATCTTAAAGAACCTCAGAGACTGCAAGCATATAAAAAATTTGGTAAAAGGAAAAGAGACAGAGGCAAAGCAAGTGCTCAAATTGACAGGGCCCTGGCAATATAAGTACCAGTGTACCTTTATGTCATTGCCACCAACAAGACTATGAATTTCTTTAACAGAAGCAAGAGATGTATTATTTATCTGCTTGGCGGTTAATGCTTCACCCAAAGTCATACTTGGCTCATTACGATCACTGGATGACACTTCTTCAACCATTGGATTCGACCCATTCTCTAAGTGTGCTTCTGTGGGCTCAAGAGAATTGGAAGAGACCTGAACCACAAGAGAGTAATTCCTTACTGTATATTTATAAATACTCTCCATCCATCTAATCCATCATGCAACAAAGAAAGATCCAGAAGCAAATTCGATCACATACCACATCTGTTTCCATCCGTCTAAAAATGATGCTAAGCATTTGCGTGAGCATGGCTTTTGATGTTGCTTGGTTTATAGGACTCTTGCTAAACATTTAAAAAATTGTTTACAATCACTAGATAATGTATAGATCATATTGATAATGGCACTGTTTCAAAGCATACCTATTAAGAGCAATATTATAGCACACCCTGATGACTCCGAGCAAAGGTTCCCCATGAACTGCATGAAAATAGATCCAAGTGGGTATAACTAATCATCGGAACATTTAAATATTAAATCCTAATTATTAATACTAGATTAAGAGTTTCATTAGCTGGACTAAACTGTAAAAAGATCTTTGTACTGGAGATCAAGCATAGGAGACAAAGTGGGTCATTCATCTAGTGATGAACAGGGGACTAAAATTTCCCAATCAGAGATGTCAAGAAATGGAGAATCAAATCATTTTGAGGCCTTGGTTCAGAACATCTGGATTGTGTTGTTGAGATGGAAAGCTTTAACAATATTGTAAAGATACAAATAGCAAATGCAGTATTCAAGCATCATATGCCATATGTTATGAGAGATCCATAAATTGTGGGAAAACATCTACAATCAGCTAATACCATTTAACAAAGTGATGAAATTCAAGTTGTAGAACCCATTGATGAAGTAGATCTTTGTATGGTCCACAAGCTAAGAGGTTTTGGCCCCTTCTCACAAAAAGTTCAAAACTATCACTAGGAAGTAGAGGAAAAATGAGGCCCAAAATAGAAGTAAGGCAATGTGTCCAGAGTCGTGCAGGGCTATCGAGAAAGAGTGAGCAGATTGGTAATCTTAGTAGGTTTAGTTAGAGGCTGGCAAAGATTACTAAGGTGATCTTAGGTCCAGAAGTTTTAGTGATAGCACAGAGTAGATTGAGAGAGATATCAATCACTGTAGGATGGAAATAGGAAGAAGACAATAATAAGGAGAGCTCATGTAAGGAGAATGGACTAAGAACAAGAACATGCAAGATTTGAAGGTGAAAGAATCAGCCAATGACGGATATCATTTCTCTTTTTCGAACAGACTCAAGTAAACGTTTTGATCTCTTCCATCTTCATACATAGACGAGCTCATCAAAGAGGTTTCCATATGAACTCCAAAGACTAGGTAAGTCTCTACCATATTTACAGACTTGTTAGCATGTTTCAATTCCTTTTTCCTATTCCACACAGCTTTTATTATGCAAAAACTCCAATTTGTCTATGCCCTATGGATAGAAAAATCCTGTTATAGCAAGAGGAGGTTTCAAACAAATTGGTTATTAAAAGCACATAGTACTAACACCACATATTGAGAGAATAGAACAACACAGTAAAATTGCTGCACAAAAAACAGTTGACAAACGTTTCATAGTTAAGTTCATGCTCAATTTTCCAGAAATATGTGATAAAACAAGGTAAGATGATAGCAATAGAAGAAAACATATGATACTAAGGACATTTGGACAATAAACATGACGTACCTCGCATCTTTGTTGACGCTACAGCAGTAAGAAGCACTTTCAATACTTGAAGAGTAGTACTGCATTTTATTTCCTCAAGGTTACTCTCAGGAATGCCAAAGATGCAGAAAAGCATCAATTTAAATCTGCCACTAAAATGTACCTGTCAGGTGATGAATTATCCACAGAACTGCAGACCATGTTGAGGATGTCTGAAAATAATTGTGCATTTTTCCCACCATCAAGGCCTGGATCACCCTCTAGATGATTGTACTCAATGAGTTTCTGCATTGAGAAAGAAAAGAAAAGGAAGATAAAGATTTAATCAGCCTCCACAAAACTTGAGATTCTTCCGTGAGAAATTTTCTAGCTGCATAAGAATGTTGGAATGCACAGTGCATGATGTTTATGAATCAAGAAGATGGAATCTGAGAAGGGATCAATTTATTTTCCTTTTCATTTTTTTTTCGAGTAAAATGTGACACAACATGCCTAGAAATGGAATACAAAAGGGTTTACAGTGAAGTAAAGAAAATATGAGTAACCCACATCAACCACAAAATATCAACTTTTATGTTGGCAAGTGCTAAGAGTGTATTTACCCTAACTTCGAAAGGAAGTTTCTAAAATTCAACATGATGAACAGTATGAGACCTACATGAAGACAATCCAGTGCAAGCTCCACAACTTTTATGTTTTTTGTTTCAAAGGCAAGCCTAAGCGGATTGAGGACAAGCTCAGCCTCAGCTCCCCCTAAAGTATGGCCTGCATTTGCCAAGAAGGATGTGATCGATTCACTACTTCTTGTAGGCCTTCCCGTAGGTTCTACCTCAGCAGGAGATGGCGCTCTAATTGAAGAATCAGCTCCTATCTCATTTTCCTCAGCTCCAGCATCAGGCTCAGATGAACTGCTAAACGAATTTGTCACAAAGAGTCAAAACCATGTGTAGGCAGATATAAAGAAACCAGAATACTGTAAAACGAGGAGAAATATCCATCAGGAACACTGATTCTTTTTCAGTAAAATAAAATAAATCCAGGAAATATAAGCCTTAAGATCATTGACCAAATAGTCATGACATTGTAGATCAAAAGATTGCATCTAGATTACTAGACCACCGCCTAGGTGCTCGTATAGTGTGGAGGATCTACGCCAACTCCATTAGAACACATTTATCCTCATTTCATCTACCCACAATTTTTCTGGCACAAGGACAAATACCCAGTGATCTGCAGTGAAAACAATCAGCTCTGAAGTCTGATTTTATTGACCTAACAATTAATTTAATGTATTTAGAACTTCATGCACATTTGGCATCAGTAATGGCCTGAAGGCACACGGTAGACACCAAACCAACCATCCTCCTGATTCATAACATGCAATGTTTTATAACCTTTTAGTTCGATTCTAACACATTCACACTCACAGAGAGACAGACAAGCAGGTAGACATAGCACATATATACACACACACAGATATTTTGAGACATCCAAGGGTTTTCCTAACACTAAGAAAACAAAAGGAAAGTAATTATAATTTATATCTAAACACATCATCTTGGATACCGACTTGAATATATATTACATCAAGTTTATATGGTTTTCCCATAAGTATATGTTCATTTTTTCTATTAATCTAATAACTGTTTCATGGTTTACATGCTCCGACCATGAATTTTTTTCATCTAATTCTCTTGCACTCTAATTCTGATTCGTCTCCCATATTGCCAATTGATTGCTTAGTTCCCCTCTGTGGATATTTCTTGTCACTTCTATGAAGCAAATATGCATGTATGGACGTAAGGAAAGAGCACTGAAACTAATAAAATCTCACTGTGGTGAAAACACCTTTGATTTGAAGCAGCTGATAAGGCTTCCTCAGTCTCACCAATGTTCGACTGCTGATTCAAGTCCTTTCCACTATCTGAAATGTCAAAGCACATTAAATATGTCCATTAATTCTAGAAGTGCAAATTGACATCAAAAGGAAGATAAAACATGAAAACTATTTCATCTCAAACAGCTAACTAAACATACAGTCAACTAAAAGCAAAGAAATATTGAATAAAGCATCACCACAAACAAACTCCCCCATGTATGTCATCTGCATGTTTTTATCCCTCCTCCCTACTTGCTAACCCCAATGACCATCTATTCACAGATAAAGCACCAAAAAGGCAGTGCATAAATAGAAATGAAGATCACGAAACAGAAAACGCATTGATGAAGATGGTTTAAATAACACCCAAAGCCAACCCCCCCCCCCCAAACACAAAAAAAAAAAAAAAAAAATTGACGCAGGAAATCAGAGACAAAATGGACAAGGAAAGGAAAAGATAAGTCATACTTCCTCCATTAATTAACTTGTTCTTCCTTCCATACATGATGAAACTCTCAAGTCTCAAAATCTCAAAATAAATAACTGTGGGACCTTCACATCTGGTTCTCTGCCCAACTCTGTGTCCCACCTTGTCAAAGACACATATCCATGTCTTGAATTTATCCTTCCTGAAGAATTCAAAGTATTTTTTTTTCCCAGTTATCAAAGATCACAAATCCATCTCTCACATTTATCTTAGCTAGCCTCTTTAAATAGACTTGTCTTGAACTTCCCACGAAAGATACAAGCCCTTACTTCATAGAATTTGAGTCTCACTAGAAGGTCAACCGAAATAATTATGCAACCATGTTGCGAAGCCCTCTTCCAATATATATATATATATATATGTGTGTGTGTGTGTGTGTGTGTGTTTGGGGGGGGGGGGGGGGGGGGGGGGAAGGAAGGAAGACAGTAAAATAGCACAACATTGTAGCCATCTCTTCAAAATCATACGGATTCTGTCCAAAAGAAGATATACATAATCTCTTATTTTACCCTATCAGTTATATTTATCAGACACTATCAACTATTCCAGATGTTCACAAAGGTAGTGCTCAAGCCAATGAATCCTTATAAAGTTTCCCATAGAACCATGGTAGATCAGATTAATACCATATTTAGAGGTTAAAGGCTCTGCTATAAGAATCTTGAAAGTAGTAGTCATAATGTTGCAGAAAATAAAAGTTTTGCCTTCCGTAGTTGTTGAATATTAAGGCATTCGCATGAGTGAAGTAACTTAAATGGTAGAAACCTAAATTTTTCTTAAACATTGTTTGGTTTATGGTTCACAGGTTAACCAACTCTGGAATTTGAGGTAATGCATGTAGTAGTCATGTATGACAGAAGCAAAATCACATCAGTATTCATGTGTATAGTGTACTTAAAGCATACATTTATGACACAGACTCACTGGGGGTACGCAGGCCCGAAACACATTTTTCAATAGCACTACCGAGAGAACTCAAGCACAAAGAAAATTACAATCAATAAATCAGGCTCCATACAGTTGTCCCTCCGACCCTTTTAATCCAAAAAATAAACTAAACAACAATCACACCCAGATTAGAATTGCATTTGAAATTCCTGAGCAAAAGATCTAGGTTCTGCATAGGAGTGTACCTAAATAAGCCTGAATAGCAGACTGGAGACCAGTGTATTTCCTGTTAACACACTCTTTGAGCATCGACTCAAATGCTCGGGTCACAAACCCTCCTGCCGCAGCCCCCGCCATTTCTTCTCCCAAACTCAGCTCAACTCAATTTCCCGGCAACAACAAACAAGAGAGAGAGATACTGTAAAAAATTTTCGGTGGGATCAGGCTGGATCAGGAGCAGAGAGAGAAACAAACGTCAGTGAGTTAATTAATTTGAGATCTTGAATTTGAACGAAGGAAGTGAAGGAAGGTACTAGGGAAAGAATTGATTTCACCTTGTTTTCTTTCACGAAATGAGGATTGTAAAATCCTATAGTTAGAGAAAATTAGAGATCTGCCATCGACGAATAAAGTGAGGGAAGGGTGAGTCGAGAATTTTGTGCCGTGAAAGCGCCTTTTGTGTTAGATTCATACTGCGACGAAATATGGAAACTCGTGTTCATTCAGGGTTGGATTTGGCTTTGATTTGATTTGGGTCGCTTACGAGTTTCGAATTTAGTTAACTGGGTCCCCTAACCAGCCCAAATATGTTTTCTAATATTTTATTTTGATTTTCATTCGAAAATATCTTTAATTTTTTTATTTTGAGTACTGATTTTCGTGAGAAAATAAAAATATGATTTAATTCTTTGAAACAATGTAATTGAAAACAATATTTTAATGTTCCAATATCAAATACTTTAAAATAATATTAAGGGTGAATTACGGCTACCCCTGAGTTTTGGTGTAATTATAAAAAAATCCTCATTGTTTTGAAAATTACAAATACCCCCTAAACTTTGGGACCTAAATGTAATGCTAACGGAAAGTGTAAAATAACCAAAATGCCCTTCCATTAAAAATTTAAAAAACAAAAGAAAATTGATTAGAAATATCAAAAGATAAAAATACCCTTGGATCTATTTGTAATATTTTTGAATTTACGAGGGTTTATTTGATATATTTTTATCACCTTCAATTTCCGCCGGACCACCGCCGCTTCCCACCGAACAGCCATCATGCACCTCCACCGGAACTGGGTTTTGCTGCCGCCAGAAGGTGCACCTTGTTGCGCTTTATCAAACCCCCAAATCAATTTCAACTTTCTCCTTCACTTCGTTGGCCAATTTCAAGCAAAACTGCTCAACTCCACCATGTGCCTCTACCTTCCATTCTCCTTCTCCGTTGGTCAAATCACAAAATTGAAACCACCATTACACTCCTCTCATCGAGTCCATCAAAACTCACTCCTTGTTTATGAGTTTCCGTTGCTGGAACTAAACAACCTGTCACCACCGCCGTGAGGCTTTGTTCGGAGCTTAATTTCCGGCGAGTCGCTGGTTGTTTCTAGGCCAATTTCCTTGTGACGAGAGAAAGAGAGTTGTTAGCTTGGTTGCTAGTTTTTCCAACGCCAGAGAGGTGCTGGTTGGAGAGGATGGTGACGGTAAGCATGGAAGAATTTGATACAATATGAGGGCTCTTGTGTATATATTTTTCAACTCTCTAAAATTGTAATTTCCACCCCAATACTTCCTCTCAGATTTCAATTGAATCCTTTTAACTCTTTGAGTGCCTCACATTGACCACAAATTTTTTTTCCTCAATTTCAATTAAGTCCTCAAACTAGTTAATGACTCTATTGACCTGATTGATCAAAATTAATTTTGTTGACCACCAAAATTTTCATAATTCTTACAATCAAGTCCTTTCTTATTCGTGTTTTGAGCCCCAAAATTTTTGTCGAATAAATATTTTAATTTTTAAATCTTACTTTCTAAAATGCCAAATCTAAGGGTGTTACATGTCATTATTATTTTTTAATTTTAAAAATTATTAAAAATATATTATCATGATAGATTTAATTTATTTTAGTTTTTTACTTATTTTACTTTTTAGTTAAATTGAATTGAATTCAATTAAAATATTATATATATATTACTATTTTAATATTATCAGATAATTTTAATAATCTAAATATATATTTAACATAACTAATATGTTATATTTTAATGATATAAATTTAATTAAATTATTTTAGATATGCTTATTATTTTTAATACTATTGAATATATCATTTCAATTATTAAAATTATATGTTCAAGATGATAGATTTGATTTATATTTTTAATTTTTCTTACTTATTAAATTCAATTGAATATAATTAAATTATCTTAAATACATTTACTATTTTAAATTCACCCTAGATTCTTCTTTGTTTTATTACATTTAAGACCTCAAACAAAAAAAAAAAAAAACAAATACACCCGTAACCAATTAAAAATCTTACAATACCATCCCTGAGGGTATTTTTGTCAGCTAAAAAAAGTCAAACCAAGTCAAAGATGCCATCAGTTAGCCTAAGGGTATTTTTGGAATTTTACCCAATTTTTTTAACGGATGTACAGTAAAACCCTAACGGCTAGGCTGAAATATTGGATGGCAATTAAGTTCAGGGGGGTATTTATAATTTTCAAAACAATGAGGGTTTTTTTGTAATTACACCAAACCTTAGGGGGGTAGCCATAATTCACCCTAATATTAATAAATGTTATTACTTAACTTATTGTGTCTCATTACCTATTTTATATCTTACCAATTTAATGCAGCTGAAATAAAAAATTATTATTAAATTTAATACGACCTATTAAGAGATTATTATTTAAATAGTTAATGAATTCAATTATTTTTAAATTAATAAGTATTTTAGGTTTGAAAATAATAGTTATAGACATGATAATGGAAAAATGAAATGAGATACACAATCGTATTTTCTATTTCAAAATAGTGTATAATTAAAAATGATTGTTTTATATCACAACCAATCATCCTCTTAACCATTCATTTTCTTCAGGTTCATGGAGGAACCCATTCTATATTGTTAAAAAGATGAGTTTGGATTATGTCAAGAGGTGAGCTATGTTGCCATAATGGAACACAATTTTGTTAATCAAGAGTGTGATTTAGGGAATATGGCTTCTTTTGGGAAGGTATTGTTAATTGTTAGCCCCTTAAGACGGTAAGTGTTACCAACATTGTAGATTGGGCATAATGGTGCAATTTAGTGCAACATGGTGTGGCACTTTGCTATGAGTAAATGTTAGGCGATGAGGAACTAATCCATGGTGCAGTTTGGACCATTCTGCGCGTCATGCGCTAAGATTGTGGGCAAATTGTGCCACAAGTGATGGGCACCAATAAGACGGCGTGTGTGGGGGGCAATGCATCGTGCACAATTGCACAATATTAGATGGGACAGCATGAAACACTTGCGCAAGACTAAGATAAGTGCACACGGGAACTAAGATTAGTGCATGTGAGACAAGAAACAGGACTTGTGTGTGCAACTAGACAGGCAGCGCATGTAGCAAGGCCAACGTGTTATAGTATAGTTGGATGCACGCTTGGATGGATGACCTGGTAGATAACTTGGTGCACATATGGTTGACACTTGGTAAGCTAGTGGGATGATGGTTAACAAGAACAAGTGGGCAAGCGATTGGCACACGATTAAGCGCTTGGACAAGAAAGTGGACAGTTGAGGTCCGGCTTATTCGAATGACCTCTGGGACTTTTGGCATTGTAGTCTGCACTCCAGTAAACCACTAGCAGACCTTGCAGCTTGTTAGTTTAGGCCCTCCACATGTTAGCTTTTGATAGGATTACTTCTAATAGTTGAGGGGTGTACACTGCCAGCAGTTGTTATACATATATATTAGCCAAAGACCTCACAATCTATATAGTGTGTTAGAATTTGGAGGTAGACGTTTTATGTGAAGGCATTAACAACTGCTTTGTATTGAGATTATGGGAATTATTACAAGGTTGGATTGTTTCCCATAACTTGTTGTGTGGTTTACATTTCGTTGTATATGCTTGTTATTTTGCTTATTACCTTACTTAAATAAATATTGCATAATTCTAACATAGGCACAAGACAAGGTGCTTGGGCAGATTAACTAGCCTCTTGCGTAGCTAAGCTACACAGCGAGCAAGAAAAACTTGGTGAAAATTCTAAGCTAAAAAAGCCCATGTGATAGTAACTAACGTATACATTCTAAATTATTCCCTCTTCATTCTCATTAATTACTTTTATTCCCACAGATAACATAGCTATCGAGCTCGAGAACCACTTGTTTAAGTTGCATAGTCTTGACATTTTGGTCATAAGAGTCATCCAAGGAACACTATTCCTAAAAATAATAATTGGCTTGAGCAAATCAAGTTGCATCTGATAAAATTTATAGAGAACTCTCATAAGATAGAGTCCAAATTAGAGAAGCTAAGAAAACAAAAACGGAAAATTGTATAGGTAAAAAGGAAAATATCTATCTGATATACAAATAAATAACAAATGGAACATACCCTAACCAAAAGAATGTGTCATATATGAAGAAGACAAATCTAAGATTACTTTTGTTGCATCTACATGATTAGGAGTTCAAAATGATGTGTTTTGGACTCACTTATGCACTTGAAGCATCGTACTGTCTCACAAAAGAGAATTTAATAGAGTATTTAAGAAGTTTCATAAATGATTATTTGATGATATACTTGTGGGGATTTTGACACATATAAGAGAAATTTGCAGTTAGGTTTTGAGAAGTTAATAGAGCACCAAAACTATTTGCCACAAAGATGACTAAATGCTTATTTGCTCAGCAACATATTGATTATCTAGGACATATCATTTTTGTAGATGGGGTAATAGCAAATCCCTTAAATGTTCAGTGCATAAAGAACTGATCCACGCCAAAATCATTTAAAACCTTATAAGTATTTCTTAATCTTATGAGATACTACAGAAAATTTATATGATTCTATAAGGTGCTAGATAAAATTACTGGAGAAAGGTAAGTTTTATTGGAATTATCAAACTAAAGAGTCTTTCTCAAAGGAATTATAAAATGTTGGCTTCTCTAACAATTGCTTTACCAAACTATGGAAAGACTTTTTTACTAGAAATATATGTTTGGTTTAGAAGTATAAATGGAGCCTATGTTGATGCGTTACAACCATCATATTGCTTACGTAAGTAAAGCATTAGGTCCAAGGAGCTTGGGTTCATCAATCAGCGAAAAAGAATTCTTGGCTCTCTTAACTATTTTTGCAAAATAAAGGCATTATGTAGTTGTCATATAGCTCATTATTATAAAAACATATCACTAAAGCCCTAAATATTTGTTGAAGTAGAAAATCACTATGTCATTACAATAGAAGTACTTGATGAACTCTTACGAGATAATTATAGCATTGAGTATAAAAGGGAAATCGACAATTTAGCAGCTAATGCATAATCTAGGATAGGCAAGGGAAAAGATTCAATGCAAAAAAGGGGGACTATAAATGTCATTCAACAATGATTGTATAACCTCATGCAATCAAATAGTTACAAGTATCTTCTTATAAGGGTAATTTTGTAATTAAAGAAGTTATTAATACTTTTATCTCAAGGCCACAAATGTTTCAATATTTTCATACTAGGGAAGGGGGTTAAGGTTTAACAAAAACTATAGGTAGCCTTAAATATTGATCTTATGGCGCAATTGATAAAATCCATACATGTTTCCTCTATTAGATGCATTTGTGAGGTTAGAGACATCTATACAAGTTACAACAATCTTTTCTTCGCCTGGAAAGGTTCATGAGTTTGTGCCAAGTGTTAAGTTAGAAATGTATCATTTTGCAATAATGTATATATTGTGCCCTAATTTGACAGTTAGATGTAGAAATTCAAAATAAACAAAAATCAAATATAAAATGACATAACACAATAGTATGTGATGCACCTTGGTTTCAATTTGATGTCGCGTGTCCCTTGTGCAAAGAGAAATTGAATTCCACTAGGTTACACATTTGAGGAGTATATAGATGTTTTGATTCAAATCTCAATTTCACAACTTCCATCTCTCTCATTGCATTTAATCACTTAAAAATCAAACCTAATTATAAATTAAAGTGTTTCCCCCACGCTCAAAAATTGATCTCATATCAAAACATACCTTATGTGTCTAGGTTAAGTTTTTCTCATAAAAAACTGCACAAATAGTAGGATATTTTCAACTTCACCTAGAGAATCTATACCTAGGGTTGCGAAGCTCAAACCTTCTGTTTGATAGACTTCTCTTTTTATTTCAAAATCAAAGCACATCAGCATTCTCTACCTTATACTTTCGAAACCTCTTCTCATCCCACAAAGGGACACTTGTCTAAGATTGCAAACCTCAATGAAATCAAAACAATGCTCAAATTTGTTGCATGAATAGAATTTATTACTATATCAATAAGATTATCCTATGTCCCAAACTTTTCGATCGAAATAAGACTTGGGGCACTTTTTCAAATCATAATTTTTTTACACTCAAGCCTGTAGGGCACTTTTTCAAATTATGAAGAGATCTTCTCAAAAGGCAAACCTAATCTTCCTTGTTTAGAACAATAAACCCCTCTGATTAATATATACATATCTGCTCAATATTATTACACATGTGTAGGCAACCTAATCAGCTAATATGACAAGATATCGGCTAATAATTACCTAGGTGCCGGTTATTTATACCTGCTCATCTCCTAATGCCAATTAATAGTAGGCACCCATAAGCGCTTTCAAAATTCAAAATTCCTGCCAAAGAATAGTCAACGTTCGAACATTTCACGTTGATAGCAATGATTGAGCTCAACACTTAAAATATTCCACCTAGCTCGAGTTCTGCAAACTAGGAACTAGATTATTTCTCAATCAAACCATAGCATAACTAAGTTTACACTAAGAAGTTAGGGAGACTCATGATATGGACAAGGTTGATAGGATTCGACCTCCACTGAACTAGGCAAAAGCCTAACCTAATTGTCTAAGGACAGAGACTCAACTCGGAGGTACTTTTATACTTGAACACATCTACCTAAGTTGACTGCGCGAGAAACCCAACCTCATGTAAGCGATAGTCATCACCAGCTACAAAGAAGATTACAAGCAATGAGGCGGGCTTGGCCCTTTCAACTTTATGAAGTTGAGAAATATCAGTTCCTTAAGTACGACGGTATGCATTCCCCATTTATGCTTAACATCTCCACATTAAATGCAATGAACTAACATTTTATTTGCATTAAATGCATTGCCAATCCATCACCACTGTATTAAATATAGAAGATTTACCACCATATTTCGAGCCGACCAAAAGCATATTGATTAACATGTACAAAAAGATCTCTAATACCTCTACAAGCACGTCAAATCACACTGATCAGTAGGGACCAAATGGTCATTTTGACCTCTCCTTTTACAAGCTAGGTCCTAACTATAAATACACATATTTTATAGGGATTTTAGGTACACACATATATTCTTCTGCCTTTATTCTATTGATTTAGCCTTTTATTATACTTGACCTAACTTAGGCATTGAGGAGTTTTAGTCGAGGACCACATTAGCAAGCCTAATGTGCTTTCTTTTGGTTATTGAACTCGACTTGAGCCACTATTGTTTAATAACTTAGGAGCTCCCCTTAAGTCGACCAGAATTAGCATTTCTCCATCTCATTCACCCCATTAGAAGGATAACATCAACCCCGATGCCAAAAATTAAGCATTGCAGCCCTCGGACCTTCTGTGCACTAATTCCCCTTTTCTTTTGAAATCCAAAAATCACATCATCCTAACACGTGCTTTGTCCTAGTTTATTTTAGTGTCTACTAGTATTGAAGCAAGCATGTAGTCACAATGCAGAGATTTCATATAGCAGTTACTATAGTTAGAAATGGACGACAAAATTCTAGTAGTTGTGAATAGATTCACAAAGTATGCTCACTCCTTTGCACTACCACACCCTTTGCCAACCTCTAAAATAACTATATCCATTTAGATGGGGTATACAAGCTTCACAACATACATTTTACAGTAACCACAAATATGACAAAATTCTTGTGGGTATTTTTGGAAATGGCTTCTGACTTAATTTAGGGTAACACACTTTATAAACTTAGCAAGCATCTATAGTCAGATGGTTAGTCTAAAAGAGTGAAATAATACATTGAAAATTATCTTAGATGCATGAGTATTGAATAATAAGCAATGGATTAGATGGCTTCCATTTGTAGAGTGGACATAACGTGTTATTTAAATCACTCATTTTGGAAGCACTTTATGAAGAGAAGCCCAACAATTTTAGTATTAGGTAATTCAAACCTTTAATAGTAGTTCGAGTAGAAGGAATCATGTTGTTAAAGCAGTTTGTGTTGAATAATTGAGAAAGGATTTAGGAAAATAGAAAAAAAGGATAAATTGAAGGAAGGTCATGAAATAATAAGGAAAGATGAGAAGTGGGAGGGAATTTGAGGTAAGAGATTTGATTTATCTCAAACTCCAAACTTATATGCAAATTTCTTTGAGAAAAACTGTATTATAGAAGCTCAGTTCCAAAATTTCGTGGTCCTTTTCTTATCATTAAAAGGAGTTTCAATTGCATATAAGTTCAAGTTACTTGACAAGACTTGAGTACATCATGCTTTCTATATATCCTTATAAGAAGTTTCAATCCTAGTGTTGCAGTTGCTGAAACTTTTTCTTGGTTAGATGACCATACATAGATTTTGCTAGTCCCAATGGCTATTTTGGTAAGGTGAATGTTGAAGCACCATAATGTTGTTATACCATATTTGTTTATATAATGGGCAAACTATTAGAGTAGTGCCTAGCAGGCTACTAAGATTGATATGTAAAGTACTATTGTAAATACTTTTATATTCAACTAATACACAATTCATTGGCCATCTTCATCTTATGTGCTTTATATTATTACTTAAACTATACATTTGATTGAAGCTCTTAGCTAATGCGTGGCTATGGGACACAGTCACACATATGATGGTGTTCATAAAATATATCTCTATACCCTTGATATTAAAATCATTTTAAGTTTCAGAATCTGTTGAGATAAGGACATCGATAGATTCAAATAAACTTTACACTATAATACATGCTCCAATAGTTGAAGAAAGTCTCATTTTATGAGTGATCAGTATAGGGACACTTGGAATAGGTTTAAGATATACTAAAACTAAGTGAGAAGTACAACATTTACATCCAATTGTAAGGAGGGGCCTTCCAACATAAGACCAAGTGAGAATCTTGATAAGCTAAGCAAATTACATAGAAAATTACAAAAATCATTCAAAGAATAAGCAAACTAAACAATACGTCAATTTGCTATATCTATACATGATTCTATGCAAAATAGATATGAAAGAGTAGGCCTAGTCTAACAAACAAAATGAGAGTACAACATATTTGCCAAGTGTCCAAGAAGGTGAGTCTAGCAGCAGCAACCATGTGGAATGAGGAATTGAAACAAGTTTATAGCGTGCACAATTTGAATTTGTTGACTTTCTTCAGCAATTTGAACAGCAGACCAATTAACTTGCATGGCAAAATAGAAACCAGATGAAGCAAAACCAAATTCATAGCTAGAAATCCCTTCTGATAGTATGTGACCGCAACAAACTAAGATGAAAATTAACATGATGTAAACGCAATAATCAGCCGGGTTTTATAAATCCTAACCACTATTCAAGTACCAAAACTCACAATCCAAGACCTAAGATGAGTGTAGCATTTTGTACAAAATAGCTTCTTAACAAAAAGCATCATCAGGATATAAAGACACATTAGACAGCAACCGTACAGTACAAGATAGACTGTGCAATGTGTCTTGAAGTGTTTTGGAGTCCTAAAAAAAGACCCACCCATGCCAACTTATCAAAACAAATAGCTAAAAATGGACCATAACTAGAATTCAAAAACATATTAGAAAAAGACAGCAGCAGCACACTAAACATCTATTTTAACTTGAGATAAGGCTAGTTAAGCTCTTCCATTCTAATAATGGTCTTAACCTCTCTTGGGAGTTGCTGAGGTTTAAGGATAGATTTCTAGAGTGCTTAACAAGCCTTTTTAGCAATTAGATCTGCAGCGGAATCGCCTTCTCTATAGATGTGAATGAATAAAACATTGAGTAGCTGAACATAGTCTCTGATCTTTCTAATTAAATGATCAAGTCTCCATTAGTGTTGTTGGTTGTAGTTGATCCAATGGATTACAACCTAGTCATCACTCTCAACAATGATATTCTTGATTTCTTTCTCTACGCATAACTCAAGACCTCTAAAAACAACAACTAGCTAAGCTTGGATATTAGATGATTTTCCCAAGGGTTGAATGAATGCAAACATGACCTAAGAATCACTATTCCTCAAAATACCTCTAGCAACTACTAAACCCAGGTTTTTCTGTGAAGTGCCATCAGTATTTAGCTTGAACAGCTAGTAGGTGGAGATGACCATTACACTAGTTTGCTGGAAGGATGTTATGTTGAGGGAATGTTATCTTGAAAAGTGCAGCATTAGATAAGTCATTTTTTCCAGTCGCTAGGCTTAAAGAGACATGCTTTGTGTGCAATGGTTATGTGTTACTGAATCATCCAAATCACGGCTTACGCCGTGCATTGGATGACTTTGTGTTTGAGATTGTTTCTTGAACACCACAAAAACCAATAGATAAGTATAGGAATTAGTATCATGATGTGAACCTGTACATCTACAAAAGAAAGTAATTTCCAAGACTGCAAAAGATGAGAAATATTAGTAGCTTGTGTCATTGTGAAGTGAAAAATCTTAGCCAAAAAAAATCCATACTCCCTATGCAAGTGTGCAAGAAATAAAGAGGTTGTCAGAACTCCCAAACTCATGGCAATGTTGGCATTTAGAAGCGAGATTGATACCGTTGTCTTGAAGCTTTTGGTCAATTGGAATGAGATTATTAAGTAAATGCTAAGCAAACATGGATATGTCGGAGTAAGGATCTTGCTCCAAATTGAAGCACACATAGGCGAAAGAGGGTTGGGCTATCTAATATAATGCCAAGTTCTATTGATATAGAAGCTACTTGAATGGGAGAGTTTAAAAAACGTAGAGTCTTTGGATGTTCTAAGGATGGGATACAACAGACTTGGTTAACAATATCTGATGGAAGCACATCCTCCAATTTAGATATACTCCATTCACCATTTTCCTGAGTACTTTAATAGGAGTATTAGCAAAATTGCGAAGGTGGAAGAGCGAGTTAAGAGAATATTCACCCACCTATCAATCATGCCAAAATGATACATTACCCTCTCCGGTAGTCCAAAATATATGCTTTTCAGCTTCCTCTCTAACATCACAAAGTCTACTGAAGGGAGACTTTAATGACTAAAGGGTGGTAGCCTCCACAATACCTCTTACGAATAAACTCCTCCAAAGAGAGTTTTGGCATCTAAACCTCCATGAAAATTCGAAAGTGAAAGCAATTACTATATCATATTAGTTTTTGACATTGATGCCCCTTTCCTAAAAAGGAAAACGCATTTTATTCCACGATCTCCAATGAATTTTCTTCTTGGTAGATGTGGAACCCCAAAAGTTTTTATTGAAAAGTCTCTCAAGCTTGAGGATGACATTTTTAAGAAGGATCATAACCTAAAGGATGTGAATGGGAATGGATAAGAGGGTGCTTTTGATTAAGGTTAACCTTCCTCATATAAAGTGCTTATTATGTTCCCACCCCAAAAATTCTTTTGAATTTTTGAGAAAATGGATTCATACATGGAGCTTTTTTGATGACCTTTGTAGAGAGGAGCACCAGGATAAAGAAAAGAGAGATGAGATTAACCCATATCTTTGGAAATCAAGTAGATTAAGTCATGTCTACTCTTGTAAGAGATGAGAGAACTTTTGGAGGTATTGATCAGTTGACCTGCAACATCTTCATATTTAGAACAAAAATGTTTGAAGAGTTGTAAATTATCAAGATTAGCTTGCGTGAAGACCACAACATCATCCGCATATGCAAGGTAACTTAACCACAAGCTCTTGCCTACCTCGAAGTACATGCTTTTGTGTCTTTAAAAGAGAGATTTCAAGCCTCTTGAGTCTTGAGAAGCTTTCAACAAAATAATGAAGAGGCTAGGTGACAAAAGTTTTTCCTTGCTTCAAACCTCTAGAGGATTTGAAAAAGTCTTGAGTTGGTACCATTCACACAAATCGAGAATCAACAATTATCAATCATATTTTTGACCAAAGAAATACATGCTAAAGGAAATCTATATCTCTCAAGAATGAAGTAAAGCACTTGCCAACTGCCCTATCATAGGCTTTTTCTATGTGAAGTTTAAGAATCACATTATCTTTGCTCTTACTCAAAGCATAGACTATCTCCTGGGCTAAGAGAAAATTATCTTGAATAAGGCGATGTACTTTGGTCAAGGATATGATTTTTGGGAGGATAGATGAGAGTTTAAGGCTTAAAGTTTAGAAAGGAATCTGTTAGTGGTGTTATACAAGTTGATGCGGGGCAAAATTATTTCCAAGAGGTAGGGAGTCAACTTTGGGAATAAGGGTGATTGTAAATCCATGAGGTATTGGGTTACCATGGCTGAAAAAATTTAAAACTATAACCATCCGGTCCGTTTGTGCTTTCCTGACCAATGCTAAAAACCATGTTTTTTATTTCCTCAAGAGTGGGTAGCTATTAGAGAGAGTCCAGATCTGTACTAGAAAGAAGATAAGGAATATTGTCTAGTAATTCTGTCCTAAATTCAAATTCTGAAGCTCTATACAATTGTTCAAAATACTATGCTGCTGACTTTAGAATTTCAGCTTGATTAGTTATGTTCTGACTTTGCTCTTGAATTTAAAAAATTCTTCCCTTGGCATGCCTCTTCTTAACAATTTTCTGAAAAAAGTTAGTGTTTGTCTCACATTCTTTAAGCCATTTACATATAGCTTTTTGGCCCCAAAATTTCTCCTCCATAGCTAAAGCTACTGCCATCAATGCATTACTTCTTTTTAAGTGTAGAAGGTTTTCAAGAGTAAGCTAGGCATCATATTTTACTTCTGCTTGGGTAACCAACTCTTTTCCTTGTTTTACCTTTGAAAACATATTTCCAAATACTTCTGTATTCCATTTCTTTAGAACTCTCTTAAGCCTACATAGTTTCATGAATAATCTAATAATACACCGTTCTCTTTGAGAAAACTCTCTGCTGTTCTTAACCACCTCCCTCAATCTGTGATGCCATAACCACATGTGTTGGAATTGAAAGCTAGAAGATGATGCCATAATTGATGTTGAAAATAAAATGAGAAGACCGCGATGATCAAATCAGGCTCTTGCTATGTGTTGAACCCTAGTTAAATTGAAAGAGTCTAACCATTCTGATGAAATAAAAACTGTGTCAACCCTTTGCCATATTGGATAGTTGATCTCATTATTGGTCCAAGTATGTGAGGCCCTTCAAAACCTGCATCTTCAAGGATACAATCCATTACCATATCCTTGAAATCCTCCATGGATGCCTCATTAGGCAGTGACCCTCCCTTATTTTCCTCTCTATTCATGTCTCTCCCACAAGCTAGAAAAGATTGTTGTCAGAGAAATGACGCAAATTATCCCATAATGAAAGTCTTCCAAGTTTAGAACATTTAGCACAAAACATGTGATATATGAGGGTACAAGATACTCGAACATGAAGTAATTGATTAATATCCAAGAGAACCTCAACCTCTAATGATTCATTAAATAGACACCAGATTTTATTACTGACATTAGCCACTTCCTTGTTCAACCCTAGTCTCCTGGGCATATAGTTGCTATCCAATCGACCATCAGTTCAAGAAGGATCCACATTTTTATTCTTCTCTTTCTGACTTCATCATGAACCAGCCTCTGAAAAAATTCATTCCCAATTCCCTTTATGTTCCAGATGAGAAATGGAGTTATTTAGAGTGTGAAAATAGTATGGCTCTCTCCAATTTTCTATTTGTGGTTTAATCTCTCTTTTGGGTAACCTTAGAAGAATTTCCTAATGATTTGAATCTAGTTATATGTTGCATGTTTTGAGCATCTGCAATGATGCCAAGGCTTTAAGATAGATTTGTTTTGACAAGTTTAGGAGGTGGAAGTTATTGGCCAGTAAGTAATGCAATGATACTTTATGATGAATCTCTGGGAGGAGCTGGACCAAAAGAAATGCTGTGAGCCTTTTGCTTGGGTTGCTTTTGGCTTGGTGGTGAAGGTTTACTACTGATAGGGTTGTTCTGTTTAGTATGGACCTAAGCTTTTGGAGACTAATTATTTAAGGAATTTTGGTTGATTGGGTTTGATGACTTGGGTTGCTACTGGATAACAGGTTCTACCTGAGAGGAATTGGCAAAACCTATTGAGATGGCAACATTTATGGTAAGGTCTAAGTTCAATAAATAATCTCCTACTTCCACTATTTTAGACTTGGTATTCTCACATTCAAGTTTATCTGACCTCCCAACAACACATATTAGCATTTATGGTATTGTCATTCAAAGCTATTTGGTTGTTAATAATATCAATAGAGGTTAAGACAAAGCAAAGGCCATTTAATAGCAGGGTTCTACCATCTATGTTCATAGGTCTATCATTCATTTCCAGGCCATTAATGTATTTCACAGCAGGCTTAGCTAAGACTTCTCAGTCAAATCAATTTCCACATATTCTGTCTCATTAACACCACAATCAAACAAAACTAGGTCTATATTCTCATTAATAATAGCACTAACAGAAGAGCTATTTTCAGTATACGCAGATTTCAAAATAGACACATTATTCACAGTACTTTTGATACTTTCAGCAGCCACAAAATTTATTATAAGATGTATCATTAATAGACATGCTAAGTGCCATGTTCTCATAAGTAATAGAAGCATTTTCAAAGCCATTCACTTCAATACAGTCCCTATACACCTCATTATGATATATTATAGCATCACAAACCATTTTTTCCTGCTTATCTCACCTGAACTGTATTTGGTATTGAAGGGATATGCCTCTTTTCTGTTTGTGTCACTC
Organism: Jacaranda mimosifolia; assembly: GCA_018894105.1. Classification (NCBI taxonomy): domain Eukaryota; kingdom Viridiplantae; phylum Streptophyta; class Magnoliopsida; order Lamiales; family Bignoniaceae; genus Jacaranda; species Jacaranda mimosifolia. Next base: position 38,587,993 of record CM032117.1, on the reverse strand, counting down.
CACTTAGGCCAACTGTATCTTTTCTGACAAAATAATCTTTTCTCTTCCCTTTATCTTCAGTGTCAAATTTCTTTGGTCTTTTGAACACTCTCATCTAGTTGGTCTTGGGGCATTACCATTTATGTAGCAAGCAATTTCATCATGCCGCAAAGGCTTGTATGAATTTGATACTAGAACTATATGACCCTTGCTTCAACTTATACCCTTCTACCAAAGGCTTAGCCAAATTTACCTTGACTCAGATACGAGCAAAGCTAATCCGTTGTCTGTTCATTGTGGGCTTATCCATTCTGATCGAATTTCTAGCAATATTAGCAATCGAGTGAAAGGCTTCATAATTGATTAGATGATGAGGGAGCTAGAGAATCTGAATCCAAATTAGGGCAATTAAAGGTACATACTAGAGGTTGAAATCTAATGATTATTTCAGCGTGCGCATAAAAAAACCCTTAATGAGCTATTCATGATGGAGCTTAGTGGCAGAATAATCCTTTGCATTGCTAAGAACTAGAAGAATGTGCTTTGGATTGAGAATTCAAATAGAGAAACCACCGAAGAGGTTCAAAGATTCCAAACTTTTAACAATTCATTGAAATTTTGAAAGCCCAAAAGAAAATTTTACTATAAAGGCATTTTAAAAAACATAGTGAACTTATCAATTTCAAAATTAGAGAATAAAATTGATGCTTTTCTATCTACAAATGAGATGGAACTTGCCTTAGGACCGAACGATTCAAAGAAGATAGAACGGTTCTAAGATGCCAGGGAAAATGGGTTGCGAAATAAGGCACGTGTCATCGCCGGCAGAGGGGTGGGAGATAAAGGCTAAGGGATGGAATTGAAGCTTGAGGAATAGATCCTCATGAGTAATGTCCAGAAAATGAGGAGATGAAGCTGTGCAAGACGGTGAAGAGGATCTATGAGCAAAAGAACACAATGGAGAAAAGGGAAAAAGGGTCAAGGTTGATTGTAGTGAGATTGCATAGGCAAGGAGGCTACAGCTGGCCGCCAATAGTAGTGGCAAAAGAAGAAGATGGTGGGAGAAGGATAATCGGGGGGAGAATATACTAAAAAAGGAAAAAGGATTAGGCTTAAAATTACTAAAAAAGAAAAAATTGAAAAAGACATATCTATGTGTTGGAATAGTGTCCCATAAGCCAATTAGATGGACGTGTAAAACTGCTCCACTTGTGATACAATCTTGATTGAATAATATTCAATTAAATGACCATCTTCATCTTATGTGTTTATGATTTCTTCACATGAATTTGATTGAAGCCCTTAAATTATACAAGACTACAGGATTTGGTCACGCATATGATGGTGATCATGAAATGAGTCTCTATAGTCATAGTTTTAAATATTCTAAGTCAAAGAATCTTATGAGATGGGGCATCTAAAATTTAGATAGATTTGCATACTCCAAGGAGTTGGATATTGCCCTATTTCATGGGCAATCTATATTAGACTCGGATGCATATTAGTAGCTACTTGATAGAGAACAAGTTGACTGAAAAACTGCTTAGAGAATCCACAAGGGAGCTGAAGTGGCACGTCGATAATGGAAAATTCTCTAGGTTACGATAGTGCATATAATTAGTCCTTTGACTGGAGTTTCGACCGTAATTTTGTATTTAGGTCCTTGTGCTTTGATTTTACTCCGACCACATAGCAACTTGCCCGGGGCTTAGGTTGGGTACAAGCTACCTAAGTATGGAGGTTCGTGAGTTCCAAGATGGGATCCGTTTTGCCCATCTGTGAAGAAAGGGTTGATCTCCTATGTATTCTAGGATGATCGATTCCAAAAAATTCTTGCGCAAGGTGATATGGCAATTTGAAAAGGAATTTTTCAAAGCTAAGGTCATAATAGGGAATAGAACATCAAGACAGATACATAGTTATCGAGACTATTAGGAAATCGAAAAATATCTTGCTTCGGCCTATTTCAGGAGATAGGAAATGGAGAGATAGTATTTGCACGGCAATTATAAGTGGCAATAGTTCACCCTCAAATTAATTCATCCAATTGGTTGGGTTCTATATGCTTGTGCTAGACATTGACTATGAAGATTGTGTACTCTTCAATTAATAAAGATTAATTGATAGAGTAATTAGTTTAAAAAAGTTTGAACTAATCAAATTTTTTGATATTCTACAATCACAAAGAGTTATGAGCCAATGTTTAATTAATTGGTGAACCTAAATGGTCACACACAAAAGCCTAGATCACTCTAATTGTAGATTGGAGAAATTATCTAAAGTGTTAGATGATTAATATGGTCAAGTTTGGACGAGACCAAGTTGACTATTAATAGTTAGTCACAATGGCTTGATTAATTTGATTGTTAAGTTAATCAAAATAATTTAAGAAGTTAAATAAGACCAATTAAATTAATAAGTTAATTTAATTGGTGCCATGTGGCAATTTAATTAGTCAAGATCAACTCAAGGAGTTAAGTTGACTTTATTAACTTAAAGAGTTAAGTTAATCCAATTAATTAAGGAGTTAATTTAATTAGGAAGGGAGAATTTAATTTTGAAGGAAAAATTAAAATGGAAGAGTCCATTTTAAATTAATGAGTTGGCATTTTAATTTTGGAAATTAAAATTCCAATTAAGCATGTAAATGCACATGTAAGTTGACAATATGAGAAGAGTGTGATTGAAGCTTCAAAGAGCATCTAAATCACACTATAAATACACCAATCCCTCACAATGGCTAAAAAAAATGCTTTCTATTTTTCCTCGCAAAAGATGTTACCTTATGTATTGAGAAAAAACTCTCCCTAAGATTATCTCCAACCACATTCTCTTTCTTCCAACTCCTTCACATCTTCTCTCTTCTTCATTCTTCTTCCTCATCCATATTCTAGCATATTGAGTGAGGAATTAGACTACATTCAGGTGTGTGGATCATCTGTACAGGCATAACAATTCGGGTGCTATGTGTCAAAGATCCTTTTTGGAGGATTCTTGGACCAGTGGCTATAGTGCTCCTTGCATGTCTTTTGCTGCTGTTTTTGCCTCAATTTGGAGAAGTTTCTTTGAGCAAAATTTGCTATCGTTGGTGGTCTAAGGCATGGAGAATAAGATCAAAGAGAAAGGAGAAGTTGATCCTTCGTAGAAGAGGTTCTATTGATTGATTTCTACCTTGAATTCAAGTTTTCATTTCAAGGTACTTTCTCTTGCTTTAAATCCTCAACTATGGCATGAAATTAGATCTTTGGTTTGTGATATTGCAAGTTTAATTTTGGTTTAATTTTTGAAATAATTTTTGGATCCTTGCAATATTATATCCTATACTATAAAGATTGGATACTCTTGAATTAGTGGAAAATAATTCAAGAATGGTTAATTAAAGGGGTTCAATTACGAGAAATAATTAACTTAATTATTCATAAATTAAATCACAAAGCGTTGCGAGCCCATTGTTAATTGACTGATGAACTTTAAGGAGTTAAATTAATGTAATTAAATAATAGTCTATTTAATTGGTACTTAAGAATTAATTAATTAGTAGGGGCTAATTAATTTAGCTTGGACTATTTAGTCAAAATGTTAGATTTAGTAAATGAATCACTTGAATTAAACTTGAATTTTAATTCAAGACCAGTTTAATTAACTTATGACATCATGGAATCATAAACAAGTGTGTTAGGAACACAGTTGAATATGCCACATGGGATGAATATGATTAGAGTGAGTGTCCCATGGTAGTGGAAAGTGTAAGGGTGATATATATGGGTCTATTTGTATAAAACTCCTACACTACTCATATTTGATAGAAAGTTGGAATATTTATGAGATAAATATATATGTATATGCCTCGTATCACTCACACCATTTAGCAAGCATCTATATAAGGATATGCATATGCTAGGGTCGGCTACTTAGTGCTCATTGTGAGGTGTGATATTTTTCAAGGTGAAAAATATCTTTGGTTGCTCTCTTTGCTAGCAAAAATTCTCTTTATCATCTCTTCTATCTAATCTCTTTTATAGATATTCAAGTATGAGCATTTCTATTCTAGCATAAGAAATATTCCTAATGTACACTTAGGTTATGGATATCATTAGAGGTAAAGTTGGGCTTTTAAGGAGTGTTGAGGTCTACTCTTTGGAGCAAGAAGGAAGAAACTCTTCCATTAGATCTTGTAATGAGAAGAAGGAAATCCATTTGAAGAGAATTACTTAAAGAGTTCAAGGTTTGCTTTTGAAAGAAACTTAGTCACATCTTCTATAATAGGAAGGTTGAGGTCTATTAGCATGAGGATCCATGTTGGTCTTGAGAATAGTTTTATGTATTGAATAATTCAATCATCTAATACCATGTGAACGACAATTTTTTATTTGTATCTACGTTATATTTTGCCTTCATCCTTTCGATGGTTATCACAAGAAGTGGTATCAGAGTCTACTTTTGCTATTGACGTGGAATTTTATTTGAAAATAAATTAATGAAATAAGTTTATGAAGTGACTCATTATTTTAATTTAATTGATGAATTGAAAATCATGTTGAAATTTTGATATTTTCAGTTTGATGAGAATGAAAATTGATTAAATAGTTGATCTAATTGGTTTGATTCATTTGGAACTATCACATGATTTTTGCATATTTTAGAATAATGATTCATTTTAATTTTGGATAAAATATGTGTTAGATTTAATTTTTTTGCTTTAACTTAATTAAAATATAAATGCAAGAGAAAGAAAAAAAATAAGTGTTTAAGATCATGCACTTGGCGGTTTGCTAGGTGCCTGAGTGCCCCATAATGTACTAGGCCCCGATGGCCCCTATATCACGGGGGCTTTACTACATTTTTTTCTTTTGTTTTTCTTATTTTTGTGTAAATATAACCTAGTTTTATCCAACAATCCTTGAATTGTTCGTTCGTGTATTAAATCCCTTTTGAAGTTGAGATATGTAATTATTATTTTAAGAATTTTACTTACATTAAAGATACATGTATTAAAATTGCATAGCAAATATTTATGTGATAAAATATTTGGTATGTTTAAATTACATAAATTTATATGATAAATATATAAATAGATGATCATGGGCCTTTTGATTTTTGCAATTGGTTTATTTAGGAAAATTTACCTTCTTAAACCCAATGTTTAATTGTGTGTCCACTATTGATCCTAAACTTATGCCACTCAACGCATTTAGTCCAATTTTTGTAACTTTTTAGTCACATTTAGTCCCCATACATTTTTTTGTTAATTGTTGATGAAAAAAAGCCACGTGATCCTCAAGTGGCCGTCTATTAACTACCTGGAAAATTAAAAAAAACACAGTGTGAACCGCACGCACTATTGGGAGAAACCTCAAAGGACCAGATGAAATCAATTTTGCCTAAAATCAAAAACCTAAATTTGCAAAAGAGAAAAATTACTACGTCTTTTCTCTCGAAAAACTTCAAATGTCAGTGGCTATTCGAACTTTTTTTTTTTCCTTTTCTAGACACCCACAAGTGTTTATGTGAAAATGGCTCCCAGATTACCAACAATGTGGATGCACGATGTAAGGAAGAAATGTGCTGCATGTTGTTCTTGAGGAATCCGCACATCACTTCCTAAGCCTAAATTACCATAAAGTGTCTTAATTTTTTTATGGTTTATGGCCTGAGTTTTAGGTGGCAACATAAATTTTTTACATGCACTGTTTAAGATGCTCTCTGCAGTGCTATGTGGGTCTGTGTGGTCCTAGTTGAGGGTCCTCTTTTTTTTAGCTTTTTTTGTGCTTTTAGAGCCTAACAAACATGTCTGTATACTTGTGCCATAGTATAGTGTACGTTATGCTTTGTATGTTCTCTATGGATGGGACAAACTTGAACTTGAAATATGGACCCATAAGTTAAAATTTGTTTTTATTTGTTTGTGACTTATCATTATCATTTATATTTGGTCCCACGCACTACTTCTTGACTTAGTTAAAAAAAAATCAAAGAATAGGGCTGGTCCTCTTGTTGACTTAGTTAAAATATGTATGATAATAATCAAAGGTTTCATTATGTTTGTACTGCTTGTTGACTTATTTAAAATTGACTTATTTTTCATTGATTTTAGTTTAAATTAGTCTACTTGGCTTTTGGTTGACTTAAACTTTTACTTGAGTTGACGACTTATTAAATTTTTGACTTATGGAGACTAATCTTATTTTATTTTAGATGAAAAGTCTATATTTGTGACAATTAGATTCCACCACAAGGGTCAAGTAATACATAAACCAAGGGCAGAATATGTGGGATAATAGATTAGTGTTTTTGATTATGTATATCTAGGCAACATATCCATTGAGTGCTTGGACCAGATGTGTGGGGAGCTAGGCCATAAAGGGCAAAAGACATATTGCAAATTGATGAGAAAGAAGTTTAGGCAACTGCAATACATGACAGATTTATTGCAAATGAGTGATGGATATGAGAGAGTTCAACTTGTACTTAGATATGGAGAGGACTGACAATTTTACGGATCATAGGCCAGTGCAGCAACTGCTTGACTTAGCCATTCATGAAGTGAATGAAGATGATCAATCTAGGGAAAAGAAAGGAATTGATGAAGTAAATGGTGAAGATCAAGAAGAGAAAGAGTTAGAAGCTGAGGAAATGAAATGTGATGACCAAGATGGAGTAAAAAATGACTTGCTGCTTGAGGAAGCTCTACAAGAAAAATACAAATCTATGTTAACTATTGGAATAGTACCCGACAAGCCAATTAGATTGGTCTTGTAAAAGCTATTTCCTTGTAAAATAATCTTGATTGAATGATATTCTTTATATGGCCACCTTCATCTTATTCTTCATATTACTTCACTTGCATTTGGATGAAGCCCTTAGATCACATATGACTACGGGACTTGGTTTGATGACCATAGAATAAGTCTTACATGGTCGTGATCTTAAATCTTCTAAGTTATAGGATCTTTAGAGACGTGGCATCTAAGATCCGGATAGACTTACATTAACAATGCATAAACCCAAGAGTTAGATATTGCTCCGTTCCATGAGCAATCTGTATGAGATACAGGTGTATGTTAGAAACAAGGCACCAAAGACCTTTCGGAGAATCTACTAGATAGTCGTAGTGGCAAGTCGGTGGTGGTCAATTCTCCCGCTTACGCTGGTGCATATTATTAGTCCTCTGACCTAAGGATCCATGGTAATCTTGTGTTAGGTCCTCATGCTTTGACTCTTCCTTAACCACTTAGCGGGTTTTTCGGGTTGAGGTTGGGTATGAGCTACTTGGCAAAGAGGTTTGTAAAATCCAAGATGGAATTTGACTCCTCACTTTTGTGAAGGGCGAGTGCATCTCTTATATGTTCTATAATGATCGATTCCAAGAAATCCTTGCGCAAGGTGGTGTGACAATTTAGAAAAGGAGTTTTCCAAAGATGAGGTCACACTAGGGAATCGAACATTGAGAATAGAGACATAGTATTGAGGCTATTAGGGAGCTAACAAATATGTTTCCCTAAGCCTCTTTCGAGAGATAGGAGACGAAAGGATCGTATTTGCATGGAACACGTAGAGCTATGATGGTTCTCCAAATTATTCATTTTGGCCAATTAGTTGGGCTCCATGGGCTTGAGGTTGGACATCGACCATGGAGATTGGGTTCTCTTTAATTAATGAGATTAATTGAATCGAGTTGATTAGTTTAAAAGGAGTTTTAAACTAAAATGAATATAAGATATTCAAAATTCACAAAGAGTTGTAAGCCCATGTCTAATGAATGGTAGAACCTATTGGGTCACACACAAAAGGCAAATAGCTTCCAAAATTGGTAGAGCATTTTTTCTAAGTGTTAGAAAATTCACCCTCGGGTGGTCGATTTTCAAGGTTCGGATCCAATGGTCAATTTTGGTTTGATTAATTTAAGTGTTAAATTAATCAACTAATTTAAGAGTTAAATTATACCAATAATTAACATGTTAATTATTTGGTGCCATGTTGACCATCAATTGGATAAGTTGACTTAAAGAGTTAAGTTGACTAATTTAAGCTTAAGAGTTAAGCTTGTTTGATTTAAGAGTTAAATCAAAGGTTAATTAATTAAATTAAATGGTTTAATGTAATTAATGGGAAGAATACTTTTTGGAGGGAAGATTTAAATGAAGTGTTCATTTAAATAAGTATCTTAGTTAATTTGGAATTAGATTTCAAATGAAATTTAAATGCACTTGAAATTCAAGTAAAACTTGAATTTGAATTTTGCCCACTTGACATGCCACTTGAGCGGTCACCTTGAGGAAGGTGTGATGCCCATCACACCTTCCGCCCTCTATATATAGATGTAGAGGGTGTGCAAAATTCGAATAAGCATTGCTGAAAGTGTGAGAATTAGATTCTTGCATATTCTTTCCAAAATCTCTCTCTCCATGCATTGCATCATGAGTTGAAGCTTTGCATTTCTTCTTCTTCCCAACTTGAGAATTGGCCTTATTTACCTCATTTTCTCCTCTCTAACTCCAACTTCTAGTAAGGGGAAATTGGAAGATTGTTTGGCGTGTGGATTGTTTCAATAAAGGCAAGGCGATTGACTTGCCTGTTTTGGAGATCCACCTACAGCAGCTTTCGATTGGCGAATTTTTTTGGAGCAATCCAGAAGGCTTTTTGACTCCAATTTTTCACAGTAGCTTCCTCCATGTGTGGAGGTGTTCCAAATTTAATTTCTTGAATTCTGGAGTATTTAGATTGGGCAATTGTTGTCATATTTCCGCCATGCTAGTTCCAGATAGTTTCTGAACTCGTGAGAGATAGTTGATCTTGTCCTTGATTTTGAGCTACAAGAGGTAATTCTTTATCCTAATCCAGATCTATAGCATGTCTAGATCCTTGAGAGCTTGAGTAGCTTAGTTAATTTCAAGCTTACGAAGTTTTGATTTCTGGATCCTATGCTACTCTAGCCTTCAAGTGGTATCGGAGCCTATTTCATGCTATGTTTTGGATTATTGTTTGATTGATTCATGTGATGAATTGATCAATATCACTAAATAATTGATCCAAACGATGGATTGAAGTGTTTGGTTGATGATGCTTGTGGCTCTATTGCTTGATGAATTGAATGCATGCTATTATATGATTTAAGTGTTGATTCATGTTTTAGTATGTTTCAATTCATAGTGAAAAATGCTGAATGTTAATTTAGCATTTATTGATGTTATATAGTGATATAGCATGTTGATATTTGATCAAAAGAGCTTTGGTCATTTTTGGATCCAATTTGATTGGAGTTGTATTGGAGATTTTGAAGAATTTGATTCTAGCTTTCTCTAATTTTTGAAGGCATGATTGAGCACTTGAATTTCCTTTTTTAATAGAGGTTTTAAATCTAGAAATTCATCTATAATGTGTGTTTAAGTGTTGAGAACATGTGCTAAAACTATTGTTGCATGAAAGTTGAGTGGAAAACAACTTGATTCACTTGGAAGCCCTAAAATAGGGGGTTGCCTAGTAGCAGCCAGGCACTAGTCTGGTGTTGCGCACATGTTGTGCGCGCGGCCCACCCAACCGTGCACCCAGGTTGGGTGGCAGTCCCTGTTTTGTGGTTTTGGTGAATTTTAAGTAATTTTTCATCACGTTTTGTGCTTTAAATGTTTTTGCACCACACATGGTAGATTCACAAACGTTGTGCAAGTTCTCAAAATTTTGTTTGATATTTTTGAATGCCTTTGAAAATTGGTTAAAGTTTATCTTCCAATTATAACATAAATGTTATGCTTGCTCAATTATTTGTTTATGAGATAAGCATTTAATTGATGGAATTAATTTTTAATCCTAGATTTATTTGTTATTCATTTAATTGTTGAATGGATGATGAATGAATAGGGATGATCATGAGCCTTTAATATTGATTTTAATTGTTTCAAGTTGTTGAAATGGGTTGTATTAAATTAAGTCTTGCATGCCTCTTGATTTCTACCCTGTAATTGTTATGAGAGTAGAATCACTAGGAGTGAGGATTTCCTATTCATGTAAAAGTTACATGGAGCAATGGAGGCCAATGGAGGCATAGAGACTTTTGAAAGCCCATGAATGTATGGGATACAATCATGTAATAGCTAGATTTAATCAACCCATCTAAAATCAACTAGGTGGTCACCTATGGCTCTAAGTGCACCACTTGATTAGGCTCATGGTCATCCCACCCTAGGAGCATGCTAGGCGTATTTACTTATTTATGCTTTTCAGATCCTATTGATGTATGAGATGTATGTTTAGGATATAGGAAACCTAAATAAGAAGATAAAATAATGAGATATTTGCAAGCAAAAACCCTCCACTTAGAATATCTAAGTGCTTTTCAAATATTAAATCAAAATGAATACATATTAAAAGAGTTTTAATTAATCTAAGCCTTCTACCGATAGTATATGGCATGTCGACGCTACCACATTTGTGTGATATATATCCGGTCACGTGTGTCCACTTGCAAGTCTTTAGGATCTTGATTATCACTAGGAAATATAATTTCCTGAATTCTTCTAGAGGGTGAAAGATTTGATAAAATAGTGGGAGGAAAACATGCTTGAAAGACCATAAACATGTTTTTAATATCAAATCAATCACATGCTTATACTCTTTTTTCGTCTCTTGTAGATTTTCAAAATCTTCAATCAAAATGGCTAAAAATCCACTCGCAAGCATTTTGGAAACCAATAAACTAACTGGGCCAAACTTCTAAGATTGATTAAGGAACCTTAAAATCATTCTTGACTCTGAAAAGTGGACTTACATCCTTGATCAAAGTCCTGTGGACATACTTGGTGATGATGCTACTGACGCACAATGTGAAATGTTCACTAAATTTATAGATGATGATCTACAAGTGAGGTGTGTCATGATGGCATCCATGTCCAATGAGCTCCAAAAGACTCATAAGCATATAAAGCATGCTCGAGAGATCTATATGCACTTGCAAGAGTTGTATGGTGTACAAAGTAGATACGAAAGGTTTACTTTATCTAAAGAGCTCTTTAGGGTAAGGATGAGTGAAGGGTCTAATGTCCAAGATCATGGCCTGAAGATGATAGGACTCATCGAGAATTTTGGACAGTTAGATGTGGTCATGGACAACGACCTTTATGTGGATTTGATCCAACAGTCATTACCATCGTCATATGATCAATTCGTTATGAACTTCAATATGTCCAAGCAAGATGTTACGATTAATGAATTGATCGATATACTTGTGATCACAGAGACAACTATGAGAAAGGAAAAGCCCCTTATGCTTGCAACCTTCTCTAAGTCAAAAGGCCCTAGAGGTCCTAGAAAGGGAGGTAAGAGGAAGAAGAGTTCTTCATCGAAAGGGAAGCAACCTGAGAAAAGTTCCAGGAGAGTTAAGAATAAGGTTAAAATTGAAGCCAGTTATTTCCACTGTGGCGAAAAAGGGCATTGGAAAAGAAATTGCAAAGCTTATCTTGCAGCCCTTGAGAAGCGTATGTACTTTATTGAAGTTCACGTGATGACTAATTCTTCTGCATGGGTATATGCGGTTATCACCTTTGTAATTCATTATAGGGGATGGAAAGAAGAAAGAGTCTTCGTGAAGGGGATATGATCCTCTGCCTATGAAATAGAGCAAGAGTTGCGGCGACTTTCCAAGGCGTCATCAAGTTGGACTTGGGGAATACTTGCATTGTACTTAATCCAATTTATTATGTACCCCACATTTTTAAGAACATTGTTTCAATTCCCATTCTTGATAATGAAGGATTTGATTTTTCTATATCAAATAGAAAGTTGATGGCAGTAAAGAATGGTTCTTTGATTGCTCAAGGTACATTAATAAATGGATTGTACATACTTGATTCTCAACCTTCACCTATGCACATTCAACCAAGTAAAAGAAAGTTAGATATCCAAGAAGATGCCTTTCTTTAGCATGCAAGACTTGGTTATATCTATAAAAATAGGATGAACAAGTTAGAAGCTCTCAAAGCACTAAATGTTAGTGGCATTGAGGACCTTCATACATATGAATCTTGTTTGAAGGTAAAAATGATCAAAGCTCCTTTTGTAGGACAAATGGAGCGCTCCACAAGTCTTTTGGATTTGATCCATACGGATGTTTGTGGACCACTAAGAGTTAGTGGAAGAGGAGGCTATTCCTACTTCATCACCTTTACTGATGACTTTAGTTGGTACGAACACGTGTTTCTTATGAAGAAGAAGTTCGAAGCCTTTGAAAAGTTCAAAGAGCATAGAAATGAAGTAGAAAAGCAATTAGGGCTAAGTATTAAAGCTCTTTGATCGGATCGAGAGGGAGAATACTTTAGCACCGAATTCTTAGATTATCTAAAGGAGAATGATATTCTCTTTCAATGGACTCCACTCGACACACCCTAACACAATGGAGTAGTCGAAAGGAGAAATCATACCTTGTTGGACATGGTGTGCTCCATGATGAGTTTTTTCATTATGCTTATATCCTTTTGGAGATATGCCTTACATACGGCGGCGAAGCTACTGAACATAGTATCTTCAAAGTCAGTGCCCAAGATACCATATGAGATATGGCATGGCAAAGCACTCCCTTACCATTATCTTAAGGTTTGGGGATCTCGCGTGTGCATGAGATGGACAGTGGGAGATAAGTTGGATAGTAGATCCACCATGTGCAAGTTTGTGGGATACCCTAGAGAGTCTATGGGTCACTGCTTTTATGATCCCTCGGAACAAAAGGTGTTTGTCTCAAGGAATACCTACTTTTTGGAAAAGTAATTTCTATTAGATAAAAATGGCGTTGTTGTTGAACTTGATGAAGTTCAAGATGATCATGAAATCCCACAAGCGGTGGAAATAAGCGAGCAAGTAAAGCTTTGTACACAACCTCTATGTAGGTCGGACCGAATCAATAAGCAACCCAAAAGTTCGAATTCCTTCATGAGACGGGCCAATTGGATGATGATCCGAAGACCTATGAGGAAGCTATATTGGATATAGATTCAAGACGTTGGCTTGAAGCCATGTACTCAAACAAAGTATGAACTTTGATAGATCCACCAAAGGGAATTGTTCCCGTTGGTTGCAAGTGGATGTAAAGAGAAAGCTTGAAGTAGATGGAAAATTAGTCACTTTTAAGGTGCGACTAGTGGTAAAGGGTTGCACTCAAAGACCTAATATTGATTTCGAGGAAACCTTTTCATCAGTCGCTATGCTTAAGTCCATTCGGATTCTATTTGCCATAGCCTCATAGTCATAATATGAGATATGACATATGGATGTGAAAATTGCTTTCCTCAATGGTAACATTGAAGAAGAAATATATATGGAGCAACCATAAGGTTTTACATCCAAGGGGAGTGAGCAAAAAGTTTGCAAACTCCAGAGATCCATTTATGGACTCAAACAAGCGTCCTAAAGTTGGAACATACATTTTGACAAAACGATCAAATCGTTTGGCTTTGTCAAAAATGTGTATGAACCACGTGTGTACAAGAAGGCTAGTGAGAGTTCAATACAGTTTATTGTGCTTTATGTTGATGACATCCTTCTCATTAGGAATGAGGTAGGAATGTTAGAGTGTACTAAAACATGGTTATCTACACAATTTTTCATGAAGGATTTGGGAGAAGTATCCTACGTATTGGGAATACGTATCTATAGAGATAGATCTAAGAGGATGCTGGGGCTATCCCAAACCCCGTACATTGACAAAATACTAAAGAGATTTAGTATGGAAGAATCTAAGAAGGGATTTTTTCCCATAGGACATGGCATTCATCTCTCAAAGTCTATGGCCCCCAAGACTGAGGAAGAGAAACGAAGGTTGTCTCATATACCTTATGCCTCTATTATTGGTAGCGTAATGTATGTAGTTCAATATACAAGACTGGATGTGGCACACTCGCTAAGTGTTATGAGTAGGTTCTAATCCAATCCCTGTGAGTCACTGGATAACCGTAAAAGCAATCCTTAAGTACTTGAGAAGGACTGAGGACTTGTTTTTATTATACGGCAATAGAGAATTGAAACTAGAGGGTTTTTCAGATTCAAGTTTTCAATCCGATGTAGATGACTTCAAATCCACTCTGGATTTATATTTTGCCTCAATGGCGGCGTGGTGAGTTGGAAGAGTTCCAAACAAGACACCACGGCCGATTACACCACTAAAGCAATATATTACGACTTTGAAAGCTGCAAATGAAGGTGTTTGGATGAAAAACTTCATTCAAGAGTTAAATGTAGTGCCTAGTATTGCTGACCCAGTTGTTGTCTTCTGTGACAACACCGGGGCAGTAGCACAAGCTAAAGAGCCAAGATCTCACTAGAAATCCAAACACATTTTGAGGCGATATCATTTGATATAGGAGATCATTGATAGAAGCGACATCCGAGTGGAGAGAGTTGTCTCGAAAGAAAATATAGCAAATCTACTGACTAAACCCCCAACGCAAAAGGTCTTTGAAGAACATCTTAAGAAGATGGGTCTCAAGGCCATAGGGTATTGGCTTTAGTGAAAGTGGAAGATTGTTGGAATTGTGCCTGAAAAGCCAATCATATTGGTATTGTAAAAGCTATTTCCTTGTAAAACAATCTTGATTGAATGATATTTTTTATATGACCACCTTCATCTTATGCTTCATATTACTTCACTTGCATTTGGATGAAGCCCTTAGATCATACATGACTACGGGACTTGGTTCGATGACCATAGAATAAGTCTTACACGGTCGTGATCTTAAATCTTCCAAGTTATAGGATCTTTAGAGATGGGACATCTAAAATCCGGATAAACTTGCATTAATAATGCATAAATCCAAGAGTTGGATATTGCTCCGTTCCATGAGCAATCTGTATGAGATACTGGTGCATGTTAGTGGGTGCTTGTTAGAGAGCAAGGTATTGAAGTCCTTTCGGAGAATCTACTAGATAGTCGTAGTGGCAAGTCGGTAGTGGTCAATTCTCCCACTTATGCTAGTGCATATTATTAGTCCTCTGACCTGAGGATCCATGATAACCTTGTGTTAGGTCCTCATGCTTTGACTCTTCCTTGACCACTTAGCGGGTCTTTCGGGTTGAAGTTGGGTATGAGCCACTTGGCATGGAGGTTTGTGAGATCCAAGATGGAATCTGACTCCTCATTTTTGTGAAGGGCTAGTACATCTCATATGTGTTATATAATGATCAATTCCAAGAAATCCTTGCGCAAGGTAGTGTGAAAATTTGGAAAAGAAGTTTTCCAAAGATGATATCACACAAGGGAATCGAATATTGAGAATAGAAACATAGTATTGAGGCTATTAGAGAGTCGACAAATATCTTTCCATAGGCCTCTTTCGGGAGATAAGAGACGGAAGGACCGTATTTGCATGAAGCGCATAGAGCTATGATGGTTCTCCAAAATATTCATTTTGGCCAATTAGTTGGGCTACATAGGCTTGAGGTTGGACATCAACCATGGAAATTGGGTACTCTTCAATTAATGAAATTAATTGAATTGAGTCGATTTGTTTAAAAGAGGTTTTAAACTAAAATGAATATAAGATATTCAAAAGTCACAAAGTTGTGAGCCAATGTCCAATGAATGGTAGAACCTATTGGGTCATATACAAAATCCAAATAGCTTCCAAAATTGGTGGAGCATTTTTTCTTAGTGTTAGAAAATTCACCCTTGGGTAGCCGATTTTCAAGGTTCTGATCCAACGGTCAATTTTGGTTTGATTAATTTAAGTGTTAAATTAATCAACTAATTTAAGAGTTAAATTAGACCAATAATTGAGGTGTTAATTATTTGGTACCATGTTGACCATCAATTGGACAAGTTGACTTAAAGAGTTAAGTTGACTAATTTAAGATTAAGAGTTAAGCTTGTTTGATTTAAGAATTGAATCAAAGGTTAATTAATTAAATTAAAGAGTTTAATTTAATTAATGGGAAGAATACTTTTTGGAGGGAAGATTTAAATGGAGTGTTCATTTAAATAAGTATCTTAATTAATTTGGAATTAGATTTCAAATGAAATTGAAATGCACTTGAAATTTAAGTAAGACTTGAATTTGAATTTTGCCCACTTGACATGCCACGTGGGCGGTTACCTTGAGGAAGGTGGATGCGAACTAGCATCACACTTCCACCCTCTATATATAGATATAGAGGGTGTGCAAAATTTGAATAAGCGTTGTTGAAAGTATGAGAATTAGATTCCTGCATATTCCCTCCAAAATCTCTCTCTCTATGCATTGCATCATGAGTTGAAGCTTTGCATTTCTTCTTCTTCCCAACCTGAGAATCGGCTTCCTTTACCTCATTTTCTCCTCTCTAACTTTAGCTTCTAGTGAGGGAAAATTGGAAGATTGTTTGGTGTGTGGATTGTTTCAATAGAGGCAAGGCAATTAACTTGCTCAGTTTTGGAGATCTACCTTCAGCAGCTTCTGGTTGGCAAATTTTTCTGGAGTGATCCGAAGGTTTTTTAGCTCTCATTTTTCATAGTAGCTTTTCCTATGTGTAGGGGTGTTCTAGATTTAATTTCATGAATTCTGGAGTAGTTTAGCCTAGGTAATTGTTTTCATCTTTCCGTTGTGCCAGTTCCAAATAGTTTCTGGACTCTTGAGAGATAGTTGATATTCTCCTTGATTTTGAGCTACAAGAGGTAATTCTTCATCCTAATCCGGATCTATAGCATGTCTAGATCCTTGGGAGCTCGAGTAGCTTAGTTAATTTCAAGCTTATGTGGTTTTGATTTATGTATCCTAATACTACTCTAGCCTTCATTAACTGCAGAAGATGAAGGATCACAATAGAATAACCTAGTGTAAGATAAAATTGTACAAGAAATATCACAACTAATTGTACAAGATAAATGATTATAACAAACAGACCTAGTGCAAGGGGAGACTATTCAAGAAAAAAAATCACAGCTAATTATTCAAGAAGAAGGACCACATAATGATTGGGATAGGATTTTTGAAATAGTAGACAACTGTGCTAATGAATATGAGATTAAAAAGGAATAAAGAAATGAAAATGGTGAGGAAGGTAATATAGAGACAGAAGAAGATGAATTGCTTGACAGTTATTATGAAATAATTGAAGATGATTCACTTGAATCATATTTTCTAGAAGAGGATCATCTGGTACTCCCTCCTTATTTGAGGGGTCATTTGACGCAAATGAGGAACTTATTGAAAGTAATGATTTTGATAATGTAATTGGATCTGATGAAGAGAAAATTAATTGAAGAGTACACAATCTCCATGATCGATGTCCAACCTTAAGCCCATGAAACCCAACTAATTGGTTGAAATGAATGTTTTGGAGAACCATTATAGCTCTATGTTTACTATACAAATACGGTCCTTCCGTCTCCTATCTCTCGCAAAAGGCCTAGGGCAAAATATTTATCGGTTCCCTAATAACCTCGATACTATGTTTCTATTCTCAATGTTCGATTACCTTGTGTGACATCATCTTTGGAAAACTCATTTTCCAAATTGTCATACCACATTGCGCAAGGGTTTCTTGGAATCGATCATTATAGAATACGTAGGAGATGCACTCGCCCTTCACAAAAGCAAGGAGTCGGATTCCATCTTGGATCTCACAAACCTCCATGCCAAGTAGCACACACTCAACCTCAACCCGAAAGACCCACTAAGTGGTCAAGAAAGAGTCAAAGCATGAGAACTAGACACAAGGTTATCATGGATCCTCAGGTCAGAGGACTAATAATATGCACTAGCGTAAGCTGGAGAACTTGCTACATGGCCATCTAGTGGATTTTCCAGTGGGTCTTCATTGCCTTGTTCTCTAACAAGCACCAACTAACATGCACCCATATCTCATATGGTTGCTCATGGAACGGAGCAATATCCAACTCTTAGATTTATGCATCGTTTGTGCAAAACTATCCGGATCTTAGATGCCATGTCTCATAAGATCCTACGACTTGGAAGATTTAAGATCACGATCCTGTGAGACTTATTACATGGTCATCAATCCAAGTTCCATAGTCATAAGTTATCTAGGGGCTTCATCCAAATGCAAGTGAAGTAATAAAGAGCATAAGATGAAGATGACCATATAAAGAATATCATTTAATCATGATTGTTTTACAAAGAAATAGCTTTTACAAGGCCAATCTATTGGCTTGTCAGGCACTATTCCAACAATCTACCACTTTCCCTAAAGCCAATGCCCCATGGCCTTGAGACCCATCTTCTCAAGATGTTCTTCAAAGACCTTTTGCATTAGGGGTTTAGACAGTGGTTCTCCTAAATTCTCTTCTGAGGCAACTTTACCCACGCAGTTGTTGCCTCTATCAAATGATATCATATATTAAATGATAACGCATTTATTGTGTTTGAATTACTAATGAGATTTTGGCTCAAGTCCAAAATTGTCTTCCAAAGATAACCGTGGGCTTATGCACGCTAGGCACTATATCCAACTCTTGGATGGAGTTTTTATCTAAGCACCTTCTTTTGCGGTTTCCAAAACCACAAATTATTTTACCTCGGTGGTTGTCTCGGCCGTGGTGTCCTGTTGGAACTCTTCCGACTTCACCATGCCGCCATTAAGGAAAATATAAATCCAAAAGTGGATTTCAAGTCATCTATATCGGAATGAAAACTTGAATCTGAAAACCCCTCGAGTTTTAATTCTCCATTGCCGTACACTAAAAAAAAATCCTTAGTCCGTCGTAAGTACTCAATGATTACTTTAACGGCTATCCAATGACTCTCACTGAGATTAGATTGGAACCTACTCGTAACACTTAGCGAATGTGCCACATTCAGTCTTGTACATTGAACTGCATACATTATGCTCGGAATGGTAGAGGCATAAGGTATGTAGGACATATTTTATCTCTCGTTTTCAGTCTTAGGGGCCATAGACTTGGAGAGTCGAATGCTATGTCCCATGGGAAGAAATCCCTTCTTAGATTCTTCCACAGTAAACCTCTTTAGTATTTTTTCAATGTACAGGATTTGGGATAGCCCCAGCATCCTCCCTGATCTATCTCTATAGATACGTATTTCTAATACGTAGGATGCTTTCTCCCAAATCCTTTATGGAGAATTGTGTCGATAACCATGCTTTAGTATACTTTAACATTTCTACCTCATTCCCAATGAGAAGGATGTCATCAACATAAAGCATAATATACTGTACACTATGCCTACTAGCTTTCTTATACACACATTGTTCATACACATTTTTGATAAAGCTAAATCATTTGACCCTTTTGTCAAAATGTATATTCCATCTTTGGGATGCTTGTTAAAGTCCATAAATGAATCCCTGGAGTTTGCAAACTTTTTGCTTACTCCCCTTGGATGTAAAACCTTGTGGTTCTCTATATAGATTTCTTCTTCAATGTCTCCATTGAGAAAAAAAGGTTTTCACATCCATTTGTCATGTCTCATAGTCATAATATGTGACTATGGCAAGTATAATCCGAATGGACTTAGGCATTCCGACCGGTGAAAAGGTTTCCTCGAAATCGATACCGGGTCTTTGAGTTTAACCTTTTACCACTAGTCGCACCTTAAAAGTCACTACTTCTCCATCTACTCCAAGCTTTCGCTTATAGATCTACTTGCAACCAATGAGAACTATTCCCTTTGGTGGATCTACCAAAGTCCATATTTTGTTTGAGCACATGGAGTCCATTTTGGATCTCATGGATTCAAGCCAACGTCCAGAGTCTATGTCCAACATAGCTTCCTCATAAGTTTTTGGATCATTATCCGATTGGTCCGTTTCATGTAGGAATCTGAACTTTTTAGGTTGCTTCTTGATTTGGTCTGACCTTCTCAGAGGTTATGTGTAATGCTCTTTAATATATATTCATTTCTATCGCTTATGGGATTTGATGATCATCTCAAACTTCACCAAGTTCAACAACAATGCCTTTTTCTATCTTATAGAAATTTATTTTCTAGAAAGGTGGTGTTCCTCGAAACAAACACCTTTTGTCCCGATGGATCATAGAAGTAATAGCCCACGGATTCTCTTAGGTATCCCACAAACTTGGACAAGGTGGATCTATTATACAACATATCTCCCACTATCCGTCTCACGGGAGATCCCCAAACCAAGATATATTGGTAAGAGGGTGCTTTGCCATGCCATATCTCATATGGTGTTTCGGGTACCGACTTTGAAAGTACTACACTCAGTAACTTAAGCCGTTGTCTTTAAGGCATATCACCTAAAGGATATAGGCACATCGAAGAAGCTCATCATGGAATATACTATGTCTAACAAGGTACTATTTCTCCTCTCATCTATTATATTATATTGGGGAGTACGGGTTGGAGTCCATTGTAAGAAAGTCTCATTCTCCCTTAGGTAATCCAAGAATTTGGTGCTCAAGTATTCTCCTCCTCGATTAGATCGAAGAGCTTTAATACTTAGCCTTAATAGCTTTTCCACTTCACTCCAATACTCTTTGAACTTTTCAAAGGCTTTGGACTTGTTCTTTATAAGAAACAAGTGTTCGAACCGACTATAGTCATCAGTGAAGGTGATGAAGTAGGAATAATCTCCTCTCCCACTAACTCTTAGTGGTCCACAAACATCCATATGGATCAAATCCAAAAGACTTGTGGAGCGCTTCGTTTATCCTACAAAAGAAGCCTTGGTTATTTTTCTCTTTAAACAAGATTCACAAGTAGAAAGATCCTCAATGCGACTAACATTTAGTGCTTTGAGAGCTTCTAACTTGTTCATCTTATTTTTAGAAATATGTCCAAGTCTAGCATGCCACAATATGGCATCTTCTAGGATATCTAACTTTCTCTTACTTTGTTGAAAGTGCATTAGTGATGATTGAGAATCCAATATGTATAATCCTTTGTTAAGTGTACCATAAGCAATCAAAGAACCTATTCTTTAATGCCTTCAATCTCCCATTTGATATAGAAGGATCAAATCGTTCACTATCCAAAATGGGAATTTGAAATGATCTCAACAATATATGGCACATAATAGCAAGGGTTCAAAATAATTATGGAGTTCTCTAAGTCCAACTTATTATACACCTTTGGCTTTGGTCGCGACTCTTGCTCCTTAGCCAAGGTGGTGGATCATATCCACATCACTTAGTTTTGCTCTTCTTTCTTACTTTTTGTAACAACTTACGAAGATAAGAGCTACATGCGATATCATATATCCATGAGGAAGAATTTATCCTTAATTGCACTTCAATAAAGTACATACCCTTCCAAAGGGTTGCAAGGTAATTCTTGCAAAACCTTTTCCAATAGCTTATCTAGCCAAAGTAGAAACAAATAATATCGACCATATCCTCTATAATCTTCTTGATTCCTTCGAAAGCCTTCAATAGTTGTTTTCCCTTGGAGGAGGAAACAAGTGTCAAAGGTTTGCCCTTGTCATGGTAGTCTCTTTCTAAATCGACACTTTGATCAATAAAACTCGGTGAGGATGTGAGGATCAAATCCTCATGGAGATCATTGTTCATCACTACATCCAAGTAGAAAAAACTTCCCAAGCCTAATCATCTTTGGACTGTAGTCGACGACACATGACTTCACATCCATCCTAGCTTGAAAAATCTCTTTTGACAACATGAATTTCTCATACCTTGTTTGCTTTACAACTCTTGTAAACTCTAACCGAGGTACTATTCATGTATCTTTGAGACTTTTAAGGTTTGTAGATGCCTCCAAGAGACTATGGGATAAAACGATTCTAAACCTAATTCATGAACTTTTCAAGTGTCTCTTGATCTACATTAGTCCCTTTGGGATTAGGAGCACCTTGATATAGGATATATATCTACTTCTAGGAATTTAGAATGATTTTTTAGGTTAAGTCAATCATGGAAGTTTGGCCCGGTTGGTTTATTGGTTTCCAAAATAACGTTGAGTGGAACATTAAACCATTCTTGAGATTTCACAAATCACTAAAGGCAGAAAAGAGAATAAGCATATGATTGAATTTGATAATAAAACATGTTCATGGTCTTTCAAGAATATTTTCCTCCAACTATTTTATCAAATCTCTCACCCCCAAGAAGAATTCGGGAAATCTCATTTCCAAGTGAGAATCAAGATCCTAAAAACTTGTAAGTGGACCCCCACTTCGAGTGCCATCTATAAATAATCAAAAGGTAAGCAATACTTGCTAATTGCATCTCATGCAACTCTTGATATATTTTACCTCATTTTTCATGTAGACACCCCACTTCAAGTGCATCTACATTACTAAATGTTAAGTCGAACCTACCAATCAAACTTTGATTTGAGACGGCTCCATGTCATCCGCCGCTTCGAGTGCCAATGCATGGAGGTTCTCAAATCAAATGTGCATCATATGCTAAGTGTGACCCCTGCTTCGAGTACCATCACATAAATTTGGTAGCATTGTTATGGAGTATACTATTGGTAAAAGGCTTAGATTAATTAAAACTCTTTTAATTTATATCTATTTCGACTTAATATTTGAAAAACACTTAGACATTCTAAGTGGTGGATTTTTGCTTGCAAAGATCTCATCATTTTATTTTCTTATTTAAGTTTTCTATATCCTAACCATGTATCTCATACATCAATAGGATATGAAAAGCATAAATAAGTAAATGTACCTAGCATGTTCCTACGGTGGGATGACCATGTGCCTAACCAAGTGGTGCACTTAGAGCCATAAGTGCACCACTTAGTTGATTTTAGATGGGTTGATTAAATCTAGCTATTACATGAGTGTATCCCATACATTCATGGGTCTTCAAAAATCTCCATGCCTCCATGGCATCTTTTGCTTCATGTAACTTTAAATGAGAAAAAAATCCTCACTCCTAGTGATTCTACTCTCATAATATTTACAAGGTAGAAATAAATAGGCATGCGAGCCCCAATTTAATACAACCCATTTCAACAACTTGAAATAAATAAAATTAATATTAAAGGCTCATGATCATCCATATTCATTCATCATCCATTCAACAATTAAATGAATAACAAATAAATCTAGGATTAATAATTAATGTCATCAATTAAATTCTTATCTCATAAAAAAGTAATTGGTCAAGCATAACATTTATGCCAAATGATGAAGATTAACTTTAACCAATTTAAAAGCATGCAAAGATGTCAAACATAATTTTGAGAGCTTGCACAATACTTGTGGATCTATTATGTGTGAAATAAAACACTTTTGGGCACTACAGGAACACAAAAAAATTGGTCAAAACTCATCCTTTTTGAAATTGGGTGTTGCTGCCCCAGCCCGGTCGCATGGCCTGGTAGCAAGTGTGCACGCTGCCTAGCCGGTGGCTAGTCGGGCATGGCAGCTTGCCCTGTTTTTGGGTTTGGACCGAGTCAACTTATTTTTGGTTCAACCTTTGTGCACTAAAAAATTTAGGACACCTCATAAACGTTAAAACACACATTATAGATGAAATTTTATATTTAAAACAACTTTTAAAATTGAAATTTCAAGTGCTCAATCAAGCTTCCAGAAACTAGTTTAAATAAGAATCATATTCTTCAAAAATCTCCAACAAATCTCTAATCATATTGGATCTAAAAATGACCAAAACAACTTAGGGCCATTCAACGCATGCTATATCAACATATATCATCAATTAATTCCAAATCAACATTATACATTAACAGCTATAAATTAAAACATACTAATCATATGAATTAATACTTAAAACACATATTGGCATGCTTTCAATTCGTCAATCAAGGAGCCACACACAACATCATCCAAACACTCCAATCCATCATATGAATCGAGAATTTGGTGATTTTGATCAATCCATCACATGAATCAATCATCAAACAAAAAAAATCCAAATTTAAGCATGATTTAGGCTTTGATACCACTTGAAAGCTAGTAAGGCACTAGGATCCAATTATAAAAACTTCAAAAGCTTAATGAACTAGTTCTTACATGATAACTAGGATCAAATTATGCCTAAGATTCAGATTAGGATAGAGTGTTACTTGGAGATTGCAAAATCCAAGAAGAATTAGGTAAACTCTTCACCAATCTAGAAATTGCTAGAAAATATGCAGCAGGAGAGGAACAGTTTTTGCCTCCATCAAATCACCTTCAAAAATCACAAAAAAATTATTGGAGATGCTAAACACATGATAAACGTTCAATAAAAAAATTCAAACCGAAAAGCCTTCTGGATCTCCCTGGAGAAAATTGCCAAATCGGACTCTGTGCAGTGGATCTCCAAAACCATAGCAAACAAAGTAGTTTGCCTCTATTGATATGATCCACACACCAAATAGATCTTCCAAAATATGTAGCCTATAAGCTGGAATAAGGCCAAAGATTAGCTATGGTGGAGGCCAATTTTTGGTAGGGAACAAGAAGAAAAAGCAAAGCTTTCAACACATGAATGCAATGCTTGCAAGGATTTTGGAGGGAATGGTGGAGAATCTAATTCTTCACACCTTTTGACATAATGACCAGCCCTCTCTCTCTATATCTATTTATAGGTTCTGAGAGGTGTGATGCCACCTCCCATGAGGAAAAAGGGCAGCCAACTTGCATTTTGCCAAGGCGGCAATTGCAAATCCAAATCTAATTCGAATTATATTTGCATTTTAATTATATTTGAAATCTAATTTCAAGTTAATTAAAATGCTAATTCAAATAAACATTTCATTTGAATTTTTCCTCCAAAATGAGTTCTTACCTTTGACTTAACTCTTAAGTCAAACAAGCTCAACTCTTAAGCTTGCATTTTGTTAACTTAACTCTTTAAGCTAACTTCACCAATTGATTGTCATATTGGCACAAATAATTAATTCCTTAATTATTGGTCTAATTTAACTCCTTAAATTAATTGATTAATTTAACACTTATATTAATCAAGCCAAAATTGACATTCAAAATTGGCGCCTTAAAATCGGTCTACTAGGAGACATTTTCTAACACTTAGAAAATATTTTCTCCATCAAATAGGAAGTTAATTGGCTTTTGTGTGTGACCCAATAGGTTCTACCATTCATTGGACATTGGCTCACAACTCCTTGTGACTTTTGAATATCATATATTTATTTTAGTTTAAAACACTTTTAAACTAATCGACTCAATTTAATTAATCTCATTAATTGAAGAGTACCCAATCTCCATGGTTGATGTCCAACCTCAATCCCATGGAGCCCAACTAATTAGCCAAAATGAATGTTTTAGAGAACTATTATAGCTTTACGCTTACCATGCAAATACGGTCCTTCCGTCTCCTATCTCCCAAAAAAGGCATAGGACAAGATATTTATCGACTCCTTAATAGCCTCGATACTATGTGTCTATTCTCAATGTTTGATTCCCTTGTGTGACCTCATTTTTGGAAAACTCCTTTTCCAAATTGTTGCACCACGTTACGCAAGGATTTCTTGGAATCGATCATTATAGAATACATAGGAGATGCACTCGCCCTTCACAAAAGCAAGGAGTCAATTTTTTCTTGGATCTCACAAACCTCCATGCCAAGTAGTTCATACCAAACCTCAACTCAAAAGACCCACTAAGTGGTCAAGAAAGAGTCAAAGTATGAGGACTAAACATAAGGTTACCATGGATCCTCAGGTCAGAGGACTAATAATATGCACTAGTGTAAGCTGGAGAACTTGCCACTATGGCTATCTAGTAGATTCTCCGATGGGTCTTCAGTACCTTGTTCTCTAACAAGCACCCACTAACATGCACCCATATCTCATATGACTGCTCATGGAATGGAGCAATATCCAACTCTTAGATTTATGCATCGTTAGTGCAAGTCTATCCGGATCTTAGATCTTAGATGTCCTATCTCATAAGATCCTATGACTTGGAAAAATTTAATATCATGACCGTGTGAGACTTATTTCATGGTCATCAAACCAAGTCCCGTAGTCATAAGTGATCTAGAGGCCTCATCCAAATGCAAGTGAAGTAATAAAGAGCATAAGATGAAGATGGCTATATAAAGAAGATCATTTAATTAAGATTATTTTACAAGGACATAACTTTTACAAGGCCAATCTTATTGGCTTGCCGGGCACTATTCCAATATTAGAGCATGGTTATCTTCACAATTCTCCATAAAGGATTTGGGAGAAGCATCCTTCATTTTCGGAATATGAATCTCTAGAGATAGATCAAAGATGATGTTAGGGCTCTCCCAATCCATGTACATTGATAAAATACTAAAACAGTTTAGTATGCAAGAATCCAGAGGGGATACCTTCTAATGGGACATGGCATTTGTCTCTCCAAGTCTATTGCCCCTATGATCAAGGAGGAAAGAAAGAAGATGTCCCACATACCTTATACATAATTTATTAGAAGCATAATGTATGCTATGCTATTTACGAGACTGGATGTAACTCACATTCTATGTGTTACGAGTTGCTACGAATCTAATCCTAGTGAAAGTCACTAGAAAGCCATAAAAATAATCATAAAGTACTTAAGAAGAACTAAGGATTTGTTTCTAGTATACGGTAATGGAGAATTGAAACTTGAAGGGTTTTCAGATTATAGTTTCCAATCTGATGAAGATGGCCTTAAATCCACATTTGGATTTATATTTTGCCTCAATAGATGATGAAGTAAGTTGGCAGAGTTCCAAATAAGAAGCCACACCTGATTCAACTATTGAGACGAAGTAAATTGTGGTGTTGGATACCTCAAAAGACAAGTGGTTGGATGAAAAACTTCATCCAAGAGTTGGACATAGTGCCTAGCATTTCAAAAGATTTGGTTGTGTTCTTTTGTGACAATAATGGAGCCATTGTGCATGCGATGGAGTTAAAATCTCATAAGTGATCCAAACACAAATAAATGCGTTATCATTTGATCCATGAGACCATTGATAGAGGCAACTTTTGAGTGGATAAAATTGCATTGAAAGAGAATATAACAAATTCACAATCTAAACCCTTAAAAGCAAAAAGGTCTTTAAGATATCTTGAGAATATAGGTTTAAAGGCGATGGGGAATTGGCTTTAGTTTAAGTGGGAGATTGTTGGAATAGTGCCCTACAGCTAATTAGATTGGCATGTACCACTACTCCATTTGTGATACAATCTTGATTGAATGATATTCAATTAAATGACCATCTTCATCTTATGCATTTATGATATTCTTCACATATATTTGGTTGAAGCCCTTAAATCATACAAGACTACGGGACTTGGCCACACATATAATGATGATCATGAAATAAGTCTCTATGGTCATGATTTTAAATATTCCAAGTCATAGAATCTTAAGAGCCGAGGCATCTAAGATTCAAATTAACTTGCATTAACAATGTGTACTCCGAGGAGTTAAATGTTGCCTCATTTCATGGACAATCTATGTCGGACATGGATGCAAGTTAGTGGGTATTTGTTAGAAAATAAGTTCAATGAAGACTCGCCTAAAGAATCCATGAGTAGTTGTGGCAAGTCGTTAGTGGAAAATTCTCTGGCTTACTATAGTACATATAATTAGTCATTTAACTTGAGGTTCCACGGTAACTTTGTTTTTGAAAGCAAGTAAGGCACTAGGATCTAATTATAAAAACTTCAAAAACTAAATAAACTAGTGCTTACAATGCTAACTAGGGTCAAATCATGCCTATAATCCATATTTAAATAGAGTATTACCTTGAAATGCAAATATCCAAGGAGAAAGTGGTGAACCTTTCACCAATCCAGAATCTGCTAGAAACTGCGCAGCAGGAATGGAACAATTTTTAACCTCATTAAAACTCCTCCAAAATTCACAAAAAAATTACTGCAACCTCTCAACACCTTATAGGAAACATAGTAAAAAATTTGAATAAAAAAGGTTTCTGTATCTCCCTGGAAAATTTCTCCAAATCAGTGCTCTACTCAAGTGGATCTCCAAACCGTAGCAAACTAACTTGTCCACCTCTATTGATATGATCCACACACCAATAAAACTTCCAAACTCTCCTTGCAAAGAGTTTTGGAGGGAATTGTGAAAAGAATCTAATTCTTTCACACTTTCAGCAAGCACCTATCCTCACACCCTCTATAGCTATATATAGAGTGAGGCTTGGCATCACACCTTCCTCAAGGTGGGCGGCCAACTTGCATTGCCAAGGTGCCAAATGCGAATTCAAATCCAATTTGAATTTCATGTGCATCTTAATACATTTGAAATCTAATTTTAAGCTAATTAAGATGTTAATTCAATTGAACATTTCATTTGAATTTTTCCTTCAAAATTTATTCTTCCCATTAACTAAATTAAACACTTTAATTTAATTAATTAACTCTTGACTTAACTTTTAAGTCAAACAAGCTCAACTTTTAAGCTTCATTTTGTTAACTTAACTCTTTAAGTTAACTTGACCAATTGATGTTCACTTTGGCACCAAATAATTAACTCTTTAGTTATTGATCTAATTTAACCTTTTTAAATTAATTAATTAATTTAACACTTAAATTAATCAAGCCAAAATTGACCTTTAAATTTGACACCTTAAAATCGGTCCACTAGGAGAAATTCTCTAACTCTGAGAAAATTGCTCCATTAACTAGGAAGCCAATTGGTTTTTGTGTATGACCCAATAGGTTCTACCATTCATTGGACATAGGCTTACAACTCCTTATGACTTTTGAATATCATAGATTCATTTTAGTTTAAAACACTTTTAAACTAATCGACTCAATTCAATTAATCCCATTAATTGAAGGGTACCCAATCTCCATGGTCGATGTCCAACCTCAAACCCATGGAGTCCAACTAATTGGCTAAAGTGAATGTTTTGGAGAACCATTATAGATACGTATTCCCAATATGTAGGATGTTTCTCCCAAATCCTTAATGGAGAATTGTGTAGGTAACCATGCTTTAGTATACTCTAACATTCCTACCTCATTCCCAATGAGAAGGATATCATCGACATAAAGCACAATAACTGAACTCCCACTAGCCTTCTTGTGCACACATGGTTCATACATATTTTTGACAATGCCAAGTGATTTGACTGTTTTTTCAAAATGTATGTTCCGACTTCGAGATGCTTGTTTGAGTCCATAAATGGATCTCTGGAGTTTGCAAACCTTTTGCTCACTCCCTTTGGATGTAAAACCTTGTGGCTGCTCCATATATCTTTCTTCTTTAATGTTACCATTGAGGAAAGCAATTTTCACATCCATATGTCATATCTCATAGTCATAATATGTGGCTATGGCAAGTAGAATCCAAATGGACTTAGGCATAGCGACTGGTGAAAAGGTTTTCTTGAAATCAATACTAGGTCTTTGAGTGTAACCCTTTGCCACTAGTCGCACCTTAAAAGTCACTATTTCTCCATCTATTCCAAGCTTTCGCTTATAGATCCACTTGCAAACAACGGGAACAATTCCCTTTGGTGGATCTACCAAAGTTCATACTTTGTTTGAGTATATGGAGTCCATTTTAGATTTCATGGCTTCAAGCCAACATCCCGAATCTATGTCCAACATAACTTCATCATAGGTTTTCGGATCATCATCCGATTGGCCCATCTCATGAAGGAATCTAAACCTTTCGGGTTGCTTCTTGATTCGGTCCGACCTACGTAGAGGTTGTATACAAGGCTTCACTTGCTCGCTTGTTTCCATCGCTTGTGGGATTTTATGATCATCTTGAACTTCATCAAGTTCAATAATAACACAATTTCTATCTAATAGAAATTGCTTTTCCAAAAAGTAGGCGTTCCTTGAAATAAACACCTTTTATTCCGAGGGATCATAAAATTAGTAACCCATAGACTCTCTAGGGTATCCCACAAACTTGCACAAAGTGGATCTACTATCCAACTTATCTCCCACTGTCTGTCTCACATACGCTAGAGATCCCCAAACCTTAAGATAATGGTAAGATGTTGCTTTGTCATGCCATATCTCATATGGTATCTTGGGCACTGACTTTGAAGGTACTTTGTTTAGTAGTTTTGCTGCCGTATGTAAGGCATATCCCCAAAAGGATATAGGCACATCGAAAAAGCTTATCATGGAGCGCACCTTATCCATCCAACAAGGTATGGTTTCTCCTTTCGACTACTCCATTGTTTTGGGGTGTGCCGGGTGGAGTCCATTGAGAGAAAATCTCATTCTCCTTTAGATAATCCAAGAATTTAGTGCTCAAGTATTTTCCCCCTCGATCTGATCGAAGAGCTTTAATACTTAGCTCGAATTGCTTTTCAACTTCTTTTCTATACTCTTTGAACTTTTAAAAGGCTTTGGACTTGTTCTTCATAAGAAACACGTGTTCGTACCGACTAAAGTCATCGGTGAAAGTGATGAAGTAGGAATAGCCTCATCTTCCACTAACTCTTAGTGGTCCACAAATATCGATAAAATCTAAAAGACTTGTGGAGCGCTTCGTTTGTCCTACAAAAGGAGCTTTGGTCATTTTTCCCTTTAAACAAGATTCATATGTATGAAGGTCCTTAATGCCACTAACATTTAGTGCTTTGAGAGCTTCTAACTTGCTCATCCTATTTTTATAGATATGACCAAGTCTTTCATGCCAAAGAATGGCATCTTCTTGGATATCTAATTTTTTTTTACTTGATTGAATATGCATAAGTGAAGGTTGAGAATCAAGTATGTACAATCCATTTATTAATGTACCTTGAGCAGTCAAAGAACCATTCTTTAATGCTATCAAATTCCCATTCAATATAGAAAAATCAAATCCTTCATTATCAAGAATGGAAATTGAAATAATGTTCTTAACAAGGTGGGGTACGTAATAAACTGGATTAAGTACAATGCAAGCATTCCCCAAGTCCAACTTGATGACGCCTTGGAAAGTGGTCGCAACTCTTGCTCCATTTCCTAGGCGAAGGATCATCCCCTTCATGAAGACTCTTTTTTCTTTCCATCCCTTGTAATGAACTACAGAGGTGAGAAGCACATACGGTATCAAATACCCATGTGGAAGAATTAGTCGTCATATGCACTTCAATAAAGTACATACACTTCTCAAAGGCTGCGAGATAAACTTTGCAATTTCTTTTCCAATGCCCTTTTTTGCCATAGTAGAGACAACTGGCTTCGGTTTTGACCTTCTTCTTAAACCTTTTTGAACTTTTCTTAGGTTGCTTCCCCTTCGAGAAAGAACTCTTCTTCCTCTTACCTCCCTTTCTAGGACCCCTAGGGCGCTTTGACTTGGAGGAGGATGCAAGCATAAGGGGCTTTTCCTTTCTCATAGTTGCCTCCGCAGTCACAAGCATATTGATCAATTCGTTAATCGTAACATCTTGCTTAGACATATTGAAGTTCAAAATGAATTGATCATATGACGATGGTAATGATTGTAAGATCAAATCCATGTAAAGGTCGTTGTCCATGACCACATCTAACTGTCCAAGCTTCTCGATGAGTCCTATCATCTTCAGGCCGTGATCATGGACATTAGACCCTTTACTCATCCTTTCCCTAAAGAGCTCTTTAGACAAAGCGAACCTTTTGTGTCTACTTTGTACACCATACAAGTTTTGCAAGTGCACATAGATCTCTCGAGCATGTTTCATATGCTCATGTGTCTTTTGGAGCTCATTGGACATGGATGCTATCACTACACACCTCACTTGTAGATCATCTTCTACAAATTTAGTGAACATTTCACGTTGTGCGTCGGTGGCATCATCACCTAGTGTCTCTACAAGACTTTGATTAGGGACGTAAGTCTGCATTTCAAAGTCAAGAATGATTTTAAGGTTGCTTAACCAATCTTGGATGTTTAGCCCGGTTACTTTATTAGTTTCCAAAATGCTTGCGAGTGGATTTTTAGCATTTTAATTGAAGATTTTGAAAATCTAAAAGAGGCGAAAAAAGAGTATAAGCATGTGATTAATTTGATAATAAAAACATGTTCATGGTCTTTCAAGCATGTTTTTCTCCCACTATTTTATCAAATTCTTCACCTTCTAGAAGAATTCGGGAAATCATATTTCCTAGTGAGAATCAAGATCCCAAAGACTTGCAAGTGGACCTTAGTGACCGGATGTATATCTAAGAGCAATCTAAAGGTAAGCAACTTTTGCTAATTGCATCTCTGCAACTCTTGATATATTTTGCCTCACCATTTCATATAGATCCCTTGATGGACGACTTCTAGGGATGCCAAGGCTACGAGACGGCGGCCATCGTCTCTTGAAAGTCCATTCGGCGGGTGAACAGCTGGCCAATGGATACTGCAGGAGACCCTCTCTCAGTATACCGGCCAAGGGGAACTAACACTGGTTGCTGAGCCTGCTATCGGAGTGTTCGATAGACAGGAAGAAGGGGATGCAGTGATGGAAACAATGGCTCCATACCGGGGCGGTGTTAAGTCAAACCAACCAATCAAACTTCAATTCGAGACAAATGCCAAAACATCCCCCGTGATCGAGTGTATAACGTGTGGGCGTTCCCAAATCAAAGGTGCATCTCATGCAAAGTGTATGGTCACAACTTTCCACCTAAGTACCCCCCGTGATCGGATGTATATCACATAAAGGTGGTAGCATCGACATGCCATATACTATTGGTAGAAGGCTTGGATTAATTAAAACTCTTTTAATTTGTTTCCATTTTGACTTAATATTTGAAAAACATATAGACATTCTAAGTGGAGGGTTTTTGCTTGCAAAGATCTCATCATTTTATCTTCTTATTTAGGTTTTCTATATCCTAAACATGCATCGCATACATCAATAGGATATGGAAAGCATAAATATGTAAATGCGCCTAGCATGCTCCTAAGGTGGGATGACCATGAACCTAACCAAGTGGCACACTTAGAGCCATAGGTGCACCACCTAGTTGATTTTAGGTGGGTTGATTAAATATAGCTATTACATGATTGTATCCCATAGATTCATGGGCCTTCAAAAGTCTCCATGGCTCCATTGGCCTCCATGACTCTATGTAACTTTTACATGAATAGGAAATCCTTACTCCTAGTGATTCTACTCTCATAACAATTACAAGGTAGAAATCAAGAGGTATGCAAGCCTCAATTAAATACAACCCATTTCAATAACTTGAAACAATTAAAATCAATATTAAAGGCTCATGATCATCCCCATTTAACAATTAAATAAGCAATAAACAAATCTAGAACCAACAATTAATTCCATCGATTAAATGCTTATCTCATAAACAAATAATTGAGCAAGCATAATATTTATGCCATAATTGGAAGATAAACTTTAACCAATTTTCAAAGGCATTCAAAAAAATGCCAAACATAATTTTGAGAACTTGCACAACGTTTGTGCATCTACCATGTGTGGTGCAAAAACATTTTAAGCACAAAAAGAGTTGAAAAATTACTCAAAAATCACCAAAACCACAAACAAGGGTTGCTGCCTAGCCTAGGTGCACAACTGGGTGGGCCGCGCGCACGGCCAGTGCCTGGCTGCTACTCGGCAACTCCCTATTTTGGTGCTTCCAAGTGAAGCAAGTTGTTTTCTACTCAATTTTTGTGCAACAATAGTTTTAGCACATGTTCTCAACACTTAAACACACATTATAGACGAATTTCCAGATTTAAAACCTTTATTAAAAAAAGGAAATTCAAGTGCTCAATCATGCCTTCAAAAATTAGAGAAAGCTAGAATCAAATTCTTCAAAATCTTCAATACAATTCCAATCAAATTGAATCCAAAAATGACCAAAACTCTTTTGATCAAATATCAACATGCTATATCACCATATAACATCAATAATGCTAAATCAACATTCAACATTTATCACCCTAAATTGAAACATACTAAAACATGAATTAACATTTAAATCACATAATAACATGCATTCAATTCATTAAGCAATAGAGCCACAAGCATCATCAACCAAGCACTTCAATCCATATTTTGGATCAAGTATTTGTGTTATTGATCAATTCATCACATGAATCAACCAAACAATAATCGAAAACACAACAAGAAATAGGCTCTGATACCACTTGAAGGCTAAAGTAGAATTAGGATCCATAAATTAAAACTTCATAAGCTTGAAATTAACTAAGCTGCTCGAGCTCCCAAGGATCTAGAAATACTATAGATTTGGATTAGGATGAAGAATTACCTCTTGTAGCTCAAAATCAAGGACAAGATCAACTATCTCTCACGAGTCCAGAAACTGTTTGGAACTGGCATAGTGGAAAGATGACAACAATTTCCTAAGCTAAAATGCTCCAAAATTCATGAAATTAAATATGGAACACCTTTACACATAGGGGAAGCTTCTATGAAAAATTGGATCCAAAAATCATTCTGGATCACTCCAAAACAATTTTCAACCAGAAGCTGCTGCAGGTGGATCTCCAAAACTGAGCAAGTCAATCGCCTTGCCTCTATTGAAATGATCCACACACCAAACAATCTTACAACTTCCCCTTAATAGAAGCTGGAGTTAGAGAGGAGAAAATGAGGTAGAGAAGGCCAATTTTTAGGCTGGGAAGAAGAAGAAATACAAAGTTTCAACTCATGATGCAATGCATGGAGAGGGAGATTTTAGAGGGAATATGCAAGAATCTAATTCTCACACTTTTAGCAATGCTTATTCGAATTTTGCACACCCTCTATATCTATATATAGAGGGTGGAAGGTGTAATTCTAGTTGGCATCACACCTTCCTCAAGGTGACTGCCAAAGTGGCATGTCAAGTGGGCAAAATTCCGACTTGAATTTCAAGTGCATTTCAATTTCATTTGGAATCTAATTCCAAATTAATTAAGATGCTTATTTATATGAACACTTCATTTAAATCTTCCCTCCAAAAAGTGTTCTTCCCATTAATTAAATTAAACCCTTTAATTTAATTAATTAACCTTAAGCTTAAATTAGTTAACTTAACTCTTTAAGTCAACTTGTCCAATTGATGGTCAACATGGTACCAAATAATTAACACCTTAATTACTGGTCTAATTTAATTCTTTTAACACTTAAATTAATCAAACTAAAATTGACTGTTGGCTCGGAACCTTGAAAATCGGCCACCCAAGGGTGAATTTTCTAACACTTAGAAAAAATGCTCTAGCAATTTTGGAAGTATTTAGCTTTTGTGTGTGACCCAATAGGTTCTACCATTCATTGGACATGGACTCACAACTCTTTGTGACTTTTGAATATCTTATATTCATTTTAGTTTAAAACTCCTTTTAAACTAATCAACTCGATTCAATTAATCTCATTAGTTGAAGAGTACACAATCTCCATGGTTGATGTCCAACCTCAAGCCCATGGAGCCCAACTAATTGGCTGAAATAAATATTTTGGAAAACTATCATAGCTCTACGCGTTCCATGGAAATACGATCATTCTATCTCCTATCTCCCAAAAGAGGCCTAGGGAAAGATATTTGTGAGCTCTCTAATAGCCTCAATACTATGTATCTATTCTAAATGTTTGATTCCCTTTTGTGGCCTCATCTTCGGAAAACTTATTTTTCAAATTATCACACCACCTTGCGCAAGGATTTCTTGGAATCGATCATTATAGTACACATAGGAGATGCACTCGCCCTTTACAAAATCGAGGAGTTGGATTCCATCTTGGATCTCACAAACTTTCATGCCAAGTAGCTCATACCCAACCTCAACCCGAAAGACCTGCTAAGTGGTCAAGGAAGAGTCAAAGCATGAGGACCGGACACAAGGTTACCATGGATCCTTAGGTCATTGGACTAATAATATGCACTAGCATAAGTGGGAGAATTGACCACTATCAACTTTCCTCTACGACTATCTAGTGGATTCTCCGGAAGGGTCTTCAGTACATTATTCTCTAACAAGCACCCACTAATATGCACCCATATCTCATACAGATTGCTCATGGAATGGAGCAATATCCAACTCTTGAATTTATGCATCGTTAGTGTAAGTCTGTCCGGATCTTAGATGCCTCATCTCTAAAGATCCTATGACTTGAAATATTTAAGATCACGACCATGTAAGACTTATTCCATGGTCATCGAATCAAGTCCCGTAGTCACGTGTGATTTAATGGCTTCATTCAAATACAAGTGAAGCAATATGAAGCCTAAGATGAAGGTGGTCATATAAAAAATATCATTTAATCAAGATTGTTTTACAAGGAAATAGCTTTTACAAAGCCAATCTGATTAGCTTATTGGGAATTATTTCAACATGGATTAGGAGCACCTTGATATAGGACATATATCCACTTCTAGGAATCTATAACGATTTTTGAGGTTAAGTCAATCGTAGAAGTTTGGCCTGGTTGGTTTGTAGGTTTCCAAAATAACGTTGAGTGGATCATTAAACCATTCTTGAAATTTCACAAATCCTCAAAAGCGAAAAAGAGAAATACACATGTGATTGAATTTGATATTAAAATATGTTCATGGTCTTTCAAGCAAGTTTTTCTCCCAGTATTTTATCAAATTCTTCACCCCCTAGAAGAATTTGGGAAATCATATTTTCTAGTGAAAATAAAGATCCCAAGGACTTCCAAGTGGACCCCCATGACTGGATATATATCCACAAGCAATCCAAAGGTAATCAGCATTTGCTAATTGCATTTCATGCAATTCTTGATATCTTTTGCCTTTCCAATTCATGTAGATCCCCTGATGGACGACCTTTACATTACTCGGTGTTAAGTTGGATCTACCAATCATATTTTGATTCAAGACAGGCACCATAACATCCCTCGTGACTGAGTGTATAATGTGTGGGCATTCTTAAATCAAAGGTGCATCTCATACAAAGCATATGATCATAGCTTTCCACCTAAGTATGACCCCTGTGACCGGATGTACATCACACAAAAGTGGTAGCATCATCTTGCCATATACTATTGGTAAAAGGCTTGGATTAGTAAAAACTCTTTTAATTTGTAGCCATTTTGACTTAATATTTGAAAAGCACTTAGGCATTCTAAGTGAAGGGTTTTTGCTGACAAAGATCTCATCATATTATCTTCTTATTTAGGTTTTCTATATCCTAAACATGTATCTCATACATCAATAGGATATGGAAAGTATAAATAAGTAATTGTGCCTAGCATGCTCATACGGTGGGATGACCATAAGCCTAACCAAGTGTGCACTTAGAGCCGTAAGTTCACCGCCTAGTTGATTTTATGTGGGTTGATTAAATTAAATATTATATGAGTGTATCCCTTACATTCATGGGTCTTCAAAAGTCTCCATGCCTATAAGGTCTCCTTTGCTCCATCTAACTTTTACAAAGAAATCCTCACTCATAGTGATTCTACTCTCATAAAATTTACAAGGTAGAAATAAAGAGGCATGCAAGCCCCAATTTAATACAACCCATTTCAACAACTTCAAATAAATAAAGTCAATATTAAAGGCTCATGATCATCCTCATTCATTCGTCATCCATTCAACAATTAAATGAATAATAAACAAATCTAGAATTAACAATTAATGCCATCAATTAAATGCTAATCAAATTAACAAATAATTGGCCATGCATAACATTTATGCAACATGTTGGAGATTAACTTTAACAAATTTTAGGAGCTTGAAAAATGTCAAACATTTTATTGAGAACTTGCACAATACTTGTGTATCTATTATGTGCGAAATAAAACACTTTTGGCATCTAAAGGAACACAAAAAATTGGTCAAAATCCATCCAACTTGAAAGTGGGTGTTGTTGCCCCAGCCCAGCCTGGTGGCAAGAGTGCACACTGCCCAGCCGGTGCCTGGCCTGGCATGGTAGCTTGCCTTATTTTTGGGTTTAGAGCGAGTCAATTTATTTTGGTTCA
Source organism: Jacaranda mimosifolia (assembly GCA_018894105.1). Lineage (NCBI taxonomy): Eukaryota > Viridiplantae > Streptophyta > Magnoliopsida > Lamiales > Bignoniaceae > Jacaranda > Jacaranda mimosifolia. The sequence continues at coordinate 38,550,312 of CM032117.1, read as the reverse complement.
ACTTTTGTGCACTAAAAAAACTTAGGACACCTACTAAACGTTAAAACACACATAATAGATGAAATTTTAGATCTAAAACAACTTTTAAAATCAAAATTTCAAGTGCTCAATCAAGCTTCCAAAGCCTAGTTTAAATAAGAATTATATTCTTCAAAAATCTCCAACAAAACTGCAATAACATTAGATCCAAAAATGACCAAAACTATTTTAGCCAGTCTTCCACATGTTATGTCAACATATAATATTAATTAATGCTAAATCAACATTCAACATTCAACATTAATAGCTATAAATTAAAACATACTAATTATATGAATTAACACTTAAACACATATTAGCATGCTTTTAATTCATCAATCAAGGAGCCACACACAACATCATCCAACCACTCCAATCCATCATATGAATCAAGAATTTTGAGATTTTGATCAATCCATAACAAGAATCAATCATCAACAAAAATCCAAATCTAAGCATGATTTAGGCTCTGATACCACTTGAAAGCAAGTAAGGCACTAGAATCTAATTACAAAAACTTCAAAACCTAAATAAACTAGTGCTTACATGCTAACTAGGAACAAATCATGCCTATAATCTAGATTTAGATAGAGTGTTACCTTAAAATGCAAATATCCAAGGAGAAAGTGGTGAACCTTTCACCAATCCAGAATCTGCTAGAAACCACGTAGTAGGAATGGAGCAGTTTTTAACCTCATTAAAACTCCTCCGAAATTCACAACAAAATTATTGAAACCTCTCAAAACCTTGGAGGAAACATAATAAAAAATTTGGATCAAAAATCTTTCTGGAACTCCCTTGAAAAATTTTCCAAATCAGTGCTCTACTCAAGTAAATCTCCAAACCGTAGCAAACTAACTTGTTCGCCTCTATTGATATGATCCACACACCAATAAAACTTCTAAACTCTCCTCACTATAATCTGAAATAAGAGAGGAGAATGATAATGGTGGAGGTCGATTTGAGGTAGGGCAGAAAAAGAAGAGAGCAAAGCTTTCAACATATGAATGCAATGCTTGTAAGGAGTTTCAGAGGGAATTGTGGAATGAATCTAATTCTTCCACACTTTCAGTAAGCACCTATCCTCACACCCTCTATATCTATATATAGAGTGAGGCTGGTGTGATTCCAAGTTGGCATCACACCTTCCTCAAGGTGGGCGGCCAACTTGCATTGTCAAGGTGGCAAATGTAAATTCAAATCTAATTTAAATTTTATGTGCATCTTAATTACATTTGAAATCTAATTTCAAGCTAATTAAGATTTTCCTCCAAAATGTATTCTTCGTATTAATTAAATTAAACACTTTAATTTAATTAATTAACCTTTGAAGTAAGCTCACTTTGGCACCAAATAATTAACTCCTTAATTATTATTCTAATTAAACCTATTTAAAATAATTGATTAATTTAATACTTAAATTAATCAAGCCAAAACTGACATTTAAATTGGACACCTTAAAATCGGTCCAGTAGGAGAAATTCTCTAACTCTTAGAAAATTGCTCCATTAACTAGGAAGCTAATTGGCTTTTGTGTGTGACCCAATATGTTCAACCATTTATTGGACATAGGCTCACAACTCATTGTGACTTTTGAATATCATATATTCATTTTAGTTTAAAATACTTTTAAACTAATTGACTCAATTCAATTAATCTCATTAATTGAAGAGTACCAAATCTCCATGGTCGATGCCCAACCTCAAGCCCATGGAGCCCAACTAATTGGCCGAAATGAATGTTTTGGAGAACCATTATAGCTCTATGCTTACCATGTAAATATGTTCGTTCCAGCTCCTATCTTCCGAAAAAGGCCTATGGCAAGATATTTGCCGGCTCCCTAATAACCTCGATACTATGCCTCTATTCCTAATGTTTGATTCCCTTGTGCGACCTCATCTTTGGAAAACTCCATTTCGAAATTGTCACACCACCTTGCGAAAGGATTTCTTGGAATCAATTGTTATAGAATACATAGGAGATACACTCGCGCTTCACAAAAGTGAAGAGTTGGATTCCATCTTGGATCTCAAAATCCTCTATGTTAAGTAGCTCATACCTAGTCTCAACCCGAAAGACCCGCGAAGTGGTCAAGAAATAGTCAAAGCATGAGGACCAGACACAAAGTTACCATGGATCCTTAGGTCAGAGAACTAATAATATGCATTAGCATAAGCTGGAGAACTTGCCACTACGGCTATCTAGTGGATTCTTCGATGGGCCTTCAGTACCTTGTTATGTAACAAGCACCCACTAACATGCACCCATATCTCATACGGTCGCTCATGGAATGGAGCAATATCCAACTCTTGGATTTATGCATTGTTAGTTCAAGTCTATCTGGATCTTAGATGTCCCATCTCATAAGATCCTATAACTTGGAAGATTTAATATCATGACCGTGTGAGACTTATTCCATAGTCATCAAATCAAGTCCCGCAGTCAAGAGTGATCTAAGGACTTCATCCAAATGCAAATGAATTAATAAAGAGCATAAGATAAAGATGGCCATATAAGGAATATCAATCAATCAATATTATTTTTTCAAGGAAATAGCTTTACAAGGCCAATCCTATTAGCTTTTTGGGCGCTATTCCAACAGTTTTTAAGTCTTTGTGCTTTGATTTTACTTTGACCACATAGCGGGTTGCCCGGGGCTTAGGTTGTGCACAAGCTACCTAAGTATGGAGGTTGGTGTGAGTTCCAAGATAGGATCCATTTTACCTGTCTGTGAAGAATAGGTTGATCTCTTGTGTATTCTAAGGTGATTGATTTGAAAAAATCCTTGCAAAAGGTGATACGATAATTTGGAAAATGAGTTTTTCAAAGTTAAGGCCATAATTGGAATCAAATATCAAGAATAGATACATAGTTATCGAGGCTATTAGGGAATCGGCAAATATTTTGTCCTAGGCCACCTTTTGGAGATAGAAAACGGGATGACCATATTTGTATAGTAATCGTAAGCGGGAAAGGTTCACTCAAAATTAATTCATCCAATTAGTTGGGTTACATAGACTTATGCTAGGTATCGACTATGGAGATATGACACTCTTTAATTAATAGAGATTAATTGAAAAAGTGATTAGTTTAGAAGAGTTTAGACTAATAAGAATATTTGATATTCTATAAATTACAAAGAGTTGCGAGCCCATGTCTAATTAATTGGTGATCCTAAAGGGTCACACACAAAAGCCTAGAATATTCTAATTAGAAATAGAGAAATTATCTAAGGAGTTAGATAATTTAATTAGTTATATTGGGAAGAGAGACCAAATTAACTAATTAAAAGTTGGTCATAATGGTTTGACTAATTTAAGTATTAAATTGATCAAATTAATTTAAAGAGTTAAAATAGACTACTTAAATTAAGGTCAACTCAACTTAAAGAGCTAAGTTGATTTAATTAAATTCAAGAGTTAATTTAATTAGTGAGAGAACATAATTTTGGAAGAAAAATTAAAATGGAAGAGTTAATTTTATAAATATTGATGTGTAATTTTAATTTTGAAAATTCTGACTATGCATGCAAGTTGGCATGCTAGTTAGCAAGGCGTGAGGATAGTGTGATGAATGCTTCTAAGAGCATCTAATTCACACTAATTTGCACCATAAATACACCACTCCCTCACACATGGCCAGCCACTTACAATTTTCACTCCTAAAACTTTTATCTCATGTGTTGAGAAAAAACCACCTTCCTAGATTCTGTCTAACTTTCCTTTCTCTTCCAACTTGTTCACACTATTTCCACTTTCTTTCTCCTTCTTCCTCATTCTAATTCTAGTAAAAGAGTGAGAATCTAGAGTGTGATGGGTGTGTAGATACCTTTGGAGGCACAACATTTGGGTGCTTGGTGTTGGTGAATTAGATCTAGCTCTTGGAGAAGAGTTCTCAAGGATTAAAGAAGAGTCTCTTGGAGACAATCTCACCGGCGACCAGGTGCTTTGGAACATGAGATTTGCTGCCATCTTTCCACCATTTGGAAGAGTTTTCAAGGCTAAAAATTTCTACACTTGAAGCCTTTAGAGCGTGAAGAAGTAGATCAAAAGACCGATATTGGAATTCTTCAATAGTGAGGCTTCCTTTCAAGGATCTACAAGTGAGAAATCAACAAAGGTACTTCTTCCTATCCCTAAATCCTTAACTGAGGCATAATCTAGATCCTTGGGTGAGGTGATGTAAATTACATTTGATATTTTAATTTCCTCTCATTTTTGGATCATTGCTTCACCTCTACCTACATCTAGCTCATTTTTTATATGTTTGCATTCATCTGTGAAGCGTCTGAAATCATTATAGAATCTACAAAACTTATCTGAAGTGGTTTAGTGGGACCACTATATGCACTTTTGGTTCACCTTAGTAAATTGGAGTGTTTTATAGCGAGTAGGGCCTAGACAATACCTTTAAAGGAGTATATTTGTCAAATTTATGTCATGGTGTGGTCATCTCCTTTTCAAAGAATCTTTAAGCTCTTTCTTTTCCGAATTATACTCCTTATTCTTCATCTTTCGTGCCTTTTCCAAATTGATGTATTTCTCTGCACAGAGCAATAAGAAATCAAAATTTTAGGCCATCGTCTTAGCTAGTAACTTGAAGAACTCTCTATCTCACAAGCCCTACATGAAAGCACAGACTAATACTTTTTAAGTTGCTGAAGGTACCTCTACAGCAACAGCGATAAACCTTTGAACAAAAGACCTGAAAGTCTCGCCCTTCTCATGCTTTAGGTTGAAGAGACTCAGGCGTGTTCTTCTAGTAATGCTTACTACTTGTGAATTGATAAAGAAAATACTTCAGTGAACTTTTCAAAGGAGTATATGGATTCAGGCATCAATTGATCAAACCACCTCTGTGAAAGATAGAAAAGGATTGGATCCAAATATTAAAACCAAAAATAGGCAAAAATAAAAGCCAATCCTCTCCTTCCCAAGGATCATAATCATGCACTAAATAAGGACTTGAAGCTAGAAATTTTACCTTTGTGAGCAAAACTAAAGGATTCCACTAGATCTCTCCAAGGACTCCTCTAAAGGATGATCTACAAACTCCAACGATTGGATTTGATTGCTCCTCTTTCAAAGCTCAAAAAATGAGCAAATTTGGTAAACCATTTCAACTTTGGAACATCAGCCTTGTATCCAAATCACTTAAAATCTCAGCTTCTAGATTGCCCAAAGGATCCACCGAATCAGCCACAAAAAGGTTCACAATGAATTTCTAAGTTCCCCAAGTGTGGAATTGCTAATATGAAGTTCATATATATAGAATAAGCTCTCAATCAACCTCCCTTTTGCTAGATAAAGAGAGGACGATGCTGATGGTAGAAGAATGGCATTTTGGAGGAGAGATGGATGAGAGAATTTTTGGTGTGATTATTTAACACATAAATCTTATCACACTTTTGAAGGAAAATTGTGAGGAATGCCAACTAGCCTCAAGTGGCCGGCCACATCTACTATTTATAGAGGGGATGGAAGCTCTTAGATGCTTCCATCACACCCTCCATGTATATTGTCCAACTTGTGTGTGCATTTGCATTTGATGTTCATTTGCATTTAATTAATATTTGCATTTCATATCAGGAAATGAAATGCTTGAAATAAAATGTTATTTAACTTAATTCAAATAGACTCTTCCATTTATTTTCCTCCAAAACTCAAATTCCCAATTTAATTAAATTAACTCTTTAATTTAATTAGTTTAACTTAATTTCTTAAGTTAACTAACTTAACTCTTTAAGTTAATTAGAGTTAACTTAACTCCTTAAGTTAACTTGACTAATTAATTGTCATATGGCACCAATTAAATTAACACCTTAATTTAATTGGCCTAATTTAATTCCTTAAGTTATAACAATTTAACACTTAAACTAAACAAGCTAAATTGACCAATCAAATAATAAATCGTTTTCTCTCCAAAAACACCTAGTATGATTAAAAAATTCCACCCATCAAATAAGAGTTTCCTTAGGTTTTTGTTTGTGACCCATTAGGTTCATCTATTCATTGGACATGGGATCACAACTTATTATGATATTTTGAATATTGAAATATTCACATTAGTTTAAACTCGTTTAAACTAATAACTCTTTCAATTAATCTCTTTTAGTGGAAGAGTACCCACTCTCCATGGTTAATATCTAGCAACAAGCCCATGGGACCTAATAATTGGATGAATGAATCATATTATGATGAACCACTATAGCTTATGCTTACCATGTAAATGTGGTCCTTTTATCTCCTATCTCCTAAAAGAGGTTTGGGGCAAGATATTTGCCGACTCTCTTATAGCCTCAATAACTATATCTCTACATCCAATGTTCGATTCCCCTTTATGATCTCAACTTTGAAAAACATATTTTCCAAATGATCATACTACCTTGTATAATGATTTCTTGGAATTGATCATTATAGAACATATAGGAGATGCATTCGTTCTTCATAATAATAAGGAGATGGATCCCATCTTGGATCTTACAAACCTCCATGCTTAAGTAACTCATACCCAATCTCAACCTCATATGACCCACTACATGGTTGAAAAAGAAATGAAAGCATAAGGATGTAAACATAATAAGGTTACTACGGATCCTCAAGTTCAAGGGCTAATTATATGCACTATCCTAAGCTAGAGAACTCGCTACTACCGCTATCTAGTGGATTTTCTTGGTAGGCCTTAAGTGAACTTATTCTCTAACACACACCCACTAACATGCATCTATATATAATGTAGATTGCCCATGAAACGAGGCAATATCCAACCCATTGGAATATGTATCATTAGTGCAATTCTATCCGAATCTTAGATGCCTTGTCTCATAAGATTTTATGACTTGGAATGCTTTAAAATCATGACCATAGAGACTTGTTTCATGATCATCATCATATGCATGACGAAGTCCCTTAATCTAGTATGATTTAAGGGCTTCAACCAAATACGAACGAATTATAAAAAACATAAGATGAGGACGACCATTTAATAAGAATATCCATTCAATCAAGATTGTATCACAAGAGGAATAGTTTCACACATCAATCTAATTGGCTTGTGGGGCACTATTCCAACACTCCAGGCAGGTTTTGCCAATATAGTGAGGAAAACTCTTCATTTCACATGCTAATGAAATAGTGCAATATGCTCAAATTTTCGCAAGTGCTCTAAAGGATTTGATGCTCCTATATATTCAACAATATTGATAGTTTTGAAATTAGATAAGGGTTCTTCCTCCATGACTCATTAACTAAAAGAGATTCCCCGCTTACATTTTGTGGGAGTTAGTCCTTCAGTCATTCTTTCTTTTACCTCTAGAATTTTAGCTCTTAAAACTTGCATTTCCTTTGCAATATTAAGAAAGCTAAGATTTTATGAAGATCTGGCAGCATCTTCTATTTATTGAGGGACTTTATATACTCAATCCTTTACTACTTTCAAGGAACACTTGATAGTTGTTTCTTTCTTTGGGCTACTAGGAAATCTGGCTGTCAAAGTTGCTTCTACTACTAAAGATATCATTTGCTATAAATGATCTAGGGTTAAAGTTTCTACCTCAGCTTTTGCACTTCTAGGAATCTCATTACGTCCTAAGATATTGCGAGACATATTATGTTCATGCAAGTATACTCTTGGACATTTTCTTCCTCTTCTAACCGTTCTCTTCTGCCATCTCTGGCATATCTACTCACGTCTTATCTCAAAGAAAAACCTTTCCCACAATCATTGCCAATGATGTAGTCAATAAAATAAGGAATAATATATAGAATATAATTATGGAAAATAAGTATGAGATGCCTCTGCTACGCTAGCTTTACATTCCAATTTATACCACTCACGTAGTTGCATTACATCAAATATTACATCATTGATTCTTTAGGTGATTCTTGTATCATAAAAGCTGAGGAATAGTTCCAATATTCTTCTCTATTTTCAATATAAAAAATGGTTGCATAACTAAAACTAGATCGCTATTGCCTACTGCTCAAATCTCTTGACCTTGTTAGCTCGAAAGTTCAGCTGATCCAGATCATTCCAAATACTTAGATCGAGTCCTTTAGCCTGGGTTCATGCTACCACATAAGCACTATTTTGTTATTCAAACTATTATGTTTTCATTTCAACCTAATTTTTTTATTTTCAAATCCAATTTTAAACATATTAGAACATTGAAAAATCTTCTAAACATGTTCAAACTCCAAAAATAAGTATGAATCAACATTCATCAACATGCAATTTTTCGAGTAGATGTAATCCAAGTGAATCACAAATTACTAAATCAATATTTAGCACCTAGATAGAATCAAATTCATAACATGCATGTCAAGATACATAAAGACCTCACAATCTTCAATCTATCAATTGAATCAAGATCATGAAACACTACATCAATTCATTACATGAATCAATGTTTTACTAAAAATCCAAATATTAATGAATAAAGTGGCTCAAACACCACTTGAAAGTGGATAATGGTGATCAAAAAACAAGATGAGCATAGGCAACTAAAATTAAAATTTTAACAATTAAATCAACATGAACATTTCGATTACCTAGTCATCATCAATGATCATTTTATATCTTTAATAATTTTATTTAAAAAAGGAGAGATATACCTTGGTCTCTTTAAACTTGGAAGATAAAGAACTTAAAAGATTTTCAAAGATGAAGCCTTATTTTCACCAATTGAGATCTTCTTCTGGAAACACCAATGGAATGTTCATTCTTCTTCAATCACTAATGATGAAAGCACCTTGACTCTTCAAGATCCATACCAAGAACTCCAAATATAATGCCTTAAATGGAAATCTACACACCTCTCTAAATGCATACTTAAAGATCTAAGATCAAGCTAGAATAATCCTAGATCTTGAGTGAATTTTAGAGAGAAACAGTATGGAAGAGAAAGAATTTGATGGAAGATAAAATCTAAAAGGAAGGAAAAATAAATTTTAGGGTGTAAAGTGTTGGAATAATGCCCTGCAGCCATTGAGATTGGCATGTAAACTATTTCACTTGTGATACATCTTGATTGAATGATATTCATTTTATATGGCCATTTTCATCTTCTGCTTATATTACTTCACTAGCATTTGGTTGAAACCTTTAGATCACATAAGACTACGGGACTTGGTCATGCACAATCATGAAACAAGTCTTACATAGTTGTGATCTTAAATCTTCCAAGTCATAGGATCTTATGAGATAGAACATCTAAGATTCGGATAGACTTACACTAACAATGCATAAATCTATGGGTTAGATATTGCTCCATTTCATCAGCAATCCATATGAGATATGGGTGCATATTAGTGTGTGCTTGTTAGAAAACAAGTTCACTGAAAGTTCGCCCAAAAGATCCACTAGATAGCCGTAGTAGCAAGTTCTCCAGCTTACGCTAGTGCGTATTATTAGTCCTTTGACTTGAGGATCCATGGTAACTTTGTGTTTAGGTCCTCATGCTTGGACTATTCCTTGATCACTTAGTAGTTCATTTGGGTTGAGGTTAGGTACGAGCTACTTAGATATGGAGGTTTGTGAGATCCAAGATGGCATCTGACTACTCGTCTTTGTAAAGGGCGAGTGCATCTCCTATGTATTCTATAAAAATCAATCCAAATAAATCCTTGCACAAGGTGGTATGACAATTTGAAAAAGGAGTTTTTCAAAGATGAGGTCATAAAGGGAATCAAAATTAGAATAGAAACATAGTATCAAGGCTACTGAGGAGCTGACAAATATCTTATCCTAGGCCTCTTTGGGGAGATAGGAGACAAAATGACCGTATTTGCATGGTAAGCGTAGAGCTAGAATGGTTCTCCAAAAGCATTCATTTCGATCACTTAGTTGGGCTCTATGAGCTTGAGGTTGGACATCGACCATGGAGATTGGATGCTCTTCAATTAATGAGATTAATTGAATTGAGTCATTAGTTTAAAGGAGTTTAAACTAATGTGAATATATGATTTTCAATAAATCACAAGAGTTGTGAGCCCATGTCCAATGAATGGTAGAACCTAATGGGTCACACATAAAAATCAATTGGAAATCCTACTTGATGAAGAGAATTTTCTAAGAGTTAGAAATTCCATCATGATAGATTTGGAGGAGGTAGATGGTTGACTAGTTTTTGGTCATTTTGACTTGATTAATTTAATTGTTAAATTGATCTAAATAATTTAAGGAGTTAAATTAAACCAATTAAATTAAGGAATTAATTTAATTGGGACTACATGACTATCAATTGGTCAAGTTAACTTAAGGAGTTAAATTAGCAATAACTAGCTTAAAGAGTTAAGCTAATTGACTTAAGAGTTAATTCAAAGGTTAATTAATTAAATTAAAGTGTTTATTTAATTAAAATAGAGAACTAATTTTGGAGGGAAAATTCAAATGAAATGTTCATTTGGGGTGTATTAGAATTTATTTAGATGACATTTCAGTAGATGAAATAAAAATTCCAAATGAAATTCAAATACACATTAAATTCACATGCAACTTGCTTGCAGGTTGGCAAACAAGTGGCGTCAACCATGAGGATAGTGTGATGCCATCTATATATAGATATAGAGGGTGTGGGCGGCCATCACATGTGCAAAGACAAGCATTTTAAGATCTAATTATTAGATTCTCCCATTTCCCTTCAATTTTGCATGTGTTGCCTCATGTGTTGAAACTTCACATTTCTCTTCATCTCCTACCTCCAAAATCGGCATTCATCCTTGATCTTCTCTCCTTTTTTTTCCAGATGACATTGGAAAGAAATGAATCTTCCATTGGTGCGAGGATCTTATCATTAGAGGCAAAACAATTGGATTGCTAGCCTTTTGGGGATTCTCTGTTCAGGCAGTAACTTGGAGCCATTTTTGGAGGCACTTCAAATTTTTTGATTTGGCTGATTTTTTTACTGTATATTATTCAAGGAGTTGGTGCTATCCTATCCAAATTTTAGCTGATTCCAACGAGTTTTGGTTGGGCAAAACTTGTCCACAATCTGCTGCACCAGGAAAGACTGCATTGAAGGAGTTCAAGCCAGTCTTCATCTTTTTGGTTGGATTTTGCTTTTAAGGTAATTTTCAGACCTAAATCCACTTTAATGGCATGAATTAGATCCTTGGGGAGGTGCGATCAAGTTTGATTTCAATTTTTAAATTTTTTAGAATTGGTTCCTTGGCTTATACCTTCTTTCAAGTGGTATCAAAGTCTAAATTCATGCTTTAATTTGGATTTTTGGAAGATTGATTCATGTGATGGATTGATCTAACTATCCAAATACTTGATCCAATTTATGGATTAGAGTGTTTGGATGATAATGTATGTGGCTCCCTTGCTTAATGAATTGAAATTATGCTAATATGTGTTTTAAGTGCTAATTCATATGTTTAGTATATTTTAATTCATAGTTGCTAATGTTGAATTTTGATTTAACATTAGTTGATGTTATATGTTGATATAGCATGCTATTAATGGCCTTAAAGTGTTTTGGTCATTTTTGGATCCAATTTGATTAGAGTTAATTGGAGACTTTTTAGGAATGTGATTTTGCTTGAACTTGAAGTTTGAAGCATGTTTGAGCACTTGAAATTTCATTTTTGAAACGTGTTTTAAAATTTAAAATTTCATCTATAACGTGTGATTTGATGTTTAGGAGGTGTCCTAAATTTTTTAGTGCACAAAAGTTGAGCCAAAATGACATTGACTCAAACCATACCTTGAAAACAAGGCTGCTACCAACCCTGGCCGAGCACTAGCCAAGTACTGGGGGAGCTCGCTGCGTGGCCATGCGCCCAGGCTGGGCGGTAGTGGCTATTTTTAGTTTATGGGGAGTTTTGATGTGATTTTGTGTTCCTTAAGTGACCAAAAGTATTGTTTTAATCCACACATACTAGATGCACAAATTTGTGCAAGTTCTCAAAATTATGTTTGACATTTTTTATTACTTTTAGAAACTTGTTCAAGTTAGTCTCCAATTTTCTGCAAAAATGAGATGCATAAATGTTATGTTTATTTTTGCTTGACCAATTAATTGTTTATGAGATAAGCGTTTAATCATTGGAATTGAATGTCAGTTCTTGATTTATTTATTATTTATTTAAGTGTTGAATGGATGATGATTGAATGGGGATGATCATGAGCCTTTAATATTGATTTTATTTGTTTTAAGTTATTGAAAAAGGTTGTATTAAATTGGGGTTTGCATGGCTCTTAATTTCTATCTTGGAAATGTTATGAGAGTAGAATTACTAGGAGTGCGGATTTCTCTCTTGTAAATGTTGCAAGGAGCAAGGAAGACCATTGAAGGCATGAAGACCCATGCATGTACGGGATATACTCATGTAATAGCTTGATTTAATCAACCCATTTAAAATCAATTAGGTGGTGCGCCTATGGCTCTAAGTGCACCACTTGATTAAGGCTCATGGTCATCCCACCCTGGGAGCATGATAGGCGCATTTATGTATTTATGCTTTCCATATCCTATTGATGTATGAAATGCATGTTTAGGATATAGAAAACCTAAATAAGAAGATAAAATTGGTGAGATCTTGGTAAGCAAGAAAATCCTTCCACTTAGGATGTCTAAGTGTTTTCAAATATTAAGTCAAAATGGATAAATTAAAAGGAGTTTTAATTAATCCTTACCTTTACCAATAGTATGTGGCATGACGATGCTACCACATTTGTGTGATGTCTCACGAGTCATGAGTCACACTTATAGTAGAAAGCTATGACCATATACTTAGCATATGATGCACCTTTAATTTGATGCTTCCCATACATTGGCACATGAGTTGTGGAATGACATGGGGCGGTCTTGAATCAAAGTTTGATTGGTAGGTCCGACTTAACACCTAGTAGTTGGGAGAAAAACATGCTTGAAAGACCATAAACATGTTTTCAAATATCAAAATTCAATCACATACTTCTCTTTTATCGCTTTTTTGTAGATTTTTGAAATCTTCAAACTTAAAATGGCTAAGAATCCACTCAACGCAATTTTGGAAACCAATAAACTAACTGGGCCAAACTTTCGTAATTGGTTGAGAAACCTCAAGATTATTCTAGATTCCGAAAAAAGGACCTATGTACTTGATCAAAGTCCGCCAAACACTATTGACAATGATGCCTATGAATTGTTCATGAAGTTTGTGGATAATGATCTACAAACAACGTGTCTTATGATGGCTTTTATGACCAATGAGCTCCAAAAGACTCATGAGCATATGAAGCATGCTTGCGATATCTATACACACCTACAAGAGTTGTATGGTGTTCAAACTAGATACAAAAAGTTCGCTTTGTCTAGGGAGCTTTTCAAGTCTAGAATGGTTGAGGGTTCAAGTGTCCATGATCACGAGCTCAAGATTGTTGTACTCATCGAGGAGTTTGGACAATTGGATGTGATCATGGACAATGACCTCTATATAGATTTGATCTTACAATCATTGTCCAACTCATTCGACCAATTCATTATGAACTTTAATATGTCCAAGCAAGAAGTGATGATTAACGAATTAGTGAATACGTTGGTGACTGCTAAGGTGGTGATGAAAAAGGACAAACCTCTTATGCTTGCATCCTCCTCCAAGTCCAAGGGCCCTAGGGGTCCTAGAAAGAGAGGTAAAAGGAAGAAGAGCTATTCTTCCAAACGGAAACAATCCTTGAAAAATTCAGGGGGAATCAAGAAAAAGAAAGAGGCTAAAACCAATGCAAGTTGTTTCTATTATGATAACAAGGACATTAGAAAAGGAATTGCAAAGCTTACCTTGCAATCCTTGAGAAGGGTATGTACTTCATTGAAGTACACTTGTCAAAAATTCTTCATTATGGGTATTTAATATCACATGTGGTTTTCACCTTTGTAATTCATTACAGAAGATGGAAAGAAGAAGGAGTCTCAATGAAGGGGATATGATTATCTAACTTAGAAATTAAGCAAAAGTTGTAGCCATGATCGAAGGCATAATCAAGTTGGACTTAAGAAATGCTTGCATTGTACTTGATCCATGTTATTATGTTCCCTCTCTTGTTAAGAACATTATTTCTATTCCCATTTTAGATAATGAAGGATATTATTATCCTATATCGAATGGGATGTTGAAAGTATTAGAGAATGGATCTTTAATTGTGCTAGGTACATTAAATAATAGATTGTACATACTTGATTCTCAACCTTCATCGATGCACATTCAATCAAGTAAAAAAAAAAATTAGATAGCCAAGAAGATGCCATCTTGTGGCATGCATGACTTGAACATATTTTTAAAAATAGGATAAAAAGTTAGAAGCTCTTAAAGCACTAAATGTTAGTAACATTGAGAGCTTTCCTACTTCTGAGTCTTGTTTGAAGGGAAAAATGACCAAGGCTCCTTTAGTAGGACAAATGGAGCGAACCACAAGTCCTTTGAATTTGATCCATGTGGATGTTTGTAGCCCACTAAGAGTTAGTACAAGAGAAAGCTATTCTTACTTCATCACCTTCATCGATGAGCATACTTAGTTTAGACACGTGTATCTTATGAAGTATAAGTCCGAAGCCTTTGAAAAGTTCAAAGAGTATAGGAATGAAGTAGAAAAGCAAAAGGAACTAAGTATTAAAGTTCTTTGATCGGATCGAGGGGGAGAATACCTAAGTACCGAATTCTTGGGTCATCTAAAAGAGAATAGGATTCTCTCTCAATGAACTCCATCAGGCACACCCCAACACAATGGAGTGGCTAAAAGGAGAAATCGTACCTTGTTGGACATGGTACGTTTCATGATGAGCTTTTCTAATTTGCCTATATCTTTCTAGGGATATACCTTAAAAACGGCCGCGAAGTCATTAAATATAGTATCTTCAAAGTCGGTGCCAAAGACACTGCATGAGATGTGGTATGGTAAAGCATTTTCTTACTCTTTTCTAAGAGTTTGTGAAGGCTAGAGTAGCATTAGGATCTATAAATCAAAACTTCATAAGCTAGAAATTAACTAAGCTACTCGAGCTCCCAAGGATCTATTCATGCTATAGATCTGGATTAGGATGTAGAATTACCTCTTGTAGCTCAAACTCAAGGAGAAGATCAACTATCTCTCACGAGTCCAGAAACTGTCTGGATCTGGCACAACGGAAAGATGACAACAATTGCCCATGCTAAACTGCTCCAAAATTCACGAAATTAAATATGGAACACCTCCACACAAGGGAAGCTACTGTGAAAAATTGGAACCAAAAAGCCTTCTGAATCATTCCAGAAAAATTCACCAATGGGAAGCTACTGCAGGTGGATCTCCAAAACTGAGCAAGTCAATCACCTTGCCTCTATTAAAACGATTCACACACTAAACAATATTCCAATTTCCCCTCAATAGAAGCTGGAGTTAGAGAGGAGAAAATGAAGTAGAGTAGGCTGATTTTCAGGTTGGGAAGAAGAAGAAATGCAAAGCTTCAACTCATGATGCAATGCATGGAGAGAGAGAGAGAGAGAGAGAGAAAGTTTGAAAGGAATGCAAGAATCCAATTCTCACACTTTCAGCAATTAATTTCAAATTTTGCATGCTCTTTATATCTATATATAGAGGGTTGAAGGTGTGATGCTAGTTGACATCATACCTTCCTCAAGGTGGCTGCCCAAGTGGCATGCCAAGTTGGCAAAATACAAATTCAAGTCTTACTTGAATTTCGTATGCATTTCAATTTCATTTTGAAATCTAATTCCAAATTAATTAAGATGCTAATTTAAATGAACACTTCATTTAAATTTTCCCTCCAAAAAGTATTCTTCCCATTAATTAACTTTTGATTTAACTCTTAAATCAAACAAGCTTAACTCTTAAGCTTAAATTAGTCAACTTAACTCTTTAAGTCAACTTGTCCAATTGATGGTCAGCATGGTATCAAATAATTAGCTCCTTAATTATTGGTCTAATATAACTCTTAAATTAGTTTATTGATTTAACACTTAAATTAATCAAACCAAAATTAACCGTTAGATTGGAACCTTGAAAATCGGTCACCAAAGGGTGATTTTTCTAACGCTTGGAAAATTGCTCTACCAATTTTGGAAGCTATTTAGCTTTTGTGTGTGACCCAATAGGTTCTACCATTCATTGGATATGGGCTTACAACTCTTTGTGACTTTTGAATATCTTATATTCATTTTAGTTTAAAACTCCTTTTAAACTAATCGACTTAATTCAATTAATCTCATTAATTGAAGAGTACCCAATCTCCATGGTTGATGTCCAACCTCAAGCCCATGGATCCCAACTAATTGGCCAAAATAAATATTCTGGAGAACCATCATAGCTCTACGCGTACCACGCAAATACAGTTATTTCGTCTCCTATCTCCTGAAAGAGCCCTAGGGCAACATATTTGTTGG
Organism: Jacaranda mimosifolia; assembly: GCA_018894105.1. Classification (NCBI taxonomy): domain Eukaryota; kingdom Viridiplantae; phylum Streptophyta; class Magnoliopsida; order Lamiales; family Bignoniaceae; genus Jacaranda; species Jacaranda mimosifolia. The sequence continues at coordinate 38,533,933 of CM032117.1, read as the reverse complement.
CTTCATAATAGCCTCGATACTATGTCTCTATTCTCAATGTTCGATTCCCTTATGTGACCTCACCTTTGGAAAGCTCCTTTCCAAATTGTCACACCATCTTGCGCAAGGATTTCTTAGAATCGATCATTATAGAATACATAGGAGATGCATTCGCCCTTCACAAAAACAAAGAGTCGGATTCCATCTTGGATCTCACAAACCTCCATGCCAAGTAGCTCATACCCAACTTCAACCCAAAAGACCCGCTAAGTGGTCAAGGAAGAGTCAAAGCATGAGGACCGAACACAAGGTTACCATGGATCCTCAGGTCAGAGGACTAATAATATGCACTAGCGTAAGCGGGATAATTAACCATTACCGACTTGCCACTACGACTATCTAGTGGATTCTCTGGAGGGTCTTCAGTGCCTTGTTCTTTAACAAGCACCCACTAACATGCACCCATATCTCATACAAATTGCTCATGGAACAGAGCAATATCCAACTCTTGAATTTATGCATCGTTAGTGCAAGTCTATCCGATCTTAATGTCCCATCTCTTAAGATCCTATGACTTGCAAGATTTAAGATCACGACCATGTAAGACTTATTCCATGGTCATCGAACCAAGTCCCATAGTCATGTGTGATCTAAGGGCTTCATCCAAATGCAAGTGAAGTAATATGAAGCATAAGATGAAGGTGGTCATATAAAGAATATCATTTAATCAAGATTATTTTACAAGGAAATATCTTTTACAAGGCCAATCTGATTGGCTTGTCGGGCATTGTTCCAACAGTTTCGTGGTCTCTTGCTTATGTTAGACGACTAGTGGGAAACAAGTTAGATAGTAGATCTATCTTGTGCAAGTTTGTGACAAACCTAATAGAGTCTTTAGGTTATTATTTTTATGATCCCTCGGAATAAAGGGTGTTTGTTTCAAGGAATGCCATATTTTTGGAAAAGGATTTTCTATTAGACTAAAAAGGCATTGTTGTTGAACTTGATGAAGTTCAAGATGATCATCAAATCCCACAAGCGGTGGAAACAAAGGCGTATCAAGAGCTTTACATAAAACCTCTAAGAAGGTCAAACTGAATGAAGAAGCAAGCTGAAAGGTTCGGATTCCTTCATGAGATGGGCCAATTGGATAGCGATACAAAGACCTATGAGGAAGTTATGTTGGGCATAGCCTCGGGACACTAGCTTGACACCATGAAATTCAAAATGGACTCCGTATACTCCAACAAAGTATGGACTTTGGTAGAAGCGAACCTATAAGAGAAAGTTACGGAGAGGTAAAGACCTTTAAGGAGCGAGTAGTGGCAAAAGGTTACACTCAAAGATCCGGTATTGATTTCAAGAGAACCTTTTCATTGGTCGCAATGCCTAATTCTGTTTGAATTTTATTTGCCATAGCCATACATTATGACTATGATATATGGCAAATGGATGTGAAAACCACTTTCCTCAATAGAAATATTGAAGAAAAAAATCTATATAGAGCAACCATAAGGTTTTACATCCACAAGGAGTGAGAAAAAAGTTTGCAAACTTGAGAGATCCATTTATGGACTCAAACAGGTATCCCGAAGTTGTAACATATATTTTGACAAGATAGTCAAATCGTTTGGCTTTGTCAAAAATGTGTATGAACCATGTTGATACAAGAAGGCCAGTGGGAGTTGTATACAGTTCATTTCTCTTTATATCGATAACATTCTTCTCATTGGGAATGAGAGAGAAATGTTAGAGTGTACTAAAGCATGATTATCTACTCAATTCTCTATGAAGGATTTGAGAGAAGCATTCTACATATTGGGAATACATATCTATAGAGATAGATCGAGGAGGATGTTGGAAGAGTGCCTAACCAACCAATAGGATTGGCCTTGTAAAAGCTATTTTCTTGTAAAATAATCTTGATTAAATGATATTTCTTATATGACCATCTTCATCTTATGTTTCTTATTACTTCACTGACATTTGGATGAAGCCCTTAGATCACACAAGACTACGGGGACTTGGTCAATTCACTGGGTGGTGATCATGGAATAAGTCTTACTTGTTCGTGATCTTAAACCTTCCAAGTCATAGAATCTTATGAGATAGGGCATCTAAGATCCAGATAGACTCGCACTAACAATGCATAAATTCAAGAGTTAGATATTGCTCCATTCCATGAGCAACCGAATGAGACATGGGTGCATGTTAGTGGGTGCTTGTTAGAGAACAAGGCACTAAAGACCCAACAGAGAATCCACTAGATAGTCGTAGTGGTAATTCGGCAGTGGTTAATTCTCCCACTTACACTAGTGCATATTATTAGTTCACTAACCTGAGGATCCATGGTAACCTTGTGTCTGGTCCTCATGCTTTGACTATTCCTTAACCACTTAGTGGGTCTTTTGGGTTGAGCTTGGGTAGAGCTACTTCACATAGAGATTTGTGAGATTCAAGATGAAATTCGACTCCTATCTTTTGTGAAGGGCGAGTGCAACTCCTATGTGTTCTATAATGATTGATTCCAAGAAATCCTTGCGCAAGGTCGTGTGACAATTTGGAAAAGGAGTTTTCGAAAGATAAGGTCACACAAGGGAATCAAACATTGAGAATAGAAGCATAGTATCGAGGCTATTAGGGAGCCGACAAATATATTACTTTAGACCTCTTTCGGGAGATAGGAGATGGAAGAACCATATTTGCATGGTATGTGTAGAGCTATGATGGCTCTCCAGAATATTCATTTTCGCCAATCAGTTGGGTCCTATAGGCTTGAGGTTGGACATCGACCATGGAAATTGGGTACTCTTCAATTATTGAGATTAATTGAATTGAGTCGATTAGTTTAAAAGGAGTTTAAACTAAAATGAATATAAGATATTCAAAAGTCACAAAGAGTTGTGAGCCCATGTCCAATGAATGGTAGAATCTATTAACTCACACACAAAAACTAATTGGCTTCCAACATTGGTAGAGCAATTTTCTAGATGTTAGAAAAACTCACCTTTTGGTGACTGATTTTCAAGGATCCAATTTAACGATCAATTTTAGTTTCACTAATGTAAGCGTTAAAATAATCAAATAATTTAAAGAGTTAAATTTGATCAATAATTAAGGAGTTAATTATTTGGTGCCATGTTGACCTAAAGAGTTGACTTGACTAGTTTAAGCTTAAGAGTTAAGCTTGTTTGATTTAAGACTTAAATCAAAAGTTAATTAATTAATTAAAGTGTTTAATTTAATTAATGGGAAGAATACTTTTTAGAGGGAAAATTTAAATGAAGCGTTCATTTAAATTAGCACCTTAATTAATTTGGAATTAGATTCCAAATGTAATTGAAATGCACATGAAATTCAAGTAAGATTTGAATTTGAATTTGCCAACTTGGCACGCCACATGGGTGGTCACCTTGGGGAAGGTGTGATGCCAACTAGCATCACACCTTCCACCCTCCATATATAGATATAGATGGTGAGCAAATTTGATCATCACATTGCTGAAAGTGTGAAATTAGATTCTTTGCATTCCCTCCAAAACTCTCTCTCCGCATGCATTGCATCATATGTTGAGCATTGCATTCCTTCTTCTTCCCAACCTGAAAATTGGCCTCCTCTACCTCATTTTCTCCTTTCTAACTCCAGCTTCTAGTGAGGGGAAATTGGAAGATTGATTAGGGTGTGAATCATATCAATAGAGGTAAGGCATTTGACTTGCTAAATTTTGGAAATCCACCTGCAGTAGCTCTAGATTGGCAAATTTTTTTGAAGCCATCCAGAGGGATTTTTGCTCCAATTTTTTCAAAGTAGCTTCCTTGGTGTGTGAAGGTGTTCCATATTTAATTTAGTGATTTTTGGATAAGTTTAATCAAGGTAAAGGTTTCCATCTTTCCATTGTGCCGATTCCAGATAGTTTCTGGATCCAAGAAAGATACTTGATTTTCTCCTTGTTTTTGAGCTACAGGAGGTAACTCTTCCTCCTAATCCAGATATGTATCATGTCTAGATCCCTGGTTGCTTGAGTAGCTTAGTTATTTTCAAGCTTTTGAAGTTTTGATTTGTGGATCCTAGTGCTACTCTTGCTTTCAAGTGGTATCAGAGCCATTTTCGTGCTATGTTTTGGATTTTATTTGGTTGATTCATGTGATGAATTGATCAATATCACCAAATACTTGATCCAAGTAATGGATTGGAGTGTTTGGTTGATGATGCTTGTGTCTTTATTGCTTGATGAATTGAAAGCATGCTTTTATGTAATTTAAGTGTTGATTCATGTTTTAGTATGTCTCAATTCATAATTACTAATGTTGAATGTTGATTTGGCATTAATCGATGTTATATGATGATATAGAATGTTGATATTTGATCAAATGTGTTTTGGTCATTTTTTGATCCAACGAGATTTGAGTTTAATTGGAGGTTTTTGGAGAATTTGATTCTCACTTAAACTTGAATTTTTGAAGCATGATTGAGCACTTTAATTTTTAGCTTTAAAAGGAGTTTTAGATCTGGAAATTGGCCCATAATGTGTGATTTAATGTCTAGAAAGTGTTTTACAATTTTTGGTACACAAAAGTTGAGCAAAAAATAGGCTTGACAAGCCTTTGACCCCAAAATAGGGGTTGCCGGCAGCAATGGTGCAAGCTGGCTGGGCAGTGGCTGAGAGCAACTGCCCAGCTGCGCGCCAAGCTTGGCCAACAGCACCCAGTTTGGGATTGGGCAGGTTTTGAGCTTCTTTTTGGTTCCCTGAGTGGCTAGAAATGGCATTAGATCGTGTGTTATGAATGCATAAATGTTGTGCAAGTTCTCAAACTTATGTTTGACATTTTTTATTGTTTTAAAATCTTATTAAAGATGATCTCCAATTGTTGCCAAAATGAGATGCATAATAGTTATTCTTATTTTTGCTTGGCCAATTATTTGTTAATTTGATTAGCACTTAATTGATAGAATTAATTGTTAATTACAGATTTATTTGTTGTTCATTTAATTGTTGAATGGATGATGAATAAATGGAGATGATCATGAACCTTTAATATTGATTTTATTTGTTTCAAGTTGTTGAAATAGGTTGTATTAAATTGAGGCTTGCATGCATGCCTCTTAATTTCTATATTGTAAATGTTATGAGAGTAGAATCACTATGAGTGAGGATTTCCTATTCATGTAAATGTTGCATGGAGCAACGGATGCCATGGAGACATGGAGACTTTTGAAGACCCATAATGTATGTGATACACTCATATAATAGCTAGATTTAATCAACCCACCTAAAATCAACTAGGTGGTGCACCTATGGCTCTAAGTGCACCACTTGGTTAGGCTCATAGTCATCCAACCCTAGGAGCATGCTAGGCGCATTTACTTATTTATACTTTCCATATCCTATTGATGTATGAGATGCATGTTTAGGATATAGAAAACCTAAATAAGAAGATAAAAATGATGAGATCTTTGCAAGCAAAAATCTTTCACTTAGAATGTCTAAGTGCTTTCAAATATTAAGTCAAAATGGATACAAATTAAAAAAGTTTTAATTAATCCATGCCTTCTACCAATAGTATATGCCATGACGATGCTAACATTATTTGTGTGATGTCTCATGAGTTCTGGGTCACACTTATGATGGAAAGCTGTGAGCATATACTTAACACAAGATGCACATTTGATTTGAGAGTCTCCATGCATTGGCACACGAGTCGTGGGATGATGTGGAGCCGTCTCGAATAAAAGTTTGATTGGTAGGTCCGACTTAACACCTAGTAGTGTGAATGTCTCACAAGTCGTGGGTCTATATGAAAAGTGAGGCAAAATATATCAAGAGTTGCATGAGATGCAATTAGAAAATGTTGCTTATCTTTTAATTTTTTGTGGATGTCTCACGAGTCCACTCACAAGTCCTTAGGATCATGATTCTCACTAGGAAATAGGATTTCTTGAATTCTTCTAGGGGGTCAAGAATTTGATTAAATAGTGGGAAGAAAACATAATTGAAAGACCATGAACATATTTTAATATCAAATTCAATCACATGTTTATTCTCCTTTTTGCCTTTGAGGATTTGTAAATCTCAAGAATGATTTGATGTTCCACTCAACATTTAGAAACTAATAAACCAACTGGGCCAAACTTCCACGATTGACTTAACCACAAAAATTGTTCTAGATTCCTAGAAGTGAATATATGTCCTATATCAAGGTGCTCCTAATCCCATGGGGATTAATGTAGATCAAGAGACATGTGAAAAGTTCACGAATTGGGTTTAGGATCGTCCTATCCCATAGTCTCATGATGACAACTACAAGCTTTAAAAGTCTCAATGCTACATGAATGGTACCTTGGTTAAGTTTCCAAGAGTTGTAAAGCAAATAAGGTATGAGAAGTTCATATTGTCAAAGGAGATTTTTCAAGCTAGGATGGATGTGAAGTCATGTGTCATCGACTACGGTCCAATGATGATTAGGCTTGGGAAGCTTTTTTCTACGTAGATATAGTGATGAACAATGATCTCGTGAGGATTCGATCCTTACATCCTTACTGAGTTTTATTGATCAAAGTGTTGATCTAGAAGGAGACTACCGTGACAAGGGCAAACCTTTGACACTTGTTTCCTCTTCCAAGTCTATAAGCCCTAGGGGTGCCAGAAAAGAAGGTAAAAGGAAGAAAAGTTCTTCCTCCAAGGGAAAACAACTATTAAAGGCATCCGGAGGAGTCAAGAAGATTATAGAGGATATAGTCAATATTATTTGTTTCTACTTTTGCTAGATAGGCAATCAGAAGCCGTTATGCAAGGAATACCTTGCAACCCTTTGGAAAGGTTGTACTTTATTGAAGTGCATTTAAGGATAAATTCTTCCTCATGGATATGTGATATCGCATGTGGTTCTTGTCTTTGTAAGTTGTTACAAAGAATAAGAAAAAACAATAAAACTTAGTGATGTGGATATGATCCAACACCTTTGCTAAGGAGCAAGAGTTGTGACAAAATTCGAAGGCGTGTAATAAGTTGGACTCAGGGAACTCCATAATTATATTGAAACCTTGTATGATGTGCCATATATTGTTGAGAACATTATTTCAAATTTTCATTTTAGATAGTGAAGGATTTGATCCTTCTATATCAAATGGGAGATTGAAGGCATTAAAGAATGGATTCTTTAATTGCTTATGGTACACTTAACAAAGGATTATATATATTGGATTCTCAACTATCACTAGTGCACTTTTAACAAAGTAAGAGAAAGTTAGATATCCAAGAAGATGCCATGTTGTGGCATGCAAGACTTGGACATATTTCTAAAAATAGGATGAACAAGTTAGAAGTTCTCAAAGCACTAAATGTTAATGGCACTGAGGATCTTTCTATTTATAAATCTTATTTAAAGGGAAAAATGGCCATGGCTCATTTTGTAGGACAAACGGAGCGCTCCACAAGTCTTTTGGATTTGATTCATATGGATGTTTGTGGACCACTAAGAGTTAGTGGGAGATTAGGTTATTCCTACTTCATCACCTTCACTGATGACTGTAGTCGGTTCGGACACATGTTTCTTATGAAGAACAAGTTTGAAACCTTTGAAAAGTTCAAAGAGTATAGGAGTGAAGTGGAAAAGCAATTAGGGCTAAGTATTAAAGCTCTTCGATCGGATCGAGGAGGAGAATACTTGAGCACTGAATTCTTGGATTACCTATGGGAGAATAAGATTCTCTTACAATGGACTCCAACCGGCACACCCCAATATAATAGAGTAGTCGAGAGGAGAAACCGTACTTTGTTAGACATAGTACGTTCCATGATGAGCTTATTCGATGTGCTTATATCCTTTAGGGGATATGCCTTAAAGAAGATGGCAAAGTTACTAAATGTAGTACCTTCAAAGTTGGTACCCAAAAAACCATATGAGATATGGCATGGCAAAGCACCCTCTTACCAAAATATCTTGGTTTGGGGATCTCCCGCCTACGTGAGACGGATAGTGGGAGATAAGTTGGATGGTAGATCCATTCTATACAAGTTTGTGGGAAACCCAAGAGAGTCTATGGGTTATTAGTTCTATGATCCCTCAGAACAAAAGGTGTTTGTTTCAAGGAACGCCACCTTTTTTTTCAGAAAAGAAATTTCTATAAGATAGAAAAAGGCGTTGTTGCTGAACTTGGTAAAGTTCGAGATGATCATCAAACCCCACAAGCGGTAGAAACAAATATATATCAAAGAACCTTGCACACAACCTTTGAGAAGGTCAAACCGAATCGAGAAGCAACATGAAAAGTTCAGATTCCTTCATGAAATAGGCCAATCGGATAGTGATCCAAAAACCTATGAGGAAGCTATGTTGGACATAGACTCGGGACGTTGGCTTGAAGCCATGAGATCCAAAATGGACTCCATGTACTCAAACAAAGTATGGACTTTGGTAGATCCACCAAAGGGGATAGTTCCTGTTGGTCGCAAGTGGATCTATAAGTGAAAGCTTGGAGTAGATGGAAAAGTAGTGACTTTTAAGGTGCAACTAGTGGAAAAAGGTTAAACTCAAAGACTCGGTATCGATTTTGAGAAAACTTTTTCATTAGTCGCTATGCCTAAATCCATTCAAATTTTACTTTCCATAGTCGCATATTATGACTATAAGATATGGCAAATGGATGTGAAAACCGTTTTCCTCAATGGAGATATTGAAGAAGAAATCTATATAGAGCAACCACAAGGTTTTACATCTAAGGGGAGTGAGCAAAAGGTTTGCAAACTCCAGAGATCCATTTATAGACTCTAACAAGCATCCCAAAGATGGAACATACATTTTGACAAAATGGTCAAATTGTTTGGCTTTGTTAAAAATGTGTATGAACCAAGTGTATATAAGAAGGCCAGTGGGAGTAGTGTACTGTTCATTGTGCTTTATGTCGATGACATCCTTCTCATTGGAAATGAGGTGGGAATGTTAAAGTGTACTAAAGCGTGGTTATCTACACAAATATCCATGAAGGATTTGGGAGAAAACGTCCTACGTATTAGGAATACATATCTATAGGATAGATCAAGGAGGATGCTAGGGCTTTCCCAAACCCCATACATTGACAAAATACTAAAGAGGTTTAGTATTGAAGAATCCAAGAAGGGATTTCTTCCCATGGGACATGGCATTCGTCTCTCCAAGTCTATGGCCCCTAAGACGGAGGATGAGAGACAAAGGATGTCCCATATACCTTATGCCTTCACTATTGGTAGCATAATATATGCAGTTCAATGTAGAATACCAGATATGGCACACTTGGTAAGTGTTACGAGTAAGTTCCAATCCAATGCTACTGAGAGTCACTGAATAGCCATTAAAGCAATACTTAGGTACTTGAGAAGGACTAAGAATTTGTTTTATGAATGTAGCAATGAAGAATTGAAACTTGAAGGGTTTTTGGATTCAAGTTTCCAATTCGATATAGATAACCTAAAATCCATTTATGGATTTATATTATGCCTTAATGGCGACATGGTGAGTTGGAAGAGTTCCAACAAGAAACCACGGCAGAGACCAACCACTAAGGTGAAATAATTTGTGGTTTTGGAAACCGCAAAAGAAGGTTTTTGGATGAAAAACTCCATCCAAGAGTTGGATGTAGTGTCTAACGTACATGAGCCCACAATTGTCTTTAGAAGATAACTTATGGCTTGAGCCAAGATCTCATTAGTAATCCAAACACAGTAAATGCATTATCATTTGATATATGATATCAAATTGATAGAGGCTACAACTGAGTGGACAAAGTTGCCTCAGAAGAGAATTTATTAGAACTACTGTCTAAACCCCTAAAAGCAAAAGGCTATTAGGGAGCCGACAAATATCTTGCCTTAGGCCTCTTTCGGGAGATAGGAGATAGAAGGACCACATTTGCATGGTATGCATAGAGCTGTGATGGCTTTACAGAATATTCATTTCAGCCAATTAGTTGGGTCCATGGGCCTAAGGTTGGACATCGACCATAGAGATTGGGTACTCTTCGATTAATGAGATTAATTGAATTGAGTCGATTAATTTAAAAGGAGTTTTAAACTAAAATGAATATAAGATATTCAAATATCACAAAGAGTTGTGAGCCCGTGTCCAATGATTGGTAGAATCTATTGACTCACACACAAAAACCAATTAGCTTCCAACATTGGTAGAGCAATTATCTAAATGTTAGAAAAACTCACCATTTGGTGACTGATTTTTAAAGATCCAATTTAACGGTCAATTTTGATTTGATTAATTTAAGCATTAAATTAATCAACTAATTTAAAGAGTTAAATTAGATCAATAATTAACAAGTTAATTATTTGGTGCCATGTTGACCATCAATTGGTCAAGTTGACCTAAATAGTTGAGTTGACTAGTTTAAGCTTAAGAGTTAAGCTTGTTTGATTTAATAGTTAAATCAAATGTTAATTAATTAAATTAAAGTATTTAATTTAATTAATGGGAAGAATAATTTTTGGAGGGAAAATTTAAATAAAGGGTTCATTTAAATTAGCATCTTAATTAATTTGGAATTAGATTCCAAATGTAATTGAAATGCACATGAAATTCAAGTAAGACTTGAATTTGAATTTGCCAACTTGGCACGTCACATGGGTTGTCGCCTTGAGGAAGGTGTGATGCCAACTAGCATCACACCTTCCACCCTCTATATATAGATATAGATGGTTAGCAAATTCGATCATCACATCACTGAAAGTGTGAAGATTATATTCTTTGCATTCCCTCCAAAACTCTCTCTCTCTCTTTCTCCATGCATTGCATTATGTGTTGAGCTTTGCATTCCTTTTTTTTTCCCAACCTAAAAATATTCCTTTTCTACCTCATTTTCTCCTCTCTAACTCCAACTTCTAGTGAGGTAAAATTGGAAGATTGATCGGGGTGTGGATCATATCAATAGAGGCAAGGCAATTAACTTGCTAAATTTTAGAAATCCACCTACAGTAGCTCCAAATTGGCAAATTTTTTCTGGAGTGATCCAAGCAGGTTTTTTGCTCTGATTATTTCACTATAGCTTTCTCAGTATGTAAAGGTGTTCCATATTTAATTTGGTGATTTTTGGAGCAATGTAATTGGGGCAAAGGTTGCCGCCTTTTCGCTATGCTGATTCTAGACAGTTTATGGATCCGAGAGAGATACTTGATTTTCTCCTTATTTTTGAGCTACAAGGGGTAACTCTTCTTCCTAATCCAGATCTATAGCATGTTTAGATCTCTGGTTGCTTGAGTATTTTAGTTATTTTCAAGCTTTTGAAGTTTTGATTTATGGATCCTAATGCTACTCTTGCTTTCAGAGGATACTTAGGCTTTCCTAAATCCCGTACATTGACAAGATACTAAAAAGGTTTAGTAATCTAAGAAGGAATTCCTCCCTATAGGACATGGTCTTCGTCTCTTCATTTCCATGGCCCCTAAGATGGAGGAAAAAAAATAGAAAAGGTCCCATATACCTTATTCGCCCGCTAATGGGAGCATAATGTATGTCATTCAATGTATAAGACCGAATATGGCACACGTTCTATGTGTTATGAGCCATTTCCAATACAATCCTAGTGAGAGTCACTGGATGGCCATTAAAGTATTCCTTAAGTACTTGAGAAGGGATAAGGATTTATTTTTAGTATATGGCAATGGAGAATTGAAACTCGAGGGGTTTTCGGATTCTAGTTTCCAATCCAATGAAAATGACCTCAAATCCACTTCTGGGTTTATATTTTGCCTCAATGGCGATGCGGTAAGTTGGAAGAGTTCCAAACAGGACACCACAGTTGATTCTACCAAAGAGGTGAAATATATTGCAGCTTCGAAAGCTACAAAAGAAGGAGTTTGGATCAAAAACTTCATCCAAGTGTTGGATGTAATATCTAGTATTGTTGTGCATGTAGTTGTCTTCTATGACAACAATGGTGTGGTTGCACAAGCTAAGAGCTAAGATCTTATCAGCGATCCAAGCACATTTTAAGGTGATATCATTTGATCTAAGAGATCATTGGTAGAGGAGACATTAGAGTGGAAAGAGTTGCCTCGGAAGAGAATATAGCAGATCTACTAACTAAACCCCTAACCCAAAAGGTCTTTGAAAGATATCTTGAGAAGATGGGTCTTAAAACTATGGGGTATTGGCTTTGGGGCAGGTAAGAGATTGTTGGAATAGTGGCCTACAGCCAATGAGATTGACATGTAAGCTATTTCACTTGTGATATATTCTTTATTGAATGATATTCATTTTACATAGCCAGCTTTATCTTATGCTTAAATAACTTCACTAGCATTTGGTAGAAACCCTTAGATCACACAAGACTATAGGACTTGGTCACGCACTGGGTGGTGATCATGAAACAAATCTTATACGATCGTGATCTTAAATCTTCCAAGTTGTAGGATCTTATGAGACAGGACATCTAAGATCTGGATATCCTAGCACCGATGATGCATAAATCCAAGGGTTAGATATTACTCCATTTCATGAGCAATCCATATGAAATATGGATGCATGTTAGTGGGTACTTGTTAGAGAATAAGTTCACTGAAGGCCTGCTCGGAGGATCCACTTGATAGCCATAGTAGCAAGTTAGCAAGTTCTCCAGCTTATGCTAGTGCATATTATTCATCCATTGACATGAGGATCCATGGTAACCTTGTGTTTAGGTCCTCATACTTTGACTATTCCTTGACCACTTAGCAGGTCTTTCGAGTTGAGGTTAGGCATGAGCTATTTAGACATGGAGCTTTGTGAGATCTAAGATGAGATCCAACTCCTCGTCTTTGTGAAAGGCGAGTGCATCTCCTATGTATTTTATAATGATCGATTCTAAGAAATCCTTGCACAAGATAGTATGACAATTTGGAAAAAGTGTTTTCTAATGATGAGGTCATAAAGGGAATCAAACATTGGAATAGAAACCTAGTATCGAGGCTATTAAGGAGCTGGCAAATATCTTGACCTAGGTCTCTTTCGAGAGATAGAAGACTAAAGGACCGTATTTGAATGGTAAGCGTAGAGCTAGAATGGTTCTCCAAAAGCGTTCATTTCGGCCAATTGGTTGGGCTCCATGGACTTGAGGTTGGACATCAACTATGGAAATTGGATACTCTTCAATTAATGAGATTAATTGAATTGAGTTATTAGTTTAAAGGAGTTTAGACTAATGTGAATATATGATATTCAATAAATCACAAGAGTTGTAAGCCCATATCCAATGAATGGTAGAACCTAATGGGTTACACATAAAAGCTAATTGGAAATCCTACTTGATGAACGAAATTTTCTAAGAGTTAGAAATTCCATCATGACAGATTTTGAGGAGGTAGACGGTTGACTGGTTTTTGATCATTTTGGTTTGATTAATCTAATTTTTAAATTGATGTAAATAATTTAAGGACCTAATTTAATTGGGGCCACATGAATATCAATTGGTCAACTTAACTTAACTAGCTTAAAGAGTTAAGCTAATTGACTTAAAAGTTAAGTCAAATGTTAATTAATTAAATTAAAGCATTTAATTTAATTAAAATGGAGAATTAATTTTGGAGGAAAAATTCAAATGAAATGTTTATTTGGAGTGCATTAGAATTTATTTGAATGACATTTCATTAGATGAAATAAAGATTCCAAATGAAATTCAAAATACACATTAAATTCATATGCAACTTGCTTGCAAGTTGGCAAGTAGTGGCGCCAACCATGAGGATGGTGTGATGCCATCTTGGCATCACACCTTCTCTCCATCTATATATAGATATAGAGGGTGTGGCCGGCCATGACATGTGGAAAGACAAGCATTTTTAAATCTAATTGTTAGATTTTCCTTTTTCCCTCCAATTTTGCATGTGTTGCCTCATGTATTGAAACTCACATTTTTCTTCATCTCCTACCTTCAAAATTGGCCTTCATCCTTCCTCTTCTCTCCTTTGTTTTCCAGCTGACATTGAAGATAATTGGATTGTTCATTGCTGTGTTGATCTTATCATTAGAGGCAAAATAATTGGATTGTTAGACTTTTGGAGATTCTCTATTCAAGCAGTAAATTCGAGTCGTTTCTAGAGGCACTTCGGAATTTTTGATTTGGCTGATTTTTCTATTGTATATTCATCAAGGTATTGGTGATCTCTGGCCCAAAATTTAGCTGATTCCGATGAGTTTTTGTTGGCAAAAGTTGTTTACAATCTGCTACACCAGGGGAGACTGCATTGAAGGAGTTCAAGCTAGTCTTTATCTTTTTGGTTGGATTTTGCTTTTAAGGTAATTTTCTAACCTAAATCCACTTTAATGGTGTGAATTAGATCCTTGGAGACGTGTGATCAAGTTTGATTTTAATTTTTAGATATTTTATAATTGGATCCTTAGCTCACACCTTCTTTCGTACAGTGTGTGTTCCGACCATGGAAGGTGGAGTTTATATAGCCAAGTAGCTTTACCACTTTGTTACATAAACCCACTATAGGCCCCTTAGGAGGCACATAATAGCCACTCCAGAAAAGCCCACTAAAGGTCTTCTGGGAGGCACATGGCAACTTCTCTTAAAAAATCCACTAAACACCCTTTTGGAGGAATGTGATACTTACTTTGAAAAAGATCCACTACATTGCCCTCTAGAGGCATGTGTGCAATCAAGCAAAAAAGCCCCTTTGAGTCCTCGCAAAGAGGAATGTGGAAATATCTTAACAGTTAGAAAAATAAAATAAAAAATTCTATAAGTCAAGTCCTTAAATTACAACACACTCACTATGAGCCTCCCAAGAGGCCCTATTAATATGACCTATTCACCTCAACACTTAAACTATAATATCAACAGCCACTTGACTTAGGCTTAAGATTACGTTGTCGCCTTTGAAAAGTTCCATCTCGCAAAGATAGCAATGACCCTCTCAAACAAATTAACAACGAAAATTGATGAAAGGGGGCTAAGCACCTCCATAGAGCAATATCACTATGCGCTACGCTCGTGACAACTTGAAATTCACAAAATTAATCAAGTGTCTACACAACTTCATCAAATAATTTCTCAAAGACCTAAATAATTGATGGCACATCACCCTCAATAAGCCTAAAAGAGACTTAGGCCCAAAAAAAATTGACAGGCGCCTTAGCACAGGTGCCCACAAAGCCCCAAAAAGGTGCTCTATGTGGGCACCAAGATGGGTGCCCAAATTGCTAGCACCCAAGAGAAGGCATCCAAATACGGGCACTTGAAATAGGTAGAAGCCTAGTGATGATGTCCTCCATGGGCACCCTGAACACATAAAAGATACTCAACCTCAGCTTTCAAAGCATGATTATGCACTTCATGCAAACGGGTTCCACTTATAGAACTCAAAGTTCTAAAATGCACTTAAAACACAACAAAAGCAACAAAACTTGCATAAAATAAGCTTAATACAAAGTAGAGAGAACAAAGCACCATGATGTTGATTGTCAATCATTCCTTTAGCTAAGTATTCGAATAAATACAAATAAGCAAGAACAAGAAAACTTCATTGAAACCAAAAGAAAGTTAAATATCCATAATGACAAACAAATATCCAACCAACACTTGGCCTCCAACAAACAAATAACAACATGAAAGAAAAAATCCCAAAACTAAAGGTTGTAGTGAGGCAATGATCCATTTACTATAGGAAATTAAAATTTCAAAAAGTAACTTGCAACACCACACCCAAAGAGGTAGACTATGCCATAATTATGAATTTAAGGTGAAGAAGAAGTACCTTGGTTGATTTTCCCAGGTTGATTTTCACAAAAATCAACCTAAATATCCTCCAAAAGACTCTCTTAGTACAGATCTCCCACTCTTCTTCACTTGCACTCTTTTTCCAACTACTTGGCCTCTAGGAGCAGAAACGTTTGGCTAGGGGTGGCAATTTCCAACTGACACGAGTTCGACACAAAAAAATTGGGTTTGGGTCGACTTATTTTGGAGTCAGGTCCAATAAGATCAACATGAATAAGAACCCAAAGAAAATGGGTTGGGTTGGGTTGGGTTGAATTTCAAGTTACACAAACAACCCAAAATTTGATTTTGGGTTACACGACAAGCCGAAACCACCTGAACCAACTCGATCCAACTCGAATTAAACAACTAAAATTTAAATTTTTTAGGAGTAAAAATATAAAATAACAAAATAAAACTTGAAATTTTGAACTTTAGCAATATCAAAATTACTACTTTGGTATTTTTCAGTCTTATTTATTTTTGCAAATATATAGGCTGGATTATTACAATTTTATACTGTTTCTAATAGTTATTTTTTGGTATCTAAGCGAACATGAGAGTTATTCTGTAAAGAGTTCACAAAACATGCTTTGACATGAAAGTTATTCTGTAAAGAGTTCACAAAATACTGCTTTGACTATCGAATTGTCCTACAAATTTTTCTTTGGCCTTATGCAATGCAAGATTTTGTATATATAAATAGATCGCAAGAATTCTTTCTATTGAGAGGTTATAAAAAATTTAAAAGACTCAAGCAAGTTTTTATGATAAATTATGGGTCTAATTAAAATACTTGTTTACTTATGTACTTGATGATATATTTTTATTGATTTGTGTGTTATTTAATTGAGTCGATAAAGTAAAGAAATAATGTCATTTTAAGAAGTTAAAAGAGACAATTTGATTTGTACAAAAGATACAAAAATTAAGGAGAGTGGGTGAATAAAACTTGAAAAAGTACGCTATTTTTAAAAATAAGTTACTTTGTGATTTCAATATTTTTATAATACTGATAGTACTACAAAATAAAAGGAACAAAAAGTCCTAAAATAAATATATTATGTGGTTCGGTTAAAAAAATTTTAGAAAGCTGAGTTATGATGAGAATACCTTACTCTATTTTAATTTATTAATAATTAAAAATAGATAAAATTAAAAAATAAAAGTACCAAAAAATTTCTAAAAATTAAAACAAATATTTCAAATTATTATTTTAAATCAGAATGGCAGGTTGGATTATGTGGATTTAAGTTTACGAGTTGACCTAATAAAGATCAGATTGACCCAAATCTGACCTGATACGATTCAGATTGGGTTAGGGTTGAGCATTTTCATGTTGTCATCAGGTCGGGTTGGGTTAGGGTTGATGAAATTAATGTTATACCCCTACTTCAATCCAACCCGAACCTACCCGACCCACCTAAATTGCCACCCCCACTTTTGGCCTCCAAAATTCTTCCAAATAATGGCAAAATAGCAGCAACAATCGTGCACCAAGTACCAAGGCTACTGGTTGGATCTCCTTGAATCACCTCTTGAAGAACTCTTCTTCAACTGATCTTTCTTGTTCATTGACAATCCAACACTCCAAATGTGGTGTCTTTAAAGGTATCCACACCCCTTTTATGCTCTAAATCCTCACTCTAATGCTAGAAATCGAATGAAGATGAAGAAGAAATGTGGTGGAGAACTTGGAGAAGTTTGGAAGAGAGAGAGAGAGAGAGAGAGAGAGAGAGAGAGAGAGAGTTGTGGAGAGAATCTATGAGGGTAGTTTTTTTTATCTTAACTAATTGAGGGAATTTAGGAAGGGAAAAATATGAGAGGTGGTAGGATATCTGGAGTATGTGAAGGGGTATTTGTAAGGTGTGATGGATGCCTCTAGATGCATCATTCACACTTTGCCAACTTATATGCTTAGTTGGAAATTAATTTCCACCAATTAAAATCTAATTTTAATTATAAAATTAAAATACCACCTAATATTTACATGGACTCTTCCATTTTAATTTTTCCTCCAAAATTAGATTCTACAATTAATTAAATTAACCCCTTAATTTAATTAAATCAACTTAACTCCTTAAGTTGTTAGACTAATTAAATTGTCGCATGGCTCCAATTAAATTAACATTTTAATTTAATTAGTCTAATTTAACTACTTAAATTATTTAATTAATTTAACACTTTAAATTAATCAAGCCATTGTGACCAACTCTTAATTAGTCAATTTGGTCTCTTCCAAACTTGACCAATTTAATTATCTAATTCCTTAGATAATTTCTTGGCCTTCTTTACCTCCTTGCAACATTTACAAGAAAGAAAACCCTCACCACCTAAGTGTTCTACTCTCAAAAACATTTACATGGTAGAAAAACAAAAGGCATGCAAGCCCCATTCAATTACAACACATTCAATCAATATTGAATTTTAATTAAACCAAATTAAGAGGCTCGTGTTCATCCCCATCCATCCCCAATATCATTAATTCAACAATTAAATGAATAATAATAAGATTTGACATTTAAATCAACTATTAAATGCTTATCACATAAACAATTAATAATAGGCAAAATTAGCATAACACTTATGCACCATAATTTTGCACAAACTTTAAGAGCATCTCAAATATAATTTTAGAAACATGCAAAAATATCCAACATTAATTTGAGGAGTTGCATAACACCTATGCATTAAATTTGAATAAAAAGTGGAGTTTGGCAAGCACAAACACACCAAAACAGCAAGATAGTGCCCCTTTGGTAGCTTCTAGGCGGGCCGTTGCCCTACCGGCTGCCCAAGCAAGCTGCATGAGCGCACACAATGGTCCCTGTTGCCATGCCAGGGGCCAGTTGGTGAGCTGCAGCCCCTACAGCTCGCCTGCAGCTCCAACAGGCATTGTTTGGCCTATTTTGTGTATTTTTACATGTCTAAACTCTTGGGCACCTCTAAAACATTATTTTGCACATATTTTGACAAATTTTAGAATTTAATTACTTTCAAAATTGGAAATTATAGTTCTCAACATGCTTCAAAAATCAAACTCAAGGAAGAATCATTATTCTTAAAACTCCTTCAAGTAAATCCAATCCAATTGAATCCAAAAATTGCCAAAACAATTTTAAGCAATTAACAACATGATAAATCACAATTTAACATCATCTCATGCCAAATCAATATCTACGATATGAATCAAATCTCATGCCAACATATTTAAATCACTATCTAGCATATAATGACATAATTTAGTTCATCACTACAAGAGCCACATGCAATAACTCCAAAATATTAAATCCATTAATTGAACGAAGAAATTGGAGTTCTAGAACTCCAATTCACCATAGGAAACTAAAACTTAAAAAAGTAACTTGCAACACCACACCCAAGGACCTAGATTATGCCATAATTATGGATTTAAGGTGAAGAAGTACCTTGGTTGGTTTTCACAAAAATCAACTCGAAAATCCTTCAAAAGACTTTTCTAGTGAAGATCTCCCACTCCTCTTCACTTGGACTCTCACTTGGACTCCTCTTCCCACTACTTGGCCTTCAAAAGTAGAAACTTTGGGCCTCCAAAAGTCCTCCAAACAATGGAAAAATAGCAGCAAAAGTCATTCACCAATGACCAAGGCTGGTGGTTGGATCTCCTTGAATCACCTCTTGAAGAACTCTTCTTCAAGTGATCTTCCTTGTTCACTGACAATCCAACAATCTAAATGTAGTGTCTCTAAACGTATACACACACCTTTTACACTCTAAATCCTCACTCTAATGCTAGAAATAGAATGGAGATGACGGAGGAATGTGGTGGAGAAAAGGTAGAGAAGCTTGAAAGAGAGGGAGTTGCAGAGAGAATCTAGGAGAATAGTTTTTTTATCTCAACTAATGGAGAGAATTTTGGGAGGTAAAATGGGAGATGTGGTCGGCCATATGGAGCATATGATGGGGGTATTTATAAGGTGTGATGGATGCCTCTAGAAGCATCCTTCGCACCTTCCTCACACATTGCCAACTTGCATGCTTAGTTGGAAATTAATTTTCTCAACAATTAAAATATATTTTTAATTAGAAAATTAAAACATCACCTAATATTTAAATGGACTCTTCCATTTTAATTTTTCCTCTAAAATTAGATTATCTAGTTAATTAAATTAACCCCTTAATTTAATTAAATCAAATTAACTCTTTAAGTTGACTAGACTAAGTAAATTATCACATGGCTCCAATTAAATGAACACTTTAATTTAATTAGTTTAATTTAACTCCTTAAATTATTTGATTAATTTAACACTTTAAATTGATCAAGCCATTATTATGACCAACTCTTAATTAGTCAATTAGATCTCTTTCAAACTTGGCCAACTTAATTATTTAACTCCTTTGATAATTTCTCCAATTCTAATTAGAGTGCTCAATATTTCTGTGTGTGACCCTTTAGGTTTACCAATTAACTAGACATGGGCGCACAACACTTTGTGATTTAGTGAATAGCAAATATTCCGATTAGTCTAAATTATTTTAAACTAATCACTTTTCCATTGAATCTCTATTAATCAAAGAGTACACATTCTCCATAGTCAATGTCTAGCACAAGCCTATAGATCCCAACCAATTGGATGGATTAATTTTAAGTGAACTGTGGAACCTCAAGTCAAATGACTAATTATATGCACTATCATAAGTTAGAGAGTTTTCCACTACCGACATGCCACTCCAACTATCTTGTGGATTCTCTAGACGAGTCTTCTGTGAACTTGTTCTATAACAAGCCACTAGCATTCATCTGTGTTGTACATTGATTGCCCATGAAACGGGGCAATATTCAACTCTTTGGAGTGTGTATTGTTAGATGTAAGTCTATTCGAATCATAGATGCACAGTCTCATAAGATTCTATGACTTGAAATATTTAAAATCATGACCATAGAGACTTGTTTCATAATCACCACCATATGCGTGATAATGACTCCAACCAAATGCTTATGAAGCATATCATAAATTGCATAAGATGAAAATAACCATTTTATTGAATATCATTCATTTAAGATTATATCATAAGAGGAGTAGTGATACACGCTAATTTAATTGGTTGCGGGGCATTATTCAACCAAAAACACTCCTTAAGCGAACTTGAAAATGCTAAGTAGTATTAGGCCCTAAACAAAAGACATAAACCCTTCTCACTATTACTACACTAAGCAAAACATATTCATCTTGCATAGTTGCTTCTACTGGTTTCTCCACCATAGCTTTTGCCCCAGCTTGAGGACCTTTCCCAAGATCTCCAGCAGCAAGACAAACCAAAATAGTGTGGTCTAACATTAATAAATCCTCAGTAGGATACCGTCTCGTCTCGCTCAAAATACGGGTGACAACTCTAGATGTTCTACTCATATATATTGCCATTTCTTTCTCCTCAACTACCTCAAGGAACTCGTCAAAACTTTAAACTCCTTACTTATGTCCTCATGAGCAGTATTCACAGAAGTCCTCCCAATAGAAGAATATAGGAACTTCTCCCCACTCTTCACCTCCTTAGAGTATTTCTCCTTCAAGCACTTATGCTCTTTTAGCAACTTAGCTAGCTCATCCATTTTCTAACTCTTTTGTTGAGCTGCTTCAGTGATCTCCTTAAGGTGAGCTGCCATCACCAGAGCTCCCTTTGCCCAACGAGGCATATGCTTCACTAAGTTCCATCCTTGCATTCAAATATGAAAGAACACAAGAGAATAAAAAATCTATATAACATCGCAAAGGAAAGAAGATATAAGTAAATTAAAGTAATAAGATAAATACTTACCTAATCAAAATCTGTAGTAGCTATCTCTGTCAGTTGAGAAAAAGAGAATAGTTCCAGTTTCTTTTGATCATACTTGCTTACTACACCCCAAATGTGATCAACAGTAAGAACAGCCTTATCCACATTCCAGTGAGAATCTACTCTGCAACTCTGTCGTAGGCCATAGCAAGAGAGTCCCTTGCCTTCGTCAGTATACAAAGGACAAGTAGTTTGTGGACAAGTCGTACATCCACGAGAATGCTTCTTTGCAGGTCCAAAAGTAAACATCTCAAGCTCATCATTCACAATAGGCGTACACATCACTGGCTTTGGCAAAGTATATGCCTCACTCAACTATCGACTTGGGGGCTCGAATGATGACTACTATGTGGTGTCTCCCTGTGATGGTGCTCTACAATATGCCTCTCATACACTTCTCATTTTGTTCCTCAAGCACGGATCCTAGCAAAATCAATCTTTTTCCTTGCCATAAAATAGAATAAAAGCAAAAGTAAAATATGCAAATAACGTATAGAAATATGAATAAGTATGAACACACACATAAGCATGAACTATGAATTAAAAAGCAAAATATGTTAAGTACCATCTGTCACAAATAAGTGATATCAAAGGAGGAACTAAACAATCTAGCTTCGGCAAAACTCATATGAAGGTCACAATAACTTGGCTTGGATGAATTAGAGAAGGAGAACTACTTCATTTAAGTAGAATGTTTCAACTCTTATCTCGAACAAAAAATACCTATCCTTCCAAGTACCCCCGATAAAGATAATCCGCACAAAATTTATTGTTTGGCTTAAAAAGAGAATGGAAGAATGGTTTATTTGGCACCTTACACACCCCAAACAAAGTATGATAACTATCTAAAGATACTAGCAAGCCTAATTCTTTCAAATGTTGATGAAACCCAACAAAAGATATAAAAAGATTTACCACAAATTAACTTAAACATATGCCATAACTCCTCATAATATCTAATAAAGGAGGATCCGGAGGAAGCAAAAATCCATAAGTAAAATTACTATTTTGAAGATAGTGAAATACCCTTTAGGAGGCATCATCATATTATCCTGAGATAAAGAAAGGATGAACTCAAACTCATTAGAGGATATATTCTATGCCTCAAGATATCTAGCTTATCCAGCTTAAGTGAACACTTGACATCTATCGCCTTAGCCAAACTACTATCCACAACAAGAGTGTCGTCAAAGTCCTCATCCAAGAGGCCTTCTTCTTTGGAATCAATATCAAACGATGAAAACAACTCATTAGCTCTGTTTATACATTTAAACTTCTAAGACTTTTCAAAATTTTCTACAACTTGGATTGATGACACATCCAATAAAGGACCAATATGCTTATGACATACCATCAGTTGACGGCAGCCTGGGGACACTAACTCAGGCTTCCACCTTTGGCACGCCGCATGCGCCATCTCCGAGCACCTCACAAATGCCCATCTTTAGCGCTGCTTGGGTGCTCTGGATGTTCGCCCATATGGGCTCCAACCCAGGTGCCTATAATAGGGCCATGCAAGCAACCGCCTAGGGTGGTAGTAGGCACCAAGTGACACCACTACTGGTGATCAACTGACTGGTGAAAAATAAGCGACCACTATCCTTCCTTTGCTTTTTTCTATGTAACTAATTGGAGATTTCTTCCCAAGGATTGACTCGAAATTGAATTATTCTCAGGCATATTTTGACATAACAAAACCCCCCAAAATTTTAATGACTCAGAAAAGTTGTGAAAAAATTCACAAATTAGAAAACCAAGAAGAAGAAATAAAGTAAAGAGATTACGAAGTAAGAATGGAGTTACCTTGAGGACTATGTCAACACTTTTTATATCGGAAACTTCTTCCTCTTTCTCTCTCCTTAACTTAAGTTGGAATTTTTCTTCTTTTCACCAACTCCTTAGGTGCTGGCAAAACTACCTTTATGAATCAACTCTTGGAAATCTTGAAGTTGAGAACTCGCGAACACATGGCTCGAAAATAATTATTTAACAAACCTTATCTCTAACGAATTAAAATAAATAAAAAAATTAACAAACAAACTTAAAATATATTTTTGATATAAAATTAAAATCTCCCTATCGAAAGTAGGGGGCTTGATGATACCGCTTAAATTGGTTGTAAATGTTATTCAATAAATTAACTAAAAATGGTAAAAGTTTATAATTAATTAGCTAGGTAAAAAGGCAAAACAACCCAAAAGATAAGTTAAGTTCATAAAGAAAGACAGAAAAAACCCAATGGGCCCATCAAGATTGATATCTATAAATAATGAATCCCAGAAAGAACTTGAGTAGAAGAAATCATTTGCAAAAAACTACGATCTCGGAGAACTTTCAAGAAAAAAAAATCCCTTGTGTGCATTCCAAAAGAAAAGAACCAATAAGAATTAGTGCCTAGTGGAAAGGATCCTACTCTATTTCCATGAACTGTGGTTATAAAAAATTTATTGTTATAAATTAAAGCCATATATATGAAATTAATTTCGTAATAATATTTTTTATCATAAGTACTTAGGGAGTGTTTGATTATGTTGTGCCAAAATAATTCAGATATGCATCCTTTTTTCCTCCAAAATGCCAAAATATGGCTCTATTTGGTTAAGTTTTGGATGTTTTTTGGAAAATATTTTGGGTAAAGACGCTTTGGAAGTTAAAATTAGGGAATGGTCTCACTGCTTAGTTTTGTTTTGGGGAAACATAAAAAATGAAACTATTTGTTTGGAGATTATTTTGCAGAAGATAAATTTTACTGTAAATGTTAAATCAATCACTTTTTTATTAGGTTTATAGGGTGAAATTGTATTTTTAAATTTAATAAATACATGTGGATGATTTATGTATATATATACATATATATATTTGGAATGACTGATATATGACTATGGTGAAGTGATGTGTAATTAATTTAATTTTAAATTTATTTTAAAAAAGTTTAATTAAGAAAATTATTATGACATAATAATTTGATGAAACAAATAAAAATTATGAAATGAAAATAGTATAATTTAATTGTAAAACTTTATTTAATGATAATTAAGCAAAAAAAATAAAAATTGATGAACATATTATTATGAACTGTTATTTAAATATATATATTTTAAAACTTTCTATAATTAATAATAGTAATTAAGTAAGTAAAATTTGAAATAATTTTGATAATATTTTAATTAGGGTGTAATAATTAATATATTTACCATTTTAAATAATATTTTAACAAGAATTTAATTAATAATATTTTTACTAGTAAATAAAAAATATTACTTATATTTTAATAAATCTATAATTATTAACATATTTATTGTTTAAATAAATAATTAAATAAAAATATGTAATAATTGATATAAATAATATTAAATTAAAATTTTAATATAAATATGTAATAATTAGTATGAAAACTAGTAAAGAAAAAATTAAATATATCAAGAATAAATAAATGAAATAATAAAATTATATATTAATTATTAAATAAAATTAAAATTATGTTTTATGTTTGATTATGATATGTATTTTAGGGGAATGAATGTTGTAAGCGAGATTAGAGGATGTGAAAGTTTTGTTGGGGAATGTAATGAATTTTTTGTTATGTTTTGGGGAATAGTTAAAAATTTATTTTGGAGGGTGTTTGTATGTTCGTCTATAATTTGGGGTGAGATAATTTTTTATTGTAGCAGTCAAATCAATACTTTTTTGTTGAGTTTCAGGGGTACAAATAGAATAGAGTAATTTTTTTTTGTAATAATAATAATATATATATATATATTATTCAAATAGTGCCCCACAAGCCAATTATATTGGCATGTAAAACTAGTCAATGTAACAGTCTTGATTGAATAATATTCAATAAAATAGTCATCTTCATCTTATGCATCTATAATTTCTTCACATGCATTTGGTTGAAGCCGTTAAATCATACAAGACCATGATACTTAGTCACTCATATGATGGTGATCATGAAATGAGTCTCTATGATCAAGATTTTAAATATTCCAAGTAATAGAATCTTATGAGATGAGGCATCTAACATTCGAATAGACTTACAATAGTGATGTATGCTCCAAGGAGTTGGATATAGCCCCATTTCATGAGCAATCTATATTAGATATGGATGTTAGTATGTGCTTGTTACAACATAATTTCAATGAAAACTAACTTAGAGAAACCACAAAGTAGTCAAGGTGGCATGTTTGTAGTGAAAAATTCTCTAGCTTACTTAGCTTAAGATAGTATATATAATTAGTCCTTTGACTTAAGGTTCCACAGTAACCTTATTTTTAGGTCCTTGTGCTTTGATTTTGCTCCGACTGCATAGTGGGTCACTTGAGGCTTAGGTTGGGCACAAGCTACCTAAGTATAGAAGTTAGTGAGTTCCAAGATGGGATCCGTTTTGCCCATTTGTGAAGAACGGGTTGATCTCCTATGTATTCTAAAATGGTTGATTCCAAGAAATTATTACGCAAGGTGAGATAAAAATTTGGAAAAGGAGTTTTCCAACATTGAGGTCATAATGAGGAATCATCAAGAATAGATATATAGTTATCGAGGCTATTAGGGAATCTGTAGATATCTTGCCCTAGGCCTCTGTCGGGAGATGGGAAACGAAAGGACCGTATTTGCATGGCCATCGTCGGCGATAATGGTTCATCCTCAAATTAATCCATCCAAATGGTTGGGCTCCATAGGCTTGTGTTAGATATTGACTATGAAGATTATGTACTCTTCAATTAATGGAGATTAATTGATAGAGTGATTATTTTAAAAAAAGTTTAAATTAATCGGAATTTTTGATATTCAATAAATCACAAGAGTTGTTATCCCATGTCTAATTAATTGGTGAATCTAAAGGGTCACATACAAAATCCTAGAACACTCTAATTAGATTGGAAAAATTATCTAAGGAGTTAAATAATTAAAGTGGTCAAGTTTGCAGAGAGAGAGAAAGAGAGGAAGGGAGAAGAGACCAAGTTGACTAATTAAGAGTTTATCATAATGACTTGATTAATTTAAGTGTTAAATTAATTAATTTAATTTAAAGAGTTAAACTAGATCAATTAAATTAAGGAGTTAATTTAACTGGTGTCATGTGGCAATTTAATTAGTGAAGTCAACTTAAAGAATTAAGTTGATTTAATTAACTTAAAGAGCTAAGTTAATCTAATTAAATTAAGGAGTTAATTTAATTAGTAGGAGAATCTAATTTTGGATGAAAAATGAAATGGAATAGTCCATTTTAAAATTGATGAGTTGGCATTTTAATTTTAGAAATTTAAATCCAAGAATGCAAGTTGGCAGTGTGAGCAAAGTGTGATAGAAGCTTCCAAAAGCTTTCATATCACACTATAAACACCCACTATGGCTGGCCACTTGAGGTTAATAAGTTGCCCATTTTTTCCTCCTAAAGTCGTGATCTCATATGTTGAGGAAAAACTACAGCACTAGATTCTCTCTAACATTCTTTTCTCGATCTCCTCCAACTTCCTCACACGTTTTCGCCACTTTTCCTCCTTCTTCCTCCTCTATATTCAAGCATATTGAGTGAGGATTAAGAGTGCATCTAGGTGTGTGGATTACCTTTAGAGGCATAACAAGTGGTGTGCTTTGAGTTGGTGATTTAGATCCTTCAAGTTGAAGACCACTTTTTGGAGTTTTCTCTTACCAACAGTTTATGGTGTTTTGCCACTGTTTCCGCCACCTTAGATTTATCTTAGAGGTGTTTTGCTCAGCAAAAATTGCCAGAGTTGTTGATCTTAAGCATGGAGAAGGAGATCTGAGGAGAAGAAGAAGTAGATCTTGCTTAGAAAGTGTTCTAGAGAAAGATTTTCCCAGTTGCCTTCAAATCTCTCTTTTAAGGTAACTTCTCTTGATTTTAAATTCTCAATTATGGCATGAAATAAGATCCTTGGTTAGAGGAATTTTAAGTTAATTTTTGCTTTATTTTGCAATTATTTTAGATCCTTACAACTCTTTTTACTTCATATATGATATATATGTATATATTGGAAAATGGAGAAGTTTTAGAGCTAATGAAGTATAGGAGAGAGTATTTTGAAAAAACTTATTTAGTGTTTTGGAGGAAAAATGAGTGCATGTTTGGTTATGTTTACCAAAAACAATTTTGTTTTAGGGAAACATAACCAAACACTTCTTTTGTAATTAGTAAATAATATATTGAATTATAGACCAGTTATTCATAAATAATATATTTTACTCAAAAATGAAAAATAAATAAAATAATATTTTAAATTATAATTAATTTTTTGAAATATTTTTGGATGATTATGTTAATTTATTTGACTAATATTTCATTGAATGTTTTAGATTATTTAAAGAATTAACACACTATATTTAATTTTTCTTGGTTAAATTTATAACTAAGTGCAAAATGAAAATAAAAAATTCTTTAAATAGTGAAATTTTAATATTTTCATATATGTATATATACATATATATATATATATGAATGAGTGAAGTGAGGTGAGAATGACAAATGCATTAGTGATGTGAAAGGTGTAGAGAGAAGAGAAGGGAATAGGTATATCTAGTTTTGCTTTTGGGGGGTATTTTGGGTGTAGAAAAGGTGTTTGGGGAGTTAAATTGGGGAATAAAGTATTTGTTTGTTATTATTTTATGGAGTTGAAAAAATAGTGTAGGTTTTTCTAAAACACCATTTTGTATCCTTCATTATTCCCAAAAACTTCCCATTTATCCATATATACATAAATATATATCACATATATTTTATTATTATGCTTATAATAAAATATATTATTCAAAACATAACCAAACATGCATCTATTTTCTCTTCAAAATTCCAAAATAGGTTTTTCTAAAATACCCTATTCTATCCTTCATTATCCCCCCAAAACTCTCCATTTCCCCATATACATACATACACACATAGATATATATTACATATATTTTATTATTATGTTTATAATAAAAAATATTATAGTTAATTAGGATTAAATACTCACACTTACTTTCAATTTTTGCTTTACTCCCCACTTGTGTTTTTAAACATTACACTCCATACTTTTTGTAAAAATATAGGAATCACTCCCCATTTCTTTGGGAAAGACTTAAATGCCCTTATACTTACTCAAAACAACAAAAGAACCAGTCAAAAAAAGCAACGTGATTTTTCATTCCAGAATAATGCTTCATTATGCAATAAGAAGCGCGACTTTTCCTCTGCCAAAAAGAAAAGGTGTGAAGACGAGATGAGATGAAGAAAATGAGAGCGAACAAAGTGGGAAGAAGAGAAATAAGAGAACAGAGGTGTAGGAGCTTATGTTTCATATGGTGTTTTCTACTGCTCATTTCGTAGATTTTGCTTTCTTTCATCTCCTCTGATTTTCTCCTTTTCAACAGTTTTGCAAGTAGATTTTATTATATTTCTTTGTTTGAACTCTTGTCTTAGTTGTTAAAAACTTGAACTCATCTGTTATATATATGATTTTTGTTGTAATATCTAAAAATATATAATTTTTACTTCAAAGGCATGAAGTTTGTTTCATTTTTTTAGGTTTTATACTTCCTAAACCTGAAATTATACATTGAAATTATCTGGAAAACCCTATTTTTGTCGTTGAAAGCCATGGGCTTGTGCTTCATTTTTCTCAATTTATGCCACACACACACACACAAAATAAATAAAATAATTTGATTTGTTTAATTTCGTCTAATAGTGGCATTGTTAGGTTGAAGATTTGATGAAATTTTGGGACTTTTATTCGATAATATGTTAGTTTTTTGGAAAAATAGTATTAATGATGTAAAGTATAATGTACAAGCAATTGTAGTATAAAACATCAACATTTCAGTAGACATTACTATAAGCGGTAGTATGTACTAATTTTTCTATATTTGATTGTAGAATTGACAAGACAAAATGAGGTTTGCTCTCGTTGCTTCTCCCAATATTTTCAAACTAAAAAAATGAGGCTTGTACGTTGCATTTTATTCTCTGTACCCACATCATTCATTCGGGTATAGTGTCAACGAAAACATGAAAGTACAATAGAGCCGACAACAAGTGGGGTGAGTGGATTATGGTGACTTTGTGTGCCTTTGGTGCCAGAGACACCACAGACTCCTGAACGTACACTGAAGTGCCTCATGAATGTGGTTCATGCACATACAACATACACCATTTTAAGTAATGAAAATGCTCGGGTTTGAATTTTGTGGACATTAGAGGTTAATTTAGACTATTTTATTGATATTGGATGTTAATATGGTGCAACATTTTCGTAGCAAAGCCAATGTGGATGTTAAGTACAAAATTCTGTACATCAAGTACATAAATAGAGTTAATAGAGTACAGATTGTAGTTAATTTGAAGTATAAAAGTTGTAGCGAAGTAAAGTACAATATACTGAAAATCAAGTATATAAATTGAACAAATGAAGTACATATGTTGTTATTTTGAAGTACACTTTGTGCAAATGAAGAATTAGTTCCATTAAAGTTGCAGTAAGGTTAAGTACATTATGTTGGAAATAAGTACATAAATAGAACAAATCAAGTATAGACGGTGTTATTTTGAAATACACCTTGTGTAATTTGTTAATTAGTTTATAATAGTTGTAGTGAAGTTCATTGCAATATGAGAAAAATTAAGTACAAAAACTGAACAAACGAAGTATAAATTGGATTATTTTGAAGTAAACTCTATGCAATTGAAGAATTAGTTCCATTAAAGTTGTAGCGAGGGAAGTACAATATTAGAGAAATCAAGTAAAAAATCTAACAAATGAAGTATATATAGAGTTGTTTTGAAGTACGCTTTGTGCAATTAAAGAATTAGTTAAATTAAAGTTGTAGCGAGATGAAGTACAATATGCCAAAAATCAAGTACAAAAATCAAATAAACAAAGTATATATGGGATTATTTTGAAGTATACCTTGAAGAATTAGTTCTATTTAAAGTATTAGTGAGGTTAAGTACAATATTTTTGAGAATATTAGACCAATTGCTCAAAGTATTTGTATGAGTAATAAGACGGATATGATCGTCATATGCTCATTATATTTACAACTTTGAATGCATAAGAATACTTTACACTATTGCAAGTGTTAACTTAATTTGTTGAATGCTAGCAGTTTTCTCTTAACTATTTTAACACGTTTGTATCCATATTATACTAATATTACACGTATTTTTAGAGTTTCAATTATTTATTCTCAAGAAATAAAAGGCAAAATATGGAACGAAACTCGTGTTCCATTAAAGTAGTAAGGTGGAGTACAATATGTAGAAAATTAAGTACATCGATCGAACAAACAAATTATATATAGGGTTGTTTGAAGTACATTTTGTGCAATTGAAGAGCTAATCTATAATAGTTGTAGTGAGGTTAAGTACAATATGTGGGAAATCAAGTACAATGATCAAACAAACAAAATATAGATGGGGTTATTTTGAAGCACACTTTGTGCAATTGAAGAATTTGTTCCATTAAAGTAGTAATTAGGTAAAGTACAATATGCCAGAAATCAAGTACAAAAATCGAACAAATGAAGTACATATAGAGTTATCTTGAAGTATACTTTGTACAATTGAAGAATTAGATCTATGTAAAGTTTTAGGGAGGTTAAGTACAATATTTTTAAGACTGTCAGACCAATTGCTTTAAGTATTTGTATGGGTGATAGGACGGATATGATCCTCAAATGCTTATTCTGTTCATAACTTTGAATGCATAAGGATACTTTACACTATTACGAATGGTCACTTAATTTGTTAAATGTTAATAATTTTTTCTTAACTACTTTAACACGTTTGTATTTATACCATACTAATATTATAAGTATTTTTAGAGTTTTGGTTATTTATTCACAAGAAATAAAAGGCAAAATATGGAACAAAACTCAAGTTCCATAAAAGTTAAAGTGAGATGAAGTACAATATACATGAAATCAAGTACAAAGATCGAATAAACAAAGTATATATGGGTTTATTTTGAAATACACTTTGTGCAATTAAAGAACTAATCTACAGTAGTTGTAGTGAGGTTCAATACAATATGTAAGAAATCAAGTACAAAGATCGAATAAACAATTTGAAGTACACTTTGTATAATTGAGGAATTAGTTTCATTAAAGTTTTTGTGAGGTGAAGTACAATATGCAGAAAATCAAATACATAAACCGAATAAGCAAAGCATATATATGGTTATTTTGAAGTATAAATCTCCCCCAGTGAAGTACTAAAATATAGATATCTCACACAATAATCTGTTTAGGCAATTACTGGTACATTTTCAGTGGATATCAAGTATATAATTTCCCTAATGAAGTATATATATCCCGAGTTAAGCATAAATATTCCTTAATGAAGTACTAAAATATAGATATATCACACAATTTGTTCAAGCTATTGCTAGTACATTTTTAGTGGAAATCAAGTACATAATGAAAGATGGAGATGGATTAGGATCCAAATATTAAAACCAAAATAGGCAAAAATAAAACCAATAATCTCATCCCAAGGATCAAAATCATGCTCTAAATGAGGATTAAAGGGCAGAAAATTTACCTTTGTGAATAGAAACAAAGGATTCCACTAGATCACTCCAAGGACTCTTCCAGTGGATGATCAAGCTCCAAGGAGATAGGCACATCAGCGAAACTCATCATGGAACATACCATGTCCAACAAGGTACAGTTTCTCATCTTGGCTACTCCATTCTACTCCATTATGTTGGGGTGTTCCGGGTGGAGTCCATTGTAAGAGAATCTCATTCTCTTTTAGATAATCCAAGAAATTGGTATTTAAGTATTCCCCTCCCTGATCCAATCGAAGAGATTTAATATTGAGTCATTGTTGCTTTTCTACTTCATCCCTATACTCTTTGAACTTTTCAAAAGCTTTGAACTTGTACTTCATAAAATACACATGCCTAAATCCAAAGGACTTGTGGATCACTTCATTTGTCCTACAAAAGGAGCCTTAGTGATTTTTCCTTTTAAATAAGATTTACAAGTAGGTAGATCCTCTAATCCAATAATATTTAGTGATTTAAGGGATACTAACTTATCCATCATATTCTTGGAAATATGTCTAAGAGGGTGTTTGGGTGAGCTTATAAGCTCATCAAAACATCTTATAAGATGTTTAAAAATTTATAAGTTGATGAAAAGTGTTTGGTAAATTTTTTTAAAAAAGAGCTTATAAGATCCTAAAATAAGATGTTAGGAGCTTATAAGCTCTTTTAAAAAAAGTAAGGAGACCCTAACTTATTTTTAAGATCTTAACAAGCTCCTTCATTTTTAATCATTTTAATTACAAAATTGTCATTATTAACATCTTATAAGCTCCAACATCTTATTTTATCCAAACACTTCAACAACTTATTTTAAAAATAAGATCTAACATCTTATAAGCTCCAAAAACATCTTATAAAATGTAGGAGCTTATAAGATATTTAAAATAAGCTTAGCCAAACACCCTCTAAGTCTTAAATGCCAAAGGTATATATTTTCTTGCTTATCTAATTTTCTTTTTTTGTTTTGTTGAATGTGCATTAGTGATGGTGGAGAATCTAAAATGTATAATCCTTTATACATTGTACCAATGGCACTAAGGTACATAGTAAAAAGGATTTAGTATAAGCTTTAGAATCTCATAAGTCTAACTTATTTTACGCTTGTGGCTTTGGCCACAACTCTTGCTCATTTGCCATGACGGTGGATCATATCCCCATCACTAAGATTTATTCTTATTTCCATTCTTTGTAACAAATTACAAAAAAGAAAACCACATGCTATATCAGATATCCATGAGGAAGAATTTATCCTTAGGTGCACTTCAATAAACAACTCACCCTACCCTAAAGTTACAAGGCGTTCCTTGAACTTGAGCTTCTAATAACTCGATATGCCATAATAGAAATATGACACATCCTTTTATCCTCTATAATCTTCTTGACTCCACTGGATATCTTAAATGTTTGTTTCCTCTTGAAAAAGAACCTTTCTTCTTCATACCCCTTTTCTACTTGCCTTTAGAGCCTTTAGAGTATGAGGAGGAAACAATCATTGGAGGTTTACCCTTGTCATGGTTGTCTCCGCCTATACCAACACTTTAGTCAAATAAACTCAGCAAGGATGTGAGGATCAAATCTACATAGAGATTATTGTCCATCACTATGTCCAAGTTGAAGAGCTTCTCAACAAGTCTAGTCATCTTTAGACTGTAGTTGATGACACATGACACTTAATCATCCTAGCTTGAAAAATCTCCTTTGACAACATAAACCTTGCACACCTTGTTTGCTATACAATTCTTGCAAGCAATTGACCAAGGTACGTGTTCGTGAGACTTTGATAGATGCCCTCATGAGACTATGGGCTAGGATGAGATCCTCAACCTATTTCGTGAACATTTCACGTGTCTCTTGATCCACATTAATCCCTATTATATTAAGAGCACCTTGATATAGGATATATATCCATTTCTCGAAATCTAGAATAATTTTGAGGTTTAGTCAATCATGGTAGTTTGGCCCAGTTGGTTTCTAAGATAATGCTTAGTAGATTTTTAGCCATTCTTGAGATTTCTCAAATATACTTGAGCGAAGAAGAAAATATAAGCATTTGATTGAATTTGATATTGAAAACATGATATGGTGTTTCAGGCATGTTTTTTCTCTCACTATTTTATCAAATTCCTTACCTTTATAGGAGTTTAGGAAATCACATTTCTTAGTAATAATTGAGGTCCAAAGGCATCACTTGTGGACCCACGACTCGTGAGACATTCACTCATGGTCCTAAGGTAGCAATTATTGCCAATTGCATCTCTATACAACCCTTAATGTGTTTTGCCTCACTTTTCATATAGACCCACGAATCGTGCGACATCTATACTACTAGTTGTTAAGTCGGACCTACCAATCAACCTTTAATTATAAACTCGACTATGTCATTCAATGACTAGCGAGATAATGCATAGTGACTTTTAAATCCAAGTACATCATATATCGAGAAGTGACATAGCTTTCCTCTAATAAAGTGTCCCACAACTCGTGAGCCAACACTAAATTAGGGTAGCATCCCATGTCACCTTCCATTGATAGAAGGTTTGGATTAATTAAAACTCCTTTTAATTTGTATCCAATTTGACATAATATTTTGGAACACTTAAACTCCTCTAAGTTGAGGGTTATTCTTGCTTTGAAAGATCTCATCAATATTATCATATCTTTTTTAGGTTCTCTATATCCTAACCATGCATCTCATACATCAATAGGATAAAGAGAAGCATAAATAAGTAAATGCGCCTAGCATGCTCCTGGGGTGGGATAACCATGAGCCTTAACCAAGTAGTGCACTTAAAGCCATAGGTTCACTACTTGGTTGATTTTAAGTAGGTTGATTAAATCCTATCTGTTACATAAATGTATCCCATACATTCATGGGTCTTCATACCACCTTGGTCCTCTTTGGCCTCCTTGTCTCCTTGCAACTTTTATAAGAGAAAAGAAATCCTCACCCTTAGAGTTCAACCCTCATAACAATTAGAAGGTAGAAAAACAAGAGGCATTCAAGCCCCTATTTAATATAACCTTTTTCAAACAATTTTGAAATAAATAAAACCAATTTAAAGGCTCATGTTCATCCTCATTCATCATCCATCATCCATTCAACAATTAAATGAATAATAATTAAGAATTGACATTCAATTCATCCAATTAAATGCTTAGCTTATAAACAATTAATTAATAGACAAAAATAAGCATAACTCTTTATGTATCTCATTTTTGCACCAACTTGAAGATTAACTTAAATTTGACTTTAAAAGCAAGCAAAAATATCCAATAGAATCTTGAGTACTTATACAATAATTGTGCATCAAAAGTGTATGGAAAAATCAAGTTTAGAAAGGCAAAAATGTACAAAATGGCAAACCGATCATGCTTAAGCAGCCATGGGTAGGCCGGATGCCCAAGTAGGCTACACGGGCACTACAATGCTCGTGTTACCCAGCTGGGGCATTGCCACAATGCACTTAAGCCACCGTTTTGCCCCGTTTTTGCTCTTTTGTGATCCCAAACCTTATGGACACTTCCATAACCTATTCCATGCATTTTATGACAAATTTTCAGATTATAAACATCTTTAAAACTGCAAATTAAAGTGTTCAAATTGCTTCAAAAATTAAATCTAAGAAAGAATCACTGTCTCCAAACACCTGCAAGATATCCAATCAACTTGGATCCAAAAAATTGCCAAAATACTTTTAAGCAATTATCCAACATGCTAAATCAACATTTAACATAATAAGATTTGAATTAAAACTCATGCCTACACATGTAATTCACAATTAAGCACATATTGACATATTTCAGTTCAACACATAAACAGCCACATGCAAAATCATCCAAATACTCAAATTCATCAATTGAATTAAGTATTTCAATATCTAAAATCAATCCATCACATGAATCAATTTACTAAAATCCTCATTTAGGTATGAAATGGCTCCGATACCATTTGAAAGATGGAGATGGATTAGGATCCAAATAGTAAAATCAAAATAGGCAAAAATAAAACCAATCATCTCATCCCAAGATCAAAATCATGCTCTAAATGAAGATTATATGGTAGAAAATTTACCTTTGTGAATAGAAACAAAGAATTCTACTAGATCACTCCAAGGACTCTTCTAATGAATGATATACAAGCTCTAACGATTGGATTCAATTGCTCCCCTTCCAAAGCTCCAAAAATAGGAAAAATTGGCACACCAAATCATTTCAAAATAGCAAGGTTGTGATCGAAAATCACTAAAAAACACAGCCTCTATCATCCAAACGATCCACAGAAATTAGCCACAAACTGTTCACCAATGAACTTCTATGTTCTACAAGTGTTAAACCTCTAATGCAAAGTCCACACATCCAAGATAAGCTCTCAATCAACCTCACTTTGCTAGAGAAGAGAGGATGAAGGTGATGGTAGGACTGGCGGTTTTTGCAGGAGAAAAGAGGAGAGAATTTTTGGTGTGATTATTCAACACATGAATTATATCACACTTTTGGAGAAAAAATGTGAGGAATGCCAACCAAGCACAAGTGGCCAGCCACATGGCATTTTTATAGGAGGGGATGGAAGCTTTAGGTGCTTCCATCACACTTTCCATGCATGTTGGCCAACTTGCCAACTTGTGTATGTATTTGCATTTGCATGTGCATGTGCATTTACATTTCATCTCATGAAATGAATGCCAACTTGCGTAATTCAAATGGACTCTTTTATTTTATTTTCCTCCAAAACTTAAATTCTCAATTTAATTAAATTAACACTTTAATTTAATTAATTTAACTTAACTTCTTAAGTTAATTAACTTAGCTCTTTAAGTTAATTAGAGTTAACTTAACTCCTTCCATCAACTTGACTAATTAATTGCCATATGGCATCAATTATATTAACACCTTAATTTAATTGACCTAATGTAACTCCTTAAATTATTTTGATTAATTTAATATTTAAATTAATCTAGCCAAAATGACCAATTAAAATTAGTCAACCGTTTCTCTCCAAAAATACTTAGCACCTAATTTTCTAACTCTTTAGAAAATTCCTCATATCAAATAAGAGTTTCCTTAGGATTTTGGACATGGACATAAGAGGTTCATCCATTCATTGGACATGGGCTCACAACTCATTATGATATTTTGAATATTGAAATATTCACATTAGTTTAAACTATTTTAAACTAATAACCTTTCAATTAATCTCTATCAATTGAAGAGCACCCAATCTCCATAGTCAATGTCTAGGAACAAGCCCATGGAACCCAACTAATTAGATGAATGAATTATATCATGATGAACCATTATAGCTTACACTTACCATGTAAATACGGTCATTCCGTCTCTTATCTCCCAAAAGAGACCTAGAGAAAGATATTTGTTGGCTTCCTAATAGTCTCAATAACTATGTATATACATCCAATGTTTGATTCCCCTCTATCACCTCAACTTTTAAAAACAACTTTTCCAAATTGTCATACTACCTTGCGCAAGGATTTCTTGGAATCGATCATTATAGAATACATAAGAGATGCATTCGTTTTTTCACAGTAATGAGGAAACAAATCCCATCTTGGATCTCATAAACCTTCATGCTTAATTATCTCATGCCCAATCTCAACCCCATATGACCCGTTACGTGGTCAGAAAAAAGTCAAAGCATAAGGACTTAAACTCAAGATTACCATGGATCCTTATGTCCGATGACTAACTATATGCACTATCGTAAGCTTGAGAACTTGCCACTACGGCTATCTAGCAAATTCTTATGGCGGGTCTTCAGTGAACTTGTTCTTTAATAAACAGCCACTAACATGTATCTATGTCTAACATAGATTGCCAATGAAATGAGGCAATATCCAACCTTTTGGAATATGCATCGTAAGTGCAAGTTTATTCGAATCTTAGATGCCCTTTCTCATAAGATTTTATGACTATTTAAAATCATGAACTTAGAGACTTATTTCATGATCACCATCATATACGTGACCAAGTCCCATAGTCTTGTATAATTTAAGGGCTTCAACTAAATGCAAGTGAAGTATAAAAAAACATAAGATGAAGATGGCTATTTTATGGAATATCAATCAAGATTGTATCACAAGTGGAATAGTTTTACACACCAATCTAATTGGCTTATGGGGCACTATTCCAACACATAATTGCCCTAATGAAGTACATATTTCCCAAAATCAAGTATAAATCTCCCTTAATGAAGTACTAAAATATAGATGCCTCACATAATTTGTTTAGGCAACTGCTAGTATATTTTCAATGGAAATCAAGTACATATATAATTGCCCTAATGAAGCATATATGTCCAAAAATCATGTATAAATCTCCCCCAATGAAGTACTAAAATATAAATATATCACACAATATGTTCAGGTCACTATTAGTACATTTTTAGCAAAAATTAAGTACATTATTGCCCTAATGAAGTACATATGTCCCGAAATCAAGTATAAATTTCCCTTAATGAGGTACTAAAGCATATATTAGTGCTTGTAAATAGAATATCATAAATAGAATATGTTCGCATAATATGTTTGAAAATACATAGTGAAAAGTTGCTGTCCACAAATTAATCCACAAATACATTATAATTCCAATACAAATGATACAATCCAAAGTTCTTCAAAATTTGTCTCCTTCTTCATACCCGCATCTCTGGCAAACACTCTTTTCACTGATTAAGAAAAAAACAAAGAAAAAAAAAAATGCATCAATAAATTATGATAAAACTTAATACAAGAATAAGGATAGGAAGAAAATGTAAATAATTCAATATTTTAGTACAGTTTCAAATAAATAAAGTACAATTGCAGAACAATTCAGGTATAAAACACTAGTAATGCAATACAATTTTAGATAACGAACTAGTAGAACTCTTCAATTATAAAACTTCAACAATGCAGTACACTTTTAGGTAAATGAAATATAATTATAGAACGCTTCAAGTATAAAAAGAGTTTCTGATAAATGAAATATAATTGCAGAACACTTCAAGTAAAGAACTTTTACTACAGAAGTATTACTTTAACACATCAGTGCTCTTTTGTCTACTGCTACTAGGTTTGTCCTTTCGGTTTACCAGAATGTTAGTAATGTTTACCTTTACACTTTGTTTGGTTCAAGAATTTGACTAAGGAAAAGAAAATGGTAAGGCAAAGGAAAAGAAAATCAAAGAAATTTAAAATCCTTAAACTTGTTTGGTTGTTAAAAAAAATACTATAGAAATTAGTTTTCCTTAGAGAAATAGATCTTTATTTGGTTATTATGAAAATTGAAAGGAAAATGAACATAGTAAGTAGGTAATAGTGACAAAACTTATGTTAATTTTTGTGATAAAATAAGTACATATTTATGCTTTTCAATGCACGTTTTTATATCTAATAATGTCTAATTACTTTTTTTCCCTTTCTTTTTAATGTTACAAGCAAAAATATTGCATATTATAGAACAAAAATAAATATTCTTATTTGTAACTATTTATTTATGAAAATGCAATCAAATTAGAAAATAAGAATTTCCTTATAATGTTTATTAACTATTGCAACTAATAATTTTGAGCAAGAAATAATTTAAAAAATATTTTTAAAAAAATTATATATAATGTTAGATGGTATTTATAAAAGTTTACGTGGTACAATTTTTAGTTTAACAAAAGATTCATGCATACATGGCAAAGTATCAAATTAGTAGCAAAATAACATAAGTCATCATTGCACCAAATGAAAAAAAGTCAACCTTTCAAAATTTGCCAAAAAGCCTTGGAATCTGATCCTCTCTATGCAAATCATGTCTCAGCAATGAGATGTGAACAAGTTCAGAGGCGTGTTTTCTCTCATTTGCTCTGTATTTCCTCACCCTTTTAAGAGGAAAATACATTTTCCTTCTTTATAATAAGTTTTGTCTTAACTTTTCCTTTTTGTTTTATATTCCTTAGTAACCAAACACCAAAATTACTTTTCCTTATGATTTCCTTTTCTTTTCCTTCTTAAAACCCTTGTGCCAAATGGATTGTTAGTGTCAAATGCAGTAGGACCATATTCATGACATCGTCTTCACTGCTTAAAGTCACATATAATCTTTGATGTGGAGCTATGTAATTGTAAAGTGAAGAGCTCGGGGTTGATTTCACTCAATTTTCTTGCAAGATTAAGGTAGAGATCCATTAAAGTCATACTATCCTTAACTGACAATATACAGAGCTAGTCCTTATAGCGGCAATTCCATAAAACTTGAGTGAACACTCTTCCTTCACTACTTGCTGACATTTTCTCAAAATTATAAGATGGTGAGAACTTCAACATAATAAAAATAAACTGAGAAGAACAAAAATAAACTGAGAAAATAACCTGAAAATGATGAAAATAAACTGAGAAGAAGGAAATGCAGTGGTCATGGTGGTGGTTTTTGCACTGTCGAGCTCATTTTCTGTTTTGCTCCTTTTTTATATTTTGGGCTGACGAAAGAGGAATGAAAGGTAGGGTTTAGTGTTTGGGAATGAAAATAAAAGGGTGTTTGGTTGTGTGAATAAAGAAGAAGTAATATATATATATATATATGTATATATGAAAATATTATACTTAAAGGGTATCTTTGTCAAATCAAATAGATAGGGAGTGATCTCTAAAATTTTACAAAACGTAGGGATTGATTTTGAAAACGAAAAGTGGTTTTGGTACTTTGTAATGAGTGGCCATAATATTATTCAATTCCATCTTCACCTCAAAAACCGAAAAAAAAAATGAATTAATTTGATGCTTATAATAGAAAAATATTTCTTCCCAAAACATAAAAAGACATACCGTTTGGTTTTATTTTCAAAGCCAATTTTTACATTTTCTACTATTCCAAAAATGAAACATATCACTTTTTACACATTTTCACCTAACATCATTTTCATTTTTATTTTCAAAATATATTCTCCAATAACCTATATATCTTTTATCTCTATCCCATTAATTGCTATCTCTCTCCACCTACGATCTATTAAAACCAACATAATCATTATTTTTCCAATAATCTATCCAAATACAAACTCATTTTCAACTCACTCTCACTAACTAACTTTTCAAATTTTAGAAATGATGGAAATAAAAATTGAAAATGAAAAAAAAAACAAACAGGCCCAAAATATTTTCTACCTATTTTCCTAAAACATAAATAAATATTTATCTAATTCTCCAATAGGGCATATTATTTAAAAATACCCAAACCCACTATCACTTTAGGATTCAGTCCCTACCCATCACTTTCTTATTTGAACTCCCCATCTCAAGTTTTAATTTTGAGTTAACTCCCGAACCACCTAGGTTGACAAAAAATGCCCTCATTTTACTTGTTTTTTCTTTTTATTTATTCCTAAACTTGAATCAATTCCCAACTCATCTCTCTCTCTTTGCCTTCTGCTTTCTATTTCACTTCTGCTGAAATGCGAGCCTTCATCCTTTTTTTTTTTTTTCTTGTGTAATAGCATACAATATCCTAGCAAGAAGAAAGTTTTTTCTCCATTTCCGCATGGTGAAGCAATATTTTACTCTTTCACAATAGCAATTCTTTTTTTTGTTTTAGCTTGAAAAAATATTGGATAGTGTGGAAGAACCTCAAATTCAACTGTTAGGGAGATGTTTGTACAATAAAGAACTCTATATTATGTCCATTTTTAAGAGCATGACCCTAATGGAGTTGTATTTCTAACTTGAGAAAAAATTGTGTGAAATTTGTCATCAATTTCAAAGCAACTTTATGAGCAGGTAAATACTTCATGTCTTCAATTTAGTACTGCATTTATTGTAGCATACTTCTATTGTCAAAAGTGGTACCTCTTTGCATTGTTATTACTTTGTTTTTCTATGTGAAATACTGGATTTGTTAAATTCAGTACTTCGTCCTTCTATGTTAAACGTTGGATATATGTATATTAGTACTTAACTTTTCTATTTTTCAGTATTTGCTCTCTTATGTAAAATATTGGATTAGGCTATCTCAGTACTAAGTTGTTCTATGTAAAGTACAAAATCTGTTCATTTCAATACTTAGCTTTTCTATGTTAAATACTGAATTTCTTGGTTTGTCCCTGCTTAGGTCTTCTACTTCAAATACTGTATTTGGTCATTCTAGTACTTAGCTCTTCTATGCCCTGTTGGATATTGAAATTGTTCATTTTAGTACTTATATATTACATACTGGGTTTGTTTATTTGAGTACTTACGCACTAATACAACAAGACTTTATTATCAATTAATGCACCAATCAAATAAAGGAAAAACCAACCATTAATACACCTGATGTGATACCACAGCCCGATCGTGGAAGGACATAGAGAATTCCATCTTGAATTGATGTTCGAGTTATCATGTGTAAACATGTTGTAGAGTTGGTCATAATTGTTGTACATGCAAAGAAGTTACGACTAGCTAGATTAGCTTGACATTGATGATGTATTTGTTTACCATTGTATTGCATATGTATGCTTAATATACTTTCTTGTCATTACTTTGTAACTAATATCTTATACTTTTTTATGATTAATCTATAGGAAAAGGATTCATGGAGGGGATACTATCAATGACAGAAGTATTGCACGATTTTCATAGACCAATGATAAGTACTAAGTTTTGCTTTTAGAAGGACATATAGATTTAGACTTTTTGGACTTTTATGTACAAGTACATGTTGAACTTTTGTTGGATTGTTTGCTATTACATATATTGTAATATATAAAGATTTTTAGATATTATACCAAGATTTCTTATTTGGCGTAGATTTGTATTTTTAGCTATTGTGCAGATTTGTATCTATAATTGTTGTACAAATTTGTAGAAATTGGTATATGGTACAAGTGGTTAGCAGGTGAAGTATTTTGCAACATACTGAATTCGCTGGATTTTTATATCTATTTTTGGGACTTTTGTACTGGATCTTTATAATCTTGTACCGAAATCGTCCTATTATTTATTTATTCCGCGTGTTTTGTTACTTGCTTTTCCTTTAGCCGGCTTTAGCTCAATTCGAAGCATGAAATAGCACATAAGACCCTCTAGTATAATAATATCATGTTTTCTTCAAGTAGTGATAGTGATAGAACTGTGCAAATGGCTGGGAACACACCTACCCACATCCAACCACTTGTATTCTCATTCATATTAGTGTAAACTATTAGTGTGTGAGGTAAATATGTATGAACCTTTCATGACTAAATCAGTCATAGGACTGATAAATCATGATTTAATAGTCATGCAATGACTTAACTAGTTAAATTCAACTTAATATCTTGTGTACTAAGAATAATACTGAAAATTGACAAAAAAATACCTATTCCTGGGATTCTGTATTTCATCTCTGCAATTATGTATAGAATTCACCCTAGTTCTGTACTTATTTTGCGTGTTTTTGTACTTGATTCTCCTTTGGCTGATGTTACTTTAATTCAAAGCGTGAAAAGACACATAAGACACACTAATATAATAATATCATGTTTTATTCAACTAATGGTAACGATAGCACTGTGCAAATGGTTGCAAACACAACTATTCACATCCAACTAACTGTGTTCTCATTCATACTAGTGTAAATCATTGGTATGCGAGGTAAATATATGAGTCCGACACCACCATCGAGAGCCAATGAACATATCATGACTAAGTCGGTCTTAGGATTGAAAAATCATCATATGATATTCATGCAATGACTTAACTAGTTAAATTCAACTTAATCTCTTGTGTACTAAGAATGATATTGGAAATTGACAAAAAAAAAACCCTATTTTTAGGATTTTTGTACTTCATTTATGCAATTTTGTATTGAATTCACCCCATTTTTGTACTTATTTTGCATGTTTTGTACTTGATTCTCTTTAGTTGATTTTATCTTAATTAGAAGAGCAAAAAGACACATAAGATACTCCAATATAATGATATCATGATTTCTTCAAGTAATAGTAGTGATAGCACGTGTGTAAATGGTTGGGAACATAACTACCCATATCCAACCACTTGTGTTCTCAGTTATACTAGGATAAACAATTAGTGTATGGGGTAAATGTATAAGCCCAACACCACCGTTGAGAGCCAATGAACATATCTTGATTAAATCAGTCCTAGGACTGATAAATCATAATTTGATAGTCATGCAATGCTTTAACTAGATAAACTCAACTTAATCTCTTATGTACTAAAAATGATATTGTAAAACAACAAAAAAAATACCTATTTTGGTGATTATGTGCTTCGAAACTGCATTTATG
Organism: Jacaranda mimosifolia; assembly: GCA_018894105.1. Lineage (NCBI taxonomy): Eukaryota > Viridiplantae > Streptophyta > Magnoliopsida > Lamiales > Bignoniaceae > Jacaranda > Jacaranda mimosifolia. Next base: position 38,489,629 of record CM032117.1, on the reverse strand, counting down.
TACTGAGTTTTCCCCACTTATGTATTTATTTTGCATGATTCTGTACTTGCTTTCTCAAAGGCCAAGTTTAACCTCAATCTGATGCTTGGAACAACACATAAGACACTCTAATACAATAAAATAATCTTTGCTTCAAATAATACTCGTAATAGCACATATTGAAATGGTCGAGAACACAAACACTAACATCCAACAATTTGTACTCTCATTCATACTAGTATAAATCATTGATGCATGAGTCAATTGACTCCTCCTGACACCACCATCGAAAACCACTGAACCTATGATGACTATATGAGTCCTAGGACTAATACGTCATGGTCTTAAGATCATGCAATGGCCAGATTAGGCCGAATTGAACTCGGTCTCTTATGTGCTGAGAATGATATTGGAAATCCACAAAAAGTACCTAGTTTTGGTTATTATGTACTTTGGAACTACATTTATGTACTGAGTTTTCCCCATTTATATACTTATTTTGCGTGACTTTACACTTGCTTTCCCAAAGATCGAGTTTAACCTCAATTCGATACTTTGAACAACACATAAGACATTCTAATACAATAAAATCTTTTTTTTTTCAAATAATGCTTGTGATAGCACGTGTTGAAATGGTTGGGAACAAAAACGCCAACATCCAACCACTTATAGTCTCATTCATACTAGTATAAATTATTGATGAATGAGCCAAATGAATCTTCCCGACACCACCATTGAAAATCATTGAACCTATCATGACTATATGAGTCCTAAGACTAATACGTTATGGTCTTATGATCATGCAATGGCCAAATTAAGCTGAATTAAACTCGATCCTTTATGTGCTGAGAATGATACTGGAAATCCGCAAAAAAATACTTAGTTTTGACGGTTATGTACTTTGAAACTACATTTATATACTGAGTTTTCACCATTTATGTACTTATTTTGCATGATTTTGCACTTGCTTTCCCAAAGGCCAAGTTTAATCTTGATTTGATGCTTGGAACAACACATAAGACACTCTAATACAATAAAATCATCTTTTCTTCAAATAATGCTCGTGATAGCATGTGTTGAAATGGTTGGGAACACAAATACCAACATCCAACCATTTGTGCTTCCATTCCTATTATTATAAATCATTGATGCATGAGCTAAATGAATCCTCCCGCCACCACCATTGAAAACCACTGAAGCTATCAATGACTATATGAGTCCTAGGACTAATACGTCTTGGTCTTATGGTTATATAATGGCCAAATTAGGCTGAATTGAATTCGGTCCCTTATATGCTGAGAATGATACTGGAAATTTGCAAAAAAGTTCCTAATTTTAGCAATTATATACTCGAACTGCATTTATGTACTAAGTTTTCCCTATTTATGTACTTATTTTGCATGATTTTGTATTTGCTTTTTCCAAAGATCGAGTTTAACCTCAATTTGATGCTTGGAATAACATATAAGATACTCTAATATAATAAAATCATTTTTTCTTCAAATGATGCATGTGATGCCACTTGTTGAAATGGTTGGGAATATAAACACCAATATCCAACCACTTGTACTCTCGCTCATACTGAAAGTTTGCAAAAAAGTACTCAATTTTGGCAATTATGTACTTTGGAACTGCATTTATGTATTGGGTTATCACTAGTTGTGTACTTATTTTGAGCTAACCTGCAACATATATATCTTTACCAGTATCTATATATAAATAAAAAATCCAAATTATCCCATGAATTATAACACCATCCATGATGATAATTCAAATACACAAATTATAAATGTTATCCAGTAAGAATGTCAGAAATACTGAAACAATCACCTTAATATCCACATACAAAAAGTAAATTCATCCAGATAATGATCATTCAAACATCATAGTTGAGCCCTGAAATACATTCAACCATGCTCATCGGTCAAAATTTTTGTAGTAATATTTGTTCGATATGCATCTATAGAATAGTTATTTGCATATTACCATAAATTCTTAGTGTTTTTTGCATAGCACTCTATCTAAAGACATACATAAACTCCACAGTCCAAGTCCCCATTTTTTGCATAACAATATGTCCAAGTGTGCTCATCTTATTGTCCAGCTCCTTTATAACATTTTTAAAGTACCCTGAAGAACACCAATAATATAGCTCGAAGTCTCTGTTACCTTCAATAGTTTTGGTGTGCAGGTCCCTGACGTTTAGCCATTGTTTCTACAGAAAAAAGAGACATACATAACTACATAAATATTGCATTGGAAGTTTTGGAACTACAACTCACAATTTAAATACTGAAAGTTTGAGTTTTTGTACCCAAAAAACTAGCACAAAATACTGAATTGAAGGTTTTGTGTACTGCTTCTCACAATTTAAATACTGAAAATTTCAATTCTTGTACAAAAAAGAATTACACAACATACTGATTTAGAGGCTTTGTGTACTGCAAACTTAAAATTTAAATATTGAAAACTTGAATTTTGCTACCGAAAAAATTAGAACATAACACTGAATTTGAGATTTTCTATATAGCAACTCACAATTTAAATATTGATAATTTGAATTTTCATACCAGATTATTAAAAAATAATACTAATTATATTAATGATGAGTTTGCAGGAATGGATGCCCAGGAAATGCTTAAACATGATTTATACACATTGTATACACCATAAATTAGATAATATCCCAAAAATTCAGTTACAAACAACTAATACACACTACACTTTATATGAATTATATAATTACTAAATTCAGATAATTGATAATTGAATCATAACAATTAAAACAACGAGTGAAGTATAAATTGACAATATTCAAGTACGAAAAAAATTATATTAGGTTTTTTTTTTAAATAAAAGAAAAGACTAATTGTGGGTGAATTAAGTATATCAAAATCAGTCCTAAAATAATTAAAACTAAGATCAAACAAGAAGCAAACAAAGAAATGTATGAAAATTCTTTCTATATTTCAAAACAAAAATAACAGAATATAAAATTACACAATTTACCTCGTAGGCTATGCAACTAGCTTCGACAACAAAATAAATGGAGAAAAATCAGTCCCAAAACAGGAAAGTGAAAGAGATGAAGGCGTTGTTGCAGCACCGGCGTGAAGTTGGAGAACACAGTGTCGATGTAGAGGCTGGGTGTTGGGTTCACAAAACTGAAGGAATGGGAAGAAAAAAACGAGAGGGGGGAGTTATTTTAAAGTAACGTTTTTGTTAATGGGAAAGTGGATGGACTCTTGTCATTTTTAATCTAAATGAAGGCTTTTTTGTCTTTTTAACTCAAATAGGGAGTGAACTCAAAAAAATATTTTGAATTGGAGAGTGAAGTCCATAAATATTTAAGTGAGGACTGAATTCTAAATTGTTACTTGATTTGGCTACATTTCTCCAATCAACTATTCTCCAATACTACTTTTACATTTCCAACCCACTTCCAAAATTTATTTCTCCAAAATATATATCATAAGCACTTTCAAAACATAACCAAATATTTCTTTAATTTTTTTAATAGTCATGTTAGAAAAAGGTGAAGAATTAAAATTGAAAAGAAATGCACAAAATGAGACATTTTAATAATAATAAATTTGAATTTCAAATTGCATTTATTCGTAACCAAGCCACAGATTCGTGAAAACAAGCATACCAACAAAGAAAATTTCGACATTGATTCCAACAAATCACGAGAGAGAACGGGGAACACGCTTACACGTGCACAGAACTTGGTAACTGCAGGTGGCCTAAGTCTGAAGACACAGATTTCCCTGGCAACGGGTCCTTCGAACTGTATCCTTTCCCAGTTTCCCAATCCACGAGTAAGAACTAAGCCAACGAGAGCCAACTTAAAAAAGACACAAAAAGAACAAAAACACACACATAGAGAAACCCCGAATCAGAATCAAACTTGCTTCATGTACCACCTTCTACCATCCCTTTTGCAATTTGTAATTATTCTTGAAAATAAAAGAGAGAGGAATAGCGCTTTCTTCTGGGCCCCACCTCTTCCCTTTCAATTTCAGGACCAAACAGCACATTTGCATGCATGAAAATGCTCCAAAGGCATCATCTTTCGTGAATGAACCGAGGAGGCAAAGAGAAAAAGTGGCCGTCCCATTATTCCCTTTCTTTTTTTTTCCCTTCTCCTTTTTTTAGAAGCCTTTGTTTTTCTTTGGGCTTTCTTTTGATTTCACTCCACAGTTGTAATGGCTGAGGTTCCTGTGGACGTTGTGGTGGAAATAGAAGGAGAAAATGGAGATGGGAATGGCATTGTTGCAAATGATGAAGCCAAGAGCGGCGAGGGTGTTACTGGGATTTCACAAAAAGATCCCACTTCTATCTCTCCAGGTAATTTTCTTTGGCTTTGATCTGTTTCAGAGGAGATTTATTGTGTAGTTTCTAGAGATGGTTTTTGTTGGGTGGTACAAACTTTCGAAGCTTGGGATACATTGGCTGTTGAGTATATGTGAATGTGTTGGGACTCTTTTAGGCATTTGTTAAAGAATGTCTTTTTTTGAAAGGGAGGAAATAAAAAAGGAAGAATGCCAGTGCATATGTCATTCACCAGCATCTAGGAAATAAAATGGATGTGATTAAGGAAAAAAATTAAAGAAAAGTTTAAATGTTTTAAATATTTGTTGAAGATTAGAGAGAATACGTTGGATTTCCGGAACAATAAGTTATTTGGAGATTTAGCCTTAATTTTATGATGGCCAGATATAGCAATCATTGAGGGTTAATGGGTTTTGATAGCCTTAATCTCATGCTCATTTTTAGAATTGTAAAATTGAGAAATCGACATTATGTTAGAGAAATCCGGTGATAGTTTCAAGTTTTGAATGTGCTGACAGTGACTATCAGATTAAATATTGAGATTTGAATATGAAATGCTGCATATTTATGATGTAAGGGGAAAGAACATGAGAAAAAAAAAAAAAAAAAAAAAAAAAGAGTTGAGCATGTTAGCTAGGGTTTTGAGTTTGTAAATATATATAATCACACTGTTGAGGAAGGACGAGACTACAAATCAATGCTTGCTGTTAATTTGTTACAGACATAAAAAATTTACAAGTTGAAACCTTTCAAAGTGATTGAAACTTTTTGAACGGCCAATAAAAGATCCCACAACTATCCTATATGCTGTTGATTTTCAAAACCTAATGGCTAATAATGGTGCAGATCATATCAGCAGCTTATTAATGTCATTAAATATGTTGAAGACTATTATCATGAAATTTTTTCCCCCAAACTGAGAAGACTTTCCTTCTTTAAAGAATACACATGGTCTATGATAGGCTTTAAAGATGTACCTTGTCCCTCCTATTACTGGCTGCTGTATCAGAAATATGGAGACAGATAACTGTTGTTAGTTTTTGACATGGTTGATTTTAGGCTTTGAAACTGATAAGAGAAATGAAGATAAAACTGTTATTTGGAATCCACAATGGTCTTTTAAAGGCTTGAAAATAGCTGCTCATAAGAAATATGGAGATAAAGAAATGTTATTCGGATAATTTCTCGTTTGGATAAAATTTGAATGAAAAGGAAGTGTTGGTGAAGGCAGGGAATTTATCCAAATTTGGATCTGATTCTGTAGTTTTGATGTATGTGAACTATAGAAATTCATGAATTCATTAAAAATTTAGGTGCTCTATATTTATCTGGGAATTTCCTTATTCATGATTCCATAAGGTCTAATTTAGTCAAAAATATGGATGTTAGAAATTGTGGCCGCATCTGATGATTCAATTTTTCTGAATCTTTGTTTTAGTATTTCTTTGTTTGTGGTGTGTTAATCTTTATAACTTTCCTGTCTTTTTTTCTTAGCTTTTGTTGCCAAGTTGTTCTGCATCAACTCTTATTAGATCTCTTCCGCATTCCTTTTCTTTAGTCTAATCTGCATTGCTTAGGATCTGTTGATAGGAATCTGCCCGGGCAGAAATTCATGTGCATGGAGAAGTCAAAAGAAAAAGATTTAGATCCTACCTCCAGTCAGCATACCAAGATTGAGAAAATCAAACCAAACCTCTCTCGTATTCTGTTGGTGAAGAAGTTTTTGGATGAAAAAATCCCCCCAAAAAAGAAGGTAATCTGAAATATGAGACTTGTTTGTGTTCATTTACCTTCCCTTTTCTCCTTCTTTATCCTTTACCCTATCTTTGGACCTTGGTTTTTAATGTGGAAAATGCAAAGTGCCTCAAATGATATGACTCCGTGGCTTAACATTTGCACCTTTGCATTTTCCTTCTCTTTTTCCTCACTGTTTCTTTGATCCAAACATAGCATAAGTTCTTCTGTTTTTTCCAGCAAGCTAGTGTTATCATAATCTTCATTCTGTAGATCAGAGTTTTACACCTGAAAGTAAGTCAAATATGTTTTCTTGCTATTTATAAAATCTAATAACTTGTGTTTGGAGCATATTCTTGATGTAAGTTTTCTAAGGTATTTGAGTCTGTTAAGAAAGATCTAAAAGAGGTAAACTTGCTATCTTTACTTACAGTGACGATTTCAGTAAGAGTTGATATTGTCAAATATTACTTGTTCGAATAGCAAATGATATGCACAATGCATGTCTCTTTATTTTGGTTTCAGTTTAATTGTTCTGTAGCAATTACTTTCTAAGATTTTATTTTCATAATGGATCGTTGCTTAGGTTTCTCCTATCTTTTGAATTAACCATGTAGAATGTTCCCTGCTGCCAGCTATTTTTGTTTAAATACTCCTTATATTTTCATAAGCCAGTGATTTCCTCTTTCCGTTATTATATGACAATAGCATTTATTTTTCTGTCCACCTGTAAACTTTATTTTTTCTCACAAAATTTTTTGTTAATAATTTTGTTGCACGAAACTAAGACATGTAATATTATATGTTGGGCCTGCATTTTGACAGCTTAAATGGTTGAAGCGATTTGCCACCATTCAGCATGATGGAACTGTAACATTCGAAGTTCCAGGAGATATTAGACATCAGAGTCTTGATTCTGTTTCAGGAGTAGCACGTGATGGAGACATAGATAACGAAACTGCAGATGCTAAAGATGCTCCATTTGTGGCTCCACTTCAAATCGTGATGCTAATTGTTGGAACTAGGGGAGATGTACAACCATTTGTTGCCATTGGAAAACGGTTACAGGTTCGAAGAGACTCCTCTCTTATTATGCATGCATCCAAATGCTTTTCACTATGCACTCACACCCTTGTCACCAGTTGTTGACTTTTAACGTGATTGTAACTTATAGTTTGTCTTAAGCTGCATGCTGTTTGTCTTCCAGTATATTATGGACAGGCATTTGTTCTTCTTTCTTTTCCTTTGAATCTTTGTTTCCGCTGCATCTCTGCTACTCTGAGTCACCTTTTTCCTAAACAAATTTCTATTGTTGAGTCTTGATGTTACTTGGTCACTACTTGTGTATGCTTTTATCTTATGTTGGCCTTTCCTTACTAGAGATGATCTGATTTTATTTGAGAGTTTCCTTTTCACCTCTAAACATTAATCTTCCAACATTTGACAATTTCCTTGGCCAATTATATTCTTCTCAGTTGGTTGCCTGGTCATGGACTCTCTGACTCCACTGAATTTTGTTAAACATTTCTTCTTCTGTTATTCATCAATGCTCCTGCATTTGAGATGAAGCATATCTCAATTTGTTAGAATTTTGCATTGTATTACTTTGGGCTGTAAATGGCTGTGTTTTTCACTTTTTCTAGGTTTTATTGCTATCATGGGCGTCTACCCATTTTTGTTCTTTGCACAAATTTGTTAATGATCAATTTATGCTGGAATCTTTTGGCAGGCAGATGGTCATCGGGTGAGACTAGCCACTCACTCAAATTTCAAAGAATTTGTCTTGGCTGCTGGTTTGGAATTTTTCCCTCTCGGCGGAGACCCAAAAGTCCTTGCTGCTTGTGAGTTGCTTGATCAACATATTTTTCTTTCCTAATCTGCATCTTTTCATTGTCATTGGCTTTCACCTTTTTATCATTATCTAACTAAGAATGGTGGTAAAATTGCTTCGTATATTCTGGTGAAAGTGAACATCCCTTTTAAGGAATTCTGTTGTGTGAAGAGTGCTTACAAAGCATTTTTATTTGTTCCAATTTGACATATTATCAGGTCTCAGCTCATAATTGAGAAATCTGTTTCTGAAATGGGTGTATGAAATGGCTGAAGCCTCAGCTATGATGAAGCTTCTTAAATAAAATGACACAAGGCATGCATGCAGCCTTTGTATTTTTTGCATATTTTGTATATAGATGTGAAACATGAAAGCTGAAAAATCGAACTTCCTCTATGTTCCTACCATGAATATTGTGGCATAAGCTACCTTCCTTAGGTAAATTACTTCGTCCCAATTACTCATAGGTGTCCGGGGTTCAGCTATCTACATATCCACATGGATAGGGGAAAATGCGGAGGCATCAACAAGAAAATGGATTTTATGCATGCTTTAGTATGTGTATGTAACTGGTACTCCAAAGCACAACCAGTTATATGCATTTGTTGTAGTAAATTTGCCTTGGCATTTGAGGTCTTGATAGGTTTATTTTGTGAGAATAAGATAAATTAATCTGGTTAAACTTTATACATATTTTTACTAATCCACTACATCCTCATTTTCGCATGAGTTAATTATTATCTGGAAATAGCTCCATCAAGATAATTATCTTACATTTGGTGTTCGACACAAGGCAGGATAACATTCAAGGAGGGTTATTGTAGTTATATTTTCCTTTTTTTTTTTTCTTGGGATCCTGCTGCTAGATCTCTTTGTTGCTGTGAAAGTTTGAAATGTATTCGCCAGTGATCTCATAGGTACATCATGCATGGCCAGATATTATGGAGTACTATGCCATGGCGCAAATTCCCCAAACCAGCATGTGGCACATCAATTTTTTTCTAAATTGTCTCACCATACCATTCCTTTGCACAGCGTTATTATTGACAAGTTTAATTTGTATTTACACAGTAAATTTAGTGTAGCTCATCATATGGATGATTAAATCTGTTAGAACAGGTTATTCAATCTATTTCTATGTTGCTTATGTCATTTGCAAAGTGATTGTACACAGATGGATGCTTGGTTTCCACATTGAAATTTCATGCTTACATTATTTGTGGGGCTACAATCTAGTCATTTACATTCCGATTTAGTTTTGAGAAGACTCTGTGACCTTATAAACAAACTGAAAATAGGAGTATAAAATCTAGCAAATGAAAATTGGATATGGAGGGTGTAAAATATAATTTGTGGACTGTTTTGAATCTAAATATGGGATGATAACATCTAATTTGCCGTTGATGTCTGTGAAGAAAATCAACGTTTGGTTTCATCTCCAAGTTTGTTTTGATCGCAGAGATTTTTTGAACTGAGCCAATAAAAGTAAGTTGAACATGTATGCTTTCTGCAGACATGGTCAAGAATAAAGGCTTCTTGCCGTCTGGACCTTCTGAAATACATATTCAACGAAACCAAATAAAAGAGATCATTTTCTCCCTACTTCCTGCATGTGTAGCTCCTGATCCTGACACGGAGGTGACATTCAAGGCAGATGCAATAATTGCAAATCCCCCTGCATATGGTAAGATACGCTTATTTTTTGATTTATTTCTAATTTTAAAAAGTACTTTTTTACTAGTTAACTAGGTTTGCTTTAGTGGCTGAAAATTTTGTTGACAAAAGGTCATCGTCTTCACTTTCCTCTCTTTCATTGTTTCTCACCTTTTCTCTCTTCTCAGGTTCTTCACTTTTTTAAATTGAATAATATTGAAGTCAAAATATACTAAAAGAGTCAAGAAGATAACCATAGATTAGTTGATCCGGAGCTCAAGTTGTCCCCTCATGTCCAATCAAACTTTTATGTTGGTGTTCTTGAGTGAAAAGAAGCTGTTGCATGGGCATGCTACTGTACCATGTTGATAGATGATCTTCTGCGATCATTCCGCGACCGCCTTTGCATGTGCTCAATGCTTCCAGGATTTGAGCATTTATGATGTGCGGAATACTGATAGCGTCCCTGGAGAGTTAATATGCTGCTTTCTTGGAGGATTTTCCCCGTGAATCTTGAGCCAATTGGTTGACATATCAAACAATTATCAGAACAAAAATACATCAAAAGGAATTCTTTTATTCTTTTTATTTTTGAGATGGATATTAGTTATTAAGTGCTTTATCTCATACTGTAGGGAGGAATTATTTATTCTGTAGATGTGCCAAAATAATTTTTCAGTTATTGATCTTTTGAATATTGTATTTCTTATGAAACTCTTGTGAGGATCTTGTCTGATTGTGTATGCCTACTTGTTCAGGACATACACATGTTGCCGAGGCATTGAAAGTACCGCTGCACATTATTTTCACCATGCCATGGACGTAAGTGTACTATGCATTTGCTGTTTCCATCTTTGCTCCTTAGCTCTCCCAAAATTCCCGCAAGTCTCAATTGTTTTCTTAAAGCATGTAGGTTCCATGGAAAGTATTCTCCTTTTTACATTTGTTTTTAGTGAACTTTTTTGTCTTCTTAATGTTAAGACTATTTCAATTATTGATGCTGATTTATTGTGTTAAGACTATTTCAATTATTGATACTGATTTATTGTCTCTCTTTCTCACTATGCCTGCCTGCAGACCTACAAGTGAATTTCCACATCCACTTTCCCGCGTTAAACAACAAGTTGGATATAGAGTGAGTGCATGCTAATACTTGTATTAACCTGACACAAACTCTTGTAATTCAATCCACCTTTCATTTTGTGCAGTTATCGTATCAAATTGTTGATGCTCTAATCTGGCTTGGAATACGTGATATGATAAATGAATTCAGGAAGAAAAAACTAAGGTTAAGGCCAGTGACATATTTAAGTGGTTCCTATAGTGCTCCTGCAGATGCTCCTTATGCATATATTTGGAGTCCTCACCTTGTTCCTAAACCAAAAGGTAAATTTTCTCTCTTCCTATCATTTGGCGGCGGTTGCTTGGAATTGATACTTGATACCTATAGGCATTTGAAGTGCAGTATCTTAATAAATTATTGTTGACATCCCAATAAGTTTGAAATTTGTTTTATTATTTGATCTGTAGCTAGTCAATAAAAATGTACTAAAGTTGGCTCTAGTCAGAAACCTTCTGAATTCCCAAGCAAAACAGTCATTTTTGTGGAATTTTGTTCTATAAGAATGTAGTAAAGTTCTTTCCATTTTGTCTCAAAGTTGAATTTTGTTGACACCTTGTGAAGAAGGCCCTAATACATCAGATTTTATTTTCCTAATCATGTATGCTGAGCTCAAGTGTCTTTCTTGCTAGTAGGCTTAGATGGAAGTATAATTTTCAGATTAAACTATGATTTGGCTTTGAATTAATATACTCCACATTAAGAGGATATTTGGCTAAATTTATTTTAAAGATTTTATAACAACCTGGTTTTACAAGATGTTGTTGGGGCTTATAAAAATGTATATGATTTCACAAGTAAGCTCTTGAATTGTTTGAATAAAATGAGATTTCGGAGTTTATAAAACATTAACAATGACGATTTTGTAATTAACATGGTTAAAGTAATTTGTTAAAAATAAGTTAGACATTCTTTACTTACCTAGAAAGATCTCATAAGATCTGAATATCTTATTTTGAGAACTTATAAGATCTTTCGTCGTTGATATCTTATAAGCTTTTAAATATCCTAGAAGATATTTTGAGAAATCTATAAACTCACTAGTACAACTCCTTTGATAATTTGTGTGCGCACTACAAGAAGAAAAATCAAATTATTATATACTGTGCTAATTTTTCCGTGCTAATCTTTTTGTCCCTGCAGATTGGGGACCAAAGATTGATGTGGTGGGGTTTTGTTTCCTCGACCTTGCTTCAAATTATGTACCTCCCGATTCACTTGTGGAGTGGCTCAAAAAAGATAAAGAGCCTATTTATGTTGGGTTTGGAAGTCTCGTAAGTATATGCACCTAACCTCTCTTGTTATTTTATTCATTTATTTACTTTTGGTTCTATATCATCTGAGAGAAAGATCACTTGTACGCTTCATTTTTGTCATTTGATTGTTGGTTGCCATTGGCAATAAACATTACGAAACAAAGTGTTGGTAACTTTATTAGTCAACAATCGAGGGTCTACCATTCTATTTAACATGATGACCCACATATGTACTTCTCTGGAATTTTTTGTTATAATGGTTTCCCATGACCAAAAAAAGAGTTAATTACACCTTGATTCCCTTTGAAATAGCAAAATTACCAACTCCTCTAATTTGAAATGGTTCATTAAAAACCACACAGTCAATTGACCATATTGCCCACAAATTAAAAAAATTAATAATTATTTTACTAAATCACCATTTTATCCTTGGGTGCCTTGTTAATGTTATACATTTGTGAGGTGTGTATTTGCAATATTTTCAGAGTGGGGTTTTTTGTAGTATATCTATAATTAGATATCATTTTGTAAAAAAAAGTTTATTATCTTAAGTGTATATATCATTTTCACCTTCAATTATCAACTATTGCTTAGGTCTTGAAAATGAATTTTTAGAATGTAGGGCACCTCAATTTTTGTTATCTTAACTCAATTTAAGGGAAATTCTAGCCTATGAAACTGTTTATTGCTCATTTCCATCACTCTTTCCACCATTAATCATCTTCTCTCTGTCTATCCCCCTACATTCTCCCTCTTTTCTCCTTTCCTCCACCACCTTCACTGCATTTTCATTTTCTTTTTTTTAATATCGTTCATTTTCTCTCCCTAATCTCTCTCTCCTTGCTCCTTCACCTCCTCTCCCTTCATATTCTCCCCCTTTTCTTCTTTGCCTACCATCTTTCTCTCCATTTGCTTTGGCATCTCTTTTATTTCTCTTCTATTCATCTTTCCTGTCTACTACCGTTCCCTTCTTCCTCTCTTTCTTCTGTTCTCCATCTCATCATTTCTTTTTGTCTATTCGCCAGAAAAATCATGACCGATAAGGAAAACAGAATTGAGAGAAACATATAAAAGAAAAGAAAATTGATTGGCTTGTAAATGAAAATAAAGAGAAATTTTTATTTTTGTACTAGTAATTTAAATTTAATCGTTTCTTTGGAAGCAAATATTTCTAATATTTTAGTACTACAACATTAGAAGAAAGTACTTAAACTAGATTAGAAACATATCATATAATAAAATTTATTGATCTGAAAAAAAATAAAAGAGAAGTTAAAAGGATACTATTATTTTTCAATATTCTTAAAATTATATTATTAGTTAAAGGCAAAAATATTTACATCTTTTTTCCCTTTAAAAAACAAATAAGATTGTTAATGTTTTTAGTTTTGAGAACTTCTGCACTATTCAATTCCATTAGCATCATCACTTACACATCTCCCCTGAAAGTTGTTTGTTCCTTCACTTTTCTTATATATATTGTCGTATGTATATATACTTATCCATTTTTATCCATATATAGCATATAGTAATTGGAGAAACCATGCCCTGAGCAGCAATAGAACAATCTTGCAAGATTTTTTGACACAGTAGAAAATATCACAGTTATGTTTTTTTTTTTTTTTTTTTGGTCCCCATGATGTACATTTCTCTTTTCTATATTTCAACCCTAAAACACTGAATTCTGAAAAAAGTACTTGTGCGCAAGCCATGTTGACAAATTCTATAATGGTTGCTAGTGTACTATATATAAAAAGATGACCAGAAAATTTACACAAATGGCTATTTTCTGCTCTAGTGCCTTTTCTCTTCCAACTGTTATAATCACGTAGTATTCTTCTATTAAATTTTCTTTCTTTTAATTAAGAATACCTTTCCCAAGTTTCAAAATCTTACCAAGGGTATTTTAGTCAGTAAATTATAATGACTATTGGGTCAAGGACAATATAGAAAGCTTACATAAATCTTTTGCGGACATCATCATTGTCATCCAAAATCCTAGGTAGTTTGGTAAATGTTGCTTTTTCATAGGTGATGTTTTGATAATTATGGAAGTTAGAGAGGAGAAGTTGGTATTGACACTATTTCAAAGGGGTTTAGGAGTAATTACCCGCTGTGCCTCCCTGTCGCCCAAAAGAAAAAAGGAAAGAAAGAAAAACGTTAAGTTTTTAGGTGCTAATCTCTCGTGTTTCTAGAAAAGCAATGCTCTTGGTTCAATGGTTAGTGCTTAACTTGGACTTGGTGTGGCTCACATAAGATGAAATTCTTCAGTTCAATTGTAGAATAGCTGAATGGACATTCTCTAAGTATGTTAAGACCCCCAAATGATGGTTACTTTAATGGAGTTCATTAGTAATTTTCTCAGAATTTTGGTGATAGTCTGGAGTATTGCATCAGGCATAATTTAAAAAAAGGCACCGATCGATAATTAGATTTGCTTTTTAGTGAACTAGTACAATAGAGAAGTTTAATAATTGAAGTACAAAAATGAATAGAACTTGACATTTTAATTTAATTCTTTTTACCATTTTGTGTGTGTGTGTGTGTGTGTTTTATTATTATTATAATTCCAAGCATGCATTTTCTTTCAAAGTAGCTGTAGTCATATTCCAAATAACTTAATGTCCCTCTGCAATTGATGATTTATTTGTAAAAAGTAAGGTAAGATTAATGAAATGTACGAATTCAGTAGAAACAATCGCAAAACATATAAATTTGATTTAATAAATTAAATATTTGAACGGAATGAATGAAAGAATAAATTGATCAATATCCAAATGATTGAATACAATATTTAAAGAAAGAAATTATTGAATATTCAGAATATAAGTAATAATTTAACTCAGTTAATTCTTACTCTGTAAAGTAAAATTATTAAATACATTAGCGCTTTTTTTCTTTGATCGTTACATGTTGAGATGTCTCTTTATGTTTGGTATTTTGCATTTTCTTTTGAACTTTTGACTGTCTTTCTCCATCTTTCTAAGTTTGTTTGTTGATCCAACATTTCTTTATCACTTTAACCAATAAATAATGAATGAATAAGCATCAATATTTACTTATTGTTTTTCCCTATTTTTCAGATTGTAAGATATCTTTTTAGATTTAAAATAAGCAATTATCCATTAAATCTTTTAAGTGAAAATGCATAACAAAAATGAGGTCACCTGCTTAATGAATTCATATATAATGACATACATTGAACAAATGTAAGATGCGAGAAACAAATTGTTATAAAAATTCTTTGAATTGTTTTTGGTAACTCAAAAGGAAGTAAATTTATAATCTTAAACTAAAAACTAGTTTATTTTTACGTTACAAATAAAATCATTGTATATGCAATGATTTACGGGTAGCAGACATGTAAGCAAAGATATATAATCAGTTAATTTAGGTTATTGATAGCATTTTCTGTCATATATTATTTTTCTTTTTGAGTTGCAAAAGGTCACTTTTATTAAGTGTATAGATTAAATGTAACATGTTTGTTTTTTAGGTACATAGATTTATTAAAAGAACCTATATTCTTCTAAATTAATAAATGGTTCCTAAAGAAATCTCTGAAAGATAAATATTCGCCAATTCATCATAGGCATCAATCCCCTAATTCTATATTTATATTTATATAGCAATATGTGGCCTACTTGGTCTAGATTATCTTGTTTGAAAATATTTTTGAAAAAGAAATTATTAGGCAACTAATTTAAATTAATATTTATAAAACAATATTTTATTATTAACTTGAGAATTTAGTTTTCTATGTGATCAATTGGTAAAGGTAAAATAGAAAATATTAAAACATTTTTAGAAGCTTAGTATATGTTTTACTTCTTAAAATGTACCTATGTGAAAATTCAAATATGTATGTGTGTATATATATATATATATATATTTCCTCTTTTCATTACTCATATTGTAGTTTTTCTTTTAAATAATCAGGTGTTCAAATCATTTTTAGCTATTTTTGCAGCTTCAGCAAATAATTCATTGCATAACATAACTAACTCAATGGTTTATTAGATTTAACTAGAATAGGCTAAGTTAGTATTATATCATAAATACTGATTATTAGATATTTAAATTTACTTTTACTAAACATAATTTTGTGAAAAATTACTAAGTCAGTAACATATTAATCTTATTTTTTCAATAAAAAGAAAATAATTAATATAGTATAACTAATAATTATATAATCTAACAATTGTGACAAAATTGAGTAGTTTTACACACTAAAAATTGATGAATACCTTTTTGAAGTATGTGGTGCTCAATATTCTTACTTAATCTAATATTCATAGTTAATTAAAGTTAATCAAGTGAAAAATTGAATGATAAACTGTCACATTTAATTGACTCCTCAAGTTTGAACTTTTTCTTTTCCAGTACCAAGCACAACATGAATACTCATACTTACTGATTATCAATTCAATAAGCACTTAATGTCTAATCTCGTTCACTTGCTTACCTATTCCTCTTGCCCATTGTTGTTCTTTCTCCTAGTCCTTCAAATACAAAAATATAACAAAAAGTGATGCAATATAAGGAATTTACATAAATTCATTTTTCATGTGTATATATGTATATATATTTCCATTTCATTAAAAACATATAAATATTTTATCATAAATTTAAATCTATATGCAGTATAAAACTTACAAGGCATTACAGATTAACATAGTAACTTTTAAAAGTAAAAATCGTATAAATACATGATCTTTGTAATTAATGCTACATTAGTACCTGAATTTTAACAAATGTTTTACGAGGAATGTGAGTTTTGATATGGATCAATTGACCCTTGTTGAATGAAGCTCTCTTAATCTTTTTTCCCCACTTTCTTACAATGACATAATTACAGTTTTAAACTCTCTTCATTGTTAATTCTCCTTTTAATCTTTCATATTGCATTTCATTATGTTAAATTAAATTCTGTTGTACTAATAATGTAAATTTGAAGTTTTTTGGTGATACACTTCTGTATAAGACATTCAAAGATTATGATAGAAAAAGAGATTGAACTAAAATATTTATAAGGATTATAATTTTGAAATTAAAACTTATGATGTGCGTTTTGAACTTTAATGATATTAAATTCTTATAACCAACATCATGATATTATTCATAGTTACTATTTTTTAATTCAAGAAATTTATAATTTTGTCCATCCGCCTACAACTACTTATAATTATAAGGATTATAATTTTGAAATTAAAACTTATGATGTGCTTTTTGAACTTTAATGATATTAAATTCTTATAACCAACATCATGTTATTATTCGTAGTTACTATTTTTTAATTCAAGAAATTTAAAATTTTGTCCATCCACGTACAACTACTTATTCCTTTTGTTCGCTTCTTTCTTTCCGTCACTCCTCCTGTCAAAGAAATATAAAAAAATTAACCATTACAAAACATATAATTAGAAAAATCTATAATAAAAAAAAATCGTATTTTGGTATATATTTTTTTCATCCATGAATCATGTGGATATTTTAGTTATAGCATTTAGCTTACAATACATTATAAATATAGTGACTTTGAGTAAAATTCACTTTCGTGCTTGACTTATGCCATGAATATCACATTGATAAAATTTTGCAAATGTTCAAGCAATAGAGTAGCTTTACCATAAATGACAAATTTATGCATATTGAATAAAGTCCTTTTATATTTTCTTCTAAGTTACTCAAAATCAATGGCACGTATATATTTTTAAAGCCCATTCCCTTCTAATCTCCATTCAATTTATTCATCTCATGCTTCAATTGGTTAAATTAAATTCATGTTTACTATAGATTTAAAGTTATAATATACATCCACATAAGATATAAAAATATTATGATAAAATAAAGAGATTGGAATTATAATATAGTTGGAGGAAAGTAATAATTTTGAAACTAAAATTTGTTAGGTGTGGCGATAAGAGGATTGACTTAATTAACTCATTTTATTTATAGACGATTAATTGATGGAATTATGAATAGGTTGGGTTATGAGTTTCTTTAGGCCTTGTTTGTTTGGCTTGATTAGGTATAATACATACCTAATTAAACCTCTTTTAATGTTTATTTCAATTGATAAAAGCCCTTGATAAATTCTAGGCTCAACATTATTTATTGTTAATTTAGAAAAATGGATCGGGGTGGGGAGGGGGGAATGCTTGATTTGGTGTGATTAGAATTACAAATATCAAACAGGGCCTTTTATTTTATTTCCAATTAAACCTTGTTCTTAAGAATGGGGAAGAACGACGAAATTGTGAAAAACTTATTAAAAAGTATAAAGGATATAATAATAAATTTATATATTATATTTTAATTTATTTATATATTAATCTTACCAACCAACCAAACATAAAATTAAAATATTCTATCCTAATGGGGTTAAAATGTATCCATTTGCTTATATATCACTTTTAATTACATCATTCAAAGTAAATGAGCCCAATATAGGAGAAGGTATCAAATATGCAGGGGGTGGCCGTGATTTCTTCTTATCTTTTCTTCTATTTCTCTTGTGTATCATCTTTTTATTAGTTTATTACTTTGTACTTTTTTATATTACTTTTGAATATTAAACTTTATATGCAAGTATTGTGTTTTTGCTCTAACAAATATTGTGCTCTTCCTTTCTTTCCTTCCTTTTCTTTTCCCCTGTTTTTTAACCTTTTTAGACTTTTCATCCTATTTAATATGTCTAACTAAAACAAATTAAAGCATGGCAATAAATTGCAATAGAAGCAAAGAAAATATTCCTCTAAATCGCTCCACCTTCTCTTAAATTTCAATGTTTAGAAATTAAATCTAAATTTTTATCTCGTAAATTTTATCCCCAATTTAATTTTGCTTTTGTTTCTAATAGTATCTTTGTTTGCTTATCTTATTATTGGTCCCTCTTTATTTAGTGTCAAAGCTCTTGAAGTCAACTTTTTCATTTTTTTTTAAATTCTGCAGTATTTATCTTTTTGTTTTCTCTCTAGAATTATAGTACTAGAGGGTAGTTGGTGAGAAAATTAAAGAAATGTTAGAACCTCATAGCTGTGCAAAAGAGTTAAGTTAAACGACTGCATGCCCATAACCTATGAATGGACAGCTCTAAAAGTATGGTGTATATGAAACTTATTTCATTTAAAAATTCGAAGTATTTAAGAAATTATAATATAGAGAAGACGGACAGCCAGAATTTGAAAAAAGAGTTTGGAATCGGGAAGATTCTTTGCGTTGTATTCAAACTATAATACTTATCAATAAGTCAAATCCGATTATGCCCTCATTTTTACTAAATGTTTATTAATTAGGGCATAATAGGCATCGCAAAAGTTCCAAGAAACTTTTCCAACTATTCATCCTTTTAATGCGACATTGATAAAGATATAGATGCTGGTGATGCATATTGGTCTTGCAGTCAGTCATATAAGAAAATTTGTGTCCATGGCATGAATTGGTCTCTGGTGGTATTTTCCTATGCATGTGTGGTTACTTTATTGCTTCTATCTCATTCTTTTCACTTTTTTTAGTTTTGGTAAAGCCTGAATGTTTTCCAGTCTGCATTGTCATGTATGTTAAGCAGACATCTCATGGTGAAATGTTGTTGCAGTTTAAATTCATAAAGAAACTGAGTGCTGGAATCGGCTAAAGAATTGTTGGCTTTTTGGATTGTTAAAGATACAAAATTCCATATTCATTGTTATTCTGTGTCTTTCAGCCTGTCGAGGAGCCTGAAAAGATGACTCAGATAATTGTTCAAGCTCTTGAAAGTACAGGACAGCGTGGTATCATTAATAAAGGCTGGGGTGGCTTAGGAGACTGTATGTTCTCTTTGAATTTTTATTATCATTTCCACAAGCAAAATATTATTCACGTTTCGAATTTTATAGGCATTCAACACATCTAATATTCTCTCTTCAGTGGCAGAGCCAAAAGACTTCATCTACTTGCTGGATAATTGTCCCCACGATTGGTTGTTTACTCGATGTGCAGCTGTGGTAAGTTACCCATTGTTTATTTATCCAAGTGCTTCTAAATTGTTGCAGTGCTATCTGTTTGGCAATTTGGATGGTCTGACTCACCCAACTCTTTTGTTGACTTTGAGATGAAAATTTGCAATCTAGCCAATCAATGTAGTTTCTTTTTTGCAATTCAACAAAATCTGTCTTCCCTCTTGGTCTATTTATTTCTCTCTAGTTCAACTGGTACTTTTTGGAAAATTTTAAGCCTTTGCAGTGTTTATGTGAGTGCGAGGTAGCTGTCACTCTGTTGCACCTTTCACCTGCAAAACTTTGAACAGTTATGTCAAGTTCTTGCGGTCCTATTAGAAGTTGGTGTAGCTTAATGTATTGGAAAATATCTCTGTCTTCATATTTTTGCAGAAGTGGCGATGCTTTTAACTTCCTCTTGGATGAAGGTCATTTAGGAGCTTAAAGTCCCAACTTTTTTACTTTAGTTAAACTGTGCCTTTGGTTGCAGTTTCTCTTTCTTTCTGAATTACTGGTCAATGGAGTTCCCTGATCCAACTTTCTGCTGCTCTTTGCCGTCATGATTTGATTGTTTGCTAGCATGATAAATCCAATCAAAATGATGTACCAATGATTGAGCTCTGAAATTTCATGGCATAAAGGTTTTATGGCTATTTTGAAAGGCAATTATTGCTTCAATCACTTTTCAATCCTTAGTTTGAATACTAAAATTAACTCGCGACATGCTATATTATGTTTAATACTAGCACTGTCGCTTAAATTTCATTTGAATTACCATTGAGTTTGCTTTACATTGTCCATACATCCAATTATAGGCCAGCCCCTCTATTGCTGTGTATTTCATTCCTCTATTTGTTTGAAGAAGTTGAACTCCTTTGTATAGACATGATACATGGTTCTTATATGGTTCCACACACAGACAGATTCAGAAGAATTTGATAAATTATATGTTATAGAAATCTTACAGTTTCACTCTCAGAGATCTGATTTGGTATTTGCTGCATATTTCCAAGGTTCATCATGGGGGTGCTGGAACAACAGCTGCTGGCCTTAAAGCTGCAGTAATTTCCATTTTTCTCGTACAGCTACTTCATGACTAATGTCTTTTGATAATTTATCTTTCTTATATCCTTCTTTACCGCCTTGTAGTGCCCGACTACAATAGTTCCTTTCTTTGGTGACCAACCATTTTGGGGAGAGCGGGTGCATGTCAGGGGAGTTGGTCCTGTACCCATCCCTGTTGATGAATTTTCCCTCGAGAAATTGGTTGATGCCATTCGGTTCATGCTAGATCCTGAGGTATCAAGTACTATTCTTTTGTTTAAGCATCTAAATTTTGATTTCTTTCAAACTTAAGTCCTGGGCACCCGTGAGTCCCGTTAGTCATGGGACTGGCTAAGAATACACCATCTCTTGCTTTTAAGGACTTGGTCAGACATCCAATGTGTAGTGCCAATCTCATTGATAGATGTAATAAAAATACAAAGGAATCAAACACAAAACAATACAATCGACACAAGAATTAACATTTTCGGCTTCATCAATAGTCTATATTCACGGTGCAAAGAGAAATTGAATTTTAGTAAGTATCAGATTGAGGAGTGCAGAACTGTTTAATATTAATTTCATTACACCCAGCACCTTTGATGTTTTTTTCTCACTCAAATCTAATGCTAGGCCTCAAAGTGTTTCCCTTGCTTAGAAATTAAATCTGACAAGAATACTTGTGATGTAACTATGTTAGATTAGGTTTGAAATAAAAAATTGGACAAAAATAAATTTCCTCATTGTGGTGGCGTACTAGTTTGACCGAAGAGAATGTCCACCATGAAGTATGAAGTTGAGAAATTCGATGGGAAAAAACGACGTAGGGCGGTTGATTGTAGTCGGTCCACATTAAATCTTGTTCTCGTGTTCTGCTTTCTGTTTGATTTTGTCGATAATTTTGCATTTATTACATTTATCGGTTAGATTGAGCATAACATAATGTAGTCGAGTGTTGGTTATATCATGTTTATGCACAAGATTTTGGCTGTTACCATAAAGTTTGAGCTAGAATATATTATAGTCAAATAGTTTTCAAATATACCATACAACTCGAAATGTAGTTCATTTATTTCCTCCAAAATTTAATTCTTCCCAGCTCCAGAAGCTCGACTTTCCAGTCTGAACATATCATCCAAAGGAAACCATCTGAGCTGTATTATTAAATGCAGGTAAAACAACGAGCCCTGGAACTGGCAAAAGCAATGGAAAATGAGGATGGTGTCACAGGAGCAGTGCAAGCTTTTTATAAACATTTTCAGCGCAAAAGCCTCAAAACAGAGCCTGAAAAATCGCATTCTCCTTCAACTTTGTTTTCTTTTAGACAATGTTTTGGTTGTTCTACTTCTTCCAGATTCTGAACATGCATTTTGTTTTGAGGTAATTTGTCACTGACATCCGCAGTTTTCCAAAATTGTCGAGCCTTATATGGAAAGGCTGGGAGGGTTGACAATTTCACATGCGTGTTTGATTTCTTAACTGTAAGACATGCAAATGAAAGATAAGTGACCGAATGAGTACGCATTTTATTTGCTTGTAAAATTTTAATGGGAGACTCTTTTCTTTTTAAGAATTATTATTTTGTCACCATGCCATATATGTATAGAACTTATAATGAGATGCCTAAAACCACGTAATTTTTGGCTGGGTCATCATTGTTTTTTAGGTTTATTAGAATTCTTATTTGTTGGAACTTTATATATCTTGTTATGAGAAAAATTATTATTTTGATTAAGAGACTAATTGGCTGTCAAATCATATAAATACACACACACACACACACACACACATGCGTATAACTAATAACGGGATCTCGAAAATAAAGTAATAGCTTTTGCTATGCCATTATTGTTTTTAGCTTCATAGGCTGTAGGTTATTTCTCATTAAGATGTTAGAATTTTATAATTTTATTATTATTATTTTTTTAAATTTCAATGAAAAAAATTCTTGTATTAATGTGGTAAACTCTATTTGTTAGAACAGTTTTTATTTATTTTGTGTACCTTTTTTTTTATTCTTCTTTTTCTCCTTTTATTTTGGGTTGAACTTTCGTTTTGAGAAAAAAGGATTTGATTTGTCCATTTTTATTACATTCTCAATTTTTCTGAACTTAAAAGCTATCATTTGGTAGATTTTCATATCAAACCTCAATCCAGTAAGCATTTGTTAATTTCACCATATCCTCTTCCTTTTTCTAAATTTATAATTAGTATATAATAGTTGCATTGCAAATGTGGCGTCTCGACAGAAGATAATATGTCTACCTAGCTCACTTGCTCCGAGCATTATTTCATGTCCGTTGCTTGAGTTCTTTTATAATTTGGAATCATATTGAACTCGACTCTATAATTATCAAATTGAGTTTACAACTTCAACTCAACTTGCGTTTGTTGACAATCTTAAAATAATTATCAATTTGTTTTGATATTGTGGATTTTCATTTATAAGTCGTACTCTGAAATTAATATACTCAATTAAATACTTTTTGTTTCAACAAATCATTCTCCTGTAAAAAAGGAAGAAAAATATGTTTTTGGAATACGGATTATTTATGTG
The DNA here is from genome assembly GCA_018894105.1 of Jacaranda mimosifolia. Classification (NCBI taxonomy): domain Eukaryota; kingdom Viridiplantae; phylum Streptophyta; class Magnoliopsida; order Lamiales; family Bignoniaceae; genus Jacaranda; species Jacaranda mimosifolia. The sequence goes on along the minus strand of CM032117.1, from coordinate 38,466,144 downwards.
CAAAATGATAAATATAAAGAATAATTTAGACGTTCTTTGGTTAAATTTATTTATAGCATTTTATAAATGCTTTTAAGGCTTATACATTGAAATAAAAAATCTTTAATTTTGCTCGAAAATGGAGTTATGATATTCTTATCTGGGAATTAGAACAATTAAATGAGTTTTTATTTTTAGAACGTGCTTTTCATGGAGTCATAGCTTGTGATTTTTTGCAAAGTGATTTGATGAGTCTCTTTGGCTTTGGGAGTTGACATTTATAATGGGTAAATGCTTTGTGGGCTCATTTAACTTTTACATAGTTATTATTTATTTAATTGGCCCCGTAATTATTTTTTTAAAAACTTTTTTACCTTTAGGATCTTATTTTTCACATCATCAAGCTCCAATACTTTCAATTTGGAAAGCATATTATAAACTTAATTTTAATTTTACCTTGTTCTAATTAATAAATTTTTTAGTGAATCTTTTATATTCGTATGTGGGAAGCTTGAATAATTTGATAATCAAATAAATTGAAGACTCTTGGGTCTCTTACCTATTTATTCTTGGGAGATAGCTTGCCTAACATTTGCACCCTTCAAAGGATTTAGATAAATTTTGTAATTTAGGACTTTTAGGAAGCAAGCCCAATTGGTGGAACAAGATGAGGTCTCAAGGTAATTTCTATACATCCCCTTTTTTTGTCACTTTATTCCTTTGTGCATATCTTCTACCCTTTACAGTCAGTACAAACTTTCTTGGAAACTTCAATTTGGGAGTGTGATATGTCTAGTTTTGAGACCGGGATGTTAGGTAGTGGGACCCAGTCCAAATCATAGTCTGGGAGCCTCCAGAATTAGCTAGCGCCGGCGCCTACGGTCGTGTCAAAATAGCTTGGTTTCAAAGGGGTAGTCCTCTTTATGGAGTCGCCGCATTTTTTTAGTTTTTGAGCCCTTCTCTGGGAGCACATCTAATCTAATCTTGGACCAAGGAGTCGCTCATAGTACGTTATTAACCACTTGATTTTGGTCTAAGTATGGTGGAGAGGATTCTTCTGAGAAAGGGTTTGGGGATGCTCTTAATGTTGATAGTAGTTTTGCTAGTGTTAATGAATTGCTTTGCTCATTCTCTTTGAGGGAGTTAGAAATTTTAAGGCATCGAGCCTGCACCTTTGATGAGTTTGAGTTTGTTTTTCCTTCTTTGGAGGATCACATTATATCATCTACTCTAGGTTACTTCACCATTTTCAATGGCTATCTTAGTCATGGTTTTTCCATTTCTCCAAGTCCCTTATTATTGGAAATATTTAAGAGTTATGGAATGTGTTTTAAGTTAGTTTGCATCGAAAATTTTGTGGACTTTCAAAATTACTTTAGGGACTTAGGTCTTCCTTTTCCTTGGATAGTTTTCAATCCTTTTTTGTAGTGTTTAAGGTGCCAAATTAAGTTTTTTTTCACTTATTTTCTAGGCTGAATTGTAAATTCTTAGTTGTTTAACTTCATTTAGAGGGCATTGGAAGAGTCGATTTTTCTTTGTGCGAGAGGAGAGTTGGGGGATTCCTAATGTTTGGAGTAGTTCACTATTGTTGATATGTCTGCAAAAGGTTCCCTTTGTCCGGAGAGCATCATACTTCGCCTCCTTTCGCTGCGCCTTAGACTAGCATGGGCAATGGTGTGATTTTAAAACGACTGGAAAACATGCTCGGGAGTCTAGTGTCCAAGGTCCTCTTGTCCTTTTCATGCTGGCTAGGGTAAGGATTTGTCTGCTATAGTTTGCCTAGGAGTTGGGCTAATGATTTTCATTAAAATGTTGATAAGACTGCTCTCAGCACGAACAATTTACAGAGTAGTATTAGCGAGTATAACTAGGGAAAGTTTGAGATATTCCTCTCTCCCTAGTTGACTAAGCTTGCTATTAGAGACTTAACTTGGGTAAGTACCTTTCTTTTTCCTTAATTCATTTTATCGTGCATTATGTTTGCAGTTATTTCAGTTGTTGAATATTACATTTTTCTTCCTTGGAACAGCTTTGAAACCTAGTTATGTAGATGTTTCATTGAACGGAGGAGATTGCAGCTATGATAGCTTGACTTTAGGAGGAATCCATGGGAATAACCTAATAGTATGCTTAGAAGGGCGAGGAGTTCGTAAAGTTGCTGAAGGAGCACAAACAACAAAAGAAGTAGTATGTTAAGGAAAAAAAGATCAAAAGGAAGTTCTTAGTTCTTTGTTAGGAAGGCATTGTGTCTACTGTGTACGAGGAAGTGATGGAGGAGTTTAAAGGCTCTGATGAGTTCTTTGAGGTAGTTAAGGCAGAGGCTATTATGATCTATGTGCAGACTATTTAGAGTTGTCTAAATGTGCTTAGCAATGCTAGGCAATACCCTCAAAAGGACTTGCTACTACTTGACCCCAATACTCCCATTAATCTTTTTGCTAGAGCTTCTGGTGGAGCTTTGAGGGATGCTATATCCAAAGGTCTAGTAGTTGCGCCTCTGTAGAATAGAGTAGGATATATGTATAATTCGGCATTATTTGACTATGCATTTTTTTCATGGAGTTTAGAGCTAATTTGTGTTCCCTCTTTTTTTAGCTAAGTTGCCGTTCATGCTTTTTCTCATTCTCTCATGTTGCTCACATGTTGTGGTGTGTTTACACTTTTTACTTCTTTGTCCTCTTCTCGAAACTTTACTACAATATGGAGCAGTAGAGAGTGGACATGACCGTGAGCTCCTTTGAGGGTCTTACTGCAAGCTTAATTTTTATAGGGCCCCCCTTGAGAGGTCTTACCATAATTATTTGTTGTTAACATGCATCGCCTTTCGAGATGTTGCTATTAGTGTTCACCTATTAAGGGTATTAGTTTCGTTGTTGTCACCGTATGTTCCCTAGGGAACTTATAACAATTTTTTGTGCTTGCCATATTTTCCTTTGGGGTCTAATAGTAGTCTTTTGCATTTTCATAGAAGAAGCCACTCGAGGTCTCTTATGGAGATGTTTTGTGGAGGAAATTGCTCGGGATCTCCCATAGAGATGTTCCTTGGAGAAAGCTACTCGGGGTCTTCGTGGAGATATTATTGTATTTCTATGTGCCCCTTGGGAGTCTTATAGTAATTTCTATTTATTTGCCATGGGCCCCTTTGTTGGAATAGTGGCCCGCAGCCAATTAGATTGGCGTATAAATTATTTCACTTGTAATACAATCTTGATTGAATAATATTCATATTTGAATGACCATCTTCATCTTATGCTTATTTTACTTCACTATCATTTGGTTGAAGTCCTTAGATCACACAAGACTACGGAACTTGGTCACGCACTGGGTGGTGATCATGAAACAAGTCTTACATGGTTGTGATCTTAAAACATTCCAGGTCGTAGAATCTTAAGAGACAAGGTATCTAAGATTCGGATAGACTTGTACTAACAATGCATAAATCCAAGGAGTTGGATATTGCTATGTTTCATGAGCAATCTATATTAGACATGGGTGCATGTTAGTAGGTGCTTGTTAGAGAACAAGTTCACTGAAGGCTCATCTAAATAATCTACTAGATAGCCGTAGTGACAAGTTCTCCATCTTATATAATTAGTTCTTAGACCTGAGGATCCATGGTAACCTTGTGTTTAGGTCCTCATGCTTTGGTTCTTTCTTGACCACTTTGTGGGTCATTCGGGTTAAGATTGGATATGAGTTACCTAGACATAGAGGTTTGTGAGATCTAAGATGAAATCTATCTCCTCATCGTTGTTAAGAGTGAGCGCATCTCCTATGTATTCTATAATGATCAATTCCATGGAGTCCTTGTGCAAGGCAATATAACAATTTGGTAAAGGAGTTTTCTAAAGATGAAGTCATAAATAGGAATTGAACATTGGGAATAGAAACATAGTTATCAAGGCTATTAGGGACCTAACAAATATCTTGCCCTAGGCCTCTTTTGGGAGATAAGAGATGAAAGGACTGTATTTACATGGTAAGCGTACAACTAGAATAGTTCACCAAGAACATATTCATTTCGTTCAATTAGTTGGGCTCCATGGGCTTGAGGTTGGACATCGACCATGGAGATTGGGTACTCTTCAATTAATAGAGATTAATTGAATTGAGTTATTAGTTTAAAGGAGTTTAAACTAATGTAATTTGATATTCTAAATATCACAAGAGTTGTGAGCCCATGTTCAATGAATGGGAGGACCTAATGGGTCACGCACAAAAGCCTAAAGGAAGTTCTATGTGATGAAGAGAATTTTCTAAGAGTTGGAAAAATTCCTAGTGAACAATTTTGTGGAGAAAACGGTTGGCTAATTTTTAGTCATTTTGGTTTGATTTATTTAATTGTTAAATTGATCATAATAATTTAAGAAGTTAAATTAAACTAATTAAATTAAGGAATTAATTTAATTGGTACCATATGACAAATTAGCCAAGTCAACTTAAGGGGTTAAGTTAACACCTTCTAGCTTAAGGAGTTAAGTTAGTTGATTTAAGGAGCTGGGTCAAGACTAAGTAATTAAATTAAAGAGTTAACTTTAATTAATGTGAGGAATTGATTTTGGAGGCAAATTCAAATGAAGGAGTTCATTTGAGGTGCATTTAGAATTAATTTGGATGACATTTCATGAGATGAAATGAAGACTCCAAATGAAATTCAAATACAAGTGAAACTCACATTTCACATGCAAGTGGCCTTGCTTAGTTAGCACCCTACCTCATGGGAGGTGTGATGTCAACTTGCATCACACCTTCTCGTTTACAAATAGAGGTGGCCGGCCACATGCACACCAAAATGCTAGATTCTCTTTTGCCCTCCAAAAGTGTGATCCACTCATATGTTGAAGTTTCATGCACTCTCCTCACCTTCTCCACCAAGTTTGGCCTTCATCTCTTCTTCATCCTTTGGTGATCTATTTGACTAAAGGCTGATTGGATTTTTCCTTAGGTGTGTGGATTATTTCATTAGAGGCTTTACAATTGGGAAGATTTGCTTTTGAAGATCTACTACGATGCAAAAATTTTGGAGGCAATTTTGGTGCACTTGTCGATTTTTTTTTTTGTTGAAATTTTTACTAGAGATCCTCAAGGATGTTGAGGAGTTACTGTCCAAATATCAGCCAATTTGGAGGTGATTTGATAGGGCAAAGGTTGCTGATTCTCTACTGCACCAGGAGGAGATAGTTTTGAAAGGTTCAACATTGTCATCCTTCCTACATTTGATTTTAAGCGATCAAGGTAATTTTCTGCTACCAAATCCATTTTAAGGACATGATTTGATCCTTGGATTGAATGTAGCTGAGTTTTGATTTAGCTATTTTTGCTTTATAACTTGGATCCTTGTGCTACACTTTACTTCAAGTAGTATCGGAGCCTATTTCACGTTTTAATTTGGATTTTTGTTTGATTGATTCATAAGATGAATTGATATAGATCTCTAAATACTTGATCCAATTCATTGATTGGAGTGTTTGGTTGATGTTGCTTGTGGCTCCTTTGATGATGAATTGAATTATGCTAATAAGTATTTTAAGAGTTAATTCATATGTTAGTATGTTTTTGATTCATGGATGATTATGTTAAATATTGATTTAGCATTCGATAATGTTATAGATTGATATAGCATGTTAAATTTGACCTTAAGGTGTTTTGGTCATTTTTGGATCCAATTGGATTAGAGTTACTTGAAATTTTTTTTGAAGAAAGGTGATTATTACATAAACTTGATTTTTGAAGCATGTTTGAGAACTTTAATTTTTATTTTTAAAAGGTGTTTTAGATCTGAAAATTTATCTAAAATGTGTGATTTAGTGTTAAGGAGGTGTCCTTAGTTTTTGCCTGCCCACGGTCGTGTGCCTAGCTTGGGCAGCAGCGCCTAATTTAGGTCATGGGCGGATTTTGAGTAGTTTTTGTGACCAAAATTAATCTAAATCATGCTACATAGATGCACAAGTGTTGTGCAAGTTCTCAAAATTATTTTTGATATTTTTGATTGCTTTTAAAATCTTGTTCAAGTTGGTCTTCAATTTGATGCAAACATGAGATGCATAATTGTTGTGCTTATTTTTGCTAACCTATTAATTGTTTATGAGATAAGCATTTGGTTATGAAATTGAATGTCAATTATTGATTTATTGTTCGTTTAACTGTTGAATGGATGATGAATGAATGGGGATGATCATGAGCCTTTAATATTATTTGTTTCTAGTTGTTGAAAAGGGTTGCATTAAATTGAGGTTTGCATGCCTTTTAATTTCTATCTTGTAAATGTTATGAGAGTATATTCACTAGAAGTGAGGATTTCTTTTCTCATATAATTGTTGCAAGCAAATAAGAAGACCATTATAGACATGAAGACCTATGAATGTATGGGGATACATTTGTGTGATAACAAGATTTAATTAATCTACTTAAAATCAATTAAGTAGTGCACATATGGCTCTAAGTGCACTACTTGGTTAAGGCTCATGGTCATCCGACCCTAGGAGCATGCTAGGCGCATTTACTTATTTATGCTTTTCATATTCTATTAACGTATGAAATGCATGATTAGGATATAGAAAACCTAAATAAGAAGGTAAAATTGATGAGATCTTTTCAAGCAAGAAAAACCCTCCACTTAGATGAGTCTAAGTGCTTACAGATATTAAGTCAAAATGGATACAAATTAAAAGTTGTTTTAATTCGTCTATGTCTTATACCAATAGTATGTGACATGATGATGCTACTATCTTTGTGTGATAGCACACAACACATGGGTTAAACTTATGGTAAAAAGTTGTGATCATGTACTTAGCATATGGTGCACCTTTGATTTGATGCTTCCTATGCATTGGCACACAACACGTGGGATGACATAGTGCGGTTTCGAATCAAAATTTGATTGGTAGGTTCGACTTAACACCTATTAGTGTAGATGGCGCATGACACTTAGGCCTACATGAAAAGTGTTGCAAAATATATCAAGGGTTGTATAGAGATGCAATTAGTAAAAGTTGCTTACCTTTCGATTATTTGTGGACGGCACACAACATGTGGGTCCACTACAAGTCCTTAGGGCCTTGATTCTCACTACTAAATGAGATATCCCGAATTCCTTATGGGGGTGAAGAGTTTAATAAAATAGTGGGATGAAAACATGCTTGAAAGTCCATGAACATGTTTTTCGTATCAATATTCAATCACATGTTTATATTCTCTTTTTTGCTTTTGTAGATTTTTGAAATCCCAAATCAAATAGCTAAGAATCCACTCAAGGTTATTTTGGAAACTAATAAATTCTCTAGGCATAACTTCCAAGATTGGCTTAGAAACCTCAAAATTATTCTTGATTCCGATAGGAGGACATATATGCTTAATCAAAGTTCATCGGACACCATTGGCAATGATGCCGACAATGAAGCACATGAAGCGTTCATGAAGTTTGTAGATGATGACCTACAAACAAGATGCCTTATGCTAGCTTCTATGTCCAATGAGCTCCAAAAGTCTCACGAGTACATGAAAACTACTCATGAGATTCACTTGTACCTACAAGAGTTGTATGGCGTGCAAACTAGACATGGAAGGTTTTCATTGTCTAAGAAGCTTTATAGGACTAGAATAAATAAGGGCTCTAGCATCCATGACCATGGCCTTAAGATGATCGGTCTTATTGAGAAGCTTGGTCAATTGGACGTAGTCATGGATAATGAGCTCTATATGGATTTGATGCTTCAATCATTGGCCAGCTCATTTGACCAATTTGTTATAAACCTTAACATGACGAAGTAAGAAGTAATGATTAATGAGTTGGTCAATATATTGGTGACCGCCGAGGTGACAATAAATAAAGACAAGCCTCTTATGTTTGCTTCCTCCTCCAAGTCTAAGGGCCCTAGGGGTGCTACAAAGGGAGGTAAAATGAATAAGAGTTTTTCCTTTACGGGAAAGCAACCCTTGAAAAGTTCGGGGGCAATCAACAAAAAGAAAGAGGCTAAAGCCGATGCTACTTGTTTCTATTATGGCAAGAAAGGCCACTGGGAAAGGAATTTCAAGGAGTAACTTTGTGCCCTTGGGAAGCGTATGTACTTTATTGAAGTGCATTTAACGAGTAATTCTCCCTCATGGGTATTTAATACCATATGTGGTTCTTACCTTTGTAAGTCGTTACAGGGGATGGAAAGAAGAAGGTGTCTCAATGGTGGGGATATAATTCTACGCTTAGGCAATGGAGCAAAAGTTGTAGCCATAGTCGAAGACTTTACAAGTTAGACTTGGAGAACTCCTACATTGTACTTGATCATTGCTACTACGTACCCAATCTTGTTAAGATCATTATTTTTATTCCCATTTTGGATAATGAAGGATATGATTTTTGTATATCTAATGGAAAATTGAAGGCATTAAAGAATGGTTCTTTAATTGCACAAGGTACATTAAACAATGGATTGTACATTTTGGATCCTCAACTATCATTATTGCATATTCAACAAAGTAAAAGAAAATTAGATAACAAAGAAGATACCATCCTATGACATACAAAACTTGGACATATTTTCAAAAATAGGATGAACAAGATAGAAGTTCTCAAAGTACTAAATGTTAGTGGCATTGAGGATCTTCTTACTTATGAGTTTTGTTTAAAGGGAGAAATGACCAAAGCTCATTTTGTAGGACAAACAGAGCGAACCACAAGTTCTTTAGATTTGATCCATACGAATATTTGTGGACTACTAAGAGTTAGTACGAGAGGAGCTATTCATACTTCATCACCTTCATCGATGATCATACTCGATTCAAACATGTGTATCTTATGAAGTACAAGTTCGAGTCCTAAGCCTTTGAAAAGTTCAAAGAGTATAGGAATGAAGTAGAAAAGCAAAATGGACTAAGTATTAAACCTCTTCAATTGGATTGAGGGGAAGAATACTTAAGTACTGAATTCTGGGATTATCTAAAAGAGAATGAGATTCTCTCTCAATGAACTCCACCCAGCACACCCTGACACAATGGAGTAACTGAGAGGAGAAAATTGTACCTTGTTAGATATGGTACGTTTCATGATGAGCTTTTTTTATGTGCCTATATCTTTTTAGGGATACACCTTAATATCATCGGCAAGGCTACTAAATTTAGTACCATCAAAGTTGGTGCCAAAAACACCATATGAAATATGGCATGGCAAAGCACCTTCTTACTTTTTTCTAAGAGTTTGGGGGTCTCCCGCTTATGTCAAGCGGCTAGTGGGAGACAAGTTGGATGGGAGATCTACCTCGTGCAAGTTTGTGGGTTACCCAAAAGAGTCTTTGGGTTTTTACTTCTATGATCCCTTGGAAGAAAAGATGTTTGTTTCAAGGAACACACACTTTTTGGAAAAGAAATTTCTATTAGATAGAAAGGGCATTGTTGTTGAACTTGATAAAGTTCAAGATGATCAACAAATCCAACAAGCAGTAGAAATAAATAGACATCAAGTGCCTTGCACATAACCTCTGAGAAGGTTAGACCGAATCAAAAAGCAACCTGAAAGGTTTCGGATCCCTTCATGAGACGGGCTAATCATATAGTGATCTGAAGACTTATGAGGAAGTTATGTTGGATATAGATTCGGTATATTGGCTAGATGCCATGAAATCTGAAATGGACTCCATATACTCAGACAAAATATGGACTTTGGTAGATCCACCAGAGGGTAAAGTACTCGTTGATTGCAAGTGGATCTATAAGCGAAAGCTAGGATTCTATAGAGAGGTAATGACCTTCAAGGTGTAACTAGTGGCAAAGGGTTACACTCAAAGACACAGTATTGATTTCAAGAAAACTTTTTCACCGGTTGTTATGCTTAAGTCCATTAGGATTTTACTTGCCATAGCCTCATGTCATGACTATGAGATATGACAAATGGATGTGAAAACCGCTTTCCTCAATAAAAATATTGAAGAAGAAATTTATATGGTGCAACCACAAGGTTTTATATCCAAAGGGAGTGAGCAAAAGGTTTGCAAACTCGAGAGGTCCATTTATAGACTCAAACAAGTATCTGGAATTCGGAACATACATTTTGATAAGATAGTCAAATCGTTTGGTTTTGTCAAAAATGTGTATGAATGTTGTGCATACAAGAAGGCTAGTAGGAGTAATGTACAGTTTATTGTGCTTCATGTCGATGACATTCTTCTCATTGGGAATGAGAGAGAAATGTTAGAGTGCACTAAAGCATTATTATCTACGTAATTCTCCATGAAGGATTTGGGAGAAGTATCATGCGTATTACGAATACGTATCTATAGAGATAGATTGAGGAGCATGTTGGGGCTTTTCAAACACTATACATTGACAAGATACTATAGAGGTTTAGTATGGAAGAATCCAAGAAGAGATTCATCCAAGAACACGATCTTTATCTTTCCCAGTCTATGGGCCCCTAAGACTGACGACAAGAGACGTAGAATGTCCCACATACCTTATGCATATGCTATAGGGAGCATAATGTATGCCCTTTAATGTACAAGGTCAAATGTAGCACACGCTCTAAGTGTTACGAGCTGCTTTCAATCTGACCCCGTGAATGTCACTAGAAAGCAGTTAAAGCAGTACTTAAGAAAGACTAAGGATTTGTTTTTGGTATGGAGTAATGGAGAATTGAAACTCAATGTGTTTTTGGATCTTAGTTTCCAATTTGATATAGATGGCTAAAACCCACTCTTGGATTTATATTTTACCTCAATGGTGGCACGGTGAGTTGGAAGAATTCCAAACAAGAACCCACAGCCGATTCTACCATGGGGGTGGAGTATATTGCAGCTTCGAAGGCTGCAGAGGAAGTTGTTTGGATGAAAAACTTCATTCAAGAGTTGGATGCAGTGCCTAACATTGTGAGCCTATAGTTGTCTTCTGTGACAACAATGGAGTGGTTGTGCAAGCCAAAACCAAGATCTCATTAGCGATTCAAGCACATTTGGAGGCAATATCATTTGATCTGTAAGATAATTGATAGAGACGACATCTGAGTGGAGAGGGTAGCTTCAGAAGAGAATATAGAAGATCTGCTAATTAAACCCCAAACATAAAAGATCTTTGAAGGACATATTGAGAAGATGAGTCTTAAGACTGTGGGGTATTGGCTTTAGGCTAAGTGGGAGATTGTTAGAAGAGTGCCCCGCAGTTAATTAGATTGGCACGTAAACTATTTTACTTGTGATACAATCTTGATTGAATGATATTCATATTTAAATGACCATCTTCATCTTATGCTTATTTTTCTTCACTAGCATTTGGTTGAAGCCTTTAGATTAGGGGTGTAAATGAGCCAAGCTAAGCCTAGACAGTCGAGCCCGAGCTCGGCTCGTCAGAATAGGCTCGAGCTCAGGCTCGGCTCGTTAAGGCTCGATTCGTATAAACTTGGATGAGATTACTCTAACTCGATAATGCTCAATTTGTATAAGCTCGGATGAGCTCAAACCCATTTAGGCTTGAAACAAAATTTATAATAATAAACACCATATTATTATTATTATTATAAAAAGCTCGTTTAGGCTCGCGAGCCTGTCGAGCTGAATATTATTGAGCTTGGCTCATCTTGTTTGACTGGCGAGCTTGGGCTCGGCTCGACTCGACTCGGCTTGTTTAAGTTCGAGTCGAATTTGAGCTTTCATTGAGCCAAACCTGAACTGTTCGCGAATAGTTTCATCTCATTTATACCCCTACTTTAGATCACACAAGAATATGAGACTTGGTCACACACTGGGTGATGATCATAAAACAAGTCTTACACGATCGTGATCTTAAAATATTCCAAGTCGTAGAATCTTATGAGATAGGACATCTAAGATTCGGATAGACTTGCACTAACAATGCATAAATCTAAGGAGTTGGATATTACTCCATTTCATGAGCAATCCATGTTAGACATGGGTGCATGCTAGTGGGTGCTTGTTAGAAAACAAGTTCATTGAAGGCCTGTCACGGAGAATCTATTAGATAGCTGTAGTAGCAAGTTCTCTAGCTTATGCTAGTGCGTATAATTAGGACCTGAGGATCAATGGTAACCTTGTGTTTAGGTCCTCATGCTTTGGTTCTTTCTTGACCACTTTGCGGATCATTATGGTTAAGATTAGGTATGAGTTACTTAGACATAGAGGTTCATAAGATCCAAGATGGGATCTATTTCCTTGCCGTTGTGAAGGGCGAGTGCATCTCCAATATATTCTATAATGATCGATTTCAAGGAGTCCTTGTGCAAGACAACATGACAACTTAAAAAAAGAGTTTTTCAAAGATGAGGTCATAAATTGGAATCGAACATTGGAAATAGAAACATAGTTATTGAGGCTATTAAGGGTCGACAATATCTTACCCTGGGCCTCTTTCGGGGAGATAGAAGATGAAAAGATCGTATTTGCATGGTAAGTGTAGAGATATAATGGTTCACCAAGAGCATATTCATTTCAACCAATTAGTTAGGCTCTATAAGCTTGAGGTTGTACATTGACCATGGAGATTAAGTACTTTTCAATTGATAGAGATTAATTGAATTGAGTTCTTAGTTTAAAGGAGTTTAAACTAACGTGAGTATATCGATATTCTACATATCACAAGAGTTGAGAGCCCATGTCCAATGAATGGAAGCCTAATGGGTCACACACAAAAGCCTAAGAAAGTTCTATTTGATGAAGGAGATTTTCTAAGAGTTAGAAAAATTCCTAGTGACCGATTTTGTGGAGAAATTGGTTGGCTAATTTTTAGTCATTTTAGCTTGATTAATTTAATTGTTCAATTGATCAAAATAATTTAAGGAGTTAAATTAAACTAATTAAATTAAGGAGTTAATTTAATTAGTGCCATATTACAAATTAGTTAAAGTAACTTAAGGGATTAAGTTAACACCTTCTAGCTTAAGGAGTTAAGTTAATCGACTTAAGGAGTTAGAGGAAAACTAATTAATTAAATTAAAGAGTTAATTTAATTAATGTGAGGAATTAATTTTGGAGAAAAATTCAAATGAAGGAGTTCATTTGAGGTGTATTTAGAATTAATTTGGACATGAAATGAAGACTCCAAATGAAATTCAAATGCAAGTAAAATTCACATTTCACATGCAAATAGCCTTGGTTAGTTGGCACCCTACCTCATGGGAGGTGTGATGCCAACTTTCATCACACCTCCTCATCTATAAATGGAGGTGGCTGGCTACATGCACACAAGAATGCTAGATTCTCTTTTTTCCTCCAAAAGTGTGATCCACTCATATGTTGAAGTTTCACACATTTTCCTTACCTTCTCCACCAAATTCGGCCTTAATCTCTTCTTCATCCTTTGATGATCCAACTGAATGAAGGTTGATTGGAACTTGCCTTAGGTGTGTGGATCATTTCATTAGAGGCTTTACAATTGTAAAGCTTTGCTCTTGAAGATCTACTATGGTGTTTAAACTTTGGAGGCGATTTTAGTGCACTTGCCAATTTTTTGTTTGTTGAAACTTTTACTGGAGATCCTCAAGAGTGTTGGGGAGTTGCTATCCAAATTTCAGCTAGTTCAGAGGTGATTTGATAGGGCAAAAGTTGTCGATTCTCTGCTGCACCATGAGGAGATAGTTTTGGAGAGTTCAACATTGTCATCCTTCCTACCTTGGATTTTAAGCAATCAAGGTAATTTTCTACTACCAAATCCATTTTAAGAGCATGATTTGATCCTTAGATTGAGTGTAGCCAAGTTTTGATTTAGCTTTTTTTTTCTTTATAACTTGGATCCTTGTGTTGCACTTTACTTTACCCTTTGGGGTCTTATAGTAGTCTTTGCGTGTCCCCTTGAGGGTCTTATAACAGTCTTTTTTCACGTGTATCCATGGTAGTCTTACAATAGTGCTGATGTCAATTATGCAGTGTCCCATTGGTGGCTTGCAATGGTGCTGATGTCATTTGCCATATGCCATCTTAGGGGTCTTACGATGATGTTGATGTTGTCTACCACATGCTCCCTTGGGGGTCTTACAATGGTGCTGATGTTGTTGTTTGTTTTTCCCCTTTCATGCATGTGTACCCCTTTGGTCTTACCAAACATCAAAAGTTCTCGCAAGTTGCAATCATATATAAAGGAATAGACATGTTTGTGAAAAAAAATGTTAAACTGCTTTTCATTGAAATAGTTGAAAGGAAACAAAATATAGCTCCTTAAGTTAGCATGGTCTTTTATTCAACAAGCTATTGGAAAAATTTACACGTAACTAAAAATGAAAAGTTGAAATTGAAAGAGAAATCCTAAATACTAGATTAACTTAATTAGAAACTAAAACAAGAACTTTAGGGAGATTAACTTAACTGGAAAGTAAAACAAGAACTTTAGGGTACCATAAAAGTGTGTGTTTGTTCATTCTGAGGGCATCTATTTTCTTTGCTGCAAGGCCTGAGTAGTTGATATTAATACTTTTTTCATAGAGTTTCATTAAGTGTGATGTCGTCTTCCACTGTGGGGGGTGGCTTTCTCGTATAACCATTGCAATGATATTAGCTTTATAGGCCACACATTTGCCTGTATTCTTTCTTGACTTTCCTTAACATCACTTAAGTTAGTAGTAGGAACCTTTATTCCTTTCATTATATTGGCATAATATTCTCTGACTAGTATGCTAATCGCCAAAAGCTCATTCTATTTTTCAGGGTTATAAAACTTGATCTTCATGTGGTAAGTTGAGACTACTATTCGAAAAAGGTTAAGAGTTGGTCTTGCTAATATCACATTGTATACGAATGGGGTCTTAACGACTAGGAATTTAACTATTTTGTGATTCGCCAGGGATGAGTTCCTAAGGAAAGGGGAACATAGACTTTTTCAAGGGCTTCCACTATCTCGCTAGTAAATTCCACTAGAAGAATATTGATCTTCTGTAATTGGTAGGCCTGTCAATGGGTATGGTTTAGCCTTACCCAAATGGTATTGCCCTACCCAAGCCCAAACCCTAATATACCCAAATAGTTAGACCCTATATTTACCCTACCCTAGTTAAACCATGGACCCAAGTAGACCCATACCCTAAAATACTCAAATAATAGACCCTAAACTAGACCTTACCCTATCAAACCCAAGGCGTATTGGGTCTATGGTTGGGTCTAGTTTATTAGACCAAAATTTTGGATTATGTTTTGATCTGATTAATTTTTTCATCTTTCCCAAATTTCTTATTTTCAATTAAAATGCTAAAACTACCTAATATTTGAATGCTAGAGTAATTTATTAATATTTGCTAATTTTTTCGGCATATTTTAAAAAACTAAACTCAATTTTTTTAAAAAAATTAAAAAAGAGTATGCATTTAATTTTAGTCGTTTAATTTAATTTAGTTAATTTATATATTTAATTTTTGGTATATTAAACAAATAAGAACCACAAGAGGATGTATAACTTTTCTTTCTCTTCCCCATATTATGTTTTTTTGCTCTCTTTATTTTTCCTCTAAGACATTATTTTTTTCTTTCTTTAACTTTATTCTTTTCACTTTTTTGAAATATTATTATTTCATATAATATATTCAATCAAATATGTAAATAGTAGGAAAAAATTATGCTATTACATTTAATAAATATTTTTAAATATAAAAAAAAGGAAAAGGCAAGGATGTCTTCAAATCATTCTTGAATAAGTTCATTTTTTTTTTCCGAAGAGAACATGTTTAATATAATACAATTTTAAAAAATATTTTTGAAAAATAAATATTTTCAAACAATGCACCATAATTTTTCATATTTTAAAAGATAATGTTTCATTTTCAAAATATAAACAAAATAATGTGGACACACAGATAACAAACACAATTTCAACTTTAGTATATGCAAAGTCTTCTCAATCCGTAATGCATCAAAATGACTTGTATCAAGTACTGCAACACTCTCCTCCCCCTCCCCCTCCCCCTCCCCCTCCCCACTCAACCTAATAAAGAAGAATTTAATAATATTTATACTCTTAAATTTTTCTATAATAATATTAGCATTCTTTAAATATTCTTTCTTTCTCCACTGTCGAAAGCTACTGAAAATAAATAAATTCAAAATAATTCTAATTTTTTTTATTTTATATATATATATTAAAAATTTAAGTGTACACTTCAAGTATGCCATTGTTATTAGTATAAATTTAATTTTGATATAAGTAATTTGGGTTAACTATTTAAATTTGAGTATTTGGAAAATGAGCAATTTCGAGGTATATGATATGTGGGTAAGTTTTACATATAAACATAATTACACATGTTCAATTATTTTTAATATATTTTTGGGTTTAGGTTTGTCGAAAATGATAACTAAATATAGTTTTATGAGTAAAAAGATTAAAGTTGGGAAGGAGGGAGTTGGAACATGAGTATTTGATATTGGATATTTTTTGGGTATTGGGTATTTGGATATTTTATTGATATGGACCCTACTCTTACCCATTCTATTTTTCTTAATGGGTTTGGGTAGAGTTCGGGTCTCATATCTATTTATTGGTATGTATATGGGTATTGTACTATTGTCATGGGCATGAGTGGGGTAAAACCCTACACATTGACAAGACAAGAAATTGGACATTATCTACGCCAAGCTAGAGGAAGGTGTCGTAAATGGTGATGTCCGCCAAGCTTCTACTACCTACCAAGATCTTTTTCACCCAAAAATTAGTAAAGGAGACGGATCCCTAGCCCATCATTGTATTTGTGTTACCTAATTTCCATGTCTTTTTCTCCAAATAAGATAGTGGGAAGCGAAGGATGTACTTTGTATATGATCAATATTAGGTCTATTGAATGGGCTTACACTTGCCTTGTTGCTAGCACCAGTGCTTTCTTTGAATTTGAGGAGTTGCTCTTCTTGTGGTGCTCTAAAGATCACCAAAATACACTAGAAGTGGGTAAGCTATTTGAGTCTTTTTGATGTTGCCTCTCCCTCGGCTTTGATTGTTCACTAAGTGAGCGTTGGTGGCCTTCAACGTTTCTAACTCTGGACTATTTCTTAGGATTGCCCTGTCTCTGAGCTACATACTCGTTAAGGTATCTTCACTGGATCAATCTCTTGATTTTATCTTTTAGACTTCAGCACTCCTTAGTAGTATGCTTGTGGTCACGATGGAAACGACACCTTTTATTGAACCTTTTTTAGCTAAGGTTACTGTCATCTTTGAAGGTCGGATTATACTTACTATTCTACCACAATGAAGATGTTTGTCTTGTATGAGCGAGAGGGGAATAGGTAGAGAATGTTCTAGGAGAGCTATGCCAACTGCCTCCTGACTTTGTTGCTACTCTTGCCTCTTTTGTTTCAAGTTTTGCACTTGTCGGTGTGCAGGCCTCGATTCTGATGTATTCACTATTTAGATGAGGGGTTTTTCAAGTGTGGTGTGCAACTTTCTAGCTACAGATTCTCAAAATTTCTAATGTTTCAAGTTTTGTATGAATGATGCTTGGTAAAAGCTCCTAGTTGATGTGAAGGATTTTATGCACTAGTAGGTCAAAATGGTTGATATAGTCTCTCAAGGACTCTCCATCATTCTGCTTTATAGTGAATACATACGTTGCCATGTTTGGGTACCTATGGTTGATGGAGAAATTGTTGCGCCAGTTGTTCTTAGCCTATAATTGATCTAGCTGGCATCTAATTAAACTATATCTGAGCACGCTTGGTGAGAATGGTATGGAATACCTTGTAGTAGGTGGCTTCATTAGATTATAAAGCTCCATCCTTGTGAGGGAGTTGTCTAGGTGCTCTTAAGGCTCTACCATCCTTTGAACTTCGACAAAGAGAAGTGATTCTATTAGCATGGCCGAACAAAATGGGCTGTATCTTAGAAAATCAATAACTAACGGAACTTGCTCGCTTCCAACTCTTCTCGAGTGTTGATGCTTAATTGAGTTCATCGAAACTCCTGTAGTAGTTGGTTGTCTTTGTCATTGGTCAACTCAAAGGGAGGATTGTACATCTACGTGCTGAGGATTAATCGATTGCAATTTCCACTGGGTCGGATCCCCATTCTTCATTAGTCTTTTTCTTTGCCTTCTGTAGGAATAATGAGGTTTCCTTGCTCTAACTACAGGACTAGGATTGCTCTTGAGGGCAATGCTCGCCAATAACTACTTTGGTTGCGGCTTATGTAGAGGCATCTCCACCATCTGTTGCAATAATGCCCAACAGCCAATAAGATTGGCATGTAAACTATTTCACTTGTGATACAATCTTGATTGAATGATATTATTCTTATATGGCTATCTTCATCTTATGCTCATATTACTTCAGTGGCATATGGTTGAAGCCCTTAGATCGCATAAGACTATGGGACTTGGTTAGTTCACTTGATGGTGATTGTGGAATAAGTCTTACACGGTCTTGATTTTAAACATCCCAAGGCATAGGATCTTAAGAGATGGGGCATCTAAGATTCGGATAGACTTGTACTAACGATGCATAAATCCAAGGGTTGGATGTTGCTTCATTCCATAAGGAAACCATATATGATATGATTGCATGTTAGATGCATTAAGAATAGAATATTAAGAATAGATGCATAGCATTAGGCTATTAAGAAGCCGACAAATATCTTACCCTAGGCCTCTTTCATGAAGATAGGAGACGGAAGGACTATATTTGCTATGTGTAAAGCTAGAATGGTTCACCATAAGCATTCATTCGGCCAATTTTTGGGTTCCATGGGCTTGAGGTTGGACATCGACCATAGAGATTGGGCACTCTTCAATTGATAGAGATTAATTGATATGAGCCGGTTAGTTTAAAAGGAGTTTTAAACTAATGTGAATATATGATATTCTAAAATCACAGTTGTTGTAAGTCCATGTCCAATGAGCGGTAGAACCTAATGGGTCACACACAAAAGACTATTAAAAATCCTAAATAATGAGGAGGAATTTTCTAAGTGTTAGAAAAATTCCAAGAGGACCGAAAATGTGAGGAAGAAACCTTGATCCAATTTTTACTCATTCAGTTTCATCAATTTAATTGTTAAATTGATCCAACTAAATTAATTGTTAATTTAATTTGGTACCACATGATTATCAATTGGTCAATTCAGACTTAAAGAGTTAAGTTTGGTGACTTAAATGTTAAGTCAATATTTAATTAAATTAAAGTGTTTAATTTAATTAAATGGAAGAATGAATTTTGGAGAGAAAATTCAAATTAAGCTTGCAAGTTGGCAACCCTCCTTGAGGAAGGTGTGATGACACCATCCTCCCTCTATGTATAGATATAGAGGGGGAGGCCAACAAGAAGGATATAGATCACATTTTTTGCATCTAATTGTTAGATCAAAATTCCCTCCACAAGTGATTCTCTCATGAGTTGAGGTTTCACTCTTTTCTTCCTCCCGTCCATTTTTGTCCTTCAACCTAGCTCTCTTCCTACTTGATTTTTCCAACTTAATTGATAAGGAAAGGATTGTCCAAAGGTATGTGGACTTTGACATTAGAGACAAGATAAATTTCAGATTTCTTGCTTTGGTGATCCCTTGTTTTAGTGGAAATTTGAGGTCTCTGTTTGAGCTCTTGCCAAAGTATTTTGGTGGTGAATTTTATATTTGGATTTTCCTCTTTTATTCAGATTTCATTTGGTCCAAATTTGGTTGAATTCTGAGGTGGTTTGCTAGATCAAAAATTGATCACGCCTAGCTGCGCCAGTAACAGTTTCCTCTAGGAAAAGAAAGCCCTTCTTCTACCTTTGGTTGGATTTTGCTCAAGAGGTAACAATATAACCTTAATCCACTATATATGCATGATTTAGATCCTTGTGGTGGTGTAAGATAAGTTAGATTTTAGTTTTTAAATGTTTTAAATTAGATCTTTAGCCTTACACCTCTTACAAGTAGTATCAGAGCCTAATTTCATGCTATATTTTGGATTTCCTTTTGATTGATTCATGTGATGGATTGATCTAGATCTTCAAATACTTGATCCAAGTCACGGATTGGAGTGTTTGGTAGATGATGCTTGTGAATCCTTTTGATGACGAATAGATATTATGCTAATATGTGTTTTTAAATGTTAAATTCATATGTTAGTGTAATTTGATTCATGTTTAGCTAATGTTAAATTTTGATTTAGCATTGGATGATGTTATATATTGATGTAGCATGTTGAATTTGCCCTTAAATTATTTTGGTCATTTTCAGATCCAATTGGATTGGATTTAACTGGAGATTTTGGAAGAATGTGATTCTCACTTAAACTTGATTTTTGAAGCATTTTTGAGTTCTAATTTATTTCAGATTTAAAAATATTTTTGAATGTGAAAATTTATCTTAATTGTGTGGATATGATGTTTAGAAGTTGTTCTAAATGTTTGGTGCACAAAAGGTTGAACAAAATAGATCCAAAACACCCAAGGACCACTCGGCCAAGGCTACCACCAGCTTAACTGAGCGCTCGCCGGAAGCGGGCGGGCCTTGTATGTGCCTGCCACTCGACTGGGCGCCTGGCCTGGGTCGGGAGTGGCTAGGCCACGATTTTGGGGAGTTTTGGGCTTTATTTTGGTTCTTTTTTGTGCTCAAAAGTGTATTGTTTCCCACGCAATAAGTACACAAGTGTTGTGCAAGTTCTTAGAATAATGTTTGACATTTTTTTTAATGCTTCTTAAATCTTGTCAAAGTTAATCTCTAATTGTTGAAAAAATAGGATGGATAAATGTTATGCTTGTTTTCGTTTGACCAATTAAATTGTTTATATGATAAGCATTTAATTGTTGGAATTGAATGTCAATTCTTAATTTATTTATTATACATTTAATTGTTGAATGGATGATGAATGAATGGGGATGATCATGAGCCTTTAATATTGATTTTATTTATTTCAAAGTTGTTGAAATGAGTTGTATTAAATTGGGGCTAGCATGCCTCTTAAACTCTATCTTGTAAATGTTATGAGAGTAGAATCACTAGGAGTGAGGATTTCTTTCTCATGTAATTGTTACAAGGAGCGAAGAAGATCTTTGGAAGCATGAAGACTTATGAAGACCCATAAATGTATAGGATACACTCATGTAATAGCTAGATTTAGTCAACCCACTTAAAATCAACTAAGTGATGCAGCTATGACTCTAAGTGCATCACTTGGTTAGGCTTATGGTCATTCCACCCTAGGAACATACTAAGCGCATTTACTTATTTATGTTTTCCATATCCTATTGATGTATGCGATGCATGGATTATGATATAAAAAACCTAAATAAGAAGATAAAATTGGCGAGATCTTGGCAAGCAAGCTGAAAATCCCTCCACTTAGAATGTCTAAGTGTTTTTTCAAATATTAAGTAAATATGAATATAAATTGAAAAGAGTTTTAATTAATCCATGCCTTCTATGAATAGTATATTCCATGTTGATGCTACCGAATTTGTGTGATGGTACTCGGTCACGGGGGTCACACTTAAGAGGAAAGCTGTGAGAATATACTTAGTATATGATGCACCTTTGATTTGAGGCTTCCCACATATTGGCACTCGGTTATGGGGGATGTTGTGGAGTGGTCTTGAATCGTAGTTTGATTGGTAAGTTCAACTTAACACTTAGTAATGTAGATGTCACACAAGTCATAGGTCTACATGAAAAGCGAGGCAAAATATATCACGAGTTGTATGTGATGCAATTAGCAAATGTTGCTTATCCTTAGATTGCTTGTGGATGGAACTCAGTCACGGGGGTCCACTTGTAAGTCTTTGGAGTCTTGATTCTCACTAAGAAATATGATTTCCCGAATTCTTTTAAGGGGATGAAGGATTTGATAAAATAGTGGGAGGAAAAGATGCTTGAAAGACCACAAATATGTTTTTGCAATATTAAAATTCAATCACATGCTTATATTCTCTTTTATCACCTTTTTTTAGATTTGCACAATCTTCAAACTCAAAATGGCTAAAAATCCATGCACAACAATTTTGGAAACCAATAAGCTAACCGAACCTAATTTTCGTGATTGGTTGAGAAACCTTAAAATTGTGCTTGACTCTGAGAAAAGGACTTATGTACTTGATCATAGTCTGCCGAAAACCATTGGCGATGATGCCACCAACGAGGCTCGTGAATTGTTCATGAAGTTTGTGAAGGATGACCTACAAACAAGGTTCCTTATGATGCCTACTATGTCTAATGAGTTGCAAAAGACTCAGGAGCGTATGAAACATACAAGTGAGATATATGCACACCTGCAAGAGTTGTGTGGTATCTAGATTAGACACGAAAGGTTTGCTCTATCTAAGGAGATCTTTAGAAGTAGAATAACTAAGGGCATGGGTGTTCATGATCACAGGCTGAAAATGATTGAACTCATTGAAAAGTTAGGACAACTAGACATGATCATAGACAATGACCTCTATGTGGATTTGATCCTACAGTTATTGCCAAGTATGTTCAACCAATTCGTTATGAACTTTAATATATCCCAAAAGGAAGTTACGATTAATGAATTGGTGAATATGTTGGTTACCGCTGAGGTGACCATGAATAAGGACAAGCCCTTTATGCTCGTATCCTCCTCTAAGTCCAAAGGTCGAAAAGGCCTAAAGAAGTGGGGTAAGAAGAAGAAAGATTCTTCTTCAAAGGGGAAGCAACCCTTGAAAGGTTCAGGGGGAGTCAAGAAGATTAAAGAGGCTAAAACCAATGCTACATGTTTCCATTGTGGCGAAAAAGGACTTTGGAGAAGAAATTGCAAAGCTTATCTTGCTACTTTTGAGAAGGATATGTATTTCACTAAAGTGCACTTGACGACTAGTTTTTCCTCATGGGTATTTGATACTGCATGTGGTTCTCACCTTTGTAATTCATTACAAGGAATGAAAAGAAGAAAGAGTCTCAATGAAGGGGATATGATCCTCCGCTTAGGAAATAGAGCAAGAGTTGCTGCCACATTTCAAGGCGTTATCAAGTTAGACTTGGGAGATTCTAAAATTGTACTTGATCCTTGTTACTATGTACCCAATCTTATGAAGAATATAATTTCAATTATTCAAATTCCTATTTTGGATAATGAAGGATGTGATTTTTCTATATCTAATGGAAAATTGAAGGCATTAAAGAATGATTCTTTAATTGCCCAAGGTGCATTAAATAATGGATTGTACATATTAGATTCTCAAAATTCATTGATGCACATTCAATCAAGTAAAATAAAGCTATATATCCAAGATGATGTCATTTTATGGCATGCAAAACTTGGGCATATCTCTAAGAATAGGATGAACAAGATAAAAGCTCTCAAAGTACTAAATGTTAGTAGCATTAAAATTGTGAGTCTTCTTTTAAAGGGAAAAATGACCAAGGCTTCTTTTGTAGGATAATCGGATCAAAGCACAAATCCTTTGAATTTGATTCATATAGATGTGTGCGGTCCATTGAGAGTTAGTACACAAGGAGGCTATTCTTACCTCATTACCTTCACCGATGATCACACTTAATTCGAACATGTGTATCTTATGAAGTACAAGTCCGAATCCTTGAAAAGTTCAAAGAGTATAGGTGTGAAGTACATAAAAAAGGGACTTAGTATTAAAACTCTTCAATCGGATCGAGGAGGAGAATACTTAAGTACCGAATTCTTGGATTATCTAAAAGAAAATAAGATTCTCTCTCAATGGACTCCACCCAGCACACCTCAACTCAATGGAGTAGCCAAGAGGAGAAACCATATCTTGTTGGAAAAGGTACATTCCATGATGAGCTTCTCCGATGTGCCTATATCCTTTTGGGAATACGCCTTGCAAACGGCGGTGAGACTACTAAATGTAGTACCCTCAAAAGCCATGCTAAAAATGCCATGTGAGATGTGGTATGGCAAATCACCCTCTTACCAATATTTAAAGGTTTGGGGGTCTCTCGCCTACGTCAAGAGGCTAGTGGGAGACAAGTTGGATAGTCGATCCTCCTTGTGCAAGTTTGTGGGATACCCTAGAGAGTCTATGGGTTATTAATTTTATGATCCCTTGGAGCAAAAAGTGTTTGTCTTGAGGAACGCCATCTTTTTGAAAAGAAAGTTTCTATTAGATAGAAAAGGTGTTGTTGAATTTGATGAAGTTCAAGATGATCAAATCCCACAGGCGGTGGAAACAAGTAGCAAGCTTTAGACACATCGTCTACATAGGTCGGACTGAATCAAGAAGCAATTCGAAAGGTTTGAATTTCTTCATGAGACGAGCCAATCGGATATAGATCTGAAGACCTACGAGGAAGCTATGTTGGACATTGACTCGGGACATTGGCTTGATGCTATGAGATCCAAAATGGACTCCATGTACTCCAGTAAAGTATGGACTTCAGTAGATCCACAGAAGGGAATCATTGTCATTGGTTACAAGTGGATTTATAAGTGAAAGCTAGGAGTCGATGAAGAGGTAGTGACCTTTAAGGCATGACTAGTGACAAAAGATTATACTCAAAGACCCATTATTGATTTCGAGAAAACCTTTTCACCAGTTGCAATGCCAAAGTCCATATGGATCCTACTTGCCATAACCGCATATTATGACTATGAGATATGGTAAATGGATGTGAAACTACTTTCCTTAATGGCAACATTAAAGAAGAAATTTATATGAAGCAACCACAAGGTTTTACATCCAAGACGAGTGAGTAAAAGGTTTGCAAACTCCAAAGGTCCATTTATGGACTTAAGTAAGCATCTTGATCTTAGAACATACATTTTGATAGTACAGTAAAACCATTTGGCTTTATAAAAAATGTGCATTAACCATGTGTGTACAAGAAGGCGAGTGAAAATTGTGCACAGTTTATTATGCTTTATGTAGATGACATCTTTTTCATTGGGGATAAGGTAGGAATGTTAGAGCAGACTAAAGCATGGTTATCTACTCAATTCTCCATGAAAGATTTGGGAGAAGCATCCTATATATTAGGAATACGTATCTATAGAGATAGATCAAAGAGGATGCTAGGGCTATCCCAATCATAGTACATTAACAAAATACTAAAATAGTTTAGTATGGAAGAATCTAAGAATGGATTCCTTCCCATGCGACATGGTACTCGTTTATCTAAGTCTATGGGCTCCTAGACTGAGGAAGAAAGACAAACGATGTCCCAGATACCTTATGCATCTGCTATATGGAGCATAATGTGTGCAGTTCAATATATAAAATCGGATGTAGTGCACGCTCTGAGTGTCACGAGCCCCTTTCAATCTAACCTTGGTGAATGTCGCTGGATGGCCGTTAAGATAATCCTTAAGTACTTAAGAAGAACTAAGGAGTTGTTTTTGGTATACAGTAATGAAGAATTGAAACTCGGGGGATTTTTGGATTCAAGTTTCCAATCCAATGTAGATGACCTAAAATCCACATCTGGATTCATATTTTGCCTTAATAGCGGCATGGTAAGTTGGAAGAGTTCCAAACAAGATACAATGGCTGATTCAACTACTGAGGTAGAATATATCGTGGCTTCGGAAGCTACAAAGGAAGGTGTTTGGATCAAAAACTTCATTCAAGAGTTGGACGTAGTGCCTAGCATTCTGAGCATGTAGTTGTCTTTTGTGATAACAATGGTGCGGTTGCACAAGCTAAGGAGCCAAGATCTCATCAACGATCTAAGCACATTTTGAGGCGATACCATTTGATTCGAGAGATCATAGATAGAGGCGACATTCAAGTGGAAATAGTTGCCTCGACAGAGAATATAGCGGATCCACTGACTAAACCCCTATCGCAAAAGGTCTTTGAAGGACATCTTATGAAGATAGGTCTTAAGACTGTATGGCATTAGCTTTAGGGCAAGTGGGAGATTGTTGGAATAGTGCCCAGAAAGCCAATAAGATTGGCATGTAAACTATTTCACTTGTGATACAATCTTGATTGAATGATATTATTTTTGTACAGCCATCTTCATCTTATGCTCATATTACTTTACTGGCATATGGTTGAAGCTCTTAGATCACATAAGACTACAGGACTTGGTCAGTTCACTCGATGGTGATCATGAAATAAGTCTTACATGGTTGTGATCTTAAACATCCAAAGTCATAGAATCTTAAGAGACGGGGTATCTAAGATTTAGATAGACTTGAACTAATGATGCACAAATTCAAGCGTTGGATGTTGCTCTATTCCATGAGCAAACCATATGCAATATGGGTACATGTTAGTGGGTGCTTATTAGAGAACAAGGCATTGAAGACCCGCCCTGAGATCCCACTAGATAGCCGTAGTGGCAAGTTGGTAGTGGCTACTTCTCCAGCCTACGTTAGTGCATATAATTAGTCCTTTGACCTGAGGATCCATTGTAACCTTGTGTTTAGGTCCTCATGCTTTAACTCCTCCTTGGCCACTTTGCGGTGGTGATTGGGCATAAGCTACCTAGACATGAAGGTTTATGAGATCTAAGATGGGATCCGACTCTTTGTCTTTATAAATAGCTAGTACATCTCCTATGTGTTCTGTGATGATCAATTCCAAGGATCCTCGGCTAAGGCAGTGTGACTATTTGGAAAATGAGTTTTCCAAAGATGAGGTTACAAAAGGAATCGAACATTAAGAATAGATGCATAGCATTGAGGCTAATAGGGTGCCAACAAATATCTTGCCCTAGGCCTTTTTCATGGAGATAAGAGATGGAAGGAATGTATTTTCATGGTACACGTAAAGCTAGAATAGCTCACTATAAACATTCATTTGGCCAATTGTTGGGCTCCATGGGCTTGGGGTTGGACATCGACCATGGAGATTGGGTACTCTTCAATTCATAGAGATTAATTGATATGAGTCGGTTAATTTAAAAGGAGTTTTAACTAATGTGAATATATGATATTCTAAAATCACAGTTGTTGTGAGTCCATGTCTAATGAGCAGTAGAACCTAATGGGTCACACACAAAAGGCTATTGAAAATCCTGAATAATGAGGAGGAATTTTCTAAGTGTTAGAACAATTCCAAGAGGACCGAAAATGTGAGGAAGAAACCTTGATACAATTTTTACTCATTCGGTTTCATCAATTCAATTGTTAAATTGATCCAACTAAATTAATTATTAATTTAATTTGGTACCACATGATTATCAATTGGTCAAGTCAAACTTAAAGAGTTAAGTTTGGTGACTTAAATGTTAAGTCAATATTTAATTAAATTAAAGTGTTTAATTTAATTAAATGGAAGAATGAGTTTTGGAGGGAAAATTCAAATTAAGCTTGCAATTTGGCATTCTTAATTGGCAAACCCCCTTGAGGAAGGTGTGATGCCACCTTGGCATCACACCATCCTCCCTCTATATATAGATATAGAGAGGGCCGGCCAACAAGAAGGATATATCACATTTTTTGCATCTAATTATTAGATCAAAATTCCATCCACAAGTGATTCTCTCATGAGTTGAGGTTTCACTTTCTTCTTCCTCCCGTCCATTTTCTACCTTCAACCTAGCTCTCTTCCTACTTGATTTTTCCAACTAAATTGAGAAGGAAAGGATTGTCCAAAGGTATGTGGACTTTGACATTAGAGACAAGACGAATTTCGGATTGCTTGCTTTGGTAATCCCTTGTTTTAGTGGAAATTTTGAGGTCTTTGTTCATGGTCTTTCCAAAGAATTTTGGTGGTTAATTTTATATTTGGATGCTCCTCTTTGATTCAACTTTCATTTGGTCTAGATTTGGTTGAATTCCAAGGTGGTTTGCCAGATCATAAGTTGATCATGCCTAGTTGCACTAGTAGTAGTTTCCTTTCGAGAAAAGAAGCTTTTCTTCTACCTTCGGTTGGATTTTGCTCAAGAGGTAACAATCTAACCTTAATCCACTACATATGCATGATTTATATCCTTGTGGTGGTGTAAGATAAGTTAGATTTCAGCTGTTAAATGTTTTAAATTAGATCCTTAGCCTTACACCTCTTACAAGTGGTATCAGAGCCTAATTTCATGCTATATTTTGGATTTTCTTTTGATTGATTCATGTGATGGATTGATCTAGATCTTCAAACACTTGATCCAAGTCACGGATTGGAGTGTTTGGTAGATGATGCTTGTGACTCCTTTTGATGACGAATAGATATTATTATGCTAATATGTGTTTTTAAATGTTAAATTCATATGTTAGTGTAATTTGATTCATGTTTAGCTAATGTTAAATTTTGATTTAGCATTGGATGATGTTATATGTTGATATACCACACTGAATTTGGCCTTAAATTGTTTTGGTCTTTTTGGATCCAATTATATTGGATTTAATTGGAGATTTTTGGAAGAATGTGATTCTCACTTAAACTTGATTTTTGAAGCATTTTTAGTTTTGGACAATTAGATTCCATTGCGTTGACGATCATTGAATTAGTTAGATACTTTCCAAATTTTACCTATAGTAAATATTGATTTTAGAACTTATTTGATTCAATCGATATCTAATGTATTTTTTTAGATGGCTCAAGTGAGAAAACTTATGCATGTTGACCACATATACATGAAATTTCTTTCAAATAGACTGCAAACAAATCTTCATTACCATTGTGCTAAGAGCTCTCCCATATACAAATATTTCTATGAAAATATCAAGACTACTTTTGGTGCTATGAGAAGACAAGGTTAAATTCTCTCTCTTCTTTAAAAGCTTAAGAAGCAATAAAACAATAATATATATAATTGCAAACCTTTTGTATTAAAATGGTAGGACCTTGCAGGGTCCACCATTTGGAGGTCATAAATACTTAAACACATATTACAAACACATATTACAAACCTTGCAAAACTTTTGTTAAATACTTAAATTATATATACACCTTATACATCAACCACAAGGTCAATTGACTGCAGTATGGGCTGCCACTAGCCATATTGGAGGTAATATCATTATTTAAGTAGCCGTTTGCTAAATTTGAATTACTACTTCCCTGATTGAGAGCACTTGTAGCATTCATTGGATTTGGAATGTCCAGATTAATTCCATGCATTCCGGAATAAGGTAAAAAATAAAAAAAGACTTAGTAGTAAACGATGCTTAATATAAATGCTCAGCAACTTTAAGAAATTTTTGTTTTCATTCTAAGCACTATTCATATGATGCAAAGATGAATTTAAGGAATATATTTCATCTATATTTATGACAGTAGTGTTGGATAAACGTGACTGGAAGATGTGTGATTTCAGGTAACTGGTCAAGACTTTTCTCTTTAAGACGAAGTTGTTTCACATCGATTGTCTTGCAAGATACAATAACCTTTTCTTTGCAATAATAACTTAACAAACTAAATGATCCTTAGAACTCTCTTGGCGACGAGAATTTTGAAGAGAAATATGCATAATGATATATTTGCAGAAGGATGAATTTTCAAAAGAATGATTAAATAAATCCCTTATGTAGAGTTTACTTATAAAAGTTGGAATATTGTATTTGAATGAACATGACTAGTAAAAAGTTGGACCAACCAGACACGTCTTTTGGAAAGGGATAAACAAATCTATTAGAAAAGTGTAGAATTTATAGACATGTCCATTAGTATTGATTATATTGATGGTTATAATTGTTGGAAAATGTGTTAACAAACAATCATATCTTTATGTATAGCTACATTTTTACACACAGTCATGTCTTTGTTTTCATGCACTCATGTATTTTATATCCAATTAAGGTGGATGACTTTTCACTTTCATACTTTTTTTTTTCATTTTAACAAACTATATTATTTTTAAGTGGTTTATTCTTGAGTTTAATTTCTCATTAATCCACAATTGATTTTAATTATTTCAAAAACAAAGTTTTTCTATAACGTTTAATGGGACCTACTTAAAATAATTGGTCAAAACCAAAAATTTCAAACTAATTTCCAACAATCCTTATATTGAATGGAAAAATGCATATGACTATGTAGAACATAAGAGAGTTTAAATGGGAAGTTATGAAGGTATGTGTGGCACTAGGATCCAAATATTTTAACATAAAATTGAATATACTAGCCCACATAGCACCCCCAGGATCAATACATATATGGAATTCATATTTAGAAAGGGAAAAAAAAATACCTGGGTGATGACAGAAAATTGAAGAGCAAGAGAAAACTCTTGAAAACCGTCAAACTGTCTCTTCACTGGCGCAGCAGGATCACCACCGATTTTCCCTTGGATGGACTCCTCCGTTTTTGCTGAAATTTTTACAGGAACTCCTCAACCCTTTGAAGATTCTTTAGTCCAAAATTCAGCCCAATCAGAACACCAGAGGTCCTCCCAGAACCAGCAAAAACGGCTGCCAGAAAACTGCTTCAGTCAAGAGCAAGAGCAACCAAATTAGATTGACTCTAATGTAAAAGTCCACACACAAAATCTATGGCCTATTCTCTACAGAATGGCTGGAATATCTGCAGAGAATGAGGGTAGGAAGGCTGGGAGAGAGAATAATGGGATGCTAACAAATTAGATTCCCACTACACAAAATGTGGGGAGAAATCACACTAGTCATGCACATACTTGCTCTCTCTCTCTCTTGGCCGGCCACACTCCTATATCTATATATAGGAGTGGTCCATGAACATCCCCAAGGAGATGATGCCAAGTTTCCTTGCCAAGGTGGCCACTAACTAGTAATTAGTGAATTAGAATATTAATTGAAGCACAAATTTCATCTTATGAAATGTCTTGCAATTAAATTCCAATTCACATTAAATGAACCATTCACTTAATTATTCTCCCAAAAAATAATCCTCCAACTCAATTAAATTAAACACTTTAATTTAACCAATAATAATTTGACTTAACTCTTAAGTCAAAAATGCTTAATTATTTAAGCTAGTCAAAGTCAATTTAACCCTTAAATTAATTTTAACCAATTGATAGTCATGTGACATCAATTAATGAACCCTTAATTAATTGATCTTAATTTAACTCTTAAATTAATTTGACCAATTTAACATTTAAATTGATCAAGTCAAAATGACTATAATTTTGCCTCTTCCAAAACGGTTATGAATTTTCTAACTCTTAGAAAACTCTACTTCCTTCAATTGATCATGTCATTGGATTTTGTGTGTGACCCATTAGGTTCTACCATTCATTGGACATGGGCTCACAACTCCTTGTGACTTATGGAATATCAAATATTCACATTAGTTTAAATTCCTTTAAACTAAGCGACTCGATTCAATAATCTCATTAATTGAAGAGTACCCAATCTCCATGGTCGATGTACAACCTCAAGCCCATGGAGCCCAACTAATTGGCCGAAATGAATGCTCTTGAAGAAGCTATTCTTGCATTATGCGTACCATGCAAATACGGTCCTTCCATCTTCTATCTCCCGAAAGAGGCCTAGGGCAAGATATTAGCCAGCTCCCTAATAGCCTCGATACTATGTTTCTATTCTTAATGTTCAATTCCCTTTGTGATCTCATCTTTGGAAACGCCTTTCCAAATTGTCACATCACTTTGCGCAAGGATTTCTTGGAATCGATCATTATAAAACACATGGAAGATGCACTGGCCCTTCACAAAGACGAGGAGTCGGATTCCATCTTGGATCTCACAAATCTCCATGCCAAGTAGCTCATACCCAATCTCAACCCGGAAGATCCGCTAAGTGATCAAGGAAAAGTCAAAGCATAAGGACCGGACACAAGATTACCATGGATTCTCAGGTCAAAGGACTAATGATATGCACTAGCGTAAGCGGGAGAACTTGCCACTACCGACTTGCCACTTGGGCTATCTAGTGGATTCTCCAGGTGGGTCTTCAGTGCCTTGTTCTCTAACAAGCACCCACTAACATGGCACCCGTATCTCATATAGTTGCTCATGGAACGGAACAATATCCAAGTCTTGGATTATGCATCGTTAGTGCAAGTCTATCCGGATCTTAGATGCCCTTGTTCTCTTAAGATCCTATGATTTGGAAGGTTTAAGATCACGACCGTGTGAGACTTATTCCATGGTCACCAAACCAAGTCCCATAGTCTTGTGTGATCTAAGGGTTTCATCCAAATGCCAGTGAAGTAAATGAAGAGCATATGATGAAGATGGCCATATGATGAATATCATTCAATCAAGATTGTCTTACAATAAGATAGTTTACAAGGCCAATCTAATTGGCTTGCTGGGCACTATTCCAACAAGTTATTAGTTGAATATTATTGAATTTACTTGGCTAATCAGCCAATGCATTATCTTGAGTTATTCTGTTATTGGTGTAAACTAAGCTAATGATATCCACACGTTAGATTACAAGTACTGTTAGTTCTCATAACTACCTTCATTGTGGCCTTAGGTGACATCGAAAATATACGGAGAAGTATGAGGAACCATAAGTCAGTATTCAGATTGTGTAATAACACTCACTACTCTAGGAATCCACCTAAGAGTTTAGTGCTATAATAAGAAGATTTCTCTTCTTAGAGACAATCCAAAGGCTCAAAATATAAATTGTATTCTTCAAATTTTTTTGCTGATACGATTGAAGGAGGTGGTCTTATAAGGCTTGGAACAACCTTTCAAGTATAGGATGACTTCTAGAGTAACCATGTACGGTGTTGCTGACGGGAGATGTCTACCTCAAGCAAAGATACTACTCAAACCAAATTAGAACTGTGAGAGTAAAACAAATTCAACAAAACCTACATAATAAATTTTCCACAAACAATGACCTTTATGTAATTCACATATATAAATAAAACATTTGGAATCATGCTTAGCATCGTTACAACCCCTAACCTTATTTATATCATAAAATTAATAGAATTACGACCTAGGTAATTATATACATTCGAAAAATTAAATACCTTATGTATCGCATGGGTTGGGCTTTATCAGCATTTATTCTTATTTGGGGCTAGAACAGAGAAAAATATTGCACACAAGGTAAGTTCAAATAACTCAGTAAGGCATTATAACAATAGTAGTGGAATAATACTTACTAAATTTGGTATGTATTCGATATCAAGTAATATAACAATTCAGCCATGTAATAGGGTCATATAGGGTTAATGGTTGTTGATTCCATCAACCTTATCTCACCGGCCGCAATCAACCCAATCGCTTTAGGCAAGGCGCAACCTTATCATTAGTAGACATTCTCAGGATCATACCAATCCAATGAACACTTCTCATCATGACAGCTTCAGTCATGCATTTAAGGGGAATAGAGCATGAGGCAAACATCTCACTCAGCAAGCCCAATGCCGCTTAAGTAGTTTGTGCAACACTAATGCTGGATAGGCCTAATGATATGATAGCAAAACACGTTATCATTTAGCACGATATCAAACCAAGCATTTGAGGTGAGATAAAGTACAACATCTCCACGATAAACACAGTGATGTTGATGCACAATATTAAATCAAGTATTCAAGGTGAGATAAAAGTACTACATCCTCATGGACTGTGACTAGCATATTCATGTCAATGCATGTTTTACATGTCAGCACGTAAATTCAAATAATCTGGAATGTTTCCAAACCTAAGCAATAATAAGTCCGACATTTCACACACACACACACACACACATATATATATATATGTTCTTTCCCCAGCAAGAAACCTCGTATTATCGACTATAAACTCACTTGACAGGCCGTAGAAGATTTTCCTTAGTTGTTTAGATTGACCACAACCTTATTTGCTAACCAATCCAAAGATTCATATAAGATAATATGAGTTATCTTTGCAATAATTCTCTAAAATATAAGTACAACTAGCATCCTTATTAAATTGTAAGGCGTAATTTATTTCATTCTGGCATATTCTTTTAATCCCTATTTCGTACTTAACTACTTAAAGCAATTAAATGTGAGAATACTTAATTCAATTAGTTGATAAATAGATTACTGATACGATTGTCTTTAGCTCATAACATCAGAAAGTCTCGTTTAGGGTCCCAATATTCGATAAATATTTATTATTATAAAATTCAAGTTCAATTATATCTAGTCTTAAATAACCATAATTTCTCAAATATATGGTACTATGGGTATCACAATACTCTACTTAAGGGAGCCCAATCATTCTCATTTTTTATAATTTAAGGTTCTAAATATCTTAATATCTTTTACATGTTCAGATCGACTCAATCCTCAAGCTATCCAACCTATTTTATAAATATCTAATTCTAATCATCTTAGATTCATAAGTATGTCCTTATGATATACTCGATTATCTTATTCTAAAACTTTGAGCTAATTTAACTGTAGGTCATTAGATGCAATTCATGAGTAGTTGTCCCCAACAAACTCTATTCATACGGTCTACTTTATTAGATCCAAATCTAATAATTCAATTTTGTTCTACAATCATATAACTTAATCTTTGAATTAGGCACAATCATACCTCACCCATAAAATGTCATGTTATCAAGTCTAAGCACATAAATTTAGATAAATCTTTCTTAACTTACTAAGCTTAGATCTAATGATTAATTTTTGACACCTACAAAATTAATCAAATTGTAATTTACTAGTCTTAATCTAATAGACATTTAATTACAATTGTAAGAATTAATCGAATTAACATTCAATATGAGATTTATCCAAATTAGATTGAATTTGGATCAAATCTCAAACTCATAACAACTCAAATAGAGTCAGAACTAATTTCCCAACCTATTGCACCAATACTGCCAGAGCAGTGCTGTCGGCCACCATGCACTGTTGCGTCCCCGCCGCTTGAGATGGAAGGTGGCTATCCTAAAATATGTGTCTTGACATCAAGAATAAAATGCCCCAACCAATTTCATGAAATTCCCTCATTTGGCAATTTAATTTAACCCAAAACATAGTCCATCGCCTCACTATCGGCTCAATTACTTCATCACCAGTCACCCACCACCCGAATTCATTCCTTTCATTGAACCCTTTATTTCCCCCTAGCTAATTTCTAAGTTCGATGCTGACAAACTTATAATTCATAGTCCAAAGCCACCGC
This sequence comes from Jacaranda mimosifolia, assembly GCA_018894105.1. NCBI lineage: Eukaryota > Viridiplantae > Streptophyta > Magnoliopsida > Lamiales > Bignoniaceae > Jacaranda > Jacaranda mimosifolia. The sequence goes on along the minus strand of CM032117.1, from coordinate 38,431,338 downwards.
AAAACCCTAATATCATTGCATCACCACCATTGCAATTCCTCTGTTACCCATGGCCTAACCGAAAAATTGATGCCACCAGCCACTTACCCATTTTATTCTGATCTTAACCCATCAAAATCCATCGAGTTTTGGTTACCAAAAAAAGTGGAGCTGCTAGCACTGTCACGCGGTCTGCCGCATCTCAAATTTTGGCGAAATCCTTCGGTATTTTAGGTCATTTTTGGTACCGTTCTAGTCATTGAGTTGGGAGAAAACTTTCTATGGGATTGGTTTCAAGTTTTCTAGCCATTTGTTTCAGCTGTTCGCAACTCTTTTAGGTGTAGGGTTCAATTTTATGAATTGGATAATTTGTAGCGTTCAAAGTTTATATATAAGGATATTTTTCGTAATTTCAAATTAGCCCCAAAACTTATCAACCGCCTTCAACTGGGCCCTTAAGCTTCAATTTGGTCCCTCAATTTTCATTTCTCATCTATGTATCCCTTAACATTTAAGATTTCTAGCAATTAAGCCCTAGTTCTATTTTAATTAGTTATTCTATCTTTAGTTCTTTACACATCAATCCCTAATGCTTAGAGTTTCAATCAATTAAGTCCTTGTCTTATTTATATTCAATACATTAACTATTAATAACAACAAATAACTTCTAGTATGATTAAGGTTTTGTTAATACTTAATAATATTCTTAATATCTGATTTATTTTATCGAGTTATGTGCTTTAATCTCAAATATTACTTTACTTGAAAGTCCAAAAAGTTTGGGGTGTTACACCATTACCTAGAAAAGGTAAAAAATAATAAGTTTAGCCATAAAATATTAAGGAGAAATATAAAAGACTCATTAATCAAGAAACCAAGTTAAAAGAACCATTAGAATTGGTCAAAATCTAAGTATCCCTTGATATTCTTGAAAGTAGCTGCAAGAAAGCACCAGTATGGCAATTCTTAACAATTTTAGGATAGCTCTTTGTGAAAAATGCTTTTCGCGAATCGTTTGTTGCATTAGAAACTAGAATCTATAGCTTCCCAATGATATATGGCCGGCCATCTAGTTCATTCCCAATTAGATCAGTTTATTCCTAGAAGTTAACTAAAATCTTCACAACAACTTGAAAATTGTTTCCAAGTGCACCAATTGATATGTCCTTATGCTGGAATAGTGCCTCGTAGCTAACTAGATTGACATGTATCACTACTCCTTTTGTGATACAATTTTGATTGAATGATTATCACACCCTAAAACCAAACCATGTAGTCCAGTCTTGAGGCATGAAACACACTCCTAAATAATAAAACTCAACTAACCCAAAATCATGATTTTAAACAAAAGAATTCCAATCATTGAAAATAAATTAAGCACATCTTGCGACATAAAAACTCAAATGTCAATACTCTGACCTCAACTAAAATCCATAAAGAAACTAACAAGTTGACACCATCAAATACTAAGACTACTACAAAAGCCCAAAGTTATTCTCGAAATGACTACTCCTCTATCAACTAGAAGTTCATGAAACAATATAAAGAAATTAATCACAAGGACTATATCCTCAACATGACAATGATACTGAAATACTACTAATTTCTCATTTGAAATCTTTCAACTCTGATTCTTATAAAAAATGGGTTCACCATCCTCATTAGGGCTAGGGTCTAGGTCTGCTAGAAGGAAATTAAAAAAAAAAGAGTGTGAGTAAATGACTTAGTGCATACCAAGTGTGTGTAATATGAGTTCAAGAATATATCATGATAAAAAAATGCTTAGTGATAAACAGAAAATATTGATAAACAGTCATGCATTATATAGTAGTAAAGTAAGAATATAATAGTAAACATCTTTTCTTTTCTGTTTTTTTTCTTGCCTTTATAGGCCAACAGTTAAACGCGATGATCAAACCAGTGTTTGTTGTAGCCAGTCAACCTTATGACTCCCATCATAATAGTCCCTTATCACTTCAAGCAAGGCATGGCCTCACCAAATAGTGCTTGAGCGTAGATCCTTGGGAAATCCTACGACCTATCTCCATCACAAATGGCTTCTATTGTGCGGTGGGGGGGATTAGGCCATGGGGGCTTGGGTTCAACTGGCAAGCCTGTTGTTGCTTGGTGAAGTCCCTCCCACACGCAGACCAAGTTGGATTCAGTATCTGTAATAATAAATTCAGTCATTAGTGTTGATCATTATATTTAACTGCTAGTCTAAAACATTATTAAATAAAAAAACAAGATTGTAAAAAAACATGTTTTCTTATATCATGAAATAAAATACAATAATTTTATGTGCACAATGAAATATAATTATAGTATCATGTAAATTGAAAATAAGTTGCAAGTTTATCCTTATTGGTTTTGAAACATCATATCATATAATATTTATAGGTTTAGGCCCTCACTACTTATTAGTAGTATCAACTTTGACATTTTAAGTTTCGAAACACCTGCTGATGCAAAAGTAGTATTCAACTAAATCAACATTCCAATTTGATCCATGAAAACTAACCCCAAATCCATCCAAAAGACCCAGACAAAGATTCATAAAAATAAAAAACCAATACTAAAAAAAATTTCTATAACATTTTCATGAAGCAGGAGAGAACTTGGTAAACTAATCATAGAACTATATTTAACGTAATATATATATATATATATATTTCTATCCTACTTAAATATTTTAGGGGGTGGTTTCGGAGTAAATATATAACATTAGCCTAGTACATACATACTTGTTAAACTAATCAAGAGTTTATCTTTCCGTATATATTTTGATAATGCACTCATAACTTTCTTTTTAGATATCCATTTGGCTATATTTTTGTTGCATTAGAAAGCCAAGAAAAAGCACTAAAACTTTTATATTGATGTTGTAGTCTAGATCAGCTCATATAAGAGAGAAAACCGAGTCCAGGAGGTAGGAATGGTGCAAAAATGAAACTGCTTCAGTTTTCAAAAAGTTTTTCACATGACACCTTATTATATTTTGGCCATAACATTTTCTACATACCTTAGATGAAGATGATTCAAAGTTCTACAGAAACCTAAGAGATGGATCTATAATTCATTTTTGGGAGCTTTTTCTAATTGATTTAGGAAATAAGAGAAACCTACATTACAATGCTCTTTGCATGCAGAATAGGCAGACAACTTTCAGAATAGAATGTTTGATATAGCAAATCATCATATTTCACAACTAAAACAAAAAAATCTTGAGTTTTACAATTTTACTAGTTTATAATATACAAATTTAAGTTAATTTTTCAAAAAATTATAAATTAAAATACTTTCACGATATGGATATCAAATCCTTAATATTCAAGATAGTAAAGACTCATTAAATACTTGGGCAGTTACACTTGATGATTTTAAAAAACATACGTATTGAACCTGAAGAGTTTGTAAATTTTGCAGCAATATTCTAAACAATAAAAGTCTCATAATAAAAAATTTCAATTAAAAATTCTTTCGTTTGAATGGGTAGATAAATTTTTTAAAAAGAAATTATTTAGGCTGTAAATCTGGCAGGAAAATTACTGATTTTTATAAAATTCAATAAAAATTATTTACATATGAAATTTTATAGGTATATTCTAAACACATTGAATATTGTACAGAAAAATTTTGAAATGAAATTACAATAATTTGGTCCACAAACCGATATAAAACTTTTAGTCCTGGAATCTGAAAATCGAAACCTAACTGCAGCAAATTCAATTGAACAAATATCATATGCATAAAAAATATGAACATTATAAATTATAATTAAAGAAAATATTTTATATTTTAATTATAATTTAAATATAGAATCATACTTACTAGAAGAGTGAACAAGAGTCGAGAGTGTTGAAATTTCCTAGCAGTCTTCTTTCTTGTCTTATCGTTTGGGATTCTTTTTTCAAAGGATGGGAATGGTTGAGGACTTTCAAAGGAAAATATTTTGCTGAAAAGTTGAAGGTTTGAATGTACATTATAGAGAGGAATAAGTTGTTTGAATGTGATATGGAGAAGGAGACCTAATAAATTAGGTGTTCTACAAGCACTAAAAGTGCTGAAATTTTTTTCTTATCTACTTAGTTGCTAGTTTGTTATTTGTTTATTTTTTTTATTAGTTTTGATTTAAAAAAAGAAATTAATGCTAATAAACAAGATTTAATTATTTCTTAAATAATTGACTAATCTCAAATAATTAAGGTTTATAAAAAGGAAATATACTACAATGATATTCTATATGTAGCCATCTTCATCTTGTGCATTTATGATATTCTTCACATGCATTTGATTGAAGCCCTTAAATCATATAAGACTACTAGACTTGGTCACACATATGATGGTGATCATGAAACAAGTCTCTCTGGTCATGATTTTAAATATTCCAACTCATAGAATGTTATGAAATAGGGCATCTAAGATTCGGATAAACTTACACTAACGATGCATACTCCAAGGAGTTGGATATTACCCCGTTTCATGGGCAATCCATGTAAGACATGGATGTACGTTGATGGGTGCTTGTTAGAGAACAATTTCACTGAAAACTTGCTTAGAGAATCTACGAGGTAGGCGGAGTAGCATGTCAGTAGTGGAAAATTCTCAACCTTACTATAGTGCATATAAATTGCCCTTTGACTTGATAATCTATAGTAGCTTTGTATTTATGTCCTTGTGCTTTGATTTTATCTCGACAACATAGCGAGTTACCGGAGACTTAGGTTGGGCACAAGCTACCCAAGTATGGAGGCTGGTAAGTTACAAGATGGGATCCGTTTTGCTCATTGTGAATAACGAATTGATCTCCTATGTATTCTAGGATGATTGGTTCCAAGAAATCATTGTGTATGGCAGTATGGCAATTTGAAAAAGGAGTTTTCCAAAGATGAGGTCATAAATAGGAATCGAATATCAAGAATAGATACATTGTTACTGAGGCTATTAGGAAATCGACAAATACTTTGTCCTAGGTGTTTTCGGGAGATAGAAAATGGAAGGATGGTATTTGTCTTGTAATCATAAGTGAAATAGGTTCACCCAAAATTTAGGGGTCTTTAAAGCAATCAAGCGCCGATTTGTTCTCTTTGCAGGGTTCCTCAAGAGCAAGTACGATTATCATCCCTCTTCACCACTATGTCCCTCGATACACAAACCGCCTTGTCCTTGTCCCCCCAAGGTCCATCTAAGGGACGCTTCCCTTGACCTTCTTCACGTAGAACAAGAAATTAGCAACATTTAAGCACAAAACGTGTATGAGAGTATCACACAGCTCCTCAAGACACTTAACAAAGATCTTTTCTTGACTAAGTGATTCACTCTCATTATTTTCTAATTTATAAGCTTTTTTCCAATTGTTAAAAATACTTAATTAGGAAAATGTCCGTTGGAATCAAATAAGGAAACAACATATTATGGTAAGCATGCAATAATACCACAAATTTTGAATATATCTATAAGTTATCAATAAGTACAGCAAGAATGATTTCTTTTCTAAGTTACAGAGATGTGAATAAGGCTAGAATCTTCAAGAGATCTTTTAATTATAGAAAGTAAATTCCAGTGCATAGGCAGATTTTAACAGATAATATAGAAAGATATTTATCATTTATTTATGTGCTTTCAGCACATAATTTTAGAATATATTTTTGTCATAATAAAAATAATATAAATCATTAAAGGGTTAACAGTTTGTATCGATTGTAAGATTACTAGTAGAGAGTAGATTGCAATGAATTTGAGGAACATACAATACATTATAGAGTGTTAAATGAGAAAGTAAAGTGACTATGCTAAAGAGTAAGATAGGTAAAGTGGTATTGTTAAGGTAACAATTGAGTTTGAGGTAGGACTGAAGGAATCAAACAGCTACAAGTTGGAGCAAATGTGGCTGAAAGCTCTGCAGTCAATAATCCAGTGAGTATTAGAGCAAAATCGAGGACATTGGGAAAGAGTGTAGCAAGTACCTGAGGTGATATTAGAGGTTGTTGGAGAGGGAGTAGCATCACTAGTAATAGCGGGAGTTGAGGCATGAGTGGTGAGCAAGTTGAGAAACTATTGAAACTAAGAAGAGCTTAGGTTTTAATGAAGTCTTAAGTAGAAGCAGAAGCTTGATTTGAGAGCTGATTGACATGAGTGATAGTAGAAGTGGACTGAGCATGAGATTGCTTTTGCTTTGGCTTAAATCCTAGAGGATATCCATGGATTTTGTAGCATTTCTCAGTTATCTGGCCTGGAATGTTGCAATAAGTATAGAAAGGGCGTTCCTGCTTCTAATTTTTGTGAGTAGGATGACTGTTATGGCTACTGGAGTGTTTGAAAGGCTTCACGACAAAGGCAAGGGTGGAAGTGGAGTTAATGGTAGGCTGGGCAATCTGTCTCTGATGCTCTTCCTGAATTATCATGTGAAAAATCTTGTTGATGGATCAATAGGATTTGACTTCTCACTTGAGAATAATTGTCATTCAGTCCCATGAGAAAGGCTAAGATATATTCCTTGTTGAGATATTCATTGAGTGACTTCATACCACCATAATTGCAAAGGCCACAAGTACATGCCGGATGGAAAAAAGGTAAGTTCTTCCCAAACTGACTTTATCTTGGTAAAATAAGCACTTATTCTCAGGGAAGTTGGTAAATGCGAAGGTCGTTGCTTTGCTGGAATCGATAACTCGAGTCACACCAGATTTCAAAGGAGGGCCATTGCCTTGGTAGAATCGATAACACAAGTCACACCAGATTTCAAAGGCAGTCTCCACATAGATCACGCTAGCTTATATCTCTATTGAGATGGCAATAAGATCCAGGAAATGACCATATTATTATTCCTAGTCCATGAATTCATCAAGGAAACATCAGTCCGTCTAGTTTTGTGATTGAACCATCAATTAAACTGATTTTTTCTTCATAGAGAGGGCGATCGTCGTGGCTTGGCTCCATGATGCATAATTATCACCAGTTAGCTACTGTGAAACAAGTAACATTCCAAGAGCATTTGAGTGATGCAAAAAAAATGGGCTAAGCATTCAATGGCAGATTGGCCAATGAAGGAGTCGTTAGATCGTGCGTCAGCCATAGCAGGATCAAAGTTGAAGCATGAGAGAGATAGAGGGAATACAAGAATAAGAATAAAGGATTAAAAGACAAAGACGACATATGGATCATCATCTGATACCATATCAATGGACAGAAGAAATGAAGCTGGACCGAAAGCTATGAGCATGAAGAAAAATATCTTCTGTATATTGAGACTAAGAGTTCCTGATATATATATATATATATATATATACAAGGATGAAGAAATTAATGCATGCAATTAGGGCTTCCTGACTCTAACTAACTTAGTTATAGAGTTTGTTATACAATTAGTTGGCTGGCTATCTGAATGCAGAACGTACATAATCATGCATATGTTGATAACAACTGTGTGGCCCTGTAGAAACCCTACGTCAGTTGGCCTCCTCGACACGAAGGCGAGCCACTCGACTAGATGACTACACAAACATCTCTCTCGTGGGCAATCTTTCTGAGGAGAGCTCAAGATTTATTAAAAAAAAATTACCTTGGCTGCTATAATAGGGAGAGAGCGGGTAATTTTGAAAGTGATAGGGGAGGAAAGAACACTTTGTCGGGTTTCTCAATTAATCACTTTCTAGTTTATTGTCATTTCCCTCTCAATTTTCATTGGCTTTTAATTTTAAATTTTATTTCATAGTAATAATTTATATTTTAAAATTAAATTTTTTTATTTAATTACAATGATTATATTTTTAAATTTAAAATTTTTAAAAATTTTAAATTTGATTATAAGCTAGTTTATTATATGACTCTGAAATTAATATTTTTATACTTAGTATTTTGTATAGTATAATTTAATTTAATCAAAAGAATAATAGATTTTATGATGGATATTGAATATTGTCATTTAGTTTCAAATATTTAAATATAAATAATGTTAATTAATACAAATATTTTCTTTTACTAAGATTTTGGAGTTTAAAGTTTATAAAGTCTTGGCCTTTGAATTTTAGGATTTAGGGTTCAGGAGTAATATTTAGACAAATTTTATTAGTTTTTGAATTAATAATATTACTAAATAAATTTTATTTCATTTTTCTAATAAATAATTTATTCTATAATTAACTAATATTAATAATAATGACAACTACATATATTGATTATAAAGCCAACTAATAATAACCTTAATTTGGTATAAATTCTTCAATTTTTTCCACAATGTTACTGTAACTATAACTTTTAATTAAATTTGTTACTTTTAATTTTTTTTTCTCTTAATTCTTTAATTATTAATTTATATTGTATTTTTTGGGATTTTAGGTATATTTAGACAAATTTTATTAATTTTTCAAATTAATAATACTATAAAATAAAATTATGAGTTTATAGTTAGATATTTTAGAACATAATGTCCCTCTAGCTTGTTAATATTTTTAGTATTTTATTGCCGTATTTTAAAAATAAAAAGTTAATTGTCCTTGATTTAATTAATTTTTTAATTAATTAATATTAATAATAATGATAGCTATATATATTAATTGTAAAGTCAACTGACAATAATTCTGTATTGATTAGCTTTGTCCTTCATATACTAATTTTTTGGTATTCTCTTAAATTATTGTTGTTTAATTGTTATTGCTATTAATTCTTCATAATCCTTGATTATAATTTTTTTCTTAAATTATTTAATTATTATTTCATTCTTATATATAGATTATGAGATTTTATATTGAAAAAATATGAATAACTTATTATATGATAATCTTTAAACATTATTTATATATTTAAAATACATGAAAAATTAGAACATAATATATATAATAATTTTTAAATATTATTTATCGAATACAAACAACGGATGTAATTAAGTTGCAAATAATTGAATATGTAAATGGATATATCCAGCAAATATGTATTCAAAGCGAATATTAAATTGATCAAATATGCAATTACTATATTTATATATCTGCTAATCCAATATGGATAATATCCTGTTTAAATGAATAAAAATGATATTATGTATCAATTTCTATAGATGGGAACAGTAAACAAATTTTCAAATACCTATTGTTAACCTGACCTAGCTATATCTTTAACATGTCCAAATTTAATAGAGGGTTAGAAACTACTTACTTGATGATATATCATTGGTATCATTACTCAACAATCCTAAGTTAGTCTAGAGTAAAGAGGATCATAAGCAATTCTTGGGTTGGCGACCAGATCTAAGAAGCTCTCTAAGTTGGTTAAAGTTTAATGTCCTTACCCATTCTGTTGAAGTTTGAGTTAATTCTTTAAGCTAATTTCCAAGGTTTTATGTAATAGTTGGAATTATTCTAACTTTAAGAATTTGAAATGTTTTGATCTGCATCACTTTTGTAAGTTTTGTAATAATATGTAATAGATTTTAGTATATGTTCTCATTTTTGTGGCCTAGTGTTCCTAATTTTTTTGATTTTGGAAGTATTATTGTGTTATGTCCCAAATTGGGAGCATGACCATAGTAGAGAGAACAAGTTGGAAGGTTTTACTTTGTTTCGATACTATATTGTTCCCTTTCTTTCTTTAAATTCAGCCTGTTCAATAAGATAAAAGGTGTCCCGCTCCAAATTCGAGACATAACACGGCAGTGTCTCTAAACCCAAAGACTCAGAGACATTAAGTCATTGGATTCCCAAGAATTCCAAATATTTTATTAAACAATCTCAAAAATAGATCGTCACAATGAAAAATACTTGCCTCAACAATCAAACTAGAGTACCTAAGATCTCAAAGAAAATTTCCTAATCAACTAACTAGAAATCTTAAACAACAAATAAACCTATTCTAAAAATACCAATCTCTTGTTACCATCCCCAAAATTGCTCATCTTCCTTGTTTTGAACTAAGTTTTCTTCAAATAGATGGATCAATAACTTATGAGTGACACTTCACCCAATAAATAAATTTCCTTCTCTTTCGACCGAATTTGAAAATGCATAAATATCAAACATAAAAAAAGAAATCATTGAAGACAAGAATATTCACTTTTAGAAATATAACAATTAGTATATAAAAATTCAAGATTTAGATTATCAAAGTGAATAACATAACATGTTTTTCAGAGTAATTCAGAATAGAGATTACACACTTATCAACAATATTCATTAATTAATCAAGCTCACGAACTTTCGGGATTCTAATGGGTTATTTTGATCAAGATCTTAACTACAACACCTTTAAGTGGCTTGAAAGGTCTTAACTATAATGCCGTTAAGAGTAGCTTCAAAGGTCTTAACTACAATGCAGTTATTAGCGGCTTCAGAGCTCTTTTGCTACTGTAACCCCATAGCATAGTTACGAAACTCATTCGTAATGATAGTTTATTGATTATTCAGAGCATATATCCTTTTTATGATTTATTTCAACAAAGAATACTATCTTTTATGCAAGATTCAAAAAAAATTTATTTTATATGCTCAAATCCAAAAAATAATTTTTATGCATGCGGAAAAGTCTTATGAATAATTAAATATTTGCGGATGAAAAATTCTATGACAAATAAACCATTATATTTAATATGCAAAAATCACCTATTTTTTATGGAAAAATCATTCATATAGAAAAAAATATTTTCAATAGAAAAAGAACATAAATTTACTTATTATTTCATGTAGAAATTATTTATGCGAAGAGAATATTTTCAATAGAAGGAAGAAAGAAATTTACTTAAGCCAAAATCTAAAAATCCAAAGTTTCCATCAGATTTGATCTTCCACTTAAGTGTCCACTAATTCTATGATAGAAAAATAGGATGTTAGTACCCCAAAATGAAATTTACTACGGATTTTAAAACAACAAATAGAAAAATTGATATTTTCTCACCTTTGCATATGGTTTCTCTATTTCCTACTATATGGGTATCTATACTGCTAGGTTAGGTATTCTGAATAAACTAGAATTAATATGTTATTGACATAAGAAGATAACTCTAATTCATAACTCTCCAGACTTGATTAGTACTAATCCCAGATAACGATCGCTCAAAGCCACAGAGATAATTCTAAAATCTTAACCTTACCAGGATTATATAGTTACTAAAATCCTTAAAATCTTTAATTTATCAGGATTGGATAATTACTGAAATTCCCAAGCTCATGACTAAATATCCAAAATTCTAACTTTTCATGATTTAATTATTCTGGATTTTAGCTAACTATTACCATAGTTTAATAATTAAATAATAGGGAATGTCTATGATAAATTTTCGCAGGAAAATATAGCGGTACAAAAAAGGATGTCATAAGATTTCATATCACCTATATTTATATGGTTTTAGCTAACCAATATGACTAGATGCTTTATGGGAGTCAAAAACTATCCAAATAGAGTTTTAAAATGATGGGAAGACCTTTAGCTATCCATAAATCTGAAAATTCCATAAAAATTGATTTTCATCATCTTTAACTTAATAATCATGTACTTTTCAATAATAATAATAATAATAATAATAATAATAATAATAATAATAATAATAATAATAATAATAATAATAATAATCATGGACCTAAGCCCGTAATTACTTCATAATAATTTGTGGGCTTATTTTCTACACTATTTATAGGCTTAATTATAACTTGAAATGAATTAAATAGTTTGGGCTATTATAACACCTGACCTATAAACACAAATACCATTTATGAACTTATATATTTTTATACTAGTAATGGGTTAAATAACTTCAAATGAATTAAATAATTTGAGCTAACTAATACATCTCAAGTCATTAATTAGATATGGAGCAAAGACTAATATTTCATTCGTCATAAATTGGTATTCATAGTAGCTAGCTTAATCTTTAACATAAAACTCAATATATAAAGTTCCCATCAAATAATTGGCTTGATTAATTCTACATCTTCAATCATCACCAAGCAATCCGAAAAATATCATTAAAATCTATAATGTATGTTCTTGAAATTGCAAATAAAATCAAGATAAGTACCTAAAAGAGGATCCTTAATAACTCAAAATTTTATTTTTTTAAAATTTATATCCCATATTTACTTTCTATTAAAATCCTTTAAATGTTGATCAAGTTCCAAATAAAGTGTATGCTCAAATTCTACGAAAAGAGCAACCCAATAATATCAATGAAAAATCAAAATAAACTAATATTACTCCATTATTCCCACCACCCAATATTGTATTTATGCTATAATAGTTCATATAAAGACTTGAGATATTACGAAAGGTTTAAAAAAGTTACAAAGAAAAGAAGACCCAATTACGTTGCCTAGGAAAAATAAGGGCATCAACTGCGGCTAATCCATAGCTGATACTAAAAATTCGTAACTTTGACCACAAAATTGTCCCAACCAAATTAGAAGTTGATGCTCTCATAGCTATCTATTGCTACGATCAATTCGTAGCTAATGATTATTCTTTTTCATATATATATATATACATATTAATTTTTCTATAGATATAATGCATAATAAATCTATTACACTTGGAACATACAATACTATGGATTGATAATTAATAACTGTCATTGATTATAGTTAAAATATATATATATTTGCTGTACAAATTCTTAGCTATAATTTGTAACTATAGCTATAAGATTAATTTCATAATAATTTTTTTGTATAAGATATTTAGTTTTTTGGTAGTGTAAATTTCTACAAATCAAATTTTAAATTGCACCAGTGAAATTTTAGTTTTGAATTATTACTTTTCCACCAACTATATTATAACCTCAATTCTTTTGTTTATCATAACTTTTTAAGGTCTTAATTTTCAAAGTTATATTATAATTAAAAATCTATAATATAGATTAAGATGATCCAAAGAACTGGAATATGAATAAATTGAAAGGAGAATTAAGAGTGGATATACAACAAATGTTTACATATCATTGATTCATATTGAGTAACTTAGAAGAAAAACAAAAATGACTTCGTTCAGTATGTGTAATTTTGTCATTCATGGAAACACGTGGATGTTACTCGAAATATTTGTATAAATTTAATCAATTTGATATTTATGACAAAAAAGGCGAGTACCAAATTGAGAAAACCTACTTGTTTACAACGTATTTGAAGTTTAAGAGATATCATAAAAATCTACGTGATTGTTCATGAATGCAAAAATTAGAGATGGCACCCGCAGGGAATGGGGCGGGGAGCTACTCCCCCGTCCCCATCCCCGAACCCCACCCTCTCCCCCATCTTCGTCTCCGATCCCTGCCCTGGGGAAATCCCCCCCCCCCCCCCGTCCCCGTCCCCGTTCTCCAAATCCCCGCGGGAATCCCCAAAATATTTCTTATTTGTGCATAAAATGACTAAAAAACAAAAAATAACTATGCCTCTATTAATATATTTTATTAATTTATATTTTATAATTAATAAATTCTTATAAATTATATGAAATTAATAAAAAAGTATAAAAAAATAATGTATATATATAATAGTATATATGAAATATATAAAATAAAATATAATATATATATGTATAACAATATATGTGTAATATAATATATATATATTTTATTAATTTATATTTTATAATTAATAAATTCTTATAAATTATATGAAATTACTAAAAAAGTATTAAAAAAATAGTGTATATATAATAGTATATATGAAATATATATATAATATAAAATATAATGTATATATATAATAGTATATATGTAATATAATATATATATATATTTAATTAATATGACGGGGCGGGGAGTATGATCCCCGTCCCCGTCCCCGAATTAGCTTCGGGGAGAGTTTCCTCCCCATCCCCATCCCCGCGGGGAAAAATTTCCCGAACTCAGGGATCCCTGCGGGGACCCCGAAATTGGAGAATTTTTTGCCATGCCTAGCAAAAATATATCTATATGTGAACTTTTCTTTTTCTAGAAGTTTTGTATTATATTTTTGTTAATATGTTTACGAATTTTTTTTTTTTTTTGGGTTACACTTCCTTGTTGCCAAAAGTGAGTGAAATTAAGAAGGAGAAGTGGACAAAAAGAATAGGTAAGCAGATAGACCAAGTAAGATTAGTTTATATATTTTTGAAAAAATAAATGACAATTATGAATAATATCGTCATCTCAGCTATCCAAATTTATTTTACAAATGAAATTTCAATAAACACATTACATTTTTTAATTTCAAAATTGTTACTCTTTATTTAAGTATTATTTTTTCTCAATCTCTTTTATTTATCATAATTATTTTTGTATGGCATGGAAGTTTATCGTAAGAAAATTCTAAATCATAAATTCATGTTTTCCTTTGTATTTTATCATTAAATTTCTCTATTATATTATAAATCGCCTTCTTTTGGGTGCAACACACGTGAGTTTCAATAGTCCATAAAAAGAAAGCAAAATTATGCTTTTGAATAGATATTATAATTATTCTTATCATCATCATCATTATTTTGACAAATACAAAGATTAATTTAGAGGTTTCTTGGCTAAACTTGTTCAAAACATCTTATAAATTTTTTGCCAATGATATAAAAATATATCCAACATTAATAGCAATATTAAATTGCAAAGACATGTTTCAATATTACATAGCAAGTTTCCAATTGTAAATTTCATAAATATTCTAAATAACCCATTCAAGCAATAAAATATGAAACTATAGTAGGAAAAAGAATGTCAACAAAATTAAATGAGTCATTGTTGCATATGTATGCAACTGATATTTGGAAATTTTCAGCGGAAAGATTTAAGAAGAATATGCAAAAAGAAAATGAAATCATTTAGATGTTCATACATTTCCCTAATCATTGAAGAACTTCTGGAAATGCAGCTACACCAATCATGCATGCAACTAGTAGTGGCAAATGGGTGGGTTGGGTTCAAAATGAGTTTATATTTATGGGTTAAAAATGGATTGGGTCGGATTTGGGCGGGTCCAATACAAAAAAAAATGTAAACTTTTTGCTAAATACATTGTTATATTATTTTATTAAATTATAATCTTGTTATCTTGATTTGATATATGTTAATTAATTATTATTAAATCCTTGTTAATCACGTAAAATCAAATCAAATTATGTAAACATATAATTTACTTATATTTTATAATATTTATATTTTTTTTCTTTTAATACAAAATAACAATCTTGCTCAATGAATAAAACATAATTATATAAAATATTTTAAATTTTTAGTACAAAATGTTTACATTGTACCTAGGGGTGTAAACGGATTTTAAACGGATCGGATACACCGTTTTCATATTCGTATCCGTTTAACTTTTCGAATATTCGGATACGGATACGGATACGGATTTGACGGATATTTAAAAATGATATCCAAATTCGTATCCGTCGAATATCGATCGGATACGGATATATCCGTATTCGATTATAATTATTCATATGCATTCATATTTTATTAAACTTATTTGTATTTGAATTATTATTTTATATTCATATTCGATGATAATTATTTATATATCAATTTACGAATATTCAAATATGTGAATCTATGAACCTATAACAAATACATATTTTAATTAATAGAATGAACTATATAATTTCATTAAAACGAAAGCAATCAAACAAATAACATAATTTTTAATTAATAATTGGATTTATAATTAATTATTAGTACTTATTAATAATAATACTGGCATTTGAGTATATTAATTATAAAGTCAACCAACAATAATTATGTTGATTAACTTAATTCTTCACTTTTTTCTCTATATTACAATAAATTTTTAAATTTATTCTTTATTCTTCCCAATTCTTCAATTATAATTTATATATATATACATATATGTATTATGAGATTTTTATTGAAAAATATAAATAATATATTATTTAATAAATATATATTCGGACAGGATATTAAACGGATCGGATACGCATTTACCATATCCGTATCCATTTATAATCGGATATCTACTAATTGGATACGGATAATATCCGCTTTAAACGGATGCGGATAAATTTTGTATAAACGAATACGAATGCGAACGGTAAACGAATTTTCGAATATCCATTTACAGTCCTAATTGTACCCAACCAAATATTAACTATACTAGTCGTATTTGTTTCTTTTTTTTACTTTTTATATTTAGTCAATATTTGAAAAAGTGCTATTTATTTTATTTTTAATTTTTTCAATCTAGTTCATTATCGTTTATCATAATGATCAAATTCAAATTCGATTCGACATAAAAGTATTACTATCATTTTAAAACAATTAAAATATGCATATATATTGAAACATATGTCTTTTTAAGAATAAAAAATATAAATCATTTAAATTTAAATTCTGATATCTACCTAAATTATTATTTTTAAATAAAATACTCAAAAAATATTGAAATATAATTAATTTTTTAATTTTTAAAAATATTATAACTAAAAATAAAAAAAATCAGGGCCCTTTCTTCATGTGGAGGGAAAGGAAATGAAATGGATGGCCACAATCTATCCTCTCACATGCTACCACTACACAATAAATTTGTTGTGTTTACATATTAATATTTTGGTAGTTTGTAAAAATTATAAAAAGAAAAAAGAAAATTAATTTTTTATTTATTTTCATATTGCAAAGTTGAAAAACATCTAGGGGCTATAAAATTAACTGGCTAAATTTTTTTATAAAAATTTGGAGTTTATAAACCAAATAATGATATAACCAATTTTTAGATCATAATCTCGAGTAAAACATTACTTCATTAATTCATTTGAATTAAGTTAATAAATCAATATTTTAAAATTAAATGAGGTGGAGAAATGGTAAATGATTAATCGGTGATACATAATTTATCTAATTTTTAATTTATTATTATTATTTTTTAAAGTGTTATAGAAATAAAAATAAAGTGGCGTATGAACTTGATAGAATGAGAAAATGGAAGAATAATTTTGGGGTTGAAATTGAGTTGAATTATTTAGAAATCACATTCAACCCATTTTCATTCAAAACCCATTTCAACCCATTAAAACCCAACCCATATTCAACCCACTAAAACCCAACCCAACCCTACCCAAAATGAATTGGGTTGGAACCATGAGTTGAGACCCAATTTGCCCCCCCTACATGCAACTAATTCTACATATGTGCATATGTATATGTGTGTGTGTATATAAATATATATATAGGTAGGGAAACCGACATTTAAAGCACATGTAAATCAATTTCATCTCACAAATTAAAGAAAGATCACAACATATATAATTATGAATTAAACAGAGAACAATCATCACATAATTTACTTAGAAAATAAGCAATTTTTTAAGTAAAGTATAAACACAGTAACTTTCACAACTACACAATCAAAATTAAAGTCCATAGATCACTCAGAGAGTACAACTTTGAAGACCTAGCCAGCCAGCCAGCTAAGAAATAAAGTCCATTTGTTATTTTGATCCCCCAGTGCCTAAAAAATGAAAACAGCAAGCATGTCATGCACGTCATATTAATTAATATTCATAACATGCTAATCTAAAATTGGATATGCTAATTAAGTAAAAGATTGTGCTAAAAGATATATATATATATATATATATTACCTTTTCCCTTGGTTGCATTAAATATTCGGAGATGCGGATCCAAAGGAAGACCCATTTCTTCATATCTTTTGTCATATAATGTGAATCTGAAAAATCCATTTCATTTCCTAAGTTATTGAGAAAATGAGACAATTTTGTGTTATATATATTTATATATATATAATTAATGAAGTAGATATTGTAGTACTTTTACCTTTCACTAGAAGATACAGAAGTGCGCGAGTTTTGTCCTTGTTTGCCCCGCACAATAGCGTTCCACCTTCTGTGATTTGGAGCATTATCGTCTTGCAAGGTCATTTTCCTCTACAAAGTACATAGCGCACGATCGACCAATAACATTTAGTAATCTAATTATTAATATTGTAGAGTATATATATGAAAATAGCTAGATTGCACCTCTTCTTAATTAATTGGCATGAAGAGCAAATTATTTTAATACACAATGTACTCGATAAATTAAAGCTTTCAAGATCGATCTCACTAAAAAGCTGTATGCAATTGTACACCATGATAAATTAAGCTATGTGATTCCCATAATATGTATTATACATGCATGGTCTGAAGATTGAAAGCATATAACCCTTTCAACAAAGTCAAGATATCAAAGGATACATTGTCAGATCAACAAATTAATTATCTAATACTACCTAAAAGATGCAACACACACACACACATATATATATACACATTTAAACAAGTTAATTTCCAACAAAAATGACCTCCAAAAAGGAGAAGCTCATAAGAAGGCCTTGTGGAGAATGGTGTTGGGCCGGCAATGCATAATAGAGTGTGACAACAATGATTGAATTGATAATTATCTCCATGCATAAGGAAACTAGATTACTTATATAGTACTAATAAAGGTATATGTTAGAAAATAAAGAATTGGTACAAGCAGTTAAACAGAACCCTAAACCCTAAACGCAAACAACCGAAAAATGTCAAATAATAGGATGTCATGTCATCAATATGTAAATTAATTAGCATGTTTTTTCTATTTAGCAATTGATCATTTTGTACAGATATTACGTACAACAGAAATACAGAAAACTTTTTTTCTGCTACACTGGACACAAGACCAAATTCTGTTTCTTTTTACCCATTTAACAACAATTGAACAACAAGATAAATAACATATATCGAACCTTCAGTCCTGAAATGGTAGGGCCTTGGGCGTGGTACGAGCTACCACTAGCCATATTTGTGTTGCCACTTCCTTGATTGAGGAGAAAACTTGAAACATTCATTGGATTTGCAATGCCTTGGTTAATTCCAAACCTACTACATATATATATATATAGATGAAGAGATATTTATGATGTGAGAATTCATATATTATGCAAAAACCAAGCTCGTGAACAATACGTCAATTACTTGTGATGACCTTAATGGAAATGAGGATCCATGTGTTGTCCAATCCGGATGCAATGTGTTCATAACTGTTGAGTCGCCTAGTAAGTTTCCAAATGGCGCCTGCAGTAATACACATTATTTTTGTAACTTGTCTAGTTCATTGATGGAGATATATATATATCTAGTATATTTCTTATGCTGAAAACAAGAAAAACAAAAGCAATATCTAGATGACAGTAGTTGTAGTTAACTAATTATCCCGGCCACACAATGATTTATTGAAAGAAGGTTGGAAGTATATATCTCACAGAAATTTGAGAGGATCCAACACATTGTCCTTCAAATCTAGACGAAGAAGCTGGCAAACCAAATTCGGCTGGTAGGTTTGACATATGAAAATGAGAGCTGTTGATCATGGCCTCATTGTTCCTAGCGTCCTGTGCAAATTGATCATCCACACGAAGCATTTGATTTTCCTGGAAGCTGTTTGAAGAGGGCAGATCGATATATATTTACTGTCTTTATATATAAGTAATCATCAAGTTGAAAGTGCAATGAAAAATTTTCAATTATTTTTAGTGCCAAAAAAGAATTTTATTTTTATTTTTATTTTTTTTGTAGGAATTAATTAATTAAAAGAGATATATACTTACAAATGTTGATCACGTGAATGTGATATTCCTTTCATATATACCGCAAACAAATCTTCATTTGCACCATGAGATTGTGCCACGAGCTCTCCCTAACATATATAGCTCATCATTATATTACACATTGCAAAACTATAATCTAACAATACTCTTCAAGTAAATGTAACGGTATACTAAAAAAATTACAGAAAATGCAGCGCCTGATAGTGATGGTCCTGTATTGTCTGCCTGCTTGTTTTGTGAAGAAGCCGTCAACCCAAGATTTGAAGGCTGAATTAATCTAGTTGTTTGAGCAATACTGGGATAGTTAGCTAGCTAGCCATAAGAAATATTATCAATTATAGAAATAAGGAAAATGTTCCACAGTTTGCTTTTGTGCTTTCCCTTTGTCGAATAGAACATAAAAAGAGATATCTTAGCACAATGATGAGTCCTAAGTCCTAACTATAAATATATGTGTGTGTTTGATTGAGTAATAAAACGAGAAAATTATGTTAACAAATTATAAGAAAGGACAATTATTTGACATTACTACACTATATATATATATATATATATATAGCATCTTTAATTATATATTGAGTTGGTTATTGTTCTAACCCGTAGCCCATTTCATTATCTTTAGAGAATCCTTGAGCCAATGGTTGCACTACTTGACTTAGTTCGTAGTCTGAGTGTGATCCAACAAAGTAGGGTTGCTGGTTTTGCTCTGAAGAAGCTGAGGGTGATTTTCTTGTCAATCCTTGCTCCATCTATTCTGTGGATGTGGATTCCAAAAATAATGTATACAGTAAATCACATGCGGTTATAGACATATATATATATATATATATATTGACATAATGCTGTGGATTACACAAATAATGTGATGTACGTATATAGACATCACAGTTAAATCATCATTCTCTATATTATTAATCCATACAAAATCCATAATCTGATTCCAGAGTAATTAAGTTGGAGGGATTCACTTAATATTTACTTATACAATTAAGGATCGGAAAAAAGAATGCCTAAGAAAACTTTTATGGAATTCAAAATAAAGTAAGTAATATATCTACTTTTCTATTATGAGGATGAGTTTGAGACCAAATATATGTGAATGATTTTAATTTGATTACAACTAATTTGATGATTGCATATATATATACTTTGTCATTTCTTGATGTATCTTAATTAAAATGAATACCATTTCATATCAGATTAATTAATACAGAAATTTCCATATTGTTTTTGATGCAACATTAGTTTATTATGCCAAATTATTTGACTGCCAAATGAATAAAATCATGTTTGGACTGTTTGAACTACAACACATATATGTTTGGTTAGTTCTTATGTATATGTGGCCGACTTTTGAATTAGTCATTTTTTCATCATTGTCAGAAGTTAAAACTTTAACAGATGTAGTTCCATTTTGAAACTACCTGTTTTCCATTTAGCGATAGTATAATATAAAAATAATTGATCTCTATGTGTATTATCTGTATTAGATGGTATTTCTACAAGATCAGCAGTAAATTTTTTCTGCTTTTCTTTTCTGTATAGAAGGAAAAATTTTGTTAGAATTGCAGACAATTTCTTATAACCGTTCTCTTGAAAAGTCAGCGAGGCTGCATTTTGTTCACGCGTGAAACATATTTGTATTAGAACTTTGACTTTGAGATAATTAATTTTAACGGACACATTCAATCATTCATCTTCAATCATGTCCTTATCATAACCCTAAAAAAATATAATTTTTCAATGAACCTTACCGTACAACGACCTAAAAGAATCTCATAAATATACGGAATTTAGTTAGCTTAATCTAAAACTAAAATGTTAAACTATAGATTTCGGCAACACCAATCGATCAATTAAGAAAAAGGTGAACACACAGTTTCAGCATAAGCATAACTTCCCCCAATCAAAAAAATCATACTTTTCCAACATCAAATTCATCAAATGAAGATGGCTAACAAAAGTGAAAATATGTATATGAGGCACTGCATGTCCATAAGATGATTTTTCCAAAAAGAAAAGAAAAGCACATAAAATCATGGAATACCTCAAGTTGAATCTGCCAGTTGCGCCAAATTCTTCAAAACTGCAAAATATTTCTTAAGTTAATTAAAACCCATATGTAGAACTTGTCAGAAAAATAAGTGTGATAAAGAATCAGAATATATTACAACTAGGTTAAATTTATATGTAAACTAAAGTGAATGCATTTTGTAAAAGACTTCTGAATGAAATGCATCTGCACTCAGTGAAACAACATAATATATTTTTCATTTCGAATTGCTTAATTAGGTAATAAGAAATTGAAATGATATGAATTAAAGCTATTTTTCAATTTCTTCCTGTATGTAATCTGAATTGTTGGATAAGTATCTATGCTGGAATGCAATAATATTTAATGCCAGATTTGAAATTTAAAACACAAGATTACAAATGGAAATTGTAAAAAGTTTCCACTACTTACCTTATATTATTTAATTCACTTTACATAAACATCTAAAATTATGTATTACAAGTAAGCAAAGTGACACGCCGGTTAACTTGATTGGTTGTCGATGATAACTAGTCAAACACAGACCCCTTTTAGTGCATGACAAGCATGATTAATTTTGTCTTCACATCGTCGTCTGTCTTGGAATGTGTATCATTCACATGATAAGTATGGTCATTCACTTTGTGAATAGCTTGATTGGCCCACAAATTTTACTTAAAATCATGTTTCCAAATATTTTTTTTTTAGTATGTTCTTGGAACTAGAGAATGCCTGTTTGCTCGATCCCACAACAAAAGTTTGGGCCCATTTTATTCTAGACAAATAATATCACTCAAGTAATAAACAATATGGGCTCCTACAAAAATAAACAAAGAAGACAATTTTATGTAAATTTATGTATTCGTTGGGTAAATTTTAACTAGCGGGAATTCAAATATTTTTTAAAGTTCCACGCTTTCCCATTCACTACACAATAGTAAGACTAAATACATACTTTCATAGTTCCATGAGCTAAATACCTCTTTTGCCTAAGAACATTTAACAAAAATTGAACCATAATCAATTAAAACTTTTATAGTTAACCATTTAAAAATTATACTATAAAAATTAGCCAATACCAAGTAAAGATTGAACCATAATTTATGAGAACATACGAAAAAAGTTTTGAAATAAATTCTCATGGAAAAAATGTCCAAGAAAATATTCGCAATGGAAAAAAGTTTTGATTAATTAGGCACGACTTACGGAAAGAATTATAATACGTATTGGAACAAAAGTTTATGCAACTTGTAATTGAGGAGAATAGCTCTATATACTTTGTACATATACAATTACTCAATATTTGACTCGATTTATTTTGCTCCAGTTGACCAGCTATTTCATTTTCTTTTGTAAATTTCTCTGTCATATTTTGTGTTTTTTCATATTTTTGTTTCCTCCATTAAAAGTTCTATACTTTTCTCAAGTCTTGTTAAAAGTTTGCATTCATATTTTTTTGTATTCTTTATTTTTCATAACATATATGATAAATTAATTTCCTAGAGATATGAAAGTAAAAATAGACAAAAACAGCCAAACTAATTAGATAATAAGTAAAATAAAATATCAAATAGTCTGTTAATGAGCTCCACCAGATTACTAAAAAAAAACATAAAATTTGCAACATACGGAATTTTGCGACAGAATTCCTACTGTCGCAAATAGCGGCGGATTTGCGTCTGAAATTTTTATTGTGAGAAAATCTATCACAAAATTCGTCACAAAATTAAAAATATATTAAAATTTAAGTCTATAAATTCACGACGGAATGTATCTGTTTCTATATTAAAAAATAAAAATTAAAAATATTTTCGTTGCCAAAGGAAGAAAAAAATAAAAAATCAAAATTTTTGCGACGAAAGCTTTTTTCCGTTGCAAATTTGATAATAAATTAATTACTTATCATTTAGAATTAATATCTATATATATATATATATATTATGCCATGAGTACTTTATGATTATTAATATATTTATGTAAATATTATATTTTTTCTTATAAATATAATTAACATATAAAAAATTTATAATAAATTTAATTTCAATATACATTAATGTATTTTAATTAACTAAATGACATATTATCTCATTACGTTTGGTGATTGGGTCATTATATAAAGAAGATTAATTATTATAAGACAATTAAATATATTAATTTATAAGTTCTATATTAGTTAATATTTTATAACTCATATTAGTTATATATACATTTTATAATTAATAATTTTATATTTTAATTAATGTAAGAAATAAAAGTAATAATAATATTATGAAACATTTGGTGATAAAGATGTTATTTATGTGTTGTGGGTGAAAAATTATGAGTAAAACTAATTGAGATAATAATATATAAATTTATAAGTTGTATAATTGATAGTTAGCAAGAATAGCATTATGTCAATGTAATTTTTTATGATTCTTATTAATTATATTAAATTAAAATCAATAATTCAACTTAATGTATACAAATAATTAGCTTTTCTCGATATAAAAGTCAATGGCATTCATACTATTATATACAATATAATAGTACTTAACCATAATTGTATACTTTTGGCGAAATTTTAAATTCTTACAGTTTTGAGTTTTTAAAATAAATTTAAAAACAATCATTGATTGTTGGTTATTAAATTTAACATTATTTACTCATTTCAAAACATTGATATTATTTTTTTGATTCAAATAAATTATTCTTAATTTATTTCTAATTCAAAAAGGTGATTTCAACTATCTACAAAATCACTTTTACCTCCGATTCAAAGTTTATAGTTGGATAATTTTTTCATAGTTTTTCTCTTATGTTTAATTAAGGGTGGCAAAATTAAACCCAACTCGATGACCCGATAATGACCCACCTGAAAAAAATTAGGTTTGGGTTTGATGTTTTTGGGTTGGGGTCAAATTGGGTCGGACCCAAAAATGACCTGAGAATAAAAAATAAGATTGGATTAAGTTCAAGTCAATTCGCCTAACTTGAAAAAAAAAAAAAAAAAAAAAAAGGCGGGTGACCCAGTAATTCAACAAACCTAACCCAACCCGACCCACCTGAAAAAATTTGACTAATTAAAATAAAATCTAAATAATATATATCCAAAAATAAAAATTTTAAAAGTTCAATTATTGAACAATGGTTGTTATTTTTTTGTATTCGGCGTACTCATAAACATAACAAGTTTTAAAGTTATTATGTTTCTTAGACCTTAATGATTATGCCAAATTTTAGAATTTATTGTAGATCAAACTTCTACTCAATTATAATATTAGAATTTATAAATATGAAAAATAAAATAAATAAATCAAGTTGGGTTAGGTTAGGTCAAATTTGTCAGGTTGTTGGGTAACCTGACAAAAAATCAGTTCAACTCGAACATGACACAATCTCTTGTGGGTCAGGTTAGGGTTGAACCTTTTGGGTTTAAGGTTGGGTTGGATTTGAGTTTGGTATTTTTATATTATACCCCTACCTCAGCCTAACTCGAGCCCACCCAACCCACCCAAATCGACACTCCTATTTTAATAACTAATGATATTAAATCACTATATATATATATATATAGTATTTTGAAAGTCATTATATTAAGACTATACTTTTCTCTTTGGCAATGGATAAAGTCCATCATTTACCTTTTATTTGTTATTAAATTTCTAAACATTTTATCTATCATTAATGTTTATCTTTTATTCATATATAAGTAATTATATATACATAAATATGCATATTTATATAGTGGTGATGTTTAAATATCTAAAAGTTAAATGATTAATATTCAAAAATTCATCATAAAATAAAATTGTTCTTAACAGTATAAATCAATATAATCCTAAAAAGTTATCAATTATCAAAACATAAGTTTGAAAATTATATATAATAAATAAGCTTTAAGATGCCAAGCTTAAAATCTTAAATAAAAATTTGAAAAATAAAATAAAATAAATAAAATAAAAAAAGTAAATTAAGTATTAATTACAAATTGTTTTGCATAAACCCTAATCATCTCCCAATAGGTAAGTTTTTCTTTCTCCTTCCTCCTCCTCCTCCCCATTTTTCTTCTTTATTTAACTTAACACCACTGTCGCGCGAAGGCCTATCGGCCGCACGAGACCAACAACAGCTACTGGCCTCGCGAGGCAGCAATTGTTGCTAGCCTCGCAGCTGGGCTTAACCCGCCGGCAGCGGAGGCCTACTAACCGCGCTTAACCCGCTGGCAGTCTCAGCCGCGAAGGCCAGTAGCACCTACGTATTGGCTTGCCCGACTGCTATTGCTGTTGGCCTCGAAGCCGTGGCCAGCAAGTGGTCGTGAATGAGGCCAGATCTTGCCTTTGCGCGGCAATTGAGAGGCCGCTAGCATTTGTTTGGTCGGCGTATGTCGACCAAATTTTTATTTTTTTTTAATTTTTTGAATTGTTTTTATTTTTTATTAATTTAATTTATTTTTTTGCATTTTAAAAAAACTATAGCCATTAGGACATGCATATTATTTAAAATTGAACAAGGTAGTTTTTTTTTTATTATTTTGTGAATTATATATTGGATTACAGTTTAATATTTGTTATATTTATGTTGAATTATATGTTGGACTGTGTTATATTTATATTTTTTGAATTATATGTTTGATCATAATTTGGATTATATGTTCTGCTTATGTGAAGTTATGTGCTGGTTTATCATGAGTTTTATGTAGATTATAGTGATTATGTTTTGTGAATTATATGTTCAATTCAAGTTTGAGTTATCTATTAGATTTATTATATATATATATATATATATTTGTTGCTTATTCTAATTTTTTTTATTGTAATATTACAGATTTGAATATCTTAAGGCATTATAATTTTGCAAAAATAGATTGAATAAGGTAACTTTTTAGTATTATTTTGTAATTTTACATGTTCAATTAGGGTTTTAGTTTATATATTAGACAATATGTATTATATTAGATTGTGATTTGTATTGCATGTTAGATTTTTGTTGTAATGTAAATTGTACGTCATATTTGTCATGTTAGTTTATTTGGTGTTATGGATGGAATACCTTGGTCATATTTGTGATATTAGTTTATTTGGTGTTATGGATGGAATACCTTGGAAGAATCCATACGAATATTTAATATTAAGAGTGTAGTTTTTTTTTTATTATTGGAATTAAATATATGAGATTTGTTATCAAGAAAACAACCTATAATCAGATTTCCATCTAATACAATAGTTGATGTTTATATGTTTGAAAATTTTGTAAGTATATTATTAGCATATCATTTAAAAATACCTTCAATTGTACTTTGGCATCTTATTTAATGCATTTTTGGGGTATTTTAATGTGTTATTTGATGCATTTTTTATTGCATTTTATTAATGCCATAATAAAGGTAAATTGATGACATTTATACCTTTAGCACTATACCGCTACAAGTGACAATTTTAAAAAATATTATCAAATATAAAATTATCACTATAATATTATTTAAATAGTATTTTTTGGAGTCTTTAATATTTAATTTTGTTGTGGCTGCTATCAGTGACCGTGGAAAGGCAGTCATTAATGCATTAAGTATTTTTTTCTACACTATAATTGAATTGCTAATTAATGATCGAACTTGTTTTTTTAAGTCAAGGATATTAGTGAACGTATAAAGTGGTCATTAATTTGGTCACGAATTGATAACCAAACTAGTTTCAATCATTAAATTATGACAAGATTTTCTTTGGTCACTAAATAATGACCAAACTATTTTTTGATCTCTAACTTATAACCAAATTTTCTTTTGGTCATTGATGCGTCACTAATTAGTGACCACATTTTTTGATCAATAATCAACCACAAATATCAAGTTTTAATTTTTACATATTCTTTTAGTAGGAAGGCATAAAATTTATGTAAATCCCACATAAGTAATAAAATATCGTGTTTGTTTATATATATATATATAATTTTATGACAATAATACGTGCATATATCTAAATATGTAGATATATATACACATAATTTCATATGTAAAACTATTAAATATTTTTATATTATATTCATATAACTGAGCATTAATTTATGAGTCTATACACAAAAAGTAATAAAATAAGAATGATTTTATTATTCAAGAAGAAAATGAAAAACTAATATATATACTTGTCAATAATATATTTATTGTATACACACATATTATGAGTAAATAAGTAGATATATAACAATATATATAATATTATATATTAATGTTTGTATTTATTAGCATGTACTTGTATTACTAAATATATGTGTGACAATTAATTATTAGTATACATATTAATATCTATATACTATTTATAATGTGTTAATAATATATTGTGATAAATATGCCTAAAATTTAGAGGTAATAGTTATAAATAATAAATATTGTATTTTATAATATTGAAGAAAATATTAAATGAATAATTGTTATTTTTGTTACATTTTAAGACTCAAAATAATAGATATCCTATTTACAATAACGTTAACTATAATTATCTTTTCATTTGTAAATGTAATATATATTGTCTAAATAAGTATATGAAAATGTATTTGGTCTACTGGCTAGCAAGCCATCAATAAATGACAGGTCTAGTGTTTGAATCCTAGAAGGCACAAAGTTTAAAATAATATTTTTTGACCCACTTAAAATTTAGATGGTTATTAATTTAGTGATTATATATAATTTTTTATTCAATTAGTGATCCTCGTTTGTGGTCACTAATCGTTCACTAATTAATGTCAACTACACAAATTAGTGATGAGAATTTTTATAACCGACTCGAGCGGCCATTGATACCTTTCTTTTGATGGTGAGCTGAGATCAAAGTCACTGATTGTCATATGAGATAAACAATATTTTATCAAAACATTTCTAAGCATGGGGGAAAATAAATGTCAAACATATGAAAGAAAATCCTTTCACTTGTTATATCTTTAGCAACTGAAACGTTAGGTTTTAATAGAATTTGTTAAAGTGTCTAATCAAAAAGGAAAAATAAAATAAAATGGGAGCTTAAAAAGAGTAAGACGATTTTGATTTATTTTTCTAAATTGAACAAATATCCTTATTTTTGACCATTTGAGTTCTCATTTAAAAGCACATAAGAGATTTTTGGTTTCATTTATGGGTCGAGAAGAAAACAAGAGTAGAATGAAATTATCTAAGAGGAAATAATATATATGAATATCGATCATGTGAATTTGAATCAACATGCGAGTAGACGTGATAAAGATTTCATCTGCCTCATTAGAATGTGCTAATAATTCTCGCGAGTCATGCATAAATACATCATTCAGGTACCATTTCCTATCATATAAGGAACAATTCCTTGCACACATACGCATGCATATTGCATGCTTCCAAAGACGCGTGCACAAATGGCAACATCGTATGCCCAAGCAACTTGCAAGTATATATGTTAAAAGGAACAACTCAATTACAAGGTGATCGAAGGAATTAAAGAAATTGCGAGTACTGGAGCTCATGAAAAAGTTGATCCCATATATTTGTTTCTACTCTCGTGCTTTGTAAAGCGGTAGCAACATTAGATTTGATGGTTGCAGTTCACGAGTACCTGTGATTCTACAATATTATTTTGATGGTTAGCGATGAGAACTAAAATAAGGCATACAAATAAAAAAATTTAATATGGCATACAAAAATGGGTGAACCACAATTACGTTTACTTAATTACATGATTCAACAACTAAAATGGAAATGAGACAGCGTGTGATATGACTACTTAACCCGACAAGGTAAAATTTAAAAGTAAATTTTAAAAAAAAAAAATCCAATTAACCAAAAGAAGATAATTAAATAACAAAGGGCAGAGAGCTCAAAATCAATTAAGCCCATAAAGAAGGGCAACAAAATCCTGATGGACTTGAGCTCATAAAAAAAATAAACTATAAATACTAAGCCTCAAAGAGAACTTTTGGACACAAGAAATTATCTGCAAGAATTCGAGAATCTTCCAAAGGTGAGATGCCTTCTAGAGAAAACTAACCAGATTTCTTACTATCTACCGAAAAAAGACTCTACTCCACTTTCGTGCAAAATTATTCTAACGCCATCTAGGAGAACTTTGAATAACAATGAGATCTAGAGCTTACGGCTCCAATAACCAAGCTGTCCCAAGGTTGGAGAACGTGGAAAACCAGCAACATAAACCACAGTCATGTTCAGTGTTGGAACTTGCACTAGATGTGTAGCTGACACTTGACGAGACACCTGCATAGCAGGCATCACCTTCTGGAGATCCTTCTCTTTAGTTGACCAAGGAGGCATTGAAAACCCTGATAAATAATGCCACTATTAAACTGCGGCCAAAGTGGTCACCCAATAAATAGAGAAACACCGACCATAGGAGCCATAGCAATCCTTCCACCAAAGCTATGGGGCTTTATCTTCACTGGAGTGAACCGACTAGAGAACAAATCCTGATCGAGCTGTCACTCCCCCTCTTCCATCTCCACAGTTGGCTTTCTCATCAAAGAAAAGAGATCATCTTTCCCTTGCATGTGCTGACTAAAGTCACTCCTGCATGAATACTGAATAGAGTTTCGACAAGAGATATCTTATAACCATTTGTTCAACTGTTGTACTTAGTGGGAAACTTCTTCCCATTCTTCACTATCAACAAATCAAATTCTACTTAGCTAAGCTTTGGAGTGCTCAACTAACTCATACATCCTAGTACATTAGGGCTAAGGAAGTTCTTCAAAGGAGGTTGCTACCTAAGTAAGTAAATAATATTTGTCTGGGCTTCTTGAGTTGATCACATTGGACTTTGTGATTGAGTCAAGGTGAGTAAGCTTCTGAATCATCCATACCTCATTATGATAGGATTTTTTGGCAACTACTTGGGATGGTCTTTAAGTGGTGTTGTAAGCTAGCACCACAATTGACTATTGCTTTTTTTAGTTTTGGATAGTAGTAGAGATTTCATCACTAATGAATTGATGAAACTACGTTGCAGTTATGGTGATTGTTACAATTAAGTGCTACACTTGGGAATGTTGCGATTGTTTTAGGGTGGCAAAGATGGTGAATGAGGTGGTCATTGGTCATCATGCCTTTCTAGCTAAAACCAAGAATCTATACCTAGCGTTCACTATTTTCCACTGTTTAAAAAATTTGATTGGACCGGTCGGTCGGACAATCAATCGGCAGGTGAACCAGTTCGATTTTCTCAAAAAATTGAAAAATTGAAAACAAAATATCATATTTTGTAAAAACCGTTCAGACCAATTGGTCGGACCGTTGGACCGGTGAACCGTTCATAGTTCAATTGAATCGGACTGGTTTTTCATTTAATCTTTATTAAATTAATTTTTTCAATTTTTTTGGTCTAAGTACAAAGTTTGAAGGTTAATGTACATCTCACAAGCTATTTAAAAGTCCAAAAAAACCTTATTTTAAAGTTTAGAATTAACCTACACACTCTCAACTTTAAACTTTAGACTTGATATATTTAAATTGTTGTGATCATTTATAATATGAATTGTGAAATTTGGATTGTAATGTTAGATAATATCATTTAAGCTCTTTATGTTTTATATTTTGATATTTTATTAATTTTTAAGTAATATATATAATATAAATATATATATTTTTTGTAATTATGATGTCACGGTTCAATTGCAGTTCAATTATTGTCTGACCAACAGTTGAACCAGTGAATCGTGAACTGGTAAGTTTTTCGGTTTAATGAACGGTTCGATTTTTCTAACACTACTATTTTCTACAAATATAGGTTCATCATCACGTAAACAGAGCCAATTGATAGACAGTACTTGGAAATGTCTATCTAAAGTGTTTAGGTCCTTAGATAAGTGAATCAAGTTGAGGTAGTATTGATTCGAGCTAGTGGGGTGGAGGTCAGACCTATAATCAAAGGGGGAATGCATTGAGCTTGCTAAGGATCAGCTGAGGTGACTATCAGGTAAAATTCCCCAATGGTTAAGTCAGGTCGAGCAAAAATATAAGGATAAGTTTGAAAGTTAAGAGTAATTAAAGGCAGCAAAATCATACCTGAGTTATAAATGAAATCTAATATTTTTAGTAAGGAAAACCTATTGACGTGTAAGGTCAAAAAGATGGAATGGTCCCTATAGAGTTGGATTTATCCCTATTGAGGTTGTAGAGGCATTTTAGGTCATTTGATTGTCACACATGACCACCCAGCTCATGGCCAGCTAATAGGCTGAGAAGTCATTAGGCAACTTTAGATATAGATAGAGATTACTAATGTTGCATATGTGGTGCATTAAATTAAAGGTTCAGTGTCATAAACTAAGAGGATGCCTAACGTTGGACTAACTGGGCTGAGGTTGGATCCTAATCAAAGACCCCCAAGCAATATACCTGAAGGTTACTTACCTAGGCATGTCTTTTGCAATTAGCTTGCATAGCTCCAATAACTAGAATCAAAGGTCAATGTTATGAAGCTTAAAAGATCAAATTGAAGGAGGTCCATTCAAATGCAGTTGAATCATTGCATGGCCGAAAGATGGCAATTTGGTCATGGACAATCCTATCGCAGTCCTTTGATCTTTTTTAAATCTCACCTTTATCACATATAGGCAAATAATTTCCTTGTAAAATAAAGTAGCAATCATGTTAGCTGTAAAAAAAGGTACGATAAATGGAAAAATAGCTCTATTTGCTGAACCTATGTATGACAACAAATACAATGTTATGTCTAACTAAAGAAGGAAGTTATATGATTAATTTAATAGAGATATCCTCCCAAACTTGACTTGGGATGGTGAAAGACTGCAAAAGACTTATAAATGCCAAAGTCTGATATTTATGTTGCTGACATATCAAATAATTTTAAAAGCTTCATATGTTGTCTTTTAATGAAGCTAAAAAGATTTTGCAAAAACTCATTTTATAGGTTTTAGATATCCCTCATATTAGAAAATTGGATAATCCTCTGCTTTTGCTAAATTTTTTGCTTTGAGCTCAAGATAATATGGGATAACTAAGCTAAAACTTATTATAGAGATGGTTGGTATCCATAGAGAAATTCAATTGAGACGTAGGGTCAATGGAAAGGTAAGTAATATGTTTAGCATAACAATCAGTATCCAATGCTTTCGTTAGGATATAAAATCCAAGGAAACAAGTGTTAAAAGGGCCAAAAAAGTAGCATGTCGAGGTTGCCAAGATAAGGTACCCTCACCCTTATTTTCACCTCCACCTTGTAAATAATCAGATGGTAGAACCTTCATCAACAAGCACTATTTTTCTGCAATGTTACATGTTGATTCAATAGAAATTTCAAGCTAAAATGGTCAATTTTTATAGAAAAGTTGTCAACCAAAAAAATAATACCACCATTTTTGTAAAGCAAGCACTAAAGCTAATAGTCACGATCATAAATGGATATAATTTTGTTAAAAAAAAAAATCCCCAACTAAAACAGGCTAGTGGATGATCTTGCTGACTTGTTTGGATAAGGTGTCACATTCCACCATAAATTGTTGGGTGAAATTATGTAAGCAAATTACTAGTACTGAAGTTGGGAGCCTTTTAAGTATTAGACAACAATCTCAGCCTTATGATTTCTTAGTGAAGTGGCTCAAAAATGGAGCGAGGTCCTCTTTGGAGAACAACAAAGTGTTAGTTTATCTTTCTAGGAATGCGCATAAAGATATCTATTCTTCTCAAGAGTTCTTCCACTCTGTGAAATTTGGCAAATAATTTCTTGTGTCCAAATTTTCTTTGAACTTGGTATTTATAGATTTTAGTCTTGGTTGGCTTAGTCCCGTTAGGGTTTTTCTGCCCTCTTGATGAGTTTGGCTTGCCCTTAGTGCTTTTTGGCCTACTTACATAGTTAAAGAATCTTATAGTTGACGTTTTATATTTAATCAAACTACCAAAATGTCCTTATAACCATTTTTAGCCACATCATTAAGCCCCCAACTTTTTGTTGGAAATTAATAATTTAACATCGAAAATATAACTTAAGAGTAACTTATTAAATTTATCTTATGTTATTTTTTGAGTAATTATTCTTGGCTTAAGAGTTTGCGGATTCTCAACTTCCATCCACATTGAGCTTGAGTAGTCTTGCAGTCTTTGAGCCTTCTAAAAGGTGCTCCATAGAGGTGGTCATTGTTGGACCCTAGGGAGTATTAAAAAAGAGAGGAATTTTACTTTGGCTAACGAGAAGAATAAAAGGAGGCAACTTCAATAGGAATGCCAAGATGAGTCTTCAAAGTAGAGTCTTCTTCTTACTTTGGACTCTTTGACTTATTTCTTTCTTCTTGATCAATGCATTTGCAAATTCTATCAGAGATCCTTTAGAGTTGGTGAGTATTCCAAGATTCTTGGTTGAGCTAGAAAATATTTAAATCTAACTCTCAATTGAGTTTAGGAAAGGGGTCTTTAATATGTCAATTGAATAGAGGTGGAGAAAGAACCAATGAATTAGTACTATAGCTGACCAACAACGCACGCAGAGGCAAAGCTGGGCACCCAATAGCCCGCATGGCACCTGGGGCTATCGTCTGTCGGGCACCACAGCAACCCATTTTTTAGTGCCTGCAGTACTTACGGATTGGTTTTTACTTGTAGAGGTCATCCTTCGTGGGCTGTTGCACCTATTTCTATTGTCCTCTTAGGGTGCAGTCAATCCGAGTCTTAGAAAGTTTTGAAGAATTTTTGGATGAGAGCAAGACTACAAAGTTGTCTTCATTGTCTAGTTTTGATTCTAAAGAAAAGGGTTTTTCTAATGAAGAGTCCAAGGCGTTCTTTTTAGGGATGATAATTTTTCAAAGGCGTACGGACTAGGTGCTTACTTGAGGCAGAGGAGTTAGATATTTTGAGACGTAGGATTTATGTATGTAATGAATTCAAGTTTTTTCTTCCTTTTTCTCAATATAACATGATGTTGCCATCCAAAGGGTACTTCACAAAATTATTTCACTTGTTGGTTCTCCTTTTCTCTTGACCCTTTTTATTAGATACAATGTGCAGCTATAGTGTGTGTCTAAGCAAATGTGTGCTTAACTTCTTTGCATATTTCATGGGGTTTAGACTATGTTTGAGTGAGCTAGGTCTGCTAGTATCTTTAATAGCCACCACACATTTTTTAGGGTGCGTAACATGCTGAATGAACCTTTTTTTCATTCATTTATTAAGCTACATAATAAGTTTTTGTGCTGGCTACCTTTACTCAGAGGTCTTTGGAAGGATAGATTTTTCTTTGTTGGGGATGAAGGTTGGAGTAGTACTCTTTCTTTGATTCATCTTTGTAAAATACATCGTGACCTTCACGTAAGCTTTGCCGAAGTAAGGTTGTTTGATCTTACTTTCAACATTATTTATATATTCCTGACCGGTACTTAACACATTTTATCTTTTGATTTATGGCTATAGCTTTTGCTCATTTGTGTATTTTTATACATTTTTTCACATTGCTCTTGTATAAACTTAGTTCTTCCTCTTTTTGTTGATAAGAAAAAAGATTGACTTTCCTAAGATTCACACTTGGAGGGCAGCAAGAGGAATAGCTGAGAGATGTATTGTGAAACAACATCATAAAGAGATGCAACTAAGTGAGCATTGCCCTAGCCCCTCCGATTAGCGATCGAGTAAGGCGCACACCCCACTAGCTTTAACGATGAGTGGTTTGCTATATGTGATGAGGTTGAGGGTACTCGTAGGTATAATACTTGTTTGTAGTCTACTTATCATTTTCATGCTAGCAAAGGAAAATGCTCTTTCGCTATGGTTTGCAGCATTATTGTGGGGTGTGATTGCACATGGATGTTGACGAGACCACATTTAGCGTAGATCATGTGCGGGGGCATGGCGTGTGAATATGATCAAAGTTGGTGTTATTCTCTTCTTTCCAACTAGTTGATATAGCTACTGGCAATTTTGCCAAGTATGAATTCACTTTTTTATTTTAGTTCTTTCTCTTTTTGTTGGTTTCGCCAAAAATGTTTTACTTTGAAGCAATTTCGCATTTTTTCATTGCAATGATGGAACTTAGTTGAGCAAATATCCCACCGAGCAAAGGGAGCTCTATCCATAGAGAAACATCTTAAGGAAGAAGTTGTCAAAGCAGTTGAGTTGGCTCAATTAATCAAAAAGCACGAGCACTTGAAGGTAAAATATGTGAAAGAGGTGAAGAATGGTGAGAAATTGATCAAGAGATCTAATGCTGAAGAGCTCTTCGTCATTGCCATCTGGAAGGAAAGAGTGAAGGGGTTCAAATGTTGTGATGAATTTTTTGAAACAGTAGAAGCGGAGACTATGGTGATTTACAAGTAGATCATTTAGAGTTGTCATCGTATTGATGGCAAAACTAGGCAACATTCTGAAAAATATTTATTGATGTTGGATCCTACCATCCCAATAAACGTAGCTGTTAAAGAACCTGAGAAATATCCTGATAATGGAGTGTAGAAGTTGCAGTAGAGGAGCAAGTGGATACGACTCCTCAGGAACAAAGACGTAACATCTAAGATAGCATTTGTGAGTAGAATTTATTTCTAGAAATTTGTTTAGAAATTTTCCTTTCATATTGATATTCTCCTTAATAGGCCAAGTATTAGCCAGACGTTTTATTGTTTTTCTTGTTTGATTGCAATAAGAATTTTTTTATGCTTATTTTATGTTCAAGCAAGTGCATAGTTAATTGTATAGCTTATTGACAATGCGTACTCGTACTTTGTGAATTTGAGCATAAAAGATATGAAATCATTACTATAAGTATTAGAAAAAACTATCTCACAAGCGTTTATGCAAGATGTCAAATTCAAGCATACACATAAAATGACAATATATGATATTAACATTGGGGCATGGATGCTACGCTAAGGCATCCACTGGGCATTTGGCAGGGACACCTGCTAGGAACCCAATGATGGTATGCCCCCATTACAGAAAGTCTTGGGTGCATAGTTGGGGCACTTCCTTGCAGCTATTCCATGGCATCTAATACCTCTCTTCATTAGCAATCCCAGGTGCCCGCTAGGCACCTGGTGTTGGGGCACCCCTCTTGCGGTCGA
The DNA here is from genome assembly GCA_018894105.1 of Jacaranda mimosifolia. Taxonomy (NCBI): domain Eukaryota; kingdom Viridiplantae; phylum Streptophyta; class Magnoliopsida; order Lamiales; family Bignoniaceae; genus Jacaranda; species Jacaranda mimosifolia. The sequence continues at coordinate 38,394,768 of CM032117.1, read as the reverse complement.
CCATGAGCGCTTGGCTGAGATGCCCCTACATAGATGGCACGGGCACCCAGTACTAGGTCGCCTGGCATATGCACCCATATGGCACCCCATTACCGAAGTTCCTGGATCCCCAACTCTAGATCAATTTTTTTTTAGGGGAGGGGGGCGGAGGCTGAATCAAAGTGGTGCAATACCTTTAATAAATATCTTGAGACTTAGAGATCTTTTAAGTAATGAAGCATGATGAACACTTTAGCATGTTTATGAAGCATGAACGATTGCAAACATTAAGTAGGGTAAGATTACTTTGGGGTGCCATAGAGCTCTCTTCTATCTTTGTTAGTTCAACTGATGTGAAAAAGAATTACTACTGGAGGGAATTGTTATTTTTGCGCTCAAGTAGAGCATAGAATTGGTATTAAGATGAGAATGACTGCATTCACAATTTTCTAAGAAGCTTTATAGTAAGTGCATGTCGAATTGTTGTGTCACTATACTTAAGAGATTTTTCTTGGAATATGTTCTAAGCATTGAAGCACCACCACTTTTGAGGTGGACATTCCATGCCAGATGACGTACATGCCTTCTGAAGTATTCTTTAATGAGTTTATTCATGATGGTTGCCACGTACTCTTAAAGGGAGCTTATAGTAGACTTTTTTGGATGCATCATACTCCCAAATGAAGCCTATAAAGAAATTTTTGAAAATGTCAGACATTGCCAAATGGAGCCGATAGAAGACTTTTTTAGGATGTCTTGTACTCCCAAAGGAGGCAAATAGAGGAACTTTTTAGGATGCCCTACACTCTCAAATGGAGCCGATGGAGGATCTTTTCAAAGGTGACTACCACGTATTTACCTTGGGGCAATAGTGGGATTACATCGGCAACTGTGTACCCCATGCAAGCTTTATAATGTGTTTACCTCCAATGACTGTCATGTACACTGCGTCCAAATATTCCTTAATTTTTGCAAAATTCGAAGTCATAGAAAAGACGTAATATGTAGAATATGAAAAAATTTATATTAATTAGAAGAATATCAATAAAGAACTAATGTCGTCTCCAAGTAGGCAGGCTTTATTCAGAAAAGGCTAACAAAGGAAATTGACATAAAGAAGAAATTAAACCAAGCTACTTATCAATATGAGGCATCATGAGCAACGCACTTCAAATGCTATGGTAAGGCACAGTGTTTCTCTATGGTCTACGTTTACTAGTACTCTTTTGTCTTCGTCTTGCTTCTTTAGGAGATCTTTTGTATGCCTAGCCTAAGAGGTAAGCAACTTCACGCTCTTCAGAGTGTTAGCGTAGCATTTTCTTGTTGCCCTCAGGTCATCTACTACTTCGCTAACTCTATTTGGTGTAGGAAACTTCATTTTTAAGTGGTATGCAGAGATTACCATTTGGAATAGATTCAGAGTATGCCTCCCCAAGATCACATTATACACCAAGGGAGTCTTTACCACCAAGAACCTCATCATCTTCATCGCCCTTATTTTATGTATGCCTAAGGAAAGAGGCAACGTTATTTCTTTGAGTGCTTCCATGGTGTCTCCCATGAACAACACCAGAAGGGTGTTGATCTTTTGCAATTGAGCATTATCTATCCCAAGTTAGAAGAATGCGCCGTGAAATAGAATGTCAGCAAAGTTACCACTGTTTATCAGTATTTTCTTGACCCAAAAGTTGGCAAGTGATGCAAAGGTTACTAAGGCATCATTATGTCCCCCTTTTCCAAGCTCTGTGTCTTCCTCTTTGAAAGTGATGTGAGGTGTTGTGTTGGTGGGCATACTTCAAATATACCAAGGATAGCATCAACAGCTTAGCCTTGTGCTAGCTACTCGTGCTAGAATTTTCCTTGTGTTGGAGGAGTCTCTCCCATATGGCCCTCTAGATATTATTAAGATAACTCCTGCTGCATAGAGATTATTCAGGTCAGTTCAATGTTGATGCTTCTCAAAAACTAAGTGGTCACTTGACCTTTTCTTGTAGTTTTCCTTTTCTTCTTGGGTGAGTTTTTCTTTGGACTGGACCCTTTCTGAGCTATGTACTCCTTAAGGTGTCTTCTCTTAATCAACTTCTCAATTTCATCCTTTAGATAGTAGCACTCGTTCGTAGTATGCCTCTTTATACGATGGTAGCAGCACCATTTATCTGATTTGGGCTTCTAAAGATTGGACGGGGTCTTCTATGGTGATCGTTGTGTAAGACTATGTTGCATTGCAATAGTTAGGATTTTCATTAGGGATGCGATGAAAGGCGTGTGCCTAGCATTAGTAAATGAAGGGCTATGCCTTTCGTCTCCTTGCCTCTTAGTGTGGTTACTCCCTTCGTCTCGCATCTTTCACTTAGAGGCCTCCTAAGGGATCCCCATTTTCTCTATGTGAATGTATTTCTCAGCACACATGAAGAGCTTTTCTAACCTAGCAAGTGGCTTTCCGATAATTGACTCCTGGAACTTGAAATGCTTCATATTTTGTAGGATGATACTGTGAAGAAGCTGCTTACCAACATACAGGATCTCGTGGACAGCTTGCAAAAATAATTGAGATAAGTCCTTATAAACTCTACATCTTGCTACTTTGTAGCAAATAGGTAGATTGTTGTCTTAGGGTACTTGCAATTGATAATTAATTTTAGAGGAACAGATGTGCTAGCATTTCCCATCTAGTAATGGAGACTGCTGGCATCTAGTTGAACTATATCAAGGCCCTATTTGTGAGGGTGGTGCAAAATACCTTGCAATATTTAGCCTCACTCAGGTCTTACAGTTTCCTAAGAAGTTCTCCAGGTTTTCTTGTGGATCTGCACTATCATCAAACTTCGACAGCTGGGTTATCTCCATCCCATAGGGGAATACTTCTGCTAGGATTGTTGGAGAGAAAAGACTACATCTTAGTAGTGCTAAAGTCAGTAGATCGTATTGGCTCTCTATTCGTTTGGATGGCTACAGCACTAAGGAATGAGTTTGGACTCCTATATGCTTTCTACATGTTGCATGGGGTCTACTCGTAATAAAGAGTGAGTATCTTCTTAATTATGTAAGGAATTGGGAATGACACCCCTTTAGTCAGCTCTTTACTCAGACCTTTCTAAAGAGGGCTAAGCCTTCCTACTCATATGGGATGATTGTTGTATCTTTTGAAGGTGATGTTTCTCAACATATTGTGCAATTGCCTTCACTGCAACTTGAGCAATGATGTTCTCCAGCAAGGTTCTCCATGCTTCTTGCTTGATAGACAAGATTGGTTCTTTAGGAGGAGAAACTTGATGTGCCGTACCTCCTCAGGTATTGACTTGCATTAAGAGTTGGGGCTGATGTCGAACCATGTGGTGCTTCTTGCTGGTGATTCTCTACATTCTCTGATGCAAGGGCCACTTGATTACTCAATTCACGAGCTTTTAACCTCATCTGCATCTTCAACGTCTCTTTTACTTTCTTTGAGTTTTCCCACTAACGGTACTAAAATAATGCTACTAAAAAATGAAGCAAGGTCCTTTTCAAAAAATAGTAAAATGTCAATTCATTTCTCAAGAAAATGCACAGAGAGATCTGCTCTTCTTGAGAATTCTTCTGCTCTAAGAAATTAGGCAAATGTTGCTTATGTCCTATTTCTCTCTAGGGTTTGGTATTTATAGATCTTAGTCTTGATGGGATTAGGCCAATGAGGATTTTTCTACCCTCTTGATGGACTTGGCTTGTCTTAGGGCTCCTTGGTCCATTTCCTTGTTAATTAATCCTATGGTTTTTTTTGTTATTTTTAGTCAAATTACCAAAATGTCCTTATATCTACTTTTAGTCATATCTCTTAGGAAAGCATCTTGCTTTGCCAAGTCATCTAGGTAACGAGAAATGATGCCATAATTCTAAATAAACCATTGGCAATAACATATTAGGTCTCGAAAGCTTTGAAGTTTTTTCAAATTCTTTATTAGGGGCTATTCCAACACTACTGAAACTTTTTCAAGATCGACCACATCATTTGAGACTACATGGCTAAGGAACTTAATATACATCTTGTTGAAGAAACATTTTTTGAGGTTGGCAAAAGAGAAATTTCTAGCTTGTAGTTGAGAGTAATGTGTTTTTTTGTTGCAAGATGTCACAATTGTAAGTTAAAATGTTATTGCAAGAAGTAGTTCATGCAGGCTAGATATTCCAGATGGGGCATTAGATAGGCCAAAAGGCATAAGAAGAAATTTGTAATAACTGGAGTGAGTACAAAAAGTTGTTTTATCGACATCTTTAGGTTTGACACATTACAACAAAATTAAGCATTAAAGACACTAAAAAATGCTAATTAAATAATATTATAGGGGCAATTTTATATTTAATGATATTTTTAAAAGATATCAATTGTAGCAGTGTAGCTAAAGGTATAAATGTTATTAAATTATCTTTACTTTGGTATTAATTAAATGCAACAAATATTGCATCAAATGACACGTTAAAATGTTATGAAAAATGCATTAAACGATATGTCAAAATACCGTTAAAAATTACTTTAAATGATTTACTAATATGCCACTAAAAATTGTATGTAGTGGTAGGTTAAAATGCTACAAAAGTTCATTTAAATGACAACATAACACGTCATAAAAAATACTATAAATGGTATATCAAAATGTCACAAAGATACTTTTAAATGACATGTTGAGGAGAAGACATTGTCAAAAATTTAAATTTTTGATACTTCTTGAGAAATATGGTTAATTTAGTTGATACATTAAAATTGAATTAAGCAGTTAATTTAATTAATGCATTATCATAAGATATAAATTTATAAATTCTATGAGTGATACTTTTTTAGGAAAAAATAGTGATGCTAGTTAAATGCTTTGAACATATAGTTATATTAGTAATTTCAATAAAATTATGTTTTTATAGCATTTATTAATCAATTATCACTAAATATTATATTACAGGGGTATTTTTATTACTACCATTACATTATTTTTAATGTCTCATTATACTATAAAACGCATTAAATTAGACGTGCCACTAAATAATTTGCAGTATCTTTTACAAATGACACCATAAATAAATATGAGTAGCATTTTTTAAGAAAAATTATTGGCGCTACTTAAATGCCTTGCAAATATATTTATATTGGCATTTTTAATCAAATGTCGATATATCTTTTGTCACTTATTAATCAAATGTCATTAAATATTGTAATATAGTGACAATTTTCAACAATTATCACCATATTACCCTTGTGTGTCATTACACTACCAAATGTCACTAAGTTAGTGACATTAAATATTTTGTGGGTTTTTTTTTTCTAAGTGACACCACAAATAAATATAAGTTACAATTTTTTAACAAAAATTAGTGGTGCTAGTTAAATGCCTTCAAATTATATTTTTATTGACATTTTTAATCAAATGCCACTATTTTATATATCATCTAATAATGAAATGTATATTTTATTATAGTGACATTTTTTCTGACTATCACTATATTGATTTTGTGTGTCATTAAGCTAGAAATGCCACTAAATTAGTGCCACTAAATATTTTATGACATTTTTCATCAAACAATATTATAACTATATATTAGTGGCATTTTTCTGAAAAAATAAGAAATAGTGACACTAGTTAAATGCCTTTGAAATATATTTATCTTTGCATTTTCAATCAAATGTCACTACTTTATTTATCATTTAATAATCAAATGCCACCAAATATTAAATTATAGTGGATTCTTTTACAACTATTACCATAATACTTTTTTGTGTCATTTATATTATAAAATGTCACTAAATGCCAATTTGCTTATCAGCTTATCAATATTGGGGATGGGGTATTTACCTGGTATGATAATTTCGTTAAAACTTTTGTGATCAACATAAAACCTCCAAGAATTATTTTTTTAGTTACCAAGAGAACTAGGCCAGCAAAATGCCTTCGGATGGATAGATAAACTTGATTTAAGGTAACCACCTCACTTTACATCTCTATTTTTTAGGCATATAAATAATGATAAGGTCAAAGATTGGATGGCTTAACAATTTGCTGGAGATGGATAGCATACGAATGGGATCGGAATGGTGGCAAAGACGCATGTTCCAATAAAAAAAATGCAAATTCATATATCTAGAAGATCTAGTTTGTACACACATGGGATATATATATATATATATATTTGATTGATTAGCTGAGTGCGTGGTCTAAGAATTTCCTATTGTCTAATTCTGCATGAATTGAAGGCTGTCTTTGGGATATCCTCATCCCTGATTTTTAGTTGGTAGTACCCCTATCTCAGATCTAGCTTCAAAAAGATTCTTGACCTTTGTAGCAGATCGAACAACTCTTCTACATGTGGTAAGGGGTACTTATTCTTGATTGTGGCCTTGTTCAATTCTTTGTAATCGATGCACATCCTTAGAGATCCATCCTTCTTTTTGACAAATAATACTAGGGCTCCCCAAGGGGATGTGCTCGGTCTAATGAACCTTTTTTCCAGTAGCTCCTGAAGTTGGTTCTTCAGTTCTTTAAGCTCCGCAGGTGCCATTCGGTAAGGGGTCTTAGAAAAAAGTGTTGTCCCAGAGAGAGTGTGAATTACAAATTCTATCTTTCTATCTGGGGGTAACGAGTTTAATTCTTCCGGAACTACTTTTGGGTACTTAGCTACCACTTCCACCTCCTCAATCTTAACTGTATCTCAAGGCTTGTTGATAAGATACGCCAAAAATCCTTGTCTACCTTTTCTCAAAATCTTCTGGGCCTCCAGCCCAGATATAATAGGTACTGGTGAAGTATCATTTGTGGGATGGCATGTAGGTACTGATGTCTTATTCCCGAGAGTGAGGCACTTGGTGTAACAATTTACCTATGCCTGATGTTTATATAGTCAATCCATTCTAAGGATCAGATCATATCTTGTATAGGCATTTGTATAAGATCGGCTAAATATACCCTATCCCTAATCACAATTGGGCAATCTCGATAGATTACATTTGTCATTAACCCTATTCCTAAGGGTGTTTGAACTTCTATATGATAAGCTATAATTTCAGGTTACATATTTAATTTTTCAGACATATTTGTAGATATGAAATAATGCGAAGCTCCGGGATCATACAAGGCATTTCTAATAATTCCAAAAATAGAAATCATACCTTCAACCACATCAGAGGGATTAGGTACTTCTTCCCCAGTTAGAGCATACGCCCTTGGACCTTTGGCTTTCCACTAGATCATGAAACTTGTTTCCCTTTTTCTGTAGGGGCTGGCCTCCTTCGGTTTGGGCAATCCTTGATCAGGTACTAATCATTGCCACAGAATCTACATCTGGCGTGTTTTATCCAACATTTTGATTCATTGTGACCCAATCTTCCACAAAATCCACACGTCTTTGATGCTAGATTCGGGGCTCCACTAGTCTGATAAACTCGCTGATTAGCGCCTCCAATCTATAACTTTGGTTGCTTCTTCCCAAAGTTGTTCTACTTACCTGGTGGCAATCTTCCTTTCACCATTTCTCTTCAATATTTTTAATTTCCCACAAATCCGATTCTACTCTAGTGCTTTACTCACCACACGATTGTAGTTTGGAAGATCACATGAGAGAAGGCCCTGTCTAAGTTTGGGTCGTAACCCTTCCACAAACTTGCAAACCTGTCGCCTCTCATCAACCAGTACATGGGGTGCATACCGGATCAGTCGGCTAAATGTAGCTTCATATTGACTGACTGTAGACGTCCCTTGGATTAATTCCATGAATTATTTTTCCCTGGCATACTTGGTCACCTCCGGTGCATATTTTTCCATAAACTCCCGGGTGAAGTTTTCCCAAGTCTGCTGAGTTCCCTCTGCAGTCCACCTACGATCTATCAATTGCCACCAATCATATGCAGGACCATCTAATAGAAATATGGCGTATCGGACCTTCTGCTCATCTAGATATTGCGAAGTTCCAAATATCTTTTCTAAGCTCTTAACCCACATCTCGACTTTTCTGTCATCGAGTTCCCCTAGGAATTTAGGGGGTTTCAATCGGAGGAACCGATCTAAAGCTCGGTCCTTTGCAGGCTCTTCAATATTTCCTGCTCGGTTACCCTGTCTCTGTTGCTGACAAAACTGCATAAATTGTTGCCACATCTGGAACATAGGCTCGGTTAGCTGGCCTGCAGCGGGTTGATTAACCTGTGGGATCTGTGAGACCTCTTTCTCTGGCTGGGTTGGTTGTTCAACTGGTGCTCTCTACCTAGGAATACGCTATGTGGTTGCCCATGGACCGGGCGGTCTCCCTCTTCCCCACCGACCTGCTCGGGGCTATTCAAGTACATGAGAACCTTCATGGGATGCCATTATCTTTGCCAAATCGACCTTAACTCCTTCTCACTTACTGCTGCTAGGATTACACAATGACATTTAAAATTAGTATCAAAATTTTAATCTTATAAATATAGTTATAAAGAATTTGACAAATTAGACCAAGTTCAGACAATGATAATCGATTCGTTAAAGGTTAGCTAGCAACTTCCATTACCACCCTAACCTTATCCACAATTCTTATTTAACCCGTCTGACCTAAATAACCAAGGTTCTTTCCCCCACTTCTAAGTTCAAGGTTCATTTTCGAAAGTGAAGTCTACAACTAGTCAGCTACCTAGATATAGGCCTCTATTTCCTACAAGCTCGTCACGTATCCTCCTAATACCCATTTACCTAGGTCATCATCAAACCTAGGCTCTGCTACCACCTCTGTAGCACCCCTTATCAGGACGGCACCTAAGCTGAGGTACTACCAATTCAATCTCAATATTTCGCTCTTAGCAACCAGTAGGCCCATAAAGTTTCTCTTCAAATCCTTCAAGAAAGGCATATTATTTTAACTTAACACATTCTGAAAAAGTAACCAAATACATAACATTAGAAAAATATATACAAGTTTAGGCCTTCATGATCATTCATGACCTATCACAATATCTCAAAATCAACTTAGCATACATGGAAACCTATATACACAGCTAAGAGTTTATTACATTTCAAAATGCATTCAAGCCTGAAGACCTCGTTCACCATCTTTACCTGTTTGAAGGAAATCAAATAGCAAGGGAGGATAAGTCATAGGGACTTAGTGAGGGAAAAGAGAAGAATAAGATTTAAAAAAAAGTTAATGAAGTACGACTGTTGATGAACAATTTGATAGTAACAAGCAAGTCAGTATGAATAAACGACGTACATAACACACATGTAATCAAATTTAACAGATTGTTGGTCATTTCGTCCTTATTACTCCTAGATCGAATCAAAATTGTGAGTACGGGGCATCGGTACCGTTTAAACATGAATTTCTTATCACTCTATTGCTCGAGCACTCAGCTCGGCGTGTAACAACTTGTTATATGGCATGGTCAACCGTATGCCGGATCCCACCACTCACAATTTGCTACCTCCAGCTACCTGTAAGTCAGGATCGTAAGTGGGTACTAGCCGGAAGACCTGTCATTGTCGGTTCGTTCTGCCCGGTCGTCTTTTCAGACCTAGCCCAGGGCCCAAATCCCCCCCGTGGCATCCCTCTAGGTAATATCCAGCCCATGGCGTTCCATGGGTTAATATAATGTAATGCCAACAGATATAAGTTGCACTTGTAAACATTCAGCATGATTGTGACAAATACGTAGTTGAACCAAGAAAGTACACTGGCCAGCAAGGCCGTTTAAGGTTCATAACATAAGGCAACCATGTAACATAACAGAACAATAGATAGACACGATCCCTTTAACAAATAACAAACCTGTAAGAAACTAACAAGTAATGTGGGGACAACCGGCAAGGCTGCAGGGTATGAGAGATAAAAATTTTATAGTGTAAGAAAGTTCTGGGCATTAGAACAATCAAAATACAGAATCGGTATCAAAGATAACCCTCACAGGGGTGTCCAAATCAGATAACAGAATCAAAGAGATCTTAACAGATCACGAATTTCAATAACAGTACAGTCAGTTCGAAAACAGTAATCCTCACAGGGGTGTTTATATTAGAAAACGAATAGCAAACCGAATTCCAAACACAATTCAAATTTCAAACAAACAGAGTACAGTACAAAGCAGAAAACCCACACAAGCTTATCACAAATAACAGATAGTTAGAAAAGGTGCCAGATTGGCAGACCCTCATTTCCAATATCCCAAAAAGAAGCTATCACCGCCTACTGCTCTGTGGGACCCACGTCGTCACCTATTCAAAATAATACTCCATAGTCAAATTTCTCGTTCAACCCTAGTAAACTTCTAGAATTTGCATCACAAGAATTCTAATGTCATTAACTTATCTACTAGCACGAAGATGTAGATTTATTAGCATCTTTTACAAAATCCTCCAATAAATCAACATTATTAGATTTAACCACGACGGTTTATATCGATTCCAAAATAATATGATATCTCGTTCTTTTCACAAGGTCAAGGTCAAGCCATATCATTATCCTAAATCACACAATTATGATTAAATTCCGTACATAATTAATCACAATTCAAATATCACTTATTCTCATAATATAATACCATTATTAAATCAAATTTTGGCATTTTCATGATGTATCTGGGTCCACTAAAGATATATGCATGTATATATATATACACACAACAAAGCTTTCTTCCAATCCTTTACCACGAACCACTCAATGAGACCTCAAATTCACGAACCAAACACGTAGCTATGTTCGTTGCATCGAGAGGAGAAAACTGTCATCCCGCCGTCAGCCACCGCCAACGGCCATCCGCTAGAAAGTTGCTAAACCACCACCATTCTTTGCCTTTTTTCCTCTTGAGTCCAAATCTTCACTTAGATTTCAATTTGGAGGCTTGTACAAGCTTCAAATACGCGTCACCGAACCAAGCTCCACTTCTCACTACCGTGACTATAACTTGCTTCTTCCGCCACCATCTGTCGTGCTATACTCCCTTGCAAGGCCACAAAGATGCTCCGTGCAACAAGAGCTTCCAGCTCCATAGCCCAGAATGGTCTTTCCTCGTCGCTGCCGCCGTGAACTTCCACCTGCCGCCGCGGAGAGTTGCTGGGTTTGCTAGAAAATGGGTTAACTCGATGGCTTGAAGTAGTGCATATGGGTGCAAGGTGTGGCCGGAGGTGTGCGGAGTGTTTTGATAGGTTTAAGTTGGTGAAAGAAGGTCACCGGTTGCAATCTCGCCAAAGTGATGGTCGCGGGTGGAGGAAGAAGAAAGAAGGAAATGAAGATGAAAAATGAGGAAAATGAAATCTGCCAGACTTTGTAAAAATTGAAGTTTTGAAATGTTGCAATTTAACCCCAAAAATATTGAGCACTCCTCAATTAAATCCTTGAAACTCTGAAAATTGCCCTTAAGCCCCCGTTGACCATAGTTCTTCCATGCAAACCCCTTAAATCTCAAAAAGTGTTAATTCAACTCTTCAAAATTATAATTTTGACCCCCAAAAATTTATAAATTAATTAAATAAAATAAAATTTCATAAATCAAGCATAAATAAAATAACAATTAACATAATTCAAAAAATAATAATTAACATAAATAATGAAATAATTAGGGGTGTTACAAATAACCCCAGTAAGCAGTACTGCTCTGGCAGTACTAGCTGGTTGCAAACTCGTGCAGCTCTTTTTCTGAAATATTCCTAATGCTACTTGTGAAAAGAGTTTGTTCATCGGATATCCACGAGACCATAATTTTCTTATAACTGCGGTACCTTCACCAATTCATCCTAATATACTAGGAATATACTTTAATTGTTGTTGATCTGCGCAAACCAACAAATTAAAGGCATCTCCTTTCAAGTACATGCATGGCGGCAATATCAACTTTTATTCCACCCTAAAAATCTATCCTCTAGGAAATTTCATTTTGGTATGGGGTCACTATAAAGTATTCTTATAGGGAAAAATGCAAAATTGGTCTTTTAACTTGACCCTACTAGCAAAGTAGGACTTTAACTTTTTGGGCTACAAAATTGAAACACCACCTTTGAAAATTTGGCAATTTGAGGACAAATTGGGCCCGAATTATAACTGAGAGCGGCCCGTGTTTACGTGACAGCTGATTTGGCACCACGTGCACAAATGTGTCTTCCACTCTCCTACTTGGCATGTGATGTGGCAACTCAACTTGCCACTTCAATAGTATAAAAAATAGAAAAGCAAAAAGAAATTTATATATAAAAAATCAAAACATAAAGAATAAAAATAAAAAATATAAAAATCATAGATATACATTTATAAATATATAAATATATTATAGACACATAAATATAATAAAGAAATATATATACTCTCCCCACCCCAACCCCCGGGGAGGCTGCATAGCACCCATGGGCTAGGCTGCCTTGCCCTAGCCAACAGATCTGGCCAGTCCAGATATGCCGGTGCTATGGCTGCTGTCAAGCTTATGCCACCACCGACCAAGGTTGTGAAGAGGGGGTTTTGGGAAAAAAGATGAGTGATGGGGAGTTTTTTGGGGGAGGGACTAGGGATTGGCCGGGGGAAGGTGATAGGTAGCGGCCACCGTTGGCTAACGGCGTCTAAGGTTGCGGGGAAGGGATATCTTGGTAGGGAAAAAGAAGAGGTGAGGGGTTGTTTGGGGGAGGGGGATTAAATTTTCCAATGGTCATTCGGGAAAGGTGATAAGTGGTGGCCGCTGGCCCATGCAACTTTCATTGGCCAGCGGTGGCTAAGGTTGTAGGGGAAGGGATGTATTAAGTAAGGGGGAAAGAGAAGAGGTTGGGGAATATTTAGGGGAGGGAGGTAAAACTCTGCAGCACCGTAAGCAGCCGCCGACCAACAATTGTTGCCCAATGGTGGCCGGCGATTGCGGGAGGGGCGAGGGATGGAGGTTTACTGGAGGAGGAGGAGGAGGAGAAAGCTGGGCGCCGGGTGTTGGGGGTAGGGGAGGGATGATTCTATGTGTTTTCTTTTGTCAAAAAAAAAATTGTAATTGTTGTTATTTTTTTTTATTAATATGTAATTTTTTTTAAAAATGTTTATGATTTTAAAATCATTAAATATTTAATTTAGAATTATTACTAAGTTTAATTCATTTTATCCCTTTGTACTATGGGGTATGTATCAAATAGCCCCATCTACTTCCAAAACTTTCAGATACCCCCCTCAAGGGTGTCAAATACCTCATGTACTACCAAAAATCTTCAAATACGCACCCTCCTTAAAGTCATCTGTCATTAGTAAAATAGCTTACGGTATCAAAATTCTATAGTAAATTATTGATTTAACCTCAAAAAATAACTAAATAGCATAAAAATATAGGATACGTGACTTTTTTTTTGTGTAGACAAATCTATCATTGGCAGCCGTACTACCAAAACCTTTAAATACCTCACTCAAACTTCTTCGCCGCTAGAAAAGTAACGGTTGTTTAGCTGATTCTTCTCTTTACACATATGATCATTGTTGAAAAATTTTGTGGCCAAAATACCATTGTAATTTACTATATAATGATCAAGTTTCTTACTTCAATTTTGTTACTTTCATTGTAGGATTTAAATTATCATCTAACTCTTAATCCAACAAAAATATTAAATCATTTCATTTTTTTTTAAAGAACATTAAACAACTTCATTTTAATACTCGGGCAGAAAAAATACATGGGATCATTATACGTATTTCTATTTCGCAACTATTTGTCTAAAATTTTCCAAATTTGCATTTGTTTTGGGATATAAAAAATGTATAATAATATTTAGGGTTTTGTTATATTTCACTTATAATTTATCATTACTTTGCGAAAAAAATGCCATGTATCCTAAATTTTTATGCTATTTAATTATTTTCTGTGACTAAATCAGTAATTTACTGTAGAGTTTTGATATCGTCAGCTATTTTACTAACGACAGATGACTTTGAGGGGGATATTTGAAGATTTTCGGTAGTATAGGGGGTATTTGACATCCTTGAGGGGTGTATTTGAAGATTTTGGAAGCAGAGGAGGGTATTTGATACATACCCCATAATATAGGGTGGTAAAATAAATTTAACCCTTATTACTTTCAATTGTGCAATTTAAATTTTATTTTTAATTAATATAAATTTGATTAAATTATTTTAGATCTGCTTATTATTTTTAATATGATTGAATATATCTTTTCAATTATTAAAATTATCTTAAATACATTTACTACTTTAACATTATGAAATATATAACTCAAAATCATTAAAATTATTTACTCTAAAGGAATAAATTAGATTTTTAAAAAATTTAAGGTTATAAATTTGTATAGAATAAATTCTTATAAATTTGGAGGATATTTGGCATTTTAATTTCTACTGTGTAATTTCTCAATCACACTATAATCAACTTTTTTTTTTTTGGAATTTTTATTGGTTTTATATTTTTTTAATTTGAGGTGATCTCCCCCCCCCCCCCCCCCCACCTCTTTTTTGGTCCAAGTGTAAATTTAAATTCACATGGAAAAAAAAATGCCAAGTCATATGCCATGTAGGAAAGAAGTAGATGTCTAGGCTGACTAGGCACCACGTGACGCCAAATCAACTGCCACGTAAATATAGGCCACCCGTAGTTCCAATTCGGGCCCAATTTATCTTCAAATTGCCAAATTTTCAAAGGTGATGTACTAATTTAATTTGCGGCCTGAAAAGTTAAAGTCCTATTTTGCTAGTAGTCAAGTTATAGGACTAATTTTGCATTTTTTCCATTCTTATATGACCCACCAAGGGCTATCAACTTCTTCTTCTAATTAGTTGGAATTTTCTTTTTCACGGGTTATGGAACTTAATTGTCTCTTCTGGTTGGATGTTAGTAGTTTAGTTTTTAAGTACAACCACTTCTGTTGCTAATGAATCTATAGTGTTTAATTGGGATGTGATGCGATTGACAATTGTTAGGAAATGGGGTCAGAATTTGGGTTGGACTGTCCGTTGGCTGCTGGGATTGACAAGGTTATTCTTGAGATTGGAGGATATATTAGGTGTTAGCCATACAGCTAGATCAACCCGTTTTGGTACCAAAATGGTAACAAACAAGGAATGAAAATAGCAAGGAAAAAACTTGTAAAAACAGAATGAAAAATATTGTTGGAGGAAAGTGTCAAAATCTTAACACAATTTCTCTGGGTATCTAGTCAGTCCGTATGGAGAGGAAAAATCTTTAAGCCTTTAACTATAAATGATTAATAATAAATTCGATTCCTCTAAAATAAATCTAAAATGGATATATATATATATATATATATATTAAACATTAAAATGCACATTGTACGAAAATAAATTACCAAAATTAGAGAAACATGTGTGAAGTGGATAAGTGGCCGGGCAAATGCTGGAGTGATGATGGGGGAAGTCGCATGTAGCCATCAATGAACTCTTCAGCCTCCCTCTGGAGAAAATTAATAGTTGGAGAAGTTGTAACTAGCTAGTCTAATGCTTGATGAAGTGTCTTTATTTCCACGTGTCTATCTTGCATATATATGTGTACAGGTGATTTTGTATTAATTACATACTTTTTTCTTGAAAATCCATGAAAGATAATCCAACTTCTGGGGATTGCAGAGCGTAATATATATTTAATGCACTTTTCATGCCATACCCTCCAAAAGACGAGGTAAAATTGAAAGACTTATGTTATGAGCACCAAGAGGAATTTTTTTTCTCTAGCTAATAGGAGTACTTCTCTTTCAAGATTTTTCTGATTTATTCTTGTTGACATTGATTCAAATCTAATATAGATAAACTAAAATGTTGTTCAACCTTATTTTAAGAATGTTTGTTATGTGATAATAATGTGGATAAGTTGATTTCATCCTTTTTTGCCATCTCAACATCTTCCATATATAGTTTACTGTAAAAATGAGTTATTTTATTATTAATATAAAATTCTATATTAAATGATTTTTTCGTAATTCTATATCTAATTATGGTAAGTACTCCATATCTATAAATTTGACCTTCCATATTAATTTTTGTATTATTTCTCTCTATACATATTAGTTTATATATGGAATTAATATATATATATATATTAGTTTATATATGTACTGTCAGTTTGATGCATGGAGCATTAACTTTTTAGAGCTCTCTCTCTCTCTCTCTCTCTCTCTCTATATATATATATATATATAATAAAATATATTTTATTTCATAATTTGATATTTTAATCACTAAGACTTAGAACTTTCTTTGTAAAAAAATATTTTCAATTGATTTTTTTAAAAGCAATTTTTTTACTTTTCATATGTTTAATATTTACACTTTTATGGATCCAATTATAATTTACATATTAACTAGCTATGTTTCTATTATTGGTTCACATTAGATTACAAACCACATTATTAAGGTAACATATTTATTTCAAATAAAGTAAAATGATGGCTAATTTATTTTGAAATAATAATTTTGAGATTGCATATGTTAAGGAATTTTAAAATCTTACCAAATATAGTACAACCGTTATTGCCTTTAATCATTAAGAATAATTGTTATGTATGTTTTGTTAACTTATGTGATTGACAAAAACTCTCTCTCTCTCTCTCTCTCTCTCTCTATATATATATATATATATGTGTGTGTGTGTGTGTGTGTGTGTGTGTGTGTGTGTGTGTAATAAATGTTAAGTTATTATATAAATGGCTAATTTCAGTACATAAATTTAGCTATTTGACATATATATGCTAAATATTTAATTTTTATTTCATAAATTCAGGCATTGAGTATAGATAGTAGTTTTGACCCTTTTTCTTTTTTTTTTTTTTTTGTATTTTGAAATGGTAAGATTTTCTACAACACTTTCTATGTTTAGTCCGAAAATTTTTACCTTAATTCAATATTCCCTAAAATATATTTTATTCCACAATTCGACATTTTAATTATGCTAAGTTCCTTAGTCTGAGTTCATAATCCATATAAATAATATATACTTAAAATAACTGAACATGTAATACACTAATATTTAAAGGTATGAAAATATTTCTTTCTTTTTTCTTCACTTCTATAGGATAATTTGCTTTGTGAGTTAAATTCTATTTGTTTTATTATGCATGTATTTTGTAATTTTTATATGATTTACTAATATTAATAGATTTTTATGTTTATGAGTCAGGTTAATTTATAAAATGAATTCGAAATCTCGATTTTCTGGTAAATTAAAATTTTATACTTATTTTTTGCTTTTAATTGATTTTTTTTTTTTTTACTTTCCTTATATTATAGTTTTCCTTTAGATCATGATTTATTTATTTTTTTTGTTAGTTTGATATTTCAAGAATATTTACAATAAATTTTTTGTTAATCTTTTATAAATTATTATTTTTGTTCAATATTTGTAATATTTATAATTATTACCCATTGCAACGCATGATATCAAAACTAGTTAGTTTTTAGTAAGTTAAAATTAGTTCCTACAAATGTGCTAGTGGTTGTATTTCAATTTCTTTGTCAGAGTTGCTGTGTTAGTTTCTATTGTCTTCGTGTGTCAGTTTCTTGTACAACCTATAAAAGGCCTTATTTGTTGTTCACAATATAATAAAAAGAGACTTCACTTTCTCTCATATATTCTGTCCTCTTTAAAGTTATTTTCTATTGTTATTCTGCCAACATATTTTTGTACCAAAGCCATTATTCTGGGACATGTGAGAGAGTGACTTCAAAGGAAAAAAAAAAAAAGAATGGTTCACGTAAACCTTAACAATGGCAGACAATAGTACTTCAACTACATCTCAACCTTTAATTCCTTTATTCAAGGGGAGAGTTACGAATTATGGAGTATAAAAATGAGAACCCTGTTTATGTCTCAAGAATTGCGGGAGTTGGTGGAAAATGGGTATAATGACCCAAATGATGAGTAAAGGCTTCGAGAAGACAAAAAGAAGGATGCAAGGGCTTTGTTTTTTCTTCAACAAGCAATCACGGATGATATTTTCTCCCAAATCTCTGTAGCAACTACTTCTAAGGAAGCATGGCAAACTCTTGAAAGGGAATTTTAGGGTTCATCGAAGGTAATTACTATTAAACTTCAATTTCTTTATAGAACATTTGAAATGCTTCAAATGTGTACTTCTAAATCAGTTCGAACTTATTTGTCGAGGGCTTCCACAATTGTTTCTCGAACGAAGGCATATGGTAAAAAGATTATTGATGAAACTGTGGTTTGCAAATTATGGAGGAGTCTAACTCCTAAATTTGATCGTGTTGTCACTGCAGTAGAGGAGTCCAAAGATTTTTCTACTTATTCCTTTGGTGATTTAATGGGTTCTTTGCAAGTTCATGAGGACAGGCTGAAAACTCATCAACAAAAAATGAAGAAAAGGCATTCCAAGTCAAAGAAGAATTCTCTCATACTAAATTAGATGATAGAACCTCAAAGAGAGGTGGATTTTGTGGTAGATATTATGGTACAGGTTGCGGTGGAAATTGAGGATGAGGAGGACGACCTGGTGAACAAAGGTAGTTTAAAAATAACCAAAGACTAATTAGGTGCCATTATTGTGGAAAATTAGGCCACAAAGAGGTTGATTGTTGAACCAAGCAATGAAATGAAGGGAAGCATGCCAATGTTGCAGAAAAAGAGAGTATGTTATTTATGGCTCACTGTTTTGATAAAGTTTTTACTCATGCTGTTTGATTTTTGGATAGTGGATGCTCTAATCATATGTCAGGTTCCAAGTCAATATTTAGATATCTCAATGAGATAGAGAAATCAACGGTTCAACTTGGTGATGATAAAGTGATTAAGGTTGAAGGAAAAGGTACAATTTCCATCAAAACAATCATTGTTATACTAAAATTCTAAATGATGTGCAATTTGTTCCTGGTTTGGCTTATAATTTGTTAAGTGTTGGACAATTGATGGCTAATGGGTATAGAATCTTGTTTGATAATAACTTATGTAGTGTTGAAGATAAGAAGTCAGGTCATACAATAGTTAATGTCCAAATGTCACCAAATAAAATGTTTCCACTTGAAGCCTCTCAAGTTAATAATTTTGCACTTGTTGTTAGTAAAATTGGTGAGTCTAAGCTATGGCATTTCCGTTATGGGAATTTAAATAAAAGTATATTAAAGTTGCTAAGTCAAAAGAATATGGTTAATGGGTTACCTAAGATTGAGTCTTTTAAGTTTTGTGAAGGGTGTTTTTGGGAAGATAAAGTAAGAAATCCTTTCCTCTTGGAAAATCTTGGAAGGCTAACGATTGTCATGAATTGGTCATGCTGACTTATGTGGACCTATGAATACTGAATCATTTGGTGGAAATCGGTATTTTTTATTGTTTATTGATGATTACAGTTGCATAAATTGGGTTTATTTCTTGAGATATAAATCTAAAGCTCTTGTTACTTTTAAGAAATTTAAAGCCATGGTAGAAAATCATATTGGCAGCAATATCAAATGCCTTCGAATAGATAGGGGTGGTGAATTTATTTTTACTGAATTTAATGGTTTTTGTGAGGAATGTGGTATTCACAGGGAGCTTACTGCACCATATTTGCCGGAGCAAAATGGTATTATTGAACGAAAGAATGGAACTGTGGTGGAAATGGCTAGAAGCTTACTAAAAGCTAAGGATCTCTCAAATTCTTTTTGGGCTGAAGTTGTTGCAACAATAGTCTATCTATTGAATATCTCTTTGACAAAGGTTGTTATGGATAAAACACCGAATGAAGCATGGAGTTGTAGGAAACCATGTGTAAGCTACTTAAAAGTTTTTGGTTGTATAGCCTATGCTTTAATTAATTCTCAATCCCATCATAAACTTGATGAAAAATCTGAAAAGTGCATTTTTGTTGGTTATAGTCCTCAGTCAAAAGCATATCGGCTATATAATACTTTAAGTGATAAGATTGTTATTAGCAGAAATGTGGTTTTTAATGAAGATGCAAAATGGGATTGAGAGGTGCTCAAGGTGCTCAAAAGAATAACCAAGTTCCAGTTTTAGAAGATGCTATTGTTGATATTTCACCCTCAAATTCAGCAAGTTCCTCTCCTACGGGCAGTAATTTTTCAAGTCCAATTAGTTCTACTTCCTCCTCATCTGATGAAACTCCTCCAAAGAAATTTAGGTCCATGAGAGAAATTTATGCATCTTGCTCTTTTGCTTTGTGTGTTTCAGATCCAACATTTTATGAGGAAGCTGCACAAATAGAAGAATGGTGCAAGGCTATGGATGAAGAGACGGCTGTAATTAAGAAAAATCAAACTTGGTAATTGGTGGATTTGCCTAAATGAAAAAATGTTGTTCGGCTTAAATGGGTGTTTACAACTATATATCATGCTGATGGAAGCATACAAAAGCATAATGCTCGACTTGTAGCAAAAATGTATGCCCAGCAACATGGCATTGATTTTGAAGAAACGTTCTCTCCAATTGCTCACTTTGAAACAATAAGATTATTGCTTGCTTTAGCTACTCAATTATCTCTTCTTTGTTTTTCAGTTTGATGTAAAATCTGCTTTTTTGAATGGAGATTTGGAAGATGAAGTTTATGTTTCTCAATCTGAAGGTTTTGTTGTTGATGGCCACGAGAATAAAGTCTTTAAGTTGAGAAAAGCACTTTACGGGTTTAAGCAAGCTCCGCGAGCATGGTATAGTAAAATTAACAGCTATTTTTGTGAAAATGGATTTGAAAAAAGTGATAATGAGCACACTTTATATTTAAAGAAAGAAGGCAAAGCTAATTTTCTTGTTATTTGTCTCTATGTTGATGATATGATCTATGTTGGATCCAATAAAAATCTTCTTGCTGACTGTAAGTCCTCTATTATGAAGAAATTTGAAATGATAGATTTGGGTTTGTTGCAATATTTTCTTGGGCTTGAGGTGAAACAGGGTGCAGATGGAATTTTTATTTCACAGCAAAAGTATCCAACTGATATGCTTGGCAAGTTCCACATGCTACATTGCAACAAGGCTTCCACTCCAATGAATTCATATGAAAAATTGCATACTGAAGATAGAACGGGAAAGGTTGATGCAACTTATTTTAGGAAGTTGATAGGTGGATTGAATTATTTAACACACTTAACTTGACATTGCATTTTCTGTCAGTATTTTGTCCAGGTTCATGCATAATCCAACAAAACATCACCTTGAAGCAGCTAAAAGGATTTTACAGTATGTAGTGGGGACTGCTAACTTTGGGATTTGGTATTCTAAAGTTTCAGATTTCAAATTATTTGGTTATACTGACGGTGATTGGGTAGGTTCTTTGGATGATAGAAGAAGCACATCAAGTTATTGTTTCAGCCTAAGTTCTAGTGCAATCTCATGGAGTTCAAAGAAGCGAGAAACTATTGCACTATCATCTTCAAAGGCAGAGTACATTGTTGCAACTTCATCAGCCTGTCAAGCAATGTGGCTTAGAAGGATTCTTGTTGATTTGGACCAAGAGCAAGTTGCAGCAATAAAAATTCTTTGTGACAACATAGCAACAATTGCAATGACAAAAAATCTAGCTTTCCACGGGAGGACAAAGCACATAGAAACGAGGCATCATTTCATTCGAAGATGGGTAGCAAATGGAGAAATAGTGCTGCAGTTCTGTATTACCAATGATCAAGTGGCTGATTTGTTTACAAAGTCTTTGTCTCATCCCAAACATGATTATTTTCGTTAGCAATTAGGTGTTTGTAATTTTGAATCAAGGGGGCATGTTGAGATTGATTCAAATTAGTTTTTAGTAAGTTAAAATCAGTTCCTACAAATGTGCTAGTGGTTGTATTTCAGTTTCTTTGTAAGAGTTGTTGTGTTAGTTTCTATTGCCTTCGTGTGTCAGTTTCTTGTACAGCCTATAAAAGGCCTTATTAGCTATTCACAATATAATAAAAGGAGACATCACTTTCTCTCATGTATTATGTCCTCTTTAAAGTTGTTTTCTATTGTTATTCTGCCAACAATTCTAATTTTTTTATTTAAATTTAATTTGAGGATACAGGTATTTTCTCAATTTTTGTCTTGGTCTCCCTCAATACACAAAACTTAGGAGAAATGGATGAAAATTTTCAAAACATAGTAGGGGTCTAAATATAAGGTCTTTAATTTATGTGAGATGAGGCATTATAGGAAGAATAGGAGGGAGATTGGGGTGAAAGACATTGAAGAGTATGGATGGTTAATGATGGAGGAAATAAAGGATAAGGTCTATTTAGAGGATTGAATTTGTTTAAAAATTAAACTAGAATAACAAAAGGCGAAACTAAATTTATTTTAATAGCTCAATTTCAAGAAACTTGATTAAGAACATATAAAAAAGATATTACTTCAAGTAAAAAAACATTATTAACATTATTGGTTCGTTTGATAATTTAATTTATTTATTTTTTTAACAATTTTGAAGGCAAAATAAACAATTTACTTCGATGTTGACTTTGAAATAATAAACTCCGACTGAGGGTTCTTTTAATTATAAAAGATAATACAAAATAAATTATTAATTTAAGTATTTTAAGAGCAACATTAAAATAAATAATATTGTTAATACACATTCTCCGCGTACCAAAAAAAGGGAAAAAAGAACTTGCTTGGCGAAAAAAGAACATCCGCTGCAGCAGTCAATCTTAAGCTTCAAAATTAAATGATGCATACATCATACCTTTGGGAATTTGGCCGGATCTACTAAAAGTTTTGGAAGGAAAGATCTGCTTCCTTAAAATCATTTTTTAAGATCTTTTTCATTTTCATTTTCATTTTTTTTCCGTCACTAAATTCTAGCATTCAAATATCCAAGCAATGAGCAAAAATGACAATGAACTAATAAATCTTGCATTTGGATTAAATGGTATAATATATCCACTACTCGAAGAATCCAAGAGGGACAACAATGAAAAATAAAATAAAATAAAATAAAACTGCCCACATTTATTTTTTTTTAATTTATAAAGATGCACATCAAGAGTGTGTCAAGATTCGAATTCTTAACCTCACATTTTATGTGTAACATGAAAGGTCATAGATCACTAAAAATACAATACTTGCCCACATAGTTATGACAATATTATTCTTCCCCGCAGAGTCTACACACTAAAGTCAATTATTACAAGCCATATACACATTTTTCAACCATGTAATAGCAGATAATAAATGTTTTGGCAACTAAATACTGCAGCACAAACTGGAGAGCATATCAAACATAAAACACCATCAGAAAAGAAAAAAAAATTATAATGTCCTAATGAATAAACAGCAGAACCAGATGAACGATGATTGTAACTCCACAGAGCGCATTAAAGTGCAATTATTTCAGCACCCTCCAAATTGAGTTCGTCACAAGGAATAAATCTTCGATACAAACAGAAAATTAGAGATGCAATGAGGGGTAACCAAGAGAATGGGAAAAGAAATACTACGGCCACCTTCCAAGTGATGTTGGGCATCTACTGAGTTCGTGCTCGCTTCCAGAGCTTGATCCACTCGACCATTGTTTCTGCAGCACGAGCAAACATAGGATTTATGGTTCCCAATTGCTGCTTCACCAATGCAGCAATCTCATTCACACAATCCTCTGCTGTAACAGCTGCTTCAGAGAATCTTAGTGATTGGAAAAACGGAATGACATCCTCCATAAGCTTGACGCCTTCCCACTCTTTCTTCAAACTCTCTATAGCATCACCTCTTTCTTGCCTCCACACATATGGAAGTCCACTTTTCACACCAAACTTCAGGTGATCACATATTACTTTAACGCACATCCCACTCCAAATATCTTCCACTGTTTCCCACCTAAGTTTCCCTTCCTTTGCTAACTTAAAAGCCGGCACCAGAGCAGGTCCAACCAACTCACTGTTGAAACCTATGTTAATTCCACTCATGGGCAGCATGGCCCTTGCTGGTATTGTGAGAACCGCATCAACATATCTTGAGTTCCTCTGCTCTGGCTTGAGGGCTTGTGTAGGTGCATCATAGTCGGCTAAATTAAGCCACAGTCCACATGAGAGACCGCATTCTACCCCACTTCGCAAGCTAAATGGGTAGCCTCGGACAAAATCAGCCCCCTCGCAGAAAGGGTCATAGAGAGTATTAAAGAAAAAAGGAGTAGCTGGGGTTGTAAGGTTGATAATATGCTGGGCTACAGCATCAATAAAGTCTCCCTTACTGTCTCTAGCCGGGAAGCAGTCATCATCAATGGAGACAATATATTTCTTACGTGACATAAGATAGCCAAAATAACGGCAAGAGTAACCAGAGAATGAAATAGCACTCGATGATGAGCCCACAACGTTATCTATATCAGATTTTGTATAGAGATCCAGATTAAACCCTTCTGGGATTTTAAGTTCCCCTTTGAGGTCAGGATCTTTGACAATTATCAGGTGGAAGCGGGAAAACACTGGCCTCCATTCTTCCATGAATGATGTAAGATCTGACTGGAGGGCACCAAAGACAATGTCGACCTCATCATCTTTAATGATAACTTGAGACATATTTTAGGTTTCAACCAAAAAACGTTTTCAGATACTAAGAGCAACTTTATTTGTCCTGAGAAAGGGTAGTATTCAGTTTTCTTTTATAGCTCCACAATCCCTCAATGCCAGATAGCGTCAGAATTTCTCAGAGCATCCTGACAAGAATTAAGAAGTCACTAAAGAGACCAAATCATACTCAAGGAAAATAATTGAATGAAAAAATAACTTACGGGTAGGAATGACAGGGACAAGAATATGTTCGATATTAAGTGACTCAACAACAGAAAGTATTTCTTCTTTGCCAGTTGCTACAAACAACTTCAAAATCTTCTCATTCAGTTTCCCAGCTTTTAATGTTCTCTACCAATCAAAATAAGTGTGCAAAAGAATGTTCAAATAAAAAAAATTACAAATAAATCATGCTATATTTGAAAATTACAAATAAATCGTGCTAAGAATCTATAGCAGGATCCTAATAATTCCCCAACAATGGGAGTAATGTGATTCCACCACCTTGTCAACAATGGATAAAACATAATCGAATGCAAGGAATACATTATCAATGGAAATCACTACAAAAAGATGGCATATAAAAAATCACATTTTCAGGAGTTAGATAACAATTTACGAGAACTTGTTGGAAAAGAACAGTAGGCAAACAAACCTTCTTCTCTCTTTTTATCTTTTAGTTAATTACATACAAATTTGGTATAAACATGCATGCTAACAAGGAGATTGCAAAGAATCCGCTTAATAAGATGAGAAAGTTAAAGCATTAGATGTATGCTTACTCCCTTCAGTTGGAACAGTAAAAAAAATGAGTATGAGCATGGGCATGTCCAAATACAAACAACCAACTATGGTTTTGCTTGTTCACTGTCGAAATACATCATTTCAATGAGCTTGAGCATGGGCATGTTGATAAATGAGGCAACAGTAACTAATCACCATTTTCTTTCAGCTACTGCAGTATCAGTTCATGAATTTCATTACACCAACAAATCTGACCTGATGGAATAAAGTTGTAACTACAGATATATACATATATATATATTTGCCAAATGTGTTTCAATTTATGCTCTCGTTGGTCGAAAGATGCTCTATACAAATTGTACTTTCTAAGCAGTACGTCCTCTCACTTTCTGTAAATGAGGAAGTCAAGCAAGGAGTACAGGATGCGCCCTTTCCTGGTTCCTTTACCACTTTTTCAGAGTGATAATTGCAAAATTACATCATTCCTTAAGTTTATTTTAGCGATTGCAATGATAATCACGTATACAACCACTAATCGGTTACGCAATCTTTCAGCCTCCAAGACCGGATATCAGTCTCTCTACTACGAAAATTTCTTTTTAACTAAAACTGTCAGTTCATTAAAATGTAATCAAACATTTTTTGGATGCTTGTGTTTTCTTTGCAATTTTAACTTCTGTATTTCCAGTGGCAATAATGTATCAAATGCCATCAAATTGCATAAGTTTGATAAGCAGCCTAAGAAATATTTTGTTGTGAACCGTAGCCTTAAAACAGAAAATTCATCAACTAATTAATCTGACCTTCGCATCCTCAAAAATCATAAACTTTTATTTTATTACTAAATGTTATTTAAGTTTTTCCTTGTAAAACTGCAAAGAAATTAATATTTGATAAATACACTCTCGGTCTAAATAACAAACAACGATGTTCAGAAAGTTCACTCAAAGTCACTAATTTTATCTGCACTACCAGACTAGAAATGCCCACTGCTCCCAGACAATCTTCTGTTTAAAGGACTAGCCTAAAGCTACTATCACTCGTAAAAAGAATATAACAAAATTTTCAAGCTCAGCCCAGCATTTCCAGCAGTGGCTAAAATTACATCTCTGATCCAAATCCCTTTCGAAAGCAAGAAACAGAAAACAAGCAGGGGAAAAAAAAGAAGATAAAATAATAATAATAATAATCACGAAAACTTAAAACCCACAGATCACATCTAAAACAAACACCCATTTCACAAAATCAAGCCTAACCCAGTTCACATCAATCAAAAGGGCACCATCAAACATCCGAAAAGATAGCATCTTTCAACATATATTCGACAAAAAGCACAAAACATATAAAGTGGGGTGGGGATGGAGTGGACATTAAGCATACGTACCACGAAGAGCTCGAGAAGAATGTGTTCAGGCACAAACGAAAGGTCGGATATACGACAGAAATTGATGACCGCAGAGTCAATGGTTAGTGAGAGAAGAGTGGGCGGATTTCTCATTCATGTGCCGATCGTGCTTTCTGCGACTATTGCGCTCTTTCTCGGTATAGTTATTTTATTTAATTAATTTATTAATTTATTTTTATCGATCAAAATTATGGATCGAAAATTATTCCTATATACTTTATAGCACTATGTTCTCACCGTCGCCTTCGAACTTTTCTATTTTGCAATTTTGGGGTTAATTATGTCACGAGCACGACCGGCTCAAGAATTTCAAGAGGACAAAATAAAATTGTAATACTGACTAATGAGGAGGAGAAGAACGAGATTTCCTCAGTTTCTGAATCGGTCTTCGTATGTGTCTAGGCATGTAAGTATCCTAAACCCACACTCATATCCTAAAATACTCAAACATAAATATTCTATATTTTACCATATTCTAAAATACCCAAAATAATGATACCTTAATCTTGTCATATCCTATCTAACTCAAGATCGATTGGGTCTAGTTTATTAAATTTATGTTTTTAATATATATTAATTTTCTCAATGTCTGCTAAAAATATTATTTGGCATACGATAACAAAAAATATTTTTTTTATATTTAATTTAATTTAATCATTAAATTTAAATTAATTAATTTTAAACTTTTTGCTAATTAAATTAACTATTTTATTGATATAATATTTAAACTTTATTAATATGATTAACAGTTAAACTTTTTGTTAATTAAATTAATATAATTAAAAAATAGTTAATAAAACTATATAGTTAATAAAAACTATTTAAAAGCAAAAACTTTTCTATATTTAATTTTATAAAAAACAGTTAATTTCTATATTAATAAACGTTATTCATTAACAAAATTAGTTTTATTAACTTTTTTATAAAAAGTGTTTATTCCACTATTAATTTTAATATTATTAATTTTATTAATGAAAAATGTCCAACTGTTGTTGTTATTCCAATTAAAAAAAAAAACAATTTCTATCTCAATATATTAACTTTATTAATTTAGTTTAATTTTTAATGAAAAAAATTATTTAATTATTACTGTTCATTCACATAATTATAATTTTTATATATAAAATGTTTATCATTAATATAAATTTGATTTTTGTATAAATAATTTTTAGGTTCACAGATTAAATTTAAGTATAAAGTAATGGATAATTTATAGGTATGGGTACATAGGTAATTTATGGGTACAGACCTTACTCATACCCATTACATTATCTTTAATAAGTATGAGTATAAATAGGGTATGGGTATTGATATTTTGGGTCTGGGTAGGGTATTAACCTACCCATTTATAGGTCTATATGTGCCTATGTGGTGTCAAAGTGTTTGCTTGGCAATGCTTTCAAAATAAAACCAGCCAAAGAATCGGCGATATTATTAGTTATTGATTCGACCAGTATAACATCATAAGGATATAGTAATTATATTTAATTTTATAAATATATATAATATTTAATATTAAAAAAATAAAACTTTCAATAATATAAAAAGAATATTATTTGAAAAAATTTCAACTTACTTATTTTTAAGTATATTTTTTAAAAAAATAATATTTTATAATTAGTCAATTATAAATAAATAAAAAATAATATTTCACATTAATTTAAGTAATAATTCTTTTCATGTTTCAACTCCAAGTAAAAAATAAATTCTTCTACACTAAATATTCAATATAATCTAAGAGAAATTGAACAAAATAAAACATCAAATTAAATATAAGCATTCATATATAACTGCCACTTCATTAAATTTCAAGAAAATAAATTCATATTTCATAAAATTACATGTCCAAAATTTTTAATCATCATCTTTCAATTCATAATTTCTCTTCTCTTCTTTACATTTTTCAGTTTTTTTAAAAAATAATTTTTAAATTTTCAAAAAGAAAAAAAGAAAATTAAGTGAATCGGTCAAAAGTCGATCGAACTAGTACCAGTTTAACCAATTTTTGATTGGTTTTGACCGTCATTAGTTTTTATGCTTAAACCCAGTCGGATTAGCCTCCGGTCACCAGTCCGACCGGCCAGTCCAATCCGATTTTCAAAACATGGTTGTTTGGGGGCCATCCATTAAATCTCAGTTGCATTTAAATTAGTTTGAAAAATAAAATAAAGAGTAAATAGCACTTCAACCCCCAAAATTTAATTGTTTTGGCTTATTACCCCCTAAAAATAATTTAAAGCCACTTCACCCCCTAAGCTTAGAGCCATCAAAATACTTTGCCCCCAAAATACAATTTTTGGTAGATTATGTGGCTAGATGAAAGGCTATTCTTGTCATTTCACCTTTTTCCACTTTCCTCAGTATATTTGTATGATACTTTACGTAATGTGTTGTGTATATGTTTTCTTAAAGGAATAACAAAGTCAATGATTTTGATTCTTTAAAGCTTGATTAAATAATCCTAGTATTACTACAATGAAGCATGAGCTTTACTATTTTATAAAACTGTCTTTTATAAAGTAAGAAAAATTTGTTTTACAGTAATAATAAGGTTAATAATTTTGCTTCTTTAATATAGTGGGCTGAGCAAACTGACTAGATAACAAAATGAATTAATCATTTGAAGATTTCATTTACAAAAGATTTCATTTACAGTACAACCACCATCCTTGTCACATTAATGAAAAATTGAACGTACTTCTAACTAAATGCATGTACTAAAACTCATTCAATTATATTTCAATCAACAATTAATTCTTTAATCAATGGGAGATGGCAAACAAGCTAATTGAAAGTAAGAAAAGAATAAGAATCTTAGTTCCTATTATTTTTGGTAGATGGGTTTCTTAATTTTTTATTTGACAAATGTAGGAATGACAAGAGTGGTTGGGTTCTTTTCTTTTCTTCTTCCTTTTTTTTTTTTTTGTTTTTTTTTGAATGGGAAAAGATGGAAAAAGGTGAAAATATCTCCAGCCACATGATCTGCCAAAAATTGTAATTTGAGGGTCAAAGTGTTCCACTAACTTTAAGTTGAAGAAATGAAGTGACTTTAAGTTAATTTTGGGGGGTAACATGCCAAAACAATTAACTTTTTCCTTTTTTTTGGGTTTGAGTGGAGGGTGAAGTGCCATTTACCTAAAATAAATGATAAAAAGCAATTAATTATTAAATTAATGAATAATTACGTATCTTGTAATTTCACTGGATATTGCTTATATGTGTAAGTATTGGACAGAATAATGTGACATCATCTAGTTTCTGAATTGATAATTGTTAAGTCCGATCATGAATCGAACTGATATTGGTTTGAGAGTGTACTTTTTTTGTAATTTTTTTTTAAATTTTAAATATATGATTTTATCCATATCATTGTGTCCCCTGCTTCTGAAGTGAACACAATATGACAATAATTTTAGGGAACAAGAACCATCACTTTTGCACCTCAATAAGGCCTCATTTCGAGCCTTCACATCTACTAATGTGGATCTTTATAGGCACTTAGATGTAAATGTAATTTCTTTTATGGAGACCAATTATAATTTAGTTGTGGATTGTTCCTAATCTAGCATCTTAAAAAAGCATAGAGAGGAAGTACACTCGGGTGTCTCAGAAATGGCTCCGTTAAAATCTCCAGGGCCTGATGGTATGCCTCCTATCTTTTATCAGCGTTTTTGGAGAATTGTGGAACATGATGTAGTTTCATTTGCTTTAGGCTTTCTTAATGAGGGGCAGTATATTTTCATATATAATTATACACCCATATAGTTCTCATTCTGAAGGTGTGTAGCCTCGAATATGTGATTCAGTTTCGGCTTATAAGTTCGTGTAATATGGCGTACAAAATTACTTCCAAGATGTTGACAAATAGATTGAAACCTTTTATGGATACAATCATTTCTGAGACACAATCAGCCTTTATTCCTAAGAGGCTTATTACCGACAATGCTTTAGTTGCGTTTGATGTGAATAACTATCTTAGGAAATTAAGACATGGGAAATCTGGCAGAATGGCTCCTAATTGGATATGTGCAAGCTTATGATAAAGTAGAATGGTCTTTCTTGCTGGAAGTCCTTCTAAAACTTGGATTGTGTTTTTTACCATGCAATTTGTGACAACAGTATCTTACTCTATTATTCTCAATGGTGTTAAGTTTGGTTTTTTTTGCCCCTGATGAGGCATTCGTTAGGATGATCCCCTCTTTCCCTATTTGTTTTTGTTCTGTGCCGAGGTTCTGAGTGCACTGATCAAGAAGCAGGAATCTGAAAATCTGATTCAAAGTATTTCTATTTGCCACCAAGAACAAAAAATCAGCAATCTCCTTTTTGCTGATGGTACATTACTTTTTTGTCAAGCCACTTAGGCAGCAGCTTAGCATATTAATGATATTCTGTACTTATATGAAAGTGTTTCAGGGCAGCAAGTTAATTTTGAAAAGTCATCTATAGTTTTTAGCAAGAGTACTCCTCTGGCAACTCAAGCAAGCATTATAGATATTCTGGGCGTGACCTGTGTTGAAAAGCATGATAAGTACCTGGGTCTTCCCATAATTTTTGGTAGATCAAATAAGACTATATTCTTGATCGAATGTGGCATCGAATTAGTGGTTGGAAGAAGAAAACACGGTCCTCTGCTGGAAAAGAAGTTCTCTTGAAATTAGTAGTGCAAGCAATACCTATATATATGCAATGAGTTGCTTCAAGCTTCCGGATGGGCTTCTGAAAGGCACTGAGTCAATGGTGGCCTCATACTGGTGGGATAATAATAATGCTTGAAAAATACATTAGCTAAGATGGTCTCTTCTTGGTGCCAGCAAACGAGATGGTGGTTTGGGCTTTCCATGATTTGTGATCATTTAATTTGGTTATGCTTGATAAACAACCCTGGCATTTGCTGAAGCATCTAGATTCATTATCCTACAAGGTCTTCAAGATGAAATATTTTCCTGACTTTGATGTTTCTCAACCCCCTTAGGGTCTGGTCCCTCATTCTCTTTGAGAGGAATGTGGAGATGGCGTGTTGGGAATGGATCTAATATTTACATTTGGCATGATAAGTGGATCCATCAGCAGCCTTCTTTTCGAGTCTTCTCTCCACCAACCCTGCTGCCACTAGATTCTCTTGTTTCAGATTTAATAGATCCCATTTCTGCTTCCTGGAAATATGAGTTGATTAAGGAAATCTTTTTTAATTCACATTCTGCTGCTATTCTACGCATTCCTCTTGGCAGTTTAGATAATAATGATGAGGTTATTTGGCATTACTCAGTTTTAGGAATGTTCTTGGTAAATCTGCTTATTACCAAGCACTTACTCTTATCTCATCAACAATAGAATTTGAGATGAGGCTCTAGCAGCTCTTCAGCTACGTTTGATTTCAACTTTTTTTTGGAAAGCAAAAGTCCCCCTGAAGGTGCAACACTTTATGTAGCAAGCTGTTCGTCAACTGCTTCCCACGAATGCTATGTTATGCCACAAGAAAATTATTGCCCAACCTTTCTGTGACACATCTGAATATTATATGGAAGATGTCCTCCATTGTTTACTTCATTGCCACTTCACAAGGCAGGTATGGGCCCTTTCAAATTTTCCTTTTGTTGCGGTTTATCAAATGGTAGATTCAGCTCTGGATTGGTTTCTAAAGGTTCAAAAAGTTGTTGATAAAACTGCATTCGAATTCTTTCTTGTTTGCTGTTGGTTTATCTGGTTTCATAGAAATCAGTCTAAATTTGGGGGAGGAACCCGGGAGCCTCTGCAAGTTACTATTTCTGCTGGAAATTTTCTTCATCGATTCTGTCAGGCTTAACATTCAAACTCAGTTAGACACTTAAATAGCTTGGTATCAACTTGGAAAGCACTTGTTCAATCTTATGGTAAAATTAATTTTGATGCTGCTGTCTTCAAAGATATTCATTCGATAGGCGTGGGAGTTGTTGCTCGTGATCACGAAGGTCAATGTATTGCTTGGTTTTCCTGTCTTATTCCCAGTTGTGTTAAGGCGGAAACTGCAGAGGCATTAGCTACTAAGTTTGCATGCGAATTGTATTCTTGGTTTTATTGGGACAAGGTGTGTATTGAAGGCAATTGTCTTGCGGTGATCAGTGCTCTTCGTAATGTCGGTTGCAATTTATCACATATTGGCCATATCATATTTGATGCTAAACGGAGTCTACTTTCTATTCGTTATGCTTCATTCCATTATGTTAGCTAAAATGCGAACTAATGTGCCCACCATTTAGCTGGTATGGCAAATCCTTCTTATGCTTCGAGGCATTTTGGTCCCATTGTAATTGTTGACGCATTGTCCTTTGATTCATAATAAAATGTTTTCCTTTTATCTCAAATAAAAAAAAAATAATTGTAGGAAATGAATGGGTTGAGTTGGATATGATTTGGGTTCAATTGGATTGGGTTCAATATGTGTTGACTCAATGTAGGTTTTATGCAGGTGGGTTGAAAATGAGTCAGGCTGGATTGAACCTGGATTAGGTTGGGTTGAAAATTAGCTCAAAAAAGAAAAATTTATTCATTTTACTTAATCATAAAAATTAATCAAAAGTCAATAGTAATATTAATTATCTTTTACATTTATATTCAATATAAATTTTACAATATAATGGAATGATTTATTATACTCTATGTTTATTTCAATATTATTTTTTTCATAATATGTAATTATATGCATAATCAATCGTAGTTGTACTACTTATTTTGTAACAAAATTGATCATTTTGAAGAAAATGGCACCATTGCTACACCAATAAATGTATATTAGATTTTTAATAATTAATTTATTAGTTTTCCTTTTTTAAGAATTAATATATATATATATATAAGTTGTATGTTAATCTTGCTTGATGATGGTATGATCTAGTTGATAGCATATTGGGCTTCGGCCCAACCTGATCGGCCAAAAAAAGGTCTAAATAGAGTATTGAGGTGTAGTCAGGTTAAGTCCTGCAACTAATAACAAACGTCATGTTAGTTGAGGAGCCTAGGCTAAGGCACTCTAACACTCAAGTGAGTACTTAATTGACCAGAAAAGAGAGCAGCAGAGTGAAGGCTTAAGTGATACTGAGCATACTTTGTTGAAGGGTGGCAATGGAGTATTTATAGTCTCTCTTGAGAGGTTGATATGTCAATGATGCCTTTACTTGTATACAGAGGGCTTTGTCCTTAGTTGAGGACCTTTAGGTCTTCTTCCTTTTGTATAATTTTTCAGGTGGTGCCTCCTCCTACTCTTTAGGACATGGCAGTACAATGGAGGCATGCACTACTCTGGTTCTGTATGATGGTGGTACAAGAAAGAACACACACCATGAATACGGAGGCACGTCGCCTGTCAGTGTATTTAATGGGGTAGAGAAATGGTTGTGGCGCATTTAATGTGACTGTGACTGGTGGCGTGTGACTACTCTATGCTGCTCTAATTGACCTCCTAGGGTCGAGATGTTTCCTTTGCCTGCAGGTCATCTATCCACACTTTAGTCGAGGTGATGGAACTTTGTTGGATCTAAATCTTTTTGGTTGAGGGCTGAATAATCATTCTCGAGTTGATTGACCGCACTCTGGTTGACCGAGCGAGGGTATCGATACTCGTGCTAGCAAATAGCCCAATGAGGATTTGGGGCCTAGTCAATCACTTGATTGATTGTAGGTGGGCTGGGGCATAATAGCCAATTGGATTATCCTATATCATATTGCTTACCTGTTCGACTGTTAGTAGGTTTGGGTCTCTTGGGCTATCCCATATCATGAGTCCCCCCACTCCCAAGTTCTGATCGACCTGTTGGACGAGGAGAAATAGGGAGTATTTGACTTGGAAAACTAAATTATGTTCAACCAGGGATCTCGCGCGCTAATAATCTTTTGAATTTTGAAACTCGACTAGTGTTTTAGCACATTTAATGTGCCAGTTACATTAGGCAGTATGATTTCTGAACCAACGGTTGCGTAATTAATAGCTGTTAACCGGTCATGTTAGCTGGTTAAGTTACCTGCTGGCTGAGGCTTATAAATAGTGCTGTGAAAAATTTTCATTTGCACATTCACAACAATTTGAGAGGTTGAGCATTGCTATTTTATTGCAACCTTCTTCTCTTCCTTCTTGTAAGTTCTCTTCGATCTCTGTTTGCTTTACTCTCTTTTTTCCAATCAATTGTGAATAGAAAAAGATGCTTAGGGTTTTTAGT
Source organism: Jacaranda mimosifolia (assembly GCA_018894105.1). Taxonomy (NCBI): domain Eukaryota; kingdom Viridiplantae; phylum Streptophyta; class Magnoliopsida; order Lamiales; family Bignoniaceae; genus Jacaranda; species Jacaranda mimosifolia. Next base: position 38,360,076 of record CM032117.1, on the reverse strand, counting down.
GAGAGAAGTAGTAGAGGTAGAGACTCCAAGGAGATCCGATTGGATATGGATTCGATTAGAAAAATAGGTGACTCGACTAGTGGGACTAGTGAGTCTTTAAGTGATAGTTCTAGTTCTTTTAATAGATTGAATGATAATCAGATTGATGTTGGGGGTGGGGCAAGGCCTTTTGGGCAAGCAAGTCGACCTCTCTTGTCTCGGGGTAGGTTATTTACTACTGATCATTATAGTGACATTATATTTGAGATCAAAGATAGGGATTTAAAACTAATCAGGCACTTGTGTCACATTTCCCCAGATTTTGAGTTGATTTTCCCTGAACTTAGTGATAGGATGCTTCAACTTCCGGCTGGTTGCATAACTATTTTTGAGGATAACCTGAAGTGTGGGTTTAGGTTTCTTTCAGTTCAGCCCATAGTTAATCTCTTGACTGGCCTTCAGGTTCGTATAACCCAACTACTTCCAAATTATTTCTTGACCTGTACAACTTTGTAGTTTTGATGTTGATACACAACCAACCCCCATCTTTCATAAACTTAACTACTTCCAAATTATTTCTCGATTTGTACAATTTTGTCGTTTTGATGTTGATACACAACCAACCCCCATCTTTTATAAACTTTAGCAACCTCTTCCACCTTCTGATGTCCCGAAAGTCGGGTAGTACCAAGGAGTCGGGTTTTTATTGTCTTACAGCTCACTTTCGTTGAATTTTTTGGTGACCCTGCCTCCAAGCATAGAAAAAATGCTATTTTTTTGTTCGAGCTCCAGGTAGGATCAGGTTGAATATACCTAAGGGGCAAGTTAATATGCTTGGGAACGAGAACCCCACATGGCCAAAGACATTCATTAGAGACCTAATTAAATTTGGTCAAATTGAGGCATTAGGTCGCGTCAAGGAGAGGAACCTGTTGCTAGCAAGCATATCGCCTACTTCGCTGGACTTGCCAGCTAATGCTCAATTAGGTAGATATCATTGTTTATTTCTATCGGCTTTTGATTTATATACTTTCTGGTCGATAATGACGTATTCGTCTTTGTGTCATTTCAGATTGAGCAGAAATTATGAATTACACTTACCAGCAAGTGATGGCTAGGTAATAGAGGGCGCAAGAGTACTGCCAAGCATCCGTTCATAGGGAGGTTGTCTCCCCAATGGCCACACTTCCTCCTACTTGACTAGCTACGATCGAGCCTAGCAGTCTGGTGCCTTGACAAAAAAGACCAACTGCCGACAAGCAAACTCCTGCTCGGTAGAGGATGGCAGCTGATGAAGGGAAAGGGAAAATTTGTGAGCCTTCACTCTTCGGGCCCCTACTAGATGATGATTTATTCTCGCTGCCTACTTTTACTTCTCTTAGATTCAGGCCCAACATAGGGTTCAAAATACAATGTCGATGCCAGGAGCAATTCGACTTGAGCGAGCTCCCTAAAAGTGCTGATGGCCCCCGCCTATTCATGTTCAACTAGAAGAAGTTGCTAGAGATGAGCCAACTGGAGGCCTTAAAGGCGTTCGCATATCACACGAACATGGTAAGTATCTAGTTGAGTTTTACTTATTTTTTCCAGGTTTACATTTAAATTTCTTTACTAAACTTGCTATTATTGCAGGTCACCTAAATAGGCTACCATTTTTATCAGAAGGTCGAGCTAGCTCTAGGTGATTGAGCGGAGCTCCAAAAAGAGCGAGAAGATACTGAATTGGCCAAGAATTAGGTCGATTCACTGGAGTCGAGGATCAGTAAGCTGACTCGACAGGTCAAAGAGAAGGATGCATAACTTGTGGTTGCTATGACTAAAAAAAGTTGTCTTGATGAGATGCTGCACAAGGCGAGGTTAGAGATAGAAGCAACCCACAATGCTAGTTGAGTGCTGGGGTACAATATCGCGACTAGATACGTGCGAGATGAATTCTTCAAAAAATTGTTGAGCATTCCCAAGGAAGCAGTTCAAGAGTTTATGTTGTGGCCAACGTTCCAAGATGCAAGTGTTGTCTTTGCGATTGATGATGCGAAGAAAGCTTTTAAAAAGGCTGTAAAGCAGCTCAAGTTCTTGGGCTATTAGTTCCGACCTAAGGGCAAGGAATGCCTCAATGTGTTGTAGAATGAGTAGCTCGAGGACTACCCCGATGCCTCACTCACCGACAAGAGTGCACATGCGGAAGGGCTGGTGCTGCAATCTACCTAAGGGCAGTCGAGATGGCAAATGAGTTCAATTTTGTGAACGACTTCGCGCTCGACATCACGGATGGCAAGGTCAATGCAGCTGCCTATTTTCTTCGCGCTGAACACACCTTTCTGATAGAAGAGGTAGGTCTTTCTCAACCTGTGGGTGCCACCCAGCTAGCTTCTGAGAAGGAGGTTGATAGTCCCCTAACTGTCGTGCAGGTTAATTCTGGTGATGAGCTCGATCGTATTGTCGACGAAGTAGCGGCTACACGAGGTAGGGGATGGGAGGGAACTAGGTCGAGTTAAAGCAGCGGCTCCGCTTTACTGCTTTATTTTGTTCTGATTCGCCCTAAGGGGTGCTTTGAATGATGTAATGAATTTTTGGAATGTAATCATGTAATTTGATATTTTATTTTATAACATCTACTTCTTTAATCACTTTTATCAACTTGATTCCTTTTACTCATTGAGGAATACAATCTTTGAATGAATGCTGAATCTGTTCATAGCTAAGTTAATGGTCGACTGTAATATCAATTTTAAAAGAACGAGTTGAATAAATCTTTAAAATTTTCACGTTATAATATTTGTAGTCGACTACTGGGTCAACTTAAAATGTTCTCCTCGTAATCAAATGAATTAGCTTGAAGCCATGGTCGGTCATTGATCAAATTTCTTGAATTGAATTCCAGTTGTTGAGTAAACTTTGTGTCATATCACATACGTCCGTTGGACGACTTGAATTTGACAATCGACTACGGGCTCGATTTTAAGTTGTGGTCGACTACGGGGTCGACTTTAAATGATTTTCTCATTTAGTGAATGAGTAGGTTATACGCCATTTTCGTGGTTTTAAAACCAAATTGTGGTCGATTACTAGGTCAACATTAAACAATTTTCTCGTTTATACGATTGATTGGGCTAGAATCCGTGGTTGTGGTTTGAAACCAAATTATGGTTGACTATAGGGTTGACTTTGAACGATTTTCTCGTTTATATGGTGGGGCTGAAAGCCTTGGTTGGAATTAAGAGCAATTAGTTGATCGAATTTAAACTGTTTTTATGATTTGGAACCAAATTGCAAAACGATTGAATGGAGACCTGGCCTCTTTATACATAGAATTTTTTCAAGTTTAATGCATTCCATAGTCAAGGGAGCTTGTTGCCATCCATATCAGCTAGTCGATAAGAGTTGTGCTTTGCTACTTTGACTACCGAGTAGGGGCCCTCCTATTTTGGCCCGTATTTTCTCATATTTTTCAAGACTTCCATTTTCTTGACGACGAAGTATCCCACCTTAAAACTTCTTAGTCGAACTCCATTGTTGGAATGCTGGGCCATCTTTGATCTATACCTCTGTATTACTATATATGCATGCTAGTGCAACTCGTCAATTGTCTCTGAGTTGAGTTCTCTTTCAGACTCATTCTTGATCGGATTATAGTGAATTATCCGAGCTCTATGTTGTATCAACTATGTTGGGATCACTGCTTTTGATTCGTAGACTAGGCTATAAGGAATTTGGCCTATGTCAGTTCTAGAAGTGGTTTTATATGCCCATAGGGCCCTAGGAAGGTCATCTATCTAACTTGCTCTAGATCCTTCAAGTCGAGTCTTGATGTGGTCCAGAATAGTCCTATTTATGACTTCAGTTTGTCCATTGGCCTGGGGGTTCCCAACCGAGGTAAAATGCTGTCAAATTCCCAAACTTTCATACCAGTTCCTTATGCTTCTACTTTGGAATTGCATCCCATTATTTCATATCAGCACTTTGGACAAATCGAAACAGCATATGATTTTTTTCCACAAGAAACTTTTAATGGCCACGTCAGTTATTTTTAGGACTGCTTATGCTTCGACCCACTTTTTGAAGTACTCGATTGCAACAATTATGTATTTTCTTTAGCCTGTAGTTTTTGGGAAGGAACCGACTATGTTTATCCCCTACTGGCCAAATGGCCATGTGATCTGAACTAGCACTAGCGTTAATGTAGGCTGGTGAGGGATGTTGGAGTAGACCTAGCAAGATAGGCACTTTCTGGTGAAGTCAACTACATTGTTTAGCAAAATTCACCAAAAATATATCCATATCTAATAACTTTGCAGGCCAATGCTCATCCTCTCGAGTGATTACCACAAATACCTAAATGGACCTCCTATAGACCTTTAGAGTCTGCTCTAATGTCAAGCACCTTAATGGTGGTGCGGAAAGAGATCTCCTATAGAGCTGACCATACTCATCTAGGGCGAAGTTTGCTGCCCGACCTCTGAGTCTGCGTGATTTTGCTTTATCTTCAGGTACTCTTTCTTCCCTTACATAAGCTTTTATTTCGTTCTGCTAAGAGGGAGCTAACTCTTGGATTTACCCAACCAGGTTTTGGTCAAAACCACATATAGTAGGTTTGTCAGAGATTAGGAATGTAATTATTCTGTCTCTAGTTCCTTTCATTGAGTTGGCAAACTTTGATAGTGTGTCTGCCTTTTCATTTCCTGATCTCGGGACTTAGTTGAGGGTGGACTTCTTGAATTGTTGTTACAACATTTTGACCTCAACTAGATACTTGCTCATTGTGGCCTTCTTGGCTTCGAAATTCCCTTTATTGTTCCGCGACCAGCTGAGAATTAGTAATAGCTGCTAACTGCTTGATGACCATCCTCATACTGGCAAGAAGGGCCTCATACTCTACATCATTATTGGTAATAGGGTAGTTGAGTTTAATGGCCAAGTCATACTCCTCGGCTTGATAGGAGCTCAGGGATATGCCCATTCCTCATTCTGTGGATATTACTGAGCTATCGACATGTAAAGTCCAAACATGTGAATCTTGATCGATTTCTCCTGGTAGGTTGAGACGTTCTGCTACAAAGTCTACTAACACTTGAGCTTTTATGGCAGTTCGGGGCTGGAAAGTGATGTTGAATCCCCCTAACTCAATGGCCCACATCGTTAAATTTCCTGACGTGTTTGATTTTGACAGCACTTACTTCAATGGTTGATTCATCAGGACAACAATAGAGTGAGATTAAAAATAGGGCTTCAACTTCCTGGCAATTGTGACCAAAGTGAGACCAAAGTTTTCAATTTCAAGGTAATTATGTTGTGGTCCTTGTAGCACTTTGCTGCTGTAGTATACTAGCCAGTGAGTGCCATGTCTATTGAGACTAGAACAAAGTTGATTGTTGTCGATGAGAATGCTAGATAAATATACAAGACCTATCCGACCTCCAGCTTGGCTAGCATTGATGGTGCTGACAAATATTATTTTAATTTGACCAGGGCCTGGTCGCATTGCTCCGTCCATAGGAACTTCCTTGCATTCCTAAGGATTTTTAAGAACGGTAAGCTTTTATCAGCTAGTCGAGCAATGGATCAACCTACAGCTATGATCCTTCCGACCAGTCGTTGCACGTCTCTAACTATTCGAGGTGGTGAGATATCTAGGATTGCTTTGATCTTTTGTGGATTTTTTTCTATGCCCCTCTGACTAACCATGTATCCCAAGAATTTCCCCCTCACCTCAAAGGTGCATTTGTTGGGATTAAGCTTCATGCCAAATGCTCTAAGTATTGACAAGGTATTATTGAGGCCAGCTAAGTAGTTTTGTTCTTTTTCCATCTTGACAATCATGTCGTCAACGTAGACCTCCATGATTCGTCTGATCTCATTCTTGAGCATAAAGTTCACAACTATTTGGTAAGTCGCACCTGCATTCTTTGGACCAAAAGGTATGACCAGAAAATAGTATAAATCATTATGGACCACAAATAAGGTCTTATCCCTATCCTCAGGAGCCATAAAAATTTGATAATAACCTAACATACATCCATCATGCTCAAAAGATCATAACCAACTATAGAATCAACTAATAAATCTATTCGAGGTAGCGGGTAAGGGTCTTTAGGATAAGCTTTATTCAAATTAGTAAAATCATTACACATCTTCCACTTGCCCTCATTCTCAGAGACAAGAACTATATTACAAATCCAACTAGGATATTGAATTTCTACAATGTAGCATGCCTTTAAGAGAGTATTGACCTCTTCCTCGATAATCTAACATCTTTCAGTGTTAAAGGTCCTAGTCTTCTACTTCATCGGCTTTAATGAAGGGTCCATATTTAGGTGGTGGACAATGATGCTGGGGTTGATTTCCTTGAGGTCAGCAGCTTTCTAGGCAAAAACATTAATGTTCTTCCTAAGGAAATCGACCATTAAACATTCCATGTTGCTTCCCAAATTCGTTCTGATCTTGTGGTTTTATCGTGATTCCCAGGCTTGAGCTCTATAGTCTTAAATTCCCTAATCGGTTTGACCATAGTTTCCTCCAGTTTCTTCTTCTTACTCTGTTGTCCCTCTTCGGGTTCCGTTACTAGGACATCCCCTAAAAGTTTTAGTTTTGGTTAAGTCTTTTACTCATTTGTCTCGACCGAAATGGTGTAGCATCGCCAGGCTTCATTCATGTTACAAAGTAACTCCCCTGTCCCAACAGTTGTAGGAAACTTGACCTTCATATGGTAGGTCGAGACAATTGCCTTGAAGTCATTTGGTGCTAGTCGCCCAATTATGACATTGTAAGCAAATGGTGCATCAACCACCAGATAATCGACCATGAGTGTTCTCCATCTGGGCTCTTCACCAAATGAGGTAGACAAATTTATGGATCCTTCATGAATGATCTCAAATCCTCCAAACCCGACCAGAGGGGTGCGCACTAGCTCAAACTTCAACTTTCCTAGATTCATCATTTTTAATGTTGATAAGAAAATTATGTTCACTGAACTGCCATTGTCGACCAAAACCTTCTGACCTCAAAGCTCGTGACCTCAACTGACACGACAAGGGGGCAATTCGACTTACTGTCAACTCTTTGGTGCTCGATGTGCATAGGTTAAAATCAGGAAAAAAAAAAGATAGGTTCTGCGTTGGTGGAGAATTGAAAAATTATTTCGACTGAAGAGGATTTGGTCGACTCCAATATCCTCTGGTTCTGCTTTCTGGCTAATTTGGAGTCTCCTCTAGTCGGTCCACCTACAATTGTATCAATCATACCCATAAGAGGTGGGCGCAGATGTTGACTACCTTCTTTCCCTTATTTTCTTTTCTCAGGTTAGCCGACCTTTTTCTATGGAGAGCTTGGTCGGTCAAGCCTATTTCCTATCTGACTTTCTCATTGACAAACTTCTTTAGACGCCCTTTTCGAATAAGCCTCTCAATTTCATCATCAGATTGAAGCAATCATCAATGTCATGGTCTTTTTGCTTGTGGAAATGACAGTATTTCTTTGACCTCTTCATCGCTTCAGCTTCAGTTAGATTTCTAGGCTTTTTGAGAAGGTTATCATTATGGATGGCGAATAGAACCTCTTTCCTTGTAGTATTCAATGGGGTATAGTTGTGGAACCTTTTGATAGGAGATTGATGACTATCTTTTTGTTGCCTATCATCTTTCTCCTTAGGCCTTTTTTTTCTCATTATCAAGGTTGCCATACTTCAATCTACTTATGTCTTCCTTGATCATATACCTCTCAGCGAGGTCGAATAGCTTTTCCATCATTCTGAGTCTCTCTCTAACCAACACATTGGCATACTCCTTATGTCTAAGACCCGGGAACAATACATCAATCAAAACTTTGATTCGGGGACTGTCAATCTTCAATACCTCGGTGTTAAATTTGGTTAAGAAATCTTGAAGAGATTTTCCCTCATTCTGTTTTACTATATGTAAATGAGTGCGCGGGAGTTTTGCTTCCTTTCTGCTAGCAAATTGGTAAAGGAATTTATCACAAAGCTGGTTATAAGAGAAAATGGATGTTGGCTCCAGCTTAACAAACCAATCAAGTGCTAAGTCATGGAATGTGGTGACTCGCATCTTTGTATGAATGTACTCATTATGTTTGTGAAGCTGCATCATATGTTCGAACTGGAGCAAGTACTCATTTGGGTCAATTAAGTCATCATATCGAGGCAGACCAGTCAAAACTTTTGCATCAATAGCTATACGCTCGTTGATTATCTCCTGGATAAATAGTGATTCTCACTCGCAACGAAATCAAGGCGAGTTGTCATGTTGAAAGTTTCTCTCTGTGTTTCTTCTCGAAATCTCCTCGAGGCGTCTATTCAGTTGTTGGACTTGATGTGAAACTTTCTCCCATGCTTCTCAATGGGTCAAGCAAGGTGATCTACGGAGTTGGCCACTTCCTCGTGGGGATATGGGCGAGTCTCTTCCTATAGAAATCAACCTGGACTATCATCACGTCGAATAGGAAAACATCTTGTCTCTTGTCTCACCCTATCCTCCATTGGGGGCCTTTCCTCATGCTATGAAGGGTGGGGGTGGCATTAGTGGCTAGTCTAGGTTAGTTATGCTTATTAAAGATAGCTAACAACTAAGCTAATATTTATTCACTGATTAACTGCATAAGTTGGGGCATAGTCAAAATTACTACTTGTTCTAGCTAGGAATTAGGTCCAGCCACATCCTGTTCATACTGGGGATGAGGAAGAGGGCTTGGGGACCTTCTGGTCTTATCTCTCTCTGAAATAGCTCACATTGTGTTCACTATGTTTTCAGATATGGACTATAGTTTCCACAGACGACGCCAAATGATGATGGCATGATCTGCTTCATAGCGTACTGGGCTTTAGCCCAACGTGATCGACTAGAAAATGGATCTAAATGGAGTGTTTAGGTGTAGTTGGGTCGAGTCCTGCAATCAATAACAAATATCAGGTTAGCCGAGGACATTCCGACTCTCAAGTTAGTACTTAATCGACAAAAAAAAGAGTGGCAAAGTGAAGGCCTAAATGATAATGAGCATACCTTGCTAAAAGGTGGCAATAGAGTATTTATAGCCTCTTCTGAGATGTTGATATGTCAATGATACCCTTGCTTATATAGAGAGGGCCTTTGTCCTGAGTTGAGGACTTTTAGCTCTTCTTCCTTCTGTGTACTTTTCCAGGTGGCCCCTCCTCCCACTATTCAGGACATGGTGATACAATGGAAGCGTACACTACTCTGGTTCTGCAGAATGGTGGTACAAGATGTTAGAATAGTACCCTGCAACCTTATTAGATTGGCCATGTAAGCTATTCCCTTGTAACACAATCTTGATTGAATGATATTCTATAAAATGGCCATCTTCATCTTATGCTTATATTTCTTCACTGGCTTTTGGTTGAAGCCCTTAGATCACACATGACTATAGGACTTGGTTCAGTGACCATGGAATAAGTATTACACGGTCGTGATCTTAAATCTTCCAAGTGCAGGACCTTAAGAGATGGGGCATTTAAGATCCAGATAGACTTGCACTAACAATGCATAAATCCAAGAGTTGGACATTGCTCTGTTTCGTGAGCAAGCCATATGAGATATAGGTGCATGTTAGAGAACAAGTTCACTAAAGGCCCACCCGGAGATCCCACTAGATAGCTATAGTGGCAAGTCGGTAGTAGCTAGTTTTCTAGCCTACGCTAGTACATATAATTAGTCTTTTGACCTAAGGATCCATGGTAACCTTGTGTTAAGGTTCTCATGCTTTGACTACACTTTTGGCCACTTAGCGGGCATTCCGGTGGTGACTAGGCATGAGCAACTTAGATAAGGAGGTTTATGAGATCCAAGATGGGATTTGACTCCTCGTCGTTGTGAAAGATGAGTGCATCTCCTATGTGTTCTATAATGATCAATTCCAAGAAATCCTTGCGCAAGGTAGTGTGACAATTTGGAAAAGAGTTTTCCAAAGATGAGGTCACAAAGGGAATCGAAAATTGAGAATACAAGCATAGTATCGAGGCTATTAGGGAGCCGACAAATATCTCGCCCTAGGCCTCTTTTATGGAGATAGGAGATAGAAGGACAGTATTTGCATGGTACGCGTAGTGCTAGAATGGTTCTACGAGAGTTTTTATTTCGGCCAATAAATGGGCTCCATGGGCTTGAAGTTGGACATCGACAATGAAATTGGGTACTCTTTAATTAATGAGATTAATTGGATTGAGTCGCTTAGTTTAAAGGAGCTTAAACTAATGTGAATATTTAATATTCCACAAGTCACAATAGTTGTGAACCCATGTCAAGTGAATGGTACATACTAATAGGTCACACACAAAAGCCAATTGTAACACCTATTGAATGAAGTAGAATTTTCTAAGTGTTAGAAAACTCTCATGATTGATTTTGAGGAGAAGAAAATTGATGTCATTTTGGCTTGATCAATTTAAGTATTAAATTGGTCAAATTAATTTAAGAGTTAAATTAAGATCAATTAATTAAGAGTTAATTAATTGATGCTATATGCTTATCAATTGGTCAAATTAATTTAAGAGTTAAATTAGTTTTGACTAGATTAAGGAGTTAAGTACTTTGACTTAAGAGTTAAGTCAAAGAAATATTAATTAAATTAAAATGTTTAATTTCATTAATTGGAGAATATTTTTGTAGGGAGAATTTATTTGAAAATTTCATTTAATGTGGAATTAGAATTTAATAGGAAGACATTTCATATGATGAAGTGTAGATTCCAAATTAAATTCAAATTCACACACAACTTACCACATCATGCCTCATGGCATGCTAAGTGACACCCCCACCTTGGCATCACATGATCCTCCCTCTATATATAGATATAGAGGGAGGGGGCATCCACTACTAATTACACACTTCTAGAGTGTGTTGAAAATTTGTGTAATAAGATTCTCTCAACAACCACAACAAATTTTGTGATTTGTTACATATAATTGTTAGATCAATATTCTCCTTCTTCCTCCATCATCTCCCACTTTCATTCCTCCATTCCTCTGCATATTTCTTCAGCCTAAACTATAGAGGAAAGGTGATCCAATTGGTGTGTAGACTTTGACATGAGAGGCATCAGACTTGGGTTGGTGTTGCTTTTGCTGAAACCATTTCTGGCAGTGATTTTGGGCAATTCTTCAGCGACCTTCGAGGAGTCCAATCAGGCTGAAATTTTTACGGTATCATCCCCAGGGAGTTATGAGTTTCCTGTAAAAACTTCAGCTCAAAACTCGAATAGGAGCTTGGAGAAATCCAGTGATCTTTCTGCTGCGCCAGAACTGTGATAGCTTCAAGTGTTGAAGGTTGTTCATCCATCTACCTTGATTTTCGAGCTCTTCAAGGTATTTTCTCCACCAAATATGAATTATGTGCATGAAATGATTCTTCTGGACATGAGTAGCTTAGTTATTGTCAGTTTTTGTTGGAATTATTTTGGTTACTAATGCTACTCTATCCTTCAAGTGGTATCGGAGCCAGGTTCATGCATTAATTTGGATTTTGTTTGAATGATTGGTTCATGTGATGAGCTGATCAAAATCACCAAATACTTGATTCATATGATGGGTTGGAGTATTTGGATGATGTTGCATGTGGCTCCTTGGTTGATGAATTAAAAGTATGCTATTATGTGTTTTAAGTGCTAATTCATGTGATGAGTATGTTTTAATTCATTGTTGCTAATGTTAATTTTTTATTTGACATTGGTTGATGTTATGTGTTGATATAGCATTTTGTTAATGGCCTAAAAGAGTTTTGGTCATTTTTTGGATCCAATATGATTGGAGACAATTGGAGATTTTTGGAGAATATGATTCTCACTTAAACTTGTTTTTGAAGCATGTTTGAACACTTGAAATTTCACTTTTAAAAGGTGTTTTAGATCTGAAATTTTGCCTATAATGTGTGATTTAGTATTTAGGAGGTTTCCTAAAATTCTTGGTGCACAAAATTTGAGCCAAAATCAACTTGACTCAGTGCTAACCTTGAAATAGGGCAAGCTGCCACATGGTTGTGCACATACTGTGCTCACCGGTCGGGCAGCAATGCACAGTTTCTATTTTGCACGAGTCATGGTGTGTTTTTTGTGTTCTTTTTGTGAACTAAATCATGCCTAGTGGATTCGTAAGTGTTGTGCAAGTTCTCAAAATTGTGTTGGACACTTTTTATTGTTTTTAGAAACTTGTTAAAGTTAATTTCCAATTGTTGCAAAAAAATGAGACGCATAATAGTTATGCTTATTTTTGCTTAACCAATTATTTGTTAATATGATTAGCATTTAATTGTTGGAATTGAATGTCAATTCTTAATTTATTTATTATTCATTTAAGTGTTGGATGGATGATGAATGAATGGGGATGATCATAAGCCTTTAATATTGATTTTATTTGTTTCAAGTTGTTGAAAAAGATTGTATTAAATAAGAGCTTTCATGCCTCTCCATTTCTATCTTGTAGTTGTTATGAGAGTAGAATCACTAGGAATGAGGATTTCTTTCCCATGTAAATGTTACAAGGAGCAAAAAAGACCATTAGAGGCATAAAGACCCATGAATGTATGGGATACACTCATGTAATAGCTAGATTTAATTAACCCACTTAAAATCAACTAAGTAGTCCACCTATGGCTCTAAGTGCACTACTTGGTGAAGCTCATGGTCATCCCACCCTCAAAGCATGCTAGACATGTTTACTTATTTATGCTTTCCATATCTTCTTGATGTATGAGATGCATGATTAGAATATAGAAAACCTAAATAAGAAAATAACAATGATGAGATATGTGCAAGCAAAATCCCTCAACTTAGAAAGTCTAAGTGTTCTCAAATATTAAGTTAAATGGATACAAATTAAAAGGAGTTTTAATTAATCCATGCCTTTTACTAATAGTATATGCCATGACGACGCTACCGAATTTGTGTGATGGCACTCATAGCGGGGGTCACACTTAGGAGGAAAGCTGTGAGCATATATTTAGGATCTGATGCACCTTTGATTTGAGGCTTCCTACACATTAGCACTCGAAGCGGGGGATGTTGTGAAGCGGTCTCAAATCAAAGTGTGATTGGTAAGTTCAACTTAACACTTAGTAATGTAGATACACTCGAAGTAGGGTGTCTACATGAAAAGTGAGGCAAAATATATCAAGAGTTGCATGAGATGCAATTAGCAAGTGTTGCTTACCTTTCGGTTGTTTGTGGATTGCACTCAAAGCAGGGGTCTACTTACGAGTCCTTAGGATATTGATTCTCGCTAAGAAATGAGATTTCCTGAATACTTCTAGGGGGTGAAGGATTTAATAAAATAGTGGGAGGATAACATGCTTGAAAGACCCTGAACATATTACTCTTTGGAATATCAATATTCAATCATATGCTTATACTCTTATTTTTGCCTCTTGTAGATTTTTGAAATGGCTAAAAATCCACTCAACATTTTTTTTTGAACCGAATAAACTGAACGGGCCAAACTTCCACGATTGGTTGAGAAACCTCAAAATTATTCTTAATTCCGGAAATAGGTCTTATGTCCTCCATCAAAATTCGCCAAACACCATTGGCAATGATGCCACACATGAGGCACATGAATTGTTCACGAAGTTTGTAGATGATGATCTACAAACAAGATGCCTTACGATGGCTCCTATATCTAATGAGCTTCAAAAGTCTCATGAACACATGAGATGTGCACACGAGATCTATTTACACCTACAAGAGTTGTATAGTGTTCATACTGGATTTGATCCTTCAATCATTGCCTAGTTCATTTGACCAATTCATTATGAACTTCTACATGTCGATGGAAGAAGTAACGATTAATAAATTAGCTGATATATTGGTGACCGCTGAGTAGACTATAAAGGGAGATAAACCTCTTACACTTGCTTTCTCCTCCAAGTCTATGGGTCCTTTGGGTGCCAGAAAGGGAGGTAAAGGGAATAAAGGTTCTTCCTCCAAAGGGGAGCAATCCTTGAAAAGTTCAAAGGGAATTGAAAAATAACAAGGAGGCTAAGACCGATGTTGTTTATTTCCACTGTGGTGAAAAGAGATATTGGAAAAGAAATTGCAAGACTTACCTTGCCACCCTTGAGAAAGGTATGTACTTCATTGAAGTACACTTAACGACCAATTCTTTCACATGGGTATTTGATAGCGCATGCGGTTCTCACCTTTGTATTTCATTACAAAGCTTAGAAAGAATAAAGAGTTTCAATGAAGGGGATATGATCTTGTACTTAGGAAATGGAACAAAAGTTGTGGCCATGGTCCAAGGCGTAATCAAGTTAGACTTGGGGAATTCCCAAATTGTATGTGATCCTTGTTATTATGTACCTAATCTTGTTAAGAACATTATTTCAATTCCTAAATTAGATAATGAAGGATATGATTTTTCTATATCTAATGGGAAGTTGAAGGCATTAAAGAATGGTTCTTTAATTGCTCAAGGTACATTGAATAACGGATTGTTCATATTGGATTCCCAACTTTTATTGAAGCACGTTCAATCAAGTAAAAGGAAATTAGATAACCAAGAAGATGTCATTCAATGGCATGCAAGACTTGGGCATATCTCTAAAAGTAAGATGAACAAGTTAATAGCTCTTAAAGTACTAAATGTTAGTGGCATTGAGGACCTTCCTACTTGTGAATCTTGTTTGAAGGGAAAAATGACCAAGGCTCCTTTTATAGGACAAATGGAGCAAAGCATAAGTCGTTTGAATTTGATCCATACGGACGTATGTGGCCCACCAAGAGTTAGTGCAGAGGTGGCTATTCTTACTTCATCACCTTCAACGATGATTATACTTGGTTCGGACATGTGTATCTTATGAAGTACAAGTTTGAAGCCTTTGAAAAGTTCAAAGAGTATAAGTGTGAAGTAGAAAAGTAAAAGGGATTTAGTATTAAAGATCTTAGATCGGATCAAGGTGGCGAAAACTTAAGTACCGACTTCTTGGGTTATCTAAAAGAGAATGAGATTCTTTCTCAATGGACTCTACCCGGCACACCCTAACACAATGGAGTAGCCGAGAGGAGAAATCGTACCTTGTTGGACATGGTACGTTCCATCATGAGCTTTTTCGATGTATACATATGCTTTTGGGGATACATCTTAGAAACGATGGTGAGGTTACCAAATGTAATACCCTCAAAGTCAGTGTCAAAGACACCACATGAGATGTAGTTTGGCAAAGCATTCTCTTACCATTATTTGAAAGTTTGGGGGTCTCCCGTCTGTGTGAGATATTTAGTGGGAGACAAGTTGGATCTGAAGCTTAGAGGTCTCCCACCTATGTGAGATATTTAGTGGGAGACAAGTTGGATAGTAGATCCACATTATACAAGTTTGTGAGATACCCTCGAAAGTCTATGGGTTATTGCTTTTATGATCCCTCGGAACAAAAGGTGTTTGCTTCAAGGAACGCCCACTTTTTGGAAAAGGAAATTCTATTGGATAGAAAGGGTGTTATCATTGAATTTGATGAAGTTCAAGAAGATCAAGAAATTCCACAAGCGGGGGAAACAAATGAACATCAAGAGCCTAACACATAACCTCTAAGAGGTTGGACCAAATCAAGAAGAAACATGAAAGGTTCGGATTGCTTCATGAAACGGGCCAATCGAATATGGATTCGAAGATTTATGAGGAAACTATGTTGGACATAGACTCGAGACATTGGCTTGAAACCATGAAATCCAAAATGGACTCCATGTACTCTAAAAAAGTATGGACTTTGGTAGATCCACCAGAAGGAATAGTTCTCGTTGGTTGCAAGTGGATCTATAAGCAAAAGCTAGGAGTTAATGGAGAGGTAATGACATTTAAGGTGCGACTAGTGGCGAAAGGTTATACTCAAAGGCCTGGTATTGATGTTGAGGAAACTTTTTCACCGATTGCAATGCCTAAGTCTATTCGGATTTTACTTGCTATAGCTACATATTATGACTATGAGATATGCCAAATAGATGTTAAAACCGCTTTTCTCAATGGCAACATTGAAGAAAAAAATTATATGGAGCAACCACAAGGTTTTACATCCAAGGAAAGTGAGCAAAAGGTTTGCAAACTCCAAAGATCTATTTATAGACTCAAGCAAGCGTCCCGAACTTGGAACATATGTTTTGACAAAATAGTTAAATCATTTGGCTTTGTCAAAAATGTATATGAACCTTATGTGTACATAAAGACTAGTAGGAATTCTATACAGTTTATTGTGGTGTATGTCGATGACATCCTTCTCATTAGGAATGAGGTAGGAATATTAGAGTATACTAAAGCATGGTTATCTACACAATTCTTCATAAGGGATTTAGGATAAGCGTCTTACGTATTGGGAATACGTATCTATAGAAATAGATCTAAGAGGATGCTGGGGTTTTTCCAAACCCTGTACATTGATAAGATACTAAGAGGTTTAGTATGGAAGAATCCAAGAAGGGATTCCTCCCTATGGGACACAATCTTTGTCTCTCCAAGTCTAGACCCCTAAGACAGAGGAATAGAGATAAAGAATATCCCACATACCTTATACCTCCGCTATCGGGAGTATAGCACTAAGTGTTATAAATAGGTTCCAATCTAATCCAGGTGAGAGTCATTGGATAACCGTGAAAACAATCTTTAAGTACTTGACAAGGACTAAGGACTTGTTTCTCGTGTACGGCAATGGAGAATTAAAACTCGAGGAATTTTTGGATTCTAGTTTCCAATCTAATTTAGATGATCTAAAATTCACTTCTAGATTTATATTTTACCTCAATGGAGGTACGATTAGTTGTAAGAGTTCCAAATAAGACACCACAGTCGATTCTACCACAGAGGCAGAATATATTGCGGCTTCGGAAGCTACAAAGGAAGGTGTTTGGATAAAAAACTTCATTCAAGAGTTGAATGTAATGCTTAGCATTGCTGAGCCAGTAGTTGTCTTCTGGTGACAACAATAGGGTAATAGCACAAGCCAAAGAGCCAAGATCTCATCAGAAATCCAAGCACATTTTAAGCCGATATCATTTGATCCGGGAGATCATTAATAGAGGCGACATTCGAGTGGTTGCCTCGGAAGAGAATATAATAGATCCATTGACTAAACCCCTATGGCTAAAGGTCTTTGAAGGACATCTTGAGAAAATGGTGTTGGTAAACTTGAAGATCAAATGCAAGTCGAGGCAAGAGTTTGTAACTTTCTTTCCTTAAGGCAAATTAGCCCCGCTACGGTGCTCACGGTTTATGGCTATTGCCTCCCAAGATACAACGACTAACGTTCAAGCAGTAGTAGCACTTCAAACTACTTGACTCCAGCGAACTGAAAGAATGCTCCAAACTCTTTTAACAGAATATGATAAATGAGGAAGAAGATAAGAAAGATGCTATGAAATGTATATTATTTCCGAGTGAGTAATGCAACAAGTGAGGGGCTGAATATATAGAGGATCAAGAGTCACATTGTATGGACATGTTAGTTCAACATGTCCCCTGATTATGCCTTTGCAGCTACTGGACACAACCCTTAACTGTTCAGAGTTGCAATTTCAAACTGGAAAGGTATTTCTAGACTGTTCTGGAATTTAAACACCAAGCGTTGTGTTTTTTAAGATGAAAAAACATTTCCAGAAAAATCTGGAAATTAATTTAAAATCGGAGGTAATTAAATCCAAACGGGCTTTAATTGATTGGACTTTTAATTAATAAGTAAATAAAACAAGCCCAATTGTATTTAATTAAAAGAAATAAGCCCAACCAAATAATTAATTAAATCTGGCCCAAGAAGATAAGGCCTGAGCCAAGCCCAAAGCCCAAGACCCAGACCAGGATCCGAGCCCGTGCCGTGCCGTGCCGTGCCGAGCCGAGCCGAGCCGAGCCGAGCCGAAAAATTGATGTCATTTTGGCTTGATCAATTTAAGTATTAAATTGGTCAAATTAATTTAAGAGTTAAATTAAGATCAATTAATTAAGAGTTAATTAATTGATGCTATATGCTTATCAATTGGTCAAATTAATTTAAGAGTTAAATTAGTTTTGACTAGATTAAGGAGTTAAGCACTTTGACTTAAGAGTTAAGTCAAAGGAATATTAATTAAATTAAAGTGTTTAATTTAATTAATTGGAGAATATTTTTGTAGGGAGAATTTAAATGAAAAGTTCATTTAATGTGGAATTAGAATTTAATAGGAAGACATTTCATATGATGAAATGTAGATTCCAAATTAAATTCAAATTCACACACAACTTATCACATCATGCCACATGACATGCTCAGTGACACCCCCACCTTGAGGAAGGTATGATGCCACCTTGGCATCATACGATCCTCGCTCTATATAGAGATATGGAGGGAGGGGGCATCCACTACTAATTACACACTTCTAGAGAGTGCTGAAAATTGGTGTGATAAGATTCTTTCAACAACCACAACAAATTTTGTTTTTTGTTACATCTAATTGTTCTTCCTCCATCATCTCCTACCTTCATTCCTCCATTCCTCTGCATACTTATTCAGCCTAAATTGTAGAGGAAAGGTGATCCAACTGGTGTGTGGACTTTGACATTAGAGGCATCACACTTGGGCTACTATTGCTTTTGCCGAAACCATTTTTGGCAGTGATTTTGGGCAATTTTTCAGCAACCTTAGAGGAGTCCAATCAGGCTGAAATTTTTACTGTATCATCCCTAGGGAGTGGTAAGTTTCTTGTAAACAATTCAGATCAAAACTTGAAGAGGAGCTTGGAGAAATCTGGTGATCTTTCTGCTGCGCCAGAACTATGACAGCTTCATGTGTTGAAGGTTGTTCATCCATCTATCTTGATTTTCGAGTTCTTCAAGGTATTTTCTCCACCAAATATGAATTATGTGCATGAAATGATCCTCGTGGACATGAGTAGCTTAGTTATTTTCAATTTTTATTGGAATTATTTTGGATCCTAATACTACTCTATCCTTCACAAGAGAGGGCACGCACCATTAATGCGGAGGCACACTGTCTGTCAGAGCATTTAATACAACAAAGATGTGGTTGTGGCACATTTAATACGACTTTGACTAGTGGTGTGGGACTGCTCTATGCTGCTCTAATCGACCTCCTAGGGTCAAAATGTTTCCTTTGCCTGCAAGTTCTTTATCTATGCTCTGGTTGAAGTGATGGAACTCTATTGGATCTGAATCTTTCTGGTTGAGGGCTGAATGGTCATTCTCGAGCTGATTGACCACACTCCAGTCGACTGGGCAAGGTCTTGATACTCGTGCTCAAAATGGCCCAATGAGGATTTGGGCCCGATCAATCGCCTGGTCAATTGTTAATGGACTGGGCCTGATAGCTAATTGGGTTGTCCCATATCATATCTTTTACCTGGTTGACTGTTAATGGGTTAGGCCTGTTAGGCTATTGCATATCATTACTATTGACATGCTTTTATAGGTTAAGCAACAAATTAAATTTACATTCATTTTCAATTAGTAGATACAATGTTTATTGTTATAACTCTCAGATGTTATTCATATACTTTTTATATTTTGAAAAAAAAAATTAAGACAATTAGCCTAAGTACAAGATGATTATGTTTAAAGATTATTAACAATCCAAAAATAGGAGACTTTGACAAAAATGAGGAAGTCAAAATAATATGGATTTGTGATTATTAAATTTGATTGGACCCCTTTTTATCCCACTTCAAACCACTTTAAGCCCAAAATCAAATAAAACCCACCTTAGTCTAACCAACTAGGGCTGTCAACGGGTCAGCTTTGGATCTGACCAGTTATATTTGAATCTGAATTCGATTATCAAAATTTATATACAAATCCGACCGGATATCCTATAAGGTCTTTGTCAGTCAGCACCAAATCCAAATTCGATGGATACCCAAAATTCGACCTATTTTAGTATATATTTTTTAAATTTTGGATTGTATGAAAATATTGTATTTATAAGTAAATTTACATAATATTTGAAATTTTAACAACTTTTATTATATACTAGTCTAAAAGTTAAATATTTGAATATTAAACCCCTATTTCACATTATATGAATACATAGGTGAATTATTATACATTATTATATTTGACATTTTATTAGTATCTCTCTTATTTTTTAGGTTAAAGACTCAATATTAATAGGATAATATAGATGTTAATATAGATATTAGATCAATGTAACATGTAGTTTTATTTAAAATCTTTATTAATTTTATATATAAGAGTATTAATTTAATAAAAACTTATTAAAGTTCAGATTTTGATATTTAACAGGTCAGATTACTTAATTCCGTATTCAATCCACTTATTTTGAATCACAAACATTTAAAATTAATCTGATTCATCGAATATTTTAATCAGATAAAAAATTTAAAATTCGGATCGAATTCAAATCAGATTCGCATTAAAATATGATCCATTGACAGCCCTACCACCCACCTTAATCTATTTTCAAAAGTTTAAACCCAATCCAACCCAAATTATGTGGTTTAGATTGGATCCAAGGGTTGTGGCCCACTTTACACCCCTAATCTTAAATATAATTCTCATAATAAATGTACCACATGTCGCAGATCGAGACACAATCTAATCTCACCAAAAATACTTACCGTAGTAGTTTAATTCGTGGGATCAACTTTCCCGAGTACATAAATCAATATCTCCTACATATAAATTAGTTTCTCCCTATTGGCCCAATTCTCTTTTCCATAAAGACTATATAGTGGATAATTTGCTCTATGTATCCTAATGGGCAAAGTGAGGACTATAGATGAATTAATTTTTTACTAATTAAAAAATGGCATGCATAAAGTAATATATTAGTTATTGATCTAAATTTTTTTATTTATAATTTGAAATTTATTAAATTTAATATGAAAATTAACTATTTCTTTTCCCGGAGATAAAAGGTCAAAGTAAATTTCTCCTTCATTTTTTATCTTTTATTGGTGCTTGTGTTTTATGTTGCAACAATCGCCTATATCATTAGAGCACACTATAGCATGCCTTCTGAAGGTTTTATATGTAGTCAAAACCTTGTACCTAGCCAATAAACTCTTTAAGAATGTCAATAGGGTGTCAATCACAAAAATTCTAATAGTTTAATAGAAAGGCAACATAAAACAACATGTAACTCATATCACTGAGTCATGCAACAATATAGGGACTTATATCAATCTTTTTCTGAAAAAGTTCATGCTTTTATTGAAAGGTAGTGCCTTTGACTAGTACATCAACATAGAGTTAAAATCTATTGGTTTATCTCGAAAAGAAATTCTTAAATTGCTTTTGTAGTAATCGCCAGACTATGAGTATATTTAAACATACCAACACAAAATAATTGAAAGACAAGCCAGTAGCAGACTACATCAACCATTGATGTGCATTAAGTTCGAGCTACAAATATAAACTCTCAAAGATATTTGCGGTAGAGATGTGTATCCAATATATGCACTAGGGACTTATTTACATTTTTTAGTGAATCAAGCCTTGCACTTTTAAGGGATTGACCACTGATGCCTATGAGTTAGAACTCAGCATTGCTAATCTTGGAGTCAGGATTCTTGTGGAAGACCAAAAAAAAGATAATAAATATTCAAAGTGAAGCAAAAAACATGACAAGGCATCTACCAAATAATTTATGGTTATCAAGGCGACTTTTATCAAAATTCTTGCAAGCAACATAAAGACTAGTGAGAAAGCTATAGGCCAACATGCATCAATAGACAAGTAAATGATGAAGGTAATGCACATTTACAGACTTTGACACCCCTCATATCTTTAATGGGTTATTGGCTCGGAAGTTGATTGAACTATCGAAATCAAAACTTCTTGAAGAAGTTGGAAAAGTGAATGGCCCAAAGTATGAAAAGCATCATCTAGTTGTCAATCATCTAAAAGAAGGTGCTTTATTTTTAAAGATAAGATGATGGACTGGCAAGGGATAAAAAACATAATTCTTGCCATTGAAGATGTTGTTAGCTCAAACCTTGGTAGTGCTATAGCACTAGTAGATGCCACGTATGTTCTGCAGGGCATGAAAAATGTCTTTACCTCACCTACACCTATGGGGGCATCAACAGTGCTTCAATTCGGGAGTTTGGACCTAGTACTAATGAAGACTTTGTTTGCTGATGAAGTGATTAAGTTGGACACAATTGTCACTTTTGAAATTGAAGATAGTAGCGAGTGGATTCTTTTGATTTATCGGCAAAGGAAAAGAGGATGTGTAACCAATTCCATTCATTATCATCAAAGATCTCAAATGTGGCTAGGTGTCCTCAACCAAAGATGATGAAGAGTTTAAAGACTCCAAATTGTTAGAGAATTTATTGGTGAGTTACGAAAGAAATCATATGACTTTATAGGACTTCTTTTTTGAAAGAATTCTTAGATCAAAGTGTTATGACAACATACAGTATATCTTATGAAGTTGAGGAGTAACACTCTACTTCTTGTTGCACCACTATTGGCTTTACAAACGAGGACGATTTGTGTTTGGATTTAAAGCTTCACAATATGACTTTTTTTTCTTGTAGGATTCATACAGGAGTAGAAGGTTAATCACATACTCATCAATGGAGGATCTATTGCTAATATCAAGCCAAATTCCATCATGAAGCAATTGAGAATTTCTATAGTGGAAGTATCTATTAGTCATCTAATTATTTAAGGTTTTGATGAAGAAGACCAATGAGCTATTGGTATGATTTGTTTAGACCTCACGATTGAGGAGTTTAAAGCAAGCACTCTATCTAATATCATCGATGCAATAACCTTTTATCGTCTACTTTTGGAACAACCATGCTTCATGAGAATGGGGTGATCTCTTTCACTCTTCATTAATACTTTAAATATTAAAAAAATTAAAAAGTTGTGGGAGTTTGACATAGATGTAAAAAAAATTAACTGAAGTAGACTTGTACTTTTTTGATGCTTAATTCTTTCTAGAGCCCAACTCAATAGATGAAGTACAATCAACAAGAACTTTAGGTAGCCACCCCATTTAAGGAAGACAAGTTTGTTGTATAAGGCTGAGTGTGAGGCTTCAACAAACAAAATGACGGAGTTTAAGGATGAGCCTAACTTACCAACCTTTTTTATATACCCCTCAATTATGCCAAGGAAAAGAACAAGTTCTGCTTTGAGTATATGTTCAATCAAATGGTACTGGCTAAAGATAGTAGAGTCAAATGACTATCAAACTTTGAAGAAGGAATTCACCACGTCTATTGTTAACATTAGCTCATCAACCCATAATGGACCATCTTTTGCAAGAGTTTCTTACAAAGAACTCAAGGGGAATTTCAATCTTAAGGCATATAGAAAACTCGAGAGTCTAGCTATAATTTTGCTAAACTATCTTCTCTAGGTAAACTCAAAGTTAACCTGATTGGAGAAAAGATTCATGGCCTTAACGAAGCACAATAGAAGTTTAGGGCTGGATTTAAACCTACAAAACTAGTTAAAATATATGTGATGAAGAAGGGTAAGTGCATTAATATCCAATATATTTTCATAGAAGATGATTTGAAGGAGGAAGAAATTTTCTAATTCAAATAAGATATTGTTTACAGTGATATTTTAATATTTTTAATCTTACATTTTATTGATGAAATATAAAAAATATTATATTTAATTAACTCTATAGGTTTCCAGAAACCTAATAAAATGGAGGAGAGAAACATATTTTAAATCTCAATTATTATCATATTATATATACCCACTTCTAAAAATTATTTTTGTTAAAAAAAAAAAGAAAAAAATCCTTAGTGTCTTGTTACTTAATCATATTTCAGTCAATTGAGGCTTTGCTCATTGCTCATTTTGAATAGTGAGGAGTTTCAAAATGTTATGTCATTGTAGGATTTATTAAGATTTCTATGATTCAGATCTAATTCATCTTAAAATTGAGACTTAATGGGATTAAACTCCTTAGATTGACTTTATCATTTTCAAACTATTAAAGAATATTTTTTAAGCAAAAAATACTATCTAACTTTTGTATATAAGAAAATAATATTATTAATAAAGAAAGAAATATTTATACATGTAAATATATGTATTAATTTTTTAAAACTTACAAGTTTCAAATATATAATACTTTTATATATGATGTAATAGAACCATAAACTATCTATTGCTAATATTATCAATTCAATTTATAAATGTCATTTTACAACTTTGAACCATTGAAAAAAGCAGAGTGCATCAAATTCACAACAGCTTGATCAAAATAAGCCTCAAGTCTAACAACATCTTTTTGTGTCTCCCATATTAGATCTACGTAAGTAAACACACATCTCCATCACATGGGTCAGCCAAAATTGCCCCTTCATAAAGCTCCTCTGCTTTTCAAAAGTACCTTAACCTATCTCAAGGACACGTTCCAATTCGGGCCACTCCTCCTGTAATTGTCATATCGGGTTCTCATTAACACCAAATTCATGCATTGCTTTTGGTTTAACTCAGTGAAGGTCATATTTAAACTAATTAATCTAATTTTAGATTTTAATAAATTATTTTAAATGGAAAGGGCTGGATTTTAGGATAAATTTGTATTTTAGATTACCCAAACTCATTATCATAAAATCGAGTGACAAATTATTCCATTGGTTAATCAAACTCCAAATTTATAAGATAGAGAAACATAAACTTAGAGCTTTCTCTTCAACATGTAGGCAGCCGGCACTACAACAAATTGCACCTCACATGACAAAAATTTTAGTAACTAAGGTAAAATTCGTTACATATGTTAGATTTATTGTATACAAATAACATTTTATTGAGTAACAAAGTAAAAGTCTTATTATCTTTAACTGAAATTTGTTACCTTAAATTTTTTATGTTCGTAACTAAATAATAATTCATTACGGAAAATGTTATTTTGTTACATATAACATTTTCTGTCATATAAGAAGATATTATTTCTAACAAAATTTTGTACATTTTGTAGCAACAAAATATTTGTTACAAATAAAATATATTGTAATGAAGTTTTTAGTTACTAAACTTTAATTAACTTCCCTCCAAATATCAATTGTACACATATGGTAACAATGATTTTTGTTACTAGTTGTAATAAATATTAAATGAAATTTTTACTAATACTTGTGGGTTGGGCTTTTGTTCAAGAAATGGACTTCACAATAATGTAAAGAATTTGTTGATTGGGCTTAACCAATTTTTTAGTGAATTATTACTTAATTGTATTTTATTTTAAAGATTGAGCTTGAAGAAATTTGAAGTGAATAATCCATTAGTTGGGCCAATTTCTTTAAAATATTGGGCTTTATAACTTTTTTTGTGAATTATTCAATGAATTGGGAGTTTTCGTTTATGAAATAGATTTGACCAAATTTATAGTAAATTAAGTGGTGAATTAGGCTTCATTGTAAGAGCAAGTGAGGTAAATGATGAATCAGGCTTTCTTCAAGGAACTGAGCTTATTTTTTTATTAATTGGGCTTCACATTAGTTCAAATAATTGATTACTTTGGATTGTCCAGCATTTTTTTTTTTTACTAGTTGGGCTTAACTAATAATTTAGTGAATTGGCAAATTGGGCTTCATACTAATTTGAAGAATTCATTAATTGGGTTTTACCAACTTCCTTTTCATTAATTGAGCTTCAATAATTATTCTAGTAAATTAGTGAATTGAATTTCAAAATGAATTGGATCTGACATTAATTTAAAGAATTGATTAATTGTGTTTTTGCAACTTTTCTTTTATTAATATGAGTTCACCGATTTTTTAGTAAATTAATGTCATCTAGTAAAGAATTGGGTTTGACTTCAAATTGTAGAGTTGATTAATTGGGCATTAGCAACTCCTTTTTTATTAATTGGGCTTTACTAATTTTATAATGAATTGGTGTTAGGGGTGGCAATTTGGGTGGGTCGTGCGGGTTCGGGTTAGGTTGAAGTAGAAGTATAACATTAACTTTTGTGACCTTAACCCAACACAACCTGATGATAACCCAAAAATGCTCAACACTAACCCAACCTGAATTGTATCAGGTTAGGTTCGGGTTGACCTAATTTTTATTTGGTCAACTCGCCAACTCAAATTCACCCAATCCAACCTGCCAATCTGATTCAAAATAATTATTTCAAACATTTGTTTTAATTTCAAACCCTATTGTGAATATATATATATATACATACACACACAAAAATAACTTCCGTATGTTTTATAAAACCACGCACACCACCTCCCCCTCCACATTTGTTGCCCATTTAATGTAATTTTAATATAAAAAGACCAATTTACCCTTAATCATTTCACATATTTACAATTCAATTTAGATAACTTTTTATCATCATATTTTTTTTTTTCATTCTTTTCTTTTTATTCTCAATTTTCTCTTTTTCCATTATTTCATATATTTCTCATTTTATACATATATATAAATTTAACTATAAAATTTTAAATAATTTTTATTTTTATCTTTTTTCTTTCTAATTATTCATACATGTATACTTATTTTTTCTATGTATACTTATTCACATATATATATAATATACATATATATAAATTTATCAATAAAATTTAAATTACTTTTATTTTATCTATTTTTTTATTTATTCATTCTGAATTAAATAATATTTGATATTTATAAATATATATACTATAATTTTTTATTCATACTTATATACATATATAGTGTATATATACATATATATATAAATTTCAATAATATTTAATGAAGATTCATCATATATTTCTTATTTTATACATATATAAATTTATCATTATTTCTCATTTCTCATTATTTCATATATTCTTATTTTATACATGTGTATAAATTTATTTAACGAATTTAGATGGCAATGCAATTTTGTTTCCCTCCAAGTTTGTATTCCCTCCAAAATTTGACCCATAAAAAATGTTAACAATTGTTTTTATTATTAGTTTGACATAATAATTTAACTTGATTTCTTCCAAAATTTTGATTCCCTCTAATAATAATGAATTCTTTTCATTTTTTTAATTCCTCTAAATTTTAGCTCCTCCATTTTTTTGGTATAAATAATTTAAAGCAAACTTAATTTCTTTTATCTTAGATTATATGACGAATTGACATATAATTTTTTAAATTATTAAATGACTTCTATTATAGTTAAAATAGTTAAATAACATATAATTGGACTTATAAATGTTGGTGTTTAAGAATTTAAATTTTTTATTATAATTTATTACAATATTCTTTTAGAAATATTTTAAAAACTTCTTAAAATAAATAGTTAAAGGTTACATACCTAAATAAAAAAAAGAAAGAAAGAAATCTAGTTTACCATAATACTTAATGAAAAAAACTATCTCTGATGTTAGGCCTATTAATGTTACATTTCGTTTTTTATTGTTGTATTGGCTAGTTAAA
This sequence comes from Jacaranda mimosifolia, assembly GCA_018894105.1. Classification (NCBI taxonomy): domain Eukaryota; kingdom Viridiplantae; phylum Streptophyta; class Magnoliopsida; order Lamiales; family Bignoniaceae; genus Jacaranda; species Jacaranda mimosifolia. The sequence goes on along the minus strand of CM032117.1, from coordinate 38,332,763 downwards.
TTTTTTTGTAACTTATAGATATCTATATGTTAATTGTGTGTATGTTTTACTATATAAATTGCTAAAATGAAGATAATTTTCGTGGTTTAATATAATGTAAAAAAAGTATTAACTTAAAGTATATTATTAAATGTAATGATTATTAACTTTCATGGACCTAAACAAGTTGTTGTTAAGAATTAGTTGGTCTATATATTATATTTCCTTCAAAAAATAAGTTTCCCTCAAAAAATGAATTCCCCTAATATTTTTTTATTCCCTCCAAATTTTTGCTCTTCCCTCCATTTTGTGTATAAATAGTATATACAAAAATTATTTGTTTTATCTTATATTATAAGATGAATTATGATGCATTATTATGGGGGTTAAAAATTTAATTCTATTCTTTGTTATTTTTTATTAGGACATTGTTTTTGAACAAAATGATTTTAGAAAAATTGTTTTCTAAATTCTAAAAACTTTATTCTTTACGTGTAATTAATTTCATTTTAAAAATTAAAATATTTTGTACTAATAATATATTGATGTTGACATTTTGAACATGCATTTATTGAAAATATTCTACACTTAATTAACGCAAATTGTTTTGAAACTGATCAACTTGTATAACTTTAATATAGTTGGAAATTTTGAAATTATTTTGAAATACTCATGACATTGTAATATAAACTTAGTCATATAGTTATAAGTTTAATAAAATTATTTTTTATCCCCCCCCTTTCTTAATTAAATGTTTGAAGAACTATTAGCATCCTTAAAATTTTGTAGAAGTCAGTTGAAAATTTATATTAAAATTCAAAAATATCCTTCAAAAGCTGTTTTAATTATTTTCAAACAAAAATAACCCTGAACTTATTTTTAACTTTAACATGGGGGTTTAACTTTAATATTATTTAAATTATTCAGAATAAATTTAAATAATTTTATTAATATTTTTTTTAAATATTAAATAATCTTTTAATTGAAGTTGGATTAAAAAAATAAAAATTTTAAATCATCAATATATCTAAGGTAATTTAATCAAATTTAATTAAACATATTTATTAATTATAAAATAAAAATAAAAATTAAATCCATCTATTAATTAAATATTATTTTATTTTTAAATTACATCTCAATAATATTAAAAAATAATCATATCTAAAATAATTTAATTAGATTAAGTTAAACATATTTATCAAATATAAAAAAGTATTTATTAACTAAAATAAATAATTTAAAAATAAAAATAAGATCTAAAAATATCATACTAACAATAGTAATTTTAAAATGTTAATTTCACCTACCAACCCAATAAAAAAGTTATTGATATGATATCTTGTTCCATCCTAAAACACAAACAAATAAATAATTTTTTTTTACTGTTTTGAAACGGCTGCTGGCAGTTGGCACTTTTTTTTTTTTTTGTCTTTTCCCTTTTGTTTTCCATTAGCATCCATGCCAACGGCCCGAGGCTGCCATGGCCATCGGTAGCCATGGTAGCTGGTGATGTTGGGGTGGGGGTGGGGGTGGGGGTGGGGGTGGGGTGGGGGAGATACATTTGTACAGATATGGTAGAGGGGCACATAAAAGAATATATATTTAAATTATATGTATTATATTATATATATAATAATATTGATACATATGTATATATATTATAATATTATATAATAATATATTATCTATTGATACATATGTATTATATTGTATATAATAATATAAATTTTTACTTCTATTGGTTATTTTTATTTTTTTTCATCAACAATTTTCTTTTCTTTTCTTTTTTATTCCAGCCATTTTGCTGATGTGGCGGATGAGGTGGACGCTGACATGGTGCTGGGTGACACATGTCACAAAATCTTCAAAAATTAAGCCCGATTGAAAATGATTGGACAATTTTTGGGCCAAATTGAAAAATTTTCAGCCCGATAGACCAAAATTGCAAAAAATATTATGAAATAATTAAATATATTGAAAGCATAAGTTCTATTTTAGTAAATGTTGTATGGAAAATTTAATGTTATTCATTAATGTAAATTTAATATATATAAAAATTAATTATTATGAAATAATTAAATATATCGAAAGCGTAAGTTCTATTTCATTAAATGTTTTATGACTCATATTCTATAAGTGAAATTTCATGAAGATATGATTTATGTGTGGATGAACAGAATAAGTGAAATTAATTAAGATACTAACATATAAATTTATAAATTGTATACTTGATTAATCTATAGGAATAACATTATCTCAAGTGTCACGTCACACTATTAACTTTTATTCTAATTATTAATTATATTAATTAAGAATTAATAATTTAACTTTTATGTCAAATGCCATGTCAAATATTATTTGACATTGGTAATTTTTTATGATATTTGTTATTAAGTACATTAATTTTGAACAATAATTAACATAATATATATAACAGTAAATTTAATGTCAATTATTCCATAAGGGCTTGTTTGCTTTTTATGATAGGTTTGGATGTGATTGATAAGTGTAGGATTCATTAGCTAATAAATATATCAATACTTTATTTGTTTGCTTAGATTACTAATTTGAATATCCTAATTTTAGCATAATCAGTTGTTTGGATGCTTGGGATTGTAACATATGATAAGTATGCAATATCAATTTTATCCCTAATCTTATTTTAATAATTGAATTACTTTCATTAAAATGGTTTAAATATATGTAGTATTGTAGTGAGTAAGTCTCTATTTTTAAAGCTTTTTCTCAAATATTATTACCTAAAAACAAGTTGATTTTTTTTTGAAAAAATTTATTTTCAAAATTTATAAAACCATTGAATTATTTTACAAATTAAACTATTTTATATTTAATATGTTGGAGGCGTATTAGTTTGTAATTTACAAAACAAATTCATGTTAACCGTAAATTTATATTTGAAAAATATTATTTATTTTTCAATTTACCAAAAAAAAAAAAAGTTTACTTTTGAAATCTTATTCTCATGGAAGAAATAATTTTCATATAAAAAATTTAGACATATTAGATAAATGTTGTATAAAAGAATATTACAAAAATAAATTTAATTGCGCAAATAATTTAGAATTTTGTTAAAAACTAGGTGCTATAAATCAAGTCTTCGTGATATATATATATATATATATATATTTGTTAATTAAGTCTAGTTTATATGCAGGGATAGTTTCGTCATTTGGTATATTAATATCAATGTTTCTAATCCTAGGGTTATTAATCACACTAAGAAGGGTGAGATATATAATCTCAACACTTTAGAATAAAATACTGAGCTTTTTAATTAATCATGGGCTTTAATTGTGACAACCAAAAAATTAATTAAATTAGATTATACATCTACCCTACACAATTCTACCAAGCAAACGAGCTGTAAAAAAATTTCCAAAATGGATAAAGTCATTATAGTAATTCTATACTTTTCTGTTCAGTAATAGATAAAGCCCATCATTTAACTTGTATTTCTTATTATATTATGAATTTTTATTTTTTATCTATAATTTAATATTTACTTTTTATTCAAACATAAAGAATTATACATATAAATATGCATATTTATATGATAGAGATGTTTAAATGTTCAAAAATTAAATGCTTAATATTAAAAAAATTCATCATAAAATAAAAATATTCGCCATAATATAAGATAATCTTAAAAATTATCAATTAACAAAATATAATTTTAAAAATTATATTATTGCAAATTTTAAAACCAAAGCTGCTCCTGCAGTCCAAAAGTTTTTAGGGGAAGGCGAGAAAAGGACTAAGTAGTTCACCGTCACTTCCCAGATAAATGGAATGGATACCTCTTGCGCGAGGCCGGCAGTTTCTCATCCAAGGTAAGTTTCTTCCTCCTCCTCCACCTCCTCCTTTTCTTTCTTTTCTTTTTTTCTTCATTTAAATTTAATCCACTGGCAGTCGGATTGCGGCGGAGGCTATCGGACGCGTGATGCAGGTAGTAGCTGCTGGCCTCGCGCGGCCAGCAGCAAGTGGCCATCGCACAGAGGCCAGATCTGGCCTCTGTGCGAGGATGCCACTCTGTGATTTTTGGTAATTTCATTATTCTGAATTTGTTTGATTTCTTTCGGTTGGGCCTTGAGGCAAATAATGGAAATAAAAACTGATTTTTCTCTCCATTCTGGTTTCTTTGGGTTGAGCAAATGTGCATATGTTTCTATTTTTTGTAGATTTTTCTTATACTCCTGGGACTTTCAAGGATGCCACTGTGTGATTTTTGGTAATTTAGTTATTCTGAATTTGTTTGATTTCTTTGGGTTGAGCCTTGAGGCAAATAATGGAAATAAAAACTGATTTTTCTCTCCATTCTGGTTTCCTTAGGTTGAGCAAATAATAATAAAATAGTTGTGTTTGTCAGCCTTTGGCCTTCACAAGCTATTTGAATTTTATATGCTTTCGAGTAAATAGTTCATATGGCTTTATCTAAAACAAACCAATTTGTCATGAGAAATCAGTATGAAATATTGGATTCATATTTTTCTGCGGCTACTTGGTAGCTTTTGTCTGCATAATAGTCTTCCATTTCGTTGTTGGGAGCTTATCTACTAGTCTTGTATTGAGAAAATTGTTTTCCTTTCAAATACATTCCATTGATTGATTATGTCAACTGCCAATTTTACATGTGTAACTCAGGTGGTTATTGAAATGTCTGATGGAGCATAAATCTTTCCATGTAAATGATCATAACTCAGCTGCCAGCACGAACAAGTAGTATTTCTTGCTACCATTGGTATCTTTACTGTTGTTATTCTTTCTGTAAGTTTCTTGCTGCTCTTTGTTCTGCTGTATTTGAGCCTTAGCTGGTCCTTTACAACATTTTCTTTTTTGTATTAGTGTTAGTTTTTTGCTGTAGATTTAGATTAGAGAGCTTTAGAATAATGTATATTCTCAATTCTTGAGATCTTGCTTGCTCCTTTCAAGTTTGTAACTTTTTCTTGCCTCTAGTTTAATGGGTTCTTTTTTTAAAATTGTACTGTTTCTACCAGCACTTAAAACACTAATTTACTTAGTTCAATTGTAAAAGCAATTGGGGAAACTGTGGGCTGTCTCAGTAAAAGCATCACAACGTTGTATGGGTGACGATATAAGTTAAATTTGATGCTTTAGCTAAATAAGCTGAGTTTGAAGGTATATATTTTCAAGTCCATATACATAGAGCTCGAATTTAGCTTTGTTAAGTTAAATTAGAAACAAGAAAATGCATTATGAAGCCACAATCTGCTCTTACTTGACTTATGTCTGACTTGATTAAAGCTTGTCTTAAATCAGCTTGATTAAGATTTCAATTCATGTGTTATTTCTTGAATTAATATCACATAAGAGCTTGCTGGTTTCCTAAATTTATCATAGTATGATTTTCCTATTTTTGATCATATCATGTTAAGTAGAATGTAGATTGGAAAAAGAAAATGAAGACCTTTCACACCAACAATAAAGATATCAATGGTGTATCAACAGATGATGTGGGTACTGGGGTGACTGCATGAAGGCATATGGGTGTAGGCTTATACTGCTAGGTTAATATGCCTGTATGTCCTAGTGGTCATGCTTAAGATTGTTTATCTATAATAAACTGGTTTATGTCTACTTTAATAATAATAACAGGACATAGGTCATGCTTAAGATTGTTTATCTATAATAAATTGGTTTATGTCCACTAATAATAATATTAGTATTAATAATGATATTAGTATTTAATAATAATATTATTAATGCTATTAATAATAATAATAATAATAATAATATATTATTATTATTATTATTATTATTATTATTATTATAGTTGTTGTTGTTGTTAATAAATGACATTAATTTACAGGTTGGTGCTAAAAGGACCTTGCTACTCTACGTGCAAGCGCCAAGCAGGAGCAATAATTAGTTATCTTTTAGCAATATATACCACATTTGTTTATATGTCTCATCTCACTCCATTGATATGACTATCTTACCTTTTAATCAACTTATTACTGCTTCTTTTAAGTTTTAATTTAATTTATGCCACCGATCCCTTCTTCTCAATGAATTATGATTGAGAACAACAACAACAACAACAACAACAACAACAACAACAACAACAACAACAACAACAACAACAACGACAACAACATTATTAAACATTAAACAATTGCTAGAACTAATTAGGTAAGATTTCATTATACTATAAAGTTGGACAAAGATCACTTCCCAAACTCCTCCTTTTTCCATTTCATGAGCACGGAATAGAAGAACAAAGAAAATGCACCTTTTGTTTGCTTTCAAGCTAATAATGAATGACAAAGAACATTCTATAAATCTATTCTTTCTTTGTTCCAAATGTTGCATTTAAGTGATTGAGTATAGACGCTACATTCATATTATTAACTAATATCTTATCATAACTATTTTATTATAGTAGGGAGGAGTCCTTCAGATGGAGAACTACCTACATATGTGAAAATCTATGTGGAAAAAACTTTGATACCCAATGCTAAATTACTTATTCCTCAAGATGGTTTGAAGACTATTGGAGAAGTTGTCCATAAATGCATTGGATGGGAACTTCCTAACGTGCATGTGAGACTTTTACTTTTCTTTTTGTATTCCAACAATTTAGTGGAAGTTTAGGAGAAATTATGATTCCATGTATTCATATACTTCATTTGGTTTTGTTGTACGTCATGGAGATGTAACTAGCTAGAAGATATGCACATGGACTTATTTTGACAAGTAGTTTGGATAGTTAGTTAATTTTTTGTCAATGAAAATGTATTTTCTCTAAGCTTTTTGTCAATAATAACATATACTCCTCTAGCTTCCAAACATGATATTAGTACTTGTCGACTTTCTAACTTGTACAATTAATGTTTTGCTTATGCAATAGATACTATATTGAAGGAACTTGTTATGAGGATATACTATTTATCTTTCAATGAAAAACTTACTATGGTTACGATGTTCATATTTTCATTAGGTGATTAAGGATATCATGGACTTTTGGTACTCTTGTTATACTATATATAGTTTTTTTAATCTAGAAATAAAATTAAAAAGATTCTTAAAAAGTTTTTGCTACACAAAATGAAACCCTAATCCTAAGTGCCATATGCTTCTAATCCTAAGTATTTAACATGTGGCTTGTAAACTTAATTACTTTGATCTAGAGGCACTTTTGTCATGAAGAGTTTAGGTTTAAAAGAAGAGGGCATCACCTTGCACCCCTATTGGAAAATAATGGTGTAAATGGAGAAAGTATCTATATTTTATTGTGTGTGGCATAGTCATTTATGTCATATTCTAAATGAGATTTTTCTATTGGTACATAGCTCAAGTTTGGCACAGTTCAGGATCAGATGGGATCTATATTGTGTAGAAAGCTCCATTCGATAGGTGGGGCTGTTTCACATGTTGCTATTATTATAAATGACGTAAGCTTCAATAAAACTTTTACCTTTGATTTCCTATGGGTAACCTTTGTTTCCTTGTGCCGTTGAAACTGTACAACAAGCAAGAGACCACTTATATTGACATATATCAGTTTCAATTCAAGTTCCCCAATTTGATTATGGGATATACAGGTAGGAGAGGATAAATACAAATGCATGCTGTTAGCATGTGCTCTGTCAGTCTCTATTTGACCTTTCTGATTGGCTGACCAAGTGGACTGATTGGGTCGTAAATGATAAAACTAAGCAAATTGTCCAACACTAAATTAGAATGTGGTGGAAACTATCATACTCGATATGCTGTAAAGTATTTCTTGAATACCATATGCTATGATATGTCTTTGTCCTCCTTTTCTGGTGGATATTTTTAGAGTGACAATGGAATATTCACTTTGGACTACATGAGCATAATTAACTGGGAAAGAAATAAGTAGAAATAAATAATTAAGGCAACACCCATCGACTATTTAATGAGGGAGAGTCATTAAGATGGTTTTGTTGTTGACATGGTTTTGATAAAAAAGGGAGTGGGAGAGGAATATTCATGTAAATTTATCTTCATAATACAATGGGATAAGTATTAGTGGTTGAGTTGTGGAACAAGACTGAAATTAAGACTAAAATACAATAGGAATTCTTCAAGAAGCAAACTAGTGTTTGTAAATTATGTATTGGATACTGATTTAATATTTATATTTAAATAATTGTGAGAACTTTTAGTTTGGAGATTCTTATGAGCTTTTCCAGTTAAAGTCGTGTTATTAGAAAAGAACATGATATGATACATACTGTTTGAACTCATTTGGTAACATAGAAATGAAATGTATTTTTGTATTCAACATTATCTTCTATAATATTTTGTGTAGTTTATGTTGGATAAAAGATGATATCATACAAATATTTTATTGCAACTTCCTCCCATGAATTGTACTATTGTTTTGTGGAGTGTTTTTTCTTTTTAATTATGTTATATTTAAACCTTTGTTTTTCTTATATATCATACTTATTCAATCTAAGAAAAAATAGATGTGTAGTGATTGGCTAAACATATGTAATACCTAATTTGATGTTTTTCATATTCACAGTGTGTTGTGGAATTTTTTTTGTGTAGATTGTTGGAAGTAGCCCTTTTGTGATGATGTTCACGAGAATTAAGGAACATGTTTTGGAGATATCTTTTGTTACTTGGGTGATAACACTTCTTGAAAACTTAACACTTTTGTTTCATTGATATACTCATCTGGTTATCATGGCTTTGGTTGTGGTTTGAATTTGGGATTGATGTTTTGAAATTATATTTATGTCTATAGATAGACGAATGTGGTTGGTGTTATGTCTATGGATAGATGGATGTACTTACTCTTTTGTTTATTGAAGGAATGACTATAAATTATTTATATTTAGGATGATGGTTTACTTTAAATCTGAATTTCTTTTGCAATTTTGTATCCATATTGACCTATTGAATAGGGAAAAATGAACACTTTTTGTAACAAAAACAGTACTGTTACAAAAATAATTTATCGGTAACGAAATTTTGTTGGTCAATTTTCTTAATCGTAACAAATTAATTTGACGTATCTGTAACGAACTATTTACCAGAAATTAATCATTTGTAACTAATATATTGCTTATTTGTAACAAAATATTTTAATCTTACAAGTCATAGGTAACGAAACATTTAGTTGTATATACTAATGTAACAAAACTCCTAATATCTTTTGTAATGAAATTATTAGTTATGTATTCTATTAGTAACGAGAGGCTTATTAAAATAAAAATATTATCTAACTAATTGTAACCAAATTTTTTGTTACACAAACAAGTTGTAACCAAACTAAAGTAAATAAATAATATTATTATAATATGCATTGATAACGAAAAATAAAAGGCGACAAAACTGTCAACGTTTTGGTAACGAGATATCTCGTTACGCTATAGAAATCTATTGTAACTAACATTGTTTTGTCACTAATACGAAACTTTTTGTAACGATAAATTTTATCGCCATAAGTTCATCATTCGTAATGAACCATAAATTTTGTTACTAAGACTTTTTGCAACGGGCTTTAGGGCACGAAACTTTAGTAACAAAAAATTCGTTACCAATATTTTTGGGTAATGAATTTCAGCATTATGGTAACGAAATTATTCGTTACTAAAAGTGTAATTTGTTGTAGTGGCCCCAAGTCTTTGTACTTAAGCTCGAGAAAAGAAACATATTAAACTTTAAAAGAGCCAAACAAAAACCACATACAAAAAAAAAAAATCAATATCATTGGTCATTTTTTTAAATGAAAAATATAAAAAACTATTATAATAAGGAGAAATAAGAAGCATAATGTTACTAGGAGCAATTATAGGAATGTTTCTGCATAAAATGGGCTAGTGGGAAACATTTCCTAAAATGAATGGTTGTCCAAATCAGTTGGTAAAAATATATTATCCTAAGTAGGCATACAACATAATAGAAAATCAGAAACAATAATAACCTGATAGTACTACAATACTATAGCGCATTGTTGGCTATAGACCATTTAATATTTTTTAAAATACAATTATAGAATCAAATGCAAATAAAATTATATATTAAATAGCAAGATGTTGCTTTTTTACTTAACTGGAAAATACTCGTGAGATGCTTAAAGACTTGAGGAGATCATATCTGCGATACAATGTGTTTTTATTTTTTTGATTGTATTTGGACCCCACCACCTCATATATGTATATGAAGTCGAAGAATTTCAACCCCATCTAAATTTCTTTGATATTATCTCATTAATCATAACATGAAATAGATAATATCAATTCGTTTATTGAATGGGATATATGTATACGAAGTAAAAGAATTTTAACCCATTTAAGCATCTTTGATGTTACCCCATCATTCATATTAGTTAGAGATGAATAAGATTAAATATTTTTAACAGAATAAATAATATCAAATTTAATAACTAGCAATTAAGATATTTTTAATTTAATTAAAAAAATTCAAAATTTTAAAAATTGATAATTTGGTCAAAATTGCACAATTGTAGTCCCACACCCTTGTGCTATATATAATAGTATAGATAGATAGATAGATAGATGTTTTACACTTTCAAATATCTTATAGAATATTAGAAAGATACTAAAACTCATGCAAAGAACCTTTAACTGCCCATTTGGTTTTATTTCCAGAGGCATTTTCAGTTTTCATGTATTTTCAAAAGTTGGAAAAATAGTTATGAAATGGAAATAAAAATTGAGATGCATTTGGATAAAATATTGGAAAATAATGATTAAAATAGGTATAGGTTTGAAAAGTAGGTTGTTTTATATTTATTTTTAAAAATATAAGTATATTTTATTAATTTTAAAATGATACTAGGTATTTTATGTCAAATCAAATTTGAATTTGATTGATGTGATAGTGAGATGATAGGATAGGTTTACAAAGAGTTTGAAAATGAAAAAAGGAATATTTTAAATAAAAATGAATAAAAAGTGAGAGTTTTCATTTTTTATTTCCAAACGATAATAAAAAAAGCCCATGGAAGTGAAACCAGACGGGATGTAAATGTTGAAAATAAAGCTATAGAATCACCTTTATAACAATAGCATATAACCCTATAAAATCAACCAACTAGTTGAACGTTGAGCCTGATATATTTTTTGGCCAAAAGTTCCTATGACAATTTGTCAGGTGACCATGCAAGTTTAGTGTTCATAACAGCAAAATCATCTTTTTGCCCAAAAAAAGGCAATTTAACCCTAAAAAACAATCAGCTAGTTACGCTTTCCTCCCAAAAATATGTTCCATGGACCATGCTAAAATAAACCCCAGAAATTCCCTTTATAACACATGATATATATATATATATATATATTTTTTTTTTTTTAAAATCAATTCCCTTTAAGAAACGCAAAATTATATTGCTCCCTAACTGAAATCCTAGCTATCAATTATCTCCCAAGATTATTGGAGATTGATTCAACATAGCAAAAGAAAAAAAAACACATAACAAAGCTTTCGAAGAATACCAGCATCCTCTGGCTATGGGCAATTAGACACATGGAAAATATTGAATACTCTTACTGCGCGCAGGCACCCATCAAGATTCAAGAAGAACCTTAATAGCCTTATTAGCGTCAATAGCTAGGTATAAAGCCCATCAAATTAACTCTAATAGCGTTAACGCTGCAAAGACAAGCACCTAGCTGCCTCTTGAGTCTTGAATCTTGATTGATGAATGATGATTCCTTTAAAATATCCGCAACAATCAACATGGGCGCCGCGCTGCAGGGGAGGCTTTCCAGCATGAAAGTCGATATATATATATGATCACCCACCGAAGAAGATTGACGCATATCCACCAAGCTTTGTGTTAGATGTCACTTTGTGTTGATTGGCTTAATTAATTCACAATGATGGTGTGACAATTGATCATCGGAAACAAAACAAAGTTAAGGCACAAAAACAGCACAATGATTGGTGATTTTTTTTCTTTTCTTCCTTTCAATTTCTGGGACTAACCGTAAAGCAGCTAAAGGCTGAAGATTTTCCTAGGTGATTTAGAGGGCAAAAACAGCAAAATAATAATAGCAACAATAATAGGCAAAATTACAAAATTCGCCCTGTAATTTTACCTCAGTTGGTTTTTCATCCCATAAATTGCATAATATCAATTCTAGTCCTATAAATATTAAAAAATTGTCATTTTTCATCCTTTTTTCACCGGAGCTGGCAAAACTCGCCAGAAAATGTGACGTGGCACACTGGGCATGTGGACATTACTTGTTTTTGCCGCATTGGCAGCTGACATGGCAGGCAAAATTACAAAATTCGTCCTGTAACTTTATTTCATTTGGTTTTTTCGTCCTATAAATTGCATAATACAATTCTAGTCCTATAAGTATTAAAAAATTGTCATTTTTCATCATTTTTTTGCCGAAGCCAGCGAAACTCACCAGAAAATGTGACGTGGCACACCGAGCGTGGACATTTCTTGTTTCTGGCTTGTTGGACTACCTAGTAGGCATTTTTTGTCTTTTTCTTGCTTAGTTGGCAGCATGCATGTCTTTTCTTTTTCTTTTTTTTTTTTTTAAATTTCAAATATATTATATAATTTATATATATGCACACATATATATACACATCTATTTATATATATATATTTATATATTACATATCATCATTTTTCCTCCAAAACACAAATTTTTTTCCTTGAATATCCTTCATTATCCCCAAAAATTTTCCATTTTTTAATATATACATACATATATTATATATACATCATATATATTATTATTATTATTATTATAACAATAAAAAAATTACTCAATTTCATTTTCACCCCAAAAATCTAACAAAAAAGTATTGATTAAACATACCAAAATTCTCCTGAATCAATTTTTAACTATATTTCAAAATATAACCAAAAATTAATCACATTCCCCAACACAATTTTCATATTCTCCAATAATTTATTCTCTCAAAACACATAATAAAATCACACAAAAAATATAACCAAACATTCCCCTAATTTGCCATTAATCATATTATTTAAATTCACATATATTTAAAATAATTTAATTAAATTTAAACATATATTAAAATTCCTAATCCCCACCCCACTCCCCCCACCCACCTACTCACCATGGCCGGCCCATGCAGGCGGACACCATGGCCACAGGCGAGTTCACCATGGCTAGCCCGTGGCCATGGCCGCCTGCCTCTAGCCAGGCGGCAGCCATGGCTGAGCACCCAAGCGAGGTGCTGGCCACCATGGCCACTGGCTTGCCATGGTTAGCTCGGCCAGCCTCCCACTGGGTGGTTGGGGGGAGGTGGGGGAATATATCCATGGCCGGCCCATCCTGGGGCGAGGCGGGGGTTGGGGGTTAGGAATTTTAATTTTGTTTAATTTAATTAAATTATTTTAAGTATGTGAGTTAAAATAATATGGTTAATGGCAAATTAGGAGAATGTTTGGTTATATTTTTTGTGTGATTTTATTATGTGTTTTGGGAGACTAAATTATTGGAGAAAATGAAAATTGTGTTGAGGAATGTGATTAATTTTTGGTTATGTTTTCAAAAATAGTTAAAAATTGATTTTGGAGAATTTTGGTATGTTTGCTTATGTAGGGAGATTTTTTTTTTTTACTATAGCAGTCAAATTAATGCTTTTTTGATAGATTTTTGGGGTGAAAATGAAATTGAGTGATTTTTTATTGTTATAATAATAATAATAATAATAATAATAATAATAATAATAATAATAATAATAATATGATATATATAATATATGTATGTATATATTAAAAAATAGGAAAGTTTTGGGGATAATGAAGGATATTCAAGGAAAAAAATTGTGTTTTGCAAGGAAAATGATGATATGTAATATATATATATAAATGGATGTGTATAAATATGTGTGTGTATATATAAATTATATAATGTATTTGAAATTTAAAAAAAAAGAAAAGAAAAGACATGTATGCTGCCAACTAAGCAAGAAAAAGACAAAAAATGCCTACTAGGCAGTCCAATGAGGTAGAAACAAGAAATGTCCACATGCCCGGTGTGCCACGTCACATTTTCCGGCGAGTTTTGCCAGCTCCGGAGAAAAAAGGACAAAAAATGATAATTTTTTAATACTTATAGGACTGGAATTGATATTATACAATTTATAGGACGAAAAACCAAATGAGGTAAAGTTACAGTACGAATTTTGTAATTTTGCCAACAATAATATACATAAAGACTTGGTATATAACTTTTTAATTTTTGAAATTTAAAATTACCTTCTCTTAAATATCAATTTTAGTCAGAAATAGAAACTAAGATTTGTTATGATGGAGTGAATGAGGGTTTATAATAAATAATCATTAAAAAATGTTTTTCTTTTAAAGAATTTAAAATTACCATAATTTATAATTGCGTTAAAATTATTCCAATTTTGGTCATACACCCCACTCCTATATATATCACTTAATTCTGACCAATTTTTTAAAATTTTAAATGATAGTTTCTTGATTTACGAAACTCTATTGGAAATTATACTTATCATTTATGATTGGATAAATGAAGATTTATCATAATATTAAATAATAACAAGATTGTTTCTTCATAAAACAATTTAAAACTATCACAGTTTAAAATTTAGTCAAAATTTCTTCAACTATGAACAAATACATCTTCTCGCATGGCATTGATCGACCGCTTGGCCATCCTTAGAAACTTCATGTAATTCTTCTTTCAGACATCAATAAAATGAAGATAGAGGTGGCTCACACCTCTATCTATTTTTCAAGGGAAATAAATAAATAAATAAATAATGAAATAGCCCCTTCCTATATAACTTTTTATGATGAAATTTAAACTATCTTTCCTTTGCTTATGAAATTTATTTGTGAACAAAAGTTAATATTTATGATGGGATGAATGAGAATCTACCAAAAAAGGGGAAATTATGGTTAAGGAAAAAACAATCTCTACATATTATTAGAGACACAATAACTCTTAACAAATTATAAAGAATGATAATTAAATTTATAAATCATTAAAATCCCATTATAACAATGTATATTATGGTTTCAACATAAAAATAAAAATTTGAAATTAAAATTAGGGGCTTGATGATATTTTTAATTAAATCCTTAATAATAAAAAAATAAAAGAGACTAAAAGTTTTAATTAAATAAATAATAAAAAAAGTGAATGGCCAGAGTAACCCAATTAATAAAGCCCACTATTCCACAACCTACTATGAAATTAACTACTATAAATTCCAACTCCCAAAATCAAATTGCAGACAAAAATTTATTTGCAAAAAATTCAAGAGCTCTAATTCTATGCAATGCGTTTCAGAATAAAGAACTCAAAAATTTGTTGATTTTCAAAAAGGATTCTGACTCTTGTTTCGAGCAACATCATATGTTGCAAAACATAGTTCCATATTTATGAGCTCAACCTTACTTGTCGCACTCTTGGCCCATTTTCAAGCAGTTAATGAAAAGCTAATTGAAAACACACGTGTAGCTTAAGAAACAGTAATGCAAATATCATAACTAATTAAATAGAGAACTTACTAAAATTTTCTTTTATAAGTAATCATAAATGAAAATCAGATTCTAGTCTACATATCATGCCATGTATAACTCACTACACCATGAACACTCTTGTACATTATGCTCAAAATCTTAAGCTTATGAACAAAGCCAACGTAATTCACTAATATACTTAATTGGCACTTGTTCTGACTAATGGAAGTTCAAGGTATTAAAATTCCAAGCAATTTACTTAGTGACATCAATCCGTCTAGTGATAGGTCTAACTATGCCCAAGGCCATCGTTATCAAGAATAAGATATGTCCATATGTATATTTATAATTATTACAAGAAAATATTCCCTTTTTAATGAAAAATTTGTAATGAACCATCATAGTTTGAGGATAGTTATGATGAATTTTTAATAGATTACTAATGAATTTAAAAAAAAAAGAAGCACAAATGTATTAGAATAATACTTATGACGGATATGAAGAATCTATATTGATGCAAAAAGTCCATCACAAATTTCATAACTCTTAATATGATTTTTCGATGTGTGATGAAAATTCCATCACAAAATTAATTTTATGACGCACTTTATTTTCATCACAGAAATAATCAGTGACAAAGCACACTAACGAATTTGTAAACAAATCCATAAAAAATTTAGTGAAACCTATCACAAAATATTGATTTTATGATGGAATTATTTCACAAATCTATTGGTATATGTTTCATTACTAATTAGCTATGTGATCAAAATAAAGTGCATCATAAAATATATTTTATGATGAAATTTTCATCACAAAAAAAATTATATTTAGAATTATAAAATTTATGGTGAAATCATCGTATCAAGATAAACCCTTCATGTTTGTCATAAGTGTCATTACTAATACATATTTTTGCTTCTTTTTTTTTTAAATTCGTTAGTAATCCATCAAAAATCCATCACGATTGTCTTTAAACTATGATAGAACCCTATTCATTACAAACTCTTTATTAGTAAAATGGTATTTTATTTAAGTGAATATTATATATATATATATATATATATTCATTTCCACATTGTAACATAATTTAGAAAGAAAAAAAATGATAGTGTAATTTTTATACAAAAAATTATCATATGGCTTTTCTATGTACATTTCAGTATTCTCTCGCATTGTAACATAATTGGAAAAAAATAAGTAATAGAATAGTTATTAAACAAAATGTATAAGACATGGCCTTTGCTACATTTTAGTAGGAATCATAAATTTATTCTTGTTATTCAAGTGAACTTAAAATATTTTCTCTTTTTATCTATTTATTTTTGTTTGCTACTATTTAACATGCTAAGGAAAAAAGATTTGCTAAGAGGATATTGCTCCAAGTTCTAGAGGATATTGCCAAGAGTTTTGTTGGGTAGTACTTAATATGCTAAGAAAATTAAATTTTTCCTAATTTTTGGAACATGAAAAACATTGACAAATAGAAGTTTCTTTTCTATGTGAATTGCAATTCCACATTATATTGCTTAGCACTTTTACAAGATTGTTATTTTCCATCACTTTATGGTTATTCACATCCTCATAATCCTTGAGAGCAGACTTACTATTGCAAACATGCAGTGTGGGACCAAAATCAAACCACCAATCACTTGATGAGTTTGTTTATGTCAAACACAATTGAGTCACCACACCAATGTGCATTTCAGATACCATAGCAACCAATCTTGATATCTAATCTTCAACCACACTTGCTTTCTTGTTAGCACTTCCTGTCTTCTACCTTTTCTTTATGCAATCATGCTTGAGATGACCAAGCTTCCCGCAAGATAGTAAATCCTGGTATCAGCAGAATATGAAGGCTTCTTTTCTCCACCTTGTTGCTTTTTTTTTTCTTTTCTGCCTTGTTTGCCTCCACCTTACTGCCCACCTTGTCTTCTTTTCCGCAATCACATAATTCACTTTGGAAGAGCTAGAACTAAAGAAGATAATGTTACTGCTATGCTAGTTTCTTCTTCAGTTTTAAGATGTTTGTGGATTTGCTCTAGGTAAAATCCTCAATGGTTTGCAATAATTTCTTCATGTATTCACTCCAACTAGGAGGAAATTTGGCAATAATTGCACGAACTTGAACATTTTTAGGAATGTTTACCTTGGCATCCTTAAGTTTCAAAACAAAAACTTGCAACTTATGGACTAGGTCCAAAACAAATTTGTTATCATGCATAGTAAACTCAAGGATATTGCTTAACTAAAATTTGCCAACACCTTATTTTTCTGTAACATATTTATTCTCCAAAGCTCTCAAATTTCTCTAAACTATGTTAGTGAAGCAAACAAATTGTACAATCAATCAGAGAGGGAATTCAAAATGTGTCTTATGCATATCACTTAATCTTCTTCCCGCTTTATTGATCAACATTCACCTTTTCTGAAACATCTTATTACAATGCTGGTAAAGCAAGAAAATTCAAATTAAGGGGGTAATCAATTTTCAACATTATGAGAAGCAACCTCATCCTGTGTTGCTAACAAGTAAAGTTGATCCCTTCGAACTTATCCAACTTCATGCAGTCTTAGCTTATCATCTTTAATGTGTTATTGTCTACGCCTAATTCCGTCTCAACAACAAATTAACTATGATTTTGAGTCGTTATTATACTATCCTTAAGATATTTTTTCCCTTACTTAAAGAGTTTGCCAATGAATGTAACAAGGAAATTCACCCTAGGATACAACAAACCATTAAACTCTACAAACAACAATCTTGAAGAATTCCTCACTTTTTTTTTTTGGTGACTTTTATTATTTTGATTGCAAAGAACATATATTGAGAAAGTGTTTCTAGCTTGTTTTTCTTAAGTACATCAAATTCATGAATGGGATTGTGTATCTATAAATAAGGAAGCGAGGTGTCCATTAATTATGAACAAATATGCCATTTAAGTTAAAGAATGTGTCTATTTAACTTAAATTAACTCATAAAATCCTTCATGAAGATATTAAACCATTTCTTGAAAATTATCTCTTACTTTATTTCATAATACAAATACTTACACAAATAAAAGAAAAGGCAGATTCTACGAATCAAATTAACTACACGCACGCAGAAAGTGCTAAGTATTTTTTTTATTTTTTATTTTTTTTAAATATCTTGCTCAACAAGTACTTTATATATAAGATATCTCTTTCTCTGATTTCCTAGGTGAGCAAAGTCCCCACGTATGTTTTCAAAAGACAAGTTGATGCTGCTTAGAAATGAAGTAGGGTCCTTTCCGGAAGATAGTAGTATGTTGGTTCGTTTTCCTCTGGAACATGCATAGAGAAATGTTTTCTTCTTGAAGTTTCTTTGAGTTACTGATGTTTTGTGAATGATTCCTTGTCCTCTAGCTCTTTCTTGGACTCAATATCTATAGATTTTAGTCTTGATTGGCTTGGACCCATTAGGATTTTTGCCCTTCTATGGGCTTATCTTGTCTTTAGGGCTCTCCAACCCTTTTAGATAGTTAATTTTGGTCTGATGTTATTTTTAGTTAATTTACCAAATTGCTCTTATATTCAATTTTTAGAGTATCATCAACCCCTATTTTTGGTAGAGAGATTTTAGTTTCATATCAAAAATAAGTTTAAGTTGTTAAATTTTTTTTATCTTAATTTTAAGATAAGGTTTACTAAATAATTATCTTTACGTTATGTTTTTGCAAGTTCTCTACCTTTTGTCTAAGTTGAGGTTGATTAGGTTCAAAGTCTTGAAGTTTTTAAGATGTGCTCCATAAAAGTGGCTTCATCGACATCCAAGGAGCTAGTGAAAAGAAGGAAAGTCACCTTAAACTAAAGGAGATAGAAAGAAAGGAAGGTTCCAATAGAGTGTCAATATGAGTCATCAAGGTAATTTTCTTCGACTCGTATGATCTCTTTACTTTATTTCATCACGTCAACTCTTTAGTTTGTGAATTTTTCTATAACTTTTCTAAGTCAATAAAAACCTTTGGGGTTTCATTGAGTCAAAATATGTCTGAGAGTAAGTTCAATTTTGAGTTAGTTTCAACAAAGGAGTCTTCAAATGGTCAAGTCAGATGGAGAAAAATAAAGGTTGTAGCCATGCTCTCTCCATCGAGCAACCAATTGTCAATGGCGGCAATGCCAAGGCATCCAAAGGCTGGCATTCGTGCAGCAGCCCTTTGTGGCACTAGCAAGGCACTAAGTTTTGGTGCCCACGGGACAAGCTTCGGGGGAGCTTGTCCTATGCTCCTATGAGGTGTCTGGAGCTAGCACCCACTGGGTGCCTACTCTAGGCACACATGCGGGGGCAAGTGCAGTGTGCCAAGAATGGGAACTTAAGGGGCATTAGGGATGGGGTGCCCTTGAGTGCTACCACCGCAATGGCGGATAGGGTAAGGGTAACCTCTTTAAGCGATTATAGATTATCAAGCTTGGTTCATACATGTGGGGATTATCCTTCTCTTGGTGTCACTGTGAATTCTAAGTATGTTAGTCTCTCGTTGGATATGTTTCAAGTCTGGGCCTTAGAAAGTTTTGAACGATCTCAAAGGTCTGGAAGTATGGAAGGAGCTAATGAGATATTCTCATCGTTTGATCTTGATTTTGAAGAAAAAAGTTCTTTTGATGAGGAGTTTGAGGGCATTCTTGTTGTAGATAGTAGCTTTACTAGGACGATGGAAATCAAGTGTTCACTTAGACCGGATAAGTCAGATATCTTGAGCTATAGGACTTGTACCTCTAGTGAGTTCAAAAATTCATCATTCCTTCTCATAAAGACAACATGTTGTTGCCACCTAGAAGGTATTTTACTGTCTTCAATTGTTATTTCATTTGTGGGTTCTCACACCCTCCTAACCCTCTTCTATTGGATATAGTGCGAAGTTATGGTGTATGTTAGAGCCAATTCATGCCTAATTTTTTTGCATCTTTTGTGGGGCATTTGTGGGAGTTAGGCTTGCCAGTATCTTTAGATAGCTACTATACTTTGTCTAGGGTATTTGGAGTGCCGAATGGACTATTTTTCCATTCTTTTCCTAAGCCAAATAGTAAATTTCTATGTGATTTGCCCTGTTAAGGTGTACTTCGAAGGATAGGTATTTTCTTATCCAATATGAGGGTTGGGATGTCCCTCGCAAGTGGAGTTGTTCTCCTTCTTTGATTTGTCCTAGTCAAGTTTACTACAATATTCGCATGAGTTTTGCTAAAGTAGGGTTGTCTAGCTCCCCTTTTGACATTGTCACTTTTATGTTTCCAGCCGGTACTTAGCATATTCTGCTTTCATTTCATCATTTCTACTTATGTGCATGCTTTGCTCCTTTTGTATGTTTCTATGCGATGTTCATATTTTGAATTTCCTCTTTGTTTCATGGCAAGGAAGAAAATCAATTTTGCTAGGATTCGTGCTCGTAGGGTATAAGAAGGGGCACAATGGAGGCATGTTGCAGGGCAGCATTGTAGAAAGACGTCACTTGTAGGTGCCGCTCAAGCCCCTTAGGTTGGTGGCTGTGATGCATGCTCCTTTGACATCGATGATATGTGCGCGTATTGCAGATGATGAACTTGAGGTGTTTCATTATGGTCCTGCAGGGAAACACGCTTATGGATCCACCAATTGTCCACAAGCGACTTATCTTTTTTATGCTGGCAATGGTCCGAGGACTTTTCTGCTATGACTAGTAGTGGAGTTGCAGGAGAGATTCTCACTAGGTTGTAGACGTGATTGCTTTTAACATTGATCACATGCGGAGTGTAGTACATGAGTACAATCAAGGAGAGTTGGAATTATTCTCCTTTTCTTATTTGACTAAGATAGCTGATTGCAACTTCGCCAGGATATATATTTATTTTTTTAATTTATTTTTTGTTTTCATTTATCTTCTTCACAGTGTTACCATGATTTTTCACTCTCGAGCATTTCTGCATATTTTGGATGTAGAGGTGGAACTTAGTTGAGCAGATATTTCATCGAGCAGAGGAAACTATGGCAATTGTGCAACTTTTTAAAGAAGAGGCTGCTGAAGTAGTTAAGCAGCAAAGTAAGAAAGAGGATGAGCTGACCAAGCTACTAAAGGAGCATGAGCACTTAAAGGCGAGGTATGTGAAGGAGGTGAAAAGTGGGAAGATGATCATAGATTTCTTTGCTGGGATAACCTTCCTAAATGTTGTTTGTGAGGATGTAGCCAAGGAGTTCAAGGGTTTTGATGATTTCAATTGGTCACTCGAAGTGAAGGCGATGTCAAGCTACAAATAGAGTATCCAAAGTTGTCGTTGTATTTTGAATGAGATCAGCAGTATCTGTAGAAGACTTTTTGATGTTAGATAAACTATTCTAGTAAACCTTCTTTTTTTCTTTTTTATTTCAAGCTTTTTTTTTTTTTTGTTAGATTCGCTAGTAATTCTTATTATTGCAGAGCCTAAGAAAGGTCCTAAAGATAGGTCAGAGACTATGGTGGAAGGGCCAATAGAAGCAGTTTAGTAAGAGTGAAGATGTTTTGCTTAGGATAGTGGTAGTGAATAGAGATTATATTTAGGATTTTAGAACTACATAGCATTCTCCAATTGGCCTGAGTAGTATTGTGGCATCTTTTTTCTTTCTTATTGTTATTTACTTTATGAGGTCAAGTATTGGCTAGACACCTATTTTGCCTTTTCCGATTGAGTTCAATAAAGGCTTTCTGCTTTTGCTATTGTGTATTTATACGAGCACTTAGCCAAGTGAATGTTCATCAATCTTTTATATTCAGGCTTTGAGAGTTGAAGCATAGGGCTCCAGCAAATGCCATTCCTAGATGCCAAAATCGAGCACCTATCTTTAGCGCCCGCAAGAGGTGCTTGGGCTTGATGCGTGATTCTTTTTTTTTTTTTTTGGCCTAGGTTTCATTTGAGGCCATTAAAGGTGTTGTGCCTTCATTGATCATTTAGGGACTTAGAGAAATTATTTGGTAAAGTCACATAGCTATTTTAGTAACTTTTGTCAACTTTTAGCGACTGTCCTAGTTGCTAGCATGATGAGTAATGGAATTATCTTAGGGAGGTGTAGAACCCCCATTTCATTAGCATTTATTATTCATCTCTTGCAAAATAAAATTCTTCGAGGAAGGAGAAATGAGATTATGCTTAAGTTAAGCAATCTTTGATGTTAGAATTCAAGTATTGAGATGAAAAAGGGGTGTTTTTATTTTATAAGTGTTGAGATATCTCCACCTTCCTCTTTAAGAGAAACCAAGGTGGGCGTGTGAATGCCTTCCAAAGGACTTCCAATGAGTACTTTCAGAGAGGTTGCTACATACTCTCGATAGAGCCTTTAATGGATTTTTGTAGAGAGGTTGCCATGTACTCTTGAGCGGAGCCTATAGTGGACTTCTCTAAAGAGGTTGCCACGTACTCCCGAGGGGAATTTATAGTGGGCTTTTTTAGAGAGGTTGACACTTACTCCCAAAGGAGCCTATAGAGGTTTCTTTAGAATAGCTATCACGTATCTTCTTAGGGGTTATAGTTGATTAAGTCGGGGACCAGTCGCCTAGGAGCCTTATAATGGGATTACACCTAGTGGTTACCATGTACACCTTGCAGTTCTCATAGAGCCTTATAGTGGGATTATTCATAAAAGTCTTTAAGTACGCTTGTAGGTGGACAGGTAATTGCTGCAATAAGGGTGAGAGTGGTTCAGTTTGATTCGAAAAGACTCGCTTAACCGAATCGAACTATAAATATGATTCACTGCTGTTTGGGGTATAAAGCTCGAAGCATAATCACTTAAGGAAAAAAATTCGTACCATTTAAAATTGATATTACAATTTAATTAATTGGTTAACCATTTTTTGTGAAACATTTAAAATTTAGTGAATAAATCAATTTTGAAACTCCAATTTAATTCGTATGAGCAATGCTTGTAATCACACCATCTCGCAAGTGTCTAGTAAAATTTTGTCAAATGAGATATCAAATCCAGGTCATCAAACTTTGCACTCAATTATTTCAATTCAAACAAATATTAACTCCATCTCTTATGGCAGCCATTTTTTCCAAAATGAGAAAGAGTTGAATATGCCCTATTACTAATATCTAAACAGCAACATAATTTCCATTTGACCAAAATGCAAATAGCTTGGTATCCTAGTTTTAAAAAGAAATTTTGGCAGCATCACAGAAAGCAACATGTATAGCCTCCATGTATATTTAAATTATGTGGAGTGACCAAACATAAAGCCATTTACAACAAGTCCAAGATTGAGCAAAAAAATCAACCTTCTGAATGAGAATCTCTATGCAAACAAAATTCAAACCTAAATTATAGTATGAGACATGCTTGTGCAAATACTTGGAAATGATCAACTTTTCTAGCAATTTCCAAGCACAAATATGCAATAGCCTAAGCTTCAAAATCAATTAAGAATTTTGACAAGACCAGTTACAATTTCTAGCAAATCTCATACTTGAAACAAAAGTTAAAAATGAACCCAATAGCTTAAACTCTAAACAAAAATTTCATGCATTTAAACATAATGTTGCAAAAACCAACAGATTGTGGAAAATGAAAGAAAGAAGTGATCAAACTTTAATCACAGAAGGTATCAAGTGGACAAAAAGCATTATTCAAGCTTTGAGCAATCAACATACCAAACATTCATAAACATCCAAATATACTACTGAAGTCCAAAATAAGGAGACATTTCCTATGCATATAGCATATGCAACAGTACTTTCAACTAAAAAACAACAAGAGTAATAAGAGTAAATAGTAGACACCCTCTGAACATATAAGGTCATTTGCACTTTGGCCCCAACCGTTGCAAGTGTGCGGAATGATTACCTAACCTCTGTTAAATGTGCTCAAACACCCCACGCTCCAATTTTCCAACAACATATTTTAAAGTTGTCACACTTTACACCCTAATGTTTTAAAAATTTTACATTTAGCAACCTAAAGTACTTAAAATATTATTCTTGGCATTAAATTCATATTTTGGTGGAATAAAGTGAAATATTTTGCCAAATATTCTTACCATGTATTACTTAATTACCAATATGCCACCAATTCAATCAATTTGAGTTATTTGAAATGTATAAACCAACTTAATAGTTAAATTTTTTCTAAATCGATGTGTGTAAGATAATTAAAATTTATTTTTAGTGTTCTATTATGAAATGATTGTTATGGTATATTTTTAAATTTGTGTTTATTTGTTCAATTAAGAGTGTAGGTGGTTTAGAGTCTTAATTTGAATAATAATAAGATAGATGATGCTAGTCGGATGAACGTTGATAGTAAATGATGTAGATCTTAGTATCCATATTATCTTTCTCATTTATTACTCTATCTAAATTAAAAATATTTGAATATCATTCGCTAACAAATATGCATAATATGACATTGATATAAAAATCAGTTAGGTATACTTATAAAATTAGTTTTAACCATCTCATGCATATAAACGAAGTGAAATATAATTAGAAAATTAATTTAAAATTTTATGATAGCTCAAACTAATTTAATTGTCCATATATCGACAAGTGACAAGTATATGATAACATTTTTTTATAAAATATTTCACTTTAATGGAATAAAATTAATGATAAAAGTGCGACGATTTAGAATGATTAGGTTGTTAGATGCATATTTTGTTAAAGTTGATGAGATAAAGTGCAACATACTCAAAGTATTTTAACATCTCCAGTGGAATATTCCACCGAAAAATGGAATGAGGAGGTATTCAAGTACATTTAGCAAATGTTGGGTAACCGTTCTGCACATTTACAACAAATGGGTGGCAAAGTGCACATGACTCTATATGTTGGGGCATGTCTGCTATTTACTCGAGTAACAAAAGCCTTCAAAGTGAATTTCATTCATTCATCAAGAGTTATAACACCTGAACTTGCAGCTTTAGGCTGAGATGCCATATCTGAGAAAAGAAAAAGAAAACAAAAGTTTTAACAAAATGTAATATAAAAATATATTCAAAATTTACATAAAACATCAATAATAAGTCACGTTGCTCAAATTTCTCAAGCTCCTCAAACTCTTCATCTAAAAGTAATGAAAATTGTATAGAACTTTACCCAATCTTGTCTACAAATGAGAACTTCCACAATTTTGTGTTAGGGAACTACGATAAGGATCAAGCACTTTTCCTCTCATATTAAAAGTAGACTCAAAAGCTACAGTGGAGATAGTTATGGCTAGCACCTCTCGAGCTATGGACGATAGGATTGGAAATCGAGCTGAATTCACCATCCACCAATTCAATGTAACCAACTCGGTAAACCTATAATAAGGCTCACAATCTTCCTTGAAACTTCTCCAACTCAGACTTAATATCTAACCTACATTGGTTGCCCATAGATATTAACCTACACAATAGGGATCATCATCTTTTTCATTAATTTGGTACTTCCTGTTGAACGTTTTGACTCTGAGATCCCCTTTGACACCCTGATAGTGCTCATATAATAACGTCAAAGTAAAGACCAAATTTGTACATAATTCACTTGCCTGAGTCATATCAAAGAAGTACTCAATAAACAAATTGACACATTCCAGTTTATGCCTAGGATAAAGAACTATAGCAATAAAAAACATATTGATTCCATTTGGATTTCCCCACTACTTCCCATATTCCTTCTTCATTCTACCAACTATCAAATTGATACTTGGGTAGTCATTGGAACAATACTGATTGATCTTTTTGCTGATACCAAATACCTCTTTCATGTATCTATTACTTGTAACATAAGAGGTATAAGAAATACACATGGTAGCATCATGAAAGACCTTCAAAATGGCAAAACAAAATGAGCATGCTCCTAATCTTCTGGAAATGGTACCCCTTTCCCCTTTTCTTTATTCAGCTCCTTAAGAAATTTATTATCTTGCATTTCAAGCGTACTTTTAGAGCTATCTCTAACATCAAATACGTTGAATTCCACCTAGTTTCAACATACAAGCAAACAAGGCCTTATATATGAGATATTTTCTTGTTTCGCACATTTCTTAGATCTTGCAAATCTTGAAGGAGAAGATCTCACATAGTTAATTGCAACTGAAATTGTTAGAACCAAATCATCAATCTCCTTCAATCCTTTCTTTACGATCAAACTTAATATGTATACACAACAATGCACATGGACATACTTTTCCTTCAAAATCAGACTATTCCGTGACATTAACCTCTTTCTTAGGTGTTGGATACTAAGATCATATATGAAATATTGCCAATTGTCAAGCTAAAAACTCTACTCAACTCAACTCCCAATCATTCAAGCATATCTCAATGCTCTTAGCCATAACCTCTTCGGAATGGCTCATAATTTGACTAAAATTCAGAATTCTCTTATGTAACTTCCAATCATTATCAATAAAATGAGCAGTTAAACACATTTAGTTCATATTCTGACATAATATCTATGAGTCATTGGTACGACAATACTTTGCAAGAAATTTCTTCAACAAATCTTGGCTGTAAGATACTAAGAAACTTATAGAAAGCCTCATTCTCAACAAACTGAAAAGTGCAGCTCAGCAACGATGAACATCCTTACAAGTTATATGCAACAAACCTCTTGTCAAACTTAAAGTATGTAGATAAATAGACCAGACCACTCCTAGAAGTATTACGATCATCTTTTGCATCCAGTGTCATAAAAGTAATGGTTTTCTACCTTTTATTTTCTTCTCGATTGGGATTGTCCTTGCACTTCTTCAAGTGAGTGCACATTGAACTTGTTCCATGAATACACATAATGAGGCTATCTTAGAAGTTACATGTGGCATTCCTATTTTTCTTATCGTATTTTAGATCCAAGATGAACTATCCAAACTTTTGAGCAATTTTTACGTGTTGAGAAAGCTAATGTAGTAGTGCCTAGACAACATGGTAATGCACTTGTGACCTTAGAGGTAGCTGAAGCCACAGTAGATGATGATTTAGGTTGAAGAGTTGGAGTTGACCCCATAATAGGAGACTTTGCCATCTCTTGAAATTGCAAATTATCACTCCCATATGACAGCAGCTACAAGATAATAAAACTAATAAATTTTAACCATATTTGGGCAGAACATTGTCATAGGTAACTAAGAAAATTATTGTTTTTCTTATTCTTTTTAGTTGGAAGCACTCAAAAAGAATTATGCTTATAATGTTAAATGAATGTGATTTTTCCATCCATCATTTTCAAAAAATAAGCAAAGATGCAAAGATACAAGAATACGGGCAAAGATGCACTAATTTCATGCAGGAAAAAAATATCAATTTCAGAAAATTAAAAAAGGGTGAAAATAAAAAATATCTTCTTATGCATGATGTACTTTGACACCTATTTCAAGTTTCTTATGCTATTAAATTTAGTCTTTTAAGATAGAAGAATAGAAAAAAATTATACTAAGGTTGGTTTCAATTATTATACACAGAGAAAAAAAAGAAAACAAATAAAGGTGAAGCCTACACAAAAGTACTGTCTTAACTTCAACAACATTTCAAGATTACTAATGACAAACATAGAAAGGTGCCCATATATGTGAAACGTCAACCACTTAGTACCAAGCTTCAAAGTATCTAATCTGGGATATAGTAAAGGGTGTGTACATGGTGAGCATGTGAAGAGGGCTATGTCTTTAGTCCCCTTATATCTTATTACTACTACTCCCTCACTGTATGTTTTTTGCTTATGAGCTTCTTGAGGAATTATAGCTCGGTATGCATAAGGAGCTCCTCTAATATGGTACACAACTTTCTACCAGTCGAGTCTTGAAATTTTAAGTGCTCTAGTTTATGTTGGATGATATTGGGAATAAGTTCCTAATTGACATAAGGGATTTTATGAATGGTTTGAATAAAGCAGTTGAGGTAAGTCCTCAGGGATTCTCCATCCTATTATCTAATAATGAATGCGATTGATGGAGAAATTCTGAAGAAAAAGCTATTAGAGTATTGCTCAGCAAGCTAATTGGATTAGCATATAACTACTTCTATGATGTACTCTTATTTGATCAATATAATTATGTAATTGGCCATCTTCATCTTATGTGTGTTATGTATTTGGTTGAAGTCCGAAAGACCACGCATGGCTATGGGACATAGCATAGGTAAATTGTTGGTTACATCATGAAATGTGTCTCTATGGTTGTGATCTTGAAATTACTCCAAGTTATAGAATCTATGACATAAGGTCATCATAGATTCAGATAGACTTACATTAGCGATGTATGTTCCAAAGGTTGGACGATGCCCTATTTCATGGGCATACAGTGCAGTGGACATCAATACACTTTAGTAGGTGCTTGTTAGAGAATAAGTTCACTAAGGATTCGACATAGAGAAATCCTCGAGGTAGTTGAGGTGGCATGTTAGAGAGGATGATTCTCTAAGCTTAGGATAGTACATATAATTAGTTATTGAACTTGAGGTTTCATGGCAATCTCGTATGCTAGTGCTTATACTTTGATTCATGCACCGATTATTTAGTGGATCACAAGGTGTGTGTTTTGGTCATAGGTTACTTGTATGCAGAGTTTTATGAGAACCAATAAGGATCTATTTGGCTTATCTTGTTGAATGAGTCAATCTGTTATGTTTTCTACGATGTTTGATTCAAGAAACCCTTTGCGCAAGGCATGGCAATAATTTGGAAAAGAGTTTCTAAAGTTGAGATTGCAAAAGAATCAATCATAAAGGATAGATACATAGTTATTGAGGCTCTTAGGGTTCCGACAAATATCTTAGGCCTACACCTCAATTGGGAGATAAAAAATGGAAGGACCGTGTTTACATTGTACTCATAATAAAAGGGTTCACACAAATTGGTTTCACTCGTTGATTGGGCTCCATGGGCTTGTAGCTAGACATTGATTATGGAGATTGGATCCTCTTGAATTAATGGGGATTAATTCACGAGTGGTCAGTTAAAAAGAAGTTTAATTGATCGGAATAGTATTTTACTTTTTACAATTAAATCGCAAGGAGTTGCAAGCCCATGCTTAATTGATTGGTGAACTCAATGGGTCACACACAAAAGCCAAAGTGTCTTCACTATTGATATTATCTAAGTGTTAGAAAATACTAACCAAGGAGTTGGATAGAGAAGAAGAATTAATTAGCTTGATTAATTTAAGGAGTTAAATTAATTCAATTAAATAATTTGATTATTTAATTGAAGCCAATTATAATTAATTCAAGTGTTGAATTGATTTAATTAAATAATTTGATTATTTAATTAAGAGAAAATTTGTAGAGACAAATTTATGGACTATAAATTGGCATTAAAATTAGATTTTAATTAAGACCAATTTATGGACCATCTAAACTAGAAGAGCATGATCTAGACCATGTCTAGGTGGACCAATAGGATCATCTTCATAAGATGGAAAGTGTGATCCTATATATATATTTTTATATATATTGTATATATAATTATCCCATAAGATGGAAGATGTGAGTCTTATATATATAATGTATATATGTAAGATTCCATGATAAGGAAAGTGCGACACACTATAGGGTGCACAATACACCATTTTAAATGGACCACCTAGATTTAATCTTAGAGGATATTCTGTGGTGATAGAAGATGTGATCACAATGTATATAAGTGTATGCATATGTGAGTCAAATTTTTGGAGCCAAATTTTGTCGATAAATATCCTAGACTAGCCACCCATTTACTCTTATCACTTGGCCATGTGTTGGCAAAATTTTAGCTCCACAATTACCCTCTCTTCTAGTCTTCTTCTCCATCTAAAAGTGCTATCTAGCCTTCTTCTTCCTCTAAACTTTGAAGATCATCTCTAGCTATCTTCTTCAAAGTGTGAAGATTACTTAGTGTGTGGGTACCTTTGGAGGAAGAGCGTTTGTTCTTCTAATTTGTATGGTGCTTCTCCATTGCCAAGGTGTTGGCAAGATCAATTGAAGGTGTAGATCCAATCTGGAATGGAATATTAGAAGAGTTTAAGAGGTGTAATTTGGATTGCACCTTAAGTTAACATCTTCTACAAAGGTCTATTTTCTAGCCAAATCCATTAATGATGCATGAGATAATCTTTTGGAGAAAATATTTAATGTGATTAAATGTTTAGCTTCCTATATTGTTAATTGAATTTTTGAAATTCAAGCTTATCCTCCTTGCAAATCTTTCTTCAAAAGTTACACCAGTACTTCTCACCTGATAATAGATCATATCAGCATTTTATTAAATACTGCTTAATGAGGTTGGTGCGAAAGTGCTTGCAGTAACAGACTTACTTATATCATAAAGTTCTATTCTTGCTAGTAAGTTGTCTAGGTGCTCTTGAAAGCCTGTGGTGCCATCAAACTTTGGTAGTTGTCCTATCTTCATTCCATAGCAGAGTACTTCTGCTAAGATTGCCATGAAAAATGGACTACGTCTTGGGAAAACAATGGCTAATGGGTGGCACTGGCTCCTTACTCTTCTAGACAATTGCAGCACCAAGGAATACATCTAAACTCCTATATATACTAGTGCATGTCGAGTGGGATCTGCTTGGAGTAAAAAGTGGGTGTCTCCTTAGTGCAGTAGAGAAGATGGAGTAGCGTTGCATCTTGAATCAACTCTTCATTTGGATCTCCCTGGGGAGAATGGAGCCCCCCGACTTCTGTGGAAGGATTGTTGTGGTTCTCGAAGATGGCGCTCCTCGTCATATTGGGCGATTACTTTTGTTGTAGCTTGTGAAGTGGCATTTTTCAATAGTGTCCTCAACGTCTCTTGAGTGACGGGCAAAATAAATTCTCCAAATTGAGGGGCCTGCTGCACGGTGCCTCTCGGGTAAAGGTTGTGTGTTGAAAGAAGGCTCTAACACTAGACCACATGGTATTTCTTGTCAGTGATGCTGCATGGAAATGGAGCATGGTTTTTTTCAGAAGGCAGTAGTGTGTTGATTTATTTTCTCTAGAACGTGGGCAAAGAGATTTTTTCTTATGGAAGTTTCTCTGAGTTTGTGATTTATTGTGAATGATTTCTTGTCCCCTAGTTCTTTCTGAGACTCGGTATTTATAGATTTTAGTCTTGATGGGCTTAGGGCCATTAGGGCTTTTGTACCATTGTTTATATATAGGCTTAGTTTATTTTTTAAGCTCTCTAGCCCTTTTACTTAGTAATTTTAGGTCTGATGTCATTTTTAGTTAATATTTTAAATTGCACTTATAGTCAATTTTTAGTAGTATCACAGGCTAACAGGTCAACCTTCCAATAATCTCTCACTTAGATTATCTTCCTGAACAAATATACCTTGATCAATTTATGCATACATGAAGGTATCTTTCAATTTGAACCTTTAATTAGTGTAAGTTTTTCAAAACTCTAATAAAATCAATGGTAGCTTCAAGCTCTAAACCATGATTTCTATCCATTAAAACCATAAATATCGCACACACAAATTACCTTATCATACAAGAAGTTTTTATTAAACCTTAAGCACTTATTGTGGCCATGTACTCCACCCATATTAGCGAACAAATATAAATGTTAACAACAAAATCTTTGCTAGAGTGGCATCACAACAAAATGATAACACACAATCTTTGAGCAATACTTAATATATATTGCATACAAGATTAGAAAATTGAGGGCAAAAAGGTAATCAAGGCAAGAAATAAAGAAAACCTTCTTAAATGTTAATGCATAATTAAAAGATGCACAACTGAGACCTATTTAACACACAGCTTCCTTAAGGCTTTATTTGACCACTACTTGTACATACAGGCCTTCTAACGAATAGCCTTGAAAGATACAATGATTTTCTTCACAACCAAAGATGACAACCCAATTGATCGTGATTCCCTAACCTTACTAACTTGAATTTCGTCAATGAAAATGCTTAGTCCGGTTTGTCTTTTATAGGGATCAAACGAATGTTATACGCATTCTTTTTCTATTATTTTTTTCGGATACTAATTCATTCTATTTATAGTTGTGAACACCCTAAAATTTGCACTTTTGGTCCATCTTCGAACATTTAGTTAAAGAATTACTTGAAGACACAAGTGTGGATTACATGCATGCTGTAATGTTTTGGAAGGAATTTTTTCTTAGTATCACGTGTATACCGAATTGTGTTGAAATGCCATAAAACTAGCATAATACTGTTATACGCTCCATAAGAGTAGGCCTGTCAATGGGTAGGGTTTTACCCTACCCGAGCCCATGATAATAGTACCATACCCATACACACTAAATAGACATGAGACTCGAATCCTACGCAGACCCATTAAGAAAAATGGAATGGGTACAGGTAGGGTCTATACCCATAAAATACCCAAATACCCAATATCCAAAAAATACCCAATAGCAAACATCTATGTTCCAATTCCCTCCTCCTAACTTTAATCTTTTTTACTCATAAAACTTTA
Organism: Jacaranda mimosifolia; assembly: GCA_018894105.1. Classification (NCBI taxonomy): domain Eukaryota; kingdom Viridiplantae; phylum Streptophyta; class Magnoliopsida; order Lamiales; family Bignoniaceae; genus Jacaranda; species Jacaranda mimosifolia. The sequence goes on along the minus strand of CM032117.1, from coordinate 38,299,946 downwards.
TTTAGTTAACATTTTCTTCAAACCTAAACTCAAAAATATATTAAAAATAATTGATTTCAGATTACAAATATTTATAATCAGATCTGATCAATCGGATATTTTAATTAGATAAAAATTCTAAAATTCAAAATTAAATTCACATCGAATTCGAATTAAAACCCGAACCATTGACATGCCTACCTCAAAGTTACTCATTATCCAAATACTCAAATTTAGCTAGTTAACCCAAATTACTTATATCAAAATTAAGTTTATAATAATATTAATGGATACTTGAAGTGTATATTTAAATTTTTAATATATAAAAAATAAAAAAATTAAAATTATTTTGAATTTATTTATTTTCAATAGCTTTGGCCAGTGAAGAAAGAAAATCTTTTATACTTACATATTCAAATTTTCAGTAACACAAAATTAATTTTTTTCTACTATTTACATATATTTGGTTGGATATATTACATGAATAATAATATTTCAAAAAAAATGAAAAGAATAAAGTTAAAGAAAGAAAAAACAATATCTTAGAGGAAAAATAGAGAGAAAAAAACGTAATATGGGGAAGAGATAAAAAAGTGATACATACTCTTGTGGTTCTTATTTGTTCAATATACCAAAAATTTAATATATAAATTAACTAAATTAAATTAAACGATTAAAATTAAATGTATACTCTTTTTTAATTTTAAGAAAATCGAGTTAACTTTTTTAAAATATGCCAAAAATAAAATAGCCAATATTAATAAATTATTCTAGCATTTAAACATTATGAAGTTTTAGCATTTTAATTGACACTAAGAAAATTTGAAAAAGATGAAAAAATTAGTCAAATCAAAACTCAATTCAAAAATTGGGTCTAATAAACTAGACCCAATGGATCTTGGGTTTGATATGATAGGTTCTATTATTTGGGTATTTTAGGGTATGGATCTAATTAGGTCTATGGGTTAACTATGGTAGGACAAATATATGATCTAATTATTTGGGTATATTAGTATATGGGTTTGGGAAAGGCAATATCCTATCCATTAACAGGACTAAACTTGAGGACTTTGAGGGTTTTCCGTGAAGAAATGAACAAAAAAGATTGCATAGACTTATTTGACTTAATAATTGTTTTGTCCATTTATTTAACTTAAAATTATTGATTTGTAAAATTTGATTTTTTTTTTTATTGTTATTTCATAAGAATTGAAATTAGTTAACAAAAAAATGGTTTGTAAAATTTTGATTTCTTTATTGTTATTTTAGATATGAATTGAAATTAGTAAAATAAAATTAAAAAAAAATTGGGTCAGACCCATAGCCTACTCACAAGAAGTAGGTCTGGAAAAGAGGCCTAGTACACAGATCATATGGGTACTGGGCAAAGTTGGGTGTGATATATTATTGGGCCTCAATTTTGGATTTTTCTTGGGTATGGGCTTGGGTAGGTAAAGCCCTACCCATTGACAGCTGTACTAGGAATAATCAAAAAAATTCTAAAAAGATGGAGAGATAAAGCTCAAACTATATATGAAGCAGCCGTATTGTATGCGTGTGACCAACCAAAAAAAATACAAATTTTCCGAATTCCGAGATTGGTTGTTGCACAGTATCTTATTAATGTTGGTGCAACGCAAGTATATTTTCTAGTTCAAAAAGGTCGGAATCAAGTCCCCCCTAAGTAAGCAATTGTTAGAAAGAATATGTGAATCGCTGCGAAAATTATAATGGAAGATGAGGTTTGCAAACAATTGGATCTTCACCAAAGATTGAATTAACTGTCTCACGAAGAAAAGTAAGTTTCATTATGCATATAGATTATTCTTATCTTAATATCGAAGATAAGAATGGAGGAGTCTTATAAAAAGCATGGACATTGGCAAGAGGGTTCACCTTCACTGATAATACCCACAAATCATTACATGGCACTATAAGTGAGCAAGGCAATAAAAAAGTTGGTATCACACTATCTGTGATCACATAATGCTAGAGTAAATTAAGTAGTTAAAATAAAAAAAATAAAAAAATTATTTTAATGTTTACTCAGAAAATACCTAGCAAAAGTTGTATAGAATAAGCACGGAAGGAGAAAAAAAAAAAAAAAAAAAAAAAACTAAAATCTAAGAGAAGATGTTTCCTGTTCATCAGTATACCTCAATATCCCTATAAACATATCTTTATATATATATATATATATGTATTTATGTTATGCATGTCCTCCATGTAAAATATTGGCCAAAAGAAATCTTGATTTGCCAAAGTTGAGCTTGAAATCATCTCCTTGATCATCTCCTTCATATACTTTGTCGTTGTTTCTTAAGAATACTGTTATTTAGTAATCCCACACCATGCTAGTATTTCCATCTTCTTGGCCTTTGGATATTTGTTGGTTTAACCAATATAAACTTTTGGCGTGGGATCTGTTTGGCGAACTATTCAAGACTATCATTCATTGATTCTTCATCACTACCTGAACTATTATCAGACTCATGAGATTGTTGAATGATATCCTGATCTTCATTTCTCTCTGGGAAAGTGCTGTCGCATCTCAAGCTGAAACCAACGCTCGAATCTCTCGAGCATAAGCTGCCACTGCTGCGGCTGCGGCGGCTGCTTCTTGAACTTGACCGGCTGCTTATGCGCTTAGATTTCTTCTTACTTTTACGTTTTGAGCTTGACCCCAACTTTTTCGATTCAGCTCTGTGTTGGGGCCTACAGCTTTTCACCTCATTATCTGAATTGTCTGAACTGCTACCATACTCATAATCCGAACTTGATTTGTCATCCTGTGCATGTTTCTTAGAATGCATTTTTCGATCTTCATCATCCTCACTATCTGAACTATCTTCCTTTTTATGGCCAGGAATTTTGCCCTCCTTAATGGAGTTATGGTCTCCAAATTGACTTGCTGTGTCCACCCTTGTCGACAATATAGGAACGAGACGCGGAGGAATGGGCGCCTCAGGTGGAGCCATTGCAAGAAAACCAAGGGCAGCTGAGATATCGCTGATCAATGGACGGGCCGATGGCTCCTCCTGCAGGCACATGGCTGCAACTCCAACTGCTTGATTTAAGCTTGTTACTGGAAATTCCTTTCTAAGAAGTGGATCAGCCATATCCGGGAAGTTTGCCGGATTCCTGAAAATGGGTTGTGCCTATTCAATCATATGCACAATTCTTAACAAGTTAGATAATGTATTCAAGCTTATCTTATTTTAGAAGCATGTAACTAAATTTGAATTCTTACCCAACTAACTAAGTTTTGCTCTTCTGTTGGGCGCGAAGTGTCCAAGGCTCTACGTCCTGTGATAAGCTCTAGTAGGATGACACCAAAACTATATACGTCGCACTTCAAAGTTATTTCACCATTTCTTTCATATTCAGGTGCACAATATCCATACACCCTTGGTGATACATGCATCTTGTTGCCACTCTGGACGAGCTTGGCAAGCCCGTATTCTGCAAGTCTTGGATTGTTGACTTCATCCAGCAGTATGTTTGAGGATTTCAAGTCGCGGTATATGATAGGAGGGTTGACTTTCTCATGTAAGTATTCAAGTCCTGATGCGATACCTAAAGCAATCTTCATTCTTGTAGACCAATCTAGTGGTTTTTTCCCTGCTGGGAGGTCTGCAGATATAGAAAAAATGCCATTTTACATAAGCAAAACGCACAAAAATTTCAAAGCAAACGCTGCAAAGAAATATAATCAAAAACAAATGAATGAGAAGTTAGTTCCCAGTGCAGACAAACTTTAAGAGTGATATAGATTGGAAGTACCAAATAGATGGTTCTTTAAAGAACCCGATGGCAAGTATTCATACACCAAAATCCTTTGATCTCCATCAGCACAATATCCAACTATCTTGACCAGATTTGTGTGCTGAAGTTGACTCAATGTCGAAACCTCAACCACAAACTCCTTGTTCCCTTGTACTCCATTCCTGTCTAGTTGCCTAACAGCAACAGTCTATTCAACAAGAAAAAAGAAAGTCTCAAAAAAAGATTGTGTTTTCTGTTTTCTGTTTTCTGGCTCTAAGGAAGAAATCAAGAAAAAAACTAACATTATATGCACATAAGCATTAATCCATATATGATCATAAATCATACCTGTCCACTTGGTAGAAGTGTCCCTTTAAATACTCTGCCAAATCCACCTTCTCCCAATAGACATTCTTGACGAAAATTCTTTGTTGCAGTGGCAAGTTCGCGGAAAGTGAAAGTTTTTGCTGAACTATTTTCATTTTCTATTGCATTATTGGCTTCGCCGGATGAATCTTGCGAACTGTTGTTATTATTTACTGCAAACCAGAAACACAGCATTGAGAAGCAATTCCTTGATTCTTGAAATATTTACCATAAAGAGGCAGGATTGTATGCTCAAACTTGATGCTGATCAAATCAACTGAATTATAAAAGGACTAAAATGCCCAAAACTCTAACCTTAATGCTAACTTAGTCTCTGATCTGTCAATAATTTCCTTAAAATCATATCATTTGAAACTGCACTCCTTTTTATAGAAATTCTCATCATCTCAATCTGAGACTAAGATCTATGTATCATTAGAAAGCACATTACTCTGCTTAGAAGCTGTATCCATAAAGACTGTAGGAAGTTCTTCTAAAGCGGCAATTGCTCCTAGTCTCTAACATTGACATTTCTAAGTGCCGCATTAATACGGCAGATCAAATGTGCCATTTGTTTCAAATAAAAAATGAAAATGCAATAAAAGAAACAGTTGCTTGGTTTCGTTTCATCAGGGGACACTTGTATCAGTTTCATATTCAAAGAATAACTATAATTTGTGTCAAATAGAGAAACCACTCTCTTTTGATGCCTCACCTAAACCTTGAATATATTAAACAACACATTAATAGTTTTTTGCCAATTTTTCCCCTCATCTTTCAAATATTGTAAGTTTTAGCGCTCATTGCATGTTAAAAAACAAAAAATGCTTCAAACAAATGCCACATTGAGCAATGTGTCAACCACCAAACATTTTTTTTTCTTCCCTGAATCTTTCAATCAACAAGAAAAATACCATAACTATAATCTCAAAAAAAAAATGGAAATGAAATTTGGATTGCATTTTAGACGATGCCATATATATAAACGATACACAAATTCAGATATAAAACTCATTTTTTATGCAATAAAACAGGCTAGGTAAAAGACATACCAGGAGGAGGAGATGATGGAGTGATATCTTTGGGCTGAGCTATCGGCAAGTCTTCGTCCTTGCTGCTTTCTTCTTCCTTATTTTGAAAACATGGGAAGCAACTCATGTCTTCAGGTTCCCAAAAACCAACTCTTCAAACAAAATACAAATAAGAAAAAAAATAAAAAAAATGTGGCTCCTTCACACAAAAAGGAGCATGAAATTCCTTTATTAACTTTTGTTTTTCTTTTTTACTTTTCTTCTGGTCTGCAAACCCCAAACTGCTCCAAACAAACACAAACTTTCCTCCTCTTATAGATTAGCAAATGGAGCCCACAAAAATCTTGCAAACCAACGATCTCCTTGTTTCTTGAATTCAAAATCCTTATTATGCATGCAGGTTTCATTACAAAAAGAGAATTATCAGGTTAATTTTGATGCTTAGAAAGATGAAGGGTGGGGTGGGGGTGCGGGGTGGGATGGGGTAGGGTAGGGTAGGGTCCTCCAGGATAATGAAGGACCCCAGATGATGATGTCGATGAATTGTGGAAAGCTGGAGGAAAGAAAATCATTTGGAGATGAGGAGAAAAGGCATTGTTTATGGACAAGCAGTATTTGGTTGGGTGGAAGACTTTTCCTCATAATTTGCTCATTTTACTCCGCAGAAAAAGGGGGAGATTTCAATGGAATGGACTTTTCTTTTCCTTTCCTTTCCTTTCCTTTCCTTTTCTTCTCTTTTTTGAGGTTGTCTCTTTCTATAATATATACTTATGTAATATATGCTAGTTATCGTAATACATTGTTTTTGTACGCATAAAATTAGATTATTATAATATTAATTTTAATTATATTAATAAATAATAAAATGGTCCATATAAAAATTAAAGAACAATGGACTGATCAATTTCGCGGGTTTAATATTACAAAGAATATATAATTCTTTTGTGAATTGTGTAGAGAATAAAAGAAAGTTGAGAAATAAAAAAAAGAATAAGTAGTTTTAATGGTATAATGGGTATATCAAATTTTAATGTAACAGTGTGAAAATGTTATTTCTGAATCTTGAGTATAAATGAACTTCTGATTTTATATATGTATTTTAATTTGGACAAAAGTATTCCTACACTTTCAAGCCCTTTTTTTTGCCCTTTAGAAACTATCATTAATGAAATTCACAGACCACTTTTGCACGTATACATTAAGGTTATATATGGATATTAGATTCTCATGATAAAGAAAAGAAAAAGAATCAAAATTCAAATTCCATCACTCATTTTTACAAAAAGAAAAATGATATTAAAAGTTTAAAAAACGAATTATAGTTAGAAGTATTGATACCAAATGATCTGATAACTCAATAATATATATAATGAAGAAGAGAAGATTTAGCTAAGACGTGCCACTTTTTCCTTTAGAATATTTTCCAAATGTGGGAGGCTCCCACGTCTCTGTATGATACTTGAAACCCATTAACAACTCTTTTTTTTTTAAATATTAGAAAAAGCAGTTGCAGAAAAGAGTTCGCATGAGCAACCGCATTCTTAGTTCAATGGAATATGATGGATGTAAAAATCCTCAAGAAATCATATCGTTCAAGTTATATGTTGCTTTTTATTACATTATTTCAAATGAGATTTTATCATGATATCTGTATTATTATAAAGGCAAAGCATTTTCTGTTTCTAAGACACAAATTATGTTACCAAATTTCAAATAATTTCAAATTTGTCTTTTTTATTTATTCTATATATTTAATAAAATTTATATATCCAGACAACCACGATTTGTTCAAAAACTTCTCTAGAAATTATGGTACCAAATTTCCAATATTTCAAATTTGTCTTTTTTATTTATTCTATATATTTAATAAAATTTATATGTCCAAATAACCAAAATTTATTCGAAAACTTCTATAATCACAAGGTAAGCTAAATATTTTAATAACTTTTGAATTTTTCTTTTTCATTTTGCTAATAGACTATGAATTTTTCATTTTATGCTACTGCTATATTTATGATTATGCAAATTATAAATATATATATTAGATGCATGTCAATTTTTAATAAAATCAATGTGAGAATATGTATAAATAATATAATTACTTAAAAATATTTTATGCGCACGGGAATCGATTACTAGTTTCTCTAAATCAAAACCGGATTTGAATTATAAAAATGATCTAATTAAAGATTCTTACTAATTTGGTACCAAACAGGCAAACACCAAGAATCCTATCATGCATGTCATCAATACGTCATTTCGATCATAAATTCTAACTCGAAATTCTTGCAATTTATGTATCACAGAGTGAAATCATTTCAAATTATAAATGCAATTTTATTATACTGATGTAACAAATTCTCGCAGTTTGATGTGAAGCATCCAGAGCGTATAAGCTTCAGACATAATCCTATGCTGCCCTGATCAGCATAATTGATCACAGATGAATCACTTGTTGTGGTGATCTGGAGGGCGCTGTAGCTGATAGGCTCCTCTCCTTCCTTGCTATCTGCGAGCGATGAGGAACAAATCGCCTATTAGTTGAATCACTTGACAGTAAATATATATCTAGCTAATTGAAAAAACTGAAAAGTAATTACCATGTCAGCCTGTGTGTTTTTCCAGGCTCTATCCAACTCTTCCAAGACTAAATCTATCGTCGGCCGACCTGTGCTGGAACTGGCTACACATAGGACTGCTATTTGTAGTATGGATTCAAAGTCTACACTTATAACATTTCCTTTCATCCTGGGGTCCTGAAAATCTGTCAAAGGTCTTTTTCCCACGCTCACATCCTTTGCCTGCAAAATTTTCAAAAATGAATAGGCATGTTTGTTAATTAACTTTTGTAGAGGCACAACAACTGCACCTGCTTAGCTAAAAAACTTATAACTGATAGGGTCTTAGTGCCATCTTCTGATTATGCTAATCTATTCAATACTGGAATCAGACTTGCTATTAGTGCGACATCTCTATTTCCAGATTAAAGTCTGGATCTTAAATTAAAGCCATGGCGAGCTCGAGCTCAACTCATCAAATAATTTTAACATCACATAAAATATTAAATTATTAATATATTATAATTATTTAATAACATGTAAAAGTATTTAAAATGAGAAAGAAAAATATTAATTATTTAATTAACATATAAAAATATTTAAAATAAAAAACCGCTCGCAAGCTAGCGAACAACTAAAGTAGAGTTCGAGCTCATCTCATTATAAAGCTTGACTCGAACTTGAAAAAGCTCAAGTTTGAATCAAGTTATAATCCTCGAGAGCCAGATCGACTCATCTTACGCCCCTTATATATAAGGTAACTAGTAAATTAAAAGTGGAACTAGCACAATTTGGAAGAGTTAGGATTAAATCATATACCAATACCTATTCTTTTTAGAACCAGTCTAAGCTGTAGGAGCATTTTTGATTTATATGAAGCCAGTAAGGAAACAGAAATTTATTGTCGTGCTAATCTTAATTAATTGCGAAGGCAATTGCTGCCACACAGGCAACTAGACTCATGTGCAAGTGTGCTTGTATATGAGAAAATGAGAATGCAAATTAATGCTAAAAATATATTGATGGCCAAAACAGAAGGACCTTCCTGATGAGTTGATCTCTTGCGTTCAGGTCGAGTTCTATCACTCTCTGCCCAGATAAAAGCTGCAGAGTGACAGTGCCAAAGCTGTAGATGTCACTAGCACAAGTCAGTTTGGCATTGTTCATGTACTCAGGATCCATATAACCAATCGTTCCCCTAACATCAGTGAATACTTTGCTCTCCTCCATTCCCAACAGTTTTGCCAATCCAAAATCAGACAGCTTTGGCTCCATATTGTGGATCAGAAGTATATTTGTCAGCTGCAGACAAAAAACAATCAAGAAACATTGTCAAAAGAATCAAGAATATATAGTGCAAGATATAATATATCACCTTAATATCTCTGTGAACAATGCAGCCATCTATGTGATAGTGCAGATATTTGAGAGCAGATGCACAGTCCCTGAGGATTTTGACCCTTAATTCCAATGTCAGGACAGAATCTTTCCCTGTATAAAAAACATGTAAAGTGATCATTAGTAAGTGTTTGCGGATGTCGAAAAATCACGATGAAAAAATACGTAATAGACAGACAGACTTAGAAGATGCTGAACCAGATTTCCATTAGGACAATATTCATAGACTAAATATTGTTGTCCATCCGCAATGCAGCAGCCGAAAAGGCAGACAAGGTTCCGATGCCTGACTCTTGAAAGGCCATCGATTTCCCTGGCGAAAGAATCCGAATCCGATGTGTTACTTTGGAATAATTGCTTTATTAAAACAAGCTGTCCACTTGGTAACATGCCCTTGTAAACCTGTCCTGCGCTGCCTCTTCCTAGGAACTTCCTTTCGTTGGTGTAATTCATAGCCTTGTCAATCTCGGCTTTTGTGAATCTGTACATTCCAGAACATGCTTTTGCTATTTTTCTGATCAGAACATCTTTCCTTGCTTTCTTTCCTTTCTTTGTCACGTATTTTATCAGCATGGTAGCCAGAGTTAGCGCAATCATCACCAAAACCAATGCTAAGAGGGCTTCAGCCAGACTATCTGCATGCAGATAACATTTCATTTTCCTCATCAGAATTAGTATTATTATATATGCTGTTGATATGAGTGAAGAATAGATACACCGATGAGAACTCTTCAAGTTTGTTTACTTGCATTAATTCTGATGAACTGTGGGAAATGTTTTGGGGAAAGGTGTTTTGGGAAGTGGGTTGGGGGAATGTGAGGTTGTTTGTTTTTGTTTCGGAAATAGATGGAGAATATTTGGGAGAAAACTGTTTGTTTGGAATTGTTTGGGATGAGACAAATTTTATTGTAAATGTCACATTAGTCACTTTTTTGTTAAGTTGATCAAATGAAATAAATATTTTAATATTAATTATAAACATGGTTCGTAGGAATGGTCACAGAGAACGGAACGGGGACTATCATTTCAATTCCATTGCAATATCGCAGAATGGTCGCAGACATTCCGCACATTTTGTGATTTAATAAAGCGTTAAAAATTTTCAAAAAAAAAAATAATCCAAAAATGGTTAAAACACATAAAAATGTCTAATAGTATTTATATTAGACAATGACATAATTTTATGCATTATAAATTGATTTAGATTTCATAAAGCTTTCTTATAATAATATTGAGGATAATGTTTTTTAAATTGTACATTCAACAATACAATAAAAGTGAATTTGATAGAAATTATATTATAACATTACTAATAGCAAGTGTAGAATAATAATGTACAAAATTTTGTAACATCCTTTAGCACATTTTTGATTAAATTTATTAATACAAAAATACTTTAGGAACTAATTGTAATGATTTTCAATTTTTTGACATGTAAAAAAATACTAATTTTTTTTCCATCATTCTATATAAATTATAATTTATTAAGTATTATATTTTCTTAATGTGATTTAACTTTTTGCTAAAATAAACAAAATAGAAGACATGTTATATATTAATTGCAAAACTTTATATATTTTTATCCTTTAATTTGTAAATTGAAAATTCAAATTTACATATAACAAACAATAAAATATTTAAAAATACAAATTTATTATATTTTGAATTAATATAGAATTATATATTTAGAAACTAGAATAAACATCTAAATGTAATTTCTAAATAATTAAGATAATATGTAAAATTTGATTAAAAAAGAAAAAAAGAAAGCGACTCCCTGCCTCCCCTATTTTCAAGCACCCCATTCCAATCTGATCACCATTCAACGCCACCAAACCTCCCGCGCGGCAACCATCCTACCACTACCACCATCCTTCAAAACACCACCATTTCAGGCCGAAATACTGCTCTGACATACCGCGATAAATACCGTTCCAACTGATAAATTGAAATGTCGCTCCGTTCCAATTTATCGGCCTAGTGCAACGGTTCCAAGTCACAACTGTTCCCCACCATAACAACGGAATGCCGGCATCCGTTCCAACTGATTAATCGGCGTTCCGGCAAACCATGATTATAAATGTGTATATATAGATGATATGATTGGTATATATATTTGTAATGATGAAAATAGGTTTGGAAGAATAGTAAAGGGTAATCCGGGGTTAATTTTGTGTTTTGAGAATTGAGGTTGGAGAATGTGATATTTTATTTGTTTAAGTTTTGAGAATTGAAAATAATGTCCCGAGGGAATACTAACAAACAAAACCTTACGTACTTTTGATTTTGATGCATTTCTCCGATTCTGCAAAACAAAAAACAACCAAATAAGTGAGAGTTAAATTAGTAGATTGCCCTCCTAAAATATTTATCTATAATCACAAACCAATTAAACGCGAGAATTGCCTACAAACTCAAAATGATGCTACGTACATATATTCTCACCTGGAATAGCCAGAGCAGGCAAGCACCTATTGAAATCATCAATGTCAATCGCAGAGGAGGAATAGTTCATTTTCCCAGCCAAAACGGAGATAAGAAGAGCCACAAGACAAACTATAGCTTCTTCATTATCACTTCCTTTAACTTGGAGATCAGCTAACAAATTATCCACTCCTTTTGATATTGCAGAAGTACAACTGCCACTGGCATCATCAAATGAAGAAGAACCGAAACGAGAACACTGCTGAACGATATTGTTTCTGTTGATATTTGGCAGCTCAAGTGTGGAGCATTTGCTGCCGCTTCCATAGAAGAATCATCAAAGCCACATGTTTGAGCCGACACCTTAGGCTGCAGCTGAAATGGTCCACTGCAATCTCTCCACTCATCTTGGGGGACGAAGATTCTCCCTGATGGATCATTAAGCGCCTCAAGGGCTAATGCATTAGAAAAAACTATGAGGGCATTCTGGCAGCAGCTTGTTTTGGGGAAGCCATTCCAGTCCTTTGAGTTTTTCTTGGACATTATTGCATCCACCCATTGGTTTGTAAGGACATGTCGTGAAATTTAACCTGCAAGCTGCAACTGCATTTTGATCTCATCAACAAAATTGGCTAACAGCGGGACACCAGCATTCATGAGATTAACTAGTAATTTCAGCACACTTTATGCTAGTGCTAAAATTTTTACAATATAAAAGTTACTTTTTTATATAGTAGGTATTATGAATTTTTTAATAGTTTTATTGTATATATTTGAACTTTTATGTAAATAAAAAGGAAAAAATATGACAAAATAGTAGCAGTGGTGTTATATATAAAGTGCTACAGTATTCTACATAAATTGTAATTATGAAAACTACTATTAGAAGATAATAATGAGGGCGTTTTAATAATGATGTGATCAAGTGCTAGATATATAGAACTCTTTAGCATTTGGAATTAGGACTTAAAAACTTCAAACATTTATTGAAAATTGAGGAAGCAGTATAATAATGAACATAAAATTAAGCAAAGAATAGCCAAACGAAGGGGAAAAAGAAAAAGTTATTAAAAAAAAAAAGAAAAAAGGAAGAAGAATAGATAAGACTGTATATATGTAAACCTGGATCTTCTGGTGATGGCAATGAAAAACCCTGGAAACAGAAGAGAGTTATCAACGAAAGACCAAGAGCCCTGAGTCTCATGCATCTTAATTGTTTCATCTTTGGCAAAAAATTTCTGAAAATTGTCTTTTGTTTTCTATCAAAACAGGAAATAACCAAATATTAATTTATGCAAACAAGCCATGCATGCATGCAGATATTTATAGGGGGACATTTACCTCTTATAAATCGAACAAGGAATTAATTGAGATAATGTTGTCTAATAATAATAATAAGGGTTAATTACATATAACCCCCTGAGGTTTGATCTATTTACAATAAGGTCCAAAGGTTTCACGAAATTACAAATACCCTCCTAAGGCTGACGGTCAACCGTTAAGTCAAATGATTTTTGTAAAATGACTATATTATCCTTGACTGAATATATAAAAAAAAGGCAAAAAAAAAAATTGCACAAAGACTAATATAACCTTAACATTACGAAATAACAAAAACACTCATGAAGTTTTATGAAAATAACAAAAGTAACCTCAGGTTACAAAATTGCAAAAATATACTAAAATTATTAATAAAAAATATAAATTATAAAATAATTGAATAATTATATATATATATGTGTATATATGCATATATAATACAATATCATATATATTAGTTAATATATATACATATACATATATATTTATATTTATACTTGATATATATAATACACATATATATAGTATATACATACACATATACAACCACATTCCACCCCCACCCGACCGCAACCCCCTGCGTCCCCCCCCCCCCCCCAACCCCCTTACTGGCCATGGTGACCGCTGCCATGGCAACCACCATGGCAACAGTCACCTGCTACCATGGTAGCACATCAGCGGCCGCTTGGCTACCATGTCGCGTCTACTGCCATGGGCAGCTGTCGCCGACCATGGATGGTCGGCGAACAAAGGAGGGGTGGAGGTGGAGGTGGAGGTGGAGGTGGAGGTGGGGGTGGGGTGTATTTTTAGAATATAATATTTATTTTTATTAATTAATTAAAAACTTAATTAAAATATATAACTTTTACCTATTTATTCTAAATTAATAAAGTATTTGAAATTTTTTATCTTATTTTTAATATTTAGATTTTTATTTTTTTAATTAATTAATTAATTAATTATTAGTATGTTAGATATTAATTTTTTTTCATTTTTTATTTTTATTAATAAATAAATTCAATTAAATTTAATTATATTATTTTAGATGTGTTTTAATGTAATATTATAGAATATATAATTTAAAATTATTAAAATTACGGTTATATAAGATAATAGATTTTAATTTTATTTTTTAATATTTTACTTATTTTATTTCTTAATTAATAATTAATTTCAACTTTAATCTAATTCAATTATTTTAATTATAACTATTATTTTGGTATCACTAATCATTATGTAATCTAAAATTATAAAAGCTCTTTTATGTAAGAGATTAATTTAATATTTATTTTTTTAATTTTTTACTTATTTTCTTTTTTAATTAATAAATAGTTTAATTAACTTAATTAGATTATTTAACTTAAATTTAAAGATTATTAAGTATTTATGAAATTTTATTAATAATAAAATATATTTAAATTTATTATCTGTAATTTAAATAATGTTAAAATTACTTCCTTATGGTATGAAAAATATTACAAATAGATCCAAGGGTAATTTTGTCTTACAAATAACCATAACAGTAACAAGGGGGCATTTTCAAATTTTCATGAATTTTTTTTGATGACGTCAGCATTTTTTTGGACAAAGCTTGACGGACTTACAAAATTGTAAGACGAAACAAAACCTCAGGGGTTATTTGTAATTTTCCCAAACTTTTGGATTTATTTGTACATAGGCCTAACCTCAGGGGATTATATGTAATTATCCCTAATAATAATAATATTATTATCTTCCTTAGTAATTTGCATTTATATATAGAATCTTTGAAGCTATCGCTTCCTTAGACATGAAAAGGCTCCTCTTTACCGAAATGTAAGCTTAATACATTCCAGCGCAGATGATGCCTTTTGTCATTTATGTCCTAAACAAGATTCTTTTTATTTAATTAATATAATTTTTGCCATCAAAATCAACGTTAAATAAAATAGTCATAAATTTTAATCCTTAAAAGTATAGATTAATTGGTTAAGTTAATTGCTATGGACTTGGCTCGAAATTAGAGCTTAATACATTAGCACAACAAAAATATTTAAGAATCCTAACATATGTTTTGACGATTTTTAAGTTCAGCTCGAACACAACTTGATAATTAAGATAAAAAAGGGATAAGATACATCATAGTTGCACGCAATATATTTGATGTCCAATCTGTATTTGGCTCGGCGAAAATTGTTAACGCCATTTGCTGTATATATTCGATCGATTTCTAGCTCATGCATGTTTGGCTTGATGAAAGTTGTTAATTAATGTCATCGATTATGTTATATTCGATCCGTAACTCCTATTTAGCATCCCGAAATTTGTTAATGCCATTCGTTAAATAATTAAACTAAGTTCAAATATAATTTTGTTTCTGATAAAAAAAAAAATTGAACAATAAATAAGTAATAAGTTACTTTCTATATATTCCAGCGTCACCCCCACCCCCCCAAAAAAAGTTACTTGCTATAAGGGTGGAAATGAATATTCAAAAATTCAATTACTATTCATATTCATTTTTTATTATACAAAATATTATCTGCATCCATTTAAAATGGATATTAACCATATTAGTAAATATTTGATTGTAAATGAATACAAATTAACATGGTAATAGTATATTCGATACATACAATATTTGCTTCAAATATATATTTGTTGGATACATTCATATATATATATATATATATATTCTATTATCTATTACTTAACTATATTAGTTACTCATACGTAATAAATATTTTTAAAAATCATATATAATATATTCTAATTTGTTTTCATGTAGTTTAATATAATAAATGATATTCAAAAAATTATTATATATAATAATTATTAAACATAATATATTATTCATATTTTTTCAATATATATAAAACCTTATAACATACATATATATGTATATATAATTGAAAAATTGGGAAGAAAACATAAATTTAAAAATATTAAAATAATGAGGAAAAAGTGAAGAATCGATTTATGGAGGAAAAAATTTTAATCTACGCAAAGTTATTGTTGGTTGAGTTAATTTATAATTAATATACTTAGTGTCATCATGATTATTAATATTATAGTGTTAAAATATTAATTAATAAAAAAGTAATTATTAATTAGAAAAAATTAACTAGATTAAGGACAATTATTTTTTAATTTGAAAGAAAGTAGTAAAATTATTAACTAGTAAGAGGGACATTTATTGCTTTGTAACATCTAAATGTATATTGTATATAATGTGAAATATAACAATTTATAATTTTAATGTGTAGTATTATTAATTCAAAAAATTAATTAAATTCTTTTTTTCATTTCAGGAAACATATATCCAAAACATCATATTCGAATTCTGATGTTACTCAAATGCAGAACTGTGGTCCTTTCCAAAAGTAAACAAGTTTCAAAGAGCTCTTGCTTTGGAACTAGGGAAGTAAACAAGCCAAGTTGAGCCCCATATCTAGTAGGTCCAAGCTTAGCTCATTTATTAACTCACGAGCTTGGGCTTGGGCTCGATCTAGCCTAAATAGCCAAGCTCAGCTCAACTTGTTGAATAGACGAACACTCGGGGGAGCCTTATCGAGCATCATAGGGAAGACAAAAAGCATGATTCGTATAGGTTCCAATGAGCTTGAGCTCATGTAGGCATGGATTAACTCAAGCTCATTTAGTCTCGAAACAAAATCTGTAATTATAAACATTTGAACTAGTTTTATTATTTTCCTAAAAATAATAAACAAAATATCATCATCATCACCATCACCACCACCACCACCACCATCATCTTTATGGGTCTTATTGTTTGAGCCTAGGTTGTAACTATATATATATAATAAAATAACTCGTTTAGGCTGTGAGCTTTTAGAATCGAATACTATTGAGCTAGACTCGGCTCACTTGACTAACAAGCTTGGACTCCGCCCAACTCAGGTATAAAAAGATTGAGCCGAATTCAAACTTTTATCAAGTCAAGCACCAGTTGTTCACAAATCATCTCATTTCATTTACACCTTATTCAGAACGCATTTGTAGAGTCAGGACTCCAAATTTTTGCAAATGATTTTTCATATTCCTTTTGACTTTACGAGTTGGTATCTATAGTTATAAATGCTAAGTGGTTTGGCCCATTTGGATCTAGACACTCATTTTGTTGGGCTTTATCACTTAAGTTCACTAGCCATTTACTTTATTTATTTAATTAAGCTCTCTTAGTCAATTTTTACTTTTTTGAACTTAATTTGTCATATCATTGAGCTCATTTACTTTCAACTCAAAAATTTAATTCTCAAATTGAAAGTATAATGTAAGTTTAATTTTTAATTTTGCCATACCTTATCTAATTTTTTTTTTTTTTTGAATTTTGACAAATTATTTGAATTATTTTTTATTGTGGAAATTTAGGATAACTCAACTTTTGATTGAGTTGACATTCCCCAAGTTTACGCCGTGCTGGTGTTTTGTATTTGTCTAAAGACTTAGACAAATTCTGGCAAATGCATAATTGCGGAAAGTGGGCTTTGTCAATGATTAAGAAATGAGTTCTCAAGGTAACTTTTTTTCCCCTTATTTTTTCTTTTACTTTGCTTTATCCTTCATGAATTTTTACCAAACTCCTCAGAATATGTAGACCTAACAAAATTCAACCCATACCCGTGAGTACCCAAAAAAATATGGGTAATGGGCCTTATTTCTCTTACCCAAAAAATTGAGGGTAATTTTACTCGTACCCAATTTATCCGCCATCTTTTGGTCCAACCCGCAGTTACCCGTGGGTAACCCGTAAATTATTTTTTTTATTTATATATGTATATATATTATATACATATAAATATATATTATATCTAAATATTAATTTTTGATTTCATAAATTAAAAATCTATAGCAAATTAAATTAAATTATATCTTGAAACAACTTGTTGTGCATATTTTTATGGATGTAACATCTTCTTCCATAAGAACAACAATGTTTGATTGATATTTAAATTTTCAATTCAAAAAACTTTTGACATGTAATGGAATTTAAGTTTGAACTTTTGAATGTGATGTACTTTAAATTTGGTAGATTTTGAATACTTAAGATATAAGTTTTGAACTACAATATTGTTAATATGCTTTAGGTATTTGTTCAATTTAATGTTTGAAATTTGTAGTCTTTTTTTTTTAGTTTTATTTAGTTAATATTTGAGTAACATCATGTTTACCTTTAAATATTTTAAAAAAAAAAATTACAGGTACCCGCGGGTTACCCGTTACCATCCTCATGGGTAATGGGTCCCCTATTTCGTACACAATAAAAAATGGATAAATTTACCCAACCCGTTGGTACCCGTCATTGAGTTACCCATGGGTACCCAATTGCCAAGTATGTATATGTAAAATTTTTCTTGGGCGCCAAATTAAAAGGAGTTATATCTAATCTTGAGAACGGAATGTCATGTAGTAGAACCTAGTCCAAATTAGTCCGAGTCTAATTCCAAGTCCGTAGGTATGTGAGAGGGCGGTGGTAGCACTGAAGAGTCGTCAACTGCCCCATGGATGGCCGACCCAGGCTTAAGCTCCCTAGCGTGTGGCGCTTACCTTGGGCACTTGCTTAACAAGGCATCATTAGCACAAGCAGCCACTGTAGCAGCGTCGCTTTGGGCAGTCATGATCATGCTACAATTATCTGAGTTCGTGGGGGTCATCTTCCTCATGGTGTTGTTGTGTTTTCTAAATTTGTGAGCCTCTTTAGATGTTCACCTAGTTCAGCATTAGTTTATGAAGTCACGCTTCAAGAGCGCATAAGTCAACCTTTGGTTTCTAAAAATCATCTTCTTCATCTTAGTTTAGTTCTAAGTCCGAAGAAATGATATTCTTCTAAGGAGGGGTCAAGTGTGCTCCCATTTTTGACGATAGTTTTACCAATGTTGCTAAGAAACCTTGTTCACTCTTACTTGGGAGTTAAAAATTTTAAGGTGTAGGATTCACACTTCTAATAAGTATAAGTTTGTGCTCCATTTGTCAAAAGATAACATAGTATCACCTCCCCCAAAATATTTTACTTATTCAGTAGCTACTTCATCAGTAGTTTCTCTCTTCTACCAATCCTTTGTCATTAGAAATAATTAGGAGTTACGGGGTGTGTTTGAGTCAATTTGTTCCAAGCATATTTGCATACTTCGTTGGATTTCAGTATCCTTTAGGGACGCGATTTTTTCTATCTCTTTAGATAGTTTTCACTCTTTCTTCTGAGTGCAAAAGGCGCTGAATGAGTCTTTCTTCTATGGCTTCCCTAAACCAAGTTGTAAGTTCTTGAGTGGCTTACTTTTTTCTAGAGGGCCTTGGAAGAGTAGGTTCTTTTGTGTGAGATATAGGTTGGGAAGTTCCCTACGTGTGGAGTAGTTCACCATTATTAGCAGGTTTGAGTAAGGTGCATGGTGACCCTTACCAGCGCTTTGAGGAGACATGGTTTTTGCCTCTTCCTTTGACGTCATTTACATATTTTCTAATGGTACTTAATTTATTTTATTATGATTGCGTTATGTGTACACTTATTACTGCTGTCTTGCATTCTTATTTGTACTTGTCTATTTTTGTTACTGGTCATTTGTTGAGCTTAATCTCATTTGCTTGTTCTTCACAGATAAGAAGATCAACTTGACGAGAATCCACTATGAGAAATGATGGAGGTTCTCTCAATTAGAGATATGTAGTGAAGAATTTGCTTGGGTATATGCATATTTATCTCTTTACTTGTTTATTTTGCTTATATGCTTTTCGTGCAATTGCACTTAGTCATTTGCTTGTCCTCATTACTTATTGTTTAGCTAAATAAAGATATTCATTTCCTACTCTTCTTGAGTGTTGAAGCACGAGCGTTTAAGTCCGAACTCCAGTGGCAGTAGGCAATCACCATGAGTCAGCTTAGAGGGATGACTCCATGTCTACTTGCTGAGGTAGAGGAGGAGTGTTATCTCATTATGGATTCATTCTTCATTTTATCCTCTCAAAGAATGGTGAGGCATGCTTGTTCCTATGAAAGGACTCGATGTACACTTGAGGGTGGCGCTCTCTAGTGTACTGGGTAATTGTTTTGGCCGCAGCTTGGCCGGAGGTGTTTTCCAACAACACCATCAGTACTTCTTAAGTTATCTGCAACAGTGGTTCTTTAGGAGGTGAGGATGACTTTAGGTGTTGGCTTTGGCACCAAATGTGAATTTGCTTCAAGTTATTTGCGCTCTTTATTCTCATATCTTGGAGTAGCTTGATTATTAGAATCTTGAGCTTTTGACCTCATCTATATTTTCAATGTTCCTTCTTCTATAAGGAAGTTCCCACAAATGGTGTTAAAATGATGTTGCTTAGAAGTAGAGTTAGGGTCCTTTTTGAAAGTCACTAAATTTCAGAGATCCTAGCTTTGAAATGGATTTCCATAGAGTTGAGCTCCAAATTTTTTGTGAATGATTTAGTGTCTCTTTTAGCTTTGGGGATTGATATTTATAGTTAGAGATGCTTAGCAAACTTCAATTCACATGGGTCTAGGTACCCATATTGGTGCGCTTAATTAATTGGGCTCATTGATTTTTTACTTTATTTATTATTTCTTTAATTGAGCCATTCTAATCAAGTTTTATTTTTTTATCCCCATAAACTTAATTTGCTATATAAAATTCAAATTTGGATATATCTACATAATAATAATCGAATATGGATATATTTGAATTTATTTAATATTCGTCAAATATGAATTCAAATATCATTACCTAAATATCGGCCGGATATGTATAAAGATACAAATACAGATATTATAAAAGTTAATCGGATACCGAAGGTATAAAATTATTTGTAAGACGTTAGTATATGAATGCAGTGTACCTGACACTACCAAAAAAACTGGCTTTAGTGACCGAACTAACGGTCACTAATCCACAAAAAATTGGGTCACTGATGGAGTCAGTGACCGCTTTTGTGACCGCATAGTGCGGTCACAAAATACCTTGTCACAAGATTAAATTTGTGACTGATTGCCAGACCAGTCACAAATTAGTAACCGATATATCAGTCACTAACTATTTAATAGTGGTCACTAATTTCATTGTATAAAAATGTTCATAGAATAATAAAGAGGTCACAAAATAGTGTCTGCTTAGTGACCGTATGCCGCAATCACTAAATCTTAGTCATGTGACCAACTATTAATTTTTGACCGCATTGTGACCTCTCGACGATCACAAATTGGTGACTAAACTTTTGAGATCACAAATTTTTATAAATAATGTGTGTATTTTCTCCTTATAGTGACCACTTAGTGGTCGCTAATAGGTCACTGATTTGTGACCAACCTGACCTTGCAATCATAAATTTTCAATAATAATGTGGTCTTATTGCGATCGCCAGGCAGTCACTGATTTTTTGAATATATTTTTTGGATTTTGGTGTTGAAACACTAATATCCAACCTATTTTTTTATTCTCATTAATACAATCTAAAATCTCACGATTTCAAAATAGTAATTCACCTTCCAAAAATAAAAAAATACCCAAAATTCAATAATATTGTATCCAAATTCATGAACAAAATAAAAATTCTAAAACATAAATAAGTTCAATAAGTCCAAGCATGTCAAATTAATTTGAAAAGAAAAATGACCAAACATACAGGTGTTAAAGAAGTGACACACGAAAGAATATTAAGTTGGGGTCGAGAGGAGACTGTATGTTGAATCATTTACAAATACATGTGCATTTCAGCAACATCTGCAACAATCGAGTATAACTAAATAGCTTATGCTTTCGTCTTGAAAAGTTAAACCAATCAGCAAAAGTGCACAGTCCTACAATTTGAATGGCTAGGGCAATTCGGAAGTATCAATGCTTCCACAACATTCAAGTCCTAAATTTTGTAAATATAGTATCAATAAAAGTCCTAGAAGAAAAGAGAAATGGCTCATTTTTCAAAGTAGTTGTTTCAATTCAAGAAAATCCAATCTTATTAATGGCACTTGATAAGATAATATTCTTGATAACTTGAGAATCGTGCTGGGAAAAACTGCTTTGCTCGAGCATTAGAAATCAAGTTTCAGAATGACAGTGTTGAACATATTAACTAGAGTTGATATTGAATGAGCCATTTATCATGAATCAAATTCATGTTTCATTCCAAAATAAGGATTGGTTGCGGATACAACAGAAAGAAAAGTGACAAATTGCCAATGCAAAGAGAAAGAAAAGAAATCAGTAAGGACAGGAACAAGAAGTTAAAAGGTTCCCAACAATCAAATCACACATCCAAGCATGAGCTCCTCTGCCATTTTCAAATGTTTTAGCTTCTTATAAAAGAGATGATGAAATCACTAATAATAAAATCTCACACCACATGCCGTGAGATTTATTTCTGTTAAAGCAATAAAAATAGACAGTTTTCAAGTTGATAATCACAAAACTATGGGAACAATTGCCAACATTTTAATCAAATTCCACAATCAATTATATAAACAATACAATAATAACAATAAGCTAAAAATTCATCAAAGAAAACTGAAAAACTAGGCAGCCAAAGATCTAGTCACATCCTAAATAGATAGAGAAACTCATAAAGGATTACTAATCTGAACCTAGAACCATTATCAATTAAACAATGAAAGTAACAGGGTTATAACCCCCATCTAATATACATCATACTTTACAACCCAACGATAGAAATAACAAAGTATGAGCCAAGTAATATGTACAAACTCTAAAAGAAGCACAACAAAAGAGTAAAGCAAATATAAACAACTTACAAGATGGTTAGATGGCTCATCAAGCAGTAAAATATGAGGCTTTTTGAAAGTTATCTTTGCAAATGCAACCCTACTTTTCTAACCACCTAGCATATCATTTAAAGCATTTCAAATAGATATTAATTAACTTATCAGAGTAATATAATTGGCTCAAACACCTAATGCAATGAAGGAGACAACACCTGATAATGTATACATCGGCTGTAGGCTATGCCAAAAGAACCTAAATGTCCACTTAGCTTCTATTCTGGCACTTCCTACACATCACAAAGATGTGTGTATTTTGAAACTATATAACCAAATTGAAATTTACAGTAATTATATTTATACACCTCATTACTTTGTTACGGAAAGTAGGGATATGAGTTAACACAAATGCTTTTCTCTGACAAAGCAAAAGAAATTTCAAATATAATCAATTATATCGTTCTTTCTAATAATTTAGAATTGGTATATTTTAACAATTTGGTTTTATATAGGAATGTACAACAACAAATCATCTTAGAGTTCAATAGGGTTTTGACAGGATTATGTTAAGCCTCAACTTTGACTACTGTAAATTAGCCACATTAATAGGACCACATGCATTGACTAGATGTCCACAATTGATACACCTATGAGAAAATGCATCTCATTTGTATATTAGGATTAGGTTTACGGGGAAGCAACGCATCATATACAGAAATGGATTCGAAGAGAAGTCTAGACCATCAACATGATGCTAACTTAATAAAGCAATACGAACCTGAAAAGAAAAAAAAAAGTACACTATTGTAAGGGAAAGGTGCGTTAAATTATACAATTAAAGCATAATGCGAAGCTATGGTTTGTTTTGCTAAAAGCAAATATTAAAATCCTTGGCTCAATGAAATAAAATAACAAAACCAGCAGCATGTAATACTACCAGTTTAAGTAGAGTCTATTCAAAAACCAACAAAGCAATATATTTGGGATAGTCAAATATAAGTAACAGCCACAAAATTAAATTGATAAACCAATTAAAGAGTTACAACTCTGGAAACAAAAAGATTGCAGGAAGATGTAGTGGAGCACAAAGTACATTTCAGCCCCGATAGAATCTTGACATTTGAACTTTGTAGACCAACTGATGAAACCAATAGAAAGGAAAAAACCATCCAAAACTTGTTTGAAGGTTAGGTCTAGGCAAAAACTAGGAATACCTTGGCTGAACGGAAAACTATCCTAGAGCTTAGTTGAAGCTCCCCAAAAATAAGTTTGAGAATGGTTGACTTTCCAATGCCATTCGGACCAACCACTGTGATGTGCATGTGTACAAATGCATAATCAATTATATGAACGTATGCAATTTCTTCAATTATAATTTTTGAACTCCATTGCTAAGGAGCAAGAACTAGAGGACCGGTAGGTTTTATCATTTCTTTCACTTATCACGACAATAATCTAGATTTGATGGTGGAGGAATAAATAAAATTGTACCACACAAGTTAAATAACATTATTGAGAAAAACAAAACAAAGCAACTTGATAAACAGTCTTACTTGTTGTTCGACTATCAAGATCAATTCCAAAATTCAAATTCTTAAACAACGTAGGACCCCCAGGATATCCAAAAGATGCATTACTGCAATGAGTACAAAGAAACAATGGACAATAATTAAATACGAAAAATAGGAAAAAAATGGAAAGAAAATTTTATTAAGCTAAAACGTAAACTAGGTGACCCTGATTAATTAGACCAAGAATAGAGCAAAGGAAGAAAATTGATTCATGATGCTGAATATTATAAAATAGCCTCATCAGTCACCTGTTTGATGGGATTCTCATCCAAAGACTGGTTGTTGCCACCACTACTACTCAAAGTGGATAAATCTGAACTTCCATCTTCCATTGATTCTGTTATTAATTACATAAGTTGAATGAATGGAATTTCCAAAATTTTCATAAAAACATTACATCCCAAAAAAGGAAAGCAAAGGAATTCAAAAAATTCACACCTAAGATAGCACATTTAATGGCCTGACTTCACTAGCAAATGACTTCAAACAGAAATCTAAGAAATTCAACACCCTCTTCTTTTCAAAAAAGCCCAAATAACAGAATTACCAAGTAAAACAAATAAGTAACTAATAAATTAAAAGACTTACAAAGGAAGAAACAACATCCACAAATTCATTCCTAGCTGTAAAAGCAAGAATGGTAAAGACAAAATCAATCAAGAACGCAATAAAGAATATCAAGATAAAGAAACAAAGAAAATAACATGGATAAAAAATCATGAGGGAGAGGGAAAATTACAAGAAGACAAAGCGAAATATGCTCCAAAAGTGTCGGTATAGAGAACAATTGGGGCAAGAACCTTAACCAATAGCAAGGAAAGCACTATTTTCCTGAGCTTTATCTTCATTTTTTATGCTTCTATTCTCCCAGCAAGAAAAGCACTTGGTGAGGCCAGCTGCTGCTGGGTCTCGCGAGTGGGGAGACCAGCTGGCGAGAGACGTTGGGCCAGCTACTGCTAGCTCTGGCGACGAGCATCTCGTCGACAACAGTGCCGACAAGAACGTTACAGTATAAAGTAAAATAAAAGGATGGAAGAAGAAGAAATGAAGAAGAGAGAGTGTATGGGTGGGAGGGAAATGAAATGGAAATGTAAAGGTATCTAGGGTTTAGTAGTTTTATCACCCTTGCCTTTTATATTTTTATTTAGTTATAGTAATTAATTTTTTTAATTTTTAAATTTTTAAATTTAAAATTTAATTATTCACTAGTTTGTTATATATGACTCTAATTCATATTTTGATACTTAATATTTTTCCATATTATATTTTAATATAATTTTAAAAAATTAGATTTTACAATAACTATTGAATGTTGACATTTAGTTTTAGATATGTAGATATAATAATGTTAATCAATAAAAATATTCTCTATTATTAATATTTTGGGGTTTAAAATTTATAGAAGTTCTGAGATTTTAGGATTTAGAGTTTAAGTTTTATATTTGGATAAATTTTATTAGTTTTCTAAATTAATAATAGTACAAATCTACAAAATAAAATTATGAAATGATATATTCATCTTATATTATAGGTATAGAGTATAGTTAGATATTGTAAAACATTTAAAAGTTATTTGGGTGAATTCATAAGCTTCTCAAAATATTTTATAAGATGCTTGATAGCTTATAAGATGTCAAAAAGTCTTTTTAAGAAAAGAGCCTATAAAAATTCTAAAATAAGACGTTAGAAATTTATAAGCTCTTTTTTAAAAAGTAAGGAGTTCTTAACTTATTTTTAAAATTTTAACAAACTCCCTAAATTTTAATTATATTAATTATAAAATTTTCATTACTAGTAACTTATAAGCTCCAAGATCTTATTATCCAAATACTTTGAGAACTTATTTTTAAAAAAAGATGTGCAACTTATTGTATTTGTACATGTGTAAGGAAATAAAACAAAACAAAATATTGACTACATAATTCACAAAGACAATTCATATAATTATAACTTAATACTAAAATAATTTACCTCTTTATAATGTCCCCAAAATGCAAAATTTCAAACCTGCAAAATTAAATAAAAAATAACTATAATTATAAAATATTCAAACAAAGAAGAAGAAAAAAAAACAAAGGGGTGGGGTGGCCAATAGCTGCTGGCCCCTCCCAGCTGCTACTGGGTCTCACCAAAGTTTTATATTTTATCTTGATAATTTTTATTAAATTATAGTAATTAATTTTTTTAATTTTTAAATTCAAAATTTAATTTTTCACTAGTTAGTTATATATGACTTGATTCATTTCTTGATACTTAATATTTTTATATATTATATTTTAATATAATTTTAAAAAATTAGATTTTATGATGACTATTGAATATTGACATTTAGTTTTAGATATGTAGCTATAATAATGTTAATCAATAAAAATATTTTCTATTGTTAATATATTGGGGTTTAAAATTTATAGAGTTGTGAGATTTTAGGATTTAGAATTTAAGTTTTATATTTAGATAAATTTTATGAGTTTTCTAAATTAATAATACTACAAATTTTCAAAATAAAATTATGAAATGACATATTCATCTTATATTATATGTATAGAGTATAGTTATATATTGTACAACATTTAAAAGTTGTTTGGACGAGTTTATAAGCTTCTCAAAATATTTTATAAGATGTTTGGTAGCTTATAAGATGTCAAAGTGTTTCATAATCTTTTTTTGAAAAAAGAGCTTATAAAGATTTTAAAATAAGATGTTTGAAACTTATAAGCTATTTTTAAAAAAGTAAGAAGTTTTTACTTATTTTTAAGATCTTAACAAGCTCGCTGAATTTTAATTATATTAATTATAAAATTATCATTATTAATATCTTATAAGCTCTAAGATCTTATTATCCAAACACTTTGGCTCTGTTCACTTGTATTTTGGGCATTTTTTAGAAAAAAATTTGGGAGAATGGATTTTTGAAAGAAAAATTGGACAAAATGCCAACCCTTTCTTTTTATTTTGGGAAAATAGGAAAAACTATTTGAAAATGAGTTGTTAGTTTGTTAATGTTTTGGTGGAGGGACAAATTTTACTTTAGATGTCAAATCAATTACTTTTTTGTTAGCTTTGCAGGAAGAAAATGATTTTTTATGTAATATATATATATATGTATATCTATTGTTTGATGATGTATAATTAATTTAATTCATAATTTATTTTGATATTTTATATTTCTTAGAATTATAAATAAAAAATGATGTATTACTTTAAAGAAAGCATTCATTAATTAAAATTAAAGATATATGAAATCATAATTATATGTTAATATTATTAATATCGACTTACATTAAAAAAATTATTAAACTATAACATAATTCCAATTTTAGTTAAATGAACTATTTTAACCATTTATTATTCCAGATATACGCGTATATAAAACTTAATTAATTATTTAACAAAGATAATTATTTCGTAGATGAATATTTAGTAATACACAAATAATTATTTAAAATTAATTTATTATTAAATTTAATTTTATATGTAATCTATTATTAAATTAAATGGATTATTAATTAATACATCATATTAAATAGATTAGTAAATTAAATATATTATTAGAATATTTAATTATATATGTAATTATTTATCTGTATAAAATATAATTTATATAAATATAATAATTCATTTAGTTAATTAGAAAAATTAATTTTATTAATATAATAAGCTATCTAATTAACTTAAAGTATTATATAATTAATATGTTATTTGTTACAAAAATTATTTACTAATAAACAAAATAATTATTTAAAAATATTTTATTAATTTAAATAGATGATTATGTCAATATAAGAGGATATTAATTTTTTTTTAATTTTATTTAAGAATTTGTTACGGATTTATGACTGCTTTGTACACGGTCCCATGTTAAAAAAATGGAGAATTTAATAACTGTTTTTGTAACCTAAGAAAAATCAGTGACCACTTTTGTGACCCAAGAAAAATCGGTCACTAATTTAGTGACTGCTTATGTGGCCCAAGAAAAATCGATCATTAATTTAATGACCGAGTAGTGACTATTTGGGGTCACTAATCCGTTACTAATTTTTTTTAAACATTTCAAACAAAATTGATCACAAAGCCATCACAAATTCGAGCGGTCACTAAAGCCAGATTTTTTTATAGTGTGATCAATTTAGTATCCATTTACATCTCTAACTTGCTATATATGATTCAATTTATTCACACCCACTTTGGTTGCTAAGAATCAATCCTTTTATTTTCAATTTATTAGAAGGTACCAAAAAATAGAAAAAAAAAATAAATTAAAATCATAATGGGTAAATATTGTCAACTTGAAAAATAAAGAAGAAAAATTTCTTCACAAAACTCACCACTATAAAAACTTCTGTGAAAAAAATCTAAGCATTCTCTTAGGTTGCATTTGATTGGATGTGTTTGATTCAAGAAAAGGACCTGGGATTAAAAATTTCTAAGAACTTGATGTTAAGTGGATTTTAAATATGCCATAATAATCCAAAGATACTTAAAATTGGTACTAAAGGATTTGAAATTGATAATGAGTCAATTAGCGAGGCAAACTCAATGATTTATTGATTCCAAATCTTTGTTTTGGAATCATTCAATCAAAAAGCAACCTTATAGTATATTTTACACTGGACATATATGGTAAAATGATGCTAAAGTTTTTTAACTAACTACATATGTATAGGACAAGAATAGATTGAAGTGAGAATTATTTCTTCAAATCATAAGTGAATAGGAATTGATGACTAATTTGTCATTGTCATGCGTAATAAATACTCAATAAACTAATGTTTTCAATATTTAAAATTTAAATTAACAGCTGTAATTACAAACACAAAATAAAGTTATAAAACATGGTGATAAAAATCACTAATATTATTAAATTGGTGATATAGTTATCAATTTTGTTTCTAAATGTAGGTGATTAAATTTGTGATTTCATAGTGGAATGGTGAAATGAGATTTCGTGTCATCAAGAGATCATCCAAACTAGGAATACAATCGAGTTGATTTGAATCTAATCAAGTCAAGTTTGAAGAAAAATTCTAACTATGAGTTCAATTTGATATATCGACCTGCTTAAAAAATTGATTAGAGTACCTCATGGATCGTCTTAAATTTTATGTTTATTATTTTCAAAATAATTGAAAATAAAAATAGAAGATTACTTATTACTAATTTAATATAGGTCTAATGTCATAAAAAGGTCAAATCATAACAACTGAAAGGCGATACAACTCACCTCCAAATCAAAGAGTCGTACAAAACTAATTAGGTTGTGGAGTTCCGAGGGAGTTCTACCTTGAAACGAAATATTGGACAAACATAACTAGCTTGTGGGGTTCAGTGGGTGTCAGATTCTAAAACAAAGATGTGCCCAAGAATTACTAGGTCATTGATCCAACAATGTCCTAAACACCCACCAAAAATGTACTATTATCACATCAAGGGTAATTGATGTCCTTTAAAAGTTGCAGGGAAATTCTTATATACATGCCACTATCAGACACATCAAAGTGAGATTCAGCTAGCAATTTTTGGTAATAAGCTAATTGGGCAGATCACAACAATCAGATGGAAAGCCTCAACAACATCCACTGTAGGTACTTTTGGGGTTTGGGCTCTATCCTTTGCCCTACAGATATGCATCCGATGTTTTCAGGGATGATTATTTTATGCAAAATTATAGGGCCAGTTGCTCCTTCAGGTAAAAGAGCTGTAAGATAAAAAGTGCATCCATATCAACTTTAAGTTCTCTTGAAGCATTCCGAAAGCAAGGTCAGTATTGAGCTTCTCCTGCAATTTCATTGATAAGAAATTGTGAGAAGAAACCATAAAACCATGACAAAAAGATAAAAGTTTTGCAACTTTTATCAATTACAATATATGTTCATTAGCAAACCACTTGAATGAAAAGTGCTAGCAAAAAAGTTAATATATCATAGTTGAAGCAAACTATTGATGACTGGGTCAAATGCAAAGAATTATTTCACCCAGAAATTCACTACTCTATGCTGTCATTACAGGAGTTACTTTTGTCTGGCCTGCTGATCCAAATATGGTTCGCTAGTTTCAAAGCTCTTGGCATCTTACAAGATATATTAACCAACACATCATTTTCCAGAGCCTCCGAAAAAAAAAGGGAGGCATAATCAAGAATTGCTCAACAACGATGCATTTGGGAAAAAAAAGACCTAAAATAGTATTAGAATATGTTCAAAATGCTGCTGCAGCATAAAAACACTCACCCGCAGTAGTGAGACAATTCCAGGCATTTTCAGACTGACCTCTTTGGCAACCTCTCCATGAGAAGATCTGAAATCAAACCTATCCGCATGTTGAACTTTAAGCCTCATTGAGGAATTGCTAAATGTTTTAGCATTTGTATGCCAAACTCCCACCACAGTGTATTGATCCCCAGAAGACTGCTTTTCCAATGGCCATCTTAAACCACCCTTAACTTCTGAATCTAATCTAGCAGAGTTAATCAGGCTTTTTATGTTCTCAAGCTCTCCATCCTGGAGATGAAACAGTAAACCAGCTCAGTGCTCTAGCTCAAATGTCATGCCAGAATGGATATCTCTTGAACACATAAATATCTGATGAATGCATTCAAAAGGCAATTAATTGAAGACAATGGGCGGGGCAGCTGCCTGATTATTATGACGAGCAAGGAAAGAGGAGAACCTCAACAACCTCTGCTGCTAAAGTACCAAAATTGAATTCAATAGAACGCCAGAAGTCTAAGTCCATCAGATATAAATAGACTCAGATCAAGTTCAAAATAACTCACTGTTAAAGCTAGTAAAATTTTCTTTGTGTAGAACATCAGCCTCAGATCTAGGTTCTTCTCAAGACAAGACATATCTGCAACCAGGTGGCGCACTTGGTTCAATTCAATCTGTGGAAAGAAAGGGGTAAACAGGATTGGCAAATCATGACATTGTCCAAGAGCAACAGAATAAATAAAGCACACGCAATTAAGGGAGAAACATTAGGTATAAGTAATATCAGGCAACATAAAAAAGGCAATCACATTTTGTGTGCCAAAATTGATAAAGCCAACAATTTCTCTTTTTATATTTTACAAAGTAAGGGAATTTTTCAACCATACAGTAAAAGTATCTGAAAAAGCAAATATATGTTCATCGACTAAGTGAAACTTGAAGCCAAAAACTTGCCCTGCAAAGTTCAAGTTGGTTCTTGTCTCTGGCAACAGTACACTTGCATGAGATAGTTGAATCAGGTTGCATGTTGTCAGACAACTACATTACATAAGTATGAGTCAGAAAACAGGAATTGATAACGAAAAAGAAGCATGAAAAGGTCCTGCAAAATACCTTTACATGATAGAACTCCTTTTCCTCCTCAAACTCAAAATAAATTTTCGGGACTATGTCACTTGTGATGTATTCCACATATGAAGGTGGAATATTAGTGTAAAAAGATTTATGCAACTGTTTCAAAGTGCCTATGGGCAGAGAGTTTCCTTTCATGGATTCTGCAGTAAACGAACGGTTCCTACGCACAGGCATATAAAAAAAATTTCAAAATGCTTACTTGAGGACAGCAGGCATATGCTTATATGGATAGCCTACAATAGCTTAATTTATCAGATTATAACAGATTTCTAGGATAGCTATTTTGTTCCTCCAGAAACATTACGACTTTAAGTTCATTATTTGAAACTTCTCTCTCAGATTGGAATAATTATCACGTGCAGCAAAAAGCATCACATGGTGGAGCAAATTTCAGTTATTCTTGATAATGCATGGTGGGTAAAATGCCATGTTGACCAGTCATCCTAAAATAAAAAATCAAATTCCAGACTGCTGTGTGCTCTACGGGAGAAAAAAAGACAATGAGGCAGCAGGTGTGTAGAATACTTATTCCTTAGTGTGGTGTATCCGGAAGATCATTTCGATTATGATGCCACATGAGCAATGCAGCATTTCTCTACCTATGAATGCTGACTCAGCTGGATTAAAAGATTATCATGTGAAGTCATGTATCTAAACCTTTCTTCTCATTCAAGAATATATATGTATGAAAGACATAATCATAATCAGCTGGTGAAAGAGTAGAATACCAATCCACAAATCAAGATACACTAACCCATGGAAAAGAATTCTTCCAAAGCGGGCAACCAAAGTTGGTTTTATTTCTCCAAACTCATAGCCCCTAATCTCATCTTTCACTTGCTGAAAAGATGAAAATAAATCCTTCTTCACTGTTTCCGCAACAAAAATCCAAGGTTTTTCGGAAAACTCACTTGTCTCCTCACCATTTTCTACAAAATAAAAGAATTCAAAGCATAATATCCTACACGAGGGAGGGAATTGAATTAAACTAAAAGGCCAAGCAATCACCAAAAAAAAAAATATATATTTCGCTTCATATTTGTACGTTAATGTTCCATTTCTAAAATGTGCAGCTCAACAAAATGGATAAGCGGAGCATAAAAACAGCAACAAAATTAATCTACAGAAAACAGGAAACTCCCAGGAAAAGACCATCAGCAACTAGACATGCTATTCTGCGATGTGTACTACGTACTTCAACTTTTGGACTTCACCGTAAAGAAACCACTCGGATAGAAAGATGAACAGCACAACTTTGAAAGCGAATGCAGCACAACTGAAGTTGTACCTTGTGCTGCGGTTTCGACTTTAAACATTTTACCCAAAAGCGAGTAAAAAGAACGAACCTTTGAGCACCAGAGCAAGAGGCTTTTCACCGGATTTCCGCTCAACGGACTCAATAGCTACTGGCTCCAGGCGTGTTAAACTGGAAACCCTAGACTCGTCGGCCAATCCAACGACGAACCATTTAGATATCGAACTTTCTGCATACACTACCTTCGGAACATAATTTTTTGACATGAGATTCAGGTTTCTTTGGAAGCGGGGGATCACCGACTCCGGCGGTGGAGCTGGAGACAGCGGAAATGTGGACGCTCCACCCTTCGAGTGCCTCTTGTGCGGGGGTATATACGCCATTACACAGTTCACTAGCAAATGGCAACCGGTAACCTCAAATAATTTACCCCAATTTCTATATTTGGTATATATAAAGATCATTAATTTTTCTTCCTTGGAAATAATCCCAAAGTTAACATCGTATTCTAATCGAGAATACAAAATAAGGTAAAAATTCGAAAAATATGAATTTCGTCTGTTTATATACATAATAGCTTTTAAAATAATAGTAAAAGACAAGAATTCGAAATCATTACTTTAATCAAAGTTTTCGAAAAGGAATTAATTTAAGAATTTAAATTTTATTTTTAGATTATACTTGAAAAATCGGATCAATAAATTTGAAATAGTTTGAGTATTAGTTTATTCTTACTAACTAGTGAAATTCAAATATGCTTTTAATTTAGATAATTATACATACTGAAACTACAAATCATCTATTAATTTATAGTTACTTTAGTTGAAAAATATTATATTTATGTCTTATACACAATTATATACCTGAAAAATGTGCCTATTGTTTTTTCTTATAGATGCCATATAACTAATTAAATGTATAATTTTAGCATATTGGGTTGGATGATATAGCCCCAACAATAAAATGCACAACGCGTTTATGATCTCAAAAGTTTGAGTCAAATTCAAACCCCAACAATATCCTAAATTCTAATTAGAGAATTTGCTTACTTTTTATCTTTCAGCATAAATTATTAACAAAAAGACGAAAATAATATTTCCACACGACGTTTTAAGGTAAAATGAAATTTGAAAAATTTTTAATTATCTAAATTGACAATTGATGTGACTAATTAAATTCATAAAGGTAAAACGATAAAATGAACTAAAAAAATTGAAAGGATCAGATAAATTAAATGACTACCCACCTGATATGGGTATAATTGACAAGCCCAATGTGATCGGCCCAACATTTAGCACCAATTCAAGCCCAAGGTAATACACAAGCCCAAGTACAAAGATCTAATACCAACCATGAATGGAACCTACTGACCTCTATAGAAAGTCGACGAGAACTGCATGCGTATACGCAATCATAATCTTTTCGACCAGGTATGGCCGAGTGGAATATAGAACAACGCCATTCACTCTCTCGGTCATGGCTGCATTAATTGCAGCACTTGCCACCAGTCACATTCTTATTTAATATTGCTGAACCACCATCCTGTTCGCATTAATGACTCCGTCAGCCAGTTACTTCCGTATTAATGATGGTAATGGCACTCCCTGTTTTTGGCCGATTAAAAGCATGTCGGCCAAGCACCTCAAAAGACCTATAATGTCCCTATGAGGAGATGAGGAGTATGTTTAAGCATTAGGGAGATTATCGTCCTTTCACTTTCCCTCCTTTGTGGTGAGTACTATAAATACCCTTATTGTAGAGTAAAAAGGCATACTTTCCATTTTCTATTATCCCGTTACTCTGCCAAATTATTTTCCAGTCGATTAACTACTGACTTTAGCATTGGAGGATCTTAGTCGAGGACTTTCTCAGCTAGCCTAAGTTTGTCCCTTGGTTCCAGGATTTGACTTGCTCATCCAGCTCACCCTTGAGCCAATCGTTTTGGTCGACTAACTTCTCAAGTCGAACAAAACCCAACTCACAATAAAATACATCATCACCACCAAAAAAGGTATCAAAATCTTAAAATGCTGAAACCCATTCAGAAAAAATATTATAAATACTAAGCTCGAAACAAAAATTAGCAAAAAAAATTATTTGTAAGAATTCCAAAATTTAAAGAACATTAGAGAATTGAGAACTCTTTGCACCGTACTCTAATAGCTCCATTTTTGTGTAGCATCATCTTGATGCTATTTGTGGGAACTCTAAATGGCAAATAAGGAATATTGAGAATGCAAACGAGATCCAAGGCTTGAGACTCTAACAACTAGGTAGTCCCAATGATAGAGAACTTGGAGAGCCAGTAGCCTAAACTACAATCACCCTAGAGGTGCATCGACACTAGAGGAAATACTCATGCATCAGCACCATTTTACGGGGATCTAATTTTGCAAATGACCCAAAAGGTGTTGAAGAACTTACTGGAGAATGCCACTGCTCAAGCTGCGGTCAATGTGGTTGTCTAATATGCGGAGGAATATAGCCCTTAGGAGTAACAGTAATCCTGTCATTAGAGCTTGGGGCTTCATCGTCTTTGAAGAGAACTAAGCAGAGAATCAACTCTAAGCATGAAACCACTCCTTCTCCTTACCTAAGTAGGTGGATAGACATTAATCCCTTTGAGTAGACTTCCCCCAGCAAAATACCCACTGTTATTGGAATACAGACTCACTCAGTAGTACTACAACCCTCAAAAGAAACAGGAAGCTAGTACCTTTCTTTAGTTATTGCTCTCCTGAGATGCAGTCGTTTCTACCTAGCCATCTTGCAGAGGCGCTTTCTCCTGGAATGACAATAGCCAACATGCTAGAGTTTTATAGCACTGCAGATCTATAAGAGTACCAGGATAACTTCCAGATGAGAATGGAGCTTTACAACTAGAGTTAAGTGGCATACTACAAGTTGTTCTACACGATGCCCACCAAGCGTGCCCTAATGTGGGTCAACTGGATGCTAGCCAGATCTATCACGAGTTGGGAGCTATTGGTGCAGCGCCTTCTCCAAAACTTCTCCATCAACTGTAGATACCTAAAGATGACAAAATATATGCTTACAATCAAGTAGAAAGATGGAGAGTCTTTGAGGTAGGGTTATAAATGATTCAAGCTCAACTCGAGCTTGACAAAATTTTTGGGCTCAAGCTAGTGTAAATGAGTCGAGCTCGAGTCAAGCTTGAAAAATTTTTTGGGCTCAAGCTCACTCAACTCGAGCCTGAGCAAAAAATATTGAGCTCGAGCTCAATGAGCCTTCTGTTAAAGGCTCGAGCTCGAGCTCAACTCAATAAAATTTAATTATTAATATATAATAATTATTTAATATTATACATAAAATATTTAAAAATAGAAAAAAGTAAATTATTAATATAAATAGTTATTTAATTAATATATAGAAAGTATTTAAAAATAAAAACAAGTAAATTATTAATATATAATAATTATTTAATTAATATTTAAAAATAGAATAAGCTAGCTCGTGAGCTTTTGAATAACTAAATCAAGTCTCGAGTTTTGTGAGGTTTTAAACAACTAAATCAAGGCTCGAACTTGACTCATCATAAACTCGAGCTTAAGTCGAGTTATAATCAAGTCAGCTCATGAGTCGACTCGACTCATCTCATACCCCTACTTTGAGAAGCTATCTCAACCATCTCGTCCAAGCGATACATGACATCACTCATATCAATCAAGGACTCTTACCCAGCATTATCTAGTAGTACCTAAAGCGGCTAAAGTTTTGGGAATCAATTGCCGAAAACCTCTCCACTATTCTCAAAGAGCTCCTTGTGCGTGTAGAGAAATGCATCAGAATAGAGGAAGTTGTAACCTCTCAAGATGATAGCAAGCGCAAAGCGCACGATGAAGGAAGCAAGAACAATAACAAGAAACACGGAGATCATGGATGCAATCTGCTCTAGGGTTTCACTACCTATATGCCACTCACCGCCCCTAAAATAGAAATTTTGACTGTGGCGTATTAGCTTAGCTTCATTGAGCACCATCCTCAGAAGACACGAATGACCTAAAAAAGCAAAAATCTAATAAATGGTGCCACTTCCATTGTGACCACAGATACATCATCTAAGAGTGCAAACATTTGAAGGATGAGATTAAGAGGCTGATCTAGAGAGGACACCTCAAAGAATATGTGGTACAGAGGCTAAGCAATTTTAGAAAGGGTCTAGCAACTTAAGGAAGTGAGAACCTCCAACTATGGTTTAAAAAATCAGATTGGACTGCTCGATTGGACCATCGATTGGTCGTCGAGCCAGTTTGATTTTCTCATAATATCAAAAAATCCAAAAAAATATCTTATTTTGTTAAAACTGTTCAAACCGATAGTTGGACTGTTTGAACCAGTGAAGCACTCACGATTTAATTGAAATGAAGTAGTTTTTTTCCATTTAATTTTTAATGAAATTAATATTTTTTTTAAATTCTTTTTGTCTAAGCACAAAGTTTTAAGGTCAAGGTACACCTCCATAAGCTATCTAAAAGTAAAAAAAAAATTGTATAAAAGAAAAATTCTTGCTTTAGAGTTGAGATATTTAAATTGTGGTGATTATTTTTAATATGAATTGTGAAATTTAGATTGTGAAGTTAGACAATATCATTTAAGTTCTTTATGTTTTATATTTTGGCATTTTATTAATTTTTAAGTAATATATAATATAAATATATATATTGTGTAATTATGACGTCATGGTTCAATTGCAGTTGAATTATGGTCTGACCAACGGTTGAACCAGTGAACCATGAACCGATAAGTTTTTTGATTTAATGAACGGTCAGATTTTTCAAACAATGCTGCCAGCAAGGACCGGATGAACGTCTGAAGCCTAAAGATTAGTAGCATTAATGTGACCTAGAGAACCTCCCTACTCCTAGGAGAACGACAACCAAGGGAAGATATTTTCTTCCTACTTCTTCTCAGCATTGACGGACAATGGAACAAGTTGGATCTCTAGTTGTGGTGAGCAACCTCAATGGTTGATCTACTTGGAGGGAAGACTATATGTCAACTGGTTAAGGTGCCTTATTCTTGTTGGAATAATGCCCTACAGACAATTAGATTAGTATGTAAAACTGCTCCATGTATAACAATATTAATTGAATGATATTTTATAAAATAGCCATCTTTATCTTATGCATTTATAATATTCTTCACATATATTTGGTTGCAGACCCTTAAATCATACAAGACTGTAGGACTTGATCATGCATGTGATGGTGATCATGAAACAAATCTCTTTGGTCATGATTTTAAATATTATAAGTTATAGAATCTTATGAGACATAACATCTAAAATTCGGATAGACTTGCACTAATGATACATACTCAAAGGAGTTGCATATTGCCCTATTTCATGGGCAATTTGTACATGACATGGATGCACATTAGTGGATTTTATTAGAGAACAATTCACTAAAGGCTAGCCTAGAGAATATATGAGGTAGTATAGTGACATGTTGGTAGTGAAGAATTAGTCCTTTGACTTGAGGTTTCATAGTAACATTGTATTTAGGTCCTTGTATTTTGATTTTATCCCAATCACGTAGAGGGTGACTCAAAGTTTAAGTTGGGCACAAGCTACTAAAATATGGAGGCTGGTGAGTTCCAAGGTAAGATCCGTTTCGCTCGTTTGTGATGAATGAGTTGATCTCCTATGTATTCTCGGATGATCAATTCCAAAATCCTTGCACAAGGTAGTATGGAAATTTGGAAAAAGTCATTTTCAAAGATGAGGTCAGAAATGGGAATCAAACATCAAGAATAGATACATAGTTATCGAGGCTATTACGAAACCTGCAAATATCTTATGAAAGTGGAAGTAGGCTAAGGATCCATAATATAAAATTATAAAAAGACTAAATATAACTTAGCTACTCCACTCCAAGGATCTAATCATGCTTATAATAAGGATTTAAGCTCAGAAAATTTACCTTGAATGCTAAATCCAAAGGTAAGAGAAAGAAGACTCCAATGAACTCTTTAATGGATCAACTCGCACACAGCAGACGCGATTAATGTTTCAAAGCCTTCCACAACTCCAAAATGCTCAAATTTTGTAGAGAGTACCTTATCACACCAAGGAAGATGCTACAAAAATTTCGTGCCAATCAGAACTTCCTAAGTCCTTCAAATCCGTCATGAAAGTTACTGGACAACAATGGTCACCAAGGAGCACCAAATTCCCCAAGTGTTGGACCTCTAATGTAGTAATCCATACACCCAAGGATAGCTCAAATCAGCCTCAAGTCTACTAGAAAATGAGAGGATAAAGGTGAGGCGGTGACAGCTTGAGAGGAATTGGAGAGAGTTTGGAAACTGTGAAGCTTCAACACATGAGAAACCACACTTTTGGATGGAAAAAGGGAATCTTGTGATTAAGCCATCCAATGGCATGCCACCTGGGTATTTATAAAGAGGATGGTGTAATGCAAGTTGGCATCACACTTTCCATGCTTGTTGCAACTTGCCAACTTGCATGTGAATTTGAATTTCACATACATTTGCATTTAATTAGCATCTACACTCCATCTTATGAAATGTAATGCAAATTAACTCTAATTTAATTTCAAATGAACTATTCATTTGAATTTTTCTCCAAAATCCAAATAATTATTTTATTTAAATTAATTCTTTAATTTAATTAATTGATTTGACTTAACTCCTGAAGTCAATCAACTTAACTCTTTAAGTTAATAAGTGCCAACTTAATTGTTTAAGTTAACATGACTAATTAATTTTCACACGGCACAATTAAATTAACATCTTAATTTAATTGGTTTAATTTAACTTCTTAAATTATTTTTATTAATTTAGCAATTAAATTAATCAAGGTAAGATGACCAAAAAATTAGTCAACCAAATTCCTCTCCAAAACCGCCCAGGTTAATTTTCTAACTCTTTAGAAAATTCCTCCCATCAAGTAGAACTTCCTTTAGGCAATTGTGTGTGCCCCATTAGGTTCATCCATTCATTGGACATGGTCTCACAACTCATTGTGATATCTTGAATATTAAAATATTCACATTAGTTTAAACTCCTTTAAACTAATAACTCTTTTAATTAATCTCCATAAATCGAAGAGTACCCAATCTCCATAGCCAATGTCTAACAACAAGCTCATGAAGCCTAACTTATTGGATGGAATTAATATGTCCTGATGAATCATTCTAACTCTACACTTACCATGCAAATATGGTCATTTCATCTCTTATATCCCAAAAGAGGCATAGGACAAGATATTTGTTGATTCCTCAATAGCCTCGATAACTATATTTCTAATTCCAAAGTTTGATTCCCCTTTTTGACCTCATATTTGGAAAACTCAATTTTCAAATTCTCATACTACCTTGCACAAGGATTTCTTGAAATCGATCATTATAGAATACATAGGAGATGCACTTGCCCTTAACAACGATGATGATAGGGATCCCATCTTGGATCTCACAAGCCTCTATATCTAAGTAGCTCATACCTAATCTCAACCAGGATGACCTGCTACGTGGTTGGTGAAGAGTCAAAGTATGAGGACCTAAACACAAGGTTACCATGAATTCTCTGGTCAAATGACTAATTATATGCACTAGCATAAGTTGGAGAATTTGCCACTACCGACTTGCCACTCCAGCTATCTAGTGGATTCTCCGGGTAGGTCTTCAGTGAACTTGTTCTCTAATAAGAACTTATTAACATACATCTATATCTATCATGGATTGCTCATGAACCAGAACAATATCCAACTCCTTAGATTTATGCATCGCTAGTGCAAGGCTATTTGAATCTTAGATGCTTCTTTTCATAATATGACTTGAAATATTTAAAATAAAAACCGTAGAGACTTATTTCATGATCACCACCCAGTGTCTGACCAAGTCCTATAGTCATAGTGTGATCTAGGGGCTTCAACCAAATGCTAGTGAAGTAAAGTAAGCATAAGATGAAGATGGCCACTTAATATGAATATCATTAAATCAAGATTGTATCACAAGTAAAATAGTTTACATGCTAATCTAATTGGCTGTGGGGCACTATTCCAACATCTTGTTCTAGGCATCTTTCGAGAGACAGGAAATAGAAGGATTGTATTCCTATGACAATCATAATCGGAATGGGTTCACCCAAGATTAATTCATCCTTTCGGTTGGGCTCCACATACTTATGCTAGAAATCGACTATGGAGATTGTGTGCTCTTCGGTTGATAAAGATTAATTGAAAAAGTGATTAGTTTAAAAGAATTTAGACTAATTGGAATATTTGATATTCACTAAATCACGAAATGTTGTGAGCCCATGTCTAACTAATTGATGAACCTAAAGGGTCATACACAAAAGTCTTGAGCACTCTAATTAGAATTGGAGAAATTATTTAAGGAGTTAGATAATTTAATTGGTCAGATTTGGAAGAGACCAAGTTCACTAATTAAGAGTTGGTCACAATAGCTTGATTAATTTAAAGTGTTAAATTAACTAAATAATTTAAGGAGCTAAATTAAATAATTAAATTAAATTATTGATTTAATTGGAGCCACGCAACAATTTAATTAGTCTAGCCAACTTATAGAGAGTTAAGTTGATTTAATTAAATCAAGGAATTAATTTAATTAATTTGATATTCTATTTTTGGAGAAAAAATTAAAATTGAAGAGTACATTTAAATATTAGGCGGTATTTTAATTTTCAATTAAAATTGGATTGTAATTAGTTGAAATTAAAATCCAACTAACCATGCAAGTTGGCAAGGTATGAGGAAGGTGTGAAGGATGTATTTAGAGGCATCCATCACACCTTATAAATACCCCCTCACACCATCCTTAATGGCCACCACTTGTTCTCATTTTTCCCTCCCAAATTCTCTCAACTAGTTGAGATTAAATAACTACTCTCCTAAATTCTCCCTAACTCTCCCTCTCTTCCAAAATTTCTTCTTCCACCTCCATCACATACTTCCTTCATCTTCATTCTATTTCTAGCATTAAAGTGAGGATTTAGAGTGCAATAGGTGTGTAGATACCTTTAGAAGCACTATATTTGGAGTGTTAGATTGTTGATGAACAAGGGATAGCTTTCGAAGAAGAGTTTTTCAAGAGGTGTTTCAAGGAGATCTGAGTGGCAGTTCAAGGCATCTCGGATAGCGGTTCTCCTGCCTTTGGACTAACTTTTGAGGCCAAGGAGTGGGGAAAAGAGTCCTAGCAAAGGGAGTGTGAAATCTGCACTAGAGAGGCTTCTATTGGATGATCTTCAAGTTGATTTTTGAAAAATCAATCAAGATACTTCTTCTCCACCTTAAATCCTTAATTATAGCATAATCTATATTCTTGGGTATAGTGTTCCAAGATACTCTTGAATTTTTAATTTCCAATGGTGAATGAATCCTTGCCTCATTACTACCTTCAAGTGGTATCAGAGCCAATTTTATGCCTAATTTGAGATTTGTTTGAATTAGTTCATATGAAAAATTTATTCTACGACTCCAATTTCTTGATTCAATTAATGGATTTAAGATTTTGGAGTAGCCAAGTTTATGCCTAGTTTGGGATTTGTTTGAATTAGTTCATCTGATAAATTTATTCTAGGACTCCAATTTCTTGATTAAATTAATGGATTTAAGATTTTGGAGTAGTTGCATGTGGCTCTTGTTGTGATGAATTGAATTGTGTCAATATGTGCTAGACAATGATTTAGGTATGTTGGCATGAGATTTGATTCATATGCTAGGTGTTGATTTGGCATGAGTTTATGTTAAATTGTGATTTACCATGTTGTTAATTACTTAAAACTGTTTTGACAATTTTTTGATTCAATTGGATTGGATTTACTTAAGGGAGTTTGGAGAATAATGATTCTTTCTTGAGTTTGATTTTTGAAGCTTGTAGAGGACTTTAATTTTCAACATTCAAGGTGTTTAAATTCTAAAAATTTGTCAAAATATATGTGAAATAATGTTTTGGAGGTGTCCAAACGTTTAGACTTGAAAAAGTGCACAAAATGGGCAAAACGGTGCCCGTTGGAGCTGCCGGCAAGGCTGCTGCCCACCGGCCAGCCCTAGCATGGCAGCAAGGGCACTGTGAGCACCCGTGCAGCCTGCCTGAGCAGTTGGCAGGGCAGCAGCTTGCCCAAAAGCTACCGAGGGGGCACCGTCTTGCCGTTTTGATGTGTTTTTACTTGCTAAACTCTATTTTTCCATTCAAATTTGATGCATAAGTGTTATGCAACTCCTCAAATTAATGTTGGACATTTTTGCATGTTTTTAAAATCAAATTTGAGATGCTCTTCAAGTTTGTGCAAAATTAGTAACTAATTGTTTATGTGATAAACATTTAATGAGTGATTTGACTTTCAAATTTTGTTATTATTCATTTAATTGTTGAATGAATGATGGATGGATGATGATGGAGAACATTAGAATTAAATTGGTTTAATTAAAATTCAATGTTGATTGAATGGGTTAAAATTAAATAGGGCCTGCATGCCTTTTGTTTTTCCACCATGTGTAGAACACTTAGGTGGTGAGTTTTTTTTTTTTTTTTTACTCTTGTAATTGTTGCAATGAGGCAAAGGAGGCCAAGAAGATCAAGAAGGCTTGAAGACCCATAAATCCATGGGATGTGTTCATGTAATAGATAGGATCTATTAATTTAATCAACTCACCTAAATCAACTAAGTGGTGCACCTATGGTTTTAAATGCATCACTTAGTCAAAGTTCATGCTCATCCCAAGTTTAGATGTATGCTAGGCATATTTATTTATTTATGCTTTCTTTATCCTTCGATAAATGGTGATACATGCTTAGGGTAGAGAACCTAAATAAGCAAATATAAAATGATGAGATTTTCTAAGCAAATAAATTCCTCACTTAGACGAGTCTAAGTTAAATCAAAATGGATAAAATTAAATGGGGTTTAACAATCCATGCCTTCTACCAATAGATGTGTGAAATGAGATGCTACCACAATTATGTCTTGTCTCATGCATCGTGGAACACATTTTTGGTAGAAAGCCATGATCACTATCTTAGTATGAGATGCACTTTAATGTGACCTTACTATGACGTTGTCTCATGAGTCGTGGAATGGTCATACATGGGTTCAAAATTAAAAAGGACGGGTAGGTCTGACTTAACACTTAGTAGTATAGATATTGCACTAGTCGTGAGTCTATATCAAAAGTGAAGCAAAATATATCAAGGATTACATAGAGATGTAATTAGTAAAAGTTACCTACCTTAGGGTTGCAAATAGATGTCTCACGAATCATAGGTTCATAAGTGACGCCTTTGGGCCTTAATTCTTACTAGGAAATACAATTTCCCAAATTTCTCAAGAGGGTAAAAAAATTGATAAAATAGTGGGAGCAAAATATGCTTGAAGGACCATAATTATGTTTTCAATGTCAAAATTCAATTAAATACTTATATTCTTTTCCTTGCTTATGTAGATTTGTGAAATCTCAAAATGGCTAAAAATTCACTAAGCATCATTTTGGAAACTAATAAACTTACCAGGCCGAACTATCGCGATTTGCTTAGAAACATCAAGTTTATTCTTGACTCCAAGGAAAGGACATATGCCTTGACTCAAAGTCCACCGAATACCCTCAACAATGATGTTGATTAAGATGTATGCAAAGCGTTCGCAAAATAGGTAGAGGATGAGCTCTAAACCCATTACCTCATGATGGCATTAATGTCTAGTGAGCTCCAAAAGTCCCATGAAAATATGAAAAGTGCCTCGAAGATTGACTTGCACGTACAAGAGTTATATGGGGTGCAAACTAGGCACAAGCCATACATGTTATCGAAAGAGCTCTTTAGGAAAAGAATAGTTGAAGGGTGGAGTGTCCATGACAATGGCCTCAAAAT
The DNA here is from genome assembly GCA_018894105.1 of Jacaranda mimosifolia. Taxonomy (NCBI): domain Eukaryota; kingdom Viridiplantae; phylum Streptophyta; class Magnoliopsida; order Lamiales; family Bignoniaceae; genus Jacaranda; species Jacaranda mimosifolia. The sequence goes on along the minus strand of CM032117.1, from coordinate 38,255,375 downwards.
GATAGGGCTTATTGAAAAGTTCGCTAATATAGAAGTGGTCATAGACAACGACCTTTATGTGGACTTGATTCTACAATCATTGCCGAGTTCTTTTGACCAATTGGTGCTGAACTTTAACATGTATAAGTAAGAGGTTTCTATCAACAAATTGGTCAATATATTGGTAACCACAGATACGACTATGAAGAAAGATAAGCCTTTAATAATTACATTGTCTTCCAAATCTAAATGCCCAAAAGGCAAGAAGAAAAGGGGTAAGAAGAAGAAAGGTTCTTTTTCGAAGGGGAAGCAACTATTGAAAGCGTCTTGTAGGGTTAAGAAATAGAAAAGGGACAAGAAGGATGCCATTTGTTTCTATTATGGCAAAATGGGCCATAGGAAGTGAAATTGCAAGGAGTATCTTGAAACCCTTGGGAAGGGTATTTTGGTTATTGAAGTGCACTTAACCACCAATTCTTCCTCATGGGTATTTGATACCATATGTAGTTCTCATCTTCACAATTCGTAGCAGGGGATGAAAAGAAGAATGAATCTAAGTGATGGGGATATAATCCTCCACCTTGAAAATGGAGCAAAAGTTGATGCCCATGCCACAAGCATAAGGAAGCAAAACTTAAGGAATACTATGATTGTACTTGATCTTTGTTACTATGTACTAAATCTTGTTAAGAACATCATTTCAATTCCTATTTTGGATAATTAATGATATGAATTTTCAATTAAAAATGGGAAATTGACTATAATAAAGACTTGTTCTTCATTTACTTGTGGTACATTAAGTAATGGATTATACATTCCAGATTCTCAACCATCACTTATGTACATTCAACAAAACAACACAAAAAATTAGATAACTAAGAAAATGCCTATCTTTGACATGCTAAGCTTGGACATATTTTCAAAAATAGGATGAACAAGTTAGTAGCCTTCTAATCACTAAAAGTTGGTGGATTAGAGGACTTGTCTACTTAGGAGTCTTGTTTAAAAGAAAAAATGACCAACGTTCCTTTTGTAAGACAAATGAAGTGTTCTACTAGTCCTTTGGATTTGATCCATATGGATGATTGTGGGCAACTAAGAGTTAGTATAAGAGGTGGTTATTCTTACTTCATTGCCTTTACTCGTGACTTTACTCGGTTTCGACATGTGTAACTTATGAAGTACAAATCCGAAGCCTTTGTAAAGTTCAAAGATATAGGGCTGAAGTAGAAAAACAGCTTGGACTTAGTATCAAGGCTCTTCAATTAGATCAAGAAGGATAACTTAAATGCCAAATTCTTAGATTATCTGAAAGAGAATAGAACTCTCTCACAATGAACTCTACCTGGTACATCCCAACGTAATGAAGTGGTTCAAAAAAGAATCATACCTTGTAGGATATGGTATGGTCCATGATAAGCTTCACCAATATCCCTATCTCCTTTTGGGGATACACCCTAGATATGGTGGCGAGGCTACTAAATATAGCACCCTCAAAATCGGTGCTAAAGATACCACATGAGATATAGTATGATAAAACACCATTTTACTCTTATTTAAGAGTTTAGGGGTCTCCCACTTATGTCAAGAGGCTAGTGGAAGACAAGTTGGATGCGAGATCCACCTTGTGCAAGTTTGTGGGATACCCAAAAGTCTTTGGGTTATTATTTCTATGATCCCTCAGAACAAAAGGTGTTTATTTCGAGGAATGCTACCTTTTTAGAAAATGAGTTTCTACTAGATGGAAAAGGCATTATCATTGAGCTTGATGAAGTTCAAAATGATCATCCTGTGCTACAAATGATAGAAACAAAAGAGCGTTCCAAGCCTAGTACACAACTTCCTAGAAGGTCAGACCGAATCAAGAAGCAACTCGAAAGGTTTGGATTTCTTCATGAGATGGGTCAAATAGATAGTAATCCAAGGACCTATCAGGAAGCCATGTCAGACATTGAATTCAGGTTGTTGGCTTGAGGCCATAAAATCCAAAATGAACTCCATATATTCCAACAAAGTATGGACTTTGGTAAATCCACCCAAGAATATCGAACCCGTTGGTTGCAAATGAGAATAGAGGAGGTGCTAGGATCTATAATAATTTCAAAAATTAGGAAAAAATAAACTAACAATTCCTCAACCTAAGGATCTATTTCATGTCTCAATAATGGATTAGAAGATAGGAGAATGTCACCTTAATCACGAAAATGAAAGGCAACTAGCAAGCTTTTACAATGGAACTCCTTCCTAGCGAGTTTTTCACCTTTTTCTCCAAGGATCTCCAACTCCTATCCAAAGGACAGTAACCACAACAACTTTTGCTTCCAAAAACTCCTCCAAGAAGTGTTTAAATTGGAGGCAAAACAGTAAAGAGATATACAAATCGGCCACTTCTATGAAGGAATCTTGATCCACCAATCCAAAAGCTCACCAAGTGCTAAGCCTCTAAAGATGTCCACACACCTAAAGTCACTCTCAATCCTCTCTCAATTAGCTAGAGATGTGAGGAGGATGATGAAGCAAGTGCGAGGGAGTTATTGGAGAGAATCTAGATGGTGGTTTCTCTCAACACATGAGATCACCACTTGATTAGAGAGAAAATACAGCTGGAATTAAGCCTCCTAAGCGCTAGCCATGAGGGGTTTTATAGTGTGAGATGGAAGCATAAGGAAGCCTATATCACACACACCTCACTATGCTACCTAGGATGCCAAGTTGCTAGTCAAGTTGCATTTTTAACCTAAATTAAAATGCCAACTCACTAATTTTAAATGGACTCTTCCATTTAATTTTCCTTCCAAAATTAGATTCCTCACTAATTAAATTAACTCTTTACTTTAATTAGATTAATTTAACTCCTTAAGTTAATTAAATCAATTTAACTCTTAAAGTTGACTTTAACTAATTAAATTGCCACATGGGACCAATTAAATTAACTCCTTAATTTAATTGGCCTAGTTTGACTCTTTAAATTATTTTGATTAATTTAACACTTAAATTAATCAAGCCATAGTGACCAATTAATAATTAGTCAATTAGTTCTCTCTTTCTCCAATAAACTTGATCACTTCTAATTATCTAACTTCTTAGGTAATTTCTTCAATTCAGTGAGAGTGTTCTAGGCTTTTATGTGTGACCCTTTAGGTTCACCAATTAATTAGACATGGGCTCACAACTCTTTGTGATTTATTTAATATTGAATATTCCAAGTAGTCTAAACTCTTTTAACTAATCACCTTTTCAATTAATCTTTATTAATTGAAGGGTACCCAATCTACATAGTCGATGTCTAGCACAAGCCTATAGAGCCTAACCAATTGGATGAATTAATTGAGGGTGAACCATTACCACTTATGATTGTTGTGCAAATATGGCCCTTCCATTTCTTGTCTCCCAAAAGAGGCCTAGGGCAAGAGATTTGCCAGCTCCCTAATAGCCTCTATAATTATGTATCTATTATTGATGTTCGATTCCTCATCATGACCTCAATTTTGGAAAATGCTTTTTCTAAATTGTCATATCACTTTGTGCAATGATTTCTTCAAATCTATCATCTTAGAATACATAGAAGATCAACCCGTTCTTCATAGATGGTTGAAATGAATCCCATCTTGAAATGCACTAACCTTCATACTTAGGTAGCTTGTGCCCAAACTAAGCCCCGGGCGACCTACTACATGGTCGGAGCAAAATCAAAGCATAAGGACCTAAATAAATACAAGATTATTGTGGAACCTCAAGTTAAAGGACTAATTATATGCACTATTGTAAGCTAAAGAATTTGCTACTACCGACGTGCCTTTACGGTTACATCGTGGATTCTCTAAGTGAGTCTTCAATGAACTTGTTCTATAACAAGCACCAACTGACATGCATCTATGTCTAACATAGATTTTCCATAAAATGGGGCAACATCCAATTCCTTGGAGTATGCATCATTAGTGTAAGTCTATCCGAATCTTAGATGTCATGTCTCATAAGATTCTATAACTTAGAATATTTAAAATCATGACCATATAGACTTGTTTTGGGATTACCATCACATGCATGACCAAATCCTACAGTCTTGTATGATTTAAGGGATTCAACCAAATGCATGTGAAGAAATCATAAACGCATAAGATGAAGATGACCATTTTATTGAATATCATTCAATCAGGACTATTAAATAGAGTAGTTCTATATGCCAATCTAATTAGCTTGCGGGGTACTATTCCAACAGCAAGTGGATCTATAAGCGCAAGCTTAGAGTCAATCAAGAAGTGACAACCTTTAGTGTAAGACTTATGACAAAAGGTTATACCCAAAAGACTCGATATTGACTTCAAGGAAACCTTTTCACCAATTATTATGCCTAAGTTCATTAGGATTATGTTATGCCTAAGTCCATTAGGATTATGCTTGCCATAACTTATGCTTTAAGTGTTGCGAACTGCTATCAATCTAATCTCTGTGAGAATCACTATGAAGCTGTAAAAACAATCCTCAATTGGTTAAGAAAAACTAAGGGCTTGTTTGTAGTAGACAGAGATGGAGAATTGAAACTTGAGGGGTTTTTGGATTCTGATTTCCAATACTGTGAAGATAATATTAAATATACTTCTGGATTTATTTTTTGTTTCAATAGCGGCGCGTTGAGTTGGAAGAGTTCCAAGAAAAATAGCATGATTGATTTACCACTGAGGTAGAATACATTGCAACATCGGACACTACAAAGGAAGGTGCTTGAATGAAAAATTTCATTGAAAAGTTAGATGTGGTGCCTAGTATTGCAGAGCCAGTAGTTGTCTATTATGACAACAATAGAGCCATTTGCACAAGCAAGGGAACCAAGATCTCATCAGCGATCTAAGCACATTTTAAGGCATTATCATTTCATCCAAGAGATCATTGATAGAGATAATATTCGAGTAGATAGAGTTATCTCAGAAGATAATATAGTATATCCACTGACTAAACCTCTAACACAAAATATCTTTAAAAGACATCTTGAGAAGATGGATTTAAAAGCTATGAGGAATTGACTTTAAGATAAGTGGGAGATTGTTGGAATAATGCCCCACAACCATTTAGATTGGCATTTTAAAACTACTACTTGTAATACAATTTTGATTGAATTATATTTTATAAAATGGTCGTCTTCATCTTATGCAATTAATTATATTCTTCACATGCATTTAGTTGAAGCCTAAGATGATAAAAATCTTTCACTAAGGATGCATACTCCAAGGAGTTGGTTATTGCCCTGTTTCATAAGCAATCCATATATGACACAGATACACGTTAGTGGGTGCTTGTTAGAGAACAAGTTCACTGAAGATTCGCCTAGAGAATCCATGAGGTAGCCACAGTAGTATGTCGGTAGTTGAAAATTCTCTAGCTTACGATAGTGAATATAATCAGTCATTTGACTTGAAGGTTCATGGTAACATTGTATTTAGGTTCTTATGCTTTGATTTTGTCCTGGCCAAGTTGTAGGTCACCCGATGCTTAGGTTGGGCACAAGCTACCTAAATATAGAGGTTGGTGAGTTCCAAGATAGGATCAATTTCGCTCATTTGTTAGGAACAAGTTGATCTCTTATGTATTCTAAGATGATCGGTTCCAATAAATCCTTGTGCAAGATAATGTGACAATTTTAAAAAAGGAGTTTTTCAAAGATGAGGTTATAAATAAGAATCGAACATCAAGAATAGATACATAGTTAGTGAGGCTATTAGGGAACAGACAAATACCTTACCTTATGCCTCTTTCAGGAGATAGAAAACGGAAAGACCGTATTTGTATGCCAATCAGAAGTGAAATAGGTTCATCCAAGATTAATTCACCCAATTAGTTAGGTCTCATACTCTTCAATTAATAGAGATTAATTGAAAGAATAATTAGTTTAAAAGAGTTTAGACTAATAAGCATATTTGATATTCACTAAATCATAAAGAGTTATGAGCCAATGTCTAATTAATTGGTGAACCTAAAGGGTTACTGTTGGAATAGTGCCCAGCAAGCCAATTAGATTGACATTGTAAACTATTTCACTTGTGATACAATCTTAATTGAATGATATTAATAACATGTCCATCTTCATCTTATGTTTTTATTTACTTCACTGACATTTGGTTGAAGCTCTTAGATCACACAAGACTAAGGGACTTGGTCACGCACTGGGTGGTGATCATGAAATAAGTCTTACATGGTCGTGATCTTAAATCTTCCAAGTCATAGGATTTTAAGAGATAGGGCATCTAAGATTTAGACAGACTTGCACTGACAATGCATAAATCCAAGGAGTTGGATGTTGCTCCGTTCCATGGGCAATCCCATATGAGATATAAATGCATGTTAATAGGTACTTGTTTGGGAACAAAGCGTTGAAGACCCACCGGAGAATCTATTAGATAGTTGGAATGGCAAGTCGGTAGTGATAAATTCTCCCGCTTACGCTAGTGTATATAATTAGTCATTTGACTTGAGGATCCATTTAACCTTGTGTTTAGGTCCTCATGCATTGACACCTCTTTGGTCACTTAGCAGGCCATTCAGGTGGTGATTGGGCATGAGCTACTTAAATATGGAGATTTATGAGATCCAAGATGGAGTCTGACTCCTTGTCTTTGTGAAGGACGAGTACATCTCCTATGTGTTCTATAATTATTGATTTTAAGAAATCCTTGCGCAAGGTGGTGTGATAATTTGGAAAAAAGAGTTTTTCAAATATGAGGTCATACAATGGAAATGGACACTAAGAATAGAGACATAGTATCGAGGCTATTAGGGAGCTAACAAATATCTTGCTCTAAGCCTCTTTCGGGAGATATGAGACGAAATGACTGTATTTACATGGTAAGTGTAGAGTTGCAATGGTTGGCCTCCATGGGCATGAGGTTGGACATCGACCCTGGAGATTGGGTACTTTTCAATTAATGGAGATTAATTAAATTAGGTCGATTAGTTTAAAAATATTTTAAATTGAAATGAATATAAGATATTCTAAAGTCATAAGGAGTTGTGAGCCCATGTCCAATGAATGGTAGAATCTATTGGGTCATACACAAAAGCCAATTAGCTTCCTAGTTAATGGAGGAATTTTCTAAGTGTTAGAAAAATTGCTCCATAGAACCGATTTTTGAGGTGTCCAATTTGAAGGTCAATTTTAGCTTGATTAATTTAAGTTTTAAATTAATCAATAAATTTAAGGAGTTAATTATTTGATTCCAAATGATCATCAATTGGTCAAGTTAACTTAAAGAGTTAAGTTAGCAAAATTGAGCTTAAAAGTTAAGCTTGTTTGACTTAAGAGTTAAGTCAAAGGTTAATTAATTAAATTAAAAAATTTAATTTAATTAAAGAGAAGAATAAATTTTGGAGGAAAAATTCAAATGAAAGGTTCATTTGAATTAGCATCTTAATTAATTTGAAATTAGATTTTAAATATAATTGAAATGCTCTCAAATTCAAATTAGATTTGAATTTGAATTTGCCACTAAAACTTGCAAGTGGCTGCCCCCTTTGAGGAAGGTGTGATGCCACCTTGACACCACACCTTCCTACCTCTAGATATAGAGGTGAGGGATCGGCCAACATGCATTTTGGTGTGAAGATTAGAATCTATCACATTTTCCTCCAAAACTTTCTCTCCAAGCATTGCATCATGTGTTGAAGCTTTACTTTGTTTCTTCTTCTCCAACCTAAAATTGGCCTCCACCATTTTATTTTTCCTCTCTTAATTCAGCTAAAAGTGAGGAGAAATTGAAAGTTCCATTGGTGTGTGGATCATCACAATAGACGCAACATATTTGGGTTACTAGATTTGGAGATCTATTGAAACAGAGTAGCGACTAGTCAAATTTTTTCTAGTCGATCCAGGAGGTGTTTTGATACAAATTTTTCATAGTATCTTCCTCAAGGTGTTGAGAGGATCTAGGAATTTTTTGGTGATCTTTGGAGAAGTTTAATCGAGGCAAAAGTTGCTCTTTTCCTGCTACGCCGCTGCTTGGTAGATTCTGGATTGATGGGAGTTCACCACTTTCTCCTTGGAAATTTGCTATGCAAGATAACTCTCTTCCTAAATCTGAATCCCTAGCATGATTAGATCCTTGTGAGAATGTAAAGCACTAGTTTATTTAAGTTTTAGAAGTTTTATTTTTGGATCCTAGTGCAATATTTGCCAACAGTCACACACAAAAGCCTTGAGCACTCTAATTGGAATTGGAAAAATTATCTAAAGAGTTAGATAATTTGATTGGTCAAGTTTGGAAGAAACCAAGTTGACTAATTAAGAGTTGGTCACAAATTTTTGATTAATTTAAAATGTTAAATTAACCAAATAATTTAAGGAGTTAAATTAAATCAATTAAACTAAATTGTTATTTTAATTGAAGCCATGCGACCAATTTAATTAGTCTAGTCAACTTAAAGAGTTAAGTTGATTTAATTAAATTAAAAAGTTAAATTAATTATTTGGAGAAACTATTTTGGAGGGAAAATTAAAATGGAAGAGTACCTTTAAATATTAGGTGGCATTTTAATTAGTGGAAATTAAAATCCAACTAAGTATGCAAGTTGGTATGCTAGTTGGCAAGGTGTGAGGAAGGTGTGAAGGATGCATCTAGAGGCATCCATCACACCTTATAAATAGCCCCTCACACTATCTTTAATGGCCGGCCACTTGCTCTCATTTTTTCCTCCCAAATTCTCTCAATTAGTTGAGTTAAATAACTACTCTCCTAGATTCTCTCCAACTTTCCATCTCTTCCAAACTTCTTCCTCCCTCTTCCATCCATTCCTCATTCATCTTCATTCTATTTCTAGCATTAGAGTGAGAATTTAGAGTGCAATAGGTCTATGGATATCTTTAGAAGGACCACATTTGGAGTGCTAGATTGTTGTTGAACAAGGAAAAGCACTTGAAGCAGAGTTCTTCAAAAAGGTGTTTCAAATAGATCCAAGCAGCATTTCAAGACACATTGGAGGATGATTTTGCTGCTGTAAATCTAGCTTTTGGAGGAGCTTTTGAGGCCAAAAGTTTATGGACTTGAGGCCAAGGAGTGGAGAAAAGAGTCCTAGCAAAAAGGAGTGTAAGATCTTCACTAGAGAGTTTTCTATTGGAAGATCTTCAAGTTGATTTTCGGAAAATCAATCAAGGTACTTCTTCTCTATCTTAAATCCATAATTATGGCATAATCTAGATCCTTGGGTGTAGTATTACAAGTTACTTTTGAAGTTTTAATTTTCTAGGGTTAATAGATTCTTGCCTTACTATTATCTTTAGTTCTTTGTTCCCCCTACATTTTGTTTTCTCCAAGGATGACGAGACTCCCTACTCTAGAAAAGGGGATTCGGGTTGCTCTTGGGGTGGTGCTTGCTGACGTATTAGGCAACTACTTTGACCATAGATCATACCGAGACGTCCTTCACCAGTGCTATTTCTGCTTCTCGAGTCATTTGTAGCGTTGGTCCTCCAAGGAGTGCAGCTTGTTGAGCGAACATCGCCTTTGGTTGGGGGTAGCTTAGGTATTAGCTCTATTATTATTTGGGATTGCACTTCTGGTGGATTGTTCTCCATATTCTCGCCTCACAATGCCACTTGGTCACTAAAGTCTCAAGCTCCAGATTTTGCCAATATCCTTAGTATTCCTAACTTTAGAAGGGAGTTCCCAAAGAATAGCACCAAAATGATGTTGCTAGAAATAGAGTTGGGGTCCTTTTCAAAAATTAGCAAGTTGAGTTAGACTTCTGCTCTTAGAATGTGCTTGCTTATAGTCAGAACTCGTGTTTTTGTTAGTATGTATATCAATTGAGTCTTTGGTGGGCATTGTCCTACTTGGGTTCGGAAGCCCATCTTGGTGGGCTTAATTTGTTGGCTTTATTAACCTTTTTCTTATTTATTTTATTAATTTATCTAGGCTCCGTATTTTCTTTTTACTTTTTTTCCCTTAGGATCTTCTTATGCCATATCATGACCTAAATCAGAGTCAATGCCACTTTGGCCAATGCGCACATCAACCTATTCTATAATGTCAGGTGTCCTTACTGTCACTAAGTTCCACCACTCAACTAGATTAGGGTGTGGCTAGTCTAGTTCAGTACTAACTAGGCATGGAAATAGGCTAGGCCAAGTTAGGCTTTGGCTTAAATAGGCCAAGCTTATTATGCAAATGATGAGCCTGGGCCTAGCCTATTATCTATGATAGGCTTTGTTTTAAGGTTAGGCCTAGCCTTATTAATAAATTCTAAAGTCGTAGTCTCTCCTGCAAGCCTACCTAAAAGCTTGTTTTCTATCAAAGCTTCAATTAAATTTAAATATCACACAAATCTAAATATTTAATATGTTCAAACTTATAATAGTCCTTGATAAGAAATAATCAAAATGATAAATAACAAATGTATAATTATAAAAGTTCAAATCTAATTACAAAATGATATCATTTCAACAAAAAGCAATACTAAATAACATAACAGATTCCATAAAGCACTAATTAAACAAATCAAATACAATTAGCCATTTAATATTATATCACTATTATTGTACTTTTTATGTGAAGAATGATAAACGGGTCAACCTGTTAGGCTTTACAAGCTTCTAAAAGAGCCTAAGTCTAGCCTATTTAGTTAAAAAAGCTACATTTTAAGCTTTCACTTGGTCTTTTAATTAAATAGGATGGGCCAAGGTAAACCATAAATAGGTTAGGCCATAGGCCCCTAATGAATAGCCTGGCATATTCCCATCCCTAGTACTAACATATTTTGGCTTTTTTTGACATACCTATGCTTGAGAAGAAGCTGCAAATTCTTTTGTTGGATCATAGCTCACGAGATCTTCTAACACTTAGAACCTAGGCATTTATCCCAATAAGCCCTGGGAAATCTCTTCATTGTTTAATGCTTTTAGGTGCGCCATAAGATAGTTGCACTATACGTATTGATGTAAGCTATTGTTCGGATTTCCTCACATGTCCTGGCTATCCAGGTAGTTGTATCAAGTATAGTAACGGTTAGCAGCAACTTGTGTGTTATACCATGGGGGCCTTTTTAGGGATGCAAATGAACTGAGCCAGCTCGCGATGAGCTGGCTTGAAAAGTGTTCGAGCTCAAGCAAATAATTCTTGTTCACAAGCTCACGAGCCTATATTTTTTATTTAAAAAATATTTATATATAATAAAATATATTAATTTTAATTTTTTTATAAAATAATTTAGCCTTTCGAGCTCGAGCTCGAGCCAAACTCTAGCCTATAGCTAATTTTAAATATAATAAATAAAATATAGTAATTTTAAATTTTTTTTATAAAATAATTTAACTTTTTGAGCTCGAACTCGAGCTGAACTCGAGTCTATAGCTTGATTATGAGTTCGAGCCTAATGAATCGAGCTGAGTTGAGCTGAGCCCAAACAAATGCTTCAGCCGAGCTTAAGCCTCAATTTCCTAAGCTCTTCGAACTCAAGCCTGAAAAAATGGTCAAAGCTCAGCTCGGCTCGCTTCATTTGCATCACTAGACCTTTTACTTTGTGATGAGGTGCTAGAGGATCTACTAAAGCCCAATTAAGGGCATGCCCTTTTATGTAGCTTTGGCCCTTAGTCTTCTTCTAATGTTCCTATAAGAAAGGAATCATGCTCCACACAGTGTCCTCTTTAAATATCAAAGAAGATCAAGGCTACAAGGATAGCCCTGTTCATGTGATAGATGATCCTTGATATAATGTTTTTCTATGTAATATAATAGGTCAGTCTTGCCTTTCCAAGTTAATAAATTTCTTTTGTTAAAGTAATTGCTAATTCTCTTTGTTCTTCCTAATAGCTCATGCATTCTTATTCTGAATTAAGAAACCATAAAAATCAACCTTAATGTTAAATTTGAGCATCAAAACCAAGTTTTGTTTACCAAAGGTTTGCAATACGGCTAGTTTATTTAGGTTTGCCAACTATTAGGTAGGTTTACTATCTTCATAACTTAGCTAGTATAATGCTTGTATTCAACGAGATTTTATTTTAACACCTATAATTGATGAGTTTTCATATTAAATGCTTGTAATCGACAAGCTGAAAGAAGGTGCAAGCCAAGGATCCAATTAAAAACAACTAAAAACTGAAATCAAACTTGACTACATCTCCCCAAGGATTTATTTCATGCATCTAAAGTGGATTTAGGTCAGAAAATTACCTAGATGGCAAATTCCAACCAAAGAGATGAAGACTTGCTTGAACTCTTCAATACAGTCTTCTCCTGGCGCAGCATCTTGTAGGCAACTTTTGCTCGACCAAATCATCTCCAAATCGGCTAAAATTTGGACACAAGATCACCAACACCTTCATGAACCTTCAGTAAAAAATTCAGCCAAATCAGAAAATTGTAAGCAACTCCAAAAACACCTCCACGTTTCTGCCCAAACAGAGGATCTCCAAAAGGCAAGCAATCCAAGTGTTTTGCCTCTAATGACAAGATCCACAGACCAATTGGCAATTCAAATCTCTTTTCTATGTTTGCTGAAAAAAACAGGAGAGATTTGAGAGGTTGAAAGCCGAATTTGGAGCTAGGAGATGAAGAAAAATGTGAAGCTTCAACACATAAGGCAACACATGTAACATTGGAGAGAAAGTGAGAATCTAACAATTAGATCTAAAATACTTGAATTTACATCATGATGGCCGGTCACCCCCTATATCTATATATAGATAGAGGGAAGGTACGATACTTAGGTGGCATCACACCACCTTTGTGGTTGGCGTCAACTTGCAAGCAAGTTGTATGTGAATTTATGATGTATTTGAATGTCATTTGGAATCTTTATTTCATTTCATGAAATGTCATCCAAATAAATTCTAATGCACTCCAAATGAATTCTTCATTTGAATTTTCCCTCCAAAATTAATTCTTCATTTTAATTAAATTAAACACTTTAATTTAATTAATTAACCTTTGACTTAACTCTTAAGTCAATTAGCTTAACTCTTTAAGCTAGTTGTTGTTAACTTAACTCCTTAAGTTAACTTGACTAATTGATAGTCATGTGGCACCAATTAAATTAACTCCTTAATTTAATTGGACTAATCTAACTCCTTAAATTATTTAGATCAATTTAATAATTAAATTGATCAAGCCAAAATGACCAACAATTTAGTCAACCGTCCACCTCCAAAAATTGGTCAAGGTGAAATCTTTCTAGCTCTTAAAAAATTCCCCTTTATCAAGTAGGATTTTCAATTGGCTTTTGTGTATAGCCCATTAGGTTCTACCATTCATTGGATATGGGCTCACAACTCTTGTGATTTATAGAATATCATATATTCACATTAGTCTAAACTCCTTTAAACTAATGACTCAATTCGATTAATCTCATTAATTGAAGAGTACCCAATCTCCATGGTCGATGGCCAACCTCAAGCCAATGAAGCTCAACTAATTGGATTTAATGAATGCTTTGGAGAACCATTCTAGCTCTACACTTACCATGCAAATATGGTCCTTCTGTCTCCTATCTTTTGAAAAAGGCCTAGGGCAAGATATTTGTTAGCTCCTTAATAGCCTCGATACTATGTTTCTATTCCCAATGTTCGATTCCCCTTTATGGCCTCATCTTTAGAAAACTCATTTTCCAAATTGTCATACTACTTCCTAAAGGGTTTCATGAAATTGATCACTATAGAATACATATGAGGTGAACTCGCCCTTCACAACGACGAGGAGTCGGATCCCATCTTGGATCTCACAAACCTCGAAGTTAAATGGTGTCAACTTAACTCTTTAAGTTAACTTGACTAATTAATTGTCACATGGCACCAATTAAATTAACTCTTTAATTTAATTGGTCTAATTTAACTTCTTAAATTATTTTGTTAAATTAATCAAGATGAAAAAAAATTAGTTAATCGAATTCTTCTCCAAAGCCGCTTAGGTGAATTTTCTAACTCCTTAGAAAATTTCTTCCATCAAGTAGAACTTCATTTAGGCTTTTGTGTGTGACCCATTAAGTTCATTCATTCATTGGACATGGTCTCACAACTTATTATGATATTTTAAATATTGAAATATTCACATTGGTTTAAACTCCTTTAAACCAATAACTCTTTCCATTAATCTCCGTTAATTGAAGAGCACCCAATCTCTATAGTCGATGTCTAACAACAAGCCCATGGAGCCTAACTAATTGGATGCAATGAATATGCTCTAATGAACCATTATAGCTCTACGTTTTCCATGCAAATATGGTTCTCCCATCTTTTATCTCCCAAAAGAGGCCTAGGGTAAAATATTTGTCGGCTCCCTAATAGCCTCGATAACTATCTTTTTAATCCCAATATTCGATTCCCTTTTATAACCTCATCTTTGGAAAACTCTTTTCTCAAATTATCATACTACCTTGCACAAGGATTTCTTGAAATCTTTTATTATAGAATACAAAGGAGATGCACTCATCCTTCACAACGATGAGAATACGGATCCCATCTTGGATCTCACAAACCTCCATATCTAAGTAGATTATACCCAATATTAATTTGGATGACCTGCTGTGTGGTCGGAGAAGAGTCAAGGTATAAGGACCTAAATACAAGGTTACCATGGATCCTCAAGTCGAAGAACTTATTATATACACTAGCATAAACTGGAGAACTTGCTACTACCGACTTGCCAATCTGGCTATCTAGTGGATTCTTCGGATGGGTCTTCAGTAAACTTATTCTCTAACAAGCAACTACTAACATATATCACTATCTAACATGGATTGCTCATGAAATGGAGTAATACCCAACTCTTTGGATTTATGCATCGTTAGTGCAAGTTTATCCGAATCTTAGATGTTCAGTCTCTTAAGATTTTATAACTTGGAATATTTAAAATTATGATCGTGTAAGACCTATTTCATGATCACCACCCAGTGCATGACCAAGTGCCGTAATCTTGTGTGATATAGGGGCTTCAACCAAATGCTAGTGAAGTTAAAATAAGCATAAGATGAAGATAGCCATTTTGTTTGAATATCATTCAATCAAGATTGTATCACAAGTGAAATAGTTTACATGTCAATCGAATTAGTTGCGGGGCACTATTATTCTCCCACTTGCCTTAAAGCAAATTACTCATAGCCTTAAGAACCATCTTCTCAAGATGGCCTTCAAAGACCTTTTGCATTGGGGGTTTTGTTAGTAGATCTGCTATATTATCTTCTGAGGCTACCCTCTCCACTCAGATGTCACCTCTATCAATCTCTCGGATCAAATGATAACACCTCAAAATGTGCTTGGATTACTGATGAGATCTTGGCTCTTTTGCTTGCGCAACCATTTTGTTGTTGTCATAGAAGATAACTATAGGCTTAGCAATGTTAGGCACTACATCCAACTCTTGGATGTAGTTTTTCATCCAAACATCCTCATTTGCGGCTTCCAAGCTGCAATATATTCCGCCTCAATTGTAGAGTTGGCTGTGGTGTCTTGTTTGGAACTCTTCCAACTCATCACGCCACCACTGAGACGAAATATAAATCCAGAAGTAGATTTTGCGTCATCTACATTGGATTGAAAACTAGAATTTGAAACCCCTTGAGTTTCAATTCTCCATTACCAGACACCAAAAACAAATTCTTAGTTCTTTTCAAGTACTTTAGGATTGCTTTAATGGTCTTCTAGTAACTTTCACCAGGGTCGGATTGAAAATAGCTCATAACGTTTAGAGCGTGTGCTACATCCAACCTTGTACATTGAACGACACACATTATGCTTCCTATAGTGGATGCACAAGGTATGTAGGATATTCTTTCTCTCTTCTCGTCAGTTTTAGGGGCTATAAACTTGGAGAGACAAAGACCATGTCCCATAGGAATGAATCCTTTCTTGGATTATTCCATACTAAACCTCTTTAGTATTTTATCAATATACGGTGTTTGGGAAAGCCTCGACATCCTTTTTGATCTATCTCTATAGATCCGTATTCCTAATACGAAGTATGCTTATCCCAAATCCTTCATGGAGAATTGTGAAGATAATCGTGCTTTAGTGCACTATAACATTTCTCTCTCATTCTTAATGAGAATAATGTCATCGACATAAAGGATAATAAACTATATACTACTCTTACTAGCCTTTTTGTACACATAAGGTTCATACACATTTTTTATAAAGCCAAACAATTTTACCATCTTATCAAAACCTATATTTCAACTTTGGGATGCTTGTTTAAGTCCATAAATGGACATTTCAAACTTGCAAACCTTTTGCTCAGTCCCTTTAGATGTAAAACCTTGTGGTTGCTCCATATAGTTTTTTTCTTCAATATTACCATTGAGGAAGGTGATTTTCACATCCATTTACCATATCTCATAGTCATAATATGCGGCTATGGCAAACATGATCCTAATGGACTTAAGCATAGCGAATGGTGAAAAACTTTTCTCGAAATCAATACCGAGTCTTTGAGTGTAACCTTTTACCACTAGAGTCGCGCCTTAAAGGTCATAACCTCTCCATCGACTCCTAGCTTTCACTTATAGATATATTTGCAACCAACGGGTACTATATCCTCATGTAGATCCACCAAAGTCCATACATTATTGGAGTATAAGGAGTCTATTTTAAATTTCATGGCATCTAGCTAATATCTCGAATCTATGTCCAACATAGCTTTCTCGTAGGTCTTTGGATCACTATCCGCTTGACTAATCTTTTGAAGGAATCCGAACTTTTCAGGTTACTTCTTGATCTGATCCAACCTTCTCAAAACTTGTGTGCTAGGCTCATGATGTTCACTTGTTTCTACCGCTTGTGGGATTTTATGATCATCTTGAACTTCATTAAGTTCAAAACAATGCCATTTCTATCTAATAGAAATTTCTTTTTCAAAAATGTGGTGTTCCTTGAAACAAACACCTTTTATTTTGAGGGATCATAGAAATAATAACCCAAAGACTCTATTGGGTATCCCACAAACTTGCACAAGGTGGTTCTAGCATCTAGCTTGTTTCCTACTAACCACTTGACCTATGTAGGAGACTTCCAAACTCTTAGAAAAAAGTAAGAAGGTGCTCTGCCATACCACATCTCATGTAGTGTTTTTGGCATCGACTTTGAGGGTACTACATTTAGTAGCCTCGCTGCCATTTCTAAAGCATATCCCCAAAAGGATATAGGCATATCGGTAAAGCTCATGATGGAATGTACCATGTATAAGGTATGGTTTCTCCTCTCAGCAACCCCATTATGTTGGGGTGTGCCAGATGGAGTCCATCGAGAGAGAATCCCATTCTCCTTTAGATAGTCCAAGAATTCGGTACTTAAGTATTCCCCTACTTGATCCAATCGAAGAGCTTTGATACTTAGTCCTAATTGTTTTTTTACTTCATTCCTATACTCTTTGAACTTTTCAAAAGCTTCGGACTTGTACTTCATAAGATGCATATGTCCGAACCGAGTATGATGATTGGTAAAGATAATGAAGTATGAAAAGCCACATGTCGCACTAACTCTCAATAGTCCACAAACCTCCGTATGGATCAAATCCAAAGGACTTGTGGTGGGCTCCGATTGTCCTACAAAATGAGCTTTGGTCATTTTTCTTTTTAAATAAGATTCACAAGTAGGAAGATCCTCTATGCTACTAACGTTTAGTGCTTTGATGGCTTCTAACTTGTTCATCCTATTCTTGACATTTTCAAGTCTAGCATGCCACAAAAGGCATCTTCTTGGTTATCTAATTTTCTGTTACTTTGTTAAATGTGCATTAATGATGGTTGAGAATCCAAAATGTATAATCCATTGTTTAATGTAACTTGAGCAACTAAAGAACCGATCTTTATTGCCTTTAACTTCCCATTTGATATAGAAAAATTAAATCCTCCGCTATCTAAAATGGGAATTGAAATGGTGTTCTTAATAAGATTTAGTACAAAATAACATGGATCAAGTACAAGAAAAGAGTTCCCTGAGTCTATTTTCATAACGCCTTCAACTTTGGCTGTAACCTTTACTCCATTGCCTAGGCGTAGGATCATATCCCCATCATTTAGACTCCTTTTTCTTTCCATCCCCTTTAACGAATTACAAAGGTGAGAACCACACATGATTTCAAATACCCATGAGGAAGAATTTATCTCTAAATGCACTTTAATAAAGTACATACCCTTCCGAAGTGTTGCAAGGTAATCCTTGCAATTTCTTTTCCAATGGCCTTTCTCGCCACAGTAGAAACAAGTCGTATCGGCTTTTGCCTCTTTCTTTTTCTTAACTCTGCCCGAGGGTTTCAATGGTTGCTTTAACTTCAAGGAAGATCTTTTCTTTTTCTTACCTCCCTTTTTATTACCCCTAGGGCCATTGGACATAGATGAGGAATCAAGCATTAAAGGTTTGTTTTTCTTTATAATCGCCTCGACGGTCACCAACATGATGACCAACCCGTTAGTCATTACCTCTTATTTTGACATGTTGAAGTTCATAACAAATTGGTCAAAAGAGCTAGGCAATGATTGTCAGATCAAATCCACATAAAGCTCATTGTCCATAAACACGTCCAATTGAGCAAGTTTCTCAATGAAACCAATCATCTTAAGGCCATGTTCATGGACACTTGAGCCTTCATTCATTCTAGCCCGAAAGAGTTCTTTAGATAATGAGAAGTGCTTATGTCTAGTTTGCACGCCATACAACTCTTGTATGTGCATGTGTATCTCATGAACGGTTTTCATGTGCTCGTGAGATTTTTGGAGCTCATTGGACATAGATGCCATCACAAGACATCATGTTTGTAGATCATTATCTACCCACATCGTGAACATTTCACATACCTCATTACTGGCATCATCACCTATGGTGTCCGATGGACTTTGAGTAAGCATATAAGTTCTCTTTTCGAAATCAAGAATTATCTTGAGGTTTCTAAGCTAATCACGGAAGTTAGGCCTTGTGAGCTTATTAGTTTCCAAAATCACGTTAAGTGGATTCTTAGCCATTTGTTTTGAGATTTCAAAAATCTACAAAAGGCAAAAAAGAGAATATAAGTATGTGATTGAATATAGATATTGAAAACATTTGAATATAGATATTGAAAACATGTTCATGGACTTTCAAGTATGTTTTTCTCCCATTATTTTATCAAATTCCTCACCCCTTTAAGGAATTCAGGAAATCTTGTTTCCTAGTGAGAATCAAGGCCCAAAGGACTTGTAGTGGACCCACAACTCGTGAGATAATGCATAGAAATCGTCAGATCAAAGTTGCATCATATGCTAAGTAAATGAGCATAGCTTTCCTTCATAAACGTGACCAACAACTTGTGAGACATCACACAAATGTGGTAGCTCTCATGTCACATACTATTGGTAAAAGGCATGGATTAATTAAAACTCTTTTTAGTTTATATCCATTTTTACTTAATATTTTGAAAGCCCTTAGACTCCTCTAAGTGGAGGAATTTTTCTTGCTTGGAAAGATCTCATCAATTTTATCTTCTCTTATTTAGGTTTTCTATATTCTAACCATACATCTCATATATTAATATGATAAAGAACGCATAAATAATTAAATGCGCCTAGCATGCTCCTAGGGTGGGATGATCATGAGTCTTAACCAAGTAGTGCACTTAGAGCTATAGGTACACTACTTAGTTGATTTTAAATGGGTTGATTAAATCTAGCTATTACAAAATGTATTACATACATTAATGGGTCTTCATGCTTCCTTGATTCCCTTGGCCTTCTTGTCTCCTTGCAACAATTACAAGAGAAAAGAAATCCTTAGTCTCAGTACTTCTACTATCATAATATTTACAACATAAAAATTAAGAGGCATGCAAGCCCCTATTTAATACAATCCTTTTCAACAACTTGAAACAAATAAAACGGTATTAAAGGTTCATGATCATCCCCATACATTCATCACCCATTCAACAATTAAATGAACAATAAATAAGAATTGAGATTCAATTCATCAAATTAAATGCTTATCTCAAACAAAATTAATTAACTAGCAATAATAAGCATTACAATTATGCATCTCATTTTTGCTTTAAATTGAAGATTAACTTGAACATGAGTTTAAAAGCATTAAAAAATGTCAAACGTAATTTTGAGAACTTGCACAACATTTGTGCCTCTAATTAGTATGGATTAAAATTGTTTTTTAGCACAAAGTAACACAGATCAAGGCCTTAAAACTCATCCAAACAAGTTTGGCTCGCTACTGCCCAACTAGCTTGCATGGTCATGTGACAGGTGTGCGAATAGCGCTCACTGCTCGGCCAGGCGCCTGGCAACCTGGGCGGCAGCTTGCCATGCCTTATTTGGGATTGAGTCAAGGCCTAATTTGGCCAACTTTTATGCACAAAAAAATCATGGATAGTTCCATAACATCTATTCACACATATTAGATGAATTTTTAGATTTAAAACACCTTTCGAAAATGGAAATCCAAGTGCTCAATCATGCTTCAAAATTCAAGTGCAAGTAAGAATCAATATTCTTCAAAATCTCCAATTATCTCCGATCCAATTGGATCCAAAAATGACCAAAACACATTAAGGCCAAACAAATCATGTTATATCAACATTAACATAAATCAATGCTAAATCAACATTTAACATAATCATCCCTGAATCAAAATCATGCCAACACATAACTCAACAATTAAATCACATATTAGCATATCTCAATTCATCAACAAAGGAGCCATATACAAAATCAACCAAACACTCAAATTCATGAATTAAATCAAGTATTTAGTGTTAGGATCAATTAATCACATGAATCAATCCACCAAAATCCAAATTAAAGTATGAATTAGGCTCTGATGCCACTTGAAGGTAGGAGTAGGCCAAGGATCCAAAATATAAAACCACAAAAAGGCTATATAAAACTTGTCTACTCCTTTATAATGATCTAATCATGCATTTAATAAGGATTTAGATCTAGAAAATTTACCTTGAATGCAAAATCTAAAGGTAGAAAGAGAATGACTCCAATGAACTCTTCAAAGAATCAATCATGCACAGTAGAAACTCACTAAAAGTTGATTGCCTTCCTCAACTCCAAAATTTCTCAAAATTTGTAAAGAGCACCTCAACACACCAAGGATGTTTCTATAAAAATTGTGCTCCAATCAGATCATGGAAAGGCCTCCAAATTAGCCTCCAAAATTACTGGACAACAATAGATCACCAAGAGCACAAGCCCGCCAAGTGTTGAGCATCTAATGTAATAATCCACACACCCAAGGAGAGCCTTAACCAACCTCAAATCTGCTAGAAAATAAGAGGATGAAGGTAAGGGAGGGGGTGGTTATGAGAGAATTGGAGAGGAAGAGAGTTTGGAGAGTGTGAGCCTTCAACACTGAAATGCCACACTTTTGGAGGGAAAAATGGAATCTATATTTGCTACCTCTCTTTGGCTGGCAACCTCTCTTATTTATAGAGAGGATGATGTGATGCAAGTTAGAATCACACCTTTCATGGTTAGTTGCCAACTTGCCAACCAACTTACATGTGAATTTCACATGCATTTGAATTTAATTTGCATCTTCATTTCATCTTATGAAATGTGGTACAAATTAATTCTAAATTACTTTAAATTAACTCCTTCATTTGAATTTTCCTCCAAAACCAAAATCTCATTTTAATTAAATTAACTTTTTAATTTAATTAATTAGTTTGACTTAATTCTTAAAGTCAATTAACTTAACTCTTTAAGTTAAATGGTGTCAACTTAACTCTTTAAGTTAAATTGACTAATTAATTACCACATAGCACCAATTAAATTAACTCTTTAATTTAATTGGTCTAATTGAACTCCTTAAGTTATTTTGATTAGTTTAACAATTAAATTAATCAAGCCAAAATGATCAAAAACTAGTCACCCAATTTCTCCATAAAAATCGCCTAGGTGAATCTTCTAACTCTTTAGAAAATTCCTCCCATCAAGTAGAACTTCATTTAGGCTTTTGTGTGTGACCCATTAGGTTCTTCCATTCATTGGACATGGGCTCATAACCAATTGTGATATTTTGAATATTGAAATATTCACATTGGTTTAAACTCCTTTAAACTAATAACTCTTTCAATTAATCTCCATTAATCAAAGAGTGCCCAATCTCCATAGTCGATGTCTAGCAACAAGCCCATGGAGCCTAACTAATTGGATGAAATGAATATGCTCTGATGAACCATTGTAGCTCTACGCTTACCATGAAAATACGGTCCTTCTATCTCCTATCTCCCATAAGAGGTCCAGGGTAAGATATTTGTCGACCCTCCAATAGCCTCGATAACTATGTTTCTAATCTCAATGTTCGATTCCCTTTTATGACCTCATCTTTGTTCAACTCTTTTTCCAAATGGTCATGCAAGGATTTTTTTGGAATAATTCATTTAAAATACATAGGAGATGCACTCGTCCTTCATAACGATGAGGAAACGGATCCCATATTAGGTCTCACAAATCTCCATGTCTAAGTAGCTCATACTCAATCTCAATTTGAATGACCTGCTACGTGATCGGAGAAGAGTTAAGGTATAAGGACTTAAGCACAAGGTTATTATGGATTCTTAGGTTGAAGGACTAATTATATGCACTAGTGTAAACTGGAGAACTTGCCACTATTAACTTGCCACTCTGGCTATCTAGTGGATTCTCCGGTTGAGTTTTCAATGAACTTATTCTCTAACAATCACCCACTAACATGCACCCATGTCTAACATGGAGCAATACCCAACTCCTTGGATTTATGCATCGTTAGTGCAAGTCTATCCGAATCTTAGATGCCCGGTCTCTTAAGATTCTATGACTTGAAATATTTAAAACTATGTCGTGTAAGACCTATTTCATGATCACAACCCAATGCATGACCAAGTCCTGTAATCTTGTGTGATTTAGGGCCTTCAACCAAATGCTAGTGAAGTTAAAATAAGCGTAAGATAAAGATGGCCATTTTATTTGAATATCATTCAATCAAAATTGTATCACAAGTGAAATAGTTTACATGCCAATCTAATTGGTTAAGGGGCACTATTTCAATAGTTCGTGCCTAACTTTTTTTCGTCCTTCATGGGGTTTAGATGATGTTTGAGTAAGTTGGATTTGCCAATATCTTTATAGCTATCACACTTTGTTCAGGTGCATGAGGTGCTGAATGAACCTTTCTTTCATTTCTTTCCTAAGCCAAATAGCAAGTTTATGTATGGATTATCTTCATTTAGAGATCCTTGGAAGGACAAATTCTTCTTTGTTAGAGACGAAGGTCGGGATGTTCCTAGCAAGTGGAGTAGTTTCTCCTCTTTGATTTGTCCCAGTCAAGTCCATCGCGACCTTCATGTGAATTTTCCCTAAATTGGTTGTTTTATTCCCCTTTCAACATTAATTACACATTTCCAGCTAGTACTTAATGTATTTCATTTTTTGACTTGTGGCTCTTATTTGTGCTTGTATACACATTTTTATATGTTCCCAAGCATTTCTCATGTATTAAGTTAGTTTCCTTTCCATTGTGATAGGAAAGAAGATTGATTTTGCTAAGATTCACACTGGAGAGCAAAAAAAGTAGTACTTGAGAAACATCTCATAGAGCAGTACTGTAGGGAAATATCATCGATTGGGTGTCGCCCTAACCCCTCGAGTCGGTGATTGAGCAAGGTGTAAGCCCCGTGAGTTCTAGCAATAGTCATTTCTATTGCAGGTGACGTTGGAATAGTTTCTGCAGCCAATTAGATTGGCATGTAAACTATTTTACTTGTGATATAATCTTGATTGAATGATATTCAAATAAAATGGCCATCTTCATTGTGGAATAGTGCTCTACAAGCCAATTAGATTGGCAAGTAAACTATTTCACTTGTGATACAATCTTGATTGAATGATATTCTTTAATGGCCATCTTCATCTTATGCTTATATTTACTTCACTGACATTGTTGAAGCTCTTAGATCACATAAGATTATGAACTCGGTCACGAACTAGGTGGTAATCATGGAATAAGTCTTACACGGTCGTGATCTTAAATCTTCCAAGTCATAGGATCTTACGAAATAGGGCATCTAAGATTTGGATAAACTTGCACTCATGATACATAAATCTAAGAGTTGGATATTACTCTGTTCCATGAGCAATCCCATATGAGATATAGATGCATATGAGTGGGTGCTTGTTAGAGAACAATGCACTGAAGGCCCACCCGAAGAATCCACTAGATAGCCAAAGATGCAAGTCGGTAGTGGCAAGTTCCCAGCTTATGCTAGTGCATATAATTAGTCCTTTGACCTGAGGATCCAAGGTAACCTTGTGTTTAGGTTCTTATACTTTGACTCTTCATTGGCCACGTAGCAGGTTGCTTAGTTGGTGATTGGGCATGAGCTACTTAGACATGGAGGTTTGTGAGATCTAAGATAGGATCCGACTTCTTGTCGTTGTGAAGGGTGAATACGTCTCCTATGCATTCTATAATGATTGATTCTAAGAAATCCTTGCCCAAGGTAGTATAATAATTTGAAAAAAAGGAGTTTTTCAAAGATAAGGTCATAAAGAGGAATTGAACATTTGAATAGAGACATAGTATCTAGGCTATTAGGGAGCCGATAAATATCTTGCTCTAGGCCTCTTTCAGGAGATAGGGGACGGAAGGACCGTATTTGCATGGTATATATAGAGCATGAATGGTTCTCTAAAAGTATTCATTTCGGCCAATTAGTTGGGCTTCATGGACTTGAGGTTGGACGTAGACCATGGAGATTGGGTACTCTTCAATTAATGGAGATTCATTGAATCAAGTCGATTAATTTAAAGGAGTGCAAACTAAAATGAATATTCGATATTCAAAAGTCACAAGGAGTTGTGAGCCCATGTCTAATGAATGATATAACCTAATGGGTCACACATAAAATCCAATTACATTTCTTACTTGATGAAGGAGAATTTTCTTAGTGTTAGAAAATCGCTCCTAGTGGACCGATTTTGAGGTTGGCGAAATTAAGGTTAATTTTGGCTTGATTAATTTAATTGTTAAATTGATTAGCTAATTTAAAGAGTTAAATTAGACCAATAATTAAGGATTTAATTATTTGGTGCCACATGACCATCAATTGGTCAAGTTAGCTTAAAGAGTTAAGCTAATTGACGGAAGAGTTAAGTCAAAGGTTAATTAATTAAATTAAAGTGTTTAATTTAATTAATGAAGAGAATCAATCTGGAGGAAAAATTCAAATGAAATGTTCATTTGGTGTGGCATTTTAATTAATTTGAGATTAGATTCCAAATGAAATTGAAATGCACACAAAATTCAAATTCAAATTTGAATTGCAACTTCCCAGCTTGCAAGGCCAAGTTGGTGGTTACCTTGAGGAAGGTGTGGTACCACCTTGGCATAACACCATATTCACTCTCTATATAGATATAGAGGGAGAGAGGAGCGGCCACATGACACACATTGTGAAGAATTAGATTCTTTCACATTTTCGCTCCAACTCTTAAGTGTTGCCTCATGTGTTGAAGCTTCACTTCTTCTCTTCTTCTCCTACCTCAAGAGCCTTCATCTCTACAAATCTCTTTTCTATTTTCCAGCTGATATTAAGGAGTTAGGATCTAGCATTGGTGTGTATATCATAACAATTAGAGGCAAGACAATTAGATTGCTTGCTTTTGGAGATCTATTATCAGGACAGTCCGCTTGGAAATTTTTTTCTAGCACTTCTTTGTGGATTTTTGAGTTGAATTTTTTACAGTGGATTCATCAAGGAGTTGAGAAGATACTTTAATTTTTTTTAGAGTTTTTGGAAGAATTTGGATTGGGCAAAAGTTGTATCCAAATTGAGCTGCTGTTGTGAGACGGTTTCTGCCTATTGGAGTCATCTTCAACATCTTCGACGTTTATTGAGCGAATCAAGGCAATCTTCTTTCCAAATCTGGATCAACAACATGTTTAGATCCTTTTTAGCATGTGTATCCTAGTTAATTTTAGTTTTTAAAGTTTTAATTATCAGATCCTAGTGCTATATGTGCTTTCATTCATCTCATACTTATTTTACTTCACTAGCATTTGGTTGAAGCCCTTAAATCACACCAGACTATGGGACTTGGTCTTAAACTAGGTGGTGATAATAAAATAAATCTTACACGATCGAGATCTTAAAACATTCCAAGTCATGGAATCTTACGAGACAAAGCATCTATGATTCGGATAGAGTTGCACTAACGATGCATAAATCAATAATTTGGATATTGCCCTATTTGATTAGCAATCTTGCTAAACATGGGTACATGTTAGTGGGTGCTTGTTAGAGAATAAGTTCATTGAAGACTCGCCCGGAGAATCCACTAGATAGCCGAAGTGGCAAGTCGGTAGTGGCAAGTTCTCCAGCTTACATTAGTGCATATAATTAGTCCTTAGACTTGAAGATTCATGGTAACCTTGTGTTTAGGCCTTCATACATTGACTCTTCCTTGACCATGTAGTAGGTCATTTGGGTTGAGATTGAGTATGAGCTACTTGGACATGAAGGTTTGTAAGATCCAACATGGGATTCATCTCCTCGTCATTGTGAAGGACGAGTGCATATCCTATGTATTCTATAATGATCGATTTCAAGAAATATTTGCGCAAGGTAGTATGATAATTTGGAAAATGAGTTTTTCAAAGATGAAGTCATAAATAGGAATCGATTATTGGGATTAGAAACATAGTTATCAAGGCTATTGGGGAGCCAACAAGTATCTTTCCCTAGGCTTCTTTAGGAGATAAGACACAGAAGGACCATATTTACATGGCAAGTGTAGAGCTAGAATGGTTCACCAAGAGCATATTCATTTCAACCAATTAGTTAAACTCCATGGGCTTGTTTCTAGACAACGATTATGAAAATTGGGTACTCATCAATTAATGGAGATTAATCGACAGAGTTATTAGTTAAAGGAGTTTAAACTAATGCGAATATTTTGATATTCAAAGTATCACAATTGGCTGTGAGCCCATGTCCAATGAATGGAAGAACCTAATGGGTCACACACAAAAGTCTAAAGGAAGTTCTAATTGATGGGAAGAATTTTCCAAAGAGTTAGAAGATTCACTTAGGCGATTTTTATGGAGAAATCAGGTGACTAGTTTTTGATCATTTTGGCTTGATTAATTTAATTATTAAATTAATCAAAATAATGTACGGAGTTAAATTAGACCAATTAAGTTAAGAGTCAATTTAATTGGTGCCTTATAATTAGTTAGTCATATTAAAGAGTTAAGTTGACACCATTTAACTTAAAGAGTTAAGCTAATTGACTTAAGGAGTAAAGTCAAAATAATTAATTAAATTAAAGAGTTAATTTAATTAAAATGAGAAATTAGTTTTGGAGGAAAATTCAAATGAATGAATTCATTTGAAGATTCATTTAGAGTTAATTTGCATTATATTTTATGAGATGAAATGTAGATACAAATTAAACTTAAATAAAAGTGAAACTCAAATTCACAATTTGTTGGCAAGCTGGCAACTACCTCATAGAGGGTGTGATGTCAACTAGCATCATACCATTCTCTCTATAAATACAAAGGTGGCTGACCATGAGGAGAATGCTATACTAGATTCCCTTTTTCCTTCCAAAAATGTGATTCACTCATGTGTTGAAGTTTTACACTCTCCACACCCAATTCCTTTCCTCTTCTCCTAAAATCGCCCCTCCTTTTTCCTTCTCTCATTTTCTAGCAGATTTGATATGGATTGGAGCTCTCCTTAGGTGTGTGGATTATAACATTAGAGGCTCAACATTTAGGGTATTGTGCTCTTGGAGATCCATTAAAGTCTTCTATTTTTTGAAGCTAATTTGGAGAACTACCAGAGATTGGATTAGGCTGAAATTTTGATAAAAACTTTCTACAAGTGTTAAGGTGCTCTCTATAAATTTTCAGCCAATCTGGAGTTGATTAAGGTTGTCAAACACTAGCATGATTCTGTTGTGCGTGAATTGAACTGGAGAAGAGTTCATTGGTGTCATCCTCATTCTACCTTTGGATTTTTGCATTCAAGGTATTTTTCTAGATCTAAATCCTCATTAATAGTATGATTAGATCCTTGGATGTAGAGTAGAGAAGTTTTATTTAGCCTTTTTGTGGTTTTATAATTGGATCCTTAGGCTACTCCAACCTTTAGGTGACAAGGTGGAGGCATTGCTTCTTAGTCCTTTGGGGAAGCATGCTTGTGGATCTACTGCTTGTTGGAATAGTACTCGACCTGCCAACAGGATTGGCCTTGTAAAGCTATTTCCTTGTAAAACAATTTTGATTGAATGATATTCTTTATATGGCCATCTTCATCTTATGCTCTCTATTTCTTTACTTGCATTTGGATGAAGCCCTTAGATCACTCATGACTGCGGGACTTAGTTCGATGACCATAGAATAAGTTTTACATGGTCGTGATCTTAAATCTTCCAAGTCATAGAATCTTATAAGAAAAGGCATCTAAGATCCGGATAGACTTACAGTAACGATGCATAAATCCAAGAGTTGGATATTGCTTCGTTCCATGACCAACCATATAATATATATAAGTGCATGTCAGTGGGTGCTTGTTAGAGAACAAGGTATTGAAGGCCCACCGGAGGATCCACTAGATAGCCATAATGGCAAGTGGCAAGTTCTCCAACTTGCGCCAATATATATTATTAGCCCTCTGACATAAGGATCCATGGTAACCTTATGTCTGGTCCTTATACTTTGACTCTTCCTTGACCACTTAGCTGGTCTTTCGGGTTGAGGTTGGGTATGAGCTACTTGGTATTGAGGTTTGTGAGATCTAAGATGGAATCTAACTCCTCACTTTTGTGAAGGGTGAGTGTATTTTTTGTGTATTCTATAATGTTGATTCCAAGAAATTCTTATGCAAAGTGGTGTGACAATTTGGAAAAGGAGTTTTCCAAAGATGAGGTCACACAAGGGAATCGAACATTGGGAATAGAGATATAATATCGAGGCTATTAGGAAGCCGGCAAATATCTTGCCCTAAGCCTCTTTTAGGAGATAGGAGAGGGAAGGACCTTATTTGCATGGTACGCATAAAGCTATAATGATTCTCCAAAAGCATTCATTTCGGCCAATTAGTTGGGCTCAATGGGCTTGAGGTTGGACATCGACCATAGAGATTGGGTACTCTTCAATTAATGAGATTGATTGAATTATGTCGATTAGTTTAAAAGTTATTTTAAACTAAAATGAATATATGATATTCAAAAGTCACAAGGAGTTGTGAGCCCATGTCCAATGAATGGTAGAACCTATTGGGTCATACACAAAAGCCAATTAGCCTCTTAGTTATTAGAGTAATCTTCTAAGAGTTGGACAATCACTCCAAGGTGACCCATTTGAGTTGCCAATTTTGAAGGTCAAATTTTGACTTGATTAATTGAAGTGTTAAATTAATCAACTAATTTATGGAGTTAAATTAGATCAATAATTAAGGAGTTAATTATTTGGTGTCAAGTGACCATCAATTGGTCAAGTTAATTTAAGGATTGGAGTGTTTAGATGGATTGGAGTTTTGGATGGATTAATTTAAGAATTAATCTCCAAATTCTCAATTTATATGATTTATATGATGGATTGGAGTGTTTGGATGATGTTATGTGTTGCTCCTTGATTGATGAATTGAAAGCATGCTAATATGTGTTTTAAGTGTTGATTCATATGATTAGTATGTTTTAATTCATAGTTATTAATGCTGAATGGTCATTTAGCATTAATTGTTGTTATATGTTGATATAGCATGTTTTTGTTTGGCTAAAATTGTTTTGGTTATTTTTAGATCCAATGTGATTGGAGTTTTGTTGGAGATTTTTGAATAATGTGATTTTTACTTGAACTTGATTTTTGAAGCATGATTGAGGACTTAAAATTTCAATTTTAGATCTAGAAATTGGTCCATAATGTGTGATTTGATGTTTAGAAAGAGTTCTGAAATTTTTGGTGCACAAAAGTTGAGCTAGAAATCGGCTTGGCTAGCTTTTATCTCGAAACAGGGGTTGCCGACCAACCTCGGTGCATGCTGGCAGGGCAACGGCCAAGAGCCATTGCCCAGCCACATACCTGGCTCAGACAGCAGCACCTGGTCATCGGTTGCTTAGGTTTTGAGCTGATTTTTAGCTTCTTTAATAGCTAGAAATGATGTTAGATCATATGTTATAGATGCACAAGTGTTGTGCAAGTTCTCAATATTATGTTTGACATTTTTTTCGAGCTCCTTAAATCTTGTTAAAGTTAATCTCCATATGTTGCATAAGTGTTATGCACAACCAATTATTTGTTAATTTGATTAGCATTTAATTGATGGAATTAATTGTTAATTCTAGATTTATTTATTGTTCATTTAATTGTTGAATAGATGATGAATGAATGGGGATGATCATGAGCTTTTAATATTGATTTTATTTATTTCAAATTGTTGAAATAGGTCATATTAAATTGGGGCTTGCATGCCTATTTATTTCTACCTTATAAATGTTATGAGAGTAGAATCACTAGGAGTGAGAATTTCTTTCTTATGTAAAAGTTACATGGAGCAAAGGAGGTCATGGAGGCATGGAGACTTTTCAAGACCCCTGAATATATCGGACACACTCATGTAATAGCTAGATTTAATCAACCCACTTCAAATCAACTAGGAAGTGCACCTATGGCTCTAAGTGCACCACTTGGTTAGGCTCATGGTGATCCCACCCTAGGAGCATGCTAGGTACATTTACTTATTTATGCTTTCCATATCCTACTGATGTATGAGATGCATGTTTATGATATAGAAAACTTAAATAAGAAGATAAAATGATGAGATCTTTGTAAGCAAAAACCTTCCACTTAGAATGTCTAAGTGCTTTCAAAATATTAAGTCAAAATGGATATAAATTAAAAGGATTTTTAATTAATCCATGACTTCTACCAATAGTATATGCCATGATGATGCTACCGAATTTGTGTGATGGCACTCAAAGCAGGGGTCACACCTAGGAGGAAAGTTGTGAACATGTACTTAGCATATGATACACCTTTGACTTGAGAACCTCCATGCATTAGCACTCGAAGCGGGGGATGGCATAGAGCCGTCTTGAATCAAATTTTTATTTGTAGATTTGACTTAACACTTAGTAATGTAGATGCACTTGAAGCGGGGTGTCTACATGAAAAGTGAAGCAAAATATATCAAGAGTTGTATGAGATGCAATTAGCAAGTGTTGCTTACCTTTCGATTGTTTGTGGATGACACTTAAAGTGGGGCTCCACTTACAAGTCTTAGGATCTTGATTCTCACTAGGAAATATGATTTTTTGAATTCTTCTTGGGGTGAAGAATTTGATAAATAGTGGGATGAAGAAATGCTTGAAAGACCATGAACATGTTTTTAATTATCAAATTCAATCACATGCTTATACTCTTTTTTCGCCTCTTGTATATTTTTGAAATCTTCAAACAAAATGGCTAAAAATCCATTCGCATCAATTTCAAAAACCAATCAACTCATCTGGCCTAACTTCCAAGATTGGTTGAGAAACCTTAAAATAATTCTTGAATCTGAAAAATGAACTTACGTCCTTGATCATAGTCCTGTGGACACACTTGGTGATGATGCCACTGACCAACAACGTGAAATGTTCACGAAATTTGTAGATGATGATCTACAAGTTAGATGTGTCATGATGGCCTCCATGTCCAATGAGCTCCAAAAGACTCATGAGCACATGAAACATGCTCGAGAGATTTATGTGCACTTGCAAGAGTTTATGGTGTACAAAATAGACACAAAAGGTTCGCTTTGTCAAAGGAGCTCTTTAGGACAAGGATGAGTGACATGTCAAATGTCCATGATCATGGCCTCAAGATGATAGGACTCATCGAGAAGCTTTGACAATTTGATTTGGTCATGGACAACGACCTTTATGTGGATTTGATCCTACAGTCATTACCACCATCGTATGATCAATTCGTTATACTTCAACAGGTCCAAGCAAGAAGTTATGACTAATGAATTGATCAACATGTTTGTGACCGTGGAGGCAACTATGAGAAAGGAAAAGCCCATTATGCTTGCATCCTCCTCCAAGTTAAAAGGCCCTAGGGGTCCTAGAAAGGGAGGTAAGAGAAAGAAAAGTTCTTCCTCGAAAGAGAAGCTACCCAAGAAGAGCTCCGGGAGGGGTTAAGAAAAAGGCTAAAATCGAAGCTAGTTGTTTCCATAGTGGCGAGAATGAGCATTGGAAGAGAAATTGCAAAGCTTACCTTACAACCCTTGAGATGGGTATGTACTTTATTGAAGTGCACATGACGACTAATTCTTCCACATGGGTATTTAATACCACATGCGGTTCTCATCTTTATAATTTGTTTCAGGGGATGGAAAGAAGAATGAGTCTTCGTGAAGGGGATATGATCCTCCGTTTAGGAAATAGAGCAAGAGTTGCGGCCACTTTCCAAGGGGTTATTAAGTTGGACTTAGGGAATGCTTGCATTGTACTTAATCCAGTTTATTATGTGCCCCATCTTGTTAAGAACATTATTTCAATTCTCGTTCTTGATAATGAAGAATTTGATTTTTCTATATCGAATGGGATGTTGAAAGCATTAAAGAATGGTTCTTTAATTGCACAAGGTACATTAATTAATGGATTGTACATACTTGATTCTCAACCTTCACTAATGCACATTCAATCAAGTAAAAGACGGTTAGATAACCAAGAAGATGCCATTTTATGGCATGCAAGACTTGGACATATTTCTAAATATCAGATGAACAAGTTAGTAGCTCTCAAAGTACTAAATGTTAGTGGCATTGAGGATCTTCCCACTCCTGAATCTTGTTTAAAGGGAAAAATGACCAAGGCTCCTTTTATGGGACAAACGGAACGCTCCACAAGTCCTTTGGATTTGACCCATACGGACGTTTGTGGACCACTAAGATTTAGTGGGCTAGGAGGCTATTCCTACTTCATCACCTTCACCGATGACTATAGTCGGTTTGGACACATGTTTCTTATAAAGAACAAGTCCGAAGCCTTTGAAAAGTTCAAAGAATATAGGAGTGAATTAGAAAAGCAATTAGGGCTAAGTATTAAACTCTTCGATCAGATTGAGGAGGAGAATACTTGAGCACCGAATTATTGGATTATCTAAAGGAGAATGGGATTATCTTTCAATAGACTCCACCCAGTACACCCCAACATAATGGAGTAGCCGAGATGAGAAACCGTACCTTGTTGGACATGGTAGTTCCATGATGAGCTTTTTTGATGTACCCACATTCTTTTGGGGATACGCCTTACTAATGGCGGCAAGGTTACTAAACATAGTACACTCAAAGTTGGTTCCAAAGACACCACATGAGATTTGGTTTGGCAAAGCACCCTCTTACCAATATCTCAAGGTTTGAGGATCTCCTTTATACGTGAGACAGACAGTGGAAGATAAGTTGGATAGTAGATCCACCTTCTGCAAGTTTGTGAAATACCTTAGAGAGCCTACAGATTATTAATTCTATGATCCCCTGGAACAAAAGGTGTATGTTTTGAGGAACGCCTACTTTTTGGAAAAGAAATTTCTATTAGATAGAAATGGCATTGTTGTTGAACTTGATAAAGTTCAAGATGATCAAGAAATCCCACAAGCAATGGGAACAAATGAGCAAAAAGAGCCTCACATACAACATCTACAAAGGTCGGACCGAATAAAGAAGCAACTCAAAAGGTTCGAATTCCTTTATGAGATGGGCCAATTGGATAGTGATCCAAAGACCTATGACGAAGCTATGTCGGACATAGATTCAGGATGTTGGCTTGAAGCCATAGGATCCAAAATTAACTTTATGTACTCAAATAAAGTATGGACTTTGATAGATCCACCAAAGAGAATAGTTCCCGTTGGTTGCAAGTGGATCTATAAGCAAAAGCTTGGAGTAGATGGAGAAGTGGTGACTTTTAAGGTGCAACTAGTGGCAAAAGGTTACACTTAAAAATCCGGTATCAATTTTGAGGAAACCTTTTCACCGGTCGCAATGCCTAAGTCCATTTGGATTCTACTTTCCATAGCCGCATATTATGACTATGAGATATGGCAAATGGATGTGAAAACCGCTTTCCTCAATGGAGACATCACTACAACAATTTGCACTTCACGTAACAAAAATTTTGGTAACAAAGGTAAAATTCGTTACATATGTTAGATTTATTGTAACAAAATTGATTTTTTGTTACAAATAACATTTTCTTTAGTAACAAAGTAAAAGTCTTGTTACATTTAACTCAAATTTGTTACCTTAAAATTTTTATGTTCGTAACTAAATAATTATTCGTTACGGAAAATGTTATTTTGTTACATATAACATTTTCCGTCATATAAGAAGATATATTTGTAACAAAATTTGGTACCTTTTGTAACAACAAAATATTTGTTACAAATAAAATATATTGTAACAAAGTTTTTAGTTACTAAATTTTAATTAACTTCCCTCCAAAATTCATTCCCTCCAAATATCAATTGTATACATATGGTAACAATGATCATTACTAATTATAAATGAATATTAAATTAATTTTTTACTAATACTTGTGGGTTGGGCTTTTGTTCAAGAAATGGACTTCACAATAATATAAAGAATTAGTTAATTGGGTTTAACTAATTTTTTAGTGAATTATTATTGAACTGGGTTTTATTTTAAAGATTGAGCTTGAAGAAATTTGAAGTGGATAATCCATTAGTTGGGCCAATTTCTTTAAAATATTGGGCTTTATAACTTTTTTTTGAATTATTCAATGAATTGGGAGTTTTCATTTAGAGGAAAAATGCAAAATTGGTCCCATAACTATACCCTACTGGCAAATTTTGACTTTATATTTTTGGTACACTAACTTTTGAATTTTGGCAATTTGAGGATAAATTTAGCTTGAATTCATTTGCAGCAGGCCCGATCCACATGGCGCCACATCACATCCTCTTTCCTACGTGGCATGCGGTGTGGCAACCCCTTCTTGCTATGTATTTTACTAGACAAAAAAAAAAGGATATTTGCACAAAAAATTAAAAATAGGTGCATAAAAATGGAAAAAAGTAAAAAGATAAAAAAAAAAAAGAAGATAAATCTTGAAAAATATTTATATACTTATACATATATATTTTTATATATATTCACATATATAAACACACATACACATGTATCCACTTGCTAAATTATCAAATTAAATGAATTGAGTCCTAAAAAAATTTAAAACTTGCACATTAGAATTTAAAATATCAAATATCCTTCAAATTTATAAAATTTTATTTCCTACGAATTTACCATCTAAAATTTTTTAAAAATCTAATTTATCACTTTAGGCCATATAATTTTAATAATATTAAGTTAAAATATCTAATAATGTTAAAATAGTAAAATATCTAAAAATTTAAATAAATTTTGTTGACTTTATTTATTAAGTTAAAAATGAAATAAAAATTAAACAATAAAAATTTAAGTCTATCCTATTATCTATATAATTCAAAATTACATAAGAATATTAAAATGATAAATACATCTAAAATAATTCTATTAAATATAAATATATTTTATTTATTAATTCAAATATGACAAAAAAAAAACTTAAACAATAAAATTTTAAGTCTATCATCCTAACTATATAATTATAAATTACATAATAATATTAAAATAAAAAATATTCTAAACATTAGAATTTAAAATATCAAATATCCTTCAAATTTATTCAATTTTAATTCATTTATCATCTAATTTTTTTTTTAAAAAATCTAACTTATAACTTTAGGCCATATAATTTTAATAATATTAAGTTAAAATATTTAATAATGTTAAAATAGTAAAATATCTAATAATTTAAATAAATTTTGTTGACTTTATTTGTTAAGTTAAAAATGAAATAAAAATTAAACAATAAAAATTTAAGTCTATCCTATTATCTATATAATTCAAAATTACATAATAACATTAAAATGATAAATACATCTAAAATAATTCTATTAAATATAAATATATTTTATTTATTAATTAAGATATAACAAAAAAAACTTAAACAATAAAATTTTAAGACTGTCATCCTAACTATATAATTATAAATTACATAATAATATTAAAATAAAATATATTCTATACATTAGAATTTAAAATATCAAATATCCTTCAAATTTATTCAATTTTAATTCATACGAATTTATCATCCAATTTTTTTAAAAAATCTAACTTATAACTTTAGGCCATATAATTTTAATAATATTAAGTTAAAATATTTAATAATGTTAAAATAGTAGAATATCTAATAATTTAAATAAATTTTGTTAATAATAATAATAACAACAACAACAACAACAATAACAATAAGAAGAAGAAGAAGAAGAAGAAGAAGAAGAATCCCTACCCTTCCCCTCCAGCATTTCATGTATTTCTCATTTCTTTTCTTTTTTCTTCATTCTTTTCTTTTCTTTTTATTCTCATTTCTCTCTTCTTCCATTATTTCATATATTTCTCATTTTATACATATATGTATAAATTTATCATTGTTTCTCATTTCTCATTATTTCATATATTCTCATTTTATACATATATATATGTATAAATTTATCTATAAAATTTTAAATAATTTTTATTTTTATCTTTTTTCTTTCTAATTATTCATACATGTATACTTATTTTTTCTATTTATACTTATTCACATATATATAATATACATATATATAAATTTATCAATAAAATTTAAATTACTTTTATTTATCTATTTTTTTTGTTTATTCATTCTAAATTAAATAATATTTAATATTTATAAAAACATATATATAATATAATTTTTTATTCATACTTATATGCATATATGGTATGTATATACACATATATATAAATTTCAATAAAATTTAAAGAAGATTCATCATATATTTCTCATTTTATGCATATGTAAATTTATCATTATTTCTCATTATTTCATATATTCTTATTTTATACATATGTATAAATTTATTTAATGAATTTGGATGGCCATGCAATTTTGTTTCCCTCCAACTTTGTATTCCCTCCAAAATTTGGCCCATAAAAAATATTAACAATTGTTTTTATTATTAGTTTGACATAATAATTTAACTTGATTTCTTCCAAAAAATTGATTCCCTCTAACAATAATGAATTTTTTTCATTTTTTCAATTCCTCTAAATTTTAGCTCCATTTTTTTTGTATAAATAATCTACAGCAAAATTAATTTCTTTTATCTTAAATTATATGATGAATTGACATATAATTTTTTAAATTATTAAATGATTTTCTATTATAGTTAAAATAATTAAATAACATATAATTTGGACTTATAAATTTTGGTGCTTAAAATTTTAATGTTTTATTATAATTTATTACAATATTTATTTAGAAAAATTCTAAAAACTCCTTAAAATAAATAGTTAAAGGTTACATACCTGAATAACAAAAGAAAATAAAGAAATCTAGTTTACCATAATACTTAATGAAAAGAAAATGGTCCCTGAAGTTAGGCCTGTTAATTTTACATTTCGTATTTTAATCGTTGTATTGGCCAATTAAAGATTTTTATAACTTATAGATATCTATATGTTAATTGTGTGTATGTTTTACTATATAAATTGCTAAAATGAAGATAATTTTCGTGGTTTAATATAGTGTAAAAAAAGTATTAACTTAAAGTATATTATTAAATATAATGATTATTAACTTTCATAGACCTGAACAAATTGTTCTTAAGAATTAGTTGGTCTACATATTATATTTCCTTCAAAAAATAAGTTTCCCTCCAAAAATGAATTCCCTTATTATTTTTTTATTCCCTCCAAATTTTTGCTCTTCCCTCCATTTTGTGTATAAATAGTATGTACAAAAATTATTTATTTTATCTTATATTATAAGATGAATTATGATGTATTATTATGGAGGTTAAAAATTTTAATTATATTTTTTGTTATTATTTATTAGGACATTGTTTTTGAACAAAAAGATTTTAGAAAAATTGTTTGTAAATTCTAAAAACTTTAGTCTTTACGTGTAATTAATTTCATTTTAAAAATTAAAATATTCTGTACTAATAATATATTGATATGGACAATTTGAACATGCATTTATTGAAAATTTTCTATACTTAATTAACGCAAATTGTTTTAAAATTGATCAACTTGTATAACTTTAATATACTTGGAAATTTTGAAATTATTTTGAAATATAAACTTAGTAATATATTTATAAGTTTAATAAAATTATTTTTATCCCCATATATTTAATTAAATATTTGAAGAATTGTTAGCATCCTTAACAAAATTGTAGACGTCGGTTGAAAATTTATATTAAAATTCAAAAATATTCTTTAAAAGCTGTTTTAATTATCTTTAAGACAAAAATACCCTTGGACTTATTTGTAACTTTAACATGGGGATTTAACGTTAATATTATTTAAATTACTCAGAATAAATTTAAATAATTTTATTAATAATTTTTTTAAATATTAAATAATATTTTAATTAAAGTTGGATTAAAAAAATAAAAATTTAAAATCATCAACATATGTAAAGTAATTTAATCAAATTTAAATAAACATATTTATTAATTATAAAATAAAAATAAAAATCAAATCCATCTCCTAATTAAATATGATTTTATTTTTAAATTACATCTCAATAATATTAAAAAATAATCGTATCTAAAATAATTTATTTATATTAAGTTAAATATATTTATTAAATATAAAAAATATTTATTAACAAAAATAAATAATTTAAAAATAAAAATAAGATCTAAAAATATCATACTAACAGTAGTAATTTTAAAATGTCTATTTCACCCTATCAACTCAATAAAAAAATTATTGATATAATATCTTGTTCCCTTCTAAAACACAAATAAATAAATAATTTTCTCTCAATTCATTTTTCACCTACCACCCAAAATACAAACAAACAACCATCATATTCTCCAACCCCACTTCCAAAAAACCATATTGCTAAAATATTTTGACAAAATGCTCCAATTCATAAACAAAACAAGCCCTAATTTAAACTAATTTCATTAAATTTATTAATTAATAAAAATTAAATAAGTCAAAATGTGGGAGATATAGAGTTAGAACCCTGTGAAACCTTGATGTGTGTGTATATAAATAAAAAAATTAAATTTATTTCTTAATCAAAATAAATAATTTAAATAAAAATAAAATCTAAAATTTTATCCTAACAATATAATTTTAATAATTTTAAATAAATAAATATTTTTATTTATTTTGAACAAAATAATGTAATTATTTTAAATAAATAACATAAGTAAAAAAATTTAATTTAAGTTAATTTAATTAAAATTTATTAATTAACAAAAAATAAATAAGTAAATATATATATACATATATATATTTTATTTTTTTTCCTTCCTTCTTCCACATCCCCCCCACCCACCCACCGCAACCTCTTCCAACCAGCATCCCCCCCACCTCGCCAACCCCACCCCAGGCCTGGCCATGGCCAGACCCAGTGGCCGGCCATGGCCAGGCGGTGAGGGGTTGGGGAGGGGGGTGGGTATTATATATATATTTATATTTATATTATACATATATATATTTATATGCTATTTATTTTATATATATTTATATTTATATTATACATATATATATTTATATGATATTTATATTGAGATATAAATTTTTTTATTTTTAAATTTTTTTTAATGAAAGTTGATTGGGCAATTCAAATTTTGTGAAATTTTAATAAATAAGTCAAAATTTTGAGCTATTGGGTAATTAATTTTTTTTAATTTAACTGTTTTGCCTAAATACTAATGGAAGTTGAGGTGTTATTCCAAATGTATTAAAAAATTTAGATTTTTGGTCCTATAAGTGTCAACTTAATTACCGAAAGTGCAAACCCCATCCAATGAGACCAAAAATAGAAAATTTTCAATACAACCAAACACTACTACATTAGCAAAAAAAAGAAAACTAAGGGCTCCATTGAAATGATAATAATTTTATTGGGCAAGTTACAATTTACCCTAATGTGATTTGTGAAATAAGTATCAATCCCTTATGTGAAAATATATATATATATATATACACAAAACAACTTCTTTATGTTTTATAAAACCATGCACACCGTCTCCCTCTCCACATTTATTGCCCAGTTAATGTAATTTTAATATAAAAAGATCAATTTACCCTTAATCATTTCACATATATGCAATTCAATTTAAATAACTTTTTATTATCATATTTTATTTATTTTTTCTTTTTTTTCATTCTTTTCTTTTCTTTTTCTTTTTATTCTCATTTCTCTCTTCTATTATTTCATATATTTCTCATATTATACATATATATAAATTTGTTGTTGTTTCTCATTTCTCATTATTTCATATATTCTCATTTTATACATATATATATACATATATAAATTTATCTATAAAATTTTAAATAATTTTTATTTTTATCTTTTTTCTTTCTAATTATTCATACATGTATACTTATTTTTTCTATTTATACTTATTCACATAAATATAATATACATATTTATAAATTTATCAATAAAATTTAAATTACTTTTATTTTTATCTATTTTTCTATTTATTCATTCTGAATTAAATAATATTTAATATTTATAAATATGTATAATATAATTTTTTGTTTGTACTTATTTACATATATAGTGTATATATATATATATACGTCACAAGAAAATAGGTTAA
This sequence comes from Jacaranda mimosifolia, assembly GCA_018894105.1. Taxonomy (NCBI): domain Eukaryota; kingdom Viridiplantae; phylum Streptophyta; class Magnoliopsida; order Lamiales; family Bignoniaceae; genus Jacaranda; species Jacaranda mimosifolia. The sequence goes on along the minus strand of CM032117.1, from coordinate 38,214,746 downwards.
TCGCGCCATATACTTTGCGTTGGTTTTTCTAAACTGCCGCAATTAATAATATTATTTCTTTTACTTATTAGATTACTCTTTGTTTTTAACTTTAAAGGGTTTTGTCCACTATTTTTTAATATATATATATATGTAATTCCGATTATTTTTTAAAAACAATCTTATTTAATTTTAATTTTTGATTAAAAATCAATTAAGTTAAGACAAAACTATGATAGTAAAGATAAAAAAAAGTAAAATAAATCAAAATAAATATATAAATAATTATAAAGTTAAAATCAATATTAGTATATAAGTTAATAGAAACCTTTTAATTTGACTCATAACTTAGTTATCGAATAATTAAGTGAAGAAAAGAGTTTGGCATTAGTATATAAAGTTAAAACTATAGTAAATTGATAATTATAAACTTAAAATTGATTTTAAAATATGAATTAGTGACAAAATATGAGGATGAAATTATAATGTAAAATAAAATATAGAAAAACCAAATTATTGTATTCATTCTCAAATTTTTGTATAAATATAATTGGATATTCATATTATATTTTGCAAATAACAAAAAAATAGTGAATACGAAAAAAAGTTGTTAACCTTTCAAATAATCAAAATCAAATTTTCTCATTATTTCATATATTCTCATTTTATACATATATATATATATATTTATCTATAAAATTTTAAATAATTTTTATTTTTATCTTTTTTCTTTCGAATTATTCATACATGTATACTTATTTTTTTTCCATTTATACTTATTCACATATATATAATATACATATATATAAATTTATCAATAAAATTTAAATTACTTTTATTTTTATCTATTTTTTCTATTTATTCATTCCAAATTAAATAATATTTAATATTTATAACTATGTATATAATATTAAATTTTTCATTCAAACTTATATACATATATAGTATATATGTATACACACACACTACAAGAAAATAGGTTAATTGCGGCATATTTTTTGTGATGGTTTGTCTCAACCGCTGCAAAATATTAATTTGACAGTGGTTGAGCAATGATTTATCCAAACCGCCGTTGAATTAGCCATTTAGTGGCGATTTTTTGAAACCGCCGCGGAATTCATAATAAATGGCGGCGGTTAGTGTAACATTCCCTGAATGAATAACTTCGTGCTGATTTTTCTAAATCGCCGGAATTAATAATAATGTTACTTTTGCTTGTTAGATTGCCCTTTGTTTTTTACTTTAAAGGGTTTTGTTCACAATTTTTTAATATTTATATATATGTAATGCCAATTATTTTTTATAAATATATTTTTTACAAATTTCTAAAATAAAGTATTTTATATTATAAGCTCTTCTACAAAAATATTAAGCATTTACCTAACAATTTATATATACATATATGTAATAAAATTTCTTTGCTTCATGCAGTTATGTTATATAATTATCTCACACTCTTTATCTATTTCTTTTAATTCACTATTTGATACTCTTATTTTATTTATTCAAATGACAATTTGTTTTTAAAAAAAAAATAATGTTTGCTTGAGAACATGTGAAATTTCTTGAGAGCTTTATATGGAAGAGATGAATAATTAGTTGAGCAAATGCAAATATTAGCTTTTGGACATGCAGCCAAGATGGTTTGGTGCTTGCTTGAAGGGTGGGCATGGTTGCGGGATCAAAACTTGTTGCCAGCAGGTTGAGATGGATTTTCGCTAGGCCTACGGGTGAGCCAGCGCTGCTCAGTGTGGGCCTGCGCTCGGGTGGGCCGGCGAGTGCGCTGGGCCTGTGCTCGGATGGGCTGGCGCGGGCGCTCGAGTGGGCCTGTGCTCGGGTGGCGCCTTTGCTGGTGGGCGATGGCCCGAGTCGAGCCCAGAGTTTAGTGGCCCAACAGGCGTAGGCCTGATGTCAAATGGCCCATCCATATGAAGCAGCCCAAACAGGAGCCTATGTACGCGCCCACATTTAGTAACAAAACTTTTAGTTATTTATTCATTAGTAACGAAATGCTTATTTTTGAATTAAAATTTTATTTAACTATTTGTAGCCAAATATTTTGTTACATAAACAATTAGTAACTATACTTAATTAAATAAGTAATATCATTATATTATACATTGGTAACGAAAAAATAAAATGCAACAAAATTGCCAATGTTTTAGTAACTAAATATTTCATTACGCTATAAAAATCTATTGTAATTACTACACTTTTTTGTTACTAATATCATATTTTGGTAATGATACATTTCGTCGCCACAAGTCCATCATTCATAACGAACCATAAATTTTGTTACTAAAACCTTTTGCGATGGGCTTTAGGGTGCTAAACTTAAGTAATGAAAAATTCGTTACCAATATTTTGGATAACGAATTTTAGCTTTATGGTAACAAAATTATTCGTTACTAAAAGTGTAATTTGTTGTAGTGCATTGAAGAAGAAATCTATATGGAGCAACCACAAGGTTTTACATCCAAGGGGAGTGAGCAAAAGGTTTGCAAACTCCAGATATCCATTTATGGACTCAAACAAGTATCCTAAAGTTGGAACATACGTTTTGAAAAAATGATCAAATCATTTGGCTTTGTAAAAATATGTGTATGGTTATGTGTGTATAAGAAGGCTAGTAGGAGTAGTGTACAATTTATTGTGCTTTATGTCAATGACATCCTTCTAACTGGGAATGAAGTATGAGTGTTAGAGTGTATTAAATCGTGGTTATCCAATTCTTCATGAAGGATTTGGGTGAAGCATCCTACGTATTAGGAAAACATATCTATAGAGATAGATCTAAGAAGATGTTGGGGCTATCCCAAACCTCGTACATTGACAAGATACTAAAGAGGCTTAATATGGAAGAATCCAAGAAGGGATTCATTCCCGTGGGACATGGCATTCGTCTTTCCAAGTCTATAGCCCCTAAGACTGAAAACGAAATGCAAAGAATGTCCCACATACCTCATGCCTATGCTATTAGTAGCATAATGTATGTAGTTCAATGTACAAGACCGGATGTGGCACACTTACTAAGTGTTACGAGTAGGTTCCAATCTAATTCCAGTAAGAGTTATTGGATAGCCGTTAAAGCAATCCTTAAGTACTCAAGAAGGACTAAGGACTTGTTTTTGGTATATGGCAATGGAGAATTGAAACTAGAGGGATTTTCGGATTCAAGTTTCCAATCCGATGTAGAAAACCTAAAATCCACTTTTGGATTTATATTTTGCCTCAATAGTAGTGCGGTGAGTTGGAAGAGTTCCAAACAAGACACCACGGCCGATTCTACCACAGAGGCAAAATATATTGTGGCTTCGAAAGCGGCAAAGGAAGGTGTTTAAATGAAAAACTTAATTCAAGAGTTGAATGCAGTGCCTAGCATTGTTGAGCTAGTGGTTGTCTATTGTGACAACAATGGGACAGTGACACAAACCAAAGAGCCAAGATCTCATTAGAAATCCAAGCACATTTTCAGGCGCTATCACTTGATCTGGGAGATCATTGATAGAGGCGACATTCGAGTGGAAAGGGTTACATCGAAAGAGAATATAATAGATCCACTAACAAAACCCCTAACGCAAAAGGTCTTTGAAGGACATATTGAGAAGATAGGCCTCAAGGCCATCAACCATTGGCTTTAGGCAAAGTGGGAGATTGTTGGAATAGTGTTCGACAAGCTAATAGGATTAACCTTGTAAAGCTATTTCCTTGTAAAACAATCTTAATTGAATAATATTCTTTATATGACTATTTTCATCTTATGCTCTCTATTTCTTCACTTACATTTGGATGAAGCCCTTAGATCACTCATGACTACAGGACTTAGTTCAATGACCATGGAATAAGTCTTACACGGTCATGATCTTAAATCTTCCAAGTTATATGATCTTATGAGACAGGGCATCTAAGATCCGGATAGACTTGCACTAACGATGTATAAATCCGATAGTTGGATATTACTCTGTTACATGAGCAACCATATGAGATATAGATGTATGTTAGTGGATGCTTGTTAGAGAACAAGGCACTGAAGGTCCACCGGAGAATCCACTAGATGGCTGTATTGACAAGTTCTCCAATTTTTGCTAGTGCATATTATTAGTCCTCTGACCTGAGGATCCATGATAACCTTGTGTTTGGTCCTTATACTTTGACTCTTTCTTGACCACTTAGTGGGTCTTGTATGAGCTACTTGGCATGGAGGTTTGTGAGATCCAAGATGGAATCCGACTCCTCACTTCTATAAAGGGTGAGTGTATCTCCTATGTATTCTATAATGATTGATTCAAAGAAATCCTTGGACAAGGTGGTGTGACAATTTGGAAAAGAAGTTTTCCAAAGATGAGGTCACACAAGGAAATCAGACATTGGGAATAGAGACATAATATCGAGGTTATTAGGGAGTCGGCAAATATCTTGCCTTAGGCCTTTTTCAGGAGATAGGAGACAGAAGGACCGTATTTGCATAGTACGCGTAGAGCTATAATGATTCTCTAAAAGCATTCATTTCGGCCAATTAGTTGGGCTCTATGGGCTTGAGGTTGGACATTGACCATGGAGATTAGGTACTCTTCAATTAATGAGATTAATTGAATTGGGTCGATTAGTTTAAAAGTTGTTTTAAACTAAAATGAATATATGATATTCAAATGTCACAAGGAGTTGTGAGACCATGTCCAATGAATGGTCGAACCTATTGGGTCACACACAAAAGCCAATTAGCCTCTTAGTTATTAGAGTAATTTTCTAAGAGTTGGACAATCACTCCAAGGTGACCGATTTGAGGTGCCAATTTTGAAGGTCAAATTTTGACTTGATTAATTTAAATGTTAGATTAATCAACTAATTTAAGGAGTTAAATTAGATCAATAATTAAGGAGTTAATTATTTGGTATCAAGTGACCGTCAATTGGTCAAGTTAATTTAAGGAATTATATTAACAAGAGTAAGCTTAAGAGTTAAGCTTAAGTGACTTAAGTGTTAAGTCAAAGGTTAATTAATTAAATTAAATTATTTAATTTAATTAATGAGAAGAATACATTTTGGAGGAACAATTCAAATGAAATGTTCATTTGAAATAGCATCTTAATTAGCTTGAAATTAGATTTCGAATGTAATTAAAATGCACATGAAATTTAAATGAGATTTGAATTCAAAATTGCCACCTTGGCAACCCCACTTGGCCGCCCCCCTCATGGAAGGTGTGATGCCACCTTGGCATCACACCATACAACATCTATATATAGATATAGATGAGAGAGGAATCGACCATATCACAATTGGTGTGAAGAATTAGATTCTTTGCATTTTCCTCCAAAACCTCCTTTGAAGCATTGCATCATGTGTTGAAGCTTTGCTTAATTTTTCTTCTCCTACCTCTAAATAAGCCTTCACCACTATAACTCTACTTGATTTCTCCAGCTAAAAGTGAGTGGAATTAGGAGGATTGATTGGTGTGTAGATCATATCAATAGAGGTAAAGCATTTGATTTGCTAAGCTTTGGAGATCCACTGGAAAAGTGCAGTCACTTGCCAATTTTTTTCCAAGAAATTTTTTTGTGATTTTTGGAGCATTTAAACCGAGGCAAAAGTTGTTGTTCATCTACTGTGCCAGAAGTTGCCAGATTCTTGATCGGTGAAGTGTTCACCATCACAACCTTGGAAATTTGCTTTTTGAGGTAACTCTCCAACTAAATCTGAATTCCTAGCATGATTAGATCATTGGTAGGTTGTAAATACTAGTTACTTTGAGGTTTTGAAGTTTGATAATTGGATTCTAGTGGCTTACTAACCTTCACTAATTGCCCACAATCTACTTGTCTTTTTCATGTTGGCGGCAGAGTTGAAGAGTGGATTCCTACTGAAATGTCGGTGAGAATGCTTTTAGTGTTGATCACATTCAGGTTGTGGTATAGGAGTATGGCCAAGAGAAGTTGGAGCTATTTTCTTCTTCCTATTTAACTGAGATATCTATTGGCAATTTTGCGTTGGTATAAGCTTGCTTGATCACTTTGATTTATTGTCATAGTTTCTGCTCTTCTTTTCTTCATAGCTATTTCTTATTCCCCACATGTTTATACTTTTTGAATGTATGGTGGAACTTGTTTGAGCAAATGTCCTGCTGAGTAGAGGGAGCTCTACCCATTGCAAAATGCCTTAAGAAAAAGAACTACTGAAGCAATTAAGTAGCATAGGCAGAAGAAGGAAGAGTTGGCTCAGGTACTTAAACAGCATGAGTACTTAAAGGAAAAGTATATAAAGGAGGTGAAGAGTGTGGAGAAATTTAGGACTTCTGATGTTAGGAAGACCTTCACTAATGCTACTTGCGAAGGAGCTAACAAGGAATTTAAAGGTTTTGATGAGTTTTATGAGGTGGTCAAAGCAAAGGCAATGGTGATTTATGAGAAGACTGTTCGAAGTAGTTGATTCATTCTGAATGAGACCAAGCAGCAATACCCTGAAGAAGAGTAGCAGCAAAATGGCTCCGTTGGAATGAAGACACATAGTTAGGATAGTAGTAGCAGGTAAAATTCATATATAGAAAGTTGTTTAGTACTTTTCTTTTCTCATTGACATTCTCCTTTGAAGGCCAAAGATTAGTCGGACGTCTTTTTGCTTTTCTCATTTGATTGCAATAATTTTTTTTCGTTTATTTTGCATTCAAGCAAGCATATAGTTAATCGTATGACTTATTGACATTGCATACTCATATTTCAAGACTGAAGTTATCATCATAAGTGTTAGAAATAATGCATTATGAGCTTTCAAGTGAAATACTGGATCCAGGGTGCTCACACAAAGTGCTAAGATTAGGTGTCGAAATAGAGCAAACATCATATTGGGGTGCCCGCTAGATGCCCAGTTGTGATGTCCGTTGGGTGCCCAAAGCTAGGGCACTAGTAGGGTACTCATGGGGCGTCCATTGGGCATCCTTATATACCTGAATGCGTGCTAGGTGCCTAATACTGGTTCAATTTTCTTCTTTTTTTTGTGAGTAGCTCTCATTTACATGATTTTTTAGTTGAATTTGTTGATGGCACAATGCCTTCAATGGTTATTTTGGGACTTAGAGAATTTTAAGTGACAAAGTGTGGTGGGTACTTTAGTGTATTCATGAAGTTGGGATAATTGTAATAATGACGTGTGATAAACTATCTTAAGGTGGCATAGAGACCCCCTCTTAACATTTTCATTGGTTCACCTAGCCTGAAGTGGAGTCTTCCGAGAGAGGAAGGTTATTTCCACGCTCAAGTTAAGCATATACTAAATGTTGCATAAGAACAAGCATACTTAAGGATTTTCTGAGAGGCTTTATAATAAGCACGTGACGACATGCGAAGTTGCCGAACTAAGAGATTTTCATTTGAATATTTTTTAAGTATTAATATGTTGCCACCTTTCTTTTTCTGAGGATTCAAGATAAGTTTCCTTTGCTTGATAACATAAGTGTCTTCAAGATATTCCTTTGTGGATGTATTCAGAATGGTTGCCACGTACACCCAAAGGAAACTTATAGTGGACTTTTTTAAGATGATACGTACTTCTGAAGGGAGTTGATAGTAGACTTTTTTAGAGAGTGCCATGTATTATTGAAAGAAGCCGATAGTAGACTTTTCTAGGATGCCACGTACTCCTGGAAAAAATAGTTAGTGGACTTTTTTAGAGGGTGACTATCATGTACCTCCTGGGGGACCAACAATCAAGATTACGTCGGCTACCACATACCGTAGGTGAGACTTTATAGTCTTTTTATTTTTGATGACCGCCACATACTCTTTGCACTTTTCGAAGAGCCATATTGTAGGCTTATGGCTAAAGCTGCTTCCCACACACTCCTTAGAAGTGATACAAAGTTGGCAATCATAGAAAAGGCACAATATGAACAATATGAAAAAGTTCACATTAATTAGGAAAATATCAATGAGAAGTTAAATGCAATTCCTGAGTAGGCAGGCTTGATTCAAATTTGAACAAAAGAAAGCTAATAATGTAAACTAAAATAATAGAATAATCAAACTAAGCTACTTATCATGATGAGACATTATCAGCAACATACTTCAAATGCTACCGTGATGTGCATGCGCTTCACAAGGTCTATGTCTATTAGCACTACTTTGCCTTTATCTTGCCTCTTCTTAGGATCCTTTATCTGACCTACTTGAGAGGTAGGAAACTTCATAAGTACTAGCATAATATTCTTTGACTGCTCTAAAGTCGTCTACCATTTCTTCGACCCTACTTGATGTGAAAAACTTTATCTTCAAGTGGTATATAGAGCTTATGATTTAGAATAAGTTCAAGGTTGGCCTTCCCATGATTGCATTATATGTGGAGGGAGTTATCATCACCAAGAACCTTACCATGTTTGTCCTTCTCTTTGGATGTGTGCTTAAGGAAAGAGGTAGTCGTATCTCCCCAAGTGCTTCATCTCCTGTGAACCCACCGAAAGGGTGTTGATCTTCTACAGAGCATTGTCTACTCCAAGTCAGAGGAATGCATCGTGGAATAAGATATCTGTTGTCTACTAATATCTTCTTGACCCTAAAGTCGGTAAGTGACGCTGAGATCACTATGCTATCATTGTGCTTTCATTTTCCAAGATCTCTGTCGCTTTCTCCAAAAGTGCTGCCAAGTGTAAGGGGTGCACTTCGAATACACCAAGAACAAGATCAATCATGTGAACTTATGCTTACCTAGCCGCTCGCCATAGCACTTTTCTTAAATTGGAGGAGTCTCCTCCAAACGGCCTTCCATATATCACTAGGATGACTCATATTGTAGGGAAATTGTTGGGATCACTTTGATACTGGTGCTCTTTGGGATCTAGGTAGTCACCTAACTTCTGTTTGTAACTTTTGTTCTCTTCTCCAGGCGAGTTTTTCCTTAGGCTGGACACTTTTTGAACCATGTAATCCTTGAGGTATTCTTTTTGAATCAGCTTCTCAATTTCATCCTTTAGTTGGCGGCACTCCTCAATGGTGTGTCGGCCTGTATTATGGAAGTGATACTATTTATTTAGTTTGGGCTTCTTAGGATCAGATAAGGTCTTCTGCGTCAGTTCCTAAATAAGACCATGCTGCAAGCAATAGTTAAAATTTTCATCTAAAACACGATGGGGGGGGGTGTGTGTGCATGGTGAGAGTACAAAGAGGGCTACACATGCGATCTTCTTACCTGTTGGTGTAGTAACCCTTCATCACGCGTATTTTGCTTATGGGCCTCTTGAGGGGTCGCCTCTTTGTCTATGCGAATGTATTTCTCAGTACGTATGGGAAGCTCTTTTAGTGTGACAGGTGGCTTTCCAGAATTGACTTCTAAAACTTTAGATGCTTCAGGTTATGTTGGATGATACTTGGGAAAAGCTCCTAGCTAATGTGTAGGATCTTGTGGACAGCCTGTACAAAGCGTTGAGGTAAGCCCTCTGCGATTCTCCATCTTGCTACTTGATGGACAATAGATAGGCTGCTGTCTTGGGGTACTTGCAATTGATGAACAAGTTTTGAAGAAAGAGTTGTGCTAGTATCTCCTTTCTAGTAACGGAACCTATTAGCATCTTCTTGAACCATGTCAAGGCATGCTTCATAAGTGTGGTATAAAGGAGCTTGCAATATATGGCCTTACTTAGGCACACAGCTCCATCCTTGCTAGGAAGTTACTAGGTATTCTTGAGGTTATGTAGTTCCATTAAACTCTGATAGTTGAGCTATCTTCTTTCCATGGGGGAATGCCTCTACCAAGATAGCTAGGGAGATGAAATTACACCTTGCGAGAATGGCGATTAATGGGTGGTACTAGCTCCCTATTCCTCTAAATTATTATGTTACCAATTATTGCATTTGGATTCCCATACACCCTCATATATATTGAGTTGGATCTGCTTGGAGAAAAAAGCAAGTGTCTCCTCAATAAGGTAAGAAAATGGGAGGACATCATGTTTTGAGTTGGCTCTTCACTTGGACATTTTTGCGGATGATAAAAGCCCCTTGCTCCTATGGGAGAATTATTACGATTCTCGACGTCGATGCTTTTCATCATTTTAGGTAATCGCTTTTGCTACAACTTGGACGATAACACTCTCCAACAAGGTTCTCAGTGCTTCTTACGTGACAGACAACACTGGTTTCCCAGAATAAGGAGCCTGCTCTGTAGGTGCCTCCTCGAGTATCGACTGTGCATTAGGAATAGGATTTGATGTTGGACTATGTGGCACTTCTTGATACAACTCTCCTAGTGATGAAGATCAAAATATTTGCCGGTGTGGTTTGTACTTTGGATGGAGTTGCCTATGTCCTAAAGATATGAAAGGATCTAAATTTCTTGAACCACTTAGATTCTGAAGGTTGTGAATATTCAGTTGGAGATGAAGTTCTGAAAGTCACACATGGCAGGGGGGGTCTTGAGGAAATAAGAGTAGTATGATAGTTTGTTCTATTTGGTGACCTCAAGGGATGACTAGAAGTGGAGCATGCCAACGACCTCCAAGGTATAGATGAGTGTGAGAGAAATCATGTTGAATGAGAGGATGGATCGAGGTCATCCCTCTCAGTTAACCAGTGATGTTGATTGGGATGCACATATGCATTGGCCAAGATAGGTTAGTTGGTGTCAGGGCCATACTAATTCAGCATGTGCAATGGTACGTTTGAATGCTAATGGGATTTGGTATTTTTGATTTATGGTGGGTTCATGAACAACTATTGAGATAAGAGACCTCGCAAAGGTGGAAATTGTTGGGGTTTGATTTGTTATTTAGAGACCAAGTTTGATTAGGATTAGTTTTCAAAGCTTTTGATTTTTTAACTTCTGTATTTTAGAGTTAGGATTCCTTTTCATATTAGGTTTTCTAATTCTAGGTGAAGTAACCAAGTAGTTTGTTGTTACAAATATAGGTATTTATTTGGCCAGTTGGACAACACTTGTAGAACTCCTGATAACTGTAGGGTAGTTATTTTGTATTACGAGTTGGGTAATACAAAGGATTGAGTGAGTACTTCTGTAAAAGTTATGAGACTAGTTTTATAAGGGGTTTTTTATCTTAGGTTTGGGTATGTCAAATTCAGGAATTATCTTGTATTGGTAAAAAAATTTAATAGTGGAAGAAAGAAAACCCTCGTGAATGTAGGTGGATTTTGTCGAACCACATAAATTTGTACCTTTTTTATTTTTCTATCTATTGTGTACTATTTTGTCATTAAATTGATGGTGCGATTTGTGGATTCTTAATAAATTACATTGCGTGCCTAAATTGCTTTTGTTGTGTGCTCCAACAATGTATATATATATATTAGGTAACAAAAGATTGTGGCTTGTCACCTTAATGTTTTTTATAAACAAAATAGTAACAGGAATAGTGTTTAAGTTGTCACTTGAAAAAATATATATTTATCATTACTGACAATTAGTGATACACTTATAGTGACAACCTAATAACAATGAAAATTTTGTCATAAATTAGAGTATCAATTTAAATTTTCAATAGATTGTCACCATAGAGGTGTCGCTAATAGTCAATAGTGACAATTTAAAACATTAATTTTTGTTACTATTGAGCCATATTGTGACAAAATAAAATCTATTGTCACTTAAAAAGTATCATTATTGACAAAATAAAAACTACTGTCATTTAATACATATTGTTAGTGATAATTTTTACATTGTCACTTATTATTTTGTTACTAATATTATATTTTTGTAGTGGTAATTCAATGACCCCCTTCCCCTACCTCTCCCTAATACGTTGTTTGGAAAAATTACAAAATTCATCCTGTAACTTTACCTCATTTGGTTTTCGTCCTATAAATTGCATAATATCAATTCTAGTCCTATAAGTATTAAAAAATTATCATTTTTCGTCCTTTTTTCGCCGGAGCCGGCGAAACTCGTCGGAAAATGTGACGTGGCACACTGGGCATGTGGACATTACTTGTTTCTACCACATTGGCAACTGACATGGTAGGCAAAATTACAAAATTCGTCATGTAACTTTACCTCATTTGGTTTTTCGTCCTATAAATTATATAATATTAATTCTAGTCCTATAGGTATTAAAAAATTGTCATTTTTCATCCTTTTTTCGCCGGAGCTAACGAAATTTGCCAAAAAATGTGATGTGGCACACCGAGTGTGTGGACATTTCTTGTTTCTGCCTCGTTGGACTGCCTAGTAGGCATTTTTTATCTTTTTCTTGCTTAGTTGGCAGCATGCATGTCTTTTCTTTTCTTTTTTTTTTAAATTTCAAATATATTATATAATTTATATATACACACACATATATATACACATCTATTATATATATATTTATATATATTACATATCATCATTTTCCCTCCAAAACACAATTTTTTTTTCCTTGAATATCCTTCATTATCCCCAAAACTTTCCCATTTTTTAATATGTACATACATATATTATATATACATCATATATATATTATTATAATAATAAAAAAATTACTCAATTTCATTTTCACCCCAAAATTTAACAAAAAAATATTGATTTGACTGCTACAGTAAAAAAAAAAAAAAAATCTCCCCCAAAACATAAACAAACATACCAAAATTCTCCAGAATCAATTTTTAACTATTTTCCAAAACATGACGAAAAATTAATCAAATTCCCCAACACAATTTTCATATTCTCCAATAATTTATTCTCCCAAACACACATAATAAAATCACACAAAAAATATAACCAAACATTCCCCTAATTTTCCATTAACCATATTATTTTAACTAGCATATTTAAAATAATTTAATTAAATTTAAACATTCCCCTAATTTGCCATTAAATTTGGTTATGTTTTGGAAAATAGTTAAAAATTGATTCTGGAGAATTTTTGTATGTTTGTTTATGTTTCGGGGGAGAAATTTTTTTTTTACTGTAGTAGTCAAATCAATATTTTTTTTTGTTAGATTTTTGGGGTGACAATGAAATTTAGTGATTTTTTTATTGTTATAATAATAATAAAAAAATATATATATGTGATGTATATATAATATATGTATGTATATATTAAAAAATGGGAAAGTTTTGGGGATAATGAAGGATATTCAAGGAAAAAAAATTGTGTTTTGGAGGGAAAATGATGATATATAATATATAAATATATATATATAAATAGATGTGTATATATATGTGTGTGTATATATAAATTATATAATGGATTTGAAATTTAAAAAAAAGAAAAAGAAAAGAGATGTATGCTGCCAACTAAGCAAGAAAAAGACAAAAAATGCCTAGTAGGCAATCCAACGAGGCAGAAACAAGAAATGTCCACACGCCCGGTGTGCCACATCACATTTTTCGGCAAGTTTAGCTGGCTCCGGAGAAAAAAGAACAAAAAATGATAATTTTTTTAATATTTATAGGACTATAATTGATATTATGCAATTTATAAGACGAAAAACCAAATGAGGTAAAGTTACAGGATAAATTTTGTAATTTTGCCTGCCATGTCAGCTGCCAATAAGGCAGAAACAAATAATGTCCACATGCCCAGTGTGCCACGTCACATTTCATTTAATCTCTGTTCCCCAGACCTCTCGATGTATCCCATCTTCTTCTCATTCATATCCCATCTTCTTCTCATTATTTTCTTTAAAAATCAACAAATTTAAAATTTATATTTCTTTAATTTTAATTTGTTTTGCACTATTTTTTTTTTCCTTTTTAAAATTCTTAAACGAATCATAGTGTAAGGGTTATAGATGCTCAATCTATGTATGAGTTGACTAGACTATCAAAATGCAAGAATTCTATTGTGGATATGAGCCTTTCTCTTTTGAAGTTGTCTAAAAAAAGGTTACATAGTAAAGATTTAACATTAGATATCCTCTCTATAATTGCATTGTGTATTTATTTAATTATCTAAATATTTTAAATAAATTTATAAATTAATAATGTATAGACAATCCATTCATCAGGTTTTTAATTGAATTTATATTTTTTATTATATTTTTTTAAGAATTAATATACCCATTTTTTTTCCATTTCCACCGGCATTGCTCCACTCTTCTCCCTCATTTACTCCACTACTTTCCCCCATTTCCGCACACTGCAAAGAAGTTGTGGGTGCTATCAGTCTATTTGGGAGCTTGAGGAACAAGCCTTATGAATTTTTTTTGGAATTTTATCAGATCAACATAAAATAATTATGAAGGATTAGTAAATAAAATTATGGAATATGGACGAAACTAATTTACATGATAAATAAAGCATTATAAAGTTAAAATATATTGGTCAATATATTTTCAATTATATTGATATTACGAAAATTAATTTAAATATAGTTACACCTTTTATAGGTAACTAATATTATATTGATACATTTTACTCCTAGAACAATTCCTTCTAATTTTACTTAAAATTAATAATATTTTCAACTTTTTATTTATTATTTGTTGTAAATATTATTGTTAAATATTTTACTAATATTTTTCCATCAACAATTTTACTTTCATTAGAGCAAAAAGTGGAATTCATGTTTAATTACAAACATGTTACATTCATCATTTATTCTTTTAATTAAAAAATAAAAATAGCACAAGATTCTTTAACTAATATTTAAAAAAAATAAGAGATTCATTATTTGTCTTTTAAATTTAAACTAATAATGTGGATCAAATTTAATTTCTGCCAATAATTAAATGTGGCTAAGACAAATAGCATCCTAATTTCACAGTTTTCTTTGTTTTTTATTTAGAAGCATTGCTTTACTTTCATATATATTTTAATGATATGATAACAAATATTAAACTAAAAAATTTACATTTTGCCCATTCTTTGGGTACTTACCAAATCCCATAGAATGAGCCTATTTTGTGTGAGGAATTGAGATTTTATATAATTGAATTTCAATTAATGATTAAAGTTTACATAATGCTTAATTGGCTACAATTAAAATGTTTTGTAAGTTTTTGTACTTCATAAAGTATATATAAATTTATAATATATAAAATTCTATTTTAAAATAAAATTTGAAGTGTTGATGATAAAATTTAGTTCATGAAATTGTGTAAAATATTAATTTTATGTCCAAATTTAGTATTGGCTATATTTGAAGTAAATTTACAAGCATGAACTCTTTTCGTAAATGAATTTAATATAATTAATCCTTTTTAATTAGATTCAATAATCAACGAATAGGATACATTTGATTCAATGATCAAAATTTATATAATTAAAACCTAGATTAATATGCATTATAAATCACATGTTAAATATAACTTGATGAATATATAGCAAGTCATTGTAACATGATTAACATGTTGTAAGTAGTAAATCAAAAAGATATCTAACATTAAACCATTAGTATGAGCTTCCTAATTTTAAACAACCCCTGCTCCATATAGAGAGAGAGAGAGAGAGAGAGAGGGAGAGTTGAAATTTTTAATTTTAATAAAGCAAGAAAGATATGTTGTTCATTCAAAAAAAATTATAATATAAAACAAATAAATATTTATTTATTTATTTTTATATAATATTATTCTTTAATAATTTTATTACTTATTTAAATTTTTAAATAAACAAAAAATCATAATAAAATAACAATAATGAAACTATAAAATAATAAAAATAATGAATTGGAAATAATCATTATTATATACATAAATTATATTTACGCTATATATAAATTGTAATTATTACATCTTTTATGCAAATATATTTTTCCAATCATTGATATCCTGCATTTTCAAAGAAAACTCATTCTTCATTGAATTCTTGTTAAACACAATAGGATAATTGTTATAATAATCATACAAATATTTATATTTGTATAATCCTTGATACTTCACATCTCCGCCAAAAATCTTATTTCACTAAATTCTTGTCAAAAGATAATATAGGACAATCACCATAAATTCATGCAGGCGGTAAGTCTCGTATGATAAGAAATTTCACTATTTCAAAATCATTAGAATTATTGTTGGGGTTCAATTTTATGTGATTTTTATATAAAATTTAAAATTTTTATTCTATACTAAAGCATTAATTTTTCTTTGGCGCCTTTTTGAGCGATTGTTTTTTTAAAAATTGCTCTTCTGATTTACAATTGACTATTGTCATTATATAGGATTACTATCATTTTATTATAATTTTTTATTATCTAAAAGTTCAAATAAATATATCAAAAATTTAAAAGAATTATAGTATTATATACAAAAATAAACAAATACTTTTAATTATTTTATGTTATAAAAGTTCATATGCGGCAATTGATAGCCGACCTCCCCTAGCTTTGATCCTAATTTATCAACTAGCGACGCAAGAAAGATAGCATTACCCTGAATATCCGAATGGTTATGCTGACCTCAAAATAATCAGACCCTTGACCTGCAGTAAGGTGGTATTTAATATTACCAGGACACTATACATCCTTTATTCTGTTTCATTAATGCTTAATTGCGCCACTTGCAATTCGAACAAAAGCTGTCAGGTAATAGGGGGGGCAATGCATACCTTTACCTATCAAATCAATCTAACCAACTGATCCTCTCCCCAAAATCAAAAGACCAAGGTGTCCTTGGCTTGAAAGGGACTTCTACAAACCCAATGAGGACAAATCGATAAAGATACTATGTTGTTTCCCTATAAATATGTTAAGATACTATGTTGTTTCCCTATAAATATGTTTTGTATCCATTCTGACTTGTAAACTCTTCATCTTTATATTTTGCTAAATTATATCATCTTTCTTTCCAGTTAAGTGATTTAAGTATCGAAGGGGTTTAGTCAAGGATACTCGTCAAGCCTAACAGTGCTTTTGTGGTTGGAGGTTTGATCTTTGCGTTTGCCGTAAAACTATGTTTGGATCCTGTCATCCGCTTCATTTTCCATCACAAACCTATCTAAACCAAACCTCTAGAATTTTCCCACGTTAAAAGTTTCAAAACACTTAAACACACGTAAAATATGCCATAATTCGTTAAGTACAGATAAAAATGAGAGAGCACTGCTGCATCCACCCCACTTGCCCTATACATGTATTCATATTGGCTATTGCCACAATTTTCAACTAACCCATTGTGAAGGAAAAAACAAGAATTCAATCATCCACTCATATCACAGCTACCTTTTCCTGTTGGCTGTTGTTTTTGGTTTTCCTTCTCTTTTTGCTGCCACCCTCTCCCATGGCCGCAGTAAGTCCAGCCACCTCTGTAAATCTTGATTCTAGAACATCACCACAAGTTTTCCGTTTTCCTTCATTCTTATTTTCCCTTAATTTTTCCTGCCGGAAGGACTTAGTATACTTAGGTTGGTTTTCAGGGATACTGCAGGAATAGTGGGCAAATTCCGGCATTTGGCGACTGGGAAAATACTAATGATCTCCCTATAACTCAGTATTTTGAGTGCCCCAGATAGGCGGGGCTGCTCCGATGCACCTGCTCCAGAGAATGTGGTGGTGAATAATGCCGTTTCTTTGGCCGGCGGTGGCGACGATCTTTATGGAGTTAGTCATGAGAAACTTCTGCCTTCCCCGGTTTATGCTGTTCCTCAACGGAAGGTCAGATATTTTACACTCTTTGAGCTTCATCTTTCTTCATCAGATGTAGTGGTATTATCAATATTGTATGCAGATTGTTTCGTGTGCTAATAGCAACTAGCAGTTTTGACACTTCCACAATGTGCGTTTCTGTGTGTTTGTCTAAAGTGGAATATGACATTCTTGGATGCATTTTGTGATCCTATGGCCAGCAATGGGTTGGTGCACAATGCGCAGAAGTAGAATATTTTGTATTCTTTTTTCTTATGTTGTGTCTTAAAAGGTCACACGCTAATTTAGAAATTAAGTTTTAGGCATAAGATCTTATCCCTTTCGTATTGTAGAATTATTAGATTTTCTAATTTCTCACGAGATATATTCAACCAATATAATTTACAAACTTAAAGTAATGGAGGGTAACTTGGCTTGATATTCTTTTAGTTGAAAATGGCTTTCTTTAATCACTTGATGCCTTAGGATCAAGGTATTATTAGCTTCGTTCATTTAGTAGATTCAAGATGCGAGTGAAGTTACAGTGCCTATAGTTATTTTAGAACACTATTATCTCTTGGAGAAGCATAGAGTTGTTGCCGTTTTATGATAGATGTGTCTTATTTTTGCAGCATTATTTGTCTACAAGGAGAATCTGTTGTAATTGGCACCCATTTTATTGATATTTGGGGCTAATTACATGTTAAAGAGATGTTTTATTTCTTTGGATTAGTGCGAATTATTGGCTGAAATCCATAGATGTTTAAAGCGTGAAAAATGAATATTACAAACATAAGTTCCATAAATGGAATTTGTCCCACATTGTTATTAAGAATAAAGATGTGGAACTTGTGGGAGTATAAAACATTTTTTCTTTTTTGTCCCACATTGAAAATGAAAGGAAAGTATGGGATACTATACTAGTATATATAATACTAACCATAGTTGTCCCACAAAGGAATTCCTTCAAAAGTGCTCCCCTTATATTGCTTATAAATTAGTCTGCTAAGTATAGACTAAAGGCATAACAATAGATTTTTTTTATCTCTCTCATATCTTTTTATAATAGTGTTGTTTATTATTTTCTAGCAACTGAGTGGTGATCGAGATGAAGCTTTCTAAAGTGCACCAAAAGGCTTCTGAGACTGTCTTATCCTGGAGGAAGTTTCATAGCACCCTTTGCACTAGTAGGGGCGATAATTTCTTCAAGGCAAATCAGATTCCAGTGATTCAGTTTTAGTTCTGTTACGATACAGAACTTTGAGATAAGTTCTCGGTTTATATATACTGATCTTTGTATTTTTGTTCTTATATTCCAAACTGGTATGTTCGCTTTGGTTTATGTTTATGTTAAACTGAATTACAATTAAATAATTTTGGAATATCTGTACTACTGTTTGCCATTTTTTGAAATATTTATAATATTGATTTTACAAACATTGCCCCATGATTATAAATCGTTTTATAATTACTTTATAAACTGCTATTTATAATCTGTGCTTCCAACAATCTTGAAGAAATTATTTTCAATGTTTACTTATTTGAAAATGGCTTCTTCATTTGCAAGTGGTTCTGGAGAGCTGGTTCATTGTTGTCCTCAAAAGTAGACCTTTTTGGCTTGCCAGAAAAGTTTAGGAGCCAGTTTTTCAAATGTTGGCAACAGTGAATGAAAATTTGGTTCGCAATGAAAGATCTACTTTCAGTGATTCAAGTGGTTAGATCTGAACAAACTGATACTGACCCCAAAATAGCTGAAGTAGCTGAGTGGACTGAGAAAGATCAGTTAGGTTGAAGGGATAATTTTGTCGTCATTATTAAATGTTCTCTTCGATGTATACTGCTCAAAATCGTACACCGCTAAATTGTTGTGGGATGAGTTAGACCGAAATATAATAGTAAAGAGCAAGGGCTTGAGAAGTATTCTATTTCCAAGTTTATGAAGTATCAGATGGTTAAAGGAAAGACTATGACTGAACAGATGCATGAACTGATCAATCTTGAGCATGCTCTTGCTGATGCTGAAATGAAACTTCCCGAGAAATTTCTGGTCATGTCTATAGTGGATAAATTTCCCAAGTCTTGGGAAAATTTTGGAATGACACTTTAACATCAGAAAGGGAAGCTGTCCCTAGATGATCTTATGATTGCCATAAACATTGAAGAAGAACACCGGAATCAAACTTATGAAGTTTCGGTTGAGCACCTACCTAAGGCAAATATGGTTACTGAATGGACGAAAAAGTTCAATAAAATGAATCAAATGAACTCAAATTCTAAGACCATAAATAAAGGCAAAACTAAGGCCAACAAGAAACCAAAAGCAAACAAACCATGCTGAAATTGTGGACAGGTAGGCCACTAGGCTAAGGAGTGCCCCTCCAAGAAAGCCAAGGCTAAACCTGAGTCTACTGGGCCAGCTCTGGTCAACATGGTTGTGGGGGAACCTAGTAAAGCTAGTGCTCCACAAACGACTATTGATGGGTATGTTTCTTTGAAACCTGAGCTCCTTTCTATTTATGAACCTTTCGATTAGTTAATTAACACTGGGGCAAATGTGCACGTTTGTGCTAATAAATTGCTATTTGTGTCTTACCAGCCAATCAATGGAAAATCTGTAACGATGGGGAGCTCAAGTGCCGCCAAAGTACTTGGGATAGGACGCATGGACCTGAAGTTTCCTTCAGGGCGCATACTATCTCTACTAAGGGTGCACCATGTTCCAACGATTCGTAGGAATATAATAAGTGGTTTTGTAATAGGTAGGGAAGGTTATGAACTTACTTTTAAGTTCGATAAAGTTGTAATCTTGCATTATGGTTCTTTTGTTGGAAAAGATTACTTGTCTGATGGATTATTCAAAGAGCGAGTTGAAAATGTTGGTTCAAACATAAGTAATATTGAGTATTTTGATCTTTCTTTTGTGAATACTGTTAAATGTTCAACTGTTTAGTATAGTCGTTTAGGCCATTTATACTTTGATTTTGTTAAACGCATGATGAACTTAAATTTGATACCTAAACATGTATTGAAAATAGTCACAGATATCAAGTATGTGTTGAAGCTAAACAAGTAAGAAAACCTTACCAATCGTTTGAAAGGAATTATGAAATAGTTGAGCTTATGCATACAGATATTTATGAGTTCAATGGAATCTTAACAAAAGATCAGAAAAGATACTTCATTTCCTTTATAGATGATTGAAGTAGATATTGTTATATTTATTTGTTAAAACACAAAGATGAAACACTTGAAAAGTTTATCATTTTTAAAAATGAAGCTGAAAATCAAACTTGTAAGAAACTTAAAAGGATAAGATCGGATATAGGAGGAGAGATGAGTCTAAACCCTTCAATGAATATTGCCAGAACTTTGGTATTATTCATGAAGAGACTCCTCCATACCCTCCCTCATCTAATGGGGTAGCAGAACGAAAGAATAGAAACTTTAAAGACATGATCAACAGTAGATGCTTTTAAATTTTGGACTGCCTAAATATATGTGGGGAGAGGCTTTGAATACGACTTGCCATATTCTGAATGGAGTCCCTCTCAAACATAAAGAAAGCACTCTGTTTGAAGTCTGGAAAGGCAAAAAACCTAGTTTAAAGTATTTCCTAGTGTGGGGTTGTCTTGCAAAAGTTCTAGTCCTAAAACACAAGAGGAAAAAGCTTGGTCCTAAACTTGTTGATGCAGCCTTCTTAGGCTATGTGGAAACAAACTTTGTATTGAGATTTTTGGTAATTAAATCCAAAATCCCAGGCATAGAGGTTAACACAATAGTGGAATTTCATGATGCCATATTTTTTGAGAACATGTTTCCAATGAAAACTAGAATACCTCATGATGTTTCTTTATATTCAGCTCTTACATTGACGTCTACTCCTGATCATGTAGAAAAGATGTCTAATGTGGGGGTTAATCCAAGTAGTTCTGGTTTAGCATCCATTGGAGCTGAAGAACCAGATGAACCTAGATGGAATAAGAAAGCCAGGGTCGTTAAGGATTTTGGAAGTGATTTCATCACTTACAATATCAAAGATGATCATGTGACCTTCAAGGATGCTATGGCCCCACCTGAAGCTAAGCATTGAAAGGTAGCTACCAAAAGTGAGATGGATTTCATTGTCTCCAATGGGACATGAGAATTAGTCGATCTGCCTTCGGGGTATACTACGATTGGATGCAAATGGATTTTTAAAAACAAAAACTTAAATCTGATGGAACCATTGATAAGTTTAAGGCCAGATTAGTTGCCAAAGGCTTTAGACAAAAAGAGGGAATAGACTTCTTTGATACCTATTCCCCGGTTGCTCGATTGACTACAATCCGGGTGCTTATAGCACTAGCTTCCGTATATGGTTTCCCTGATTCAGCATATGGATGAGAAAACAACCTTTCTGTATGGTGATCTCAAGGAAGAGATTTATATAGATCAGCCTGAGGGATTTGTAGCCCCTAGTAACAAGCAAAAGGTCTATGAGCTTGTTAAATCCCTTTATGGATTGAAATAAGCACCTAAGCAGCGGCATGGGAAATTTGATAAAACTATTTTATCATTTGGTTTCGGCATAAATGACAATGATAAGTGCATTTACTGTAAGGTTAAAGGTAATGATTGTATTATACTATGCTTATGTGTGGATGATATCTTATTGATTGGTTCTACCATTGAGATTATCAATAAGACAAAGTCATACTTGAAAAGTAAGTTTGAAATGAAAGATATGGGTGAAGCTAATGTGATTCTTGGACTCAAGTTGATTTGGCCAACTGAGGGTATAGCTATTTCTCAATCTCACTATGTTGAGAAGATAATTGAGAAATTTGGCTATAAGGAATGTAGAATCGCTAAGACCCCATATGATCCTTCTGTAGCTCTTTTCAAGAATGAAAGTGGTATTCCTGTATCTCAATTGAGGTATTCTCAAATTATTGGGAGCTTGCAAATCTTGTAAATGGCTTGAGACTAGATATCTCATTCACAATTTCAAAGCTGGTGAGGTATACAAGTTGTCCTAGTAGAACCCATTGGGAGGCTTTGGATAGGGTGCTTCGGTATCTTAAGAGCACATCATCACTTTCTCTACATTATGGCAGATTCCCTGCAAAACTTGAGGGATATAGTAATGTTAGCTGGATAGCCAAAAACTCCAGTAGTAATGGGTGTACAAGGTATGTATTTACCTTAGGTGGAGGCGTTGTCTCTTAGAAGTCTACTAAACAGACTTTGATAACTCGGTCTATATTTGAGGCAAAGTTATGTGCTTTGGACACAACTGGAATAGAGTTTGAGTGGCTACATGGGCTGTTGGTACAATTACCCATGGTTAGTAAATCTTTGTTTGCAATTGTAGTGCATTGTGATAGTTAAACCACAATTGCAAAGATTGGAAGTTCAAAGTATAATCAAAAGACCAAGAGACACATCCAAGTTAGACTAAAGTCTATAAGGGAGCTTGTGTCTTATAGGATTGTGGCCATTGATTTTGTTAGATCCAAAGACAACATGGCTGATCCTTTGACTAAAGGACTTGAGTTATCCTTATTCCAAAAATCCAGGTTGGGGATAGGACTGAAAACCCATTAGTGATGCGCCTGTAGTGGCAACCCAACCTACCAAGTGGAGATCCCACAAGGAAGGTTCAATGTAGTATAAACAAGTTGTTGAGTGTGTCAAAGTGCACCTAAACTTGATTGGTACCTTAGTATCTAAGTTTGTCCCCTAGCATACTTGGAAAGTGCTGTCAACTGCAAGTAAAGTGAGTGCTAACTCTAAATGGGGTCAAGTCATACTGACGAGATACAAGCAATGCATCCCTAGAGATGCCTATAGTCATTTGGCCGCGACTAGAGGAAAGGGTTATTCCTTGAAAACATTCATGATACAGGATTGAGACATATGGTCAGAATGTGTCAAACCTAAAGATTACTGCATAGCCATGTAGCTTGTTGTTACTAATGGATGCCAACACATCCAAGGGAAAAATTTAAGGCTTAGATCCATTTGTCCCTATGGTGGCATAAGTTAGATAACTTAGGTAGTAGTTCAAACTGAAAGGTAACATTATTGAAATCAAGTTACGATAATCTTGATAGTCTAACACTATGGATTTGTGGGGGATTGTTGTAATTGGCACCCATTTTATTGATATTTGGGGCTAATTACATGTTAAAGAGATGTTTTATTTCTTTAGATTAGTGTCAATTATTAGCTGAAATCCATAGTGTTTAAAGCGTAAAAAAGAGGTATTACAAGCATAAATTCCATAAGTGAGATTTGTCCCACATTGTTATTAAGAATAAAGATGTGGAACTTGTGGGAGTATAAAACATTTTTTCTTTCTTGTCCCACATTGAAAATGAAAGGAAAGTATGAGATATTATACTAGTATACAAAATACTAACCATAGTTGTCCCACATAAGAATTCCTTCAAAAGTACTCCCCCTATCGCTTATAAATTAGTCTGCTGAGTGCAGACTAAAGACATAACAACATATTCTCTTTTATTCATCTCATATCTTACTATAACAGTGTTGTTTATCATTTTCTGGCAACGAAGTGGTGATCGAGGTGAAGCTTTCTGGAGTATACCAAAAGGCTTCTGAGACTGTCTTATCCTGGAAGAAGTTTCACTGCACCCTTTGCACTAGTAGGGGCGATAATTTCTTCAAGGCAAATCAGATTCTGGTGATTTAGTCTAAGTTATGTTACAATACAGAACTTTGAGATAAGTTCTCAATTTATATATACTGATCTTTGTATTTTTGTTCTTATATTCCAAACTGGTATGTTTGCTTTGGTTTATGTTTATGTTAAACTAAATTGTAACTGAATAATTTAGAATATCTGTACTGCTATTTGCCATTTTTTGAAATATTTATAATACTGATTTTACAAATACTGCCCCGTGATTATAAACCGTTTTATAATTATTTTATAAATTGCTGTTTATAATTTGTGCTTCCAGTAGAATCATGCACAGAGTGCATTCAAACTTTTCGTTTATGTTTTAGCTTCTTGACACGTTGAGAGGCCATTCTGAAGATTAAGTAATTCTTCCTATATTTCGACATAATTTTCCTATATGTTTCTTATGTCTTGGAAATCTGAGATTGCAGACGAGCTGGGGAATGAACAAGGGCCGTCGGCATGTCTAGGAGCAGACGAAGCAAGTCAAGTGGCGTGACTTAATGTATCAGCCAAGAAATCAGAAGCATTATTAAAAGAATAGTAACAAGTCCGGAAACCTCATCACACAACAATCATCGATTACTGTTAAACCAGTAGATGAAGATCCTTACAAGATCCCGTCTGAGCTTCTTGAAAATACTAAGCGAGTAAGTGTCCTTTTAAATTTCTACAACCTTTATTTCATATTTTATCATATAATGATGTATTAGTATAGTGTAAGTGGAAGAATCTAAACAAGAGATTATAGATTGTATTCCTTCAGGAAGGGATTTGTCTGAGAAAGACGTATTTTTCTTTTGAATATACTCTTTTTAACTTTTTCTTGCTTTTTCATGCAGAAGAAAATGCTTGAATTCTTTTCCAGATGCATGGTTCCCCCTTGTGCTGCATGAGTTCAGATTCAAGAAATTCGATAAGCTGGAGTAATTATATGTGGTTTATATCGATGTTTCAGCCAAAATCAACAGGTCCCTGAGCAAGATGGATGAACTCAAAGTGGCATCTTAAGAAGAGAGAAATGCACTAACCTTAAGAGAACACAAGTCTTTAATAGTTTTTGCCAGAAAATCGACATCATGAAAACATGTACACGTTGTCTGAAATTGAAGTAAGAGTATTTACACGAGGTTCTGAAGAACAGTCTACTCTCAAGCAGTGTGTGAAACAAAAGCAAACCTATTCAGCCTCTCAAGAATAGCAGTTGCTTTCCTCCTAGCCCTTGAAGTTCCAGTTCTTGCAACATGAGACAGAGTTTCACATGCACTCTCCACTTCATTTATCTTCCTTAGTCTCGTTCGATCACTGTAACACATTGCGTAAATAATGGCAACACAGTTTTCCTTGTTCTGTTCACTCGTTTTCTCTCTTAATATGCTGAACAGACAGAACAGAAAGCCATGTTCTTCCATCTCTTCAGTGGCTCGTTGATGGCTGGACAACATTGCAAGAATTTGCAGCATTTCTTCGATTAGCATACGTCCTATGATCTTGTCCATAACAGCAATTACTACTCCTTCAGAGATGGCTATTTCCCTATTTTCAATCACAGTACATAAATTGAGAACTGCTAAAGCAACATCCTTTAAGGCCAATGGATGCCCTTCTTCCATAAGATCAATCAGAGGCCTAATAGCACCTGATTTACCTATAGTTTGTTTATTTGAGTCAAGGGCTGATAATGCAGAAAGGACCGCAGCAGCATGGCTTCTAGTTTCAATACTTTTGCTTCTCAAGGACTCGATCAGAAAAGAAATGGCGGATGGGTTTCCAGCTAATATCTTCTCAATGTTGCTCTCATGAGTGGAGATATTCAAAATTATTGCAACCAAATCATCATGCAGACGAGCATCAGAAGAGGCCTTTTGGAGCAAGACAGGACAGAATAGTTGGGGGAGGGCACCAGTAGCCTCTCCAAAAAGAGCCCGGAAAGAGGGAAATCTGTTTGTGAGCAACTGGAGCTCTTTTGCAGCTGCCATCTGATCAGAAGTGGATGATGAGGAAAGTTTTTCTAGCAGTTCTATCAGATGCTCTCTGTTTGCATTTTCTGCATATTCTTCTTCACCACCACTCAGACTAGTTCTTGGCATATCAACTTTGTGGACACTACACCAATTCATAATCATTTTCTTGATAGAATGGTTTGGGATAAGGACAGTGTGAGGCAGCGGTTGATGAGTCTTTGGGCATGTCCTATTGCCATCTTTCAGCCATTTTTTAATAAATGGCTCCTCATATGTCTGCACAATTCCAGTTGTAACTAGATCATTTTCCGAATTTCATGAAAGAAAGAAATACTTTGCATTATGTTTTGCAAATTGAAATTATATATTTAAAAATCTAGGTTGTATTCCACAACTTATCCAACCGTTGGAGATAAAATCATTTCTCAAGCATTTTCTCCACTGGTAACACGCGGCAACAATGATAAAATCTGCTGTACTTCCGAGGTATTATTCTGTCAATATTTGTTATCGTGGGATTTTATGTTAAAAAACGCCTTAAAGTTTCGACAAGAAGATATATTATCTTAATTTCTAAGAAGTGGGACAAAATCGGGTATTATCTTCTTCCATGTGGGATAAAACTGTAGGAATAAAACTAGATAACTCAAACAGCATAGACCCATGGCGACGGGGGTTGCAAAAAGGTTCTTCATACAAAAATATCAGCAAATCCTACGGCAGAAAAATGATAGTACCCAAAATTTCAATCACGCACAAATGCACACAATATTCCTGACGGTTACGGCTGAGAGAAAAACAGAGGAAGAAGAAAAACCAAAAAAGATGAAAATCAAGAAAAGAAGTGTAATCCAACCTGACCAGAGGCTAGCACAACAGGATCTTTCATAAGAATCCCAGAAATGGGACACCTGAATTCAGGAGGTGGCTCTTGAAAATCAAGATTCTTGAGTTTTACATAATCTTGATCATTTTTCTTCAGCTTCAAGTCCTTAAGAGTACACAAAGTTTGAATGGCGATATCGGTGACCTCCAAATTGTGGTCATCATCTTCATCTTCCACAAGGGCCTCCACAGCTCTTCGCAGCTCTTTCTTCAGCTCTGCCGCTGCCCTTGTTTCCTGTAGGACTACTCCTCTTTCCGCCTTTTTCGCCATTTTTCACTGTTTTTTCTTTTTCTTTTCTTTTTCTTTTTTTTGGAAAGAAAAAGAAAAAATGGGTGGTATTGTTTGTACAAAGATTCGTGCTGCAAATTTGCAGGACATTTAAGGGAGTGAAGAGTTGTGTGGCTCTCAATTATCACAATTTTCTTGCTTCTTTCTAATTTCTTGTTGTTTCAGGAAGATACAAAGTATTTGTTGCTTACTTTTTTTGGCTACATTCAACATTTATTTTTACTTCTATTTTCAAGTTTCAACCTTTGCATTTGTCAACGAATTTAGTTAGGTTCTTTACTTTCCAAAACCATTTGCTCAATGGTTTTGCTTAGTCAAGATTAGTTTGCAAAACTAAAATATAATTAAAATGTTAATGGGATAAATGTTAGTTATTGAATATCAGAAAAATACTCGGTTTTATTTTTATTTTTTTTACTCCAAATCCTTTTTTTCATTCCCTTGTCCTCATTATGTCAGAGTGTATAAATTAAAACTATGATGTTTCCTTCGTTTTGTATTTGATTTTTTTTATATAGTTTTAAGTTTTTATTTTATATTAAATTAATTTAAAATTTTAAAATAATTTACAAATTAATTCGTTTAAGATACATTTTTTTAACCATAAAATCCCCTACCACACTTGCCGATGGCTAACAACCCGTTTGCTTTTATTTCCAAAGGCCATTCCATTTCCAGTCATTTTTAAAAGTTGGAAAGTGAGTTATCAAATAAAAATAGAAATGGAGATGTATTTGGATGAAATGTTGGAAAGAAATAATTATAATAGGTTGTAGTATTAAAAAATAGGTTAATTTATATTTTTATGTTTAAAAAGATTTATGTTTTAAAATATATGTATATTTTATTAATTTAAAAATGATAGTGGATAACTTTATGTCAAATCAAATTTGAATTTGATTGATGTGTAATAGGATGATATGGTAGGTTTAGAAATGAGTTTTGAGAAGAAAATATGCATTTTTTCTAAAAAAAAAATTATAAGAAAGTGTTTGTTTTTAATTTTCATTCCCACATAAAAATGAAAAGGGGGCTTAGAAATGAAACCAAACACCCTGTAAGTATCTCATGAGTTGACCATTTTATATATGCGATAAATGTAGATATTATAATTTTGTGATATAATAAAATGTTTAACTTTTTAATATTTCAACCATTCTACACCATTATTAGTCTCTTACTAAATTTTGTGTTTCAGTATTTACTAAATTTAATATTATAAAAGTAAATAAAAAAAACATCAATTAAATTATGTACTATAGTGTTTAGTTAAAAGATATTTTAATTAATATGTTAAGGGCTTGTTTGCTTCACATGATAAGGAATGATAGATACATTTTCAAATCTTATCTTTTGTTTGCTTCACATTTTTATGGCATATGATACATTTGCGGCCCGACATGATATCATGAGCCAAGTTGGTTTATGGATCAAGCCAAGATAACCTAATCCATTTTCCATCATTTTAAATCTGATAAGATAGAGAATGAAAAAGTCATTCTTATCCACCATATGAAAACTCTAACCATCATTTTGAAAATTTATCTTCTTAGAAGTTAGAATATTTTGGACATTATAAAGTATAATCATATTGTACAATCTTATCAACCAAACATTATATAGTGTCAGGTGTGGGATATCACTAATTTCTAAAATCAAAACAAATAATAGATTACACAATATTAGATATCATTTTTAACTTCTGTATTATTAGTATATGAATTTTGTCTATTCTTAAATGCTCAAGCAAACAAGTCCTAATAGAAGAACCAACCGACCTATAATTTGTGAGTATAGCTGGAGGAGGTATTATTTAGTGGTAGTCTGGGACTTGGGAGATCACAATTACAATATTGACACAAATAGTTTTATATTACTTTTTCCTCAACTGGCTGTTAAATTCCCACGTTGGCTTCACTTGGTTTTTTGAAAATGACTAAACATAATTACATTTGCCGACATCAGAAAATATTATTTCTTTTCCTTTATAAAAGTAGTGGTCACTTGACTATATTAGTGTTTTCTATTTATTAATTTTTTGCAAAATAAAGAAGATGTGGGAATTTTTTATTGGACGAAGCTAATTAAAGTGATTCCGTTTGATTAATCTGTGTTGGAGTAATTTTGATTTGATTCATAAATTTTCATAAAGTTATTACGAACTTAAATTCATTTAGATATAACTTGTAAAGTAATTATTGCTGCGATGGAAGAGTTTCTATTTAACATGTTTTTTGTGATAAATTTGTCCCATAAGTAGTAATTATAGTTCAAACTACTAATATTTCAAAGCGAGTAAAAATCTTATCTTTTCTTTTAAAAAAAAATTATGAATATAAAAATATATGAGATGGTCAATACGTTAATCCTACTTAAGCCTAGTCATAAAAGTCCACATCAATGTAAAATGTCCGATTTATATTGTTCAAAGGATAGTATTATCATAAATGTAGTACTAATTAAATTGAAACCACTTCATAAAGATGACAGATTTAAAAATTATTATTATAAGTAAATATAAAAGTCGTAATATATTTGTGAAAAGTTATAAATCAAACTAACTGATATATTTAAGATTAGTCATGTTTAATATATGAATCTTCCGTATGTTGATGGTTATGCTTTTTATCCTTTTCTGAGAAGGTGGGGAAAAACAATAAAGAAAAAAAGATTTAGTAGCGAACCATTCTATAGCGGAAATTTTGAAATTCAAAACGGATCAGTGATGACAAAATTGCCTTAGTCATTTCTCGCAGTTTGAAAGTGATACGTTTGGTGAACAATCTTCTATCGCCAGGAATTTTAATTATAACCAACCCCACAAGGCAGAAATTTTATATATTTGTGTGTAAGTATCAAATATTGTTTATACTTCCTTTTTTTTTTTGAGCCTCTTTGATTTTGAAATCATTCTGAAAGAATTTTCTGTTTACAGTATAATATTTAAAAAAAAAAAAAGTTAGAAAATAATTTTTTATTTTTACAGAGTGTTTGAACAAAACATTTGCAGTCTATCTTAACCACACAAGGGTAATTTTGCCCCTTAATTGATATTTCTTGATCTGTAAATGCCTTTATTTAAGTATTTTTGCTAATAATAAATAGGAATAATTACAAAAACTACCCCTAAGGTTTGGAGTATTAATAGAAACTTTCCCTGTGGTTTGCGAAATTACAATTACCTCTCTTGAGCTTTGTTGTCGTTTAACAATTAAGTCCTGCAGTTAGTCAAACTAATGGATTTTGTTGATATCATTGTTGATTTTTTTTTCCCGAAAATTTAGTTTTATCCTTCAGTTGACTCTTTTATGATGTTAACTTCTTGTTGGATCAAAATGTCTTTGTGATATTTTTGCGTGTGTCACGCATGTGCAAGTGTACTTGCAATATAATAAGTATAATAGGGGGTTTAATGTAATAAATTAAGATAATGCTTAATGTTGTCATTGAAAATATAATTTAGTAATTAATTTTAATTTAATTAACTAAATTAATCAATCAATTAATTAACTAATTAATTTTTAAGAAATTTAATTGACTAAAAGTATTATTTATTTTTGTTGTTCTATTATTTTCAAGTTTAGAAAATTACATTAAACCCCATCAATAAATTTCAACATGACATATAATCCCTGATGACATAGAAAACCTTTATTTCCTTAAGAACTTGCAAGTAATCACCCATAGACAAAATAAACATTCTAAGTACACAAAGATGCACAAAGCAACACACAAAAATTACATTAAACCTACAAGTATTGAAGCATTTACACCAAAATGCATAAAGTAACACCCACCATATACAACACCAGTATTCCAAATAATTACATATGTTACTTGAGTCAAAATAATTGTTTGAATTGAAGGCAAGTGATGCACTAGGATTCAATAATAAAAACTTCAAAAGCTCAAATTAACTAGTGCTTCACAACCAAACAAGGATCTAAACATGCTTAGAATTCAGATTTGGATGGAGAATTATCTTGATTAGCAAAATCCAAAGGAAAGATGATGAACTCTTCTTCAGTCCATAAACTATCAAACAACGACGCAACGGATTTGGAGGAACTTTTATCTTATCCAAAAGCCTTCAAAAAATCTGGAAAAATTCCAGTAGTTTCTCAACTCTTTGATGAACCTACTATAAGAATTTCATATCAAAACTCCTTTTGGATGTCTTGGAATAAAATCGCCAAGTTACTGCCCTGACTGGTGGATCTCTAAAGACTAGCAATCCTATTGTCTTGCCTCTATCAATATGATCCACACACCAATGCTATTTCTAATTTTTCCTCAATACTAGCTGGAGATAGAGAGGAGAAATGAGAGATAGATGGCCGATTTTGGGGTTGGAGAGATAGAGAAGTGAAGCTTCAACTCATGAGGCAATACTTGGAGAAGGAAAAATGTGAGAATCTAATTCTTCACATGGATTTCAATGTGGTTGCCCACTCTCACCTCTATATCTATATATATAGAGGGAGGATGGTGTGATGCCACTTCCTCAAGGTGAGGGACTGCCCACTTGATTGCAAGTTGGAAAATTTATATCAAATTTAAATTTTGTGTGAATTTTAATTACATTTGGAATATAATTTCAAATTAATTAAAATGCCACAACAAATGAACCTTTCATTTGAATTTTCCCTCCAAAATATATTCCTCTCATTAATTAATTAATCCTTGACTTAACTTTTAAGTTAATTAGCTTAACTCTTTAAGCTAAGAATTGTTAACTTAACTCTTTAACCTAACTTGACCAATTGATGGTCATGTGGCACCAAATAATTAACTCCTTAATTATTGGTCTAATTTAACTCCTTAAATTAGTTGATCAATTTAACAATTAAATCAATCAAGCTAAAGTTGACCTCAATTTTCGGTCACCCCAAAATCGATCACTAGGAGTGCATTTCCTAACACTTAGAAAAATTCCTCCATGAATTAGGAAATATAATTGGCTTTTGTGTGTGGCCCGATAGGTTCTACCATTCATTGGACATGGGCTCACAACGCCTTGTGACTTTTGAATATTATATATTTATTTTAGTTTAAACTCCTTTAAACTAATCGACTGAATTCAATTAATCTCCATTAATTGAAGAGTACCCAATCTCTATGGTTGATGTCCAACCTCAAGCCCATGGAGCCCAACTAATTGGCTGTAATGAATGCTTTCAGAGAACTATTACATCTCTATACGTAGTATGCAAATACGGTCCTTCCGTCTGCTATCTCCTGGGAGAGGCCTACAGCAAGATATTTGTTGGCTTTCTAATAGCCTCATTACTATGTCTCTATTCCCAATGTTCGATTCTACTTTATGACCTCATCTTTGAAAAATTCCTTTATCCAAATTGTCATACTACTTTGCGCACGGATTTTTTGAAATCGATCATTATAAATACATAGGAGATGTACTCGCCCTTCACAATGATGAAAAGTCAGATTTTATCTTGGATCTCACAAACCTCCATGTCTAAGTAGCTCATATCCAATCTCAACCCGAACCAATCGCTACGTGGCCAAGGAAGAGTCAAAGCATGAGGACCTAAACACAAGGTTACCGTGGATCCTCATGTCAGATGACTAATTATACACACTTGCATAAGCTGGAGAACTTACCACTACTGACTTGCCATTTCGGCTATCTAGTGGATTCTGCGGGTGGGCTTTTAGTGCCTTGTTCTCTAACAAGCACCCACTAACATGCATCCATATCTCATATGGGATTGCTCATGGAACGGAGCAATATCCAACCCTTGGATTTATGCATCGTCAGTGCAAGTCTATTCGAACCTTATGCCCTACCTCATAAGACCCTATGACTTGGAAGATTTAAGATCACGAACATATAAGACTTATTCCATGATCACCACCCAATGCATGACCAAGTCTCTTAGTCTTGTGTGATCTAAGGGCTTTAACCAAATGCCAGTGATGTAATAATGAGCATAAGATGAAGATGACCATATAATGAATATCATTCAATCAAGATTGTATCACAAGTGAAATAGTTTACAACGCTAATCTAATTGGCTTGCGGGGTATTATTCCAACAATCTCCCAGTTTCCCTAAAGCCAATTCCCCATGGCCTTAAGACCTATCTTCTCAAGATGTCCTTCAAAGACCTTTTGCAATAAGGGTTTAGTTAGTAGATTTGCTATACTCTCTTTGAGGTAACTTTCTCCACTCGAATGTCGCCTCTGTCAATGATCTCCCGAATCAAATAATATCGCCTTAATATGTGCTTAAATCACTTATGAGATCTTGGCTCTTTAGCTTGTGCTACCGTTCCGTTGTTGCAGAAGGCAACTACTGGCTCAGCAATGCTAGGCACTACATTCAACTTTTGAATGAAGGTTTTCATCCAAACACCTTTCTTTGCGGCTTCTGAAGCTGCAATATATTCTGCCTCTGTGGTAAAGTCGGCCGTGGTGTCTTGTTTGGAACTCTTCCAACTTATCGCACCGCCATTGAGGAAAAATATAAATCCAGAAGTGAATTTTAAGTCATCTACATCTAATTGGAAACTAAAATTCAAAAGCCCCTCAAGTTTCAATTCTCCACTATCGTATACCAAAAACAAGCCCTTAGTCCTTCTCAAATACTTAATGATTGCTTTCATGGCCATCCAGTGACTTTCACTAGGATTGGATTGGAAATGACTCGTAACACTTAGAGCGTGTGCCACATCCAGTCTTGTGCATTAAACTGCATATATTATGCTTCCAACGGTAGATGCATAAGGTATGTGGGACATCCTTTGTCTCTTGTTGTTAGTCTTAGGAGCCACAGACTTGGAGAGATGAATGCTCTATCCCATGGGAAGAAATCCCCTATTGGATTCTTCTAACTAAACCTTTTTAGTATCTTGTCAATGTACGGGGTTTGAGAAAGCCCCAACATCCTCCTCGATCTATCTCTATAGATATGTATTCTTAATACGTAGGATGCTTCTCCCAAATCCTTCATGAAGAATTGAATAGATAACCATGGTTTAGTACACTATAACATTCCTACCTCATTCCCAATAAGAAGGATGTCATCGACATCAAGTACAATAAACTGTACATTACTCTCACTAGCCTCCACGTTCACACATAGTTCATACATATTTTTGACATAGCCAAATGATTTAACTGTCTTGTTAAAATGTATGTTCCAACTTCGGGATACCTATTTAAGTTAATAGATGGATATCTAGAGTTTGCAAACTTTTTGCTCACGTCCCTTGGATGTAAAACCTTATGGTTGCTTCATATAGATTTCTTATTTAATATCTCCATTGAGGAATGCAGTTTTCACATCCATTTGCCATATCTCATTGTTATAATATGTGGCTATGGCAAGTATAATTCCAATGGACTTAGGCATTACGACAGGTGAAGAGGTTTGCTTGAAATTGACATTGGGTCTTTGAGTGTAATCTTTGCCACTAGTCGCGCCTTAAAGGTTGTTACCTCTCCATTGACTCTTAGCTTTTGCTTATAGATCCACTTGCAACCAATGGGAACCATTCCCTTTGGTGGCTCTACTAAAGTCTATACTTTGTTGGAGTACATAAAGTCTATTTCGGATCTTATGGTGTCAAGCTAATATCCCGAGTCTATGTCCAACATAGCTTTTTCATAGGTCTTCAGATCATTATTCGATTGGCTCATCTCATGAAGGAATTCAAACCTTTTAGATTGTTTCTTGATTCAGTCCGACCTTCTTAGAGGTTGTGTGTAAGGCTCTAGATGCTCACTTATTTTTACCACTTGTGGGATTTGTTTATCATCTTGAACTTCATCAAGTTCAACAATAATGCCATTTCTATCTAATAGAAATTCCTTTTCCAAAAAGTGGGCTTTCTTTGAGACAAACACCTTTATTCCAAGGGATTATAAAAGTAATAACCCAGAAACTCTCTTGAGTATCCCACAAACATGCACAAGGTGGTCCAACTTGTCTCCTACTGTCTGTCTCACGTAGGTGGGAGATCCCTAAACCTTAAGGTATTGTAAGAGGGTGCTTTGCCATTCCACATCTCATACGGCATTTCTGGTAACGACTTTGATTGTACTATATTTAGTAGCATCGTCGCCATTTGTAAGGCGTATTCCCAAGAGGATATGGGTACATAAAAAAATCTCATTATGGAGTGTACCATGTCAAATAAGGTACGGTTTATCATTTCGGCTACTCTATTATGTTGGGGTGTGTCGGTGGAGTCCATTGAGAGAGAATCCCATTCTCTTTTAGATAATCTAAGAATTCAGTACCTAAGTATTCTCCCCCTCGATCCGATCAAAGAGTTATAAGACTAAGTCCCTTTTGCTTTTCCACTTCATTCCTATACTCTTTAAACTTGTCAAGGCTTCGAACTTGTACTTCATAAGATACACATGTCCGAATTGACTATAATCATCGGTGATGGTAATGAAATTGGACTAGTCTCTTCTCGCACTAACTCTTAGTGGGCCACAAACATCCGTATGGATCAAATTCAAAGGACTTGTGGTGCGCTTCGTTTATCCTACAAAAGGAGCCTTGATCATTTTTTCAGTTAAACAAGATTCACAAGTAGAAAAATTCTCAATGCTACTAACATTTAGTACTTTGAGAGCTTCTAACTTGTTCATCCTATTTTTAGAAATATTCCCAAGTCTTGTATGCCAAAGAATGGCATCTTTTTCGTTATCTAATTTTCTTTTACTTGATTGAATGTGCATTAATGAAGGTTGAGAATCTAGTATGTATAATCCGTTATTTAATGTACTATGTGCAATTAAAGAACCATTCTTTAATGCTTTTAGTACCCGATTCGATATAGAAAAATCATATCCTTCATTATCAAGAAGATGAATTGAAACAATGTTCTTAACAAGTTGGGGTACATAATAACAAGGATTTAAGACAACATAAGCATTCCCCAAGTCTAATTTTTGAACGCCTTGCACCGTGGTAGCAACTCTTGCTCCATTTTCAAGGCGAAGGATTATATCCCCTTCACATAAACTGTTTCTTCTTTCCATCCCCCGTAACAAATTACAAAGGTGAGAACCACATACGATATCAAATACCCATAAGGAAGAATTAGTCGTTAAGTACACTTCAATGAAGTACATACCCTTCCTAAGGGTGCCAAGGTATTCCTTGCAATTTCTTTTCCAATACCTCTTTTTGCTACAGTAAAAACAAGTTGCATCGATTTTGTCACCTTTCTTCTTCTTAACTCTCCCCGAACCTTTCAAAGGTTGTTTACCTTTTGAGGAAGAACTATTCTTCCTCTTACTTCCCTTTCTAGGACCCATAGGGCCCTTTGACTTCGAGTCGGAAGCAAGCATAATAGGCTTTTTCTTTTTCATAGTCACCTCGGTGGTCACCATCATGTTCACTAATTCGTTAATTGTCACCTTTTGCTTGGACATATTAAAGTTTATAATGAATTGGTCAAACAAATGGAGTAATGCTTGTAGGATCAAATCCACGTAGAGATCATTGTCCATAACCACGTCTTATTGTCCAAACTTTTCGATGAATCTAATTATCTTAAGCCTGTGATCATGGACACTTGAACCATCTACCATCCTTGATCTAAAGAGCTCTCTAGATAAAGCGAATCTTTCATGTCTTGTTTGTACACTATACAACTCTTGTAGGTATTTGTAAATCTTACATGCATGTTTCATATGCTCGTGAGTCTTTTGGAGCTCATTAGTCATGAAAGCCATCATGAGGTATCTCGCTTGTAGATCATCATCTACAAATTTAGTGAACAATTCACGGGCCTCATTGGTGGCATCATCACCCAAGATGTCTGGCGGACTTTGATCAAGTACATAAGTCCTCTTTTCAGAGTCAAGAATGATTTAAGGTCCCTTAACCAATGACGAAAGTTAGGCCCGTGAGTTTATTGGTTTCCAAAATGCTTGCAAGTGGAGTTTTAGCCATTTTCTTTTTGAAGATTTCAAAAATATACAAGATGTGAAAAAAAAGTATAATCTTTCAAGCATGTTTTTCTCCCACTATTTTATCAAATCCTTCATCCCCTAGAAGAATTTGGAAAATCTCATTTCCTAGTGAGAATCAAGATCCCAAGGACTTGCAAGCGGACCCCCGTAACCGAGTTCCATAAGCAATCGAAGGCTGAGCAACTTTTGCTGATTGCATCTTATGCAACTCTTGATCTATTTTATCTCATCTTTCATATAGACCCACGTAACCATGTGCCATCTATATTACTAGGTGTTAAGTCCATCCTACCAATCAAACTTCAATTTAAGATGGGCACAACATCATCCCTATAATCGAGTGCCAATGTGTGGGCGTTCTTAAGTCAAAGGTGTATCCAATGCTAAGTGTATGCTCACAGCTTTCTTCCTAAGTGTGACCCCCATAACTGAGTGCCATCACACAAAATCGACAGCATCCTCATGGCATACACTATTGGTAGAAGGCATGGATTAATTAAAACTCTTTTAATTTGTATCTATTTTGACTTAATATTGGAAAACTTAGACATTCTAAGTTAAGGGTTTTTGCTTGCAAAGATCTCATTATTTTATTTTTTTATTTAGGTTTTCTGTATCCTAACCATGCATCTTATTCATCAATAGGATATGGAAAACATAAATAAGTAAATGCGCCTAGCAAGCTTCTCAGGTGGGATGACCATGAGCCTAACCAAGTGGTGCACTTAGAGCCATAGGTGCACCACCTAGTTGATTTTAAGTGGGTTGATTAAATCTAGTTATTACATAAGTGTATCCATAGATATTCATTGGTCTTCTTGGGTATCTATGCCTCCATTGGTCTCCTTGCTTCTTGTAATATTTACAAGAGAAAGAAATCCTCAATCCTAGTGATTCTACTCTCATAACATTTATAAGATATAAATTAAGAGGCATGCAAGCCCAAATTTAATACAATCATTTTCAACAACTTAAAATAAATAAAATCAATATTAGAGGCTCAGATCGTCCCCCATTCATTCATCATTCATTCAACAATTAAATGAACAATAAATAAATATAGATTTAACAATTAATTCCAATAATTAAATGCTTATCTCATAAATAATTAATTGGCCAAGCAAGAGGAAATACAACAATTATGCCATAAATTGAATATTAACTTTAACAAATTTTTAAAAGTGTTCAAAAATGTCAAACATAATTTTAAGAACTTGCATAACACTTGTGCATCTATCATGTGTGATTCAAAACACTTTTGGTCACATGAGGGAGCACAAAAAACAACAAAACTCGTGCCAAAAGAAAACTGGTCGTTGCCTGCCTAAGTTGGGTGCACTATCGCGCAGCACGCTGCTAGGCCAGCGCCCGGCCAGCCAGGGCAGCAGCCCCTATTTTCACTTTTTGCTTAAGTCAAGTGCTAATTAGCTCATTTTTTGTACACCAAAAAATTCAGGACAATTCTTAAACATTAAAAGACACATTATAGATAAAATTCCAGATTAAAAACTCATTTTAAAAATAGAATTTCAAGTGCTCAATTATGCTTTCAAAAATAAGTTTTAAGAATCACATTCTTCAATAATTTCCAATCATATTGGATCCAAAAATGACCAAAACAACTTAAGGTCAATCAACATATGCTATATCACCATATAACATCAATTAATGCCAAATCAACATTCACCATTAATAACTATGAATTGAAACATGCTCAACATATAAATTAACATCTCAAAAACACATATTAGCATCAACTCAATCCATCCATCAAGGAGCCACACACAATATCATCCAAACACTCCAATCCATCATATAAATCCAGAATTTGGTAACTTTGATCAATCCATCACATGAATCAATCATTCAAAAAATCTAAATCAAAGCATGAATTAGGCTCCGCTTGTTTGAATTGAAGGCAAGTGATGCACTAGGATCCAATAATAAAAACTTCAAAAGCTCAAATTAACTAGTGTTTCACAAGAAAACAAGGATCTAAACATGCTTGGGATTCAAATTTGGATGGAGAATTACCTTGATTAGCAAAATCCAAAGGAAAGATGAAGAACTCTTCTTCAATCCAGAAATTTTCAAACAGTAGCATAGTGGATTTGGAGCAACTTTTACCCGATCCAAAAGCTTTCAAAAAATTTGGAGAACTTTTAGTAGTTTTTCAACTCTTTAATGAACCTACTGTGAAAATTTCACATCAAAAATCTTTCTGGATCTCCTGAAATAAAATCACCAAGTTATTGCTTTGATTGGTGGATCTCCAAAGGCTAGCAATCCTATTGTCTTGCCTCTATCAATATGACCCACACACCAATGCTATTTCTAATTTTTCCTCAATATTAGCTAGAGATAGAGAGGAGAAATGAGAGATAGATGTCCAATTTTGGGGTTGGAGAATAAGAGAGAAATGAAGCTTCAACCCATGAAGCAACACTTGGAGAAGGGAAAAATGTGAGAATCTAATTCTTCACATGGATTTCAATGTGGCTGCCCATTCTCATCTCTATATCTATATATAGAGGGAGGATAGTGTGATGCCAAGGTGAGAGATCGCCCACTTGCTTGC
Organism: Jacaranda mimosifolia; assembly: GCA_018894105.1. Lineage (NCBI taxonomy): Eukaryota > Viridiplantae > Streptophyta > Magnoliopsida > Lamiales > Bignoniaceae > Jacaranda > Jacaranda mimosifolia. The sequence goes on along the minus strand of CM032117.1, from coordinate 38,174,930 downwards.
AAGTTGGCAAATTCAATTCAAATTTGAAATTTGTGTGAATTTCAATTACATTTGGAATTTAATTTCAAATTAATTAAAATGCGACACTAAATGAACCTTTCATTTGAATTTTTCCACTAAAATATATTCCTCTCGTTAATTCAATTAAATACTTTAATTTAATTAATTAATTCTTGACTTAACTCTTAAGTCAATTAGATTAACTCTTTAAGTTAAGAATTGTTAATTTAACTCTTTAAGCTAACTTGACCAATTAATGGTAATGTGGCACCAAATAATTAACTCCTTAATTATTGGTCTAATTTAACTCCTTAAATTAGTTGATAACAATTAAATCAATCAAGCCAAAGTTGACCTCAATTTTTGGTAACCCTAAAATCGGTCACTAGGAGTGAATTTCCTAACGCTTAGAAAAATTCCTCCATGAATTAGGAAATGCAATTGGCTTTTTTTGGTGATCCAATAGGTTTTATCATTCATTGGACATGGACTCAACTTATTGTGACTTTTGAATATCATATATTCATTTTAGTTTAAACTCATTTAAACTAATCGACTCAATTCAATTAATCTCTATTAATTGAAGAGTACCCAATCTTCATGGTCGATGTCCAACTTGAAGCCCATGGACCCCAACTAATTGGCCAAATTGAATGCTTTAGGAAAACTATTATAGCTTTGCACGTACGTACCATGCAACTACGATCCTTCCTTCTCCTATCTCCCAAAAGAGGCATAGGGCAAGATATTTGCTAGCTCCCTGATAACCTCAATACTATATCTCTATTCCCAATGTTAGATTTCACTTTATGACATCATCTTTGAAAAACTCCTTTTTCTAAATTGTCATACTACCTTGTGTTAGAATTTCTTGAAATCGATCATTATAGAATACATAGTAGATGTACTCACTTTTTACAAAGACAAGGAGTTGGATTCTATCTTGGATCTCACAAACCTCTACGTCTAAGTAGCTCATACCCAACCTCAACGAGAACAAATCGGTACGTGTCCAAGGAAAAGTCAAAGCATAAGGACCTAAACACAAGGTTACCATAGATCCTCAGGTCGGAGGACTAATTATATTCACTAGCGTAAGCCAGAGAACTTGCCACTTTGGCTATCTAGTGGATTCTTCAGGTGGGCCTTCAGTGCCTTGTTCTTTAACAAGTACCTATTAGCATGCATCCATATCTCATACGGGATTGCTCATTGAATGGAGCAATATTCAACCCTTGAATTTATGCATCGTTAGTGCAAGTTTATCTAGATCATAGATGCCCTATCTCATAAAATCCTATGACTTGAAAAATTTAAGACCACGACTGTGTAAGACTTATTCCATGATCACCACCCAATACATGACCAAGTCCCGTAGTCTTGTGTCATCTAAGGGCTTTAGCTAAATGCCAGTGAAGTAATAATGAGCATAAGATGAAGATGATCATATAATGAATATCATTCAATTAAGATTGTATCACAAGTGAAATAGTTTACAACAGCAATCGAAATGGCTTGCGAGGTACTATTCCAACATGAATCTGCACAAAAAATAGTTGTTTAATTTTTGACTTGATCTTCACAAAAATACTAGCTATTTTGAATCTGAAAACTAAGAAAAATCTTTACTTTTCTCCATCAGTGAGTCCGTCATCACTATCTCTACCAATAATCCCAACATCTGTAGCACCTCCATTATCACATCCCCCAATTTCATCTCAATCTTCTCTTTTATTTTGTGCATAGTAAAGTTGTACTCTTGCACATTGTAGGCTCTTACAATAGCCTAAAAATATTTCCTCAACAATAACCTAGAGAATGGGAATCGAAAATTTTAAATGTGTGTGCAATATTTTTGATTGATTGCATGAGGTACGAAACTAGTAATTGTCTCACTAGGCCCTACATTTCAGCAAAAATAGTAAATATACATGGTTAAATCATTTCTTAGTAATTATATATAATCAAAGCCTAGTAAACTTTAAAATATTACAATTAGCCTACTAATTACTAAAAATTATTACAAAAAGAACCTTAAACATTTTCAGACATATGCATAATTCAGATTCAAATAACAACAAACTTTAAAACAATGCAATTAGTCTGCTGTGTACTAAAGACTATTACTAAAAGAACCTTAAACTTAGACAACACAAAAAACTATAAACCATGAAAATGCGGACAAAAAAACTAAAAAATCATGAACTAGGGTTTTATAATCCAAAAATTGGGTTTTTTTTTATTGTAAATACAGCAAAATCAAAGCAAATCACCTACCACATTCATTAAATCATTGTACAAAAATCATATTTGAAACAAAACCCTAACATAATGCATTCTTATAAAATTGTAGGAATTTAAATAACAACAATAATGTAATTTTTTTTATAGATTATACCATCATTTTAGAGAAAATAAACCTAAAAAAATGAATAATTGCATTGGATATTACCTTTAGCATGCATTTCATTCAAATCCAAAAAATAGTTGCCCAAACACCCTAAAATCCAACGACCAACAAACTTAACCCTCCTCGGTATAGCAACAAATAAGATTTCGGTGGGCAATCAATGCTTTTTACTGTTCACACAATAAAGGGGTGTGGGTGTGTGTGTTCAAAGAGAGAGAGACGATGTGTGTGTGTGTGTGTGTGTGTGTGTGTGTGTGTGTGTGTTGATGGCTTTATTTCTTTGTTTTATTTACTGAGAGTTATTGGTGTTTTTTTAGTTTTTAGTTGTTTTAAGGGCTTTTTTTTTTAAATTGATAATTATAATGGTCTATTGACAATTTTTGTTATGATTTTTAGATGATGGTTTAGTTAAAAGAACATTTTTATTAACAATTAGGACCATTGTAGGGTTTAGTTAAGGAAATATAAAGTATATTAACAATTCAGTACAACAAAACATTAGGTTGAAGAAATAATTCCTAAATTTTAAGTAGATTCCTAAATATCCTAAAACTGCTTGAATATAACTTTAGACAAAATGATGTCCCAAGTAAAATCGGAAAGCAAAAGGTAAATTATTTCAATGTAATTTGCATTGCTATAGAATTTAAATAATTTAAAGACTTTCACTGGGATAATGATATGGTTGAATTTTCAAATAATGGTTTACGAGTCAAGTTTGATTAAATATTCACATGAGATATTGGTTTTTGACCAATGATATGAGCAAATTGTTGGAGGACATTAGGAGCACGTCAACGAATTCCATTAGATGATCAAGTTTGGCCTTGAGCAAGAGAAGAAAAATGCTAAAGTTCAAAGTAGAGAGGAAAAACAAAATAAATACTCACTTTCCCAAATGATGCTACACAGAAATGGAGCAAGGCCTTGTTTGGTAGACAACAATATGTCAGTTCATTTTTTTTTTAGAATGCATGCCAAGAGTTTCTATTTATTGAAAGTTCTTCGAGTTTGTGGCTTTTTGCAAATAATTTCTTATGCGCAAGTTCTTTCTGGGACTTAGAATTTATAATTTCTGTCTTGATAGGTTTAGGCTCGTTAGGATTTTTCTACTTTTCTTCATGGGCTTAAATTATCTTTGGACTCTCTGACTCTTTTACTTAATTAGTTAATTTAATTCAATGGGCCTTTTAGTTAGTTTACTGAATTAGCCTTATAGTTAATATTTGTCCACATCATTAAACCCCTCTATTTTCAATAGGAAAATTCAATTTTCACACTAAAAATATAACATAAAGTTTGATTTTAATTTTTATCTTATGTTAATTCATAAAAAGGTTATTATTAGTTTGATTAATTATCACGAGTAGAATTAATGGTGTTTATTAGGAAACTTGGTGAAGTTTAATGTAGTACTTACCAAAGGACTTAGATGAATTTCACGTATCAAACATTTTGAAGCTCAAGAAGGTCTTGTGTCGTAGTCACTAAGGGACTTAAATAAATTTTGAGTGTTGTCACATCGTTGGTAGCAAGGTGATGCACAATGGAGGTACATGATAGTGTAAGTTTTAGGGTGAGCTCCCTCAAAGGGGTGTGTTGAAGTTCACATAAGTAAATATACGGACATTTTTATAGAAGCATTATGGGTGCGGTACTTAGTCATTCTTATGAGAGGGGATAGTGTAACATCATGGGGAGACCTAGAAAAGTTTCTTGAGTATGAGATGTGTGCCTTTATAGGCATCAAGGATGTCTTTCCAAGGATTCAAATGACTATGTACGAGGTAGACTTTGTCATGTCTTGACTCTTGACGGGTATTTCGTAGTGTCTATAATGAGTAGGTTTTCTCCAATGAACTCACAATTATGTAGGCTTTGCTCTATGTGAGTTTTAAGGTTTCATGTTGACCATGTGTAGGTCGGTTGTAAGTGTGTAGATTTACATATTGCAGTGAGGTTGAGACATATCTCGCTCTTTGTCCCATATAAGACATATATTTTTTGGGGCTTTCTATCTTGGAGACCCTTCAATGCAACATTGCGGAGTTTTATATCCTCCTAAGTAATTAGGAATTTTCTCAAGCTTGCGAAGTTATCTTTATATCTAGAATAACTTATCATTCTTTATCTTGGGTAATTGCCGAGTTTGTGTCTCTGTAGTGGGCAACCTCAGTGATGTTGAGCTTGTTTACGCTCATAGGTGCTATTTATATAATCTCATGGAGGCATTTCTTTAAGAGGTGTTTTAGGATGCCCTCTAATATCATGCCATTCTTTGAGACTTTAAAAGATTTATGTTAAAAAGATAACACTTGCACCTAGATGGTTTCTTTCACTTCGCATGGTCATGCTTGTTTGTCGAGAGTGTCTCTTAGCTAGTTTCCTTAAGAGGACTCACAACGATCGTAGTTTTCGTGAACCCCTCTTGTCTTTCTTTAGATTGCTAAGTATTGGCTAGGCTCAAAGTGGCTTTTGCATTTGCGGTATTGTTGAGCTTTATATCATTATTGTGAGAGTTAGAGTTTTAATATACATTTCTTTTTAGCATTAAGTTATGCAAAAGACTTATCATTCGTGAGTCTTATTGCTTTCGCAGTGTTGTTCGTATATTATTGTGCTTTTGTATCTATCTCATAGTGGTTGCATGCTTGGGGTGGTTGTTGTGGAATTTCTGAGGTAGGTCTATAGATGTAAAGCCAAACACTGACATATTACTAGAACGTTGGGCGCATGACTGCTTTGTTGAACGTTGGGTGCCGACGCGGAATGCTATCTTGGTATCCATTGAAGATGGCCAACCCTTATCTTAGGCGCCTGTTGTATGCCCATCCTGGCACTTGTGCTGGGTAGTGGGCACCAGTCCTTTAGTGCCCATCCTAGGTGTCTAGTCCTCTAACCTTTTTCAAGGCACTTTGGTTCTATTAAATATCATTGGCTTTTGTTCTTTTGGTAGATAAGCAATTTGAATAACGTTTTGGATTTTTGCCAAAACTTCGTAGTTTAGCTAATTTCTTAGAAACATTTATTTCGATTTGTGCTAGGGGAGTTGACTTAGTGTATTTGGTGTGAGTTTAGATTCTTGCGATTAACTCATAAAATCTTTTTGTTCTTGCTTGGCTCACTTTTTTGTTTTATTTCTTATTCATACACTTAGTCAAATTAATGACTTTCAAGAGTTATCAAATTGTTAATGCTAGTTTAGTGCGCGGGGATGGTGCATGAATGAGGTGCTAAGCCTCTTTTTATTGATATTTTTCGCATGTCCCCTTGGGGGTTTTCTTTAGTTATTGTAGAAAGGTGCATAAAAGTATGCGCTAACTTTGCGGGGTGGTCCCATCGCTATACTCAGTTGTTTACTGTAGCTGCAGCTGGATGTCTCTTTGTTGAGGAAATATTGTACTACTTAACTAATGACTTCAAGACAAACTAGATGCTTCACTGGTGAAGTTTTGCTGTAGTACTTAATTATTCATTTGAGTTTAGTTGTATGCCTCACTAGCGAGGGCTTGTGAAATTATGTGTTTTGATGGCACTTCACAAAGAATCCCATTTAGAGAATCTTAACTCAGATAACAAATGCAGTAGTAAAGTTTGATTATAGGCCTCATTTGGGAGGTCTTTATTGACTATGCTAAGTATCATATGACATCATGGCGTGAGTCTCGTTCAAGACGTCTTGCTACAAGACATTGAATTGTTGCAATCGAGAGTGATACGTCAGCCACATGCCCCTTGAGAGGTTTGATATTCAAATTTGCTTGTGCAGCCACATACTTTCCAGGAGGATTTTGAACTTACACACAGAGACTACGTAGTCCCAAGGGAGTTGACTAGTGAGTTTATGCTAAAGAAATCAAGTATGTTGTGGAGAGTAATACGTAAATGTCTCAAATAATTTATTCCTCCATGGGGGAGTCACTTTGGGACTTTGGTGAAAAGGTTGTTTTGGGGGAAGAGCCATTTTGGGACTTTAGTGTACAACTTTTTTCGGGAAAGGAGTCGCTTAAGGACTCTGACAAAAAGGTTATTCTATGGAGGAAGCCACATTAGGAATCCGACGGACAAAGTTTTTCCATTAAAGAGGCTATTTCAAGACTCTAGCAGAAAAGGTCTTTTCATGTAGGAAGCCACTTCAGGACTTCTGTAGAAAGGTTTTTCTATGGAGTGAGCCACTTTAGGACTCCAGGAGATAAGGTTTTTCTGTGGAGAGAGTTAATTTAGTACTCTGGTGGAAAATATTTTTTCATAGAGAGAGCTACTTCAAGACTCCAGTAGGAAGATTTTTTCGTGGATGGATCTACTTTAAAACTCTAGTGAAAAAGGTTTTTTCATGGAGGGAGCCACTCTAAGACTAAGACGAAAAGATTTTTCCACGGAGAAAGCCAATTCAGGACTCTGACAAAAAGGGTTTTTCCATGAAGGGTGCCAATTCAGAATTGCTAATGGAAATAGTTTTTTCATAGAGGAAGCCAATTTGGGAGTCTGGTAGAAAAGATTTTTGTGGAATGAGCCACTTCCAGACTATGCAAAAAGGTTTTTCCATGGAAAGTGCCACTTTAGGACTCTGGCAGAAAAGGCATTTCCTGCAAATAGTTGTTTTTCATTGAAAAGAGATGGATGTGTAGAAAAACTTCGTATCGCTTCATTAAAGGAATAAAAAGGCAAACAGTGATCGTTTCTTGAGTGAAACTAGCTTTTATTTATGATGTAAAATTTTTCCTAAATTAACAAAAATGAAACCTCACTTGCTGGATAAAATAAGTAAAAGAGAAAAAAAAAAACTCTACAAGTCGTCCAAAAGGACACGCTTATTGGAATTAGGGGCATTTCCTACTTTTGTTGCATATACTAAGTTGCCATTAATGACATCTCCATCCTCATATGCTATTTGGATATCTCCCCTAACTCTGATCCATCATAAGGTAAGTATGGGTGGTCCCCATGCTTTTTTGATTTAGGTCGCTTTTTAGGGTTATTTCGTCTTCGGTCTATGTATTATTTCAAGTAGACGAATTAGATCAACTTTTCTATCTTATATATGTAGTTATGGCATTACTCAATAGTATGCCTCTAGCCATAGGGAAAGTTGTAATACTTTGAGGATTTTTGCCCTTTTGGGTTCTCTGCGATCTTTAGGGGCCACTTGACCAGGCCTTGTTGTTTAACGATCAGAATCTCTATTCTTGAGATACTCAAGGGAGTATATTTGAGGATTATCATCTTCCTCAATCTTTATGTACTTCTCTGCATGTGCCAAGAACTTTTCCAAACTAGTGAAGTGATTCCGATAATCGACTCTAGAACTTCATGTGCTTTAGGTTCTGCTAGATGATGCCCGGTATGAGCCCTTAGCTAACATGGGAGATCTCTTGTACTACTTGGATGAAATGGTTGAGATAACTCCTCAGGGATTCTATGTCATTTGCTTGATGGTGTATTGATATGTCGCTATTTTGTGGTTTTTATTGTTGATGGAGAAGTTTTGGAGGTAGTATTGTGCTGACACCTCCAATCCAGTAATGGATCTGACAGGTGTTTGGTTGAATTATGTCAAGGCATCCTTCATGAGGGTAGTGAAGAATAGCTTGCAGTATATAGCTTCGCTCAAGTCATAGAGCTCCATCCTCATCAGAAAATTATCTAAGTGCTCCTGAGTGTCTACTATCCCATCTTGCTCTGGTAATTGGGCGATCTTCGCTCCCAAGAGGAAGTGTCTCCACTAGGATGTTTGGAGAGAAAGGGATTGTTTAAGGGAGAGCGACATCTAATTGATGGTATTGGCTTTCTGCTCCTCCATATGGTGTTGGAATAGTGCCTGGCAAGCCAATTATATTGGCCTTGAAAAAGCTATTTCCTTGTATAACAATCTTGATTGAATGATATTCTTTATATGGCCAACTTCATCCTATGCTTTATATTACTTTACTTGCATTTGGATGAGTACATCTCCGACTCCTCGCTTTTGTGAAGGATGAGTACATCTCCTATGTGTTTTATAATTATCGATTCTAAGAAATTCTTGTGCAAGGTGGTGTGACAATTTGGAAAAGGAGTTTTCCAAAGGTGAGGTCACATAAGGGAATCGAACATTGAGAATAGAGATATAGTATTGAGGCTATTGGGGAGTCGGCAAATATCTTGCCTTAGGCCTCTTTCGGGAGATAGGAGACTGAAGGACCGTATTTACATGGTACGTGTGAAGCATGATGGTTTTCCAGAATATTCATTTTGGCCAATTAGTTGGGCTCCATGGGCTTGAGGTTGGATATCGACCATGAAGATTGGGTACTCTTCAATTAATGAGATTAATTGAATTGAGTCGATTAGTTTAAAAGGAGTTTAAAACTAAAACGAATATGAGATATTCAAAAGTCAGAAAGAGTTGTGAGCCCATGTCCAATAAATGATAGAACCTATTGGGTCACACATAAAAGCCAAATAGTTTCCAAAATTAGTAGAGCAATTTTCCAACTGTTGGAAAATTCACCCTTTGGTGACTGATTTTCAAGGTTCCAATCTAATGGTCAATTTTGGTTTGATTGATTTAAGTGTTAAACTAATCAACTAATTTAAGAGTTAAATTTGACCAATAATTAAGGAGTTAATTATTTGGTGGTACCATATTGACCATTAATTGGACAAGTTAACTTAAAGAGTTAAGTTGACTAATTTAAGCTTAAGAGTTAAGCTTGTTTGATTTAAGAGTTAAATCAAAGGTTAATTAATTAAATTGAAGTGTTTAATTTAATTAATGTGAAGAATCCTTTTGGAGGGAAAATTTAAATGAAATGTTCATTTAAATTAGTATCTTAATTAAATTGGAATTAGATTTCAAATGAAATTGAAATGCACATGAAATTCAAGTAAGACTTGACTTTGAATTTTGCCAACTTGGCATGCCACTTGGGCGGTCACCTTGTTAAAGGTATGATGCTAAATTGCATTACACTTTCCACCATTTATATATAGATATAGAGGGTGTGCAAAATTCGAAATTAGCTGCTGAAAAGTGTGATAATTAGATTCTTGCATTCTCTCCAAAATTCTCTCTCTCCGTGCATTGCATCATGTGTTGAAACTTTGCATTTCTTCTTCTTCCCAACCTGAAAATTGGCTTCCTCTACCTCATTTTATCCTCTCTAACTATAGCTTCTAGTGAGGGAAAATTGGAAGATTGTTTGGTGTGTGGATTGTATCAATAGAGGCAAGGCACTTGACTTGCTCAGTTTTGGAGATCCACCTATAGCAGCTTCCGGTTGGCAAATTTTTCTAGAGTGATCCAGAAGGCTTTTTGGCTCTAATTTTTCATAGTATCTTCCATATATAATTTTGTGATTTTTGGAGCAATTTAGCCTGGGCAAATGTTTCCATCTTTCCGCTATGCCAGTTCTAGATAGTTTCTAGATTTGTGAGTGATAGTTGATCTTTTCCTTATTTTTGAGCTACAAGAGGTAATTCTTCATCCTAATCTGGATCTATGGCATGACTAGATCCTTGGGAGCTCGAGTAGCTTAGTTAATTTCAAGCTTATGAAGTTTTGATTTATAGATCCTAATACTACTCTAGCTTCAGGTAGTATCGGAGCTTTTTTCATGCTATGTTTTGGATTATTGTTTGATTGATTCATGTGATGAATTGCTCAATATCACCTAAAACTTGATCCAATCCATGGATTGAAGTGTTTGGATGATGATGCTTGTGGCTCTATTGCTTGATGAATTGATTTCATGCTACTTTGTGATTTAAGTGTTGATTCATGTTTTAGTATGTTTCAATTCATAGTGATAAATGTTGAATGTTGATTTAGCATTTATTTATGTTATATGTTGATATAGCATGTTGAGTTTTGATGAAAAGAGTTTTGGTCATTTTTGGATCCAATTTGATTGCAGTAGTATTGGAGATTTTGAAGAATATGATTCTAGCTTTTTCTAATTTTTGAAGGCATGTTTGAGCACTTGAATTTCCTTTTTTAATAGAGGTTTTAAATCTGGAATTCATCTATAATGTATGTTTAAGTGTTGGAAACATGTGCTAAAACTATTGGAGCATGAACGTTGAGTGGAAAATAACTTGACACACCTTGAAACCCCAAAAACAGGGGCTGCCGAGCAGCGGCCAAGTGCTGGCTGGGGGCTGCGCACATGCTATGCACATGGCTTGCCTAGCCGTGCGCCCTGGGCGGCAACTATTGTTTTGTGGTTTAGGTGAGTTTTGAGTGTTTTTTCCAACTCCTTTTGTGCTTGAAATGATTTTGCACCACATATGGTAGATGCATAAGGGTTATGCAAGTTCTCAAAATTATGTTTGATATATTTGAATGCCTTTGAAAATTGGTTAAAGTTAATCTTCCAATAGTAGCATAAATGTTATGCTTGTTCAATTATTTGTTTATGAGATAAGCATTTAATTGATAGAATTAATTGTTAATTCTAAATTTATTTATTGTTCATTTAATTGTTGAATGAATGATGGATGAATAGGGATGATCATGAGACTCTAATATTGATTTTTATTGTTTCAAGTTGTTGAAACGGGTTGTATTAAATTGAGGCTTGCATGCCTCTTTATTTCTACCTTGTAAATGTTATGAGAGTAGAATCACTAGGAGTGAGGATTTTCTATTCATGTAAATGTTACATAGACCAATAGAGGTGTAGAGACTTTTGAAGGCCCATGAATGTATGGGATACAATCATGTAATAGCTAGATTTAATCAACCAACGTAAAATGAACTAGGTGGTGCACCTATGGCTCTAAGTGCACCACTTGGTTAGGCTCATGGTCATCCCACCCTAGGAGCATGCTAGGTGCATTTACTTATTTATGCTTTCTATATCCTATTGATGTATGAGATGCATGTTTGGGATATATAAAACCTAAATAAGAAGATAAAAAAATGGATGAGATCTTTGCAAACAAAAACCCTCAACTTAAAATGTCTAAGTACTTTTCAATAAGTCAAAATGGATACAAATTAAAAGAGTTTTAATTAATCCAAGCCTTCTACCAATAATATACGCCATGATGATGCTACCAAATTTGTGTGATGGCACTCAAAGTGGGGGTCACACTTAGGAGGAAAGCTATGAGCATATACTTTGTATATGATGCACCTTTGATTTGAGAACCTCCATCCATTGGCACTTGAAGCGGGGGATGACATGGAGCCGTCTCGAATTAAAGTTTGATTGGTAGGTATGACTTAACACTTAGTAATGTCGGTGCACTCGAAGCGGGGTGTATATGAAAAGTGAGGCAAAATATATCAAGAGTTGCATGAGATGCAATTAGCAAGTGTTGCTTACCTTTCGATTGTTTGCGGATGGCATTCGAAGCGGGGGTCCACTTACAAGTCCTTAGGATCTTGATTCTCACTAGGAAATATGATTTCCCGAATTCTTCTTGGGGGTGAAGAATTTGATAAAATAGTGGGAGGAAAACATGCTTGAAAGACCATAAACATGTTTTTAATATCAAATCAATCACATGCTTATGCTCTTTTTTCACATCTTGTGGATTTTCAAGTCTTCAAACAAATGGCTAAAAATCCACTTGCAAGTATTTTGGAAACCAATAAACTAACCGGGCCAAAATTCCAAAATTGGTTAAGAAACCTTAAAATCGTTATTGACTCTGAAAAGTAGACTTATGTCCTTGATCAAAGTCTTGTGGACACATTTGACGATGACGCCACCAACGTACAACATGAAATGTTCACAAAATTTGTAGATGATGATCTACAAGTAAGGTGTGGCATGATAGCATCCATGTCCAATGAGCTCTGAAAGACTCATGAGCACATGAAATATGCTCGAGAGATCTATGTACACTTTCAAGAGTTGTATGGTGTACAAAGTAGATATGAAAGGTTCGCTTTGTCTAAAGAGCTCTTTAGGGCAAGGATAAGTAAAGGGTCCAACGTCCATGATCACAGCTTCAAGATGATAGGACTCATCAAGAAGCTTGAACAGTTAGATGTGGTCATGGACAAAAACCTTTACGTGGATTTGATTCTACAGTCATTGCCACTGTTATATGATCAATTCATTATGAACTTCAATATGTCCAAGCAAAAAGTAACGATTAACGAATTGATCAATATGCTTGTGACTACGGAGTCAACTATAAGAAAGGAGAAGTCCCTTATGCTTGCATTCTCCTCCAAGTCGAAGGGCCCTAAGGATCTTAGAAAGGGAGGTAAGAGGAAGAATAGTTCTTCCTTAAAAGGGAAGAAACCCGAGAAAAGTTTCGGGAGGTTTAAAAAAAATGTTAGAATCGAAGCTAGTTGTTTCCACTGTGGAAAAAAAGGGCATTGGAAAAGAAATTGCAAAGCTTACCTTGCCACCCTTGAGAAGGGTATGTACTTTATTGAAGTGCACATGATGACTAATTCTTCCACATGGGTATTTGATATAGTATGCGGTTCTCACCTTTGTAATTTATTACAGGGGATGGAAAGAAAAAAGAGTCTTCGTGAAGGGGATATGATCCTCTGCTTAAGAAATGGAGCAAGAGTTGCGGCCACTTTCAAAGGTGTTATCAAGTTAGACTTGGGGAATGCTTGCATTGTGCTTGATCCAGTTTATTATGTACCCCACCTTGTTAAGAAAATTGTTTCAATTCCCATTCTTAATAATGAAGGATTTGATTTTTCTATATCGAATGAGAAGTTGATGGCATTAAAGAATGGTTCTTTAATTGCTCAAGGGACATTAATAAATGGGTTGTACATACTTGATTCTCAACCTTCAGTAATGCACATTCAATCAAGTAAAAGAAAATTGGATATCCAAGAAGATGCCATTCTTTGGCATGCAAGACTTGGTCATATTTCTAAGAATAAGATGAGCAAGTTAGAAGCTCTCAAAGTACTAAATGTTAGTGGCATTGAGGATCTTCCAACTTGTGAATCTTGTTTAAAGGGAAAAATGACCAAAGCTCCTTTTGTAGAACAAACGGAGTATTCCACAAGTCTCTTGGATTTGATCCATACGGACGTTTGTGGACCACTAGGAGGATATTCCTACTTCATCACCTTCACCGTTGACTATAGTCAGTTCGGACACATGTTTCTTCTGAAGAACAAGTCCGAAGATTTTGAAAAGTTCAAAGAGTATAGGAATGAAGTAGAAAAGCAATTGGGGTTAAGTATTAAAACTCTTCGATTGGATCGAGGGGGAGAATACTTGAGCACCGAATTCTTGGATTATCTAAAGGAAAATGGGATTCTCTCTCAATGGCCTCCACCCGGCATACCCCAACACAATGGAGTAGCCGAGAGGAGAAATTGTACCTTGTTAGACATGGTACGTTCCACGATGAGTTTTTTTGATGTGCCCATATCCTTTTGGGGATACGCTTTAGAAACAGTGGTGAAGCTGCTAAATATAGTACTTTCAAAGTCGGTGCCCAAAACACCATGTGAGATATGGTTTGGCAAAGCACCCTCTTACCGATATCTTATGGTTTGAGGATCTCTCGCTTGCGTGAGACGAACAGTGGGAGATAAGTTGGATTGTAGATCCACCTTGTGCAAGTTTGTGGGATACCCTAGAGAGTCTATGAGTTATTATTTCTATGATCCTTCGAAACAAAAGGTGTTTGTTTCAAGGAACGCCCACTTTTTGGAAAAACAATTTCTATTAGATAGAAATGGTGTTATTGTTGAACTTGATGAAGTTCAAAATGATCAAGAAATCCCACAAGCGGTGGAAATAAGTGAGCTAGAGAAGCCTAGTACACAACCTCTACGCAGGTCGGACCGAAATAAGAAGCAACCCGAAAGGTTCGAATTCCTTCATGAAATGGGCCAATCGGATGATGATCCGAAGACCTATGAGGAAGCTATGTTGGACATATATTTGGGACATTAGCTTGAAGCCATGAGATCCAAAATGGACTCCATGCACTCAAACAAAGTATGGACTTTGGTAGATCCACCAAAGGGAATAGTACCCGTTGGTTGCAAGTGGATCTATAAGCGAAAGATTAGAGTGGATGAAGAAGTGGTGACTTTTAAGGCGCAATTAGTGGCAAAAGGTTACACTCAAAGACCCAGTATCAATTCCAAGAAAACATTTTCACCGGTCGCTATGCCTAAGTCCATTCGGATTCTATTTGCCATAGCCGCATATTATGACTATGAGATATGGCAAATGGACGCAAAAAATGCTTTCTCAATGGTGACATTGAAGAAGAAATCTATATGGAGCAACCATAAGGTTTTACATCCAAGGGAAAGATTTGCAAACTCCAGAGATCCATTTTTGGACTCAAACAAGCGTCCCGAAGTTGGAACATACATTTTGAAAAAATGGTCAAATTGTTTGGCTTTGTCAAAAATGTGTATGAACCATGTGTGTACAAGAAGGCTAATGGGAGTTCAGTATAGTTTATTGTGCTTTATATCGATGACATCTTTCTCATTGGGAATGAGGTAGGAATGTTAGAGTGTACTAAAGCATAGTTATCTACACAATTCTCCATAAAAGATTTGGGATAAGCATCCTACGTATTAGGAATACATATCTACAGAGATAGATCCAAGAGGATGCTGGGGCTATCCCAAACGCTGTACATTAACAAGATACTAAAGAGGTTTAGTATGGAAGAATCTAAAAAGGGATTCTTTCCCATGGGACATGGCATTCATCTCTCAAAGTCTATGGCCCCCATGACTGAGGAAGAGAAACGAAGGATGTCTCACATACCTTATGCCTCCGCTATTGGTAGTATATTGTATACAATCCAATGTACAAGACCGGATGTGGCACGATCACTAAGTGTTATGAGTAGGTTCCAATCCAATCCCAGTGAGAGTCATTGGATATCTATAAAAGCAATCCTTAAGTACTTGAGAAGGACTAAGGACTTGTTTTTGGTATACAGCAATAGAGAATTGAAACTATAGGGGTTTTCAGATTCAAGTTTCCAATCCGATGTAGATGACCTCAAATCCTCTTCCGGATTTATATTTTGCCTTAATAGCGGCGCGGTGAGTTGGAAGAGTTCCAAACAAGACACCATGGCCGATTCCACCACTGAAGCAGAATATATTGCAGCTTCGAAAGCTGCAAAGAAAGGTGTCTGTATAAAAATCTTTATTCAAGAGTTGAATGTAGTGCCTAGCATTGCTGAGCTAGTTGCTGTCTTCTGTGATAACACCGGGGCGATAGCACAAGCTAAATAGCCAAGATCTTATCAAAAATTCAAGCATATTTTGAGGCGATATCATTTGATCCGAGAGATCATTGATAGAGGCGACATATGAGTGGAGAAAGTTACCTTGGAAGAGAATATAACAGATCCACTGCCTTTTGCGCAAAAGGTCTTTAAAGAACATATTAAGAAGATGGGTATGAAGGCCATGAGCATTGGCTTTAAGGCAAGTGGGAGATTGTTGGAATAGTGCCCGGCAAGCCAATTAGATTGGCCTTGAAAAATCTATTTCCTTGTAAAATAATCTTGATTGAATGATATTCTTTATGTGGCCAACTTCATCTTATGCTTTATATTACTTCACTTGCATTTGGATGAAGTCCTTTGATCATACATGACTATGAGACTTGGTTCGATGACCATGGAATAAGTCTTACATGATCGTGATCTTAAATCTTCCAAGTTATAGGATCTTTGAGATGGGGCATCTGAGATCCGGATAGACTTGCACTAACGATGCATAAATCCAAGAGTTGGATATTTCTCCGTTCCATGAGCAATCTGTATGAGATACGGGTGCATGTTAGTGGGTTCTTATTAGAGAACAAGGCACTGAAGACCCTTCGAAGAATCCACTAGATAGTCGTAGTGGCAAGTCGATAGTGGTTAATTCTCCCGCTTATGCTAGTGCATACTATTAGCCTTCTGACCTGAAGATTTATGGTAACCTTGTGTCCAGTTCTCATGCTTTGACTCTTCCTTGACTACTTAGTGGGTCTTTCAAGTTGAGGTTGGGTATGAGCTACTTGGCATGGAGGTTTGTGAGATCCAAAATGGAATCCGACTCCTTGCTTTTGTGAAGAGCGAGTACATCTCCTATGTGTTTTATAATGATCGATTCCAAGAAATTCTTGTGCAAGGTGGTGTGATAATTTGGAAAAGGAGTTTTCCAAAGGTGAGGTCATATAAGGGAATCGAACATTAAGAATAGAGACATAGTATCAAAGCTATTGGAGAGTCGGCAAATATCTTGCCCTAAGTCTCTTTTAGGAGATAGGAGACTGAAGGACCGTATTTTGATGGTACGTGTGAAGCATGATGGTTCTCCAGAATATTCATTTTGGCCAATTAGTTGGGCTCCATGGGCTTGAGGTTGGACATTGACCATGAAGATTGGGTACTCTTCAATTAATGAGATTAATTGAATCGAGTTGATTAGTTTAAAAGGAGTTTAAAACTAAAACGAATATGAGATATTCAAAAGTCATAAAGAGTTGTGAGCCCATGTCCAATGAATGGTAGAACCTATTGGGTCACACAGAAAATCTAAATAGCTTCCAAAATTTGTAGAGCAATTTTCCAACTGTTGGAAAATTCACCCTTTGGTGACCGATTTTCAAGGTTCCAATCCAATAGTCAATTTTGGTTTGATTGATTTAATTGTTAAGTTAATCAACTAATTTAAGAGTTAAATTTGACCAATAATTAAGGAGTTAATTATTTGGTGGTACCATATTGACCATCAATTGAACAATTTAACTTAAAGAGTTAAGTTGACTGATTTAAGCTTGTTTGTTTTAAGAGTTAAATCAAAGTTTAATTAATTAAATTGAAGTGTTTAATTAATTAATGGGAAGAATCCTTTTGGATGGAAAATTTAAATGAAATGTTCATTTAAATTAGTATCTTAATAAAATTGGGATTAGATTTCAAATGAAATTGAAATGCACATAAAATTCAAGTAAGACTTGAATTTGAATTTTGCCAACTTGGCATGCCACTTGGGCAGTCACCTTGAGGAAAGTGTGACGCCAACTTGCATCACACCTTCCACCCTCTATATATAGGGCTATTAACTAGTTGGATTTGGATCGGATCTGCCATATCCAAATCTGAATCCAATTAATGAAATTTATATCCGAATCCGACCCGAAATCTTATAAGATCTTTGTTAGTCAGTACCAAATTCGAATCCAATTGATATCCGAAATTCGATTTAAAATTTTGACCCGATTTATTTTTTCTTTTTTTATTTCTTTTTTCCTTTTAAATTTTATAAAAATATTGCATTTATAAAGTACTAAATATATGTCATATTTGAATTTTTATCAAATTTTTATTATATATTAGTCCAAAAGTTAAATATTTGAATACTAAACTCCTTTTTTCACATTATATTAATGTGTAGATGAACTATTATATGTTATTATATTTGAAAATTTATCAATATTCCTCTTATTTTTTAGGTTAAAAACTAAATATTAATAATATAATATAGATGTTAATATAGATATTAGGTCAATATAATAAATAGATTTTATTTTAAAATCTTTATTAATATTATATATAAGAGTATTAACTGTAACGATTGGATTGCTTAATTTCATATCCAATCCACTTATTTCGGATTTCGAATATTTATAATTGGATCTGATCCATCGAATATTTTAATCAAATAAAAATTCTAAAATTTACATCGAATTCAGATCGAATTCGGATTAAAATCCGATCCATTGATAGCCCTATCTATATATAGATATAGAGGGTGTGAAAAATTCAAAATTAGCTGCTGAAAAGTGTGAGAATTAGATTCTTGCATTCCCTCCAAAATCTCTCTCTCCATGCATTGCATCATGAGTTGAAGCTTTGCATTTCTTCTTCTTCCCAACTTGAAAATCGGCCTCCTCTACCTCATTTTATCCTCTCTAACTCTGGCTTCTAGTGAGGGGAAATTGGAAGATTATTTGGTTTGTGGATTGTATCAATAGAGGCAAGGCACTTGACTTGCTTAGTTTTGGAGATCCACCTGCAGCAGTAGCTTTCCCTATGTGTGGAGGTGTTCTAGATTTAATTTCATGATTTTTGGAGCAGTTTAGTCTAGGAAAATGTTGCCATTTTTCTGCTGTGCTAGTTCCAGATAGTTTTTGGATTTGTGAGAGATAATTGATCTTCTCTTTTTTTTTGAGCTACAAGAGGCAATTCTTCATCCTAATCTGGATCTATGGCATGACTAGATCCTTGGGAGCTCTAGTAGCTTAGTTAATTTCAAGCTTATGAGGTTTTGATTTATGGATCCTGATGCTACTCTAGCTTTCATATGATTGTGGTATCAAGGAATGTATTTGAACACCAATGTCTATTGGCACATACTAAGATGAATCTACTTTCAGTAAGGGGTGTGTGTCTCTTTATTGAGGTAAAGGAAAAGGACAAACACCTTGCTCAAAGTTGGCTTCTGCTTGGTTCTCTTTGGGGAGGAAGAAACCACCTCTGGCTCTAGTCTAAGGTTTGTTGCAACTCTTGAGGGTGGCAATCCTCAACGCATTAGATGACTAATTTGGCTACAGCTTGAGTAGCAATTTTTTCAATATCTCTTGGGTCATAAATAGAATAGGATCTCCAGAAACCGTACCTTGTTGGACATGGTAAGTTCCATGATGAGCTTTTTCGATATGCCTATGTCCTTTTGGGGATACACTTTAGAAATAGTGGTGAGGTTACTTAACATGGTACCCTCAAAGTCTGTGCCAAAAATACCGCATGAGATGTGGCATGGCAAAGTACCTTATTACTCTTTCCTAAGAGTTTGGGGGTCTCTCGCATATGTCAAGCGACTAGTGGGAGACAACTTGGATGCTAGATCCACATTTTGCAAGTTTGTGGGATACCTAAGAGAGTCTTTGGGTTATTATTTCTATAATCCCTTGGAATAAAAGGTGTTTGTTTCAAGGAATGCCTACTTTTTAGAAATGGCGTTGTTATTGAACTTGATGAAGTTCAAGATGATCAACAAATCCACAAGTAGTAGAAACAAGTGAACATCAATAGCCTTACACACAAGCTCTAAGAAGGTCAGATCAAATCAAAAAGCAACCCGAAAGGTTCCAATTGCTTCATGAGATGGGCCAATCGGATAGTGATCTGAAGATCTATGGGGAAGTTATGTTGACATAGATTTTGGACATTGGCTAGACACCGTGAAATCTAAAATGGATTTCATGTACTCCAACAAAGTATGGACTTTGGTAGAACCACCGGAGGGTATAGTACGTGTTAGTTGCAAGTGAATCTATAAGCAAAAGCTAGAAGACGACGGAGAGGTTATGACCTTTTAAGGCGCAACTAGTGGCAAAAGGTTCCACTCAAAAACCCGGTATTGATTTTGAGGAAACTTTCTTAGTGGTCGCTTTGCCTAAGTCCATTAGGATTTTTCTTGTCATAGTCGTATATTATGATTATAAGATATAGAAAATGGAAGTGAAAACCGTTTTCCTCAATAAAAACATTGAAGAAGAAATCTACATGGAGCAACCACAAGGTTTCACATCTGAAGGGAGTGAGCAAAAGGTTTGCAAACTCGAGAGGTCCATTTATGGACTCAAACATGCATCCCAAAGTTCGAACATACATTTTGATAACACGGTTAAATCATTTGGCTTTGTCAAAATTTTGTATGAACCTTGTGTGTACAAGAAGAGTAGTGGGAGTAATGTACAATTTATTGTGCTTTATGTCGATGACATTCTTTTCATTGAAAATGAGAGAGAAATGTTAGAGTGTACTAAAGCATATTTATCTACTCAATTCTCCATGAAGGATTTAGGAAAAGCTTCTTATGTATTAGGATTACATACCTATAGAGATAGATCAAGGAGAATGCTGGGGCTTTCTCAAACACCGTTCATTGACATATGCTTAAAATGTCAAAAATCAAAATGTGGACGATTTATGTTGGATATTTCATTTGAAATTTCCTTCAAAAAATTTTTCGAAGGAGATTCAACATGATTTTTCCCTCAAAGAATTGCTTAGCTAGTGTGTTTTGCCCAATGATTCTTCGATGGATTTTTCTTGTGGATTGTCCTTTAAAAATTTTTCTAAAGAAAACTTTTGACAATATATCGAGCGTGCCATATTCCCACCATCAAATCCTAGTGGATAATTAATGCAAATCTATTCTATTTGAAATCTGCTAGAATTTCTTCAAAAATTTCTGAAGGATTTTTTTTGCTTCAAAAATTTCTATCTGAATTACCGAATTTTTTATAGTTGTTGTTTTACCCAAACTGGATTTGAAATCTATTAATTGAACTATTGAATTCTTAGAACATAGAAATTAGTAAAGGATGATTTAACTAATGCATTATTTAATCCATTGCTATAATTTATAGTATAGATTGTGGAGGTCATTTTGCTAATTAGCCCAAAATTTATTTTACATTAGTTGTTGAGGCCATCTTATTGACCTGTCCAAAGTTGATTACATTAGTTTTGGAGCCCATCTTGCTGACTTGCCCATAATTAATTTTAAAATGATTGTGGAGTCCATCTTGCTGGCCATAATTCAGCCCTAAGGAAAATATGTGTGAAATTTCAACATAATAGTGGATCACACTTTTGGAGGGGAAAAGAGAATCTAGCATGCATGAATCATAAGTAGCCAGCCACCTCTATATATAGATGAAGAGGTATGATGCAAGTTGGCATCACATCTCCCATGAGGTAGGGTGGCAACTAAGCAAGACCACTTTTATATGAAATGTGAATTTCACTTGCATTTGAATTTCATTTGGAGTTTTCATTTCATCTCATGAAATGTCATTCAAATTAATTCTAAATGCACTTCAAATAAACTCCTTCATTTACATTTTCCTCCAAAATTAATTCCTCTCATTAATTAATTAAATTGACTCCTTAATTTAATTAATTGGTCTTGACTTAACTCCTTAAGTCAATTAACTTAACTCGTTAAGCTAGAAGGTTAACTTAACCCCTTAAGTTAACTTGACTAATTAATTATCATATGGCACCAATTAAATTAACTCCTTAATTTAATTGGTCGAATTTAACTCCTTAAATTATTTTGATCAATTTAACAATTAATTCAATCAGGCTAAAATGACTAAAAATAAGCCAACCATTTTCTCCACAAAATCGGTCACTAGGAATTTTTTGACTCTCAAAAAATTCCTTTCATCAAATATAACTTCCTTTAGGTTTTTGTGTGTGACCCATTAGGTTCTCCTATTCATTGGACAAAGGCTCACAACTCTTGTGATATTTACAACATTGAAATATTCACATTAGCTTAAACTCCTTTAAACTAATAACTTAATTCAATTAATCTCTATGAATTGAAGAGTACCCAATCTCCATGGTCGATGTCCAATCTCAAGTCCATAGAGCCCAACTAATTGTTCGATATGAATATTCTCTTGGTGAACCATTCTAGCTCTACACTTGTCATGCAAATATGGTCTTTCCATCTCCTATCTCCCAAAAGAGGCCTAGGGTAAGATATTTACCTGCCCCTAATAGCCTCAATAACTATGTTTCTATTCCCAATGTTCGATTCCCCTTTATGACCTCATTTTTGGAGAACTATTTTT
This sequence comes from Jacaranda mimosifolia, assembly GCA_018894105.1. Taxonomy (NCBI): domain Eukaryota; kingdom Viridiplantae; phylum Streptophyta; class Magnoliopsida; order Lamiales; family Bignoniaceae; genus Jacaranda; species Jacaranda mimosifolia. The sequence goes on along the minus strand of CM032117.1, from coordinate 38,152,967 downwards.
CCAAATTGTCATACTACCTTGCGCAAGAATTTCTTGGAATCGATCATTATGGAATACATAGTAGATGCACTTGCCCTTCATAATGATTAGGAGATGAATCCCATCTTAGATCTCATAAACCTTCATACCTAAGTAATTCATACCTAAGCTCAACCCAGATGACCCGCAGAGTGGTCAAGGAAAAGTCAAAGCATGCGACACAAACATAAGGTTACTATGGATCCTTAGGTTTGGATTAATTATATGCACTAGCGTAACCTGGAGAACCTGCCACTATCGACTTGCCACTTCGGCTATCTAATGGATTCTCAGGGTAGGCCTTCAATGAACTGTTCTCTAACAAGCACCCGCTAACATACACCCATGTCTAACATGGATTGCTCATGAAACAGAGCAATATCCAACCTCTTGGGTTTGTGCCTAATTAGTGCAAGTCTATTCGAATTTTAGATGCCTTGTCTCGTAAGATTCTAAGACTTGGAATATTTTAAGATATGACCGTGCAAGACTTATTTCATGATAATCACCAAGTGTGTAACCAAGTCCCATAGTCTTGTGTGATCTAAGGGCTTTAACCAAATGCTAGTGAAGTAAAATAAGCATAACATGAAAATGGCCATTAAAATATGAATATCATTCAATTAAGATTGTATCACAAGTAAAATAGTTTACATGCCAATCTAATTGTCTATGAGGCATTATTCCAACAATCTCCCACTTGCCTTAAAGCCAATTCCCCATAGTCTTAAGACCCATATTCTCAAGATGTCCTTCAAAGATCTTTTGCGTTAGGGGTTCTGTCAGTGGATCTGCTACACTTTCTTTTGAGACTACCCTCTCCACTCGAATGTCGCCTCTATCAATGATCTCACGAATCAAATGATATTGCCTCAAAATGTTCTTGGATTACTGATGAGATCTTAGCTCTTTAGCTTGCGCAACACTCCCTTATTTTCATAAAAGACAGCTACAGGCTCAACAATGCTATGCACTACATCTAACTCTTAGATGAAGTTTTTCATCCAAACACGCTCTTTTGCAGCTTCCAAAGTCACAATATATTCTGCCTTTGTGGTGGAATTCGTCATTGTGTCTTGTCTGGAACTCTTCTAACTCACCATATCGCCATTGAGGCAAAATATAAATCCAAAAGTGGATTTTAGGTCATCTACATTGGATTGGAAATTGGAATCCAAAAACCCATTGAGTTTCAATTTTTCATTGTCGTATACTAAAAATAAATCCTTAGTCCTTTTCAAGTAGTTAAGGATTGGTTTAATAGCTTTCTGGTGACATTCATCGAGGTCGGATTGAAATTATCTCGTAACACTTAGAGCATGTGCTATATCCGGCCTTGTACATTGAACAACATACATTATGTTCCCTATAGCAGATGCATAAGGTATGTGGGACATTTTACGTCTCTTGTTGTCAATCTTAGGGGCTAATGACTTGGAGAGACAAAGAATGTGTCATATCGGGAGAAATTCCCTATTGGATTCATCTCTACTAAACCTCTTTAGTATCTTGTCAATGTATGGGGTTTGAGAAAACCCCAATATCCTCCCCGATCTATCTCTATAGATATGTATTCCTAATACATAGGACGCTTCTCCCAAATCCTTCTGGAGAATTGTACAGATAACTATTGTTTGGTACACTCTAAAATTCCTACCTTATTCCCAATGAGAAGAATGTCATCAACATAAAGCATAATAAACTGTACACTACTCCTACTAGCCTTCTTATACACACAAAGTTCCTACACATTTTTGACAAAGCCAAACAATTTGACTGTCTTATCAAAATGTATGTTCCAACTTTGGGACGCTTGTTTGAGTCTATAAATAGACCTTTTGAGTTTGCAAACCTTTTGCTCACTCCCTTTGGATGTAAAATCTTGTGGTTGCTCCATGTAGACTTATCTTTAATGTTTCCATTGAGGAAAGTAGTTTTAGCATCTATTTGCCATATCTAATAGTCATAATATGCGGCTATGGCAAGTAAAATCCCAATGGACTTATGCATAGCAACTGGTAAAAGGTTTCCTCAAAATCAATATCGGGTCTTTGAGTGTGACCCCTTGCCACTACTTGCACCTTGAAGGTCATTACCACTCTATCGACTCCAAGCTTTCACTTATAGATCTACTTGCAACCAACGGGTACTTTACCATCTGGTGGATTTGTTGGAACAGGACCTCGTAGCCAATAAGATTGGCATGTAAACTATTTCACTTGTGAGACAATCTTGATTGAATAATATTCATTATAAATGGTTATCTTCTTCTTATGCTTATATTACTTAATTGGCGTTTGGTTGAAGCCCTTAGATCGCACAAGACTAAGGGACTTGGTCACGCACTAAGTGGTGATCATGCAATAAGTCTTACACAATCGTAATCTCAAATATCCCAAGTCGTAGAGTCTTATGAGATAGGGCATCTAAGATCTAGATAGACTTGTAGTAATGACACATAATCCAAGGGTTGGATGTTGCTCAATTCCATGAGTAAGCTATATATAACATGGGTGCATGTTAATGGGCATTTGTTAGAGAGTAAGGCACTAGACCGCTCGAAAAATCTACTAGGTAGCCATTGTGGCATGTCGTAGTGGCAAGTTTTCCATCTTGCCATAGTACATATAAATAGTCATTTGACCTGAGGATCCATTATAGCTGTATGTTTAGGTCCTCATGCTTTGACTTTTCCTTGGCCACTTAGCGGGCTGTTTGGGTTGAGGTTGGGTATGAGCTACTTGGACATAGAGGTTTATGAGATCCAAGCTAGGATTTGATTCTTTATCTTTATGAATGATGAGTGCATTTTATATGTGTTCTATAATGATCGATTCCAAGGAGTCCTTGCGCAAACCAATATGACAATTTGAAAAATGGGTTTTCCAAAGATGAGGTCATAAATCGGAATTGAACATTGAGAATAGAAATATAGTATCGAGGCTGTCAGGGAGCCGACAAATATCTTTCCTTAGGCCTTCTTTCATGGAGATAGGTGACAGAAGGATCGTATTTACATGGTATGCATAGAGCTATAATAGTTTACTAAAAGCATTTATTTAGCCAATTATTAGGCTCTATGGGCTTGAGGTTGGACATCAACCAAGAAGATTGGGTACTCTTCAATTAATAGAGATTAATTGAATTGAGTCAATTAGTTTAAAGGAGTTTAAACTAATTTGAATATTCGATATTCTAAAGCCACAAAAGTTGTGAGCCTATGTTCAATGAATGGTAGAACCAATGGGTCACACACAAAGCTAATTGGAAATCCTACTTAATGAAGAAAATTTTCTAAGTGTTAGAGAAATTCCAAGTTGATCGAAAATGAGAGGAAATTAGTTGATGCAATTTTTAGACATTTGGCTTGATAAATTTAATTGTTAAATTGATCTAAATAATTTACAGAGTTAAATTAGACCAATTAAATTAAAGGTTAATTTAATTGGTGCCGCATGACTATCAATTGATCAAGTTAACTTAAAGAGTTAATTATTACTAGCTTACAAAGTTAAGTTAGTTGACTTAAAGGTTAAGTCAAAGTTTAATTAAATTAAATTATTTAATTTAATTAAAGTGAAGAATTTATTTTAGAGGGAAAATTCAAATGAAGAATTTATTTCATGTGGTATTAGAATTTATTTAGATAACATTTCATTAGATGAAATGAAGATTTCAAATAAAATTCAAATGCATACAAAATGCACATGCCACTTGCATGCAAGTTGGCACCACCTTGAGGAAGGTGTGATGCCACCTTAGCATCACACCATCATCCTTCTATATATAGATATAGAAGGGGGCAGCCAACACACATGACAAGCGAGCATTTAGATCTATTTGTTAGATTCCTCATTTTTCCTCCAATTTTTGTGATTTTCTCATGTGTTGAGGCTTCATATTTTTCTTTATCTCACCCTCTTTTGATTTTTGGCCTTCATAATCCTCATTTCTTCTTTGATCTTCCTACTAATCTAGTATAAATTGGATTGTCCATTGATGTGCGGATCTTCTCATTAAAGGCAATACATTTTGATTGCTAAGCTTTTGAAGATCCTCTATTTGGGCAGTAACTTAGGAGCGTCCATTAGAGGTCTTGCCGAAACTATTTTGAGCTAAAGTTTTTCTTGGAGATACATCAAGGCGTTGGTGTTCTTATATTCAAGTTTCACTTAATTCTGAGGTGATTTGGTTAGGCAAAGGTTGCTCACACTATGCTACGCGAGGAAGAGACTGTGTTGGAGAGATTTAGTTTGTCTTCTTCATTTCGGTTGGAATTTTCTTTTGATGTAATTTTCTAACCTTAATCCATTTTAAAAACATGAATTAGATCCTTGTGGAGGTGTAAATGAAGTTAGATTTCAGTTTTTAAGTGGTACTAATTGGATCCTCAGCTTATACTATCTTTCAAGTGGTATCATAGCCCAAATTCATGCTTTTAATTTGGATTTTCTTTGATTAATTCATGTGATGGATTGATGTAGATCTCCAAATACTTGATCCAATTTATGGATTAGATTTTTTGGACGATGATGCTTGTGGCTCATTTGATGATGAATAGACATTATGCTAATATGTGTTTTAATTGTTAATTCATATGTTAGTGTAATTTGATTCATGATTAGCTAATGTTAAATTTTGATTTAGTATTGGATGATGTTATATGTTGATATAGCATGTTAAATTTGGCCTTAAGGTGTTTTGGTCATTTTTGGATCTAATTGGATTGGATTTAATTGGAGATTTGTGGAAGAATATGATTCTCACTTAAACCTGACTTTTGAAGCATGTTTGAGCACTTGAAATTTCATTTTTAAAAAGTATTTTAGATCTGAAAGTTCATCTATATTGTGTGATTTAATGTTTAGGAGATGTCCTAAATTTTTTGGTGCACAAAAATTGAGAAAAATGACACATGACTCGGTCACACTTGAAAATAAAGGGCTGCCGAGCCACTCTTGAGTGCTAGCAAGGTAGTGCACCCAGCGCCCAACCGTGCACCCAGCGTGGGTAGTAGCATCCAGTTTGAGTATTGGATGAGTTTGGTTGTGTTTTTTAGCTCATTTAGTGACCAAAAGTGTTTTATTTCACACATAATAGATGCACAAGTATTGTGCAAGTTCTCAAAATTATGTTTGATATTTTTGAATGCTTTTTAAATCTTATTAAAGTTGATCTCCAATTATTGTAAAAATATGATGCATAAATGTTATGTTTGTTTTTGCTAGACTAGTCAATTATTTATGTGATAAGCATTTAATTGTTGGAATTGAATGCCAATTATTAATTTATTTATTGTTCATTCAATTATTGAATGGATGATGAATCAACGGGGATGATAATGAGCCTTTATTATTGATTTTATTTGTTTTAAGTTGTTGAAAAGGGTTGTATTAAATTGAGGCTTGCATGCCTCTTAATTTCTATCTTATAAAGGTTATGAAAGTAAAATCACTAGGAGTGATGATTTCTTTCTCATGTAAATGTTAAGAAGCAAAGAAGATGATTAGGGGCATGAAGACATATGAATGTATGAGGATACATTTACGTAATAGCTAGATTTAATCAATCCACTTAAACTTAACTAAGTGGTGCACCTATGGCTTTAAAGTGCACTACTTGGTTAGGCTCATGGTCATCCCACCCTAGGAGCATGCTAGACGCATTTACTTATTTGTGCTTTTCATATCCTATTGATGTATGTGATGCATGGATTAGGATATAGAAAACCTAAATGAGAAGACAAAATTGGTGAGATCTTGGCAAGCAAGTTAAAACCCTCTACTTAGAATGTTTAAGTGCTTTCGAAATATTAAGTCAATATGGATGCAAACTAAAAGGAGTTTTAACTAATTCATACCTTCTACTAGTAGTATATGGCATAAAGATGCTACCATATTTGTGTGATGGCACTCGGTCATGGGGGTCACACTTAGGTGGGAAGCTGTGACCATATACTTTGCATACAATATAATGCACCTTTGATTTGAGGCTTCCCATGCATTAGCACTCGGTCATCGGGGACATCGTGGTGCAGTCTTGAATCAAAGCTTGATTGGTAAGTTCGACTTAACACCTAGTAATGTAGAGGTTGTCCGATCACAGGGATCTATATAAAGAGTAAGGCGAAATATATCAAGAGTTACATATGATGCAATTAGCAAATGTTGCTTACCTTTCGATTGTTTGTGGATGGCACTCGGTCACAAGGGTCTACTTACAAGTTCTTAGGCTTTTGATTCTCATTAGAAAATATGATTTCTTGAATTCTTCTAAGAGGTGAAGGATTTGATAAAATAGTGGGAGAAAAACATGCTTGAAAGACCATAAACATGTTTTCAAATATCAATATTCAATCACATGCTTATATTCTCTTTTATCAGTTTTTGTAGATTTTTGAAATCTTCAAACTCAAAATGGCTAAGAATCTACTCACAATAATTTTAAAAACTAATAAACTAATTGGGCCCAATTTTCGCGATTGGTTGAGAAACCTCAAATTAGTGCTTGACTCCAAAAAGAGGACTTACGTTCTTGATCAAAGTTTGCCAGATACCATTGGCTATAATGCCACCAATGAGGCCTGTGAATTGTTTACAAAGTTTATGGATGATGATTTAAGAAAAGGTGTCTCATGATGGTATCTATGACAAATGAGTTGCAAAAGACTCATGAGCTTTTGAAGCATGCTAGTGAGATCTATGCACACCTGCAAGAGTTGTATGGTGTCCAAACTAGATATGAAAGGTTTGATTTGTCTAGGGAGCTCTTTAGGTCCAGAATGACTGAGGGCATGAATGTCCAAGACCACGGGCTAAAGATGATTGGGCTAATTGAAAAACTTGGTCAACTTGATGTGATAATAGATAATGACCTCTATGTGGATTTGATCCTACAGTTATTGCCAAGCTTGTTCGACCAATTTGTTATGAACTTTAACATGTCCAAGCAAGACGTGATGATTACTAACTTGTTGAACATGTTGGTAACCGTTGAGATGACAATGAAAAAGGGTAAGCCTCTTATGCTTGTATCTTCCTCCAAGTCCAAGGGCCCTAGGGGTCCTAGAAAGGGAGGTAAGAAGAAGAAAAGTTATACTTTGAAAGGGAAGCAACCTTTGAAAAGTTCAGGGGGAGTTAAGAAGAACAAAAAGGCTTAAACCGATGCTACGTGTTTCCATTGTTGCGAGAAAGGGCATTAGAAAAGAAATTGCAAAGCTTACCTTGCAACCCTTGAGAATGATATATACTTTATTGAAGTGCACTTGACAACTAATTCTTCCTCATGGGTATTTGATACCCCGTATAGTTATCACATTTGTAATTCGTTACACAGGTTGGAAAGAAGAAAGAGTCTCAATGAAGGGGATATGATCCTCCGCCTAGGAAATGGAGCAAATGTTACTACCATGGTCTAAGGTGTTATTAAGTTAGACTTGGGGAATTCTATGATTGTACTATATCCATGTTTCTATGTATCGAATCTTGTAAAGAATATTATTTCAATTCCCGAATTATATAATGAAGGATTTAATTTTTCTATATCTAATGGGAAGTTGAAAGCATTAAGAATGGTTCTTTAATTGCACAAGGTACATAAACAATAGATTGTACATATTAGATTCTCAACCTTCATTGATGTCCATTCAATCAAGTAAAAGAAAGTTAGATATCCAAGAAAATGCCATCTTATGGCATGCAAGACTTGGGTATATCTCTAAAAATGGGATGAACAAGCTAAAAGCTCTCAAAGCACTAAATGTTAGTGGCATTGAGGAACTTCCCACTTGTGAGTCTTGTTTAAAGGGAAAAATGACCAAGGCTCCTTTTGTAGGGCAATTGGAGTGAACTACAGGTCCTTTAGATTTGATCCATATGGATGCTTGTGGCCCCCAAAGAGTTAGTGCTAGAGGAGGCTTTTCTTACTTCATTACCTTCACTGACGATCACACTCGGTTCGAATAGTGTGTCTCATGAAATATAGGTCCGAAGTATTTGAAAAGTTCACAGAGTATTGGTATGAAGTACAAAAGCGAAAGTGACTTAGTATTAAAGCTCTTTGATCGGATTGAGAAGAAGAATACTTAGGTACCAAATTCTTGTATTATCTAAAAGAGAATGAGATTCTCTCTCAATGGACTCTACCTGGCACACCCTAACACAATGGAATAGTCGAGAAGGCAAATCGTACCTTATTGGACATAGTACATTCCATGATGAGCTTGTTCGATGTGTCTACATCCTTTTAAGGATACGCTTTAGGGATGACAGCGAGGCTACTAAATGTAGTATCCTTAACGTTGGCGCCAAAAATGCCACATGAGATGTGGCATGACAAAGCACCATCTTACCATTATTCAAAAGTTTGGGGATCTCCTGCTTACGTCAAATGGTTAGTGGGAGACAAGTTGGATAGTAGATCTACCTTGTGCAACTTTGTAAGATATCCAAGAGAGTCTATAGATTATTACTTTTACGATCCATCAGAACAAAAGGGGTTTGTTTCGAAGAATGCCTACTTTTTGGAAAAAGAATTTCTACTGGATAGAAAAGGCAGTATTGTTGAAGTGATGAAGTTCAAAATGATCATCAAATCTCACAAGCGGTGGAAACAAATGCAGAGCCTTACACAAACCTCTATGAAGGTCGGACCAAATCAAGAAGCAACCCAGAAGATTCGAATTTCTTCATGAAACAGGCTAATCGGATAGCGATTCAAAGACCTATTAGAAAGCTATGTTGAAAATAGACTTGGGACATTAGCTTGACTCCATGAAATCCAAAATAGACTCCATGTATTCTAACAAAGTATGGACTCTAGTAGATCCACCAGAGGTAATAGTTTTTGTTGGTTGCAAGTGGATCTATAAGCGAAAGCTAGGAGTCGATGGAGAGGTAATAACAATTATGGGGCGACTAGTGGTAAAAGGTTATACACAAAGACCCGGTATTGATTTTGAGGAAATCTTTTCACCTATCGCAATGCCTAAGTTTATTTGGATTTTACTTGCCATAGCTGCATGTTATGACTATGAGAGATGGCAAATAGATGTGAAAACCACTTTCCTCAATGAAAACATTGAAGAAGAAATCTATATGGAGCAACCACAAGGTCTTACATCCAAAAAGGAATGAGCAAAAGGTTTGCAAACTCAAGAGATCCATTTATGAACTTAAGCAAATGTCCCAAAGTTGGAATATACATTTTGATAAAATAGTCCAATCGTTTGACTTTGTCAAAACTATGTATGAACCTTGTGTGTACAAGAAGGCGAGTGGAAATAGTGTACAATTTATTTGTGCTTTATGTCGCTTGTTGGAATAGTGCCCAGCAAGCCAATAAGATTAGCTTTGTAAAGCTATTTCCTTATAAAATAATCTTGATTGAATGATATTCTTTATATGGCCATCTTTATCTTATGCTCTTTATTTCTTCACTTGCATTTGGATGAATCCCTCAGATCACTCATGACTATGGGACTTTGTTTGATGAACATGGAATAAGTCTCACACGGTTGTGAGCTTAAATCTTCCAAGTCACAGGATCTGACGAGACGGGGCATCTAAGATCTAGATAGACTTGCACTAATGAAGCATAAATCCAAGAGTTGGATATTACTATATTCCATGAGCAACCGTATAAGATATGGGTGCATGTTAATAGGTGTTTGTTAGAGAACAAGGCACTGAAGGCCTACCGGAGAATCCACTAGATAGTCGTAGTGTCAAGTTCTCTAGCTTACGCTAGTGCATATTATTAGTCTTTTGACATGAGGATCCATGATAACCTTGTGTCTGGTCCTCATGCCTTGACTTTTTCTCGACCACTTAGCGAGTCTTTCCGGTTGAGGTTGGATATGAGCTACTTGGCATGGTAGTTTTTGAGATCCAAGATGGAATCCAACTCCTTGCTTTTGTAAAGGGCGAGTGCATATCCTATGTATTTTATAATGATTGATTCCAAGAAATCCTAGTGCAAGGTGGTGTGAGAATTTGAAAAAACAGTTTTCCAAAGATAAGGTCACACAAGGGAATCAAACATTGGGAATAGAGACATAGTATCAAGGCTATTAGGGATCCGGCAAATATCTTGCCCTAGGCCTTTTTTGGGAGATAGCATACGGAAGGATCGTATTTACATGATACGCGTAGAGCTACAATGGTTCTCCAAAAGCATTCATTTCGATCAATTAGTTGGGCTCCATGGGCTTGAGGTTGGATATCGGCCATGGATATTGGATAGTCTTCAATTAATGAGATTAATTGAATTGAGTCGATTAGTTTAAAAGTTATTTTAAACTAAAATGAATATATGATATTCCAAAGTTACAGAGAGTTGTGAACTCATGTCTAATGAATGGCATAACTTATTGGATCACACACAAAAGTCAATTAACCTCCTAGTTATTGGAGCAATTTTCTAAGAGTTAGAGAATTACAACAAGGTGACCGAATTTGAGGTGCCAATTTGAAGGTCAATTTTTGACTTGATTAATTTAAGTGTAAAATTAATCAAGTAATTTAAAGAGTTAAATTAGACCAATAATTAAGGAGTTAATTATTTGGTGCCAAATGACCATCAATTGGTCAAGTTAATTTAAGGAGTTAAATTAACAAAAGTGAGCTTAATAGTTAAGCTTGTTTGACTTAAGTGTTAAGTCAAAGGATAATTAATTAAATTAAAGTGTTTAATTTAATTAATGAGAAGAATACATTTTGGAGGGAAAATTCAAATGAAATGTTCATTTCAATCAAGCATCTTAATTAACTTGAAATTAGATTTCAAATATTATTAAACTGCACATGAAATTCAAATGAGATTTAAATTCAAATTTGCCACCTTAGCACCACACTTGGCCACCTCCCTCATGGAAGGTGTGATGCCACCTTGGCATCACACCATCCAACATCTATATATAGATATATATGAGAGAGAAATCTGCCAAATCAGAAAAGCTGTAAAGGATTAAGTTCTTTGCTATTCCCTCCAAAACCTCATTCAAGCATCACATCATGGCTTTGCTTAGTTTTTTTTTCCTACCTCAAAAGTCAGCCTTCACCACTATAATTCTACATACTTTCTCCAGCTAAAAGTCAGTAGAATTTGGACGATTGATTCTTATGTGGATCATATCAATAGAGGCAAAGCATTTGATTTGCTAGCTTTTGAGATCTACTAGAATAGAGCAGTCATTTGCCAAATTTTTTCGAAGCTATCCAGATCATTTTTTTCTCTGAATTTTTTTCAGCACTTTTCTCAAGTGATTGAGAGTTTAATTTTTTTTATTTTTGGAGCATTTTAACCGAGGAGAAAGTCGTTGTTCATCTGCTGTGCCAGAGCCTACCAGATTCTGGATTGGGGAAGTGTTCACCATTGCAACCTTGGAAATTTGCTATTTGAGGTAACTCTCTAACTAAATTTGAATCCCTAGAATGGTTAGATCCTTGGTAGGCTATAAGGACTAGTTATTTTTAAGCTTTTGAAGTTTGATAATTAGATCCTAGTGGGTTACTAACCTTCATTAGTGACATCCTTCTCATTGGGAATGAGGTAGGAATGTTATAGTGTACTAAAGCATGGTTATCTACTCAATTCTTCATGAAGGATTTAGGAGAAACATCCTATATATTAGGAATAGATATCTATAGAGATAGATCAAAGAGGATGCTGAGGCTTTCTCAAACCTCGTACATTGACAAAGTATTTAAGCGGTTTAGTATGAAAGACTCTAAGAAGGGATTTCTCCTTGTGGGACATGGTCTTCGTCTCTCTAAGTCTATGGCCCCTAAGACTCAGGGAAAGAGACAAAACATGTTTTGAATACCTTATGCATCCGCTATAGGGAGCATAATGTATGCAGTTCAACATACAAGATCGGATGTTCCGTATGCTCTAAGTGTTACAAGCTGCTTTCGATCCAATCCCAAAGAGTGTAACTGGATGGCCGTTAAAGTAATCCTTAAGTACTTAAGGACTAAAGACTTGTTTTTGGTTTATGGCAATGAGTTCAAGTTTCCCATATGATACAGATGACCTAAAATCTACTTCTGAATTTATATTTTGCCTTAATGGCGGCGTGGTGAGTTGGAATAGTTCCAAACAAGGCGCCATGGCCGATTCTACCACTGAGGCGGAATATATTGTGGCTTTGGATGCTGTAAAGGAGAAGTTTGGATCAAAAACTTCATCAAAGAGTTGGATGTAGTGGCTAACATGTTTGAGCTTATAGTTGTCTTCTGTGACCACAATGGTGCGATTGCACAAGCTAATGGGCCAAGATCTCATCAGCGATCCAAGCACATTTTAAGGCGATACCATTTGATCCAAGAGACCATAGGTAGAGGCAACATACGAGTGGAAAGAGTTGCCTCGAAAGAGAATATAGCAGATCTATTAACTAAATGCCTAACCCAAAAGGTCTTTGAAGGACATCTTGTGAAGATGGGTCTTAGGACTATGGGATATTAGCTTTAGGGAAAGTGGGAGATTGTTAGAATAGTGCCCCGTATCCAATGAGATCTTCATCTTATGCTTATATTACTTCATTAGCATTTGGTTGAAGCCCTTAGATCACACAAGACTAAGGGACTTGGTCACGCACTAGGTGGTGATCAAGGAATAAGTCTTATACGATCATGATCTTAAATATCCCAAGTCATAGAATTTTATGAGATAGGGCATCTACGATTCGAATAGACTTACGCTAACGATGCATAGTTCAAGGGTTGGATGTTGCTCCGTTCCGTAAGCAAGCCATCTATGACATGGGTGCATGTTAGTAGGCGCTTGTTAGAGAACAAGGCACTGAAGGCCTGCCTGGAGAATCCACTAGATAGCCATTGTGGTGTGTTAGTAGAGGCAAGTTCTTCAACTTACGCTAGTGCATATAATTAGTCCTTTGACTTGAGGATCCATTGTAACCTTATGTTTAGATCCTTATGCTTTAACTCTTCCTTGGCCACTTAGCAGGCCGTTCGGGTTAAGGTTGGGTATGAGCCACTTAGACATAGAGGTTTATGAGATCCAAGATGGGATCTAACTCTTCATCATTATGAAGAGCGAGTGTATCTCCTATGTATTCTATAATATTGATTCCAAGGAGTCCTCGTGCAAAGCAGTATGATAATTTGGAAAAAGAGTTTTCCAAAGATGAGATCATAAACCAAAATTGAACATTGAGAATAGAAACATAGTATCGAGGCTATTAGGAAGTCGACAAATATCTTGCCCTAGGCATCTTTCATAGAGATAGAAGATTGAAGGACCGTATTTGCATGGTACGCATAGAGCTATAATGGTTCACTAAAAGCATTCATTCAGCCATTGTTGGGTTTCATGGGCTTGAGGTTGGACATTGACCATGGAGAATGGGCATTATTAAATTAATAGAGATTAATTAATTGAGTCGATTAGTTTATAGGAGTTTAAACTAATGTGAATATTTAATATTCTAAAGTCACAAAAGTTGTTAGCCCATGTCCAATGAACAATAAAACCTAATTGGTCACACACAAAAGCTAATTGGAATTCCTACTTGATGAAGGGAATTTTCCAAGTGTTAGAGAAATTTCAAGTTGACCATAAATAAGAGGAAATCGGTTGATGCAATTTTTAGTCATTTTAGCTTGATCAATTTAATTGTTAAATTGATCTAAATAATTTAAGGAGTTAAATTAGAGCAATTAAATTAAAGGTTAATTTAATTGGTGCCACATGACTATCAATTGGTCAAGTTAACTTAAGGAGCTAAGTTAACTATTACTAGCTTAAAGAGTTAAGTTAGTTGACTTAAGGGTTAAGTCAAAGTTTAATTAAATAAAGTTGTTTAATTTGATTAAAGTGAAGAATTTATTTTGGAGGGAAAATTCAAATGAAGAGTTCATTTGGTATGGCATTAGAATTTATTTGGATGACATTTCATTAGATAAAATGAAGATTTCAAATAAAATTCAAATGGACACAAAATACACATGCCAGTTGCATGCAAGTTGGCGCCACCTTGAGGATGGTGTAATGCCAAGGCCTCTATATATATATATATATATAGAAGGGGGCGGCCAACACACTTGAAAAGCAAGCATTTAGATCTAATTTTTAGATTCCTCATTTTCTCTCTAATTTTTGTAATTCTCTCATGTGTTGAGGCTTCACATTTTTCTTCACCTCACCCTCACTTGATTTTTGGCCTTCATTATCCTTATTTCTTCTTTGATCTTCCAGTTGATCAAGGAGAAATTGGATTGTGCATTGGCGTGTGGGTCTTATTAGTAGAGATAATACATTTGGATTACTAAGCTTTAGGAGATCCTCTATTTAGATAGTAATTTTGGAGCATCTATTGGAGGTCTTGCTAAAAATATTTTGAGCTAATTTGTACTAGAGATACATCAAGGCATCGGTGTTCTTTTGGTTCAAGTTTCACTCAATTCTGAGGTGAGTTGGTTGGGTAAAGGTTGTTCACACCGTGTTGTGCTAGGAGGAGACTATGTTGGAGAGATCTCGCTTGTCTTCTTCATTTCGTTTGGAATTTTCTTTTTAGGTAATTTTTTTACCTTAATCCAATTTAACAACATGAATTAGATCCTTGTAGATGTGTGTAAATCAAGTTAGATTTCAGTTTTTAAGTGTTATTAATTGGATCCTTGGCTTATACCATCTTTTAGGATCTATCAAATTCTATACTTTATTTGAATACATGGGATCCATTTCGGATTTCATGGCTTCAAGCCAATATCCCAAATCTATGTCCAACATAGCTTCCTCATTGGTCTTCAAATCACCATTCAATTGGCCCATCTCATGAAGGAATTCTAACCTTTCGAGTTGCTTCTTGTTTCGGTCTAACTTTCTTAGAGGTTGTGTGGAAAGCTCTGGATGCAGTTGTTTCTACCGCTTGTAGGACTTGTTGAACATTTTGAACATCATCAAGTTCAACAACAACGCTCTTTCTATCTAATAGAAGTTTCTTTTCCAAAAAGGGGGCGTTTCTTGAAACAAACACTTTTTGTTTCAAGGGATCATAGAAATAATAAGCTAAAGACTCTCTTGGGCATCCCACAAACTTGCACAATGCAGATCTCACATCTAACTTGTCTCCCACTAGTCGCTTCATGTAAGCGGGAGATCAGCAAACTCTTAGAAAAGAATAAGAAGGTGCTTTGCCATACCACATCTCATTTGATATTTTTGGCACCAACTTTAAGGGTACTACATTTAGTAGCCTCATCACTGATATTAAGGCGTATCCCCTAAAGGTTATAGACAGATTGGAAGCTTATCATGGAACGTACCTTGTCCAACAAGGTATGATTTCTCCTCTCGGTTACTCTATTATGTTGGGTGTGCCGAGTGGAGTCCATTGAGAGAGAATCCCATTATCTTTTAGATAATCCAAGAATTCAATACTCAAGTATTCTCCCCTCGATCCGATCGAAGAGCTTTAACACTTAGTCCCTTTTGCTTTTCTACTTCATTCCCATACTCTTTGAACTTTTTAAAAGCTTCGAACTTGTACTTCATAAGATACACATGTTCGAACTGAGTATGATCATCAGTGAAGGTGATAAAGTAATAATAGTCTCCTCTCGCACTAGTGGTCCACAAACATCCGTATGGATCAAATCCAAAGGACTTGTGGTTCGCTTTATTTGTCCAACAAAAGGAGCTTTGGTCATTTTTCCCTTTAAACAACACTCACAAGTAGAAAGTTCCTCACTACTAGTAACATTTAGTACTTTGAGAGCTTTTATCATGTTGGTTGTCTAATTCTTTTTTATTTGATTGAATGTGCAACAGTGATGGTTGAGGATCCAAAATGTATAATCCATTATTTAATGTACCTTGTGCAATTAAAAAGCCAATCTTTAATGCTTTCAATTCCCCATTAGATATAGAAATATTATATCCTTCATTATCCAATACAAGAATAGAAATAATGTTCTTAAAAAGATTAGGTACATAAAAGCAAGAATCAAGTATCATGTCGGAGTTTCCCAAGTCTAACTTCATGACGCCTTTGACTACGATCGCAACTTTTGCTCCATTGCCTAAGCAGAGGGTAATATCCCTATCATTGACCTTTGTTTCATCCCCTATAATGAACTACAAAGGTGAGAACTACATACGGTATCAAATATCCATAAGGAAGAATTTATCGTTAAGTGCACTTCAATAAAGTACATATCCCTCCTAAGGCTGCCAAGGTACTCCTTGCAATTCCTTTTCCAATGGCCTTTCTTTCCATAATAAAACAAGTAGCATTGGCTTTGACCTCTTTCTTGTTCTTGATTCCCCCCGAACTTTTCAAGGGTTGCTTTCCCTTAGAGGAAGAACTCTTCTTTCTTTTACCTCCCTTTCTAGCACCCTTAAGGTCCTTAGACATGGAGAAAGAAACAAGTATAAGAGAGTTGTCTTTTTTCATTACTGCCTCGGTGGTTACCACATATTGACCAACTCATTAATCATTACTTTTTACTTCATCATGTTGAAGTTCAGAATGAATTGGTCAAACGAGCTAGGTAGTGATTGAAGGATTAATACACATAGAGCTCATTATACATGCTTACGCCCAATTAGCCAAGCTTCTCAATGAGACTGATCATTTTTAGGCCATGGTCATAGACACTTGAGCCCTCATTCATTCTAGTCCTAAGGAGCTTCTTAGACAATGAAAATCTTTCATGTCTAGTTTATACACCATACAACTTTTGTAAGTGCAAATGAATCTTGCAAGCGGTTTTCATATGCTCGTGAGACTTTTGAAGATCATTGAACTTAGAAGCCAACATGAGGCATCATGTTTGTAAATCATCATCCACAAACTTTGTGAATGCTTCATGTGCCTCATCAGTGGCATCATCACCGATGGTGTCCGGCGGACTTTGAGTAAGAACGTAAGTCGTCCTATTAGAATCAAGAATAATTTTGAGGTTTCTAAGCCAATCTTGGAAGTTAGGCCCACTAAGTTTATTGGTTTCCAAAATAACGTTGAGTGGATTCTTAGCCAGTGAGTTGAGATTTCAAAATCTACAAAGGCAAAAAAGAGAGTATAAGTATGCGATTGAATATTTGATTGAATATTTGATATTGAAAACATATTCATGAACTTTCCAGCATGTTTTTCTCCCACTATTTTATAAAATTCTTCAAACCCTTTAAGAATTTAGGAAATCTCAGTTCCTAGTGAGAATCAAGGCCCTAAGGATTTGTTTGTGGACCTACGTGTCGTGTGCCATCTACAAACAATCAAAAGTTAAGCAACTTTTGCTAATTACATCTCTATGAAATCCTTGATATATATTGCCTCATGTTTCATGTAAACCAGCACATCGTGCACCATCTTCACTACTAAGTGTTAAGTCGAACATAACAATCAAACTTTGATATGAAACCACACTATGTCATCTCACGTTTCATGTGCCATTGCATAGGAAGCATCAAATCAAAGGTGCATCATATGCTAAGTATATGATCACATCTTTCTACTATAAGTGTGACCTACGTGTCGTGTGCCATCACACAAAAATAGTAGCATCATGATGTTATATACTATTGGCAGAAGGCATAGATTAACTAGAACTCGTTTTAATTTGTATCTATTTTAACTTACTATTTGAAAGCACTTAGGCTCTTCTAAGTGGAGGGATTTCCTTGCTTGCAAAGATCTAATCAATTTTATCTTTTTATTTAGGTTTTTTATATCCTAACAATGCATCTCATACATCAATACGATATGGAAAGCATAAATAAGTAAATACGCCTACTATGCTCCTATGGTGTGATGATCATGAACATTAACCAAGTAGTGCACTTAGAGCCATAGGTGCACTATTTAGTTGATTTTAAGTGGGTTAATTAAATCTAGCTATTAAATAAATGTATCCCTATACATTCATGGGTCTTCATGCCTCCAATGGTCTTTTTGTCTCCTTGCAACAATTACATGAGAAAAGAAATCCTCACTCCTAGTGATTCTATTCTCATAACATTTACAAGACAGAAATTAAGAGGTATGTAAGCCCTAATTTAATAAATAAATCTTTTCAACAACTTGAAAGAAATAAAATCAATATTAAAGGCTCATGATCATCCCCATTCATTCATCATCCATTCAACAATTAAATGAACAATAAATCAAGAATTGACATTCAATTCCACAATTAAATGCTTATCTCATAAACAATTAATTAACTAGCAAAACTAAGCATAACAACTATGCATCTCATTTTTGCACCAAATGGAATACTAACTTGAACAAGATTTTAAAAGCAATAAAAAATGTTAAACATAATTTAAAAAACTTGCACAATATTTGTGCATCTAAGTAGCATGATTTAGATTAATTTTGGTTACAAAAATAACACAAAACATGCCTCAAAACTCGCCTAACCCAAAACTAGGTGCTACTGCCCCAGCCTGGCTGCAAGGTCGTGCGGCAAGCGCGCCTACTGCTCAGCTAGCACTTGGCCGGGTGCGGCAGCTGCCCTGTTTTGAGGTTCGGTCTGAGTCAAGGCTATTTTGGTTGAATTTTTGTGCACCAAAAAATTAAGGACACCTCCTTAACATTAAGTCACACATTTTAGGCAAATTTGTAGATCTAAAATACCATTTAAAAATGGAAATTCAAGTGCTCAAGCATGCTTTAAAAATCAAATTTAAGTAAGAATAACCATTCTTCAAAAATCTCCAATTAAGTCCAATCCAATTGGATCCAAAAATGACCAAAACATCTTAAGGTGAAATTTAACATGCTATATTAACATATAACATCATCCAATGCTAAATCAACATTTAACATAATCATCCATGAATCAAAAACATACTAACATATGAATTAACTCTTAAAACACATATTAACATAATTCAATTCATCATCAAAGGAGCCACAAGAAACATCAACCAAGCACTCCAATCCATGAATTGGATCAAATATTTGGAGATCTAGATCAATTCATCACATGAATCAATTGAACAAAAACCAAATTAAAGCATGAAATAGGCTTTGATACCACTTGAATTAAACTATAGCACAACGATCTTAGTAATAAAGCAAAAGTAGCTAAATCAAAATTGGCTACACTCGATCCAAAGATCAAATCATAGTTCTAAAATGGATTTAGTTGCGGAAAATTACCTTGATTGTTTAAAATCAAAGATAGGAAGGACAACAATGTTGAACTCTTCAAAACTATCTCCTTCTGGCGCAGCAGAGAACCAGCAATGTTTGCCCTATCAAATCACCTCCAAATTGGATAAAAATTGGATAGAACCTCCCCAACACCCTTGAGGATATCTAGTAAAAATGTCAGCAAAATAAAAATCGGCAATTGCACTAAAATTGCCTCCAAAGTTTCTTCCCTGTAGTGGATCTCCAACAGCAAAGCTTTCCAATTGTAAAGCCTCTAATGAAATGATCCACACACCTAAGGCAAGCTCCAATCAAATGATCCACACACCTAAGATCACACTTTTGGAGCGAAAAAGATAACCTAGTGTGAATGAATCATAAGTGACCGACCATCTCTATATATAGATGAGTAGGTATGTTGAAAGTTGGCATCACACCTCCCATGAGGTAGGGTGCCAACTAAGCAAGGCCACTTGCATGTGAAATGTGAATTTCACTTATATTTGAATTTCATTTGAAGTATTCATTTCATCTCACGAAATGTCATCCAAATTAATTCTAAGTGCACCTCAAATGAACTCCTTCATTTGAATTTCCCTCCAAAATTAATTTTTACCATTAATTAAATTAACTCCTTAATTTAATTAATTGGTCTTGACTTAACTCCTTAAGTCAACTAACTTAACTCCTTAAGCTATAAGGTGTTCACTTAACCCCTTAAGTTAACTTGACTAATTAATTGTCAAATGGTGCCAATTAAATTAAATCCTTAATTTAATTGATCTAATTAAATCCTTAAATTATTTTAATCAATTTAATAATTAAATCAATTAGGCCCAAATGACAGCTAACCGTTTTTTCCACAAAATCGATCACTAGGAATTTTCTAACTCTTAGAAAATTCCCTTCATTAAATAGAACTTCCTTTAGGCTTTTGTGTATGACCCATTAGAGTCTCCCATTCATTAGACATGGGCTCACAATTCTTGTGATATTTAGAATATCAAAATATTCACATTAGTTTAAACTTCTTTAAACTAATAACTCAATTTAATTAATGTCTATTAATTGAAGAGTACCCAATCTCTATGATTGATGTCCAACCTCAAGCCCATAGAGCCCAACTAATTGGTCGAAATGAATATGCTCTAGGTAAACCATTCTAGCTCTACACTTACCATACAAATACGGTCCTTCCGTCTCCTATCTCCCCAAAGAGGCCTAGGGAACGATATTTGCCATCTTTCTAATAGCCTCGATAATTATATTTCTATTCCTAATGTTCAATTTTCTTTTATGACCTTATCTTTAGAAAAATCTTTTCCAAATTATCATGCTACCTTGTGCAAGAATTTTTTTGAATTGATCATTATAGAATACATAGGAGATGCACTCACCCTTCACAATGACGAGGAGATGGATCCCATCTTGGATCTCACAAACCTCCATGCCTAAGTAACTCATACTCAATCTCAACCTGAATGACCCATAGAGTGGTCAAGGAAGAGTCAAAGCATGAGAACCTAAACACAAGGTTACCATGGATCCTCAGGTCTAAGGATTAATTATATACACTAGCATAAGATGGAGAGCTTGCAACTACCGACTTGCTACATCAGCCATCTAGTAGATTCTCCAGGTGGGCTTTTAGTGAAGTTGTTATCTAACAAACACCTACTAACATGTACCCATATCTAATATAGATTGCTCGTGAAATAGAGTAATATCCAACCCCTTAGATTTATGCATCATTAGTGCAAGTCTATCCAAATCTTAGATACCCTATCTCGTAAAATTCTACAGTTAGAATATTTTAAGATCACGATCGTGTAAGACTTATTTCATGATCACCACCTAGTGTGTGACCAAGTCCCATAGTCAGGTGTGATATAAGGGCTTCAATGAAATGCTAGTGAAGTAAAATAAGCATATGATAAAGATGGTAATTAAAATATGAATATCATTCAATCAAGATTATATCACAAGTGAAATAGTTTAAATGTCAATCTAATTGGTTGCAAGGCACTATTCCAATAGGCCTTACACGGGTGAGGCATAAACGAAAGGGGCTATGGCATGGCCTCAGCGCTTCGAGGGAATTACGAGCATGATGAATGTGTTGTGGGCGCACGAGTGGCCTTCAATACCGAGATAGAGCAAGATTGCTCTTTTTCCATTATGACATAAATAAAGGAACCTAAGATTTAGAATGCGCATCTTTGCTAGTTGGGGATAGTTGAGAACACAACCTCAGCTTGACAGATGCAAGCCACTAGCAAATATGGGCATTCTGAATAGACGAATATGTACAGTACTGTGAAGCGTTTAGATATTTATGCTAGTAAGCTATGTGTACTGAAATGAGTAACAGGTCATCATAAAGACTCGAGATGGGCCTTGGTGGATCTAAGGTTGGGTGAAACTTGAGATGCCATCTTGGATAGATGAATATTCTGCTGCAAGATAAAGTCCGTCCGTGACACCCAAGGAGGTACGTGATATAACCCTTTAAAAAATTCCATTATCGACTTTCTTCATGAGTGTGTGGCATCCTCTAAAAAAGTCCACTATTAGCTCCCTCTGAGAGTACATAGTACCCTAAAAAAAAGTTCACTATCGACTCCCTTCGATAGTACGTGGCACCCCCTAAAAAAGTCTACTATTGACTCTTTTAGGGAATATGTGGCATTCTCTAAAAGGTCTACTATCAACTTCCTTTAGGAGTTCATGGCATCCTCTAAAAAAGCCCACTATCGGCTCCCCTCGAGAGTACATAGAAATCACTCTAAAAACACATGTTAAGGATCTTCAAAGGGCACCTACAACATCAAGCAAAAGAAGCCAATCAAGAGTTCTCACAAAGAGAAAGGTGGCAACGCCTCAATACTTAATGAATATTCAAAGGAAAATCTCTAAGTCTGGCAACTCATTATGTCGACATACACTTACTACAAAGTCTTCCAGGAGACCCATGAACATGCTTCTTCTCATCCCAACATTTAAATTACGTTCAGCTCAAAGTGCAAAACTAACTTTCCTCTTTCAGAGGACTTTACTTCATAGAAAACAAATTGATGCCAACATAAAGAGGGGCTCTATACCTCTCTAAGAACGCTATATTACATCTTACACTCATAAATAAAATTGTCACTCTAAGTTCATAACGTGCTAAAGTATCTATAGTACTTTATCAATTAAATTCTCTAAGTCCCCTATTGATTGTCAAAAGGCATAGCGATATCGACAAGTTTGACAAAAAAAAAATAAAGTAAGCAAGAACAACTAATAAAAGGAAAAACAATCCCACGAAGGTACCCCACATAGTGGCGCTCAGGAAGGGCAGCTAGCCAGCACCTGAGGCAGGCACCAAACTGGCATTCAAGGCTGGTGCTTTACATGTGATCAGCATTCAAAGTAATTTCATCAACACCCAATGGGAGTCCACTCACAACTCCATCGCAAATCATAACAAAAGCGTTCTTTGCCCTCACGAGCATGAAAGGACAAGTGGACTATGGGCAAGTAGTGTTGGAATAATGCCCTACAGCCAATTAGATTAGCATGTAAACTATTTCACTTGTGATATAATCTTGATTGAATGATATTCAAATAAAATGGCCATCTTCATCTTATGCTTATTTTACTTCACTGGCATTTAGTTGAAGGCCCTAAATCGCACTATGACTACGGGACGTGGTCAGATACTGAGTGATGATCTTGAAATAAATCTTACACGATCATGATTTTAAATATTCCAATTCATAGAATCTTAAGATAAGAGGCATCTAAGATTAGGATAGATTATACTAATGATGCATAAATCCAAGGAGTTGGATATTGCTCCGTTTCATGAGCAATCCATGTTAGACATGGGTGCATATTAGTGGGTGCTTGTTAGAGAACAAGTTCACAAAAGACCTGCAGGAGAATCCACTAGATAGCTGGAGTGGCAAGTTCTCCAGCTTACATTAGTGTATATAATTGGTTTTTTGACCTGAGGAAACATGGTAACCTTGTGTTTAGGTCATCATGCTTTGACTTTTCCTTGACCACTTTGCAAGTCTTTCTGGTTGAGCTTAGGTATGAGCTACTTAGACATGGAGGTTTGTGAGATCTAAGATGGTATTCGACTCTTCATTAATGTGAAGAACGATTACATCTCGTATGTATTCTATAATGATCGATTCCAAGGAGTCCTTTCGCGAGGCAATATGACAATGTGGAAAAAGGAGTTTTCCAAAGATAAGGTCATAAACCAGAATCAAACATTGGGAATAGAAACATAGTTATTAAGGGTACTAGAAAGCCATCAAATATTTTGCCCTAGGCCTCTTTCAAGAGATAGTAGATGGAATGACCGTATTTGCATAGCAAGCATAGAGCTAGAATGGTTCTCCAAAAATATATGCATTTTGACCAATTAGTTGGGCTCTATTGACTTGTTACTAGGCATCAACTATGGAGATAGGATACTCTTCGATTATTGGAGATTAATTGAAAAGTTATCTATTTAAAGGAGTTTAAACCAATGTAAACATTTCAATATTCAAAATATCACAATTAGTTGCGAGCCCATGTCCAATGAGTGGATGAACCTAATGGGTCACATACAAAAGTTTAAAGGAAGTTCTACTTGATGGGAGGAATTTTCTAAGGAGTTAGAAAATTCTCCTAGGTGGTTTTGGAGAGGAATTCAATTGACTAATTTTGGTCATCTTAGCTTGATTAATTTAATTGTTAAATTAATCAAAATAAATTAAGGGGTTAAATTAGACCAATTAGATTAAGGAGTTAATTTAATTTGTGCCATGTAATAATTAATTAGTCAAGCTAAACTTAAAGAGTTAAGTTAATTGACTTAGGAAGTTAAGTCAAACCAGTTAGTTAAATTAAAGAACTAATTTAATTAAAAAAAGAAATTGGTTTTTGGAGATAAATTCAAATGAAGGAGTTCATTTGAGATTAAATTAGAATAAATTTGCACAACATTTCATGAGATGAGTGAAGATGCAAATTAAATTCAAATGCATGTGAAGTTTACATGCAAGTTGGTTGCTAAGCTGGCAACTATTAGAATAGTGTCCCATAGCCAATTAGATTGGCATGTAAACTATTTCACTTCTGATATAATCTTGATTGAATGATACTCATTATAAATGGCCATCTTCATCCTATTCTTATTTAATTCACTGGCATTTGGTTGAAGCCCTTAGATCACACAAGATTGAAGAATTTAGTCACGCACTAGGTTGTGATAATGATACTATCTTACACGATTGTGATCTTAAATCTTCCAATTTGTAGAATCTTATAAGATAGGGCATCTAAGATTAGGATAGACTTGTATTAACGATGCCTAAATCCAAGAGATGGATATTGCTCCATTTCAAGAGCAAACCATGTGACATATGGGTGGATGTTAATGGGTGCATGTTAGAGAACAAGTTCACTAAAGGCCTGCCTGGAGAATCCACTAGATAGCTATAGTGGCAAGTCGGTAGTGGCAAGTTCTCTAGCTTACATTAGTGTATATAATTAGCCCTTTGACTTGAGGATCTATGTTAACTTATAGTTGAGCTTGGGTATGAGCTATTTAGACATGAAGGTTTGTGAGGTCCAAGATGGGATCTGACTCCTCGTCGTTGTGAAGGGCGAGTGCATATCCCATGTATTCTATAATAATCGATTTCAAGGAGTTCTTGTGCAAGGTAGTATGACAATTTGGAAAAGGATTTTTCCAAAGATGAGATCATAAACTATAATCGAAGATTGAGAATAGAATCATAGTTATCAAGGCTATTAAAGAGTCGACAAATATTTTGTCCTAAGTCTCTTTCTGAAGATAGGAGACAGAAAGACTGTATTTGCATGACCAAGTTTAGAGCTAGGATGGTTCTCCAAAAGTATATACATTTCGGCCAATTAGTTGGGCTCCATAGGCTTGAGGTTGGACATCGACCATGGAGATTGGCTACCCTTCAATTAATAGAGATTATTTGAATTGAGTCGTTAGTTTATAAGAGTTTAAAATAATGTAAATATTTTGATAGTCTAGAAATCACAAGAGTTATGAGCACATTTCCAATGAATGGTTGAACCTTATGGGTCACACACAATAGCCGTTTGGAAATATTTTTTGATGAAGGGAATTTTCTAAGAGTTAGAAAATTCCACCTTAATCGATTTTATGGAAGGAAATAGTTGACTAATTCTGTATTCATTTTGGCTTGATCAATTTAACTGTTAAATTGATCGAAATAATTTAAAGAGTTAAATTAGACCAACCAAATTAAGGAGTTAATTTAATTGGTGCCACATGACTATCAATTGGTCAAGTTAACTTAAGGAGTTAAGTTGACACATTCTACCTTAAAAAGTTAAGCTAATTGGCTTAAGGGGTTAAGTAAAGATTAATTAATTAAATTAAAGGGTTGATTTACCCCTTAATTTAATTAACGTGAAGAATTATTTTGGAGGGACAATTCAAATAAAAGAGTTTATTTGGAGTGCATTTATAAATTTTGCAGATCACATTTCATGAGATGAAATGAGAATTCCATATGAAATTCAAATGCAATTGAAATTAAAATTTCACATGCAACTTGCTTACAAGTTGGCGCCAAACTCATGGGAGGTGTGATGCCAACTTGTATCACACCTCGATTCCTATAAATAGGAGAGAGGTGGTCGGCCAAAGCATGCTTCGCATATCTAAGAGTTAGATTCCGTTTTGCCATCCAATTTTGTGCGAATCATTCATGTGTTGAAGTCTCACACTTCTACTTCATCATGTTGGAATAGCGCCCGAAACCAATTAGATTGATATGCATACTATTTCACTTGTGATACAATCTTGATAGAATGATATTCATTATAAGTGGCCAACTTCATTTTATACTTATTTTACTTCACCAGCATTTGGTTGAAGCTCTTAGACCACACAAGACTACAAGATATGGTCATGCACTATGTGGTGAACGTGAAACAAGTCTTACATGGTCATGATCTTAAATCTTTCAAGTCATAGAATCCAATGGGACAGGGCATCTAAGATTCGGATAAACTTGCACTAACGATGCTTAAATCAAAGTGTTTGATACTGCCACATTTCATGAGTAAACTATGTGAAACATGGGTGCATGTTAGTAAGTGCTTGTCAGAGAACAAGTTCACTGAAGGTTTGTGGAATCCAAGATGGGATCCAACTCCTTGTCATTATGAAGGGCGAATACATCTCTGATGTATTCTATAATAATCAATTCCAAGGAATCCTTGTCCAAGGTAGTATGACAATTTAGAAAAGAATATTTTCAAAGATGAGGACATAAACTAGAATCGAACATTGGGAATAGAAATATAGTTATTGAGGCTATTAGAGAGCTGGCAAATATTTCACCCTGGGCCTCTTTCGGAATATAGGAAACGGAATGATTGTATCTGCATCGCAAGCATAGAGGTAGAATGGTTCTCCAAAAGCATATACATTTCGACCAATTAGTTGGGCTCCATGGGCTTAAGGTTGGACATTGACCATGGAGATTGGGTACTCTCCAATTAATGGAGATTATTTGAATTGAATCGTTAGTTTAAAGAAGTTTAAACTAATGTAAATATTTGGATATTCCAGAAGTCACAAGAGTTGTGGGTCATGTCCGATGAATGGTAAAACCTAATGGGTCACACAAAAAAGCCAATTGAAAATCCTTTTTGATGAAGACAATTTTCTAAGAGTTAGAAAATTCGACCTTGATAGATTTTATGCCGGGAAATAGTTGACTGATTTTTTTGGTCATTTTGGCTTGATCAATTTAATTGTTAAATCGATCTAAATAATTTAAGAAGTTAAATTAGACCAATTAAATTAAGGAGTTAATTTAATTGATGCCACATGAATATCAATTGGTCAAGTTAACTTAGGGAATTAAGTTGACACATTATAGTTTAAAGAGTTAAGCTAATTGACTAAGGAATTAAGCCAGGATTAATTAATTAAATTAAAAGTTTAATTTAATTAAAGTGAAGAATTTTTTTGGAGGGAAAATTCAAATAAAAGAGCTCATTTGGAGTGAATTTAGAAATTATTTGGATGAAATTTTATTAGATAAAATGAAGATTCCAAATAAAATTCAACTCGCTTGCAAGTTGGCACTAACCACATGGAAGGTGTGGCGCCAACTTGAATCACACCTCCATTATAATCAATAGGAGAAAAGTGGACGGACGAGGTATGCTTTGCACATCTAGCAGTTAGATTCCATTTTTTCCTCCAATTTTGTGTGATTCATTAATGTGTTGAAATCTCACACTTCTTCTTCATCCTGTTGGAATAGTGCTCCATAGCCAATTCGATTGGCATGTAAACTATTTCACTTGTGATACAATGTTAATTAAATGATATTCATTACAAATATCTCATCTTCATCTTATGCTTATTTTACTTCACTAGCATTTGGTTGAAGCTCTTACATCGCAAAAGACGACGGGATTTGGACACGCACTGGGTAATGATAATAACACAAGTCTAACACAGTTGCAATCTTAAGTCTTTCAAGTCATACAATCTTATGAGACAGGGTATGTAAGATTCGGATAGACTTGCACAACCGATGCAAAAATTCAAGAGTTGAATATTGCTCTATTTCATGAGTAAATCATGAGACATGGGTGCATGTTAATGGGTACTTGATAGAGAACAAGTTCACTGAAGGTCCGCCTGGAAAATCCACTACATAGCTGTAGTAGCAAGTCGGTAGTGGCAAGTTCTCCAATTTACATTAGTGCATATAATTAGCCTATTTGACCTGAGGATCCAAGCTAACCTTGTTTTCAATACTTCATGCCTTGACTTTTCCTTGACCACTTTGCGGGTCATTCTGGTTGAGCTTGGGTATGAACTACTTGGAAATAAAGCTTTGTGAGATCCACGATGGGATCCGACTCCTCGTCATTGTGAAAGGGCGAGTGCATCTCCTATGTATTCTACAATAATCGATTCCAAAGAGTCTTTGTCCAAGGTAGTATGACAATTTGAAAAAGGAGTTTTCTAAAGATGAGGTCATAAACCAAAAATCGAACGTTAGGAATAGAAACATAGTTATCGAGGCTATTAGAGAGCCAATAAATATTTTGCCCTAAGCCTCCTTCGGAAGATAGGAGATAAAAGCATTGTATTTGCATGGAAAGCATAGAGCCAGAGTAGTTCTCCAAAAGCATAAACATTTTGGCTAATTAATCGGGCTCCATGGGCTTGAGGTTGGACAGTGACCATGGATATTAGCTATTATTCAATTAATGGAGATTATTTGAATTGAGTCGTTACGTTAAAGGAGTTTAAACAAATGTGAATATTTTGATATTCTAGAAGTCACAAGAGTTGTGAGCCCATGTCCAATGAATGGTAGAACATAATGGGTCACATACAAAAGCAATTTGGAAATCGTTTTTGATGAAGGAAATTTTCTAAAAGTTAGAAAATTCCACCTTGATCGATTTTATGGAGGGAAACAATTGACTAATTTTGTGTTCATTTTGGCTGGGTCAATTTAATTGTTAAATTTATCTAAATAATTTAAAGATTTAAATTAGACCAATTAAATTAAGGAGTTAATTTAATTGGTGCCACATGACCATCAATTGGTCAAGTTAACTTAAGGAGTTAAGTTGACACATTCTACCATAAAGAGTTAAGCTAATTAGCTTAAGGGGTTAAGTCAAGATTAATTAATTAAATTATGGGGTTGATTTACCCCTTAATTTAATTACTGTGAAGAATTATTTTGGAGGGACAATTCAAATAAAAGAGTTTATTTAGACTGGATTTATAAATTTTGTGGATCACATTTCATGAGATGAAATGAGAATTCCATAAGAAATTCAAATGCAAGTGAAATTAAAATTTCACATGCAACTTGCTTGC
Source organism: Jacaranda mimosifolia (assembly GCA_018894105.1). NCBI lineage: Eukaryota > Viridiplantae > Streptophyta > Magnoliopsida > Lamiales > Bignoniaceae > Jacaranda > Jacaranda mimosifolia. The sequence goes on along the minus strand of CM032117.1, from coordinate 38,123,907 downwards.
AAGTTGGCGCCAAACTCATGGGAGGTGTGATACCAACTTGTATCACACCTCTATTCCTATAAATAGGAGAGAGGTGGCCGGCCAAAGCATTCTTTGCATGTAAGAGAGTTAGATTCCATTTTTCCCTCCAATTTTGTATGATTCATTCATGTGTTGAAGTCTCACACTTCTTCTTCATCATGTTAGAATAGCGCCCGCAACCAATTAGATTGATATGTAAACTATTTCACTTGTGATACAATCTGAACAGAATAATATTTATTATAAGTGGCCATCTTCATCTTATACTTATTTTACTTCACTGGCATTTGGTTGAAGCTCTTAGACCACACAAGACTATGACATTTGGTCACCCCCCAGGGGGTGAAGAAGAAATAAGTCTTACATGGTTGTGATCTTAAATCGTTCAAGTCGAAGGATCTTATGGGATAGGGCATCTAAGATTCGGATAAACTTGCACTAACGATGCATAAATCTAAGAGTTTGATATTGCTCCGTTTCATGAGCAAACCATGTGAAACATGGGTGCATATTAGAGAGTGCTTGTTAGAGAACAAGTTCACTGAAAATTTGTGAGATCCAAGATGGGATCTGGCTCCTTGTCATTGTGAAGGGCGAATGCATCTCCTATGTATTTTGTATTAACTGATTTGAAGGAATCCTTGTGCAAGGTAATATGACAATCTGGAAAGGAAGTTTTCCAAAGATGAGGACATAAACCAGAATCAAACATTGGGACTAGAAACATAGTTATCGAGGCTATTAGAGAGCCGACAAATATTTTACCGTAGGCCTCTTTTGGAAGATAGGAGACGGAAGGATTGTTTTTGCATGGCAAGTGTAGAGCTAGAATGGTTCTTCAAAAGCACATACATTTAGACCAACTAGTTGGGCTCCATGGGCTTCAGGTTAGACATTGACCATGGAGATTGGGTACTCTTCAATTAATGGAGATTATTTGAATTGAGTCGTTAGTTTAATGAAGTTTAAAGTAATGTAAATATTTTGATATTTCAGAAGTCACAAGAGTTGTGGGCCATGTCCAATGAATGGTAGAACCTAATGGGTCACACACAAAAGCCAATTGAAAATCTTTTTTGATGAAAAGAATTTTTTGAGAGTTAGAAAATTCCACCTTGACGATTATGTTGAGGGAAACAGTTGACTAATTTTTTATTCATTTTGATTTGATCAATTTAATTGTTAAATGATCTAAATAATTTAAGGAGTTAATTTAATTGGTGCCACATGAATATCAATTGGTCAAGTTAACCTAAAGAGTTAATCTAATTGACTCAAGGAATTAACTCAGGATTAATTAATTAAATTAAAAGGTTAATTTCATTAATGTGAAGAATTATTTTGGATGGAAAATTCAAATAAAAGAGCTCATTTGGAGTGCATTTAGAAATTATTTGGATGACATTTTATTAGATAAAATGTAGATTTCAAATGAAATTCAAATGCATGTGAAATTAAAATTTCATATGGAACTGGTTTGCAAGTTGGCACCAACCTCGTGGAAGGTGTGATGCCAATTTGCATCACACCTCCATTACTATAAATAGGAGCGAGGTGGATGGCCAAAGCATGCTTTGCACATCCAGTAGTTAGATTCCATTTTTTTCCTCCAATTTTGTGTGATTCATTAATGTGTTGAAATCGCACACTTCTTCTTCATCCTGTTGGAATAGTGCGCCACAGCCAATTAGATTGGCTTGTAAACTATTTCACTTGTGATACAATCTTGATTAAATGATTTTCATTACAAATAGGTCATCTTCATCTTATGCTTATTTTACTTCACTAGCATTTGGTTGAAGCTCTTACATCGCAAAAGACGACGGGATTTGGACACGCATTGGGCAATGATAATGAAACAAGTCTTACACAGTTGCAATCTTAAGTCTTTCAAGTCGTAGAATCTTATGAGACAGGGCATCTAAGATTCGGATAGACTTGCATTACCGATGCATAAATCTAATAGTTGAATATTGCTCCATTTCATGAGTAAATCATATAAGACATGGGTGCTTGTTAGAGAACAAGTTCACTGAAGGCCTGCCTGGAAAATCCACTACATAGCCGTAGTGGCAAGTCGGTAGTGGCAAGTTCTCCAACTTACATTAGTGTATATAATTAGCCCCTTTGACTTGAGGATCCAAGTTAACCTTGTTTTTAATACTTCATGCCTTGACTTTTCCTTGACCACTTTGCGGGTCATTCTGGTTGAGCTTGAGTACGAACCACTCGACATGAAGGTTGTGAGATCCACGATGGGATCCGACTCCTCGTCATTGTGAAAGGGCGAGTTGTGAAAGGGTGAGTGCATCTCCTATGTATTCTACAATAATCGATTCCAAAGAGTCTTTGCTCAAGGTAGTATGACAATTTGGAAAATGAGTTTTCTAAAGATGAGGTCATAAACCATAATCAAAAGTTAGGAATAGAAATATAGTTATCGAGGCTATTAGAGAGCCGATAAATATTTTGCCCTAAGCCTCCTTCGGAAGATAGGAGATAGAAGTATCGTATTTACATAGCAAGCATAGAGCCAAAGTAGTTCTCCAAAAGCATATACATTTCGGCTAATTAGTCAGGCTCCATGGGCTTGATGTTGGACAGTGACCATGGATAGTAGCTACTCTTCAATTAGTGGAGATTATTTGAATTGAGTCGTTACGTTAAAGGAGTTTAAACAAATGTGAATATTTTGATATTCTAGATGTCACAAGAGTTGTGAGCCCATGTCCAATGAATGGTAGAACATAATGGGTCACATACAAAAGCCATTTGGAAATCCTTTTTGATGAACGAAATTTTCTAAAAGTTAGAAAATTCCACCTCGATCGACTTTATGGAGGGAAATAGTTGACTAATTTTGTGTTCATTTTGGCTTGATCAATTTAATTGATAAATTGATCTAAATAATTTAAAGATTTAAATTAGACTAATTAAATTAAGGAGTTATTTTAATTGGCGCCATGTGACTATCAATTGGTCAAGTTAGCTTAAGGAGTTAAGTTGACACATTCTACTTTAAAGAGTTAAGCTAATTGGCTTAAGGGATTAAGTCAAGATTAATTAATTAAATTATGGGGTTGATTTAGCCCTTAATTTAATTAATGTGAAGAATTATTTTGGAGAGACAATTCAAATAAAAGAGTTTATTTGGACTGGATTTATAAATTTTGTGGATCGCATTTCTTGAGATGAAATGAGAATTCCATATGAAATTCAAATGCAAGTGAAATTAAAATTTCACATGCAACTGGCTTGCAAGTTGGCGCCAAACTCATGGGAGGTGTATCACACCTCTATTCCTATAAATAGGAGAGAGGTGGCCGGCCAAAGCATTCTTTGCATATAAAAGAGTTAGATTCCATTTTTCCCTCCAATTTTATGTGATTCATTCATGTGTTGAAGTCTCACACTTCTTCTTCATCATGTTAGAATAGCGCCCATAGCCAATTAGATTGATATGTAAACTATTTCACTTGTGATACAATTTTAATAGAATGATATTTATCATTAGTGGCCATCTTCATCATATACTTATTTTACTTCACTGGCATTTGGATGAAGCTCTTAGACCACACAAGACTATGGCATTTGGTCACGCACTAGGGGGTGAACATGAAACAAGTCTTACGTGGTCGTGATCTTAAATCGTTCAAGTTGAAGGATCTTATGGAATAGGGCATCTAAGATTCGGATAAACTTGCACTAACGATGTATAAATCTAAGAGTTTGATATTGCTCCGTTTCATGAGAAAACCATGTGAAACATGGGTGCATGTTAGAGGGTGCTTGTTAGGGAACAAGTTCACTGAAAGTTTGTGAGATCCAAGATGGGATCTGACTCCTCGTCGTTGTGAAGGGCGAATGCATCTCCTATGTATTTTGGAATAACTGATTTGAAGGAATCCTTGTGCAAGGTTATATGACAATTTGGAAAATAAGTTTTCCAAAGACAAGGACATAAACTGGAATAAAACATTGGCATTAGAAACATAGTTATCGAGGCTATTAGAGAGTCGACAAATATTTTACCCTAGGCCTCTTTTGGAAGATAGGAGATGGAAGGACTGTATTTGCATGGCAAGTGTAGAGCTAGAATGTTTCTCCAAAAGCACATACATTTCGGCCAACTAGTTGAGCTCCATGGGCTTCAGGTTGGACATTGACCACGGAGATTGGGTACTCTTCAATTAATAGAGATTATTTGAATTGAGTCGTTAGTTTAATGAAGTTTAAAGTAATGTAAATATTTTGATACGTCAGAAGTCACAAGAGTTGTGGGCCATGTCCAATGAATGGTAGAACCTAATGGGTCACACACAAAAGCCAATTGAAAATCTTTTTTGATGAAAAGAATTTTCTGAGAGTTAGAAAATTCCACCTTGACCGAATATATTGAGGGAAACAATTGACTAATTTTTTATTCATTTTGACTTGATCAATTTAATTGTTAAATGGATCTAAATAATTTAAGGTGTTAAATTAGACCAATTGAATTAAGGAGTTATTTTAATTTGTGCCACATGAATATCAATTGGTCAAGTTAACTTATGGAGTTAAGTTGACATATTATAGCTTAAAGAGTTAAGCTAATTGACGTAAGGAATTAAGTCAGGATTAATTAATTAAAATAAGCGGTTAATTTAATTAATGTGAAGAATTATTGTGGAAGAAAAATTCGAATAAAAGAGTTCATTTGGAGTGCATTTAGAAATTATTTAGTTGACATTTTATTAGATAAAATGAAGATTTCAAATGAAATTCAAAAGCATGTGAAATTAAAATTTCACATGCAACTTGCTTGCAAGTTGGCTCCAACCTCATGGAAGGTGTGATGCCAACTTGCATCACACCTCCATTACTATAAATAGGAGAGAGGTGGACGGCCAAAGCATGCTTTGCACATCTAGTAGTTAGATTCCATTTTTTCCTCCAATTTTGTGTAATTCATTCATGTGTTGAAATCTCCCACTTCTTCCTCTTCCTATTGGAATAGTGCTCCACAGCCAATTAGATTGGCATGTAAACTATTTCACTTGTAATACAATCTTGATTGAATAATATTCATTATAAATAGGCTATCTTCATCTTATGCTTATTTTTACTTCACTAGCATTTGGTTGAAGCTGTTAGATCACACAAGACTGCAAGATTTAGCCACGCACTGGGCAGTGATAATAAAATAAGTCTTACATAGTCGTGATCTTATGAGACAGGGCATCTAAGATTTGAACAAATTTGCACAACCGATACATAAATTCAAGAGTTGGATATTGCTCCATTTCATGAGTAAATCATGTGAGACATGGATGCATGTTAGTGGATGCTTATTAGAGAACAAGTTCACTGTAGGCCTGCCTAGAGAATCCACTAGATAGCCATAGTAGAAAGTCGGTAGTGGCAAGTTATCCAACTTACATTAGTGCATATAATTAGCGCTTTGACCTGAGGATCCATGTTAACCTTGTGTTTAGGTCTTCACACTTTGACACTTCCTTGACCACCTCGCAGGTCTTTCTAGTTGAGCTTGGGTATGAGCTACTTAGACATGAAGATTTGTTAGATCCAAGATGGGATTCGACTCCTCATCGTTCTGAAGGGTGAATGCATCTCCTATGTATCCTATAATAATCAATTCCAAAGAGTCCTTGTGCAAGGTAGTATGACAATTTGGAAAATGAGTTTTTTGAAGATGATATCATAAACCATAATCGAACATTGGGAATAGAAACATAGTTATAGAGGCTATCAGAGAGCCGACAAATTTTTGGCTCCAAGCCTCTTTCGAAAGATAGGAGACAGAAGCACTGTATTTGCATGATAAGCGTTAAGCGAGAATGATTTTTCAAAAGCATATATATTTCAGACAATTAGTCTGGCCCCATGGGCTTAAGGTTGGACATCGACCATGGAGATTGGGTACTCTTTAATTAATGGTGATTATTTGAATTGAATCGTTAGGATAAAAGAGTTTAAACAAATGTAAATATTTTGATATTCCAGAGGTCACTAGAGCTATGAACCCATGTCCAATGAATGGTAGAACATAACGGGTCACACATAAAAGCCATTTGGAAATCCTTTTTGATAAAGGAAATTTTCTAAAAGTTAGAAAATTCCAACTTGAACAATTTTATGGAGGGAAACAATTGACTAATTTTGTGTTCATTTTGGCTTAATCAATTTAATTGTTAAATTGATCTAAATAATTTAAAGAGTTAAATTAGACCAATGAAATAAAAGAGTTAATTTAATTGGTGCCGCATGACTATCAATTGGTCAAGTTAACTTAAGGTGTTAAGTTGACACATTATACTTTAATGAGTTAAGTTAATTGGGTTAAAAGGTTAAGTCAAGATTAATTAATTAAATTAAGGGGTAGATGTACCACTTAATTTAATTAATGTGATGAATTATTTTGGATGGAGAATTCAAATAAAAGAGTTTACTCGGAGGGCATTTATAAATTTTGTGGATCATATTTCATGAGATGAAATGAGAATTCCCTATGAAGTTCAAATGCGAGTGAAATTAAAATTTCACATGCAACCTACTTGCAAGTAGGCGCCAACCTCATGGGAGGTGTGATACCAACTTGTATCACACCTCTATTCCTATGAATAGGAGAGAGGTGGCCGGCCAAAGCATGCTTTGCATATCTAAGAGTTAGATTCCATTTCTCCCTCCAATTTTGTGTGATTGATTCATGTATTGAAGTCTCACACTTTTGCTTCATCATGCTGGAATAGCACCCGTAGCCAATTAGATTGGCATGTAAACTATTTCACTTGTGGTACAATCTTGATAGAATGATATTCATTATAAATGACCATATTCATCTTATGCTTATTTTACTTCACTAGCATTTGGTTGAAGCTCTTAGACCACACAAGACTACATAACATGGTCACGCACTAGGTGCTGAACATGAAACAAGTCTTCCATGGTCGTGATCTTAAATCTTTCACGTCGTAGAATCTTATGAGACATGGCATCTAAGATTTGGATAGGCTTGCACTAACGATGCATAAATACAAGAGTTGGATATTGCTCCATTTCATGAGCAAAACAACGTGAGACATGGGTGTATGTTAGTGGGTGCTTGTTAGAGAACAAGTTCACTGAAGGTTTGTGAGATTCAAGATGGGATCTGACTCCTTGTCGTTGTGAAGGGTGAGTGCATCTCTTATGTATTCTATAATAATCAATTCCAAGGAATCCTTGCGCAAAGTCATATAACAATTTGGAAAATGAGTTTTCCAAAGATGGGAACATTGGGAATAAAAATATAGTTATCAAGCCTATCATAGAGCTTACAAATATTTTACCCTAGGCCTCTTTCGAAAGATAGGAGATGAAAAGACTGTATTTGCATGGCAAGCGTAGAGCTATATTGGTTCTCCAAAAGCATATACATTGTAGCCAATTTGTTGGGCTCCATGAGCTTGAGGTTGGACATTGACCATGGAGATTGGGTACTCTTCAATTAATGGAGATTATTTGAATTGAGTCGCTAGTTTAAAGAAGTTTAAAGTAATGTAAATATTTTGATATTGCAAAAGTCACAAGAGTTGCGGCCCATGTCCAATGAATGGTAGAACCTAATGGGTCACACACAAAAGCCAATTGAAAATCCTTTTTGGTGAAGAAAATTTTCTAATAATTAGAAAATTCCACCTTGACAGATTTTATGCAGGGAAACAGTTGACTAATTTTTTGGTCATTTTGGCTTGATCAATTTAATTGTTAAATTGATCTAAATAACTTGAGTTAAATTAGATCAATTAAATTAAGGAGTTAATTTAATTGGTGCCACATAAATATCAATCGGTCAAGTTAACTTACGGAGTTAAGTTGACACATTATAGCTTGAAGAGTTAAGCTAATTGACTTAAGAATTTAAGTCAGAATTAATTAATTAAATTAAGGGGTTAATTCAATTAATGTGAAGAATTATTTTGGAGGGAAAATTCAAATAAAAGAGTTCATTTGTAGTGCATTTAGAAATTATTTGAATGACATTTTATTAGATAAAACGAAGATTCCAAATGAAATTCAAATGCATGTGAAATTTTAATTTCACATGCAACTTATTTGCAAGCTGGCTCCAACCTCATGGAAGGTGTGATGCCAACTTACATCATACCTCTATTACTATAAATAGGAGAAAGATGGACGGCTAAAGCATGCTTTGCTTATCTAGTATTTAAATTCCATTTTTTCCTTCAATTTTGTGTGATTCATTCATGTGTTGAAGTCTCACACTTCTTCTTTATCCTATTGGAATAGTGCTCCACAGCCAATTAGATTGGCATGTAAACAATTTTACTTGTGATACAATCTTGATTGAATAATATTCATTATAAATTGCTATCTTCATCTTAGGCTTATTTTACTTCACTGGCATTTGGTTGAAGCCCTTAGATCACACAAGACTATAGGGATTCGGTCACGCACTGGGTGGTGATAATAAAACAAGTCTTACACAATCGTGATCTTAAATCTTTCAAGTGGTTGAATATTATGAGATAAGGCATCTAAGATTCGGATAGACTTGCACAACCGATGAGTGAATCTAAAAGTTGGATATTGCTCCATTTCATGAGCAAACCATGTGAGACATAGGTGCATGTTAGTGGATGCTTGTTAGAGAACACGTTTACTAATGGGCCGCCCGGAGAATCTACTAGATAGCCTTACTGGCATGTCGATAGTGGTAAGTTCTCTAGCTTATGCTGGTGCATATAATTAGTCCTTTGACCTGATGATCCATAATAACCTTGTGTTTAGGTCCTCATGTATTGAATCTTCCTTGACCACTCTTCGGGTCTTTTTGGTTGACCTTAGGTATGAGTTACTTAGACATAGAGGTTTGTGATATCTAAGATGGGATCTAACTCCTCATCATTGTGACGGGTGAGTGCATCTCATATGTATTCTATAATGATCGATTCTAAGGAGTCCTTGTCCAAAGCAGTATGACAATTTGGAAAAGGAGTTTTCCAAATGAGGTCATAAACTAGGATTAAACATTGGGAATAGAAACATAGTTATCGAGGCTATTAGGGAGCCAACAAATAGTTTGCCCTAAGCCTCTTTTGGGAGATAGCAGATGTAAGGATCATATTTGCATGGCAAGCATATGGCTAGGATGGTTCTCCAAAAACATGTTCATTTTGACCAATTAGTTGGGCTCCATGGGCTTGATGTTGGATATCAACCATGGAGATTGGATACTCTTCAATTAATGGAAATTAATTGAATTGAGTCATTAGTTTAGAGGAGTTTAAACTAATTTAAATATTTTGATAACTAGAAGTCATAAGAGTTGTAAGCTCATGTCCAATGAATGGTAGAACCTAATGGGTCATACATAAAAGCTAATTGGAAATCCTTTTTGATGAAGAGAATTTTCTACCTTGACCGATTTTATGGAGGGAAACAATTAACTAATTTTGCTGTCATTTCGTTTGATCAATTTAATTGTTAAATTGATCTAAATAATTTAAGGAATTAAATTAGACCAATTAAATTAGGGAGTTAATTTAATTGGTACCACATGCCTATCAATTGGTCAAGTTAACTTAAGGAGTTAAGTTGATATGTTCTAGCTTAAAGAGTTAAGACAAGGTTATTTAATTCAATTAAGGGGTTATTTTAATTAATGTGAAGAATTAATTTGGAGGGAAAATTCAAATGATAGAGTTTATTTGGAGAGCATTTGAATTTATTTGGATGGCATTTCATGAGATAAAATGAAGATTCCAAATGAAATTCAAATGCAAGTGAAATGTGAATTTCACATGCAACTTGCTTGCTTTAGTGGCACCTCATGGAATGTGTGATGTCAACTAGCATGGCACCTTTCCTCCCTCTATATACATATATATATATATATAGTGGCCATCCATGTAAAGGCTAAGCTTGCAAAATCTGCTTCTAATTGTTAGATTCCATTTTTCCCTCCAATTTTGTGTGATTCTTTCATGAGTTGAAGCTTCACATTTTCTTCACCTCTCCATCCTCTTAAATTCGGCCTTCATCCTTGATCATCTCTCTTAGATATCTCTCCTTGATTGTCCAGCTGATTTAGGAGAGATTTGGATTTTCCATTGGTGTGTGGATCATCACATTAGAGGCAATATATTTAGATTGCTTGGCTTTTGGAGATCCATTGCAGTCTAGTCTGTTTGGAGACATTTCTAGAGTGGCTTTCGATTTTCTGTTTTGGCTGTATTTTTTACTGAAATGTCATCAAGGTGTCAGTGATCTTGTGTCCAAATTTCAACCAATTCGAAGGTGATTTGGATTGTCAACTATTGCCGAGAACTTGTTGTACCGCTGGAAGACAGTTTTCAAGTGTTGAAGTATTCTTCATCCTTTCCTTGGATTTTGTGCATTCAAGATAATCCTTCACCCAAATCTGAATTTAAAGCATGATTACATCCTTGATCTCGACTGTAGCCTAGTTAATTTAACTTTTTTTGTGCTTTATTATTAGGTCCTAGTGGTACACTTGACTTCAAATCCTACCTTTTAAAATCGACCTTCAGCATACTCTTCTCTCGTTAGTTTTCCAGCTAACCTAGGAGTGATTTAGATTTGCAATTGGTGTGTGGATCTTCACATTAGTGGCTAGACAATTGGATAGCTTGGCTTTTGGAGATTCATTGCATGGGAAAAAAGTTTGGAGTTGTTTTTCCAGACCTTACTGATCTCGATTTTTGGTAAATTTTTTACTGGAGCTTCCTCAAGGTGTTGAGGAGGTTTTATCCAAATTTCAGCAAATTTTGAGGTGTTTTGATGGGGAAATCATTGCCGAGTTGTTGTTGCGCTGCTGGAAGACAATTTTGATGTGTTCAAGTGTTCTTCCTCTTTACCTTGGATTTTTTAGCAATCACAATAATCCTTCAACCAAGTCTGAATTTGAAGCATGATTTGATCCTTGTTTTAGAGTGTAGCCTAGTTAATTTAGCTATTTTGTGCTTTATTTATTGGATCTTGTGCTACACTTGACTTCAAGTGGTATCGGAGCCTATTTCATGCTTTAATTTGGATTTTTGATTGATTGATTCACGTGATGGATTGATATAGATCTCCAAATACTTGATCTAATTTGTGGATTGGAGTGTTTGGAAGATAATGCATGTGGCTCCTTTATTGATTAATTAAAATAATGCCAATATATGTTTTAAGAGTTAATTCATGTATTAGTATGTTTTGATTCATAGATGCTAATGTTGTATGTTGATTATAAATTTAGCCTTAAGGTGTTTTGGTCATTTTTGGATCCGATTGGATTGGAGATTATTGGATATTTTTTGAAGAATTGTCATTCTTACTTGAACTTGAAGTTTGAAGTATGTTTGAGCTCTTGAAATTCCATTTTTGAAAGGTGTTTTGAATGTGAAATTTCATCTATAATGTGTGGTTTAGTATTTAGGAGGTGTCCAAATTTTTTTGGTGCACAAAAGTTGAGAGGCAAAAATGGCTTGACTTGGTCCCAACCCCAAAACAGGGTAATTGATGCACCTGACCAGGGGTTGGCCGTGCAACAGGAGCTCCTGGCGCACAACCGTCACCCAAGCTGGTTCAGCAGCCCCTTGTTGTGGTTAGGATGAGTTTTGAGCTAGTTTTTGTGTTCCTTTCATGACCAAAATCAAACCAAATCAAAATACATAGATGCACAAGTGTTGTGTAAGTTCTCAAAATTATGTTTGATATTTTTTAATGCTTTTAGAAACTTGTTCAAGTTAATTGCCAATTATGTTCAAAAATAAGATGCTTAAAAGTTATGCTTATTTTTGCTTGACCAATTAATTGTTTATGGGACAAGCATTTAATTGTTGGAGTTGAATTTTAATTCTTAATTTATTTATTGTTTATTTAATTGTTGAATGGATGATGAATGAATGGGAATGATCATGAGCCTTTAATATTAATTTTATTTGTTTCAAGTTATTGAAAAGGGTTGTATTAAATTGGAGCTTGCATGTCTCGTAACTTCATTTTGTAAAAATTATGAAAGTAGAATAACTAGAAGTGAGAATTTCTTTCTCATGTAAATGTTGTAAGGAGCAAAGAAGACCATTGGAGGCATGGAGACCTATGAATGTATGGGATACATTTATGTAATAGCTAGATTTAATCAACCAACTTAAAATCAACTAGGTGGTGCACCTATGACTCTAAGTGCACCACCTGGTTAAGGTTCGTGGTCATCCCACCCTAAGAGCATGCTAGATGCATTTACTTATTTATGCTTTCCATATCCTATTGATGTATGAGATGCATGGTTGGGATATAGAAAACCTAAATAAGAAGATAAAATTGATGAGATCATTACAAGCAAGAAAATCCCTCCACTTAGAAGAGTCTAAGTACTTTCAAAATATTAAGTCAAAATGGATACTAATTAAAAGAAGTTTTAATTAATCTATGCCTTCTACTAATAGTATATGGCATGACGACGCTACTATCTTTGTGTGATGCACTCATCACGGGGGGTCACACTTAGCTAGAAAGCTGTGATCATATACTTAGCATATGATGCACCTTTGATTTGATGCTTCCCATGCGTGGCTCACATCACATGACATGATGTGGGGAGGTTTCAAACTAAAGTTTGATTAGTAGGTCCGACTTAACACTTAGTAATGTAGAGGTCATCCATCAAGGGGATCTACATGAAAAGAGAGGCAAAATATATCAAGGGTTGCATAGAGATATAATTAACAAAAGTTGCTTACCTTAGGATTGTTTATGGATGCACTCATCACGGGGGTTCACTTACTAGTCTTTAAAACCTTGATTCTCACTAGGGAATAAGATTACTCGAATTCTTCTAAAGAGTGAAGAATTTGATAAAATAGTGGGAGAAAAATATGCTTGAAAGACCAGGACATATTTTCAATATCAATATTCAATCACATGCATATACTCTCTCTTTCGCTTTTTGTATATTTTTGAAATCTCAAACTCAAAATGGATAAAAATCTACTACTTCTATAATTGGTTGAGAAACCTCAAGATTATTCTATATTCTGAAAAAAAGGACTTATGTGCTTGATCAATGTCCACCGAACACCATTGGTGATGATGGCACCGATGAGGCATGTGAATTGTTCACGAAGTTTGTGGATGATGATCTATAAATGAGATGCATCATGATGGCTTCTATATCTAATAAGCTACAAAAGTCTCACGAGCATATGAAACATGCTAATGAGATCTTCTTACACCTACAAGAGTTGTATGGTCTTCAAACTAGACATGAAAGGTTCCCATTGTCTAAAGAGCTCTTTAGGACAAGAATGAATGAGGGCACAAACGTTCATGATCACAGGCTAAAGATGATCAGGCTCATTGAAAAGCTAGGTCAATTAGACATTATCATGGATAATGAGCTCTATGTGGATTTGATCCTTCAATTATTGCTTAGTTTCTTTAACCAATTTGTTATGAACTTGAACATGTGGAAGCAAGAAGTAACGATTAATGAATTAGTCAACATATTGGTGACCACCGATGAGATAATGAAAAAGTACAAGCCTCTTATGCTTGCTTCCTCCTCCAAGTCTAAGGGCCCTTGGGGTGCTAGAAAGGGATATAAAATGAAGAAGAGTTCTTTTTCTAAGGGAAAGCAATCCTTGATGAGTTCGGGGGAAATCAAGAAAAATAAAGAGGCTAAAATCGATGCTACTTGTATCCATTGTGGTGAAAAAGGACATTGGAAAAGGAATTGCAAGGCTTACCTTAGCACCTTTGAGAAGGGTATGTACTTTATTGAAGTGCACTTAACAACAAATTCTTCCTCATGGGTATTTGATACTGCATGCGATTCTCACCTCTGTAATTTGTTATAGGGGATGAAAAGAAAAAAGAGTCTCAATGAAGAAGATATGATCCTTCCCCTTGCAAATGGAACAAAAGTTGAGACCATGGTTGAAGGCGTTATCTAGTTAGACTTGGGGAATTCTTGTATTGTACTTGATCCTTGTTATTATGTATCCAATCTTGTTAAGAACATTATTTCTATTCTCATTTTAGATAATGAAGGATATGATTTTTCTATACTAATAAGATGTTGAAAGCATTAAAGAATAGTTCTTTAATTGCACAAGGTACATTAAACAATGGATTGCATATATTAGATTCTTAACTTTCATTGATGCACATTCAATCAAGTAAAAGAAGATGCCATCTTTTGGCATGCAAGACTTGGACATATCTCCAAAATAGGATGAGCAAGTTAGAAGCTCTCAACGCACTAAATGTTAGTGGTATTGAGAATCTTCCTACTTGTGAGTCTTGTTTAAAGGGAAAAATGACCAAGGCTCCTTTTGTGATTTGATCCATACCGATGTTTGTGGCCCACTAAGAGTTAATGCAAGATGAGGCTTTTCTTAATTCATCACATTCACTGATGATCATACTCTGTTCGGACATGTGTATCTTATGAAGTACAAGTCTGAAGCCTTTGAAAAATTCAAAGAGTATAGGAATGAAATAGAAAAGTAAAATGGACTAAGTATTAAAGCTCTTCGATTGGATCGAGGGGGAGAATACTTAAGTACCAAATTCTTAAATTATCTAAAGGAGAATGGGATTATCTCTCAATGGACTCCACCTGGCATACCTCAACACAATGGAGTAGCCAAAAAGAGAAATCGTACCTTGTTGGACATGGTACATTCCATGATGAGATTTTTGGATGTGCCTATATCCTTTTAGGGATACGCCCTAGATATGGCGGTGAGGCTACTTAACAAGGTACCCTCAAATTTGGTGTCAAAAATGCTGCATGAGATGTGGTATGGCAAAGCACCTTACTACTCTTTCTTAAGAGTTTGGGGGTCTCTCTCTTACGTATAGTAGCTAGTAGGAGACAGGTTGGATAGTAGATCCATCTTATGCGAGTTTGTGGGATACCCAAGAAAGTCTTTGGGTTATTAGTTTTAAGATCCCTTGAAACAAAATGTGTTTGTTTCGAGGAATGCCTACTTTTTGGAAAAGCAATTTCTATTAGATAGAAATAGCGTTATTGTTGAACTCAATAAAGTTCAAGATGATCAACAAATCCCACAAACAGTAGAAATAAGTGAGCATTAAGAGCCTTACTGTGAGAAGGTCAGACTAAATCAAGAAGCAACCAAAGATTCGAATTCCTTCATGAGATGGGCCAATCAGATTGTGATCTGAACACCTATGAGAAAGCTATATTGGACATAGATTCAGGATATTAACTTGACGCTATGAAATCCAAAATGGACACCATGTACTCCAACAAAGTATGGACTTTGGTAGATCTTATTGCAAAGTGCCTCGCAACCTAATTAGATTGGCGTTGTAAACTATTTCACTTGTGATACAATTTTGATTGAATGATATTCTTTAAATGGCCATCTTCACCTTATGAACGTATTTACATCACTGGCATTTGGTTGAAGCCCTTAGATTGCACAAAACTATGGGACCTGGTCACGCACTTGATGGTAATCATGAAACAAGTCTTACACAATCGTGATCTTAAAACCTCTAAGTTGTAGGATCTTATGAGACTAAAGGCATGTAAGATCTGGATAGACTTATGTTAATGATGCATTAATCCAAGGAGTTGGATATTGCTCTATATTATGAGCAATGCTATATAAGATGTGCATGTCAGTGGGTGCTTGTTAGAGAACAAGGCACTGAAGACCCACCCAGAGAATTCGCTAGACAGTCATAGTGGCAAGTTGGTGGTGGCAAGTTCTCCAGCTTATGCTAGTGTATAAAATTAGTCCTTTGACCTGAGGATCTATTGCAACCTTGTGTTTAGGTCCTTATCCTTTGACTCTTCCCTGGCCACCAGTAGGTTGTTCAGGTGGAGATTAGGTATGAGCTAATTAGATATAGAGGTTTATGAGATCCAAGATGGGATCTGACTCCTCGTCATTGTGAAGGACGAGTACTTCTCCTATGTATCTAAAATGATCGATTCCGTGAAACCTTTGCGCAAAGTAGTATGATAATTTGGAAATGGAGTTTTCCAAAGATAAAGTCATAAAGGGAATCGAACATTGAGAATAGAGACATAGTATCGAGGCTATTAGGGAGCTAAAAAATATCTTACCCTAGGCCTCTTTCATGGAGATGGGAGATGGAAGGATTGTATTCACATAGCACACGTAGAGCTAGAATGGTTCTGCAAAAGCATTCAGTTCGGCCAAACAGTTGGGCTCCATGAGCTTGAGGTTGGATATCGACCATGGAGATCGGGCACTCTTCAATTAATGAAGATTAATTAAATTGAGTCAATTAGTTAAAGTGAATATTTCGATATTCCAAAGTCACAAAGAGTTATGAGCCCATGTCCAACGAATGATATAACCTAATAGGTCACACACAAAAGCCAATTGCATATCCTAGGCGATGAAGGGGAATTTTCTAAGAGTTAAAAAAGTTCCAACATAACCGGTTTGGAGGTTGACCTATTAACATAAAGTTGTAATCAATTTTGACTTGATCAATTTAATTGTTAAATTGATCTAAATAATTTAAGGAGTTAAATTAAAATCAGTAATTAAAGAGTTAATTATTTGGTGCCAAGTGTCTATCAACTAGTCAAGTTAACTTAAAGAGTTAAGTTAACAATTGCTAGCTTAAAGAGTTAAGTCAAGGTAATTAATTAAATTAAAGGAATTTAATTTAATTAAAATGGAGAATTAATTTTGGAGGAAAAATTCAAATGAATGGTTGATTTGGTGTGACATTAGAATTTATTTGGATGATATTTCATAAGATGAAATGAAGATTCCAAATGAAATTCAAGTGGGCGGTCCCTTCTCCCCCCCCCAGAAAAAAAAAAAACCTTTTTGAGGAAGGTGTACTCCCTCTATATATAGATATAGAGTGGGGTGTCCATATGAGTGGCAAGACATCACATTCCATGTGAAGTAGATTCTCCCAAAATTTCCCTCAAATTTTCAAGTGTTGCATCATGTGTTGAAGCTTCACTTCTTTTCTTCTTGCATATCCAAATCAAACCTTCATCCTTGTATATTATTCTTTTTATTTTCCAGCTAATATTGAGGAGAATTGGTGTTGCATTGGTGTGCGGATCTTAAATTAGAGGTAAGATAATTTAATTGCTTAGCCTTTTAGAGATCCAGTTTGTGGTAGTAATTTCGAGCAATCTTTGGAGGTCTTTCGAGTTCTGATTGAGCTAAATTTTGGACTGAAGATACATCATGGAGTTGATGATTTTTTGGTGCAAGTTTCACTCAAATCGTAGTTCATTTGCCTGGTCAAAAGTTGATTAGATTCCACTGAGCCATTGGAAGACAGTTTCAAGGAGTTAAAAGCTTCTTCCTCATTCTCTTTGATTTTCTAAAAATTAAGGTATTCCTCTAGCGAAATCTGAGTCTATGGCATGTTTAGATTCTTGGTGACATGTATAGCCTAGTTAATATCAGCTTTTAAAGTTTTGATTATTGGATCCTAGAGCTACACATGACTTCAGATCCACCAAAGGGTATAGTGCCTGTTGATTGCAAGTAGATCTATAAGTGAGAGCTAAGAGTCGATGGAGAGGTAATGACCTTTAAGGTGCGACTAGTGGCAAAGGATTATACTCAAAGATTCGGTATTGAATTTGAGGAAACCTTTTCACTGGTCACTATGCCTAAGTCCATTAGGATTTTACTTGCCATAACTACATATTATGACTATGAGATATGGAAAATGGATATGAAAACCGCTTTCCTCAGTGGAAACATTGAAGAAGAAATCTGTATGGAGCAACCACAAGGTTTGGCATAGTAATGTTCAATGTCGGACCTTACCCTTAGAGTGCAACCAATATAGAAGGAGACACTCGCACAACAGAACTACCTCTGAAGAACCAATTGACTCAAGAGGCATTGAAGATCTTGCTGGAGAATGTTGTTGCTCGAGCTACGACCAAAGTGGTTGCCCAATATGTTGATGAATGCTTGGTGAAGTATATCTCGATAAGATAGGATTTAGGATAAGGTTTGGGTGAAGATGCTTCTCCGAGGTAAATCTTCAAAGTAATCTAAGGTCAAAACTTAGCAAGGAGTACGTGGGTCAAGCTTACAACCACAGTGAGCACGTTGACTTGCAGAGGTAGTCCTTGGCTAAGACCCTCTTATGCTTAAGTTTGTACAAGCTTGAGCGAGATAAATATGTAAATTAGCTAAGAGTTTTTTAGTATCTAAAGTGCAAACCTAAGATAAATGTTATGTTGGGATATTTATATAGCCTTCATCTGGTCGAAATCACTATTAAACCCCTGCTAAGGGTTGTACTCAACCCCATCTCATAAAGTTAAAATGGGCATTTCTCATAAAAGGGGTAGACAACTAGCCATTTCTACTAGGCATAATGCAAAAGTTCCACTATCTTGTTGGGAAAAACTGCCTATCTATATTAAATGTAGAGGTACAGGTTAGCAGCCTGTAATTAATGGGCAAATGTTGGACCTATAGATGTGAGGTCGCTTTATGCAATTTAGCAAGCTAATTCGCAGCGGTGGGGTCGGCTTGGAGGTCGATAGGGCTATCCTTAGCAGCTTTCCCTTTAGCAGGAATGGTCTTAGAGTATCATAAGGTAGCTCAAGTTGGATGTTGTATCCCCCAAGTCCTCAAGGTCGACCATGTACTCGAAATACTATGAAGTTAGATTATTTACCATATCATGAGCCCCCCTCTTCCAAATCGAAAGAAAGAGTTGCTAGGATGAGATGACCTGAGCTTTGGACTTGAGAAATCCTTTTCTTAGATGCTTAGCCAGTCAACCTAGAGGTTTGGGTGTTGTAGCTCGACTATCACCCTTAATAAATGTCTTAAAGGGATTTTTAAGGTACAATAATTGTAGCATAACTTTATACTTTGGTATTTGGGGCACATCGCTTGAAGGGAGCGTGGACCCAAAGAGTAGTTACTTTTGGGAGACACCAAGAGTCCCACATAGTACGTTTTGTAAATAGGGTTTACAAATAGCTTCTCCACCATTTCTGCTACTGTTATTCTCCAAAAATTTTCGAACCTTCACAACCTATTCATGATCAAGTGTGCTTTTCCTATTTTTGCAAGTGGAATTCAAGCCTGCTTTACTCTAGTCTCATTCTCTCGAAGTTACCAAGTAAGCTTCTTCTTCCCCTTTCCTTTTACTTTTTTGATTTTTGAGGAGCTAGACTTCCCCATTTTCCTAGGTTTTCCTAGTGGGATCTTAATGTATTTGGTGGTCTATATTCACCTATGTTCTCTAGGTGGATTGCAAAAAAATGCCTAAGCACGAAAAGTAGATGACATGTTAATTAGTGAGGACCAATAAGACCTTTACGATAGGTCAAGCTCCCTTTTCACTCTAGTAGACATCACGCACGCTTTACCTTTTCCTTAGACCCCGACTCTTTTTCCAACTCCTCCTAACACATCAAGGGTGACCTTTGTGAGGTCTTATCCGAGATGTCAACCTCAAGCCTTTCCCTAATCTATTGAATCACCTTGCTACTATGAATCCACTAGACCATATGGATATCCTTCCTTCTACAAGCCTCGTTTCTTCACAATCAGCAATGGGCATAGCTTGCTACAATGGGGCTATCAAGGTTCACAAAATAAGAGACTTTAATGAGCTAATGCACTTCTCTAGGTTGGAGGCTATTTAAACTTTTGTCTTCTACTATACTTATATATGCCCAAAACTCTATGGTCGACTGCTTCTAATGTTAATACTTCATTCCTCTACTGAGTCCATTTATTTTTTTGCTAGTACGCCTAGACGACCTAAGCTATCTTGTTGATTTATGTTAGCGATGTAAGATTGGAATAACTGGATATGCAGTTGCAATGAGCTTGGGGCCAAAATACAATTGATCTTCACCAAAAGGTGGTCGAGCCTAACTTGCTTTGGTCCTGGGTAGAGGAGCTAACTTCGGAGCTCAACATCTGTCTAACCTCTAACATATACCTGAGAGTTATTATTGAGAATGCCCACTTGGTGGCTGAGGTTGAGGAGCTCCATCAATAGATACTCAAGTTGAAGGGCAAGGAGGTGATGGTAGAGGTCTGAGGTCTTCGTGAGGGGTTTGACAAGGCTTTCGTGTATGCCAAGATTTCTTATGAGTCTAAGCTTATTGAAACGAAGATAGTTGCTATCAACACTTTTATTCAATTGTCGGATTTTGAGGAAGTTTATCTCTATTTGAGAGGGGACAACCTTCTAAAAGGGTATAATAAGGCCTTAAACTAGTTAAGGGTATTGGGTGTCAACTTCGATGAATTCAAGTTTGACATTACTCTGAATAAGAATCTTTACCGATACTCCTATTCAACCAAAGAGAAAGATATCATATGAAAGGCCTTATGCTATTTCTTCCAACTCACTATGGAGATGACCTGAGGGTGGTCATAAGCCATTTGATCAGCCTTGTTATGGAAACAAGTTGAAGTGGTCGTATGCCGTTTGGTTAGCTTTATTATGGAGACGACCTGAAGGCACTCATAAACAATATGTCAACTTTATAATGAAGAGACCTAAAGGAGTCGTAAGCTATTTGGTTAACTTTTCTATGGAAAAGATCCAAAAGCAGTCGTAAGTATAGTAATCCTTTGGATAAGCTGACATGAAAGCATTATAAAGCATAAATTGAACTATTCTTCCACAAAGGTTACAAAATACTGGCATGGGTAACTTTATACATAGAGAAAAAATTGGACTATTCTTCCACAAAGATTACAAAGCCCTAGCATGGGTAACTTTACACATAAAACATCCTCAAGTTAATTGCATTCTAAGGTCTAGGTAGCTCATTCCCATCGAGGTCATGCAGTCTATAAGAATTGTTCTTGGCAATTTTGACAATACCATAAAGCCCTTCCTAATTTGGAATAGCTTTCCAACATACTTCGAGACTTCAACACTCTTGAGCACGAAGTTTTCAATCTGAAATTTTTCATGGCATATTGTTTTATTGTATGCGCTAGCCACAGAGGCCTTGTAATGTTTCATTTTGACATATGTTTGTTGTCATTTTCTTTCTAATGTGTTTAGGTCGAAGATCCTTGCATGATATTTGCCTCTAGGTCATAATGTAAGAACCTCCATGTTTCATACAATATTTCTGCTTGAATAACAGCTTTTGATCCAAAAATCAAGTTGTAAAGGTCTCTCTGGTGGTTGTTCTTGAGATCATTCTACATGCCCAAAATAGGTCATTTGCCCATTTGCCTTGCTCTCTTTCTAATCATGCCTTGATATGTTTAACGATTGTCTTCTTGGTGATTTCAGCTTGTTTGTTAGCTTGGGGTTTTGGATGGAGGTCAAATGTTGTTGGATTCCCACGTAGTCATACCATTTTATGATCTTCTTACGCTAAAATTGGGAACCACTATACAAAATTGTTATTCTTGGTAAATCAAACCAGTATATGATATTTTTCTTAAATAATGAAACTGCATACTATCGCGCCTATGATTTTTGGGATTGCTTTCAACCTATTTTGTGAAATATTCTACCGCGACCAAGAGGAATTTTTTTCTCCTAAAGCTATGGGAAAAATTCCTACAGTATCAATTCCGCACTAGTCAAATGGCCAATAGATATCCGCACTGGTCATAGTTACTACTAGTTGATAAGGAGTCTTTGAATGTAACTAGCGTACTTCTCATTTCACAAAAAAATCTACTACCTCTTTTAGTAGGTTTAGCCAAAAATATCCATGGCACATGATTTTATAGGCTAGGTATTTACCACCCGAGTGGTTTTTGCAACTTCTAGCATGTACTTCTTGCAATATTGCGGTAGTCTAGGTTGGAATTAAGCATTTATATGGTATCTCAATAAATGACTTTCTAAAGAGAAGGCCACCATCATTAGAGAATATCAAGATACCGGTATTGGAGGTGGCGAGCTTCTACTTTGTCTTCTGGGAGCTTTCGGTGTTAGAGGTAGTCGAGTATCTTATCTTGATAGGGTTTTGACCTTTCCAAAGATAATATGAGCAAACTGTTGGTGGATGAGTTATGTGTCCCAATCTTTGGTTGGTCATCTTGTTCATTTCTTTACATGGGCACTTAACTGAGGATATAGGACTTAAACCTACTATGAGGTTCCTTAGCCATATTTAATATCAAAGTCCTCATTTGCTTCATACGATCCATCAAACTGAATGCCCACCAACTGTGAATTCATGATAGCTGTGAGTAATTCAACTTTGTTTCCTATTGACATTCTCATTTCAGTGATCAGTCCCTCGTACTCAGCCTCCTTGTTTGTTGCTTGAAAATTCAACTTTATTACAAAGTCAAAATCCACGCCTTTTGAATCTTAGAGAGCTCCCTAAAATACTTCGGTAGAGGATCCATCCACTGAAAGTGTTTAATGTGCTGAGTGATCATTTTAATTGGGAGTTTTTGCTTGACTAGGGATTCGGCCAATATTTGTGCCTTGATTGCCGTCCTCGATTGAAAGTGAATATCAAAATTCACCCAACTCTATGACCCACTTTATGAATCTACCAAAGGTTTTGCTATGACTTGCTTAAGTAGCTAGTTACTTAAGACAATTATCAAATACGATTGGAAGTAAGACTATAGTTTTCTAGTAGTTGTGACTATAAAGAGCACAAAATTTTCAATCTCTAAATAATTATTCTCCACCCTATGGAGAACTTCACTAACATAATAGACAAGCTGATGGGTAGTTCCATTGATGGAAACTAAAATTGAGCTAATTGCATCAAGCAGAATAACTAAATACAAGTATAAAGTTTCTCCATACCTAGGTTTTTCTAGAAGTGGTGGGGTCGACAAGTATTCCTTGAGGTGGGCCAAGACTTTATCACAATCCTCTGCACTAGAACTTCTTTGTGTCATTGACATCATCTTTATAATATAACATGCATCTATTGATAGACCAATTTATTTTTTGTGTAACGAACTTAATTCTGCTAACTAGCTTCCATGCCTCGTAAGAGTTTGTCAGAACACTACTTCCTCAAGGTATTGTCTCAAATTTTAACATTAATATATAATAAATGGCATCTTGAGGCACATTCCAATTGCTCTTGTTACTCATCATTCTCACGATAATAGATAATCGATAAGGCATTTTACTTCCATCCTACAATGGTTGATTATATTCATTTAAGAGGTCATAAAACTTTTGAGCTTATACATTTGGCCACTCTTCACGACTATAAGGTTTAAATGACACATCTTTAAACCAAAAATAATTCTAGATACATCATATTCCAATACTGAAGTCAAGTGTAGCACTAGAATCTAATAAAAAAGCACAAAAGGCCTACATTTGGCCACTCTTCACGACTATAAGGTTTAAATAACACATCTTCAAACCAAAAATAATTCTAGATACATCATATTCCAATACTGAAGTCAATTGTAGCACTAGAATCTAATAATAAAGCACAAAAGGCCTAAATTAACTAGGCTACCCTAGAGACCAAGGACCTAATCATGCTTTAAATTTAGATTTGGATGAAATGGAGCAACATCCAACCCTTGGATTTATGCGTCATTAGTGCAAGTCTAACTGAATCTTAGAACCCTATCTCATAAGATTCTATAACTTATAAGTTTAAGATCGCGACCTTGTAAGACTTATTTCATGATCACCACCCAGTGAAGTGACCAAGTCTCGTATTCTTGAGTGATCTAATGGCTTCAACCAAATGCCAGTAAAATAATATAAGCATAAGATGAAGATAGCCATTTATAATGAATATCATTCAATCAAAATTGTATCACAAGTGAAATAGTTTACATGCCAATCTAATTGGCTACAGAGCACTATTCCAACAATCTCTCACTTGCTCTAATGCTAATTCCCTATAGTCTTAAGACCCTTCTTCTCAAGATGTCCTTCAAAGACTTTTTGCGATAGGGAGTTTAGTTAGTGGATCTACTATATTCTCTTCTGAGGCAATAGTTTCCAGTCAAGTGTTGCCTCTATCAATTGATATCATACATCAAATGATAACGCATTTATCTATATTTTGATCATTCATGAGATCATAGCTTAAGTCCTAAGTTGTCTTCAAAAGACAACCATAGGCTTATGCACACTAGGCACTATATCTAACTCTTTGATGAAATTCCTATTCAAACACCTTCTTTTACAGCTTCTGAAGCCATGGTATATTTAGGCTCAGTGGTAGAATCAGTCGTGATATCTTGTTTGGGACTCTTCCAACTTACCGCGCCGCCACTGAGGCAAAATATCAATCTAGAAATGGATTTTAGGTCATCTACATTAGGTTGGAAACTAGAATTCGAAAACCCCTCGAGTTTCAATTCTCCATTGCCATATAAAAAAAATAAATCCTTAGTCCTTCTCAAGTACTTAAGAACTATTTTAACGGCCATCTAGTGACATTTGCCGGGGTCAGATTAAAAACAACTTATAACACTTAGAGAGTGTGCAACATCCAGCCTTGTACATTGAACAACATATATTATGCTCCCTATGGCAGACACATAAAGTATGTAGGACATTCTATGTCTCTCGTCTTCAGTCTCAGGGGCCGTAGACTTGGAGAGATAAAGATCGTGTCCCATTGGGAGAATTCCCTTCTTAGATTCATCCATACTAAACCTCTTTAGTATATTGTCAATGTACAGTATTTGGGAAAGCCCCAGCATCCTCCTCGATCTATCTTTATGGATACATATTCCCAATATGTAAGATGCTTCTCTCAAATTCTTCATGGAGAATTAAGTTGATAACCATGCTTTAGTACACTCTAACATTGCTCTCTCATTCCCAATGAGAAGAATGTCATCAACATAAAGCACAATAAACTATATACTACTCCCACTTGACTTATTGTACAAACAAGGTTCATACACATTTTTTACAAAGCCAAAGGATTTGACTGTCTTATCAAAACGTATGTTCCAACTTCATGACGCCTGTTTAAGTCCATAAATGGATCTCTTGAGTTTGCAAACCTTTTGCTCAATCCCTTAGGATGTAAAACCTTATGGTCGCTTCATATAAATTTCTTCTTCAATATTTTAATTGAGGAAAGCGGTTTTCACATCTATTTGTCATATCTCATAGTCATAATATACGTCTATGGAAAGTAAAATTCGAATGGGCTAAGGCATAGCAACCAGTGAAAAGGTTTTCTCAAAATCAATATCAGGTCTTCGAGTGTAACCTTTTGCCACTAGTCGTGCCTTTAAAGCTCATTATCTCTCCATTGACTTCTAGCTTCCACTTATAGATCCATTTGCAACCAAAGAGAACTATTCCCTTTAGTAGATCTACCAAGGTCCATACTTTGTTAGAGTACATGGAGTCCATTTTGGATTTCATGGCATCAAGCTAATGTCCCGAATCTATGTCCAACATAGCTTTCTCATAGGTCTTTGGATCATTATACGATTGGCCTGTCTCATAAAGGAATCCAAACCTTTTAGATTGTTTCTTAATTC
This sequence comes from Jacaranda mimosifolia, assembly GCA_018894105.1. Taxonomy (NCBI): domain Eukaryota; kingdom Viridiplantae; phylum Streptophyta; class Magnoliopsida; order Lamiales; family Bignoniaceae; genus Jacaranda; species Jacaranda mimosifolia. The sequence goes on along the minus strand of CM032117.1, from coordinate 38,098,417 downwards.
GGTCCGACTCTTGTTTCTCATTTGTTTCCACTGCTTGTGGGATTTGATGATCAACTTGATCTTTATCAAGTTCAACAACAATACCTTTTCTATCTAATAGAAATTTCTTTTCTGAAAAGGTGGCGTTCTTTCAAACAAACACTATTTGTTTAGAGGAATCATAAAAGTAATAACCAAAAGACTCTCTGGGTATCTCACAAACTTGCACAAGATGGATCTACCATCCGACTTGTCTCCCACTAGGCGCTTAACATAAACGAGAGACCCCCAAACTTTTAGAAAAGAGTAAGAAGGTGCTTTGCCAAACCACATCTCATGTGGTGTCTTTGGGACCCACTTTGAAGGTACTTTATTTAGTAACTTGGCCGTCATCTGTAAGGTGTATCCCCAAAAGGATATAGGCACATTGATAAAGCTCATCATGGAACGTACCACGTCCAACAAGGTATGGTTTCTCCTCTAGGCTACTTCATTATGTTGGGGTGTGCCGAGTGGAGTCCATTGAGAGAAAATTCCATTCTCATTTAGATAATCCAAGAATTCGGTACTTAAGTATTCTTCCCTTGGATCCGATCGAAGAGCTTTAATACTAAGTCCTTTTTGCTTTTCTACTTCATTTCTATACTCTTTGAACTTTTCAAAGGCTTCGGACTTGTACTTCATAAGATACATGTGTTCAAATCGAGTATGGTCATCAATGAAGGTGATGAAGTAAGAATAGCCTCCTCTCACACTAACTCTTAGGGGGCACAAACATCCATTTGGATCAAATCCAAAGGACTCGTGGTTCACTCTGATTAACCTACAATAGGAGCCTTGGTTATTTTTCCCTTCAAACAAGATTCACAAGGAGGAAGGTCTTCAATGCTACTAACATTTAGTGCTTTGAGAGCTTCTATCTTGTTCGTCCTATTTTTAGAAATATGTCCAAGTCTTACATGTCACAAGATGGCATCTTCTTGAATATCTAATTTTCTTTTACTTTATTGAAAGTGCATTAGTGATGTTTGAGAATCCAAAAAATGTATAATCATTTGTTAAATGTGACATTAGCAACTAAAGAACCTATTCTTTAATTCCTTCAATCTCCTATTTGATATAGAAGGATCAAATCCTTTGCTATCCAAAATGGCAATTGAAATAATGTTCTCAATAAGATATGGTACATAATAACAAAGGTCCAATACAAATATGGAGTTCCCTAAGTCTAGCTCATTATATGCCTTCCGATTTGACCGCAACTCTTACTGCTTTGCCAAGGCAATGGATCATATCCCCATCACTTAGTTTTTATTCTTCTTTCTATCCTTTGTAACAAATTACAAAGATAAGAAACTCATGCGATATCATACATCTATGAGGAAAAATTTATCCTTTAAATGTACTTCAATAAAGTACACACCCTTCTCAACGGTTGCAAGGTATTCCTTACAATACCACTTCCAATGGCCTTTCTTGCCAAAGTAGAAACAAGTAATATTGACTATATCCTCTATAATCTTCTTGACTCCTTTGGATGCCTTTAATGGTTGCTTTCCCTTGGAGAAAGAACTTTTCTTCTTTTTACCTCCCTTTCTAGCACCCCTAGGGCCCTTAGACTTGGAGGAGGAAGCAAGCATCAAAGGTTTGTCCTTGTCATGGTAGTCTTCACCTAGACCAACACTTTGATCAATAAAACTCAGCGAGGATGTGAGGATCAAATCCTCATAGAGATCATTGTCCATAACTATGTCCAAGTTGAAGAGCTTCTCAACAAGCCCAATCATCTTTAGACCGTAGTCGATGAGACTTGACTTCTTACCCATCCTAGCATGAAAAATCTCCTTTGACAACATGAACCCTTCGTACCATGTTTGCATTACAACTCTTGTAAGCTTTAACGGAGGTATGATTTATGTGTCCTTGAGACTTTTGAAGTTTGTAGATGCTATCAGAAGACTATGGCATAGGGCAATCCTTAATCCAATTTGTGAACATTTCAAGTGTCTCTAGATCTACATTTATCCCTATAGGATAAAGAGCACCATGATATAGGACATATATTCATTTCTAGGAATCTAGAATGATATTGAGGTTAAGTTAATTGTGGAAGTTAGGCTCGAGAGTTTATTGGTTCCCAAAATAATATGGAGTGGATTTTTAGCCATTTTGAGTTTGAGATTTCAAAAATCTACAAAAAGTGAAAAAAAAGAGTATATATGATTGAATATTGATATTGAAAACATGTTCATGGTCTTTCAAACATGTTTTCTCCCACTATTTTATCAAATTCTTCACCCCTAGTAGAATTTGGGAAATCTCATTTCCTAAAGAGAATCAAGGTCCCAAGGACTTGTAAGTAGACCCACGCCTCGTGTGCCATCTACATTACTAGGTGTTAAGTCAGACCTACCAATCAAACTTCAATTCGAGACCGCTCTATGTTGTCCCACGCCTCATGGCCAATGCATAGGAAGCATCAAATCAAAGGTGCATCATATGCTAAGTATGTGATTACAGCTTTCCAACTCAAGTGTGACCTTTGCCTCGAGTGCCATCACATAAAAGATAGTCACATCATCATGTCACATACTATTGGTAGAAGTCAGGGATTAATTAAAACTCCTTTTAATTTGTATCCATTTTGACTTAATATTTGGGGGCACTTAGACTTTCTAAGTGAAGGGATTTTCTTGTTTGCAAAGATCTCATCAATTTTATCTTCTTATTTAGGTTTTCTATATCCTAACCATGCATCTCATACATCAATAGGATATGAAAAAGCATAAATAAGTAAATGCGCCTAGCTTGGTCCTAGGGCAGGATGACCGTGAGCCTTAACCAAGTGGTGCACTTAGAGCTATAGGTGCACCACCTATTTGATTTTAAATTAGTTGATTAAATCTAGCTATTACATAAATGTATCACATACATTCATGTGTCTTCATGCCTCCAGTGGTCTTCTTTACTCCTTGCAACATTTACATGAGAAAGAAATTCTCACTTCTAATGATTCTACTTTCATAACTTTTACAGGATAGAAATTAAGAGACATGCAAGCCACAATTTAATACAACCCTTTTCAAAAACTTGAAATAAATAAAATTAATATTAAAGGCTCATGATCATCCCCATTCATTCATCATCCATTCAACAATTAAATGAATAATAAATAAATTAAGAATTTACATTCAATTCCAACAATTAAATGCTTATCTCATAAACAATTAATTAGTCAAGCAAAAATAAGCATAAAAATTATGAATCTCATTTTTGCACTAAATTGAAGATTAACTTTAACAAGATTTTAAAAGCCATAAAAAATGTCAAACAACATTTTGAGAACTTGCACAACACTTGTGCATCTATACTATGATTTAGGTCACTTTTGCTCACCAAAGGAACACAAAACAAGGCTCAAAACTCCCCAAACCATGACTGGGTGCCGCTGCCCCTTCCTGGGTCCACGACCTTGCAACAAGTGCACTGTTGTTCTATCAATGGCTAGCCGAGCATGGTAGCTTGCCCTGTGTTAAGGTTTGGTCTGAGTTAAGTCAATTTTGGCTCAACTTTTGTGCACCAAAAAATTTAGGACACCTCCTAAACATCAAATAACACATTATCGATGTAATTTCAAATTTAAAACACTTTTTAAAAATGAAAATTCAAGTGCTGAAACATGCTTCAAAAATCATGTTTAAGTGAGAATCAATATTCTCCTAAAATCTCCAGTAATTTCCAATCAAATTGGATCCAAAGATGACCAAAACACCTTAAGGCCAAGTGTGACATGCTATATCAACATATAACATAAACAAATGCTAAACCAACATTCAATATTAGCAACTACGAATCAAAATGTACTAACATATGAGTTAACACTTAAAACACATATTAGCATCATTTGAATTCATCAACAAAGGAGACACAAGCATCATCATCCAAGCACTCAATCCATAAATTGGATCAAGTATTTGGAGATCTTGATCAATCCATCACATGAACCAATCAATCAAAAATCCAAATCAAAGCATGAAATTAGGCTCTGATACCACTTGAAGTTAAGTGTAGCCCTAGGATCTAACAATAAAGCACAAAAAAGGCTAAATTAACTAGGCTACACTTGAGACCAAGGATCTAATCATGATTTAAATTTAGATTTGGATGAAGGATTACCTTGAATGCTCAAAAATCCAAGGAAAGGAGGAAGAACACTTCAACACTTGAAAGCTGTCTTCTAGTGGTGCTGCAGCAATTCGGCAATAGTTTCACTATCAAATCTCCTCCAAATTGCCTAAAATTTGGACACAAAATCATAAATACCTTGATTAACATCAAGTAAAAAATTCAGCCAAAAATGATTTCGTGAAGGTCCTGAAAAGACGCTTCAAAAGTTACTGCCTCTACTATAGATTTCCAAAAGCCAAGCAATCCAAGTGTATTGCCTCTAATGTGATGATCCACACACCAATCGCAAATCCAAATCCCTCCTCAATCAGCTGGAAAATAAAGGAGAGAAAATTAGGATGAAGGCCAAAATTTTTGAGAGGGAGAGGCGAAGAAAAAAAAAAAAGTCTGAACACATGAGAGAATCACAAAATTATAGGGAAAATGGAATCTAACTTTCAAATCTAGATTTTGCCAACTTAGCTTCTTAGTGGCCGACCACTCTATATATAGAGGGAGAGAAGGTGTGATGCTAGTTGGCATCACACCTCCCATGAGGTGCCACGTAAGCAAGCAAGTTGCATGTGAAATCACATTTCACTTGCATTTGAATTTCATTTGGAATCTTCATTTCATCTCATAAAATGTCATCCAAATAAATTCAAATGCACTCTAAAAGAACTCTGTCATTTTATATTTTCCTCCAAATTAATTCTCCCCATTAATTAAGTTAGCTCCTTAATTTAATTAATCAACCTTAACTTAACTCTTTAAGTCAATTAGCTTAACTCTTTAAGCTAAAAGATGTTAACTTTACTCTTTAAGTTAACTTGACCAATTAATAGTCATGTTGCACCAATTAAATTAACTCCTTAATTTAATTGATCTAATTTAATTCCTTAAATTATTTAGATTGATTTAACAATTAAATTAATCATTCCGACATTGCCAAAAATTGTGTCAACCATTCCCTCCAAAATAGGTCAAGATGGAATTTCTCTAACACTTAGAAAATTTCCTTCATCAAGTAGGATTTCCAATTGGCTTTTGTATGTGACCCATTAGGTTTTACCATTTATTGGACATGGGCTCACAACTCTTGTGACCTTTAGAATATCAAAATATTCACATTAGTTTAAACTCCTTTAAACTAGTGACTCAATTCAACTAATCTTTATTAATTGAAGAGTACCCAATCTCCACGGTCAATGTCCAACCTCAAGCCCATGGAGCTCAACTAATTGGCCGAATGAATATTCTCTTGGAGAACTATTCTAGCTCTACACTTACCATGCAAATACAATCCTTTTGTCTCCTATCTTCCCAAAGAGGCCTAGGGCAAGATGTATGTCGGCTCCCTAATAGTCTCGATACTATGTTTCTATTATCAATGTTTGATTTCGGTTTCTGACCTCATCTTTGAAAAACTCCTTTTCCAAATTGTCATACTGCCTTGCACAAGGACTCGTTGGAATCGATCATTACAGAATTCATATAAGATGCACTCTCCCTTCACAACAACGATGAGTCAAATCCCATCTTGGATCTCACAAACCTCTATGTCGAAGTAGCTCATACCGAAGTTCAATCGGAAAGACCTACAAAGTGGTCAAGGAAGAGTTAAAGGATTAGGACTTAAACATAAAGTTACCATAAATCCTTAGGTCAAGGGATTAATTATATGCACTAGTGTAACTGGAGAACTTACCATTACCGACTTGCCACTAAGACTACCTAGTGGATTCTCCGAGTGGGTCTTCAGTGAACTTGTTCTCTAAGAAGAACCCACTAACATGCACCCGTGTCTCACATGGATTGCTCATGAAACAGAGCAATATCCAACCCTTGGATTTATGCATCATTAGTGCAAGTCTATACGAATCTTAGAAATCCTATCTCATAAGATTCCAAGTCTGTCTCATAAGATTCTATGACTTGGAAGATTTAAGATCACGATAGTATAAGACTTATTTCATGATCACCACCCAGTGAAGTGATGAAGTCCTGTAGTCTTGAGTGGTCTAAGGGCTTCAACCAAATGCCAATAAAGTAATATAATTATAAGATGATGATGGCCATTTGTACTCAATACAATAAATCAAGATTGTATTATAAGTGAAATAGTTTAATGTCAATCTAATTAGCTGTGGGGAACTATTCCAACAAATTCTATATATCTATGTAATTCATTAGAAAACTGATGTCGTTGTCCACTACTTGATCCACATATTTAAATATTTCCTTTGTTTATTAGTAAGCATCAAAGTCTTCGATATCTGCTTAGTAATAGTAATTAGGTTTATAACCTACTCGATATAATTGCATCCTAACATCATTAGGAATTAACAACCATCATTTCATTTCACATAGTATACTTGGACACTTTATTGTCATAGCTCTCACAAACTATGACATACCAGAACATATGCTATAAACTCCTAAGCCCATTCCAAAATCTCCTACATAATTTTGGTACAATCAGAACAATTCTTGTTATACACGTATAGTCTATGTAGTGGAATATCCATCAACATCATCACAATAACTTTATTATTGATATTAAATAATGTATGGAGGATTAATCGCTTATCTAAAGAAGATAATTATTTGGATTGACTGATTTGTATGATAATTGGACTCATTCTTATTCATAACTTGGTGTTGTGGTTGAATTTTAGGCTCTTATATCAAGTGAGAATTATTGAACTCATTACAAACCCACAATAAGGACATTAACATCTTTTTGATTGTTGACACTGAATCATATACTAATAAATTGGTTGCATTGTCTCAACATAGAGTTTCCAAATTATTATCTTACTTATTACTTACTATAGCTTTACTTTAACTTAATATTACTTTATTAACTTTTAATGTTTTACAGTTGGATCTCAAGTTAGTAATTTCCATCTATTTCGTCCTTTACTCATTTCAAATCAAAGTAGAGCATGTGCATTTTAAATTTTTTTAGTTCGTCCTCTAGGGGTTATGAAGAGGTAAATTTGAAAAATCATTGCACCAAAAATAATTAAACAAGTCTCTCCTATTAACATATAACAAATCAAAGTTTTGTCCTTTAGGAGTGTATAGGGAATTTTGTAAGAATATTAACTAAAAAAGAATGTTGCGTAGTCCCTCAATAGGTACAATAATCCAAAATTTTGCCTCTAGGGGTTATTATAGGGAATTTCGTAAGAGCTACAAGCCCAAAAAAAATTTTGTAGAGTTCCCTTTAAAAATATAACAAATTTAAAAAGAAAAAAAGAAAGGCAAGCATATATCACAAAACAATTATCAAAATACTATTTTATATCACATTCCCTTATAAATCTCCATACATGCATGCTACCATTAATTCAACAGCAACAAATGGGAAGGTTCCCCTAGTTCCCCAAATTCCATCCTTTATCAAACACATGCTTTAAATTGGTAATCACAATAATTTTCTATGAACATATTTAATAAATAAAGTAGAAATGCTTACCCAAAACTAAATAGAATGCAAGAAATGACCAAGAAAGACCAACAATCGAATCAAGCTATTAAAAATTTGAACAACAATAAATTAAAAGTATGAGATATTTCTAAGTACCAAAAATGAATCAATTACAAATATACATATATATATATATATTTCAAATAATTCTTATTTTATATCCAAGTTATAAATTCTAATTTCTAATTGATAATTATGTCCTAACACATTATAAGCATACATTAGTATAACAAATTAATCAAATAATTTAACAAATTAAATATACAGTTGGAGTTAAGATAAATCAATTAATTAAATTAAAGACTTAATTTAATTAAAATGAGATTTTGGTTTTGGGGGAAAATTCAAATAAAGGAGTTTATTTGAGATTAATTTGTACCACATTTCATAAGATGAAATGAAAATGCAAATTAACTTTAAATGCATGTGAAATTCACATGCAAGTTGATTGCCAAGTTGGCAACTAACCATGGAAGGTGTGATTCCAACTTGCATCACACAATCCTCTCTATAAATAAGAGAGATGACCGTCCGTATCAAACTAGCTAAGCAAGATTCCCTCTTTCCCTCTAAAAGTGTGATTTTTCATGTGTTAAAGTTTCACACTCTCCAAACTCTCTTCCTCTCCAATTATCTCATAACTGCCCCCCTCCCTCACCTTCAACCTCTCATTTTCTAGCAGATTTGAGACTGATTAGGGCTCTCTTTTGGTGTGTGAACTATTACATTAGAGGCTCAACACTTGGGGGGCTTGTGCTCTTGGTAATCCATTATTGTCCAGTGACTTTGGAGTCTAATCTTTGAATGGTTTCCCAAGATCTGATTGGAGCGAAATTTTTACAGCCACTTCCTTAGTGTGTTGAGGTACTCTCTATAAATTTTAAGCATTTTTGGAGTTGAGGAAGGCACTCAACTATTGGTGAGTTTTTGCGGTGCGTGAGTTGATTCTTTGAAGAGTTCATTAGAGTCCTTCTATTCTTACCTTTTGATTTTGTATTCAAGGTAAATTTTCTAGATCAAAATCCTTATTAAATACAAGATTAGATCCTTAGATAGGAGTAGACAAGTTTTATTTAGCCTTTTTGTGGTTTTATTTTTTGGATCCTTGGTCTACTCCTACCTTCAAAATAATATCATATGTTATTCAATATGCTCATATTATTCATTTACATTATATAAAAAATTAAATACTTTATTATTCATCAGTACAATTAGCAACAATATTATAGTAACATAAATTTATGCATATAGAAAGGACGTACCACTGCATCAGTTTTAATAAAAATTATATATCTTGCTACATTTTTACAGAATACTTAGTTTATATATGAATGATGAAAAATAAATTCATGTGCCCATTGATAAATTTCTATACAAATTAACTCTCTATTATGTGCCTTGTTATTGAATCAAAAAATAGAAAAGTCTCAAGAACATTAAGGTATTCCTTTAGAAATACTCCCAAATAATTATCATGTACGTATTAGCGAAAATATATGCGAAATATCATCATAATATGGCTTCGAGGGTTGTCAAAGATTATTTCTTTAAGGTGGTCTTTGTCCTTGGTATTCTGATGAGGTTATTTTTATAAATATCATGTACACAAAAATTAACTAACACAATTTTGAGATAACAATTTTGGAAGATCCATAGAATTGTCTTGAAATAGTGTACGTGTTTCAATGATTTAAAATAAAATGTGAAGGAATGAGAAGAACTACATATACTTTTTAGGGTTAATTACCACCACTTTCCCTAAAGTTTGACATAATTATAAAAACTTCCTCAATAATTTGAAACACTACATGTATCTCCGCTTTAATTTATTGTTATCTAATAATTAAATCCTATCGTTGGTCAAACTGACGGAATTTGCTGATGTCAGTGTTGAAAATTTTTAAAAATTCAATTTTATCCTTCATTTGATTATACCTGAATATTGACTATATCGTTGGACCAAAATACCCCTATGCATATGTCATATAGTTATAATTTATGAAACTTGAAAGGGGTTTAGTGTCTAAATCAAAGTCTAATTTTATTATTTATTTTACTTAATAAATTAAAAATCTAATTATACAAGTTAATCCTTGTACGTACAGTTATACACATTTACATTAAGGGGTATTTTGACATTGTTTATATACACAACACTTGATATATTTTGAGTATCTTAAAATAATTAATTAAAATAAACTTGCTATAATTCAAAATTGTTTGATAAAAAATTCTTAAAAAATCACAAATAAACTATTCTTTAAACTAGTTTGATTTTAATAATTTTAAATTACCCATTATTAATTTATACATAGAAAAATTAATAAAATTTTACAAATATTAATTATTTTTAATCAAATAAATAATAATATAATTTTAATAATTTAAAGTACATAAATAATTTTAAAATAATTTTTATAATTTTTAAAATATTTAAATATTTTTTTTATTTTTTTTTTCCCCTTTCATCTTCCCCACCTTTACTTCCACCTCCAACATCCACCCACCAATATGCAGATGGCTTCCATGAGAGCCAATCTGCTGTTTGTGGCCATGGTGGCAGCCAAAGATGGCCATCATGGACATGGCCAGATCTGGAAAGTGGCCACCTTGGCCCCCTCCCCCATCTCTCCCCTTCGGCCCCCTTCTCTTCCACACGTATTTATATGTAAGTATTTATATAATGTATAACATATACATATATATAGCTATTAATATGTGTATGTTGGAATAGTGCCCCACAAGCCAATTAGATTGATATGTAAACTATTTCACTTGTGATAAAATCTTGATTGAGTGATATTAATTTTATATGGCCGCCTTCATCTTATACTAATATTACTTCACTGACATTTGCTTGAAGCCCTTAAATCACATAAGACTACAGGACTTGGTCATGCATTGGGTGGTGATCATGAAATAAGTCTTACACGATTATGATCTTAAATCTTCAGAGTCGTAGGATCTTATGAGATAGGACATCTAAGATTCGAATAGACTTGCACTAATGATGCATAAATATAAGGGTTGGATATTGCTCCATTTCATAAGCGAACCATATGAGATATGGGTGTACGTTAATGGGTGTTTGTTAGAGAACAAGTTCACTGAAGGTCACCGCCTTAGGGGCAAGTTAGTAGTGGTAAGTTCTCCAGCTTATGCTAGTGCATATAATTGGTCCTTTGACCTGAGGATTCATGGTAACCTTGTGTTTAAGTCCTCATACTTTGACTCTTCCTTGACTACTTAGCGGGTCTTTCGGGTTGAGATTGGGTATGGGCTACTTAGACATCGAGGTTTGTGAGATCTAAGATGGGATCCGACTCCTCATCGTTATCAAGGGTGAGTGCAGCACCTATGTATTCTATAATCATCAATTCTAAGGAGTCCTTGCGCAAGGCAGTATGATAATTTGGATAAAGAATTTTCCAAAGATGAGGTCATAAACCAAAATTGAACATTGGGAATAGAAACATAGAATTGAGGCTACTAGGGAGCCGACAAATATCTTGCCCCAAGCCTCTTTTGGGAGATAGAAGATAGAAGAACCATATATGCATGGTAAGTGTAAAGCTAGAATGGTTCTCCAAAAGCGTTCATTTTGGCCAATTAGTTGGGCTCCATGGGCTTGAGGTTGGACATCAATTATGGAGATTGAGTACTCTTCAATTAATGAGATTAATTAAATTGACTCATTAGTTTAAAGGAGTTTAAACTAATGTGAACATTTGATATTCAACAAATCACATGAGTTGTGAGCCCATGTCCAATGAATGGTAGAACCTAGTGAGTCACACACAAAAGCCAATTGAAAATCCTACTTGATGAAGAGGAATTTTCTAAGAGTTATAAAGATTCCTTTATGAGCGAATTGAAGAGTTAGTCGATTGACAAAAATTTTAGTCATCTTGGCTTAAGTTAAGGAGTTAAATTAGACCAATTAAATTAAAGAGTTAATTTAATTGGTGCCACATGACTATCAATTGGTTAAGTTAACTTAAAGAGTTAACACTAACTAGATTAAAGAGTTAAGCTAAATGACTTAAGAGTTAAGTCAAAGGTTAATTAATTAAATTAAAGTGTTTAATTTAATTAAAATGAAGAATTAATTTTGGAGGGAAAATTCAAATGAAATTTTCATTTGGTGTGAATTATAATTTATATAACAATTTGAAAAAGGAGTTTTCCAAAGACAAGGTCATAAATCGAAATCGAACATTGGGAATAGAAATATAGAATTTAGGCTACTAGGGAGTCAGAAAATATCTTGTCCTAGGTCTCTTTCAGCAGATAGGAGACGGAAGGACCGTATTTGCATGGTAAGCATAGAGCTAGAATGGTTCTCCAAAAGCATTCATTTCGGCCAATTAGTTAGGCTCCATGGGCTTGAGGTTGGACATAGACCATGGAGATTGTGTACTCTTCAATTAATGAAATTAATTGAATTGAGTTATTAGTTTCGAGGAGTTTAAACTAATGTGAATATTTGATATTCCATCAATCACATGAGTTGTGAGCCCATGTCCAATGAATGATAGAACCTAATAGGTCACACACAAAAGCAAATTGCAAATCCTACTTGATGAAGAGGAATTTTCTAAGAGTTAAAAAGATTCCTTTATGACCGAATTGAGGAGGTAGTCGATTAACAAAATTTTTAGTCATCTTGGCTTGATCGATTTAATTATTAAATTGATCTAAATAATTTAAGAAGTTAAATTAGATCAATTAAATTAAAGAGTTAATTTAATTGGTGCTACATGACTATCAACTGGTTAAGTTAACTTAAGAAGTTAACATTAACTAGATTAAAGAGTTAAGCTAAATGACTTAAAAATTAAATCAAAGGTTAACTAATTAAATTAAAGTGTTTAATTTAAAATAAAGAATCAATTTTGGAGGGAAAATTCAAATGAACTGTTCATTAGGTGTGAATTAGAATTTATTTGGATGACATTTCATTAGATGAAATAAAGATTCCAAATGAAATTCAAATTCACATTTAATTCACATGAGACTTGCTTCCAAGTTGGCGCCAACCTTGAGGAAAGTGTGATGCCACCTTGGCATCACACCTTCCTCCATCTATATATAGATATAGAAGGTGTGGCCAGCCACTTAGATGTGATTACAAGAAAAGTTAGATCTAATTGTTAGATTATGTCACTTGTCTTCAATTTTGCATATGTTGCCTCCTGTGTTGAAGATTCAAATTTTCTTCATCTCCTACCTCCATTTTCGGCCTTCATCCTTGCTATTCTCTCCTTTATCTTCTAGCTAGCACAGGGGAGAACTGGATTGTACTTTGGTGTGTGGATCTTGTCATTAGATGCAAAACAATTGGATTGCTAGCCTTTTCGAGATCCTCTATTTAGGCAGAAACTTTGGAGCATCCATTAGAGATCTTTCTGGAAATTTTTTTGAGGTAAAATTTTTATTGGAGAATCATCATAGTGTTGGTGATCTTTTGGTCCAAATTTCACTCAATTCCGAGTTCGTTTGGTTGGCCAAAAGTTTCCCTGAACCTGCTGCACCACTAAGAGACAGATTCAAGATGTGGAGATCTTCTTCTTTATTTCCTTGGATTTTGAGCTATTCAAGGTATTCCTCATACCAAATCTGAATTTAAGGCATGTTTAGATCCTTGGCTTCATGTTTAGCCTAGTTATGTTGGCCTTTTTTTATGCTTTGATAATTGGATCCTAGTGCTACAGTTGACTTCAGTATATATATTTATATATATTGCGAGTATATATATGTGTGTGTATATATATTTTATATTTAAATATATACATATAATCATACATTTATATTTCCATACAAATATATATAAATATTTTTTTTTTAATTTTGACACATAAAAAAGGTATTTATGTCTTTCTCATTTTTTAATCTTTTAAGTATTTTTTTTCAAATTATTAAGGGTAATATTATCATTTTATATTTTCTATTAAGATTTTTGACATCCGTCAATAGCATGAGAGGTACATGTAATTTCCAAACCACATGAGAAGTTTCTATAATTACACCAAACCTAAGAGGAGAGCGTGGTAATTAACCTTACTTTTTATTGTGTATCTTTCTAGGCCCAATTCATCTATTTATAGATATTTAAATTTTATTACAGATCATGTGTTTGTTGATAAATAGTAACAAAAATAACTTACTACAAGATAACAAGGCTTTGGAGGCCGAAAATTAGAGAACAAAATGTTTCTAACTTCGATTTTCATCAAATAGGGACGAATTCAAAGATGAAAACAAATTCCATCTATATTTTGTCAATAATTTCATAATTAAGAAAGATGGATATATAGATGAGTTTAAATTTCATCTTGAAGCGAAGAAATCTGGCTTTAGTATATTTAGGTCCACAACTCTATAGGTCGAAAGACCAATAGGTCCTTAATGTACTTGGGAACGAGCCAAACTCTATGGGTTTATGGATGATATCTATGTTTGAGGTAGTTAAATGCGTGGGTAGATAGGTAAATAGGTAGGTGAGTAAGTGGCTTCTATGTCTTGCTCGATATGGGATGGGGCTTGCTCCGAGCTCTTTGTTTGTCTTCTCCAAAGGCAAATGAGTAGGGTATTTATAGTTGTGGATTGAGTTGCCCAAGTACCACTAGTCCTAGGTGGCGTTGTAAGATTATTCCACGTGGCTTTTATCAACGGTCCTAGTGGCAAGTATAGGGGTGGAATCAGGTCATATCCAACCCAACTTAAAAGGGCATGGATCTTAGTGGGTATTTGTGCAATTCCTACAGCTTTAGGGGCTTTTTTCATCTATTAATAATGAACCCTAGTCATTAATCCCCCCAGCTTCATTATTTTCAAGATGTATCTTACTCAAAAATTATGAAGTTGATCAGAACCCTTGAATTTCAAGGGTCTCTATCTCCTTGATTGCTTGATCTAGCACTTAAAATGTAATCTGAAAAGAAGTTGATCTAGCACATTTATCTAGATGCCCTTTTACAAAACGTGGTCCCTCATCCCTCATTTGTTACTATACACTCTGAAATTATAGATTGTGCTCCATCATTTTACGACCTAATAACCTACTCTGAATTACAGCCTTTACTTTGAGGTTAAGCTCTTGTTAGTTTTTGCATAATAGGAACTTGTTCCTCTCCTTACCTCTTTCGTTATTCTTTTGTTAATATTACACATGCTTATTCCTTTTCAAGTTCCAAAACTCACTCTTTGAGGTCTGATGTAGGTAATTTGAATTCTACGACCTCACCATCTCAATCTTCTACTAAGAATGTTTTTTCTAGGTTCAAACCTACTCACGATGAGGTCCCAGAACAATCTCGCGGCTTTAGGGTTTTGTTTCTAGTGGTCTCAAAGACCTCTATGACCCTTTGAATTTCGTTTCTAATGGACTTGCACACCTCAATGACCCTTTGAATGCTTCTAGTAAGATTTCCACTAAAATACTCTCTTTCTTATGGAACCAATTCTTTATTCCTGATATTTAAAAAATAATAATGCCCCAGCTAAGTTAAAAGATGTACAATTCTTCCCCTAGTTGCCTTGCTGTCCATGTCACTATTCTTGAGACAGGTTTGCATTTTCCTATAGTAAAGCTTGTTGCTAACATAATAAGAACTCTTGGCGTCTATCCCACATAATTAATACCTAATTCAATCTGTAATATCATAGGTTTTGTTACCATATGCAATATTTTAATGTTGAGCCAAGTTTTGTAAATTTTTTGTATCTTTTTCATGTGAATCCCTCAGTCAGGTCTGGAGATCAAGGGTTCTTCTATATTCCAACCGGTCAGAGTAATAAATTCTTAACCAACCTCCCCAACTCCGAGAGTTCTTGGCGCCACAAATGGTTTTAAATTAAAGCTCCTCCCACAACACTTGGAATGTATCCCGTGAGTAGAAAGAGGATAAATCCATTTTTTATAGCTTTGAAGAGCCCTCTTAGGTCGACAACTTTATGGATGACTATCTCACGGACTATTGGTTTGACTTCCAAAAGTTGTTTAGTGAAGAGACTTTAAAACTGGTAGATCTCATTCTTGCTCACATTCGACCTGGAGTCACACTTGGTAATCTTCTTCACTTTATTTTCTTTTGAGGTCCATTTTGAATTCCTTAGCTTCTTAAAGCGATGACTGCTAATTTGATAAAGCAGAAAACGATAGAAATGGTTGTAGTTAAGAAGCAGAGATGTCAGTTGGTTAACGACCCTACACAAGCTAGTGAAGAACCCAACAATACCCAGTCCCAAAACACTTTACCTGCAGCTAGCTCTACTATTCTGCTTCCGTAGCCTCCAACCTTTGCATTTGGCCCTTCCCTTGTTCTGACTCCCCACAGGGAAATACCTTCGATTGTGTTAAAACTCGGATAAGGATCTCACCAAGGCAAACGAGAGATGGAGCACTCTATTGAAATTATTGATGAAGGCCAGCAAGGTCGAATACCCTCAAGGCTCAAACTGTGTTGAGAAGCAACCTACCAACCTTATTATTGCATGCAAAGGGAAAGACAAAGTTGTTGATGATAGCCGTGATAGTCGATCAATGCGATCTAGCGATCCAACTCTCCATATTAAGAGAAGAAGAGCTAAGGGCCCAAATCTGACCTTAGATCCAGCTATGTTAGAAAATATGTGCAATTTAACTGAGAGGTTGGAGGTGCTTCATAAGGCAACTCATAAGGATAAGTTACTACCCCAGGCTATTGTGGTATTAAGCTTCAATGGGTAAAGATAGTTACAACCTATACGTTGGTTGCTTGACTTAGCGGGACCAAAGCTCTATGATGAAAAGCCACATTTACTCTATAGAAGAGCAACTACTCACAATCTCAAGCAGGTAATTATTCCTTCCCTTATTATCATTTTGTTTGTATAGTCTCACTATTTTACGACCTTAAACCTCTCTTACTAACGGCCAACCTTGTAAACTGTCTCTTGTTCGCATCAATTGGCTTTACAATAAACCTCCTATCAAGACAAAAAGGTCATTGGGGATGTTCAAATAGATAACCTAGCTTAGGAGCTCCAGAAAATAAAAAATGAGAGCATTGCCCTCTCCGCAAGACTAGAGCGGGAGCTAATGAGCAAGGACATAAATCTTGAGGTCAGCAGAGAGCATGTGGAGCTCCTTGTAAGGGGAAATGAGAAGCTCCAATCTAAACTTTCATCAGCTCTTGCCCGTCTAGACACTCTCTCTAAAGAGATCAAAGCTGAAGAGAAAAAATAATTTATGACCCAACGCCAGCAAGGTTATGATGAATATCCAAAGACTAGTAATTTTAAGGACAAGGTTCGTAAGTCTCATCACGATGGTGCTAGATCTTTCCACCACTCCCTAGTGTTCACACTTGAGGTGGCTCAAAAAGCTTGCATCGAAGGTCTATACAACTACAAAAGTGCCAAAACCAGATCATAAAAATGGATGGTTTTAAAGAGGACTTTGACTTAGATTTACTAGACTTCAACAAGACTGATGATTTGGATGATTATTCCTAGCACCTCTTGCCAACCTATTCAAAGGAAAATTTTGGATATCTTGTTGATGAGTCTAAAGGAAGTCTATACTCAACCTCTCGACCTTGATCTTAGTAGCTCATTACTAGGTCGAAGAGTCATTATCTATATTCTATCTTATAGAGTCCATGTCTATATTTTATCTTGGCTTTTTGATACTAATCCTTTATCTCCTTACTTTTTGGATAAGGGTTTTGATGGTGTTCAAATTGTAATGTCCTCCCTTGTTTTATACTGATTTTGCAAACTTCTTGAGTGTTGAATTATTGATTTACTAATTATTAAGTCTTTTTCAGATGTTTTGATTTTCCACGTGCTTTTATACTTATCACGCCTTTGTATAACATATGGAGGCTTTCATAGGCAGTATAGGTCGCTATTTATCTTAACGTATTTTAGCAGTTGTTCCATGTGGCCTTTTCCAGGCTATTTCATTTTTATTTGTTTCACGACTTGTTCTTTATGACGTATGTTAGTACTTTACTGCCTTTCTAAGGCTATTTCATTCTCAGTTATATTACTTAAGTCATGTTTTCATAGACCTACACACTATCTTGAATAAAAACATATTAAGAAGCATCTATTAAAGGCTAATAATTCGACCATCATTAGATTTTACAAGGTTCAAAAGGTGTTTTACTACATAGTCATCAACATGCCAAAAAAAATCAAAATCAAAATGCGAGACAAGAATAGCTTTCATTATCTTGAGACCTATGTGTAAAACTTTTTCAAGTTCTGGATTCCCCATGGGTAGGGGAGGTCTTCCCATTAAGGGTTGTAACTTGTAGGCTCCATTCTTAACGACCCTAATGATCTTGAATGGTCCTTCTCAGTTAGCATCCAACTTCTCCATATGCTTAGACACCTCTATCTTTTTCAACACGAGGTCACCTACCTGTAGAGCCCTGCTTTTGAGCTTCCAATTGTAGCTTCTAGCCATTTTTATTTTTTAGGTTAGGATCCTCATCCACGCCTTTGCCTCTTCAATGGTGTGTAGCTCAAGAGCTCTCTCCGTACTCTTCTCATTTTTCTCGTATTCACTTACTCAACCAATTTCTAGCTTCTGACCCATACACCATGCAGAAAGGAATCTCACTTGTTGAAGTCCTTAGTGTGGTCTGGTAAGCCCATAGTACTCTAGGCAACTCCTCGACCCAAAGATCTTTTACTCCACTTAGCCTGACTTTTAAATTTTACAGAAGTGTTTGGTTAGTTACCTCAGTTTAACCGTTTGCTTGTGCATGCCCGACTGATGTGAAATTCTATTGAATCTTTAACTCCTTGCACCGTTCCACTATCTTTTTTCCTTGGAACTGTGTACCATTATCTAATATCAAGATTCTTTGGACTTTATATCATCACACTATATCTTTTCATAAGAAATTCTATTTTAGTCTCAGGTATTTTTACCACTGCTTCGACCCCTACCCATTTACTATAAAGTACTCTACTGCTACTATCATAAACCTTTTTTGTTCTTTTCCTGGGGAAAATGGGCCCAAATGCCAATTCTCTATTGGTCAAATGGCTATGCGACCTGAACTAGTGTCATTTCTACTCCGGGTTAATATATCAAGTTAGTGTGCATATGATAATCCTTACACCTTTTTTAGCATGCCATCGCATCTTTCACTAGAGTAGAGGCCAAAAATATCTTTGCATGATGATCTGTTATACTGAAGACCCACCACGTAAAATGATTTTCATAGCATCATTTGTGAATCTCTCTAATTACATATTGCACTTAGTCTTTATTCAATCACCTTAGTTCACTAACCTCTTGTATAGCTCACCATTCCATATCATGAACCTGGGAGCTCAACATATTACCCGTTTAGCTATTTTTAGGTTGATGTGCAACTAGCCTCTTTCAATGTAGGCCCTGATCTCATCCATCCATGATGTTATATCCTTTTGTGCACTTGTCGACCAGTCTAGTTTCTTTTTTTAGAAAATCGAATCTCTTCGATCATTACTTTCCTTGAGACCACAATGGTCACTTTTCAAGTTCCAACACTGTATACCATATCTGCAAATTTGGGCAACATGTCTGCCTTTTTGTTCTCCAATTTCGGCCTCTGATACAGTTGGAACTCTTTCATCTTAGCTGCCATATTTTTGAATTTGTTCAAGTACTTCTTTATGAACTCATCCCTTGTCTCATAAGTTCCTAAGAACTAATATACTACCAACTACGAATTGGTGAACATGGTTAATTCTTGTATTCCCATGTCTAGTGCCATTTTCAAACCTACTATCTCCACCTCATACTCTGTCTCATTGTTCATGATTTGAAACGATAACTTCATGGCAAAATCTAGCTCATCTTCTTTAGGAGTTCTAAATTATATCCCTGCACTTTCCCTTCTTACCATTGAGGAGCCATCCATGTAAACTAACCAGCTAATACTTTTTTGTACCATATCTATTGTAAAGGATCCATGGGACTTCTCATCTCACATGAAATCAGCTAACACATGTGCTTTTATGGCGTTCCTGCTTTAGAATTTAATAATGTATTCACTCAACTCTATTGACCACTTCACTAACCTCTCTAATAAGTCTAGCTTCTATAAGATCTCTTTCAGTAGTTAGTTGGTTAGTACTATAATATGATGTGCCTAAAAATAAGGTCACAACTTTCTTGCCGAGGTCACCAATGCTAGGGCTCATCTTTCGACCTCAATATACCTCTTTTCTGGCCCTTGGAGAACTTCATCTATGTAATACACTAGTTTATATTTTCTTGAAAGCTATAGCTAACACTAAGCTAACGACCTTCACTGAGGTAGCCAAGTAGAGATACAGAAATTTCCCTTCATCAGACTGCGCTAATAAAAGTAGGGAGCTAAGATATTTGTTTGATTTTTCAAAGGCCTAATCATACTCTTCAGTCTACTAGAAGTCTTTGACATTTCTTAGTACTCTGAAGAATGGGGGGCTTCACTCTACCATCTTTGCTATAAACTTGCTCAAAGCAACAACCATACCTATCAACTTCTAGACCTCTTTGATACTCTTAGGTGAAGGCATATCAATATGGCCTCAAATTTCACTAGGTTGGTTTCAATCCCCTTTTCTGTGACCTTATATCATAAGAATTTTTCTCCTCACACTCCAAATGTGCACTTTCTCGAATTTAACTTTAGGCTAAAGCTTCTTATCACTTGAAAAGCCTCTTCCAAATATCAAAGGTGGTCTTCTTTCATGTTCTTTATTAACATATCATCCACGTATACCTTCATTAGCTTGCCTATTTGATCTTTGAACATTTAGTTCACTAACCTTTGATTTGTCGCTCTGGTATTTTTAAGGCCAAAGCATAATATTATAACAATACCCCCCCCCTTCGAGGTAATGGAGACAGTCTTATCTTGATCTTCTCTAGCCATGAAGATTTGATGGTTTACTCTTGTATGCATCCAACATGCTAAGGAATGCATAGCCTATTAGGGGGAGGATTTTAACATTACAATTACTTTTAGTGAAAATCTAAGATTACAATAATTCTATCTCACTCAACAACCGTTTAAAGATATTCAAGGATGATTATTTCTATAGTATTTTAATAGCACCCTGGAGACCTTTCTTTACAATAACTTTAAGGACGATATGGAGTTAGCAAGAATCAAGAATGTTGGAGTTGCAAGTTTGCTGTAAATCATGATGTCTATAAGATAAGTAGATAATGAATGATGCAAGAGAATAAGAACATAGCCGAAGTCATCAGCCTTAGAATAAAATGTTATTCAAACCAACCAAGAAAGTTGAGAAATGAAAATTTATTGAAAAAAGATCTCAAACAGCATTTGCCTATAGTTTATTTTTTGACTAAAAAGTTAAAAAACTATGAAAAGAAAAACCAGAAGCTGTCATAAATTCAAGACAGCAATCCAAAAAGAAAACTCAAGAAAAAAAAATAGAGAATGAGCAGCATAATACTATTTGACAAAAAAACCAAATGACCAACATGCCGAAACAGAGCTATATACAGAGCCCCTCAATACCCATTTTTCTGAATACAACTCACTAGTTCCTTACACAATCAAACAACAAAACTATTAATTCATCCACCACCCCACTCCATAACTTAAAACAGAAATTTAATATCCACAAAAAATCTAGAAAATTTATGAAACCATGTTTTTAAAGATGAAATGAGCAACCATGGGAGCTTACCTGAGATGCAATATTAAGTTTTGGAAGACCCGGAACACCAATAAACATCCATTAAAATACCTAAAAAACTATAAAACAAAAACCATTATCAAACTAGAAACCCACTTTATCAAAGAATCTCAAAATTTTAAAAACAACTTAAAAAATATTGGTACCCACCTTGGATATTCTCAGCCCATGTAGTCTCTTGAAGTTAACCCATATCTACTTTTTAACTCTTCAAAAATCTTTAATTTTTGGCTGATTATAAGAGGAAAGAGGTCGGTGGGTGGATTATGGGACAAATTAGAGGCCAAAGAAGAAGAAAAACTTGAGAAAATGAGGGGATTTTGTTGAAGCAAAAAAGAAGCTAGAGAGGAAAAGGGTTCACGGTGAGAGAGAATGAAGAATGGAAATGAAGATGAAGTATTAATTTGTTCAATTTTATTAAAAATGTGAAGAAAAGAGAAGCTTCATTGAGGTCCATATGATCTGTGCATATTCTCCATTTACCTCCCGACTTTGGAACGAGCACCACATTAAAGAGCCATTTTGTATACTAAATTTCTACCACGAAACCTAATTTAAATAACTTTCATACCTCATCTTCAATAATCCTATCTCTTTTGGCTGCGAAGTTATGTTTCTTTTGTTGAATAGGTTGTGTGTTGGGATCCACATTCAACCTGTGCACCATAAGTTTTAGATCCATTCCCTGAAAGTCTGCAACGCTTCACGCGAAGATATTGGTATTCTTTCTCAAAAAATCGATCATCATCATCTCCATCCTTGGATTTAGCTAAACCTCTATTCTGGTATTATGGGTTTCTGAAGAACAACTTGACCTCCTTATGGCTTGAGGGTTCAATCCTTCCACTTTCTACTCTATGCTTCTTGTTGTACTCGAAGTCCATAGGCTAGGTATATTTTCTCCCGGCTTCACCTTAGACTTCCAAACTCCTTCCTTTTTTCTCTTGATCTTTTGTAGGGAGATGTTGTAACATTTATTGGCCGTCTTTTGATTGCACGTTACCTCTCATACTCATGGCTTGGTAAGGAACTTTACTTTCAAATGATACATAGACACTACTACCTTGAATTAGTTCAATCCTTATCTCGCAAGTATTTCATTATGAGTGAAGAGGTTATCCATTACAAAATATTTTACAATTAGGGTCTTCTTCTTTAACTCAACCACTAGAGAGGCAAGTAGGTCTATTAGTCCCAATAGCACGACCTCAGCACCCTTAAAACCTGTAAATGGTGTGTACACCGGATGAATCATCATTACATCTAACTCTATTCTTTTTAAGGCATTTAATAAGATAATACATGCCAAATTTTTGCTACTATGAGCACTTTGTATACAAAAAAATTTGTAATGGCCATGATTACTACCATAGGGTCATTATGTGGCCCAGTTATACCATCAAGATCCTGCTTATCAAAAGTGATAACCCCTTTATCCTTTTCTAGGGCCATAACTTGGGGTGTCTCTCTTATCAAATGGGCATACCTCTTCTTAACATTGCATGCATCTCCACCAAATGGGTCTCCAACTATCTTATTGATGAGCCCTTTCCATGGTAAATTATCATCATTTGAAGGGTTCGTTTTCCCCCCTCTACTATCATATTTTCTCTACTTGTGTTATTAATACTTGGGGGTTTTGGATTCACTCCATGAATGATTTTGTCGACATTCGCTATCTCTAGACCTTTCATAATATCTTCTTGAAACTCTTTAAGTCACCCCTGTTCGCACTAATCTTTCCAACTCATCCTTCAGATGGAAGTAATCTTTTATGTCATATCTTTTATCAAGACTAATAGTGCAGTACTTTCTCGAATTCCTCTTTCTTGGAGTCTCCCTCTATTTTGAGGGCCTATGAAACATGTCTGAAGATGCAATTGCAAACAATACCTAGGTTCTAGATGTCATTAAAGAAATGTAATGATGAAACTTGAGATGTGGTGAAACCTTCTACGGTCTTTTTCAGCCTACAATCTGCCACATTTATCCGAACTACACACACATACACTCTCTCTCTAGACCTTTCCCTCCTTGTACATTCTTTGGCCACTCTTCATCCTTCATCACTTTCATCTTCTCCTCCTGTATGTATTTTTGTGCCATCTCCATAAATCCTTCAACATCTGCTAGCAGTTCTTTTGCCAGAGCTTAGGTGAGAGGCCCCTTCTTAAGACTATGAATAAAGATACTAATCATCATTTTCACACTTAAATCCTGCACCTCTGGCATTTCATTATTGAAATGATTGATAAATGACCTCAAGCCTTTTTCTCTCTTTTTCTGATACTGAACAAGTATGTAGCTAATCTTTTAGCCTTCTTTTTGCTAGCGAACTGACCTAAGAATTCCTACATAATTTTTCGTAAGTTGCCACTATCCCAGGTATTAAGGATGTGAACTATTCCTAAGTTCACCCATACAAAGTTGTGATGAAAAATCTGCTATTAATAGCACTAAATAATTGTACAATTGCATTATGTGTTCATATGAGGTCAAATGTTCCTCTCGGTAGGTATTCCCATCATACAGTTCAAATAGTGCCCCGTAGTCAATTAGAATACTGTGTAATGCTATTTCAATTGTGATACAGTCTTGATTGAATGATATTCTTATTAAATGGTCATCTTCATCTTATGCTTATTATACTTCACTAGCATTTGGTTGAAGCCCTAAAATCACACAAGACTATGGGACTTGGTCACACATATGATGGTGATCATGAAATAAGTCTCTACGGTCATTATTTTAAATATTCCAAATCATAGAATTTTATGAGAAATGACATCTAACATTCGAATAGACTTGCACTAATGATGCATATTCCAAGGTGTTGGATATTGCTCCATTTCATGAGCAATCTATGTGAGACATGGAAGTATATTAGTAGGTGTTTGTTAGAGAACAAGTTCACTGAAGATACACCCGGAGAATCTACTAGATAGCTAAAGTGGCAAGTTCTCTAGCTTACGTTAGTGCATATAATTAGTCCTTGCACTTGAGGATTCATAGTATCCTTTTGTTCAAATCCTTATGCTTTGACTCTTTTTCGACCACGTAGTGGGTCATCCGGGATTGAGATTAGGCATGAGCTACTTAAGCATGATGGTTTGTGAGATCCAAGATGGGATCCAGCTCCTCGTTGTTGTGAAGGACTACTGCATCTCTTATGTATTCTATTATGATCGATTCCAAGAAATTATTGTGCAAAGTAGTATGACAATTTGAAAAAGGAGTTTTCCAAAGATGAGGTTATAAAAGAGAATCCAACATTGGACATAGAAACATAATTATCGAGGCTATTGAGGAGCCGACAAATATCTTGCCCTAGGCCTCTTTCGAGAGATGGGAGATGCAATGACAGTATTTGCATTGCAAGCGTAGAGCTAGAATAGTTCATCAATACATAATTCATTCATCCAATTAGTTTGGCTCTATGGGCTTGTTGCTAGACATCGACCATAGAGATTGGGTACTCTTTGATTAATGGAGATTAATTAAAAGGGTTATTGGTTTAAAGGAGTTTAAACTAATGTGAATATTTTAATATTCAAAATATCACAATGAGTTGTGAGCCACGTCCAATGAATGGATGAACCTAATGGAATACATACAAAAGCCTATAGGAAGTTCTTACTTGATGGGAGGAATTTTCTAAGTTAGAAAACCCAACCTAGGCGATTTTGGAGAGAAAATAGTTTACTATTTTATTGGTCATCTTGCCTTGATTAATTTAATTGATAAGTTAATTAAAATAATTTAAGGAGTTAAATTAGACCAATTAAATTAATGAGTTAATTTAATTGGTGCCATTGGACTATTAATTAGTCAAGTTAATTTAAGGAGTTAACACCAATTAACTTAAATAGTTAAGTTAATTAACTTAAGTAGTTAAGTGAATTTAATTAATTAAATTAAAGAGTTAATTTAATTAAAATGAGAATTTAGATTTTGAAGGGAAATCAAATGAAAGAGTTCATTTGAATTTAATTAGAGTTAAATTGCATTTCATTTCATAAGATAAAATGTGGATACTAATTAAATGCAAATGCATGTGAAATTCAAATTCACATGCAAGTTAGCAAGTTGGCCAACAAGCATGGGAGGTGTGATGCCAACTTGTATCCTCTCTCCTCTATATATATAGCCCCTTGTTTGGCCATGTGATGTTTAATCTAGTGCATTCCCAACTTCTCTCCAAAAGTGTGATATTTATGTGTTGAAAATTCACATACACTAAACTCTCTCTCTCCCCCCCCCCCCCCCCTCCTCCTCCTCCTCTCCAAAATGCCACTCTGTCACCACCTTCCTCATCTAATCTAGCATATTTGAGGTTGAATTAGAGCTTGCCTATGGTGTGTGGACTTGTTCATTAGAGGTTAGGGGACTTAGAGTTCCTTGGTGAACTATTGATATCCGACATATTTGGTTGCAGATTTGGAGGACTTAGTAAGCTCTGATTGGAATGGATTTTTGGCAGCCAATTTTAAGGATTTTTGGAGTTGTGGTTGGCATTCAACCATTGACAACTTCTGTTGTGCATGGATCTTCCATTGAAGAGTTTTTTGGAGTGATCTACCTCTCACCTTTGTATTGATTTTCAAAGGTAAATTTTCTGCAACTAAATCCTTATTTTGAGCATGAATAAGAACCTTGGAGTGGAGTGGTTTAGTTATATTTTGCCTATTTATGATTTTATATTATGGATCCTAAGCCTACTCCTACTTTCACCTGCTGCGCACCAGTCTAGGCAACTGCAAGCAGCAGCCTTGCCAAGGTTACCTTATGATTGTTTTTGGACCATTTGTGTTGTTTTGTGTCTCTAACTTATTTTCCACACATACTTGGATGCATAGAAGTTGAGTGAGTGTTTCAAAGTAATGTTAGACATTTTTCATTGCTTTTAAAGTCAAGTTCAAGTTAGTCTTCAATTAGGCACAAAAATGAGATACACAAAGAGTTATGCTTATTTTTGCCAATTAATTAATTATTTATGAGATAAGCATTTAATTTGATGAATTGAATGCTAATTCTTAGTTGTTGTTTATTTAATTATTGAATGGATGATGAATGAATGGGGATGAACATGAGATTTTAAATTAGTTTTATTTGTTTCAAGTTGTTGAAAAGGGTTGTATTAAATAGCGGCTTACATGCCTTTTGATTTCCTAACTTGTAAATGTTAAGAGAGTAGAACTCTAGGAGTGAGGATTTCTTTTTTCTTGTAAATGTTTCAAGGAGACAAAGAAGGCCAAGAGGATCAAGGAGGCTTGAAGACCTATGAATGTATGGGATACATTTATGTAATAGGTAGGATTTAATCAACCCACTTAAAATCAACTAAGTAGTGCAACTGCGGCTCTAAGTGCACTACTAGGTTAAGGCTCATGGTCATCCCACCCTAGGAGCATGCTAGGCGCATTTACTTATTTATGCTTTCTTTATCCTATGGATAGATGAGATCCATGGTTAGGATATAGAAAACCTAAATAAGAAAATATAAAATTGATAAGATCTTTTAAAGCAAGAAAATCCCACAACTTAGAAGAGTCTAAGTTTTCCAAATTATTAAGTCAATCTTGATACAAATTAAAAGGAGTTTTAATTAATCCAAACCTTTTACCAATAGTTTGTGACATGAGATGGTACCACATTTACATGTTGGCTCACGAGTCGTGGGACACATTTTCAGAGGAAAATTATTCTCACTCACTTAGCAAATGATGTACTTTAATTTAAAACTCACTATGGCGTTGTCTCACGAGTCGTGGAATATCATAGTGGAGTTTATAATTAAAGATTGATTGGTAGGTATAACTTAACACCTATTAGTGTAGATGTTGCATAAGTCATGGGTCTAGATGAAAAGTGAGGTAAAACACATGAAGGGTTGCATAGGGATGCAATTAGCAAAAGTTGCTTACCTTACAATTATTTGTGTATGTCTCATGAGTTGTGGGTCCACGATAATGCCTTTGGACCTTGATTCTCACTAAAAAAAAAGAGATTTTCCCAAATTTCTTGAGGAGGTGACGAATTTGATAAAATAGTGGAAGAAAAACATGCTTGAAAGTCCATAAACGTGTTCTCTAGTATCAAAATTCAATCACATGCTCATATTCTCTTTTTTACCTTTGTAGATTTGTGAAATCTCAATCAAATGGCTAAGAATCCACTAAATGTGATTCTGGAAACCAATAAACTCATCGAGTCTAGCTTTCGTGATTGGATTAGAAATCTCAAGATAATCCTTGACTCTAAAAAAAGAACATATGTTCTTACTCAAAGTCTATGGGACATCATTGGTGATGATGTTGATGATGAGGCACACAAAATATTCGCTAAATAGGTAGAAGATAATCTTCAAACCTCGTTACCTTATGATGGCTTCTATGTCCAACTAGCTCCAAAAATCTCATGAAAACATGAAAAATGCTTCTAAGATTCATTTGCACCTACAAGAGTTATATAGCGTGCAAGCTAGACATAAGTGCTACTCATTGTCTCATGAGCTCTTTAGGACTAGAATGGTTGAAGGTGCAAATGTCCATGACCATGGCTTTAAGATGATCGGTTCATTGAGAAGCTTGCTCAATTGGAAGTGGTCAAAGATAATGACCTTTATGTGGATCTAATCCTCCAATCACTACTAAGTTCATATGACCAATTTGTTATGAACTTCAACATGCAAAAGCAAGAGGTAACGATTAATGAATTGGTCAATATGTTGGTGATTGCCGAGTCAAATATAAAGAAAGACAAACTGTTAATACTTGCATCCTCCTCCAAGTCTAAAGGCCATAGAGGTGCTAAGAAGGAAGCTAAGAGGAAAAAGAGTTCTTCCTCGAAAGGGAAGCAACCATTAAAACCCCCTGGAGGAGTTTAGAAAAAGAAAGAGGATAAAGTTGATGCTACTTATTTCTACTATGGCGAGAAAGGCCATTGAAAGCAGAATTGCAAGGAATACTTTGCAACACTTGGAAAGGGTATGTGCTTTATTGAAGTACACTTAACGAAAAATTCTTTCTCATGGGTATTTGATACCGCATGTGGTTCTCACCTTTATAATTCATTACAGGCAATGGAAAGAAAAAGAAGTATAAATGATGGACATTTGATCCTACGACTTGGTAATGGAGCAAAAGTTGCGGCCAAAGTTGAAGGCGTGATGAAGTTAGACTTAGGGAACTCCTTACTTGTATTAGATCCTTGTTATTATGTATTGAACCTTGTTAAGAACATTATTTCAATTCATGTAGAAAGGATATGATTTTTCAATGTCAAATGGGAAATTGTTCAATGTCAAATGGGAAATTGAAAGCAATAAAAAATTGTTCTTTAGTTGCTATTAGTACACTAAATAATAGATTATACATTTTGGATTCTCAACCATCTTTAATGCACATTCAACAAAGTAAAAAAAAAAATAGATAACCAAGAAGATGCCATCTATGGCATGCAAGAATTGGATATATTTTCAAAAATAGAATGAACAAGTTAGAAAGCCTCAAAGCACTAAATGTTAGTGGCATAGAGGATCTTCCTACTTGTGAATCTTATTTAAAAGGAAAAATGGCCAAGGGTACTTTTATAGGACAAATGGAACGAACCACAAGTCCTTTAGATATGATCCATACTTATGTTTTTGGACTGCTAAGAGTTAGTGCGAGAGGACGCTATTCCCACTTCATTACCTTTACCGATGATTATATTCAATTCGATCATGTATATCTTATAAAGTACAAGTCTGAAGCTTTTGAAAAGTTTAAAGAGTATAGAAATGAAGCAAAAAAAAAAAAAAAAACACCAGGACTTAGTATTAAAGCTCTTCGATTAGATCGATGAGGGAAATACTTAAGTACCAAATTCTTGGATTATCTAAAGAGAATGAGATTCTCTCAAAATGGACTCCACCCGTCACACCCCAACATAATGGAGTAGTCGAAAAAAGAAATCGTACCATGTTAAACATGGTACGTTCCATGATAAGCTTCACCAATGTGCCTATATCATTTTGGGGATACGTCCTTTATATGGCATTGAGGCTACTAAATGTAATACCCTCAAATTTGGTGCCAAAGATACCGCATGAGATGTGGTATGGTAAAGCACCTTCTTACTCCTTTTTAAGAGTTCGTAGGTCTCCCGCATGCATTAAGAGGTTAGTGAGAGACAAGTTGGATGTGAGATCCACTTTGTGCAAGTTTGTGGGGTACCCAAAAGAGTCTTTGGGTATTTATTTGTATGATCCCTCGAAATAAAACATGTTTGTTTTGAGAAACGCCAGTTTTTTGGAAAAGGAATTTCTATTAGATAGAAATAGTGTTATCGTTGAATTTGATAAAGTTCAAGATGTTCATATAATCCCACAAGTGGTAGAAATAAGATAGCATCTCGAGCCTAGCACACAACTTCTAAGGATGTTGGACTGACTCAAGAAGCAAACCAAAAGATTCAGATTCCTTCATGAAATGGGCCAAACAGATAATGATCCGAAGACCCATGAAGAAGCTATGTTGGACATAGATTCGGGACATTGGTTTGAGGCCATGAAATTTGAAATGGACTCCATGTACTCTAACAAAGTATGGACATTGGTAGATCCATCGGAAGGTATAGTACCCACTGGTTGTAAGTGGATCTACAAGCGAAAGCTAGGAGTCGATGGAGAGGTTACTACCTTTAAGGCTAAACTAGTAGCAAAGGGGTTACTCTCTAAGACTTCGTATTGATTTTGAGAAAACTTTTTCACCGGTCTCTATGCTTAAGTCCATTAGGATTATGCTTGCCATAGCCACATATCATGACTATGAGATATGGCGAATGGATATAAAGACCATTTTTCTCAATGAAAACATTGAAGAAAAAATCTATATGGAGCAACCACAAGGTTTTACATCCAAAAGAAGTGAGCAAAAGGTTCGTAAACTCCAAAAGTCCATTTATTGACTTAAACAAACATCCCGAAGCTGGAACATATATTTTGATAAGACAGTTAAATCGTTTGGCTTTATCAAAAATGTGTATAAACCTCATGTGTACAAAAAACTAGTAGGAGTTCGATACAGTTTATTATGCTTTATGTCGATGGCATTCTTCTCATTGAGAATAAGAAAGAAATGTTACAATATACTAAAACATGGTTATCTTTGCAATTCTCCGTTTAGGATTTGGGAGAAGCATTCTACGTATTAGGAATACAAATATATAGAAATAGATCAAAGAGGATATTGGGGTCCTCCCAAACCCCGTACATTCACAAGATACTACAGAGATTTAGTATGGAAAAATCCAAGAAGGGATTTCTTCCTATAAGACATGGTTTTTGTCTTTCCAACTCTATGGCCCCTAAGACTAAAAATGAGAGAGAAAGGATGTCCCACATACCTTATGCGTTCGCTATAGAGAGCATAATGTATGCCATTCAATGTATAAGGTCGGATGAAGTACACGCTCTAAGCATTACGAGCTGTTTTCAATCCTACCCTAGTGAATGTCATTGGAATGCCGTAAAAGCAATCATCAAGTACTTGAGAAGAACTAAGGAATTATTTTTAGTGTATGGCAATGGAGAATTGAAACTTGAAAGGTTTTCAGATTCTAGTTGTCAATCCAATGAAGATGGCTTCAAATCCACCTCAGTATTTATATTTTGCCTTAATATAAGCGCAGTGAGTTGGAAGAGTTCCAAAAAAAACACCACGACTGATTCAGTCACCAAGGCAGAAGATATTGTGGCTTTGAAAATTGCAAAGGATCGTGCTTGGATTGAAAACTTTATTCAATAGTTGGATATAGTACCCAGCATAGCAGAGCCGGTTATTATATTCTATGATAATAACGAATCGGTTGCGCAAGCAAAAGAGCTAAGATCTCATCAACTATCTAAGCACATTTTGAGGCCATATCGTTTGATCTATGAGATCATTGATAAAGGCAACATCCGAGTGGAGATGGTAGCCTCAAAAGAGAATATAGCAGATCCATTGACTAAACCCTTAATGCGAAAGGTCTTTGAAGGGAATCTTAAGAAGATGGGCTTTATGACTATGGGGAATTAACTTTAGGACAAGTGAGAGATTGTTAGAATATTGCCCTGCAACCAATTAAATATGCTTGTAATGCTATTTCACTTGTGATACAAACTTGACTGAATGATAATCTTATTAAATGGTCATCTTCATCTTATGCTTATTGTACTTCACTAGCATTTGGTAAAAGGCCTTAAATTATACCAGACTATAGGACTTGGTCACACATGGTGATCATGAAACCAGTCTGTACGGTCATGATTTTAAATATTCCAGGTTATAGAATCTTATGAGATAGGCCATCTAATATTTGGATAGATTTGCACTAACGATGTATATTTCAAGGAGTTGGATATTGCTCTGTTTCATGAACAATCTATGTGAGACATGAATGCATATTAGTGGGTTCTTGTTAAATAATAAGTTCAATAAAGACCTGCCTAGAGAATCCACTAGATAGCTGTAGTGGCAAGTCGGTAGTGTCAAGTTCTCCAACTTATGATAGCACATATAATTAGTTCTTGAACTTGAGGATCCATGGTAATCTTGTGTTTAGGTCCTTATGCTTTAACTCTTCTCCGATCACGTAGCGGTTTATCCGGGGTTGCGATTGCACATGAGCTACTTAAGCATAGAGGTTTGAGACCCAAGATGGGATCCATCTCCTTGTTGTTGTGAAGGATGAGTGCATTTCCTATGTATTCTATAATATTGGTTCCAAGAAATCTTTGCGCAAGGTAGTATTACAATTTGGAAAATGAGTTTTCCAAAGTTGAGGTCATAAAAAGGAATCGAACATTGGATGTAGAGACATAGTTATCGAAGCTATTATGGAGCTGACAAATATCTTGCCCCAGGCCTCTTTTGGGAAATATGAGATGTAAGGCCCGTATTTGCATGGTAAGCCTAAGCTAGAATGGTTCATCAAGACATAATTCATTCATCTAATTAGTTGGGCTCCATGGGCTTATTGCTAGATATCGACCATGGAGATTGGGTACTCTTTGATTAATAGAGATTAATTGAAAGGTTATTAGTTTAAAGCAGTTTAAACTAATGTGAATATTTTGGTATTTAAAACATCACAATGGGTTGTGGGCCTATGTCCAATGAATGGATAAACCTGATGGATCACATACAAAAGCCTATGGGAAGCTCTTATTTGATAAAAGGAATTTTCTAAGCATGCCTAGGTGTTTTTGAGGGAGAGACGAGTGACTATTTTAACTGGTCATCATGGCTTGACTAATTTAAGTGTTAAATTAATCAAAATAATTTAAAGAGTTAAATTAGACCAATTAAATTAATAAATTAATTTTTATTAGGGCCATTTGACAATTAATTAGTCAAGCTAACTTGAAGAGTTAATTTAAATTGACTTAAGGAGTTAAATCAAATTAATTAAATTAAAGAGTTAATTTAATTAAAATGAGAATTTGGATTTTGGAGGGTAATCAAGTGGAAGAGTCTAATTGAATTTGAATTAGAGTTAATTAGCATTTCATTTCATGAGATGAAATGAAAATGTTAATTAAATACAAATGCATGTGAAATTCAAATTCAAATGCAAAATGGCAAGTTGGCCAAAAAGCATAGGAGATATGATGCCAACTTACATCCTCTCCCCTCTATAAATAGCCACATGGCTGGCCACCTATGGGATAGTTGGCACTCTCATCATTTTCCTCCAAAAGTATGATATTCAAATTTTGAATATTCACACTAAATTCTCTCCTATCCCTCACATCTCTAGTAAAGTTGATCTAGTGCTTGCCTAAGGTGTGTGGATTTTGTCATTAAAGGTCCTACACTTGGAGGACTTAAAATTTCTTGGTGGATTATTGCCTTGAACCAGTTTCGGGAACAGATTTTGAGGACCAAGGAGTTTCTGATTGAAGCAAAATTTTGGCATCAACTCATTAGATTTGTGTTGGCGTATCCTGCCAAATTTGCCAATTTTTCGAGTTCGGGAAGGGATCCAACCGTTGGCATCTTATGCTGCATTTAGATCTTCCATTAAAGTGTTCATTGGAGTGATCTTATCTTCTCCATTGTGTTGATCTACAAAGGTAATTTTTTTCTACAACAACTAAATCCTTATTTAGAGCATGAATATGATTCTTGTGATGGAGTAGTTTGGTTATATTTTGCCTATTTTTGGTTTTATATTTTGGATCCCAATCCTACCCCTTCTTTCACGTACGTAGGTAGGTCAGGTATTTTGAATCCATCAGGGTGGTTTCCATTAAAATTTTGGCATAGAAAGGAGAGCCTATCTTTGCAAAGTGGATCATTGCTACTATTTTATTTTCAACTCTTCTAGTCTTCAACTCAACTACTTCATTTGGTTGTTGACCTCTTGTGTTTTGATTTTGTCTTGATCTCGAGACCATTTTTCCGCTAACCTCTACTACTTTTCGTGTAGTTTACTGGATGCATCTTCATCCCCACTGTTACGATATGGTTTGTTATTCTCTTCCTCTAAATCCGCGACCTGAACGGGCTCCCTCTCTTTACCTCTTGATCTCAACATGGGCTCTTCGCAAAAAAGATACCTAGGAAAAGCTTGAGGGGCGTCTCGCTAAGTATCGTCGTGCCCAGGCATTACTTCAAAGTGTTGCTCTATAAATTTACTCGTTACCAAAGATGGATCCAGAACTAAAACTGTGGGGGTACAAAAATTATAAAATATAAAAGTTCAAATATAGATTAGTTTCAATTGAAAGATACAATAAATCAATAACATATTTTATAATGCATATAAATAAACACTCAAAATATATTATAAAATTGAAGAACAAAAATAACAATATATATTATTTGAAGTAAAGAGATGAGATAAATACATATTAAAGACAAAGAAAAATTCCAAAAAGCTTTTCTTTTCTTGAAATATTTACTTACTGTTGTTTCTTAGCCTTAATATCATCGATGCCAAAAAAGAGAGACTTTAATTATGTTGTAAGTTCCTATAAAGCCATAAATGTTTTCTTTAGCTAGATCCTTATAAACATATTTTCAAACAAATAAAATAAAAGTGTTGTAATGGATCTAACCTAATTAAAAATTATTTTATTGGAAATATAAGTCTAAAAACTTGTTTTACACTTTTCAAAACTAAAATAGTACAAATTAATAAAAATTATTATTAAAATTTCAAAAAATATATATATAAACTAGAAATTGGTATGAAAAATTAAAAATATATATAATATTTAGAGGGAAAATTATTACTAAAATTTTACATATATATATATATATAAACTATAATTATTACCAAAAAAAAATGTACAATTTTTTTTTTTTTGGGGAGGGGGGGAGGTTGTGGGGGCAATGGCCCCCACTTGCCCCCCTTGCATCCTACCTTGCTTGTTACAGCCTCTATCATGGCCTGCAGCTCGTCCCTGGAAATTCTAGTAATCGGTTCCACCCTGCCAGGCTACGGTGCGCGTTGTAGTAAGGGTGACTTTGTCCCAATTTCGGTTGTTCAACTGTCTTATTTATGGTATCCGCCATCGTCGAGCTTGTTTCTCCCCTCTTGCGAGTTCGGTTCCTATGTTCCCGCAAACAACGCCTACTAAAGGGGAGAAATCTAGCATTTAGTATATTTGGGTTCACAGGTCTATAGGCCCCTAATGGACTTGGAAATGGACCAAACTTTATGGGTCTATAGATGGTGTCCTGTGTCTGAGGTAGTTAAATGCATGGGTAGGTAGGTAAGTAGGTGGTTGAGTAAGTATCTTTTATGTCTTACTCGATATGTGATGGTCTAGTGGCGGGTTATATGGGGGTTGAATTGGGTCATATTCAACCCAATTTAAAGGGGCACAAAATTCAGTGGGTATTTTTACAATTCTCAATTTCTCATAGCTTTAAGGGGTGTTTTCATCTATTAATGATGAAACCTCGTCACATCTAAACTTAATAAAATAAATTTAGAAAAGAAAAAAAAAAAGAACAAGATAAAATAGAGATTGATTTTGATACTTATAGACGGATTTCGTCATTAATCCGTCAATCTTTTAATAGGCATTTATTTAAAGTTTTTTAAGTTGTTCACAAACAATTTTAGCTGCACACGTGTTCATACCACGTGTCCAAAGTATACATGCGCGAACAATAGCCAAGTCACATGCGCGCATGTCCAAGCACTGGAGCATAGCTCTCTACTTTTTTCTAATGAATTAAGTGTACATATATTACACGCGTGCACACACGGAGTATAATTTGTAGTATATATTGTACTCCTACTCAAATCTTCCAAAACTTTCTATATGGATTTAATTTCTTTAACATTAGGGTAGATTATAGAACAAGAGCTTTGTTTGGGGCACCTTGGTCTATAGCATGTCAAATTACATCTACTGATCAGTACTGTCTTTCTATCTGAGGTTTCTTTACAAATTCCCACTTCGTTGTGTTTCCATCATTAAAAAGTTAGAATGACTTAAAATAAACAGCAAATTAAAGTATGGCTTTGTCTTCAATATTATTGTAGCGTGTGAACAGTGAAATTGCAACTTCTCACATTTGTCTAAATTTATATATTACCCTTCAAAGTTTATCCAATTTACAAAATGTCACTTTAAGTTTAATATTTATTATTTATTATTGAAGTTTTTCTTCATTATATAGTAAGTAGATTTTGAAAAATATTATAATTTTTTTTTAGTATTTTGTAATACCAGTGAAAATCCCATATCTTTTTCAAAATTCATATAATTACAAACCCTTCTAAGTTTATATTATATTAAGCTAATTTAATCTATATATTTTTTTATCATGCAATTTATTAGTTTTAGATTAACCTTACTATGTTTCTACCTTAAACTCCAAAAAAATTGATGAAGTTTTCATATTCTTAAATAAACAATTAGAAATTAAATGAATTTTTTTATACATAAATATGATTAAAATTGTTATACGAACCCCAACTCAAAAGTCTAAATTACCACGTTCAATTAATCAATTTGAGCTCAAGCTAAATTTCAAATTCTATTAAAAGAAAAAATATTTTTGAGCACTATATAGAAGAAAGAAAATTAATAACAATTATCAAATGACATTGAAAAAATTTTCACTTGTTTTTTTCATAATTTTAAATGATAAAAATTATATATATTTAACTTATCACCATTGATAATTAGTGATACGTTTACAATGACCATAAAATTTTTATTACAATTCATTGTGATAATTTCTACAACCCTAGACATGTATTACTAAACGTCGTCAACAATGAAAACTTAAAATACTAAATTTTATAATTATATATTAAGTCATTATATTATGAAGAATAAAAACTATTGTTATATCAAAAAATACTATTAATAATAAAATAAAAACCATTACTATTCAGTACACGTTAGTAACAATTACTAAATTTTTGGCCATTAATATTTTACTTGTTTTAGTGAAGTTTGATTTGTAATTATGATCGTTTTGAGTAATCGTTTTGGAGATCGAATAGATTATTTTATTTTCCGGTTGAGCCCAGGATTATTTTGTTATACCTCCCATATCCTCGATTGATTTTACTATTACAGCAATCAAAACGACAGACAATAATTTCTCCTTTATTATTGTAAGCTTCTTAATTGGCTTAGACGTAAAGGTTTTGCAAGCGAATAAATTGAAAAAATAACGTAATGCTAAATGCAACGTGTTCTAAATTTTGAAATCCGTGGCTTATTAATTATGTTCACTATCTTTATATTTATATTAATTAGGATACCTGTGTTTGTGTCTGTGAAACATATGTAGAATTAAAACAAAATATAAAGCAAAAACTAAAAATGGATAAAAGAAAAGATGCATGTTTGAGCTTGGCCTTTGGGGCTGTGAATTGGCCAACGATGCATCAGCGGCATTTGTGGCGCAATTTTGGGGCGTCGGTGCTTGGTGGTCACAGGTGTCGAGCCACCGGCAACTCCACCAGACATGTGTTCACCCAACAAAATTGGGACCCTTTTTGCAGCCATTCATATGCATGATGCATCCATGTTTGTTATATTCCTCATCATCGTCTCTTTTCCTTTTATTTTTTTTATTAATAGTTGTTGTACGCGATTCCACGTGCATAAATATATATTTTTTTAGTATTTGAATGATATGATTCTTCTAATATTTGAATAAGTCATAGAATTATGGGGAGTTGAGAGGTATAATTTTTGTAAGTGTTTGTGGGAGTTAGGGAATGATACTATGGTGAATTGATCTCATGAAAAATACTATTTTAACCTTATTTTTAGAATATTTCTAAATGATAATTTAAAGGATAAATTTGGATATTAATAAAATTGATATCCAAACTACTTTCATATGTTGAATTCTCCTTTTTGCTCTTCAAATTGAAATTGTCTATTTTAGTTGTTGAAAAAAGTTAAGAGTATTTTTAATAAAAATTTAAAAATATCTTTCAATTTAGACACAAAAAGCCCTTTCTTTTTGTAATAGTAGAGATATAATTAGTTATTACGGTACTTGGTCTTTATGTGCATAAATTAGTCATGGTTTATTTACATACTATATTTTTTTTTATTAAATCGTACGATTAGTCGCATTTCAATGAATTTTAAAAAAAAATTATACTTAAATCAATTTTAGTATCATAAAATTAAGGAATTCTATCAAAATTATATATGGAAAACTTGAAACTCTTAAGTGTTGCTCATGCGCTGAAATTAAGGAATTCTATCAAAATATTTCAAGTAACATTTGAATTAGATATGAAATGTAAAAGAATTTGTAATTAAATATAAAGAATCCAACAAAAAATAAAAAATAAAAAAGTTTGAATGAATATTTGAATTTAAAAAAAAAATTAATAGACCAACAAACAGAATTCAAAAAACATATCTGAATTGAGTATCATAAACTTAAAATTTTTAAACAAAAACAATGAACCCACCCCAAAATTTTTGAAAGAAAGAAGAAAGCATATCCAAAAAACGTGGTCAAGAGTTACTGCGCACAATTAAATTTTTTTCAAATAAATCATGTTATGGTATAAGAGTGGGCATAATGGTAGAAGAGTAGGTATGAGCAGTGAATTTAGTCGAAAGTCTATAAGTACATATTTATGTAAGAAATGATGGAGATATAAATTATTTTAAGGATATTTTTGATAAATTATATTTTCATGTATTTATTGTAAAAAGTGTCATTGATGAGTGTAAAATGTAAATTGTATTTTTTTTATATAGTATAAATTAATCGATTTAAAAAAAAAAAAAAGTTATAGAAATACAGTGGTTGTGGGAGAGTTACAATTCTATTGGAAGCTGCTTACCAAGTGCAACTTTCAATTTTTTATTAATAGTTGTTGTACGCGATTCCACGTGCATAAATATATATTTTTTTAGTATTTGAATGATATGATTCTTCTAATATTTGAATAAGTAATAGAATTATGGGGAGTTGAGAGGTATAATTTTTGTAAGTGTTTGTGGGAGTTAGGGAATGATACTATGGTGAATTGATCTCATGAAAAATACTATTTTAACCTTATTTTTAGGATATTTCTAAATGATAATTTAAAGGATAAATTTGGATATTAATAAAATTGATATCCAAACTACTTTCATATGTTGAATTCTCCTTTTTGCTCTTCAAATTGAAATTGTCTATTTTAGTTGTTGAAAAAAGTTAAGAGTATTTTTAATAAAAATTTAAAAATATCTTTCAATTTAGACACAAAAAGCCCTTTCTTTTGGTAATAGTAGAGATATAATTAGTTATTATGGTACTTGGTCTTTATGTGCATAAATTAGTCATGGTTTATTTACATACTATATTTTTTTTTATTAAATCGTACGATTAGTCGCACTTCAATGAATTTTAAAAAAAAATTATACTTAAATCAATTTTAGTATCATAAAATTAAGGAATTCTATCAAAATTATATATGGAAAACTTGAAACTCTTAAGTGTTGCTCATGCTCTGAAATTAAGGAATTCTATCAAAATATTTCAAGTAACATTTGAATTAGATATGAAATGTAAAAGAATTTGTAATTAAATATAAAGAATCCAACAAAAAATAAAAAATAAAAAAGTTTGAATGAATATTTGAATTTTAAAAAAAATTAATAGACCAACAAACAGAATTCAAAAAACATATCTGAATTGAGTATCATAAACTTAAAAGTTTTAAACAAAAACAATGAACCCACCCCAAAATTTTTGAAAGAAAGAAGAAAGCATATCCAAAAAACGTGGTCAAGAGTTACTGCGCACAATTAAATTTTTTTCAAACAAATCATGTTATGGTATAAGAGTGGGCATAATGGTAGAAGAGTAGGTATGAGCAGTGAATTTAGTCGAAAGTCTATAAGTACATATTTATGTAAGAAATGATGGGAGATATAAATTATTTTAAGGATATTTTTGATAAATTATATTTTCATGTATTTATTGT
This sequence comes from Jacaranda mimosifolia, assembly GCA_018894105.1. Classification (NCBI taxonomy): domain Eukaryota; kingdom Viridiplantae; phylum Streptophyta; class Magnoliopsida; order Lamiales; family Bignoniaceae; genus Jacaranda; species Jacaranda mimosifolia. The sequence continues at coordinate 38,058,618 of CM032117.1, read as the reverse complement.
AAAAAGTGTCATTGATGAGTGTAAAATGTAAATTGTATTTTTTTTATATAGTATAAATTAATCGATTTAAAAAAAAAAAAAGTTATAGAAATACAGTGGTTGTGGGAGAGTTACAATTCTATTGGAAGCTGGTTACCAAGTGCAACTTTTAATTTTTTATTTATTTTTTTAATTTTGACACCAACAGTGACGATGTACTGTTGACTATTGAAAGTTGCACTTAATAAGCACAACTTCTTAATGTTACTATTGAAAGTTGAGTTTATAGACTGCAATTTTTAATAGTAACTATTTTTGTTGGCTAATTGTAGACCTGACAATTGGGTACCCATGGGTAACCCAATTACGGGTACCAACGGGTTGGGTGTAAATTTACCCGTTTTTTAATGGGTAAGAGATAGGGGACCCGTTACCCATGAGGATGGGTAACAGTAACCCGCGGGTACCCGTAATTTTTTTTTTAATTTTATTATTATTATTTTTTTATAATATTTAAAGGTAAACTTGATGTTACTCAAATATTAACTAAATAAAACTACAAAAAAAAAAGACTACAAATTTCAAACATTAAATTGAACAAATACCTAAAGCATAATAATAATATTGTAGTTTAAAACTTATATCTTAAGTATTTAAAATCTACCAAATTTAAAGTGCATCACATTCAAAAGCTCAAACTTAAATTCCATTACATGCCAAAGTTTTTTGAATGGAAAATTTAAATATCAATCAAACATTGTTGTTCTTGTGGAAAAAGATGTTGCATCCATAGGAATATGCACAACAAATTATTTTAGGATATAATTTAATTTAATTTGCTATAGATTTTTAATTTATGAAATCAAAAATTAATATTTAGATTAAAAATATTTATATGTAAATATATATAAATATATAATATATATTTATATGTATATATCATATATAATATAATATATATATAAATAAATAAAAATATTTACGGGTTACCCACGGGTACCTGTGGGTTGGGCCAAAAGATGGCAGGTAAATTTGGGTACGGGTAAAATTACCCGCAATTTTTTGGGTAGGAGAAACAAGGCCCATTACTCGTATTTTTTTGGGTACTCGCGGGTATGGGTTGAATTTTGCCTAGGTCTAGCTAATTGCAACCTTCACGTGGTGTGTTGCTCCCCCCTCCTCATCATGGGTTTTATTGCTTGTGCATGCAATTGTGAAGCATGCAAATTGAAGGCTTCATAACAGTGAAGGTGTACTGTTGACAATTGAAAGTTGTGCTTGGTAAGCACAACTCCTGAATGCTACTAATAGACTGCAATTTTTAATAGTAACTATTTTTATTGGCTACTTACAACCTTCACGTAGTGTGTTGCTCGCCCCCTCCCATCATGGGTTTTATTGCTTGTGCATGCAAATTGAAGGCTTCATAATTGTGAAATTGAAATCTCGCGTGAAGGCTGCAATTCACAAGTGAATTGTAAGGACCAGCCTTCACAACACCTTATACATGGGAGAGTAGAGAGAAAGGCAGGAAAAAGATGAAAGGGAGGAAAGGGAGAGGAAAAAAGGAGAGAAGAAAAAAGAAGAAAAAAATTTAATTGTAGTAATTGTTTGATTATTTCAAGTGGAGAAATTTTATTAATTAATGTAAGAATTTAAATTAAAATTAAAATTTTGTGCTCTACTAAATATATATTTATTCTTTGTGTTTGCAGTTCATGCTGAATGCGAAACCGAAAGAAGTTAAACAATCTTATTCAATATTTATTTTCTACAAATATTCGGATTAGTATATTATTTTTGTGCATTGTTTTTTCTTTCCTATTAATATTTTTGTTCACTCATATGGATAATGTTAATCAATTGTTATAGGATATGTATATTTCATTTGAAATTGTATGATCAATAATAAAATATTTAATTAGTTCAAATAAAATTAATTCAAAATAAAAAATATTATTAAATAGTTAAAAATATTTGATATATGATAATATAATTCAAAATAATTAAATTAATTAATTAGAAGAGTTATTGGTTAGTTTATTAATTTTTAAATAAAATATTATTTAAAAAATTCTTTCAAAATAAATGTTAGTTTAGTGTTAATAAAAATGCATAAAAAATATATTAAAATATATTTGACTCGCATTAGAATTGAGATTGTAATTTGTATCATAATTAGTAATAAAAATGCATAAATTGCAAATAATTACTAAAGGTGCGCTTCTAATTTATTAATTATTGTAATTTATTAATTATTGCATCCACCCAACTTCAATAATTAACAAATTGAAGGCACACTCCTATACCTCAATCTATAACTACAACTTTCAATAGTAGCCTTACGAAGTTGCGCTTATTCCAATAGTGGCCATTGAAAGGCTAAAGTCTGGTAGAACTTAGAAGTTGTGTTGTTCAATAGTCAACAACACACCTCCACTGCTAGTGTCAGAGTTAAAAAAAATAAAAAAAATTGAAAGTTGGGCTTGGTAAGTGCAACTTATAATAGAATTATAACACTCCTATAACTACGGTATTTCTATAACTTTTTTTTTACATTTTTAAAAAAAATCAAATTAATCCCCTTATTCTCGAGATTCTTTGTATGTACTTATTTATTTTTCTTTTTAGATAATGTAAACAATATATATACATAATATAAAGATTATGCTACTCAAGTTAGTCTCAATTAAAATTTAATTAGAGTAACAATTAAACTAAGCTGAAATATAATTTTTTTTTAAAATTCATTAAAATTCAAAAAAATTTGAAAAGTAAATGACAATATTAAAGTTAATACTAATAATAGATCTTTAGTGACAACAATTTCATTTTTTTATTAATGATATATTTTAAGTTATACAAATTTTTATGTTGTCACAAATAACTTCATAATGACAAGAGCTAATATTATAAGTTGTTACCATTAACAGTTAGTATAACACACCTATAATGATAACTTAATGATAATAAAATTATCACCATAATTTGTAATAAAATTTTGATTGTCCCTAAGTTGTCATTATAGGTGTGTCATTAGTTGTCAATAATAATAATATGAACACTATTTTTATCACCGTTAAATTTGTACAAATCATTAGAGAGACAACACAAAAATTTTTATTACTAAATATATTTAATTGATGAAAACTTTTGCATTGTCATTTATTATTCTATCATTAATTTTTTTTATTTTTAGTAGTGAGTATACTTGAAGTCTTGAATGTAATAATACATATAACTACAAAATATGATATTCGATATGTAATATAGTGAATTACATCATTAAAACACAATTAATCATAAAAGATATAAATAATATCTGTATTTTAAGTAAGTTAGTAATAATTTTATATGGCACAAATTAGGGATGGATTAAGAACTGAAACTATGGGAGGCAAAAATTACAAAACATAAAAGTTCAAATATAAATTTTGCAATTTATGAATTTGAAATACATTTCGTCATCAAAATTGAGCATGATGTTTGTCATGTCATAAAATTCATAAATGATCGATTCAATGTCAAAAATTTTAGTAATATCTTTCTCAATATAATTTAACAATATCTATAGTGAAAAACGTTCTCACTTGCAGCTGTTGAAAGAAGAACCGATAATAAATGAAGCAAATGATCGATCAAATGATATATTTTCAATTTTTCTATTTTTATTTATCAATTATTCAAATATCTATAAGAATAAAAATATTTAAATATATATTTAATTATAAATTATTTGATCATAAATTTTATTCTTTTCATAAAGCCTAAAAGCATACATAATTTTTTATTATTTTCAATTAAAAGATACAATAAGTCACTAACACATATTTCATAATTCATATTAAAAAAAATCATATTTCGTAAATTTTATTCTTTTCATAAAGCCTAAAAGCATACATAATTTTTGATTATTTTCAATCAAAAGATACAATAAGTCACTAACACATATTTCATAATTCATATTAAAAAAACTCAAAATTATATATTATAAAATTAAAGGTGAAGATAATAATATTTATTATTTAAGTAAATAGAAGAGATAAATGCATGTTAAAGACAATAAAAATAAAAAAATTATTAAATATTCACTTATCGTTGTTATTATTATTTTTTCCAATTTCGTTGAAGTCAAAGATTTTAACTATTTTATGGGTTTCTATAAAATTGTAAAGGTTTTCTTTTGCAATATCCTGTAAACATGTTTTCAGATAAATAAAATAGAAGTGTTATAATAGATCTAACCTAATTATATATTATTTGATTGTAAATATATATAGAACAAAAGTTTATTTTAAATTTTTAAAAAACTAAAATAGGTAAAGAATTGTAAATATATAAACTAGAAATTATTAAAAAAATTAAAAATATATATATGAAAAAAGCAAACATAATTTTGGATTATTTTCAATTAAAAGATACAATAAGTCACTAACACATATTTCATAATTCATATTAAAAAAACTCAAAATTATATATTATAAAATTAAAGGTGAATATAATAATATTTATTATTTAAGTAAATAGAAAGATAAATACATGTTAAAACCAATAAAAATAAAAATAAAAATTCTTAAATATTCACTTATCTTTGTCTTCTTTTTTTTTTCAAATCTCATTGAAGTCAAAGATTTTAACTATTTTATGGGTTTCTATAAAATTGTAAAGGTTTTTTTGGCAACATCCTCTAAACATGTTTTCAGATAAATAAAATAGAAGTGTTATAATAGATCTAACCTAACTCTATATTATTTGATTGTAAATATAGAACAAAAGTTTGTTTTAAATTTTTATAAAACTAAAATATGTAAAGAATTGTAAATATATATATATATATATATATATGAAAATTGGGAGGGAGTGGGGGCCCGGGGAATTATTACTAAAATTTTAAAAATATATAAAAATATTACAAAAATTAGAAAGTATATATAAAATGGGGGCCATCGCGCCCGCCGCCCCTTGGATCCGTCATTGGCAAAGTGTCATATACCTAAGACGAATACTTGCACTTTAAGTAATCTACAGACAATTAATTTTGAAGTATTGGACATGGTATTGAGACGTACTTGTTTGCGAACGATACACCTGTCCAAGCATCAGACATGTATTTAAAAGTATTGCATCAAAGTCCATGCTATTTTGCTATATATCAAATCCACCCCTCCTCTTCATACATATTAGTATATTACTATGCACATGCAATCTTGCAAAGAATCCTATATTGGTTGTTCCGTGTCTAAATCATGCGATCATCAGTATGAAATATGTAGGGAAAAATGCAAAATTGGTCCCGTAACTATACCTTATTGATAAATTTTAACTTTGTCTTTTCGGGCCACAATTTTGGTACACTAACTTTTGAATTTTGGTAATTTGAGGATAAATTTAGCTCGAATTCATTTGCAGCTGGCCCGATCCTACGTGGCGCATGATGTGGCCCCACTTGTCCTACTTTTCTCTGGGTGGCAATGACGTGGCAATTCAACATGCTACGTCAGCAAAATATGAAAATAATATAGAAAAATAAATTTATAAATAAAAAATAAAGACATAAAAAATAAAAAAGACAAAAAAATAAAAATATATACATACAAATATATATAAATTTTAAATACATAAATATATATAATAATATATATATATAGACCCAACAGGCAACCCCCCCCCCCGCCAACCAAACACCCGGCACCACCATGGTTGCATTGGCCGGCAGGCCTGGCCAAATCTACCTCGCCATGGCTGCCGGCAGATCTATCCTGGTGCATGCGGTCGCCAGGGCGAGGCTGAGGCTGCCGCTGGTCGTGCGACTGCAAGCTCGAGGCAGGTGGCAGCTAGCCGGCAGCCAAGTTGAGGGGAAGGGGGGAAAGGGGTGTGGTTGGTGGGGGGGAGGGGAAGATTGCTGGAGGGGAAGGGTGGGGAATTTTTTTAATAATAATAATAATAATAATAATTATTATTATTATTATTATTATTATTATTATTGAATTCTTTATTTATATTAATTGAATAATTGAATTATTTTACAATATTTTTATTTTAATATTATTATGTAATTTATAATTATATAGTTAGGATGATAGATTTAAAATTTTATTGTTTAAGTTTTATTGTTATATTTGAATTAATAAATAAAATATATTTATATTTAATAGAATTATTTTAGATGTATTATTTATTTTAGTATTATTATGTAATTTTGAATTATATAGATAATAGGATAGACTTAAATTTTTATTGTTTAATTTTTATTTCATTTTTAACTTAATAAATAAAGTCAACAAAATTTATTTAAATTTTTAGATATTTTACTATTTTAAAATTATTAAATATTTTAACTTAATATTATTAAAATTATATGGCCTAAAGTGATAAGTTAGATTTTTAAAAAAAATTAGATGATAAATTCGTATGAAATAAAATTTTATAAATTTGAAGGATATTTGATATTTTAAATTCTAATGTTTAGAATATTTTTTATTTTAATATTATTATGTAATTTATAATTATATAGTTAGAATGATAGACTTAAAATTTTATTGTTTAAGTTTGCTTTTGTTATATTTGAATTAATAAATAAAATATATTTATATTTAATAGAATTATTTTAGATGTATTTATTATTTTAATATTATTATGTAATTTTGAAATATAGATAATAGGATAGACTTAAATTTTTATTGTTTAATATTTATCTCATATCTAACTTAATAAATAAAGTCAACAAAATTTATTTAAATTTTTAGATATTTTACTATTTTAACATTATTAAATATTTTAACTTAATATTATTAAAATTATATGGCCTAAAGTGATAGGTTAGATATTTAAAAAAATTTAGATGATAAATTCGTATGAAATAAAATTTTATAAATTTGAAGGATATTTGATATTTTAAATTCTAATGTGCAAGTTTTAAATTTTTTTAGGACTCAATTCATTTAATTCAACAATTTAGCAAGTGGAATACATGTGTATGTGTGTTTATATATGTGAATATAAATATATATATATATGTATATAAATATTTTTCAAGATTTATCTTCTTTTTTTTTATCTTTTTGCTTTTTTCAATTTTTATGTACCTATTTTTTAATTTTTTGTGCAAACTTTTCTTTTTTTTTTTTTTTTAATCTAGTAAAATACATGGCAAGAAGGACTTGCCACACCACAGGCCACGTAGGAGAGAGGATGTGATGTGGCGCCACATCATGCGCTATGTAGGATCAGGCCGGGCGCAAATGAATTCAGGCTGGATTTCTCCTCAAATTGCCAAAATTCAAAAGTTAGTGTACCAAAATTGCGGCCCGAAAAGATAAAGTCAAAATTTTCTAATAGGATATAGTTACGGGATCAAGTTTGCATTTTTTCCCAAATATGTATAATAACTCTTGTCACAATTATAATTAACAAAACACATGGTGGAAAATAAACTCAATAATTCATAAAATATACAAATATAATGTGTATATTTAAAAATACGATGCAAAATCTACATTGAAAAATGCCAATACATGACTTATAGACTTGTAAATATGTATGAATAAAATGGAAATCTGATGAATTATACAAGAGTAAAAATACAGCCATACATGAATGCCTTTATATTTTATTTGAATGCACTTTTAAATTGCACATTTTTTATTTTTTATATTTCTATGGTAGAATAACATAACAATTTAATTTATGATTTTCCACATTCTAAAAATAAGTATGTAGGTATTAAAAATATATACACATTAATAATTAAAATTTTCATAATATACAAATATATATTTGCATTCTCTTTTTACTAAATTTTGAATGCGCGTCAAATAAATCGCAAAAATTTATATTAAAAATTTGGTATGATCAAAGCACCGAGTTTTAATAAAAGTTTCAATGTACTTATGTATTAATATTATAATTTAAGATTTGCCTCACATATATATATATATATATATATTACATAATAAAATATAAACATTGAAACAGTTCAAGTGAGCGTCATATACGAGTACATATAAATAATTTATAAATGAAGCTCAACTTTTACAAATGGTCCAAAATTATTTAAAATAAAAAAATTTCTGTTTACATATAATGCGTTCACTATACTTTCCATTACTTATTAATTGTATTTCTATCAGAAAGGTTCATCTAGCTATAAAGATAATTATTAATTACTCCAAAATATAAAGTTCTTTTTCCTTTTCTTAACAGTGGGATAATTCATCAATGCTTCAACGCAAAGGTGTTCACAGCTCACGGTCTTCAGCGCCTATTCAATATAGAAAAACTAAGATAATTTTTGGTTTTGTTCTGTCAAAATAAATTAGTTTTGACAAAATATTTTCTTTTTATTTTGCCAAAATATGGCCAAAGGCAAATATACAATCATTCTTGGCTCTAAAAGGAGCCAAGCAAAAACAACCCCCAGAATCCTCACTCGTTACCTATACATAAAAAGGAAAGATATACTAAATTTTCATTTTCAACTCAAATACTCAACAAAAAAAAATATTAATTTAACTGTTACAATAAAAATTTTACTCTTTCAAATATAAACAAACCCATCAAAATTCTCCAAAATATTTTCTACCTGTTTTTTCAAAATATAAACAAAAATTAATTACATTCACGAATTGAATACCATTTTCATATTCCCCAATTTCGGGGACATTTGTCCGTTCCATACTTCCATATTCATGTTTCCACAAAACCACGGAGATATTTGTCAGCCAATTTATAAAAATAATACAGATTTGTAAAAGTTTTACAAAAGTAGCGCAGTTTTAGGTCGGTGATTTTTTTTTTAATAAAGAAAAAGGAGGGAACGACACCTCCTTTGCGGAGGTTTTTTTTTTTTAAAAAGTCGCAAGAGAGCCACGCCTCTTGCATGGGGATTTTTTTTTTTTTTTTTTTTTAAAGTAGCCAATAAGTCCTCTTGGACTTGGTTTAATTTAATTTGTTTTTTAATTTATTTGTTGAATTTATTTTTTTAAAAGATGTTTCATCGACTAACGTCAACATTCGTTAGGGCTGATATCAGGCCTAATATTGTGTGTATATTATATTTATTAAAAAATAGTTTTTATTTATTTTAGAGTAATAAAAGTTATATTATTAAAACTTAATTTAGAATATGTTATTTTATATTTAAAATTTGAATAATTATTTTTTTTCAAAATATTAAAAGTGAGCCCTAAATATGTAGTATAAGATTTTAAAATATTTTATAAATTTAGTATTTGATAAAGTTCAAGTGATTGAGGCATATTTCTATAAATTTACCGTACTCTATGCTTACTTCAATTGATGTAATATATTAACTCGTGAAATGATGCTTGTAAATAACCTTGGCCAAAATAGGCATGTAAAACCTCAGTACATGATTATATATTAATACATTAATCAAGAATTATCATATCTTGTAATCATTAAGTGATGCTTGTAATTTCGGGGTAGGTTATTATTATAGCATGTGAAACTATCACATAATTTCTTAAAAAATATTTCACTTAATATGGATTAGTTTTATTATTTAGTTTTAAATTTCTAACTTAATATAAATTTATTAGCATTTCAATTACTTAATAACCACTAATGTAAAATATTGATACTCCATAATGCGCTTTTATTTTCTTTTCATTTTGTATGAATTAATAATTACAAAGGAAAGACCATAAATATCATCTAACACTAATGTCATATCTATCAATTTCAAATTATTCAAACTAAAAATTAAAATTAACTTTCGAATCACAATATCATGTCAAACTTAATAGTAAACAAATTAAATTAAAATACTTTTAAAAACTTAAAAACCAACCTAATATTTATGAGTCAAAATCTTCCTCCTTCAAACTAAGGTTTCTAACCAAACTGTAAAAAATTAAAAAAAGATGCAATATATTATCTTAACAATACAAAAATAATAACATAAAATAACCAAAAATAAAAAAATTAAAATCTTGAACAACATAAATTAAAATTCACTTTATTTCAAATTATTTTAAACACAATTTCTTCTCCTTTGTATCTTCTTCTTCCTTCTCTCTTTGCTTTTCCTCTTCAATTTTCCCTACACTTATCGCACTCACAACACAAGCACTCCCCTTTGTCTGAGAATGAGAAGTATGAGAATATGGAAGTGAGGCCATGCCTCTTGGTTTTGACAATTCTTTCCGCCATGCAAGAAACATGGTGCTTTTAAAAAAAATAAAAATTCTCCTTGGTAATTTAAATTGCCATGCAAGAGGCGTGGCCTCTTGCGATTTTTTTTTAAAAAAAAATAATCCGCAAAGGAGGCACGCTTCCTTTTTCTTTATTAAAAATAAATAAATTAACTAACCTAAAGGTTGGGAGCCACGCCTTACACTAGTTTTATAAACCTTCCAAAACTACTTTAGTTTTGTAAAAAATTTACAAAACTATATTATCTTTATAAATTTTGTCAGATAACATAGAACATTGTTTTTACCTATTTCTTATTATGGAAAAGGCGGCTGATCGACACTCAGCTTCTACTTCTTCCCATAACACGTCTCGCCCTCTTCCCATTCTTACACGTCCTCCGCCACCACCCCCCTTATAAATTCTGCCACCACAGATTCCACTTGTCACCAAAATTGGGAAAGAAAATTCACCACAAATTAAATCCTCACTTCTCCAGCGTCCATGGATACCACCGACAGCATCGCCGTCGGCGCACCCATCGGAACAGAGCCAACAACAATCCCCGATGAGCCCAGCAAACCCCGGCCGCTGAAGGTGCGCCGCTCCAGAAAGGGCTGCATGCGGGGCAAAGGGGGGCCGGAGAACGCCCTCTGTACCTACCGTGGCGTCCGCCAGCGGACTTGGGGCAAATGGGTCACCGAAATCCGCGAGCCCAACCGCGGCGCCAGGGTGTGGCTCGGCACCTTCAACACCTCCCTCGAAGCTGCACAAGCCTACGACGACGCCGCTCGCCGTCTCTACGGCAGCTCCGCCAAGCTCAACCTCCAAAAAGCTGAGGACGGCGGGGAAGGGTGCCAGCCGCTGCCGGAGGAGCCCATGTTTACTCCTCTCTGCGGCAATCTTTCCGTGCCGAATCACCACGAAGATCAATTCGACAAGAGCGAGAACTCGGTCTTCGACGAAGCGAACTGCATGTGGGATACTCCGGCGCCGCCGACTCTGCTTGATAAGCATAGCTGGCCGGAATATCCACTGGAAAGCTTCATTCAGTATGATTTTCATGAATACTGCTAGTAACTGCGATGATTTTCAAGTCCCTTGGGCCTACTAGCTTGAATCTTGGCAGCAAGTAGTAAATTCTAACCCTTTTCTTTTTAATTTTTTATGAAAACTGTTAATATTATTGTTAATTGTATATTTATTTATTTATGGTTTTGGCTTACAGTTTTTGGGATGCTGAGGAGACCAGAGATGGAGAGAGAGAAGTAACGGCTAATTCTTCCCCAATTTATTTTAGCATTGGGGAAAGCTGCAGTCTTCTTCTAGATTGGCCACTACGAGGGTTTTCTTGGAGATTATCAAATTCAAGTTGTACTTACTTTTCTATCCTTTTCTCTTTTTATTTCTTTGTTTTTGGGCCTTGTTTGGGTTTGTGAAAGGTATAATGGGGATTTTCTACCATCGTATTTCATTTGTTTCATTTATTATCATGTAACCACTTTGTATTTTGCCAAATATTTTTTTGCTTTTAACAAACAAAATAAAATAAAATTTAAACAATTGTCCCTTTTAGATTAAATACTCTAAATATTCTTTTCTTATTTATTTAATTTTTTATTTAATATATAATTTTGTTTAATCTCTCCCATATTTTATGATAATATTTTTTATTCATATTTTAGTACCTATCTATTAATCAACTAAATTATAGCAATTCTAAAACTTACAATTACAAACTGTTCTTAAAAATTAACAAAAAAAATAATCCTTATTAAAAAATTTAAAAAATTAAATAACACAATAATTCTTTTTCAAATATATTTTAAAATATTATAAATATTTATATGTACATATATATACATGTGTATTAGAAATACACATATACATATATAAATCTATATTCCACTTTTCCCCCCAAAACAATATATCCCACCCACCAAAATTCGGCGGCCATGGTCGGACGGCCGGATCCGCCATGGCCGGGCTGTTTGGGTTGCTGGCCGTTGGCTATGGTCAGCTCGACTACGGCCAGGGAAGGGGGGCGGCCGGACTCGGGTGGTCTCTGTGTGTGTGTGTGTGTGTGTGGATTAGTGGGTGGGTGGAAGGGGGGCGGTTATGGGGAAGAAGAAGTGTGGGTGGGTGGAAGGGGGTGGGTGGAAGGGACGAAGAAGAAGATTGTTATGGGGATGAAGAAAATATCTTTTTTTTTTTTGTTATTTTGTTTTTAATTTTTTTATTTTATTTTTAGTTAATATATAAAATTGGTTAAATTATTTTGCATATATTTGTTACTTTAATCTTATTAAGTATATATTTAAAATTATTAAATTATATCATTTAAAAATGATAACTTTAAATTTTTATTGTTTTAATTTTTATTTATTTATATTTAGTTAGTTATGAAATAAGTTTATTAAATTATTTTAAATATGTTTGTTTTAATATTATTGAAGACATAAATTAAAATTATTAAAATTATATTGTTAGGAAGATAGATTTAAATTTTATTTTTATTTTTTAAATTTTTTTATCTTAATTAACACATAAATTCAATTAAATTTGTTACATATTTTAAATATGTTTATTATTTAATATCATATAATATGTAAAATCTAAACAATTCAAGATTTTTGTTTGTTTTGTTAAAACAAAGGGTATATCTTAAGTTTAAAAAAAATTGGGGGGGGGGGGGGACAAATTAGGCATTTAAAATAGAACAAAATAAATATCAAATTGTTTGAATGGAACTATATACTTCTGAAAATAAAGATATCCTACAGTTGAGGTTTAATTGTTTGAAGATCAACGATTACAAAATGTCTACATGACAATATGTAAAAACAAAGTGATTAGGACCATAGAAAAGCTCGGTATAATGTTGGTTGTAAATTGTTAGTTGGAAGTTGTGAAGATTAAGTTTTGGTTTTTAGTAGTTTCTGCGCGTGTGTGTATGTGTTGTACATATGGATGAAAGGGACTTAAAAAAAGTTCAAATTAATTTGTAAGTAGGTATTTTTAAGAGTAATTATTGTAGACATATTAAATGTGATCAATTGAGAGGTGATATCAGACATGTGTAAAATCATATGTTAGATGCTGATTTAAATTTTCTATTTAAATTTTGAAATTTATTAAATTTAATTTTAAAATTAAATAGTTAATTTTAATAATAATTTAGTATTTATTTTATATTCAAATCAAATATTGACAAGTGTCAAAAATGAAATGTTACGGCCAATCAACTCAACTCTTATGGCCTAACAATTTTGTGCTGACTAATTTGCTATATGTGGCATATCTATTTATGTGGACCAATCAAATAAAAAATATTTGATATTATCTCTTGATGTTTGACATTATCTTTTGATGTTTGATATTATTGAATTAAATATATTTAATATTATCTCATCAAGAAGATAACTATCAAAGATATTCAAGATTATTTGGGATCTTCCACCAAGCACCTGTATAAAGGGGTGATCATATCTTGTTTGACACAACATAAATTCCAACAAGTGAGAGGAACTTTGAAAGAGTCTAGCCATTCTCTCAATTAAATTCAAGGAGATCCACGGAGTTCAAGATGTTCTTCGCAGAGTTCATCATATTTTGGCATTTGATTTGAGATCAAGGTGCAGAGTCCTCGAATTGGCGTTATTTTATTGAAATTAAATTCAAGAAGATCCACGACATTCAAGACTTTCTTTACGAAGCTCATATATTTTGGCGTCTGATTTTATATTTAGATACGAATCCCTCGAATTGACGATATTTTCTTTAAATCAAATTCAAGGAGATCCACGGCATTCAAAGCGTTCTTCACATAGCTCATAAAATTCAAAATCATATTAAAGAATCAGATGATTAGATTAGAGGTTGAATCCACAATTGATAGATTTTAATTTTATTTTATTTGTATGAATTTTTTTGTCTTGATATTTAATTTTACAGACAAAAAAAATTGTGCTTACAAATTTTGGCATGCATGGTGGGACCATCTCTACCCCTTATCTCTTCTCTTCATCAAAATTGAAGTATCATGTCCGCCAACAAAACCACAACAATTAAAATTACTATCTCAAATTCCTCAAGTACTGGAGCAAGAAGTGTTAGCGTCACCACAAGAATTATGTCCAAAAAGTTGCAATCATCTTTGGAGGTGGCATCTTCACTTGAAGTTGTGGAAAAGGCATTGCTACATACTATTGATACTAATGAAGGCGGAGGAGACTCAAAGGAAGAATCAACAATATCTACTCCTCGCTTAACATCAAGTTCCTCAAGTATGGCACCGATGATGGTGACAAGCGCCACAATTTTGGAGGAGCAAATTGCTAATTTGATAAGGATTATTTAAGGGTTCGCAAAGCATATCCAAGAGCAAGACTCTCAGATCTCTAAGTTGATGAACAAAGTGGATAATGTTGTGACTAGTGGCGTAATGGAGAAACAAATAAAAACTCAAGAAGAAGGCGAAACATCCACAAAAGACACTAGTTGAGAATTAAAAGCCTACAACAAAGGAGCTGCAAGTTTCCATTGATGGACGAATTCTCGTCGATCAACTAAAGGCGTTTATCATGAGGACTATTAATGAAAAACTTGAAGGAGATTCTTGGTCATCTATAACTTATTACAAGCCAGATACACTTAAAGAATTGACAACTTGAAGATGACAACTGGTTACTAGCCCTAAAGTTTCAACAATTTGATGGCAATGACAATCCAAAGTAGCATATGGCTCACTTCATCGAAACTTGTAATAATGTTGGAACATATGGAGATCATTTAGTCAAGCGATTTGTTCGATCTTTGAAAGGTAATGCTTTTGATTGATGTACTGACCTAAAAGCAGGCTCAATTGATAGTTGGGGACAATTGGAGCAAGAATTTCTTGATTGCTTCTACAGTACGCGAAGGATAGTTAATATGATTGAACTCACCAATTCTCACTAGTGGAAAGAAAAACTAGTCATCAACTACATCAATCGCTGGAGAAACTTAAGCCTTAATTACAAAGATCGATTGTCTTAAGCTTTAGCAATTGAGATGTGCATTCAAGGGATGCATTAGGGACTTCTATATATTCTCCAAGGAATTCAGCCTAAAACATTTGAAGAGTTAACTACTTGAGCCCATGATATAGAGTTAAGCATGTCTACTAGAAGAGTTGAGAGGCCACCAGTCCAAAAGCCTCACAAGTCTAAGGAAAAGCAAGAATTCAAGAAAGGGGGAAAACTTCTTGTCAAGGCTCCAAGTAAAGAAGTTATAGTGGTGAATGCAACACCCATCAGGTTTCGTGGAAAGAAAGATAGCATAAACAATGAAAAGAAGGATGTTTCCTAAGAAAGAAGATAAAGAAAATTAACTCCGAAGGAGATGCGGGCTAAGATGTATCCATTCCTTGATTCTGATGTCTCTGGAATATTCTATGATTTAATAAATGCACATCTCATTAAATTACCTAATGTGGAGTGATGTGAAGAAGCTGGGAAAATTGATGACCCAAAGTATTGCAAGTATCATCGGTTGGTAGGTTACTGAATCCATGACTGTTTTATATTTGAAGATAAAGTGATGCAATTAACTCGACAAGGGAAAATCTCAGTTGAGGAGGATAATACAGCCTTAAATCATGCTACCATTGAGATTGAAAAGGATGTACTTGGTTATCACGACATTACGCGCAACATGATAAGTGAAAAAAAGATTTCCTCTAGTGAAGCATGTTTATCTGATGAAGAGAACCATGGTATAACTGATAGATGTATGTTGGCAATGACTTTCACCGATGAAGACTTGTTGCTTGGCTCCATGCCCCACAATAGGCTACTATTTGTAACTGGCTATGCTCATGAGCATAAATTAAATAGAATTTTGATTGATGGAGGCTCTGCAATCAATATCTTGCCATTATGTTAAATGAAGGATTTATGAGTCTCCACAGTTGATCTGATAAATAGTCATTTGATGATCTAAGGATTCAATCAGGGGGGCGAAAGGCTCTTGGAATAGTACGGATAAAACTATTGATGGACGATATATTTAACGGTATTGTTTCATGTCATAGACGCCAAGACATCATACAATATACTTTTAGGCTGACCTTGGTTGCATAAAAATGGTGTGGTTCCCTTACCAATATTTAAAGTATTATCGAGAAAGTGAGATAAATAATGTGCTTGGAGATAGCAAACCTTTCACTAAAGTCGAATCGCACTTTGCTGACGCCAAATACTACATCGAAAGTATGAAAACTATCATGGTCAAAGAATAAGAGGAATCCAAGCAGTAAGATGATCTTGATGGAGGAAACAAGGTTAAAGACTTAACTCCAACATGCAGCAATAAAGGCCACATAAAGAGTCAGTCACCTCTGGTAGGATCTGAATCATTGAAAGAATTGACATTTCCTCTAACCAAGCTTGATGTGAGAAGCTATTCCCTCAGCTGCTGAAAAGGTTTGTTCGCATAATTCAAAGAGCCGAGAAAGAACATAGAGAATCTCTGCAGCTTCAAAGTGAGAATTGCTTTGATCCAAAAGCCTATAAATTCTTGTCAAAGCTGGATATAATCCACAAGAATGTTTTATTTTGGAAAAACTCCCTTATGAGGCTACTGGCAAGCAAACTTATGGACTTAACACTACCCAAAAAACATTGAAGAAAAAAGGTCATGGGGTTCAGAGCTCTCGAATGGGACTTGGATTTGTTCCTTAGAATCCTATTCACATTGTGATTAGGAGAGCCATAAGTAATTATACAGTTAGAGAAGCATTTCCCCAACAAATGATATTTTCGATGAAAATCGGAAGAAAATCTAGTGAATCTCAGTTTTCGATAGACTTCGAAAGTGGAAACATAAAAGAACCTACAATTGGAGATTGAATTCATCTAAAATACCAAAGTACTTGAAGTGGACTAGCGAGCTACAAAAGTTTAGAAGTTCAATTTCTTCACACATGAGCGGTGTACTATTTTAAATATGTCATGTGGCAGAACTTTGAAGGTTAAACTGCAAACTATTGTCTTCACACAAACTCAAAGGGATGAATAAGATGATAGAGAAGATATGGCTTCTTTATATCATACTGTTTTTAATAATAGTTGGCAAACTTGATAAAGTACCACAAATCATCGTTCCAAGCAAATCTCTAAGCTTATCAACAGTGATTACATAAGTGAGAAAGATAGCATCATGCAAATGGTCCATATAAGAAGAAGGAATGGACAAACAAGAGCATGTGTGGAATTCAATAAGATTGAGCTCGTGAAAGAGAATATTGTGCCAACATACCATATTACTTTGAGTGAAGAATTTTTTATTGAAGAAGAATATGCTGAAACTAGTCCTTTTGAGTTTGAAGAATGTGTCAAAGCTACTGTTGATGAATTGAAAGAGATTAACATAGGTGATGTATGTCAATAACCCTCGGCCTACCTACATTAGTGCTTTGTTGACTATTAAGGAAGAAAAAGTGTATGTTGAGTTATTATATGAATTCAAAGATTTTTGCATGGTCGTACAAAAAGATGCATAGGTTGGATCCAAAAGTGGCGGTTGATTACTTATCAGTAAAGAAAGAAACTCGTCCAGTGAAACAAGCTCAACATTGATTTCACCCTGAATTGGTTCCTTTGATTGAAGCTGAAGTGAACAAACTTATCGAGGTTGGGTTCATTCAAGAAGTTAAGTATCCGACATTGATTTCCAGCATTGTCCCAGTAAGAAAAAACAATGGCCAAATTTGAGTTTGCATCAACTTTAGGGACTTAAATGGTGCATGTCCTAAGGATGATTTTCCATTACCCATTGCAGAACTTATGATTGATACTACCACATGACATGAAGTGCTATTATTTATGGATGGATCATCTGGGTATAATCAAATACTTATGTTACCAAAAGATGAGGAGTTGACAACATTCGTACTCCCAAGGCAATATGCTGCTATAGAGTGATGCCATTTGAATTGAAAAATGCTGGTGCTACATATGAAAGAGCTATGCAAAAGATCTTTGATGATGTACTTCATAGGAATATTATATGTTATGTTGATGATGTGGTCGTCAAGTCCAAAAGGTTAGAAGATCACCTCCAAGATTTGAGATAAATTTTTGATCGTCTGAGAAAATATTAACTCAAAATGAACCCATTAAAGTGTGCATTTGGTGTTACATTGGAGAAGATTTTGGGATTTATTGTTCGTCATCGAGGCATAAAAATCGAGCAAGCAAAGATTGTTGCAATTCTAAAATGCCTGAACCTCGAGACATCCATGAACTCAAAAGTTTGCAAGGGAAGTTAGCTTATCTCTAGAGATTCATGTCAAACTTAGCTAGTAGATATCAACCATTCAGCCTTCTTATTAAGAAAAGAGTTCATTTGAGTGGGATGAAGCTTGTAGCAATGCTTTTAAGAGCATAAAAACTTATCTAATGAAGCCTCCTGTGTTGGTTGCATCTGTACCTGGACGTCCATTGATTCTTTATATTACTGCTCAAGAACATTCCATTGGAGCTTTATTAGCATAGGAGAATGATGAAGGAAAGGAAAATTTCTTTGTACAACTTGAGCAGAATGATGATGCCAAATGAGTTGAAATACTCGTCGATTAAAAAAATATGTTTGGCTCTAATTCTTGCAATCCAAAAGCTGAAGCATTACTTTTAGGCTCATACTATTCATCTTGTTTCAAAAGCAAATCTATTAAAATATGTCATGTCAAAGCCCATTCTCTCTGATAAACTCGCAAGGTGGTACCTTCAGTTGCAACAATTTGAGATTATCTATATTCTGCAGAAAGTAGTAAAAGGACAAGTTTTGGTTGACTTCTTAGCTAATCACCCTATCCCTGCTGAGTGGAAATTATTTGATGATTTGTCTGATGAAAATGTCTTGATAGTTGAAATCACACCTCCTTGGAAGATGTACTTTGATGGAGCATCCCATAGAGAAAGAGCTAGTGCTGGAGTTGTATTCATCACATTTGATGATGAAGTATTATCATATTTCTTCACTTTAACTCAAAATTATTCTAACAATGGTGTTGAATATCAAGTTCTTATTCTTAGGTTGGATATGGTGGTTGACATAAAAGAGTTGCACCTTAAAGTTTATAGAGATTCTAAGTTGGTAGTCAACCTGCCACTTGGATCATATGAAGTGAAGGAACCTAAGTCAATCCTATACTTTAATTACGCCAAATGACTCATTGGATGGCTTGGAGATGTAGAAATTGAACACGTGCCAAGGAAAGAGAACAAGCAAGCTAGTGCGTTAGCTAAGTTGGCCTCTTCACTTGCCATACCTAAAAATGAAGTGTATATTCCAATATATAAGAATTGGGTTGTACCGTCAATATTCAGGGAAGAGGATTATGAAGATGATGAAAGTTATGTTATTCAAGTATTTGAGATAAATAAGGAAGATTAATGCCTACCAATCGTAGATTATTTGAAGTATGAAAAGTTACCTAATGATTTACCTAAAGAGTCGATATTTAATGTTGTGCAGCTCGTTTCATCTATTACAAAGATGTACATTATATGCGATCATTTGATAGAGTCTTCTTGCGATGTTTAGGTGATGATGAAACCATCCAACCTATGGAAGAAGCTCATTCTAGAGTTTGCCGTACTCACCAGTCAGGTCCGAAATTACATTTTTGAATAAAAAGAATAGGCTACTTTTGGCCAACAATGATAAAATATTGCATGAATTATGTACAAAGATGTCAAGGCTGCTAATTTCATGCAAATCTCATACACCAACCACCCAAACTATTGCATCCTATTGTTGCTTCATAGCCATTTGATGCTTGGGAATTAGATGTTGTTGGACCTATGACAAAGTCTTCTGCTGCGTACTCGTATATATTAGCTGCAACAGACTATTTTCTAAATGGATTGAAGTAATACCCCTCAAAGAAGTAAAGAAGGAAAATGTTGCTAACTTTATCCATATCAACATTATCTATCACTTTAGATCCCTAGGTACATAATTACTTATAATGGAAAGCGCTTTGCAACAATTTGATAGACAAACTTTGTTAGAAGTTCAATTTTAAGTAGAGAAAATATGGACTCCTTACATGGGAGATGCACTCGCCCTTCACAACAACGAGGAGACGGATCCCATCTTGAATATCACAAACCTCCATGTCTAAGTAGCTCATACCCAAACTCAATCCAAATGATCCGTAGAGTGGTCAAGGAAGAGTCGAAGCATAAGGACCTAAACATATGATTACCATGGATCCCCAAGTTAAAGGACTAATTATATGTACTAGTGTAAGGTGGAGAACATACAACTACCGACTTGCCACTATGGCTATCTAGTGGATTCTCCGAGCGGGCCTTTAGTGAACTTGTTTTCTAACAAGCACCCACTAATATGCACCCATGTCTAACATGGATTGCTCATGAAATGGAGCAATATCCAACCCCTTGGATTTATGCATCGCTAGTGCAAGTCTGTTCGAATCTTAGATGCTCTATCTCATAAGATTATACGACTTAGAATATTTTAATATCATGACCGTGTAAGACTTGTTTCATGATCATCAACCAGTGCATGGCCAAATCCCTTAGTCTTGTGTGATCGCAAGGCTTCAACCAAATGTTAGTGAAGTAAAATAAGCATAAGATAAAGATGGTCATTTATCATTAATATCATTCAATCAAGATTGTATCACAAGTGAAATAGTTTACACACTAATCTAATTGGTTGTAGGGCACTATTCTAATGGTCACCCACTTGCCTCAAAGCCAATTCCCTATAGTCTTAAAATCTATATTCTCAAGATGTCCTTCAAAGACCTTTTGCGTTAGGGGTTTAGTTAGTAGATCTGCTATATTCTTTTCTCAGGCTACCCTCTCCACTCGGATGTCACCTCTATCAATGATCTTCTAGATAAAATGACATCACCTCAAAATGTGCTTGGATCGCTGATGAGATCTTGGCTCTTTGGCTTGTTCCACCGCACCGTTGTTGTCACAAAATGATCGATTCCCTAAAATCCTTATGCAAGGTAGTATAACAATTTGGAAAAGGAGTTTTCCAAAGATGAGGCCATAAATGAAAATCGAACATTGGAATAGAAACATGGTTATCGAGGCTATTAAGGAGCCAGCAAATATCTTGCCCTTGGCCTATTTTGGGAGATAGGAGACAGAAGGACCGTATTTGCATGACAAGGATAGAGCTAGAATGGTTCACCAGGAGCATATTCATTTCTGCTAATTAGTTAGGCTCTATAGTCTTGAGGTTGGACATCAACCATAGAAATTGGGTACTCTTCAATTAATAGAGATTAATTAATTGAGTTATTAGTTTAAAGGTGTTTAAACTAATGTGAATATTTTGATATTCTTAATATCAAAAGAGTTGTGAGCCCATGTCCAATGAATAGTAGAACCTAATAGGTCACACACAAAAGCTAATAGGAAATCCTATTTGATTAAGGGAATTTTCTAAGAGTTAGAAAATTCCACTTGACCGATTTTATGGAGAAAAATAGTTGGCTAAGTTTTGATCATTTTGGCTTGATCAGTTTAATTGTTAAATTGATCTAAATAATTTAAGGAGTTAAATTAGACCAACTAAATTAAGGAGTTAATTTATTTGTGCCATATGGCTATCAATTGGTCAAGTTAAGTTGACATCTTCTAGCATTGGAAATTAAGCTAATTGACTTAAAAAGTTAAATCATGACCAATTAATTAAATTAAGAGATTAATTTAATCAAAATGAAGAATTAATTATGGAGGGAAATTCAAAATGAAAGAGTTCAATTGGAGTGCATTTAGAATTTATTTGGATGACATTTCATGAGATGAAATGAAGATTCTAAATGAAATTCAAATGCAAGTGAAATTACAATTTCAAATGCAACTTGCCTTGCAAGTTGGCACCAACGTCATGGGAAGTGTGATTCCAACTTGCATCACACCTCCACCCCTATAAATAGGAGAGAGGAATTTGGCCATGCATGCTTGCACTTCTAATTGTTAGATTTCATTTCTCCCTCCAATTTTATGTGATTCATTCATGTGTTGAAGTCTCACAATTCTTCTTCATCCTACCTCCTAAAAAATCGACCTTCATCTCCTTCTCCCATTTTTGGTGTTTCAGCTAACTAAAGAGTGATTTGGATTTGTCAATGGTATGTAGATCATCATATTAGAGGCTAGACAATTGGATAGCTTGGTTTTTGGAGATCCAGTGCAGGGGCAGGAAGTTTAGATTGTCTTTTCTAGACCTTTCTGGACTCAATTTTTATTGAACTTTTTACTGGAGCTTCCCCAAGGTGTTAAGGAGGTTGTATCCAAATTTCAGCTAATTTGGAGGTGGTTGGATATGGAAATTGTTGCCGAGTTGCTGCTGTGCCAAAGAAAGATAGCTTTGAAGTGTTCAAGTGTTTCCTCCACCTTACCTTGGATTTTTGAGCATTCAAGGTATTTATCTTCTTCCAAGTCCTTATTACAGCATAATTTGATCCTTAGGAGGTATACAGTCAAGTTTTGACTTAGCTTTACTTGCTTTAATTCATGGATCCTTGTGCTATATACTCCTTTATAT
Organism: Jacaranda mimosifolia; assembly: GCA_018894105.1. Taxonomy (NCBI): domain Eukaryota; kingdom Viridiplantae; phylum Streptophyta; class Magnoliopsida; order Lamiales; family Bignoniaceae; genus Jacaranda; species Jacaranda mimosifolia. The sequence continues at coordinate 38,035,899 of CM032117.1, read as the reverse complement.
GAGGTATCCAAAAAATTTTGTTGCACAGAAATTGAGCCAAAAATACAATGACTCGGTCTAAACCATGAAATAGGGCATTTTTCCAACCCTGGTCGGGTGTTGGCCAAGATGCAGGCACATGCCTTGGCCGGCCAGTAGTGGCTAATTTTGGTCTTAGTCGAGTTTTAATGAGTTTTATGTTCTTTTTGTGACCAAAATTAATCTAAACCATGCTACATAGATGCACAAGTGTTGTGCAAGTTCTCAAAATTACATTTGACATTTTTTTATTGCTTTTAAAATCTAGTTAAAGTTAATCTTCAATATTAGTGCAAAAATGAGATGCATAAATGTTATGCTTATTTTTGCTAGATAATTAATTATTTATGAGATAAGCATTTAAGTGTTGTGGAATTGTGCAATGCCCCCACTCGGGGATAGCACCCAAGATGAGGTGCCACTCAGTTCAGTCTTAAAATATAGATCAAATGATAGCTAAGGAATTTAAAATTTGACCAACTTAAAGGAAAAACAACTTGCACTAACCCAAAATATCACTCTATAGCATAATATGTACAACCAAGTATCTTAAGTTTCAAGCAAACATTTCCATAACATCTCTTAAATAGCTGTCTCGAACAGGTGTAGACTACATGTACAATCAAAAGACCTAATCTATTGCAAAATAACTCTTCAACCAAAGTATGAGTCCCCGCTTCTCATATAGACCTGTCTGAAAAAAATAAAGAAAAATAAGGAGGGTAAGTACTAAAGACTTAGTGAGGGAGAAGAAAATGATAGGATTTAAAGGAAAATTATTGTGATACAACAATCAATAAACAAATTCAGTAATAAGCAAGATTTTTCAATATGAACAAAAATTCGATAATAAGTAAGAATTTTTAGCATGATCAATAGAGTAGATGACATATATGATATCGAACTTGACAGACTATTGGTCATTCCAACCTGATTACTCCTAGATCAAATTATAATTGCTAGTATCGGGCATTGGTACAGTATAAATAAAACTTTCTTATTACTCCATTACTCGAGCACTCAGCTTGGCGAGTATCAACTTGTTATATAGCATGGCTGGTCACATACCGGATCCAGTCACTCACAGTTTGCTACATCCAGCTACTTGTAAGTTAGGATCATAGATGAGTACTAGTTGTAAGACCTGTATCCGTCACTCTATTCTGCCCGACCTTCTTCTGGACCTAGTCCTTCGGCCCAAACACCCTATGGCGTCCTATGGGTTAGAAAGATATAATGCCAACATATAAGAATTTAACCTTTAAAGTAATAAACACGAGTATAACCAAATAAAGTTTGACTGAAATCCAGAAGTGCTAATGGGGATAGATTTAAGAAGGGCCCCCACTGGACTTGCTCTGTCAACTAGTGTGGCTCTTTGCCCTGCCCAGCACATATTTTTCAGTGCTAACAAAATAAGATATTTAAGAGAGTTGAGATTACAATAAAGTACAAGTTTGGAACAAATAGGATACATAACATACTGGCCAGCAAGGCTATTTCAGGTTACAAAATGAATCAACAAGAGAAAAATAATAGATAATTAGACTAACTAGATTTCTTGAACAACCAATATGTTTATGAGAGGCTAACAAGTAAAACGAGGTCAGTCGGCAAGGCTATAGGGTACAAGGGATAGAAAATGAATAATATAATAAGAGTTCTAGACACCAGAGCAGAAGCAAGTAATAACCCACATAGGGTGTACAAATCAGAATAGATAGCAATCAAGATTTCAAATAATGTACGGATTTTCAACAAGTACGATATAGAAACAGAAATACTCACAAGTGTTTATCACAATGACCGATAAGTGTGAAGAAGGTGCCAGATTGGCAGATCCTCACAGGGGTGTACAAGTCAAGTAATAGATAATATGTACTAAACAAGATCTCAAACAATTCACGGATTTCAATAAACACGAGATAGTTACAATTTAGAAACAGAAACCCTTACAGGGGTTTATCACAGGAATAGATAGATATAATCATGGCCAAATTGGAAAACCCTCACAGGGATATACATATCAATTAATAGATAGCAAGCAGATTTTGAACAGTTCACAGATTTCAATAAACATAGTTCAGTATGGTACAGAAACAGAAAGCCCGCACAAGGGTTTATCCCAATAATAGATAATTGAAAGAAGTGCTAGGTTGGCAGACCTTTACCTCCGTAGTCTCAAAAACCTACAACCACAATCGGCAGTTTACTGATCTGTGGGACCTACTTCTTCATCATCTAACCAAAGGAATAAGTTCACAATCAAATAATTCAACTTCGATAACCTTCAGTAATTATAGTCTTACTATTAACTGTTCTAAAATCGAGAGCTATTCTCCAATATTAACATGGTAATAACAAAAAGCATAATTTGGTCCTTATTTATATAATTAACCTCGTATCATATTCTAAATAATCAATAACAGGCCAAATTAGCTTAATAACCCAGTTATTGCCATTTAGGTCCTAAATTCATAAAAATAGGGTTTTTCTCTTCTAATTAACTTGAAAATTCCCAATATTTCCATAAAATAATATATTTGAAGTTGACTAAACTCATATTGGCACATGCATATATTGAGTCTTAGTTCCATGTCATCTCAAATTACCCAATTATCAATTGTCGAGTCCCAATTGATAAAATAAGGGTTTTTCCAGCTAATTAACCTAATTAATCAAGACATTACACGATATGACAAAATTCGGGTCAATTAGCTATTTTAATTATATACATGTCTCAATGCTTCAGATTAAATCATGCGTATTCTATCGTTGGTACAATGCATCGCAATTCTTGAAGGTATATACATACACATGCACACAACTTTAAACTCATTTTCATTTTTACCCAATTTCTTCCTATCGAAGCTCCAAAGTTATGATCAACTTGCATGCATGTGATCATAGCGACGAGATAAACATTCTATCCTATCGTTGCTGCTGTGCCGCTGTCCGCTGAAAAATCTCAAGGCCACTCCCAATAGCTGCGTTTCAACTCTAGAAATCAAACGCCAGGTCAATTTCTTGTTCATCCACCGGGAAGGTCCTCAATTGAAGCTCTGATCACCCAGCGCCACCTCACATTGCTGTGCTAATTTTCATTAATTTCGCTTACTCCAGTGGTTGTTTTTCAAATTTGAAGTCACCTACACCATCCTTGAGCTAAACCCAACAAAGCCTAATACTTAGCCGTGATTTTTCATCGTCAAAAAATGGAAACCTGTCACCTCCACCAAGGCTGAATCTTTGAGCTCAAATTTTGGCCAATTTGCCTGTCAAACTGGGAAGAAATGGGATATTTGTGTTCCTTGTTCAGAGAGGAACATTTTTGTATATAACTTGTAAGGTAACGCCATTCATCGGAGGAAGTGGCTGGAGGAGGAAGACAATAGTGCAAGGTGAAAATAGAGAAGAAAGGGGGGAGCATCTTGTTATATATAAACATATTTTCGAAAATTAGGTTTGGGCCTCTAGAAGGTTTGCTTGGGTTCTAATTAGGTCCTCTAAGATTTGTTGATTCTTCAATTTCATTATTGTTAAGTGCCTAAAATTGACCCATTTAACCAAGAATATTAGCCATGCAACCCCCAAAATTTTGAAATGTGATCCAATCAAGTCTTGCTTATTTTCACTTTGACCCCAAAATTTTCCAAATTTTTGCAATCAAGTCATTTTTATTAATTCTGAGCCCTAAAATCCGACCAATCAAAATCTTGAAATTTCTAATTCTTATTTTTCAAAATATTGAATTTCGGGGGTATTACAAACCTCCTTCCTTAAAAGAATCTGGTCCTTAGATTCACATATGAGTACTGTTCCGACCGATAGAAAATAAATAGATTCGGTCAATCGATCTACATTTTTCCTCTATTACATTATGCCAGAATTGCTCCTTCAAGTCCCAATACATTTTCATGCCTCTCGAATACGTTGTATATCTTGACCTGTGTATCTCACTAGCAAACTTTTTTCCATTTCTTTTGGCACACATATTTTCTTATGGAATAGAAGAACATCTTGATTTTCGGTATTAAACTCAGATCTCTAGAACTTCCGACCTTTCCCTTAATTTCAACAATCCTATATCTTTGACTTAGGGCTTATCGCATTTCATCATATGATTTGGACTGCACTTATCTCTGTAATCCTATTCGCTGTATTAATTTTAGCTCAGCACCCGTTCTTAGGCTTTCTGATGCTTCTGCTCCTATTAAGTGAGCTATCCTAACCCTTCAGCTCGAGCACTGGCCACTTATTGCATTTCATCCTATGATTCAGATTGCACTTATCTCTGCAATCCTATTCGCTGTATTAATTTTAGCTCAACACCCATTCTTAGGCTTTCTGATGCTTCTGCTCCTATTAAGTGAGCCATCCTAACCCTTTAGCTTGGGCATTGGCCACTATGTTCACCTTTTCAGGTGATAGGTGATGGAGAAATCGCAATCTTCTAGAATTTCCATCTATCAGCCTTATCTCCTATTCATATTCTCATTCTGGTCAAATAGTTGACCTTTCTGAGTTAATTTAGTCAATGTGTCAGCTAATTAGAAAAGTTTTGTACAAACTTCGTTAATAACCGATAAGACACATAAAACTATGAACTTCTATCACATTTTCCGATCTCTTTCAGGTTGACCACTGCCTTTTTCTTAGAAAAATCAACCTCTACCCCATCGTAGGATATTATGTGCCCAAGAAAAGCTATATTCTCTATCCAGTATTTGCACTTACAAGCTTTGCATACAACTGATGCTCTCTCTTAGGGCTCCGAGGATCATGGTAAGTGCTTTACGTAGTCTTTTCTGGCCTTCAACTGGTAGTATCCTTGCTTCTTCCAACATTTAATCTCCTCTTTCTCTATATTCTCCTTAATATGTCTAACATATAACTCCTTGTCCCAAGTACTGATTTTAAATAACTTGACTCCGCTCTTCTATCCTTTAAAGCCTCATGCATATCACGCAACTTCTTCTTAAGACCATGGCACCATATTAGAAGATTTTACTTTTCCTCCTTTAGTACCTTATTCTCGTTCTTCAAGTCTTCCACACAGTCCTCAAGTGCAATATTACTTGCGATGATTCCTTACCTATATCTCTACATAACCAAATTTTCTTGCCTAAAATCCACATTCTAAGAATCATATCCCTACAATCTGAGAGTCATATCCTAGGATCAGATCCTATGATAACTCAGGTTTTCCTCATCCTAAGTGTTTACAACCCGCAATACTTAAACTCATCTTACTAATATCAACTAATCAAATTCATCTTAAATCCTTGAATCACACAGGAATTTCCCAATACGCAGATACCCAAAAATTTATACTCAAACTAATCTAAACAAAAGGTCAGTCATGAAACCCAATCATACCCAAAAGCCTAGATCATCAATAACCTAGGCTTTGATACCACCTACAACGCCCCCAATCGGGATAGCACCCAAGCTGAGGTGCTACTTAGTTTAGTCTTAAAATATAGATCAAATGATAGCTAAGGAATTTGAAATTTAACTAACTTAAAGGAAAAATAATTTGCACTAACCTAAAATGTTACTCCATAGCATAATATGTACAACGAAGTATCTTAGGTTTCAAACAAACATTTCCATAACATCTCTTCGATAGCTGTCTTGATCAGGTGTAGACTACATGTATAATCAAAACACTTAATCTATTGAAAATAACTCTTCAACCAAAGTATGAGTCTCTGCTTCTCATGTAGACCTATCTGAAAAAAATAAAGAATAACAAGGAAGGTAAGTCCTAAAGACTTAGTGAGGGAGAAGAAAATGATAGGATTCAAAGGAAAGCTATTCAGATACAACAATCAATAAACAAATTCAGTAATAAGCAAGAATTTTTAACATGATCAACAGAGTACATGACATATATGATATCAAACTTGACAGACTGTTGGTCATTCCAACTTGATTACTTCTAGATCAAATTATAATTGCTAGTACTGAGCATCGACAAAGTATAAATAAAACTTCCTTATTACCCCATTGCTCAAGCATTGAGCTCAGCGGGTATTAAGTTGTTATATGGCATGGCCGGTCACATGTCGGATCCCGTCACTCACAGTTTGCTATATCCAGCTACCTTTAAGTTAGGATCGTAGGTGGGTACTAGCCGTAAGACCTATATGTGTTGGTTTGTTTTGCTTGGCCATCTGTTGGACCTAGTCCTTGGGCCCAAACCCCTCATAGCGTCCCTCTGGGTGGAAATCGCTCATGGCATCCTATGAGTTGGAAACCGCCCATGGCGTCCCATAGGTTGGAAAGATATAATGCTAACAGATAAGAATTTAACCTTTAAAGTAATAAACATGAGTATAACCAAATAAAGTCTAGAAGATGTCTAGTACTAAAATCTAGAGGTGCTAGGGGGGATAGATTCAAGGAGGGCCCCCATTGGACATGCCCTGTCAACTAGTATAGCTCCTTGCTCTGGAACAGACTCAAAAGGGGCCCCTACTGGACATGCCCTATCAACTAGTATGGATCTTTGCTCTGCCTGGTACATATTTTACAGTACTGACCGAATAAGATATTTAAGAGAGTTGAAATTACAACAAGGTACAAGTTCGAAACAAATAGGCTACATAATATACTGGCCGGCAAGGCCATTTCGGGTTATAAAATGAGTCAACAAGAGAAACACAATAGATCATTAGACCGACTAGATTTCTTGAACAACGAACACATTTATGAGAAGCTAACTAGTAAAACAGGGTCAGTCGGAAAACCTGTGGGGTACAAGGGATAGAAAATGAATAATATAATAAGAGTTCTGGATACTAGAATAGAAGTAAGTAATAACCCATACAAGGTGTACACATCAGAACAAATAGCAATCAAAATTTCAAATAATGTTCGGATTTTCAACAAGTACAATATAGAAACAGAAATACTAACAAATGTTTATCACAATAATCAATAAGTGCGAGAAAGCTGCCTGATTGGCAGACCCTCAGAGGGGTATACAAGTAACAGATAACAAACAATAAATAAGATCTAAAATAATTCATGGATTTTAATAAACACGAGGCAGTTACAGTTCAGAAACAGGAACCCTCATAGGGGCTTATCACAAGAATAGATAGATATTGTCAAGGCCAAATTGGCAGACTCTCACAGGGGTATACAAAATAACACCCAGGAGGTTAGACCCTCACAGGAATATACATGTCAATTAACAGATAACAAGCAGATTTTGAACAGATCACAGATCTCAATAAACATAGTTTAGTATGGTACAGAAACAGAAAACCCTCACAGGGGTTTATCCCAATAACAGATAATTGAAAGAAGTGCCAGGTTGGCATACCCTCACCTCTGTAGTCTCAGAAAACTGCAACCACAATCGGTAGTCTACTAGTTTGTGGGACCTACTCCTTCATCACCTAACCAAAGGAATAAGTTCACAATTAAACCTTCAATAATTATAGTCTTACTATTAACTATTCCAAAATCAAGAGCTATTCTCCAATATTAACATGGTATTAACAAAAGGTATAATCCGGTCCTTATTTATATAATTAACTTCGTATCATATTCTAAATCAACAATAATAGGCCAATTAGCGTAATAACCCAAAATTTGCCATTTAGGTCCTAAATTCATAAAATTATGGTTTTCTCTTCTAATTAACTCGGTAATTCCCAATATTTCCATAAAATAATATAATCCAAGTTGACTAAACTCATACTAGCACATGCATATACTGTGTCTTAGTTCCATATCATCTCAAATTACCCAATTATCAATTCTCGAGTCCCAATTTATAAAACGAGGGTTTTTCCACCTAAGTAACTTAATTAATCAAGACTATTACACGATATGACAAAATCTAGGTCCACTAACTTATGTAATTATATGCATGCCTCAATGCTTTTGATTAAATCATGCATATTCTATCATTGGTACAATGCATCGCAAGACTTGAAGGTATATACATACACATTCACACAATTTTAAACTCATTTTCATTTTTACCAAATTTCTTCCTATCAAAGCTTCGAAGTCACAATCAACTTACGTGCATGTGATCACCATAATGAAATAAACATTATGTCCTATCTTCGCCATCACCGTCGCCGGGAAATCTCAAGACCACCCCCAGTAGCTACGTTTTAGCTCCAAAAATCAAATGCCCAGGTCAATTTCTTGTTCCACCTGCCGGGAAGGTCCTCAATTGGAGCTCGGATGGCCCATCACTACCTCACGCCCAGTGCTAATTTTTGTCAATTTCGCTTGCTCCGGTGTTCGTTTTCTGAAATTGAAGACACCTACACCATCCTTGAGCTAAACCTAACAAAGTCCAGTACTTGGCCATGAGTTTCCATCGTTGGAAAATAGAAACCCATAATCTCCACCAAGGCAATCTTCGAGCTCAAATTCTAGTTGATTCGTTGGTCAATCTGGGACGAAAGAGATATATTTGTGTTCCTTGTTCAGAGAGGAACATTTTGGTATATAATTTGAAACCTAATGTTGTTCGCCGGAGGAGGTGGTTAGAGGAAGAAGACGGTAGTGCAAGGTGAAAATGGAGAAGAAAGAGAGGGCTAACTTGCTATATATAAACTTACTTTTGAAAATTATGTTTTGGCCCCTAGAAGGTTTGCTTATGTTCCAATTAGGTCCTCCAAGATTTGTTGATTCTTCAATTGAGCCCCATAATTGTTAAGTGCCTAAAATTGACCAATTTGACCAAGAATATTAGCCACGCAACCCCCAAAACTTTGAAAATGTGATCCAATCAAATCATGCTTATTTTCACTTTGAACCCAGAATTTTCAAAATTTTTGCAATCAAGTCCTTTTTTATTAATTTCGAGCACTAAAATCTGACCAATCAAAATCTTTATTTTCCCCATTCTTATTTTTCAAAATACCCAATTTCAGGGGTGTTACAAATTGAGTGTCAATTCTTGATTTATTGTTCATTTGATTATTGAATGGATGATGAATGAATGTGGATGATCATGAGCCTTTAATATTGATTTTATTTGTTTCAAATTGTTGAAAAGGGTTGTAATAAATTGAGGCTTGCATGCCTCTTAATTTCTATCTTGTAAAAGTTATGAGAGTAGAATCACAAGGAATGAGGATTTGTTTTCTCATGTAAATGTTGCAAGCAGATAAAAAGACAATTGGAAGCATGAAGTCATATGAATGTATGGGGATACATTTATGTGATAGTTAGATTTAATCAACCCACTTAAAATCAACTAAGTAGTGCACCTATGGCTCTAAGTGCACTACTTTCTTAAGGTTTATAGCCATTCCATCTTAGGAGCATGCTAGGCGCATTTACTTATTTATACTTTCCATATCCTATTGATGTATGAGATGCATGGTTAGTATATAGAAACCTAAATAAGAAGATAAAATTGATGAGATCTTTGCAAGCAAGAAAATCCCTCAACTTAGAAGAGTTTAAGCAACTTTCAAATATTAAGTCAAAATGGATACAAATTAAAAGGAGTTTTAATTAATCCATGCCTTCTACCAATAGTATATGAGATGATGATGCTACTATCTTTGTGTTATATCACTCATCACGGGGGTCACACTTAGGTAGAAAGTTGTAATATACTTAGCATATGATACACTTTTGATTTGATGCTTCCTATGCAATGACTCACATCACATGGCATGACATGGAGCGGTCTCGAGTCAAAGTTTGCTTGGTAGGTCGACTTAACTCCTAGTAATGTAGAGGGCACACATCACGTGGATTTACATGAAAAGTGAAACAAAATACATCAAGGGTTGTATAGAGATGCAATTAGCAAAAGTTGCTTGAATTTTGATTATTTGTGGATATCACTTATCATGGGGGGTCCACTTACAAGTCTTAGGGTTTTGAATCTCACTAGGGAATGAGATTTTTTGAATTCTTCTAGAGGATGAGGAATTTGATAAAATTGTGGGGGAAAAACATGCTTGAAAGTCCATAAACATGTTTTCAATATCAAATATTCAATCATATTCTTATACTCTCTTTTTTGCCTTCGTAGATTTTTGAAATCTCAAATCAAATGGCTAAAGATCCACTCAGTGCTAGTTTGGAAACTAATAAACCCACTGGGCCTAACTTCCAAGATTGGCTTAGAAACGCTAAGATTATACTTGATTCTGAAAAGATGACCTATGTGCTTACTCAAAGTTCACCGGACACTATTGGTAATGATGCCACCGATGAGGCACGTGAAGCGTTCATGAAGTTTGTGGATAATGATCTACAAACAAGATGTCTCATTATGGCTTTTGTGCCTAATGAGCTCCAAAAGTCTCATGAGCACATGAAAACTTCTCACAAGATCCATTTGCACCTACAAGAGTTGTATGGTAGGCAAACTAGACTTGAAAGGTTCTCATTGTCTAAGGAGCTCTTTCAGGTTAGAATGAATGAGGGCTCAAGTGTCCATGACCATGGCCTAAAGATGATCGATCTCATTGAGAAGCTTGGTCAATTGGACGTAGTCATGGACAATGAGCTCTATGTGGATTTGATCCTTCAATCATTACTTAGCTCCTTTGACTAATTTGTTGTGAACTTCAATATAACTAAGCAAGAAGTAATGATCAACGAATTGGTCAATGTGTCAGTGACCGCCGAGGTGACTATGAAGAAAGACAAGCCTCTTATGCTTGCTTCCTCCTCCAAGTCTAATGGCCTTAGGGGTGCTAGAAAGAGAAATGAACAGAAGAAAAGTTCTTATTCTAAGGGAAAGAAACCCTTGAAAGGTTCGGGGAGAATCATGAAAAAGAAAGAGGCCAAAGTTGATCCTACTTATTTTTATTACGATGAGAAAGGCCATTAGAAAAGGAATTACAATGAATACCTTAGCACCCTTGGGAAGGGTATGTACTTTATTGAAGTGTACTTAAAAATAAATTCTTCCTCATAGGTAATTGATACTATATGTGGTTATCACATTTGTAATTCATTACAGGGGATGGAGAGAAGAAGGAGTCTCAATGAAGGGAATATGATCCTCTGCCTTGAAAATGGAGCAAAAGTTGCGGCCATGGTTGAAGGCTTAATCATGTTGAACTTGAGGAATTCCTATATTGTACTTGATCCTTACTACTATGTACCCAATCTTGTTAAGAATATTATTTCTATTCCCATTTTGGATAATGAAGGATATAATTTTTCTATATCTAATGAGAAGTTGAAAGCATTAAAAAACAGTTCTTTAATTTCACAAGGTACATCAAATAATGGATTGCACATATTGGATTCACAACCATCATTGATGCACATTCAACAAAGTAAAAGAAAATTAGATAACCAAGAAGATGACATCTTATGGCATGCAAGACTTAGATGCAGTTATCGAGGCTATTAGGAAGCCGACATATATCTTGCCCTAGGCCTTTTTCAAGAGATAGGAGACTGAAGGACTGTATTTACATGGTAAGCGTAAAGCTAGAATGGTTCTCCAAGAGCATATTCATTTTGGCTTATTAGTTGGGCTTCATGGGCTTGAGGTTGGACATCAACCATGGAAATTGGGTACTCTTCAATTAATAGAGATTAATTGAATTTGAGTTATTAGTTTAAAGGAGTTTAAACTAATGTGAATATTTTGATATTCTACATATCACAAGAGTTGTAAGCCCATGCCCAATGAATGGTAAAACCTAATGAGTCACACATAAAAGGTAATAGGAAGTTCTATTTGATAAATGGAATTTTCTAAAAGTTAGAAAATTTCTTGGTAATTGATTTTCTGGAGGAAAACGGTTGGCTAATTTTTGGTAATTTTGACTTGATTAATTTAATTGTTAAATTGATCAAAACAATTTAAGGAGTTAAATTAGACCAATTAAATTAATGAGTCAATTTAATTGGTGCTATATGACTATCAATTGGTCAAGTTAACTTAAGGAGTTTAGTTAACGCTTTCTAGCTTAAGGAGTTAAGTTAGATGACTTAAGGAGTTAAGTCATGGCCAATTAATTAAAGTAGGGAGTAAATTTAATTAATGTGAATAATTAATTTTGGAGGTAAATTCAAATAAAGGAGTTTATTGGAGGTGCATTTTGAATTTATTTAGATGACATTTTATGAGATGAAATTAAGATTCCAAATGAAATTCAAATGCAAGTGAAATTCACATTTCACATATCCCATGCCTTGCTTAGGTGGCACCTCACCTCATGGGAGGTGTGATTCCAACTAGCATCACACGTTCCATCCTCTATAAATAGAGCGTGGGTGGCCACATTGCAAGCATTCGTGCTAGATTTCCTTTTTCCTTCCAAATTATGTGATTCACTCATGTGTTGAAGTTCCACACATTCTTCTTAACCTTCCCTCCTAAATTCGGCCTTCATCATGTCCTCATACCTTGGTTTTCCAGTTGACTAAGGTTTGGAGCTAGCCTATGGTGTGTGGATCATTTTATTAGAGCCTAGACATTTGGAAAGCTTCGCTCTTTGGAGATCTATAGTAGGGTAGTACGGTTAGAGACACATCTAGAGCACTTTTTGATTTTTGATTTTCATGAAATTTTTACTATAAATTCTTCATGGTGTTCTAGAGGTTCCATCCAAATTTCATCCAAATCAAAATTGGTTTGATAGGAAAAAATTTGTCGGAACTCCGTTGCGCCGATTGGAGACAACTTCAAAGCATTCGAGCTTCTCTTGATTCTTCCTTGGATTTTTGAGCATTTAAGGTATTTATCCTCTTCCAAATCCTTATTAATAACATGATTTGATCCTTGGGAGGTGTGTATTCAATTTTTAATTTAGTTTTATTTGCTTTATTTCATGGATCCTTGTGCTATAAATTCCTTCAAGTTGCTCATATCAACAAGTGTTCATCTGTAAAGGTGATAGTGGTGCAAGAAGAAGTGGAGTGTTGCTCTTCAACTTCACAAGATGTCTTACACTGGCTCAATCTTTTGATCAAAAAATCTTTTTGGGAAATAGTCTCTCAAATCACCCGATTCCTTTTATAACTTACCCAATTTACTATTCATATCCATTAAACTTGTCAGCATATTTGGTTGAGGGTGTCTAGCCACATGCAAGACTTTTAATGTCCATAAACGAGGTCGATTAATGCATCTTCTTCACCTTCATCAACACAACACAAGAACTCACTTTTACAATTTTCAATTTTAATAGCAGAATTGTCTCCAGCTTAGCTATATCATTGGCAAATATAGCCTTATTCAATGTTGGAGCTAAAATCCTAAATAGAAGTATTGTTGATGCCCCCATGGGTGTAGATGAGGAAAAGATATCATTCTTGCTCTATGGAACAGATGTGGAATCTGCAACTACTATAGCGCTGGTAAAGTTTATGCCAACAGTATCTTCAGTTTCAAGAATTATCTTTCCATCCCTTACCAATTCTATGACCTTATCTTTAAAGACAAAGTATTTATCTATTGGATGATCAATAACTCGATGATATTTCCAATATTTTGGATCATTCATACTTTCAACCTCTTTTGGGCCATTTTAGTTCTAGTTATTCAATCAACTTCCTATCCAATAATTCATCAGAGATGTAAAGGGCATCGGAGTCTGGAAATGGATACTCTTTTTCTTGCATTCCCTTCAGTGTTCAATTGCTTGTTGAAGCGCTTTGATCTTCATTTTTCTCAGCAACATTTTTATCACTTGTCGAAATTTTGATGGAAGCTGTCTTGATTGCTATAGATTCCTTAGTAAAAGTCTTAGTATATTCTTTACTTCTCTTCGAATCTTTCTTATCCTTCTCTTGGCCTTAAACAAGAGTTCTAACTCCATGATTAGCAATGTTGAGCTTATGTCATGGGCATAGGTAGCCAATTCCTCAAAACTGTGAAGTTTGATACCTCAAAAAATGTAAAGCTCTAGTGCATACCTTGAATACACATCGCTACTGCAAATGTCTCTAAGAGTCTATCCTTGCAGTTCAAACTTAATGTGAACCAACAATTAATGTAGTCCACTATCAGCTCATCTTTTTGCACATTTTTTTATTTTTTTGGATTGATAAGTTCAATCATACTCACAATCTGACAGATACTGTGGAAGCAATTCAAGAATTCATTTTCCATCTAATCCCAGCTATCAATAGATTAAGGTTCTAGGTGGATGTACTAGTCAAAAGCACTATCTTTTAGTGATTCCACAAACTGTTTCACAAGGAGATGGTCGTACATTCATGCATTGCTGCATGTTTTCATGAAATAGGCAACATGTTGTTTTAGGTTGTCCTTTCCATTAAATTGTTGGAATATTGGTAATTGGTCCTATATTAGCGTTCTCAAAGAGTCAATGTGCTTTATGCAAGGCTTTGAGTACACAAGAGGATTTGAGAAGGCATATTATATTGAGTTCTTATGGTGTTGGTTGTTGGACAGATAATATAGTAATGGAATTTGCAGAATAGTTTACCCTTTTTTGCTTAGATCCTTGCTTTCGGGACATCTCATCAGCTTGTTTCTCCACTATTGCATGGCCAAAAGAAGATGGGCGATTGTGGCTAAATTCTCCAAGGTGGGATTGGTCCAGCTTATTCATGAGTTGTACAATTTTTAGATCTTTATATTCCATAACTTTTTAGAGGTAAGCTATAGCTTCAACCACCTAAGCAAGTTGTTCATCCGTTATTGTCACCCCAATTACCATAGCAAGAAGCTCAATAAAAGAAGATATCATGGGCTTTGTTTCCTTTGGACTGGTAGAGTTCGAGCCATTAGATGGAGTGGAGTTAGTAGTTCTGCCCTAGTCATGGGCTAATTGATAGCATCAGTAGCCGAGTCAGTGGCATCTTTCTTGGTAAGGAGGAGTTGGTTCTTCTTAGGTGCCATTAATAATTGCAACTAACTTCAAAACTGAACTGGAGAAAAAGACGAAGGGTAGGATGGATACCACTAGGCATGCTACAAATTTGTTCATACCAAATTCTGTTGTTTGCAAAATTAAATCACAAGCAAGAAAAGTAATGAAAATTTTGAATTTATATAATTAAAGAAGACTAATCCCCTTATTCTTCTCTCATGATCCAAGGGCTTGGAGGTCATTCTTGGATATGTGGCATAATTTTTCTTTACGTGATAAAAGAATCCTATTAAATTTCTTGAAATTGGTATAAAATCTTTGCAGTAGGAATACTTCATTGAGGTAGGAACTTGAAGTTTTGAAGACTAAAGTCTTAGACTTGAAGCTGTGGAGACTTCAGCCTTGGACTTGGCGCTTTGAGAGACTGGAACATTGGACTTGATACTTAAGCATGTAGTACATATGTGTTTGTACTTGTGTGTATGTATGTATGTGTCATTTGAATGAGCCTTGATCACTTCTTTATATAAATATTTAAGCAAGAGACTCCCAAAAGGCTTGAACATCTTTGATGCTTGTCCTTTCAATAACAGTATTATCTAATAGATAATAGTACAAATAATGTCTTAACTTGATTGGTACATGTAATAAAATATGCCACATGCTGCAACTTGGTGGGTTCAAGATAGCTAAGCTGTAAGGCTTGAATTAATTGGTTGTAACACTTCACATCGACACTTGTTGATATTTGATTTGCGCACAAAATCATACTAGAGTATTAAATAAAATTAACTATTTATCTTTTGAAATGAAATATAATAAATTCAAAAATATAAATAGAAAATTTTAAATTAATAAATAGCATATTATTTTATATGTGTCACATTTCAATTGGTTAAAAACAAATTCGTCTACAAGACCAATGTGATGTAATCTTTTTTTATACAGTTCAATGTTCCCCACTCAAATATTTATTCATCAAATAGATTATGAATTGTTTAATAAGAGCATAATGATATCTATATCTATACGATTTTAAAAGGCAAGCATATTTGTGCCTATATTGGAAGTTAATTTATGTACTTTTAAAATTTTAATCCTTTATTTTTTGTAAAATAAAAATATAAAAAGAATATTGAGGATGAATTTGGAAATTTATGTAGTAGTTAGGATACCAAATTTATCCTTTTGACCTATTCCACACATTTGATAAAATTAGGTTATAATTATAATATACAATTCAAATAACTACCTTGTTTTCAAATCACAAGATAATCTCAATATGTTGATGAATTTTGAATATTTTTCTTTAATCTGATAATGAACTATGGAACACTTATTTTATGTGACTATTATTTTCATAACTACGCAAATTATAGATACATATTTTATATGTATACTAATTTTTAGTATAATGAATACAGAAATATAAGGAAGCAATATGTATGCAAGCGAGAATTGCATGCAATACTACTAGTTACATATTAAAATAACAATATCATTGTATATGATTGAGCAAGGTAAGAGACCTACTTTCGTTTTTGGTATATCGAAATTAGCAAAATCATTATGTGAAAAATGGGACATCTACTATTGCAAAATTTTTATGAGCTGAGAGGTAGGAGGATCCAAATGATCAAAACTGGGCCAATGGGTTGCATGTCGATTGCATTGCCGCAGTGGTGCAGGGCGTGAGAATGCCAAAAGGAAACTTTTTAGGGAAGTAGCCGCATATGTATATGTTGTTGAGTATCAAAATGTGGCTTACCTTATTTTCATTGACTTATTATTTTGAAACAAAAACACCAATTAGTTTCTCCAAAATTGTATGGTAATATTATAAGTGCTGAAATGCCTGATACTTCTAATCTATTACTTAGATCTTATGTTATTTTTCATATGATGCATGGTCCTTGTGGTACATCTAATCCTAAAAATGTTTGAATGAAAGATGGGAAATGTAAAAACAAATATCCTAAAGATTTTTGTGATGTTACAACACATGGAAAATATACATATCCTAATTATAAAAGACGAAGTAATGGTAAAAAAATACTTGTTTGAAATGTATATTTAGATAATAGATATGTTGTATCACATTGTCCTTATTTATTAGCAAAATTTAATTGTCATATCAATGTTGAAGCATGTTTTGTTTTTAAGCTTGTTAAATATCTTTATAAATATATTTATAAAGGTCATGATAGAATATGTTATAGTATAGTAGAAGATTCTTTTGCTAATAATATTGATGAAATAAAAGAATTTCAAAAAGGACGTTGGATTTTAGCAGTCGAAGCATTTTGGCATATATATAGTTTTGATGTAACTCAAATGTATCTACCAATTATAATTTTGCCAATACATTTACCTAATGGTCAGTATGTTTGTTTCGGAAGAAATAAATCTTTAACTGAAGTATTAGCAAATCCTATTATTGGAAAAACAATGTTAACTAATTTTTTTTGGATGAATGCAAATAATCCAATTGCTAAAAAACTTAATCTTTTTTACAAATATTTTGCTCAATATTTTGTGTGGGAACAAAAATATAGAAAGTGGAAGTTACGAAAAAAAACAAAACTATTGTTACAAGAGTTGTTTTTCTTGATCCTTCTGAAGGAGAATGCTATGCTATTTTTTGAAATTACTTTTATCAAATATAAATGCATCAACTTCATATGAATATCTTCTTATTATATTACACTGAGGATTACTTGAGTCTGATATATACGTAGAACAATGTTTAGAAGAAGAAAGTCGATTTCAAATGCCATATACTCTGCATAAGCTTTTTGCAATTTTGCTTATTCATTATTCACCTTCTGATCCAAAGCAACTATTTCAAAAATTCTTTTTTGTTCTTTCAAATGATTTTAGAAGAAATTCTAATTTTACAGAATTAGAGATTGAAAAAGAAAACATTAAATAGTATAGATGATTTTTTAATGTCTATGAATAAATCCATACATGATAGTTCTTTAGCTCCTCATCTTGAAAGATTAACAAAGAAGAAAGATTTACAAAAGAATTAGCATACGAGAAAAGTGTTCCTATTTCTAATAAAGATTTATTAATTATAAGTAAATTAAATAATATGCAGAAAAAAGCATTTACTTCTATAATTAAAAAAATAAATAAAATGAATTAAAATCTTTTTTTATTGATGGTCCTAGAGGAAACAGGAAAAACATTTTTTATCGAGCATTACTTGCTTATGTGAAATCAAAAGGGTTTATTGCTTTGGCAGTTGCTACTTCTGGAGTTACACCTTCTCTTTCACCGGGAGGCAGAATTGCTTATTCTAGATTTAAATTTTCAATTGACACAAATGAAAAAATGATGTTAAGATTAGCAAACAATCAAGTCTTACAAAAATGATACTCTTTGCAAGATTAATTATTTAGGATGACACGTCAATGGATTATGGAAAGATTATAGAAGCATTTGATAGACTGTTGCAAGATATTACTAATAAAAAAGATATTCTTTTTGGAGGTAAAGTTGTAATATTTGGAGGAGATTTTAAACAAGCATTACCTATAGTGCCTCATGGAACCAAATATCAAATGATAAATGCAAGTTTGTTGCAAGAAGGATTTAGCCTCAACTAACAAAATTTAAACTGGACGAAAACATTAGAGCAAAAAGTGATCCATCATTTACTTCATTTTACTAAAGGTTGGTGATGGTAATGAACCATATATTTTTGCAGATAATATTTTTATCCCAAATGATATATTTTTACCATTTATAGATCACCATTCTTCTTTACAAAATTTAGTTGATTATGTTTTTCCATCCATAAATTCTTTTTCATATAAACCATATGATTTAGTGAGTAGAGCTATCCTTACTCCCAAAAACAACTGTGTAGTTGAAATCAATAATATATTGATTGATAAGCTTCTGGGTTAATTGATAGAATACACAAGCAACAATAAAGCTACTAATGCTAATGATCAAGACCAATATGAAGATTTTTTGAGTTCTGTTGCTTCAATTAACTTGCCACCACACAAATTACTACATAAAAAAATTTGTCTAATAATGCTTCTACAAAATTTAAATCCTATTCAAGGACTTTGCAATGGAACAAGGTTAATTTGTTGTATGTTTGGTGATAATTTTATTGAGGCAAGAATATCAACGGGCAATCAAAAAGGTAAATTGGTTTTTGTATCTCGAATTCCTTTGGAATGTACAAACAAAGAAAAATGTCCAATATCATTTAAAAGATTTCAATTTCCAATTAAACCATGTCATTTAAAAGATTTCAATTTCCAATTAAACCATGTTTTGCGATGACCATCAACAAAGCTCAAGGACAAACCTTAGACTATGTTGGAGTTTATTTACCACAAACAGTTTTCTCCCATAGATAGTTATATGTAGCTCTTTATCGTGCAAAAAAAGCTACTTCTGTAAAGGTTCTCATTGAACCAGTGTTAATACGAGAAGGTGTTCAACAGTACACAAAGAACAGTATTTACAAAGGAATATTTACGTTTATAAATAGAGGTGTTTATGTTATTTATATTTGCATTTTATACTTTTAAACTTTTAATTTTTCTGATGTTTAGTTTAACCTTTATTAATTATTTGATTACAAATACTTTCTTCTATTATATGATGTAGTGAGTGTTTTATCTTTTAGTATATAATAAAACCATTTTTTTTAAGTTGCTTCTTGTGAAATTTTAGGTACTACTATTCAAAATGCAACATCTCTTGCACATCAATGATATAACACCTGAATTGCATAGTTGGAGCATTAAAGTGTCAGTGGAATCTAAGAGTGCTAGGCATCAATCAACTCAAAGCCCAAAAAGATACCAACATATTACTTTAGTTGATGAAATGGTATTTAAATCAACCTTATATATCCATTTTTAAATTTCAAGTAATTTAACAAACAATAATTAGAACTAACTACTATAAGAAAAATAAACTTTGTAGTGTATATATGTTTATAATTTTCATTATCAAAAAATAAGCTAAATAATCATATTAATAGTTAATTTATATTTGTCATATTTTAAAATACATTGTTGAGTTTTTCCTTTTTTTTTTTTTTTTTTTTTTTTTGGTCTTTCTTCATAATATAGAAGATATAGAAATTTCAAAGCATTAAATGTGAATTTATATTAGAAGTTTTAAATTTGTATAAAAATTGAAATTTGATTTATTATTTATTAGAAAGTGATATGTAAATAGAGCAATTTTGAAAATATATCAGTGTATTTCATAAAAATTTGAATTTTTTGCTATATTTATAAGTTCAGTTTTTATTTTTCATATTTTTGCTTAGTTATTCATTAGTGAAATGTTGTATTTGTAAATAATATAAAGGTATAAGAATTTATACCAGCTATTGAAACCTCATTTGTATTTGAAGTTTGATAATTGTATAGAAAATATTGTAATTGTTGATGTACTTGAGATTTATTTAATATTTTTTTGCAAATAAAGAAAAACTGTATAATATGTGAAATAAACTTTTACATTCTCTATATTTTGTTATACATGATGTTGTTAAATGATTTTTTTAATAGATATATAAATTGAATATTTTTGTTCAATGTAATTTACAGGGCACCAGAATTCTAACTACTATATTTGATGTTGCAATAGACAACTTGAAAGAACTCTCATATTATATGATACATACATTATTTTAAATGCACAAGCTGTTGATGCAAATCCTCTTTATGAGAATTATTGTCAAAAATATAACTTGACCATCTCTCAAAAAATAGTTATTAGAAAGGAATTGGTGAATGTCATTCCTTTGTCTGTTGCAATACGCAACATTTAGTCTTTCAACACTTTGATGCCTTCTAACTAGAGGAATATAATTGGTGAGACTATAAAATAGATATATTTTGAGTATTATTAAGTAAATTTGTTGAAATGAAAATTTTAACTTTGTATTGCTATCAAAAAATTTGATCAGCGAACAATTGGAAGTTCACCAAAAAGTTTTGTGATTCATGAATTTACATTGATAAACCATGAGTATAATGCTTATTTATATATTCTAATTTTTATACATTTCTACTCTTATTTTGTCATAGGTTCAAATTTTGAAAAATTTTATAGTTGAACCTTATGTTCCCTAAAATTTATTTTTTTAGGAAAAGACCTATGATAATTTCTTTGTGGAACAACATAGCTGTTTCTGAAGGTGATCTTATAATGTCTACACCCGAATAAATGCTTGTTATAAGTACTACTATGCTGAATGTGTCAGCTCATTATGGTAAGATCTTTAACTTTTCTTTGCTTTTTTATATTTAATATCTACAATAATATGTGTTCAATATTATTTTTAGGTATTTCACTTGGATCTACACCTTTCACTACAATTACAATTGATCCAACTATAACTAATGCTCAAAGGTTGAAGACATGGTTAATCCTTTAATATCATTTTAATAGATTGCAAACATTTGACATGAGAAATTTACATTACCAAGAGGTTTTTGAATTATACAAGGTGCTCAAATAATCAGCAGGTAATTTTGGATGCTCTTCTACAAGTTGACGAAATGATAAAAGCCCAGCAAAGCTAGGTTATACTCTATTTTAGATGTTGTGAGGACTGAAAATGTAATAAATAATTTCTTTTAGAACATTTAATTTGACAAATAAAACAACATACATAAGATGTGATTTTTAAATTTATGATTGTAACTAATATGTTAACCATTTTGCAATTTAATTGTATGTTTGCAAGTGGACATATTTATACTCAGAGCTGCAATAGAAGTTGCAAATCAATATCAAAAGTTTTTCTATATAGCATGCAAGGATTGTCATACTCCTTATGCAGCAGAATGTAATTTAGGTAATTCATTGTAAGAAATGCGGTAAAACAACAATTGCTAAACCAAGGTCAGTCATGACTAATTAATTTTATCTATATAACTATGTATAGAAAAAAAGAAGGTCATTTTCTATGAAAAGGTTGCTGTTATTAATGTAAGAAAGTAATTTATAAGCTTTTAAAAAAAATTCTGCATGTTTTGATAGAAGCAGTTTTTAATATAACTAAATTAACTAATGTAGAGAAGTGCTTGTTGCAAATATTGTTGATGAGATTGGTTCTTTGGAGGTAACATTGTTTGGAGAGGATGCTATAAAAATCATAAATACGAATGCATTCATGGCTATGGAGATGTATATTATTGTAAGTTTATAAATAATATTTTAATTAATACATATAAAAATGAGATAATTAATAATATTGAACATTAAAATCCTATAGGGACATTTGCCTTCTCTTGTAGAGATGAATAGAGGTTTAGAAAATAAATTGTCTCTTATTAAGTTGAAAAGATATTATAAAACAAGAGATAATGGAGTACACACACAAGATACAATTGTAAATTTGTCTGAAAATGTTGAGAAGGAAGGCAACATCATCCTTACTCCTGTCACTGGTTCTGTTGAAACTTTGGTCACATCTTTGTAAGTTCAAAAGCCTCGGGTATCGAAGCAACTGTTTTCAGTAGGTTTAAATATTATACCACATAGTATATTCTAGTCAACATAGTTCTTGTATTGATTGATACCATAGTTATTAGTGTAAATATAACAATTTTTTTTGTTCATACTGTTTTTAATGTTTGTACTGACAGAAGAAGGAAATGTTGATACTTCTGTATCAAATAAGAAACAGAAACAAATAATGACAAATTTTCTTCTTTTTTTTCTACTTGGATTAAATAAATTCTCTTACTTATCCAGTTAACTTTTTGGATATTATAAATTAAAAAAAAAATTACTTGATGCATAGGAGTCAGCTGTGAAAGTAAAGAGAATGAAACTTCAAGCAATCATGGAGTAGAAGATTAATGTGCTGAATAATTTACTAGTACTTCTAACAAAATAGGACAAGAAACTTGCTTATGTTGCAGTCTTTTAGTTGGATATCAATAGAAGCCATTACTTGAGAATATGGTTTTTGAAAATATTCAGGCTTAATAGATAATTTTGCAGAACCCATGACATATTGTTTGGTCTGCTTTTAAGTTTTATTTGAAGCAAGATAAGATTGCTTCTCGACTCTGTTGATGATATTTTTTAGTCTTAAAAAAATTAGTTGCATATTTTGTATATGATAATGAATATATTATAATAGTTTGAAACTGTGATGGAAATGTAAAATTTTCATTTTAATTGTGATTATAATTTGTTCTGATTTACCAGTGGATATTTATAAATTTGTAGTTTTTCACATATGGCAAATAATTTTGATATTTAGTATTTGTTTTCATGAATTATACATGTTAAAATATAGGTTCTATTTGTTTGTGTATATTAGATTTAAAATGAAGCATAACGGCAGGTCAGTTTTTGAATAGAACACGGCTCAGGAGTATGGTTGAAAAATCAAAACTTTGGGATGTGATACAAGAATTAATTGACTCCATAAGTTAAAGTTATCTTTAGACTTGGATTTTTTGCTTGTTAAAAGCCTCGGTAATTGTCAATTTATTCAACCTTTCACAACAAACTTGTCTTTCTTTAATTGGTTGGTTTCCTAGAGTCCTTGTGGATTGTACTTCATCTATTAAGTTAAGATCTAGATAGAGTTCAACATTGATAAAATATGATTCCAATTCAGTGAATGCCTTTATATTTAGCATAACTCTAATAATATCTCCACTTCTCAAATGAAGCATTAATGAAGAGCATAACACATCACCGCATTCTCAAGAAGCCATGGTTGTCCCAAGAGCAGCTAATAGAAGTCTATGCATTAATAATATAAAATAAAGTACTTGCTTTCAACTCTTTGATTATGAGGTCTATATGAAACATACCAATGGTTCATTAGCTTCCTTGATTTAAACCTTAAATAGTTAGCCGACTGCATGAGAGTTCTTCAACAAAAATTTCTAGTTTGTACATGTCGGACTTTGACATGACATTGACGACACATCCTCCATCAATGAGTATGTAATTAACCTTCTGCTCTTGCATGAATTCTAAAACAAAAAGTAGCCTATTGTGAGGTTTTGATCCCAGTAACAAGTGTTCATCTGCAACGGTGATGGTGATGCAAGAAGAAGTGGAGTGTTGCTCTTTAGCTTCACAAGAATGGCTTACACTGTCTCAATCCTTTGATCAAAGAATCCTTTTGGGAAATAGTCTCTCAAATCACCCGATTCCTTTTGCAACTTGCCAATGAATACCCCAATTTACTATTCGTATCCATTAAACTTGTTATCATATTTGGTTGAGGCTGTCTAGCCACATGCAAGACTATTAATGTCAATGAATCAAATTGATTAATGCATCATCTTCACCTTCGTCAACACGACACAAGAACTCACTTTTACTATTTTCAGTTTTAATAATATAACTGTCTCCAGCTTAGCCATATTATTAGCAAATATAGCCTTAGTTAGTGTTGGAGCTAAACTCTTAAATAGAAGCATTGTTGATGCCCCCATGGGTATAGATAAGGAAAAGACATTATTCTTGCTCTATGGAATAGATGTGGCATATGCAATTACTATAGCACTGGCAAGGTTTATGTCAACAGTATCTTCAATTTCAAGAATTATCTTTCCATTCCTTGCCAAGTCGATGACCTTATCTTTAAAGACAAATCATTTTTCTATTAGATGACCGATAACTCGATGATATTTGCAATATTTTAGATCATTCAACTTTCAGCTTCTTTTGGATGTTTTGGTTTTGGTAATTCAATCAATTTCTTATCCAATAATTCATCAAAGATGTAAAGGACATTGGAGTCTGGAAATGGATATGTTTTTTCTTTCATTTCCTTCAGTGTTTGCTTGCTTGTTGAAGCACCTTGATCTTCATTTTTCTCAACAATATTTTTATCACTTGTCGAAATTTTGATGGAAGCTATCATGATTGTTATAGATTCCTTAGTAAAAGCCTCAGTATATTTTTTACTTTTCTTTGAATCTTTCTTATCCTTCTTCTAGTCTCAGACAAAAATGCTAACTCCATGATTAGCAATCCTGAGCTCATGTCATGGGTGCAGGTAGCCAACTCCTCAAAATTGTGAAGCTTGATACCTCGAAAAATGTAAAGTCCCAATGCATACCTAGAATACACATCTCTATTGCAAATGTCTCTAAAAGTCTATCCTTGTAGTTCAAACTTAATGTGCACCAGTAATTAATATAGTCCACTACCAACTCATCTTTTTGCACATCTTTTTATTGTTTTACATTGGTAAGTACAACCATACTCACAATCCAACAAATATTGTGGAAGCGATTCAAGAATTCCTTTTCCATCTAATCCTAGCTATTAATAGATTGAGGTTCTAGGTTAATGTACCAGTCGAAAGCACTGTCTTTTAGTGATCCCACAAACTGCTTCACAAAGAGATCGCCATAAGTTCATGCATTATTGCATTTTTTCATGAAATGAGCAACTTGTTGTTTTAGGTTGTCCTTTCCATCGTTGGTACCCTATTGGCATTCTCAAAGAGTCAATGTGCTTTATGTAGGGCTTTGAGTACACAAAAGGATTTGAGAAGGCATACTATATTGAGCTCTAATGGTATTGGTTGTTGGACAAATATTGTAATGGAAGTTGCGAAGTGGCTAATCCTTTTTGCTTAGATTCTTGCTTTAGGGCATCTCATCAACTTGTTGCTCCACTACTGCACAGCCAATAGAAGATTGGCAATTGTGGCTAAATACTCCAAAGTGGGAAAAGTCCAGCTTGTTCATGAGTTGTACGATTTTCAGATCTTTATATTCCACAACTTTTTAGAGGTAAACTATTGCTTCAACCACTTAAGCAAGTTGTTCATCCATTATTGTCGCACCAATCACCATAGCAAGAAGCTCAATAAAAAAGGATATCATGGGCTTTGTTTCCCTTGGACTGGTAGAGTTTGAGCAATTAGATGGAGTGGAATTAGTAGTTTTACCCTAGTAATGGGCTAATTGATAGGATCAGCAGCATTTTTCTTGGTCAGGATAAGTTGGCTCTTCTTAGGTGCCATTAATGGTTGCAACTAACTTCAAAACTAAAGTGGGAGAAAAAGATAAAGGGTAGGATGTATACCACTAGGTATGCTACAAATTTGTTCATACCAAATTCTGTTGTTTGCAAAATTAAATCACAAACAAGAAAAGTAATGAAAATTTTGAATTTATATAATTGAAATAAAAATATAATTTACAGCTTGTGAGAAAAAAATCTTCCTAAAAAAGACTAATCCTGTTATTCTTCTCTCCCAATTTATGATCCAAGGGCTTGGAGGTCATTTTTAGATATGTGGCATAATTTTTCTTGACTTGATAAAAGAATCCTACGAAACTTTTCGAAATTGAACCTTGACCTCAAGATCAAAAGGACTTGTAGATTTGACGCCTTGAAGAAGAGGTATAAAATCTTTGTGGTAGGAATGCTTCGTCGAGGTAGGAATTTGAAGTTTTGAAGACTTGAAGCTTTGGAGACTTGAGCCTTGGACTTGGAGCTTTGAGAGACTGGAGCATTGGACTTGATACTTAAGCTTGTAGTACATGTGTTTTTGTACTTGTTTGTATGTATGTATGTGTCCACCGAATGAGCCTTGACCACTTCTATATATAAATATTTAAGCAAGAGACTCCCAAAAGGCTTGAACATCTTTGATGCTTGTGTTTTCAATAACAGTATTATCTAAGAGATAACAGTACAAATAATGTCTTAATTTGATTGGTCCGCTTAATAAAATACGTCACATGCCGCAACTTGGTTAGCTCAAGATTGCTAAGCTACAAGACTTGAATAAATTAGCTTTAATACTTCACATTGACACTTGTTGATATTTGATTTGCACACAAAAACATACTAGAGTATTAAATAAAATTAACTATTTATCTTTTGAAATTAAATATAATAAATCCCAAAACATAAATAGAAAATTTTGAATCAATAAATAGCATATTATTTTACACGTGTCACTTTTCAAATGATATCCAACTCAAAGATTTATTCAAATAGATTATGAATTATTTAATAAGAACATAATGATATCTATATCTGTACGATTTTAAAAGGCAAGCATGTTTGTGCCTATATTGGAAGTAATTTTATGTACTTTTACAAATTTAATCCTTTATTTTTTGTAAAATAAAAATATAAATAGAATATTTAGGATGAATTTGGAAATTTTATTCATTTTGGTAGTTATCATACCATATCCTTTTGACCTATTTCACGCAATTGATAAAATTAGGTTATAATTATAATATACAATTCAAATAACTACCTTGTCTTTCAAATCACAAGATAATCTCAATATTTTGATGAATTTTAAATATTTTTCTTTAATTTGATAATGAACTACGAAACTATTATTTTATGTGACTATTATTTTTATAACTATGCAAATTATAGATACATATTTTAGATGTATACTAATTTTTAGTATAATGAACACAAAAATATAAACAAGCAATATGTATGCAAGCGAGAATTGCATGCAATACTGCTAGTTACATATTAAAATAACAATATCATTGTATATGATAGAGCGAGGCAAGAGACCTACTTGCTTTTTTAGTCTATCGGAATTAGCAAAATCATTATGTGAAAAATGTGACATCTATTATTGCAGAATTTGTATGAGTTGAGAGGTAGGAGGATTCAAGTGATCAAAACTGGGCCGATGGGTTGCATGCTAATTGAGTTGCTGCAGTGGTGCAAGGCATGAGAATGCGCAATGTTGTTGATGCGGGCGGTGAAATTGTTCAACTCACTGCTGACTTAAATGTTGAGCAGCTTCAATAGTGAGCTTGGTGCTAATGTATTTGTTGTTGCTGAAACATATCAAATGCATGTGGGATTCATAACTAATTCTTGTACTTATGGTATGTCCAATTCTCTATTCCCATAACTTGCACTTTTAGTGGTAGTAGTAATTATATGAAGTTCAATAGTTTTTGGTTATTCAATTGGATGATGATCATATTCAAAAGGTAATAATATAACATATTTTGCATAGTTAATTTATTGTATATATTTCTCATGTACTGCAAGGTTGAGACTTAAAATTGTTAAGAAAATAGGACCACAAATTCACCATGCACATTAAACATTATACATGCATTATGGGAATGTATTATGTAGAATATAAGATGAAATATAATACTAAAATATAATATCTACAATTCATATCATGGATAATTTGCACTAAATATTGTGCCAATTATAAGATACCCACAATTTCTATACAATGTAATAGCAGAAAATGATGTATTTTATATCAAGTTTGAAATATGAAAAAAAAAAAGCCCAGGAATCCATAACAAGAAATGATTTATTTTGCATTTATTTTAGAATACACAACGGCGTGCATATTGTGTGAAATATAAAATGAAACATTATACTGGAACATAATACGTATATGATTTGCTTATTCTATTACTTTGTATCCTTTATTTTGGTAAGATTTTATCTTTTGTTTCACTTCATGAATATGGAATTCCACGAAATAAGTGTTATCAAAATCTTGTCTCAGTTTTAAGATATCCACAATATCTACACGCGCCGTATCAAGAACTGACATATGTTGTGTCAATTCTACAACCAACAAAATGGGTTTCAAAAAAAAAAAAGAATATATATATATATATATATATATTAAGTTTCAACTTTAAGATATCCAAAACTTTCATGATAAGAAATAACATATTCCATAAAATATTGATAATTATGAATGTACAAGGTTTGTTAGATCAAATATTATATTCTAGAAAAGCGCAATAAATGGAATTGAACTTTGCATACCATTGTCCAACCTATGTCCAAATAAAAATGTGTATGCATTTTAGGATCCATGCCATCCATTCAAAAGGGCGAACAAAATTATAATGCAATGGCTATTCATTTTTGATAACAAATATATGAATCCCATGAACCTCACCACCATCATCGCAATGGACTCCAAGGCCTACAAATGTGCATTTTGATGATACAAGCTTTTTTGTTCAAGTTGTGATTAATCTCTCTCGTAAGTTAAATTTTACATGTGCTTTCTAGTTTTAGTGATAATCCAAA
Source organism: Jacaranda mimosifolia (assembly GCA_018894105.1). Taxonomy (NCBI): domain Eukaryota; kingdom Viridiplantae; phylum Streptophyta; class Magnoliopsida; order Lamiales; family Bignoniaceae; genus Jacaranda; species Jacaranda mimosifolia. The sequence goes on along the minus strand of CM032117.1, from coordinate 38,007,022 downwards.
TTACTAAATTGATGCTGCATGGAAGTGGAGCAAAGTCCTTTTTGTGTGACAGTAGTGTGTCAGTTTGTTTTTTTCGGAATGCGTGTGGAGAGATTTTTTTCTCTTGAATATTCTCAAAGTTTTGTGATTCTTTGCAAATAATTTCTTATATCCTAACTCTCTTTGGAATTTATAGGTCCATTAGGTTTTTATTGCTCTTCTTCAAGAGATTATTTGATTTTGGGCTCTCTGACCCTTTCTATTTAATTAATCAGTTGGATCTATTAGACCTTTTTGTTTCTTTTGCCATTTTACTTTTATAAACTTAATTATCCACATCGTAAATAATTATTGCATAATAGCTTGTAAAGGCTATGATGTATTCACATTTTTCACCTTTGAGAGTGCCTTTGGCTAGCAAAATGTAAGTGAATCTATACTAAATGTTACTACTTACCATTACTATCCTCTCTTCTATGATGATAGTTTTCATTATATCAAAATTTGAATATTTTTGCCTGCTCTTTTTTTTTTTTATTTATAAATATTATTAGATACTTTATCCATTGGAGTTTTCAAATAGAAAATAATCAGTATAGAAATACTATGAAAATTATGTGTCCCCATTAAAATTTTAAATTGTATTAGCTCATTTGTGCAAAGTGTTTGTAAGTAACTTTTCAAATTCATCATCAAAAATTTCAAGACTAACTCTGAATAAGCGGTGCTACCAAATTGAAGTATGGTAGGGGCTAAGGAAATTTTTAGTGGAGAAAATATCCAAAAAAAGTTGACATTGGGTTCGTTACATGAGAAAGGTTAAACTATTTTAAATGAACTATTTTGAACCAATTGTCATAAATAATAAACTACTTAATTTTTCATTTTACGATAATTTATTAAGAAATAAAAGTCAGGTGAAATAAAAATCTGGCCTCGAGCTAAGGACCGGAGTTTGGGCTAAAATATATGGCTTTTCTGGTTATTGGGTTGGGTGGACTGTCAAGCTTATGCTAGTAGGTCTCAAGTTCAGCCCATCCACAAGGCCCCTTGGATCACGGGATGAAATAAAACTGAATTACGCTTTAGTGGTTGTATTTATTTGTGAACAAAATGGGTTAGATTCTGTTCTTTGGATTTTCAATAAGTACTGCCCACCGATTTTTTAACATAATAGATTAGGATTAACTATCACAAAAAAAAAAAAAAAAAAAAAAAAAAAAAGGATAAAAAAAAAAAGAAGCCTAATAGATTAGAGCAACGTTAACGCTCACCCTTTTTTTCCATGTCACACGTTCTGGGAATTATTAATTTATTAAATTTATTCAAGTGGATTAATTATATAATTTTTTGCCAATATTAGAGAAGGAAAGGTGAAATGTACTTTTTTTTCCATTGGTACCCTTCAAATCTCTTATTAAATTCCATCAAAATAATTATTTTGTTATTTATCTATTTCAATAGTAGTATTTCATCAATCATGTTGTAATAATTGTTAATCATTGAATCTTAATTATTAATATATTATAGATATTCTATTTTTATATACCGTTATATAATTGCTTTACTTAACATACCCCCTCAAAAAAAGAAAAAGAACTCTTATCTTACACATAACAAATGGAAATTCTAAGGGGCCCTTTTTTCTCCCTCAAATTCCTTTTCAATTTTGTCACTATTTGAAAGTTGAAAGTATAGATTGATATATTGGTACTGAAAATATCACTTATTTTATTTTATATATTTTTTAAACTCACACTATTATTTTTATTACCCCATCAATCAAATTTAAATTTAATATGATATAAAGTACATAGTATCACTTAAAAATAAGGAAAAAAAATATAAACATGTCTTTTTAGATAAAAGAATATAAGCAATTTAAGTCTCCATCCTTATGTCTACCATAATCATTATTTTCAGACAAAATATTTCATTATTATTTCTAAAATTATAATTAGTTGTTCAACTTTTGAAAATATTGAAATCTGAAAATTAAAATGGAAATAAACCCAAACGTGTAGGCCTTAAATTAATTGGTTTTCATAATTGATCGTATGGCTTTCTTTACCTACAAAGCAGCTTAAGAGGAGACCTTGAAGTAGTTGAAGCTCTTATAGACTAGTTAATTATATGGGATGACAGTTGTATTGCTTAATTGCATTGCCTATGTGATATAAGGGTTTAACATTTCACTCCTTGACTTTATGATATATATATATATATATATATCATTCATTCCCCTAGACTAACAAATATCACACTTATTTTTCTTGACAATATTGTTCTTATGCCGTGTATATTTATATCACTTGCAATATACTTTGAGCATTTCTCCTTCGAATACTTTAAATTATTTCTTAATTTGGAAAGCAAATAACTTTTTTAAATATAATATAGGAAGAATAATTAATAACTTAAGCAGTTAAACTATTAAAAACTAGTAATTAAGGTGATTATAAATTAATATAATATTACACAAAACATTAATTATGGAAAATATTTTTATATTTGAACTTAAATGTGGTTATAACTATCTAATTTAAACCAACTTCTGCTATGCTGGATAAGGATGAATAAATACATTTTCCATAACTTAATTTACATATGCTTTTTCCCAAAATTGAAAAAAAGGTATTAAAAAGAAAAAGGAAAACCTTAGACTCTTTGAATAAAAATTAATAAACGCATTGTTGTGCACTTAATTTTTTAGCAAAAATAAATGTAAAAGAAAAGTAATAGAAATTTAGCTATTCATATTTTATCCAAATGAGTCCTGTATTTGTCACGCCCTAAGCCCGCAAGTCTGTTGGACGCGAGAATTATCTCCAAACACACAGAATGTATTATGAAACTGGACTATGATCAACTTGTCCAAAAGAGACATTCAATAGATGCACATGAGTTCTTTGGCCAAAATTTAATTCTTTTATTATTTAGTTCATGTAGGATGGGGCATTATAATCACTCCTCTTTTAGAATATGGCGCCTTCATCGTGGTGTGATATAGTTCTAAGATTAGTCACCAGGTGTTCGGACTCTAGAAGTGACTCCTATGGGTTCAAGAGATGGCTTCCGCGTGTGTAGAAATTTTGTCCCACATAGCATTTAGCTCCTTATATTCCGACTGGTGATTGGCTCTAATATCATTTGTCACGACCCAGTCCTGCAAGCCCGTTGGATGCCAAAATTACCTCTAGGCCCACCGAGTGCATCTTAAAATTGGGCTATGATCTAATTGCCGAAAAGGGATATCCAATGGATACATATGAGTTCTTTGATGAAAACCTATATACTAGTCATTCGTTCAGTATTTAATCCATGTGAAATAGGGTATTACAATCATCTTTTCTTCAGAATGCAACGTCCTCATCACAGCACGACATAGATCTAAGATCAGTCATCAAGCGTTGGGACTCTAGATGTGGCTCTTACAGGTTCAAGAGGTGGCTACCTCATCTGTAGCACTTTGTCCTGTAGGTTCAAGAGATGGCTCCCACACGCATAGCACTTTATCCTGCATGGCACTTAGCTCCTAACATTTTTAGCTAGTGATCAGTTCATATACCATTTGTCACATCTCAAACCCGCGAGCTCGTTGGACGCAAGAATTGCCTTCAAATCCACCAAGTGCATCTTGAAATTGGGTTATCATCAACTTGTCCAAAAGAAATATCCAAATTGCACATGAGTTCTTGGGTCAAAACCTATATAGTACTCATTCTTTCAGTATTTAGTCTATGTAGGATAGGGCATTACAATATTAGTTTAGTTTAAACAATTAATAGCTTAAATTTAAGTTCGAACAATCAAAATATTCTTTTATTTGTAATTTTTTTGTCTATCCATTACTAATTACTCCAACTTCTAAAATTTCAATTATTTTAGATATTATTGATTATTTTTCTATATTATAAAATATATTTTTTTTTAATTGAGAAAGCATTTTAAGTTAAATTTATGATATTGAATAAGAGCAATTTCGTTCAAATGTTTAGCTTAGAGAATAAATATAATTATACACTAGTTAGTTAGAGAGATAAATAAGGCATGTCGTACAGTTGAACAGTTACATTATATGTATGTATAATATATAATATCCGTAGTATTAAACAAAATCCATTTCATCGAAACATTTACACTATGTTTGGTTTAAGGATTTCGATAGAGAAAGGCAAGTATTAGAGAAAAGGAAAAGAAAACAAAGAAATATAAAATCTCAATTTTGTTTGGTTGTTGAAGAAAATGATTGGGAAAAGAGGGGCGATGTATGTATTGGAGAATAAAAGAGAGCTCAAATAAACTTTTCCCTCATTTTCCTCACCATTTTGTGAGAAAAATTCATTTTCCTCAAATACACTATATTTTCCCCCAAATTTTCTTTTCTTTAGCATTTTCCTTGCCAACCAAACAATCAAAGATACTTTCCTTCACATTTTCTTTTCTTTTCCTCATCAAAATTCATGAACCAAACATAGTGTTAAAGCCCCCTCTAGATTCTTCTCACCATTTTTCTTCCTTCCTTCCTCAATTGTCAACAATGAAATACAAGATTTTTTAAAAAAAGAAAAAGGGAGTACGTCAGTTGGGGTGAATTAATTGCAATATATTTTTTATTAGAATTAGATTACTAACAAAAAAAGAATAAAAGGAAAAGTGAAAGATGGTTGATAATGCATTCCAATAAATAGAGAGGTGAACAATAAATTAAAGCCAATAAATAATTATCAACAGAATCATTAAAAGCAAGCCTCAATCTTGACCACAATGCACCAAATGATCGAACCCAAAACAACTGTCATTGATTTCCTAGGCTTTTAAGACAATTCTTGTCCTTTGCCACTAATTGCACCAGTCAATTAGTTGGAAACCCGCATGCATATATAGAGGCCGTCATCTCACCATTTCAAGCATAACACACAAATTTCTAACAAAAGATTGCATCAATTATTTCTTAATTGGTAGCAGAAAAGGAACTAATTTGATTCTTTTTGTGAAAAATGTCCAATTTAGCGAGCATTTCAAGTTATGTTGTTGTTTCTTGGTTCATTTTGGCATTGGCAGATTTGGTCACTCATGTTGAAGCCAAGGCATTTTTTGTGTTTGGAGATTCATTGGTGGATAATGGCAACAACAACTACTTGGTCACCTCGGCTAGGGCTGACTCTCCGCCTTATGGCATCGACTATCCTTCTCATCGGCCCACTGGCCGTTTTTCTAATGGTCTAAATATTCCTGATATAATAAGTGAGTTTATGCTGTACTTATTCTTCATCTTTTTTACTCATTAGGTATAATTTACATTGAATTATCGTTCAAAATCTTGAGATCTCTTGTCTAGTAAATGAAGATTTTCATTTAAAATTATTCTTTGCTGGGCACCCATAAAAAACATGTGTTTCAAGTTCCCTCAATCTCTTTTTGAGCCAATATCTTCTCATCTCGAGCATTGAGTTCTCTATTATATACCTAATTTTTATTGTGATAGTATGGTAGTATAATAGTAATATATATATTTTTTCTCACCGAACAAAAATTGATGACATGCATGCAGACACCTAAGTTGACAACATATATAGCAATAAAAATTAGTGTGTTTTTCTAGTAATTAAATATTTTGTACTTAATTTGATTAGGTGAACGCATGGGCTGGGAACCCACATTGCCATACTTGAGCTCACAGCTTAGGGGGCAGAAACTACTAATTGGTGCCAACTTTGCTTCTGCTGGTGTTGGAGTACTTAATGATACTGGATTTCAATTTGTAAGTTAATCCATTTGCATTATTCTATAAATTATTTTGTCCTTATTTTTATTAATTCCTAGCTACTCCATTATTATATTTGTGGTGATCCTAGCTAGCAATAATAAAGGGAGAAAAGGCGGTGAAGGAGAAGCATTGGATGCTTAAGATTCTCGAGTCTTGGGGGGTTATTTATTTGGGATCTGGATTGCTGGGGCCTGGGAGACGTACAAAAATAGGAATGTTATACAGACACACACACACTCCTATATATGTCCCCACAAGAAAATCAAATAAAAAACTATTAATGACAAGCTATTAAGTTATAATATAAAAATTAATCCTAATTACATATATTTAGAAATAAGAAATTTTGTTGGCCGCAATGATCAGTTTGACAAGCTTAATAGTGATAAAAATTATACTTAAACTGTCACTATTGGTAATTAATAATACACATATAATAACAATTTATTATTACTAGGTTGTCTATGTACATATATTGCCAAATGTTGGACGAATCATGGTAAACAATATATAGTTAATTAGTATCATTTAATATATCATTAGAGATAATTTTTATATTTTTATTTCACATTTTCTTATTAATATTCTTTTTCTCCTTTTTTTTTTTTTTTTCCCTTTATCATGTAATTTAAGCCTATATCCGTTTAATTCATGACCAATACCATGTAAGATCATAAAATAAGAGATTTAGGGTATGTCTGGACCTTTCAATTTTAAAGAAGACATCAATTAATAATTTTTTTCATTTCATAAATAATATTTTCTGTAATTTAAATTTTTTTTTCCTCACTATAGCTCAAGATCGATCCCGCAATGCCCAACTTATTCATTCTTATTATATACCCAGTAAAAGAAAAGGAGAAAGTAAAAATAAATAAAAAAAAGAAAAATATTCAAACCAATTTCGACCACATAAGATGAACATTTTTTCGACATGCATATGCATGTATTATTAATGTGGGAAATACTTGCTCGAATTCGAATCTTGTATTTCATAATTAGATAAATTGAGCATGCAGCATTTCTTACTTCTTAATATTCTATGCAGCTAAATTAAGATTTTTCTGAAAAATTAATGTTACTATTAAATAAAAATGCTACATTTTTATACATGGCGTGCAGGTTAATATAATTAGGATATACCAGCAACTGAATTACTTGGAGCAATACCAGCAAAGATTGAGTGCAGTAATTGGAGAAGAAGAGACTGAAAAACTTGTGAAAGGAGCACTTGTTCTCATTACTTTGGGAGGAAATGATTTTGTCAATAATTATTATTTGGTGCCATATTCTGCAAGGTCTCGCCAATATTCTCTTCAGAATTATGTACCCTTTGTTATTTCTGAGTACAAAAAAGTTTTGCAGGTACTTAAAAGAATATCCGTCGACCCCCCCTATATATATAAAATATACTTCTCATTTAATTAATTTATTCACTTAGGTGGATTTTTTTTTTTTCCAATTTTGAACCAAAAAAAATAAAATAAAAATGCAGAGACTGTACAAATTGGGAGGTCGTAGGGTTATAGTAACCGGAACAGGTCCATTAGGGTGTGTGCCTGCGGAATTGGCACAGCACAGTAGGAATGGCGAGTGTGCACAGCAACTGCAGGAGGCTGCATCTCTCTTCAACCCTCAACTCCTTCAAATGCTTAAACAACTCAACTCTGAGATTGGCAGAGATGTCTTCATTGCAGCCAATACAAATCAAATGCATATGGACTTCATTACCAATCCTCAAAGTTTTGGTACCTACCTAGCCCTACATATACTTTTCAATTGTCTACTAATTAATTTAATTCTTCACTGTAAAAAATTAGGGCATTAATTATGACTTATTTGTAGCCCAATGCTAATAATTTATAGATTTAGCTATGAAATTGTCCTAATCAAATTTGAAATCGATATCCTCGTAGCTAACCTTCGCTATAGTCAAATTGTAGTTGATAATTGTTCTCTTTTTTATATATTTAATTTTCTAGTAATAATGCATAACTAATTTGTTATGCTTCGAACCTACAATGCTATGTATGGTTAAATAATTAATATTTTTTGTTGATTATAATTTTAAAAATAATATTTGCTATGAAATTCATAATTATAATTTGTAGTTATAGTTATGAAATTAATTCCATAACAATTTTTTTTTATAGCAGGTATTGTATTTTTTGGCAGTGCTTCTTCTAAAATTCTGACTCATCTAGCTAAGTTTATTTCGTAAAAAATATTAGATATTTCATATTTTGAAAACCAACACCTTTATTGTTATTTGGCATACAATAATTATACTATGCCTATTATGGATCTGCGGCCCTTGGTTTCCTTTTTCTTAGCTAACCCTTTTGGGGGATGCTTTGATTGGTTGTAGACAGAAATCAATTGGGTAGGTAAATTAATTATTTGAGCTATAACTTCACTTAACCTTGCATGCCTAATGTTGTGTATTATTTGGAGATTAATTAATGCTGCAATAATTATAGTTAGATGAGAGTTACCATTTATCATCCACTAAGCTTACCTAACAGCATTTCTAAATATGTTTGGTGGGACTTGGCAGGATTTATAACCTCAAAGATAGCTTGCTGTGGACAAGGGCCATACAATGGGCTGGGCCTTTGCACGCCAATATCAAACTTGTGCCCAAACAGGGATTTATATGTGTTTTGGGACCCATTCCATCCATCTGAAAGGGCGAACAGATTGATCGTCCAACAAATCTTCACAGGGTCCAACACTTACATGCACCCAATGAACCTTAGCACCGTTATGGCTATGGATTCGTGGGCTTGAGTTGAGGCCTACTTTTGAACATGCTGAGGAATTGAGTATCTTATATAGCAGCAGCCCGCCCGAGTTCATTTTATATTTTGCAGCAAAAATTGATCCTTCATCGTGCTCATTTACTAGCATTTTCATATTCCCTGGCTCCATTTCTACTTTGTTGTTAATTATGGTGTGTTTGTCTTTGTGAGGACACAATTGTCAATTTAATTAATAAATAATAGAAATGAGTTATTGGAAGTCTTCCAATTGTTCTCATATATATATATATATATATATATTTCTTTTTTACTATCTAGATTAATGAATAGTAATTTAATTAAAAATAATTTTTTGAAAAAAGGGAATGGGAAAATAAAAGAGAGATAGGAAAAATAAAGAAAAATTGAGGGGCGGGGGGGGGGGGGGGGGGGAGAAAAGTTGGTAGAAGAAAAGGGAAAATTAAAAGTTATAGTAAAAGAGCAGAGAAAATAAAAATAAAAGAAAAAAAAGGAAATGGGAGACTGATATAACCTAATAAGATTCTAGCAGTATAAAAGTACAAATTAAAAAGAAGAAGAAGTAATATTATTAATAAAAAATGACAGTGAAGTCCACCTAACTAAACGAACTTAAGATGGGTCCAATAATTTTAATGGGATCAAACACGCCAAAAACTTAACTAATATAAATATTAACTTTTAACAGTATAAAAGATATTTAAGTACTTACTTTTCAATTCAAACAGGATATATCTTTATGTAGGAATGCTTTTGAAGTAAAAATCCATCATTTAATAATTTTCGAAAAGGATTTCAAATTTGATTCCGTGCAACATGTGATAAGAGAAAAAATTGAAAAAAGAAAGATAAAGGAAATAGAAAAAAAACTGCTAAAGGAAGAAGAAAGGGAAAAAATAGGAACAAAAACGATAATTTAAGAAGAATGAAAATAAGAAGAAAAAAGAAAGAAACTAAAATTGGAAATGAGTGTGTGTGTGTGTGTGAGAGAGAGAGAGAGAGAGAGTCAGAATAAAAAAACAAGAAAATGAGAGAAAGAGAAATGATGAATTGAGGGAAAAAAATGAAAAAAAATTTAATGTTAACTTTATAATTATCTGGATAATATATGCTCTAAATTTAAACTTTTTCATCGCTAAATCCTAGTACTATACGAGATACCTTTTCAACTCAAAAGGTTAATGGAGGATAAACTAGAAGATTAAATTTGTTTATTTTTAAGAAGCCGGCTAAATATTTAGAGTAAACAAATAATTATTCTATAAACTTATGAGAATAAATATATTTTATTTAGCTGGTCTCGAAAGATTATAATCATACACTATTTTATATTGCCCACAAAATAATTTATAATAACCACGCATAATAATGGCCGAAGAATCCACCATAATAAACTATTAAGCTTACTCTACTAATTTCATCGAAATTTTGTTTTCTTATAGTCAAGAACAGAATGTATAAATAGCAATATTTGTAAAGCACGCTTATTAGTATGTTCATTTACCATCAAGTTCTTAAATTGTCGATGTATACGCATAAATCAATCAGCTGGAACAAAGACTTGCCCCCTTCTTTTTCTTAATTGAGAAGCACAGCAATCTATATATCAACTAGCATTATTGATGTTTGGGAGGAATTAGGGCCCAATGATTGAAATATCATAACGACCATTTTTTTTAATATTTTTATTAATCCACATTAAATAATAATATCATAATAAGCAATTATTTCCACAAAAGAATTTAGTGGAAGTAAAATTAATTAATTATTAACAAGTATTCAATGAATCATCTACCTTTTTCTAGGTACGAGGTTTCTTGCATTCACAGCACCACAACAAAGATGAAATCTCAAATTTGCTATTGTGGATTCAAAACGAGACATTTAATATGAAACGTAAACATGGGGGGAAAATGTTGTAGTTTAGAATGATCAAGTAATAATAATTAAACAAATATTTGTAAAGAAACTTGGAAATAGAACATAAGATTTAACATGGTTTGGCGATCTTCCTACTCCACCAAATAAAAGGATGAACTTATTGAATATCAAATCAAATATCATGTAAAGATGCAAGTTCTACAAATCTCATGAAAATACCCAACTTCCTTATTTTAACTTTCGTTATAGAGTTGTTTTTTCAAAAATAGTCCAAAACTAATTTAAATAGGGTATAAAAGTGAAAATAGGAAAATAATTGCTTAAATATGTGTTTGGATCGAAAAATCGCCCATTGGGCATGTTGCACGCCCCGTGCACAAAAGTTGCGCTTAGGTGCTCAGAAGTAGTGCACTCACCTAGGCACCTAGGTGCAGGACGTCTGCTTGATGGGCGCCTTCCGCATGCCCGTGTGCCCTTCCACGCAGCGTGAGCTTATTGCATGTTGGGGCACCTCTATTGCATGCCCTAACACGCCTACTACTGCCTGAGGCTATTTCTATACTATTTTCGTTGTTTGTCTCTATTTTCATAATTCTCAACTTAAATTTCAAAGCACACTCAACAATCTCCACCTTGATTTGAAATTTACTATCCATCATCTTTGTCTCTTCCAAAGGGCAACCATATGAGTTTGCAAATGCTTGTCAAATCTAAGCAATGCTTGAATTTGATTCATGGAATAATCTTCACCAACATATTCGTTGGATAATCTTTAGTTCCAACATTCTCAACCAAGACAACACCTTGAACTATATTCCAGAAAATGTGATACCTCACATTAATGTGCTTTATTCTCTTGTGAAATGCTTGATTTTTTGACAAGTTATAGCACTCTGACTATCACAAAATGATGTAGTAATATTAAACTCATATCTATATCATCAATCAACCTCTTCAACCAAATGTCTTCCTTCACACCTTCTACTAAAGCCATGTACTCAGCCTCTATTGTAAATAATGCAACTTATGACTATAAAGTTGTCTCCCAACTAACAATACAATCCAAATCGCAAAACATATAGTCTGTCATAGATCTTCTACTATCCAAATCTCCAAGATAGTCTATATCCACATAGCCAACATGTCTAGCAGTCGAACTCAATTGATTATGCATCAAACATCTACTTGCAGAACTTCTCAGATACCTTATAATTCATTTCACTACCTACTAATGCGTCTTCCCTATCTTTCACATGTATTTGCTCATAACACTGGCAGCATGTGAAATATTAGGCTTAGCGTACACCATAGTGTGTGCCAAACTACCAACTGAACTAAACATATGGAACATTCGACATGTGCTCCACCTCTTTCTCGATACTCGGTGATAGATCTAATGAGAGCCTAAAATGAGCTGCAAGTGACATTCTAACTAGCTTGGACTTATCCATCCCAAAAGTGCTCTAGTACTTTCTTAATATATCTGCTGAGATAAGTACAACAACCCTGAGTGTTTGTCTCGAATAATCTCCATGCTCAACATCTTCTTCGCGTTACCCAAATCAATAATCTCAAATTCTTTACCCAACTAAACCTTTAACACATTGATCTTAGACATATTTTTAGAGGCAATCAACATGTCATCAACTGGGGGTGGAATTTTTGACACAACACGAGAACCTAACATGAGTTCGATATGAAAAAAATTATGTTCGAGTCCAATAAGTTCAACATGAATGTTGTAATTGTGTAATTTCACATATGTTGCTTTTGGCATTTGCAAGTTCGTAATAACAAAGTGGAGCCTAAAACTTTAGCACCTATTCAAATTGACAAAGAAGATAGCGTAGGGGTTACCCTAATTGGTGAGAATTTGACCCCAAAAAGTGGAAAGAATAAATGCTCACATGATAGAAAGCTTAAATTAAAGTGGTATGCTTCCTCGCATTGAACGAAAGTCCTTAAAATGTAAGTGCAAAGCTTGTAGTCAAGAATATGGTGTTAGAATAGTACCCCGCAAGCCAATCAAATTGGCCTTGTAAACTATTTCCTTATAAGACAATCTTGATTGAATGATATTCATTATATGGCTATCTTAATCTTATGTTAATTATTTGCTTCATTGGTATTTGGATGAATCCCTTAGGTCACATTGGACTACGGGACTTGATCACAGATGGTGATAATGGAATAAGTCTTACATGGTTGTGATCTTAAATCTTCTAAGTTATAGGATCTTACGAGATAGGGCATCTAAGATCCGGACAAACTTGCATTAACGATGCATAAATCTAAGGGTTGGATGTTGCTCCGTTCCATGAGCAATCCCATATGAGATATGGATGCATATTAGTGGGTGCTTATTAGAGAACAAAGCATTGAAGGCCCACCCAGAGAATCCACTAGATAGCCGAAGTGGCAAGTCGGTAGTAGCAAGTTCTCCAACTTACGCTAGTGCATATTATTAGTCCTTTGACTTGAGGATCCATGGTAACCTTGTGTCTAGTCCTTATGCTTTGACTCTTCTTTCGTCACTTAGCGGGTCACTCAGGTTGAGATTGGGCATGAGCTACTAGGCATAGAGGCTTGTGAGACCTAAGATGGGATCCGACTCCTCGCTTTTGTGAAGGGCGAGTGCATCTCCTATGTGTTCTATAATGATCGATTCCAAGAAATCCTTACGCAAGCTGATGTGACAATTTGGAAAGGTGTTTCCAAAGATGAGGTCACTAAGAGAATCAAACATTGGGAATAGAAGCATAGTGTTGAGGCTATTAGGGAGCTGACTAATATCTTGCCCTAGGCCTCTTTCGGGAGATAGGAGATGGAAGGATCGTGTTTGCATAGTACGCGTAATGCTAGAATAGTTCTCCAAGAGCATTTATTTCGGCCAATTAGTTGGCTCCATGGGATTGAGGTTGGACATCGACTATGGAGATTGGGTACTCTTCAATTAATAAGATTAGTTAAATTGAGTCGCTTAGTTTAAATGAGTTTAAACTAATGTGAATATATAATATTCTATAAGTCACAAGGAGTTGTGAGCCCATGTATAATGAATGGTAGAACCTAATGGGTCACACACAAAAGCCAATAACTTGATCTATTGAATGAAGGAGAATTTTCTAAGAGTTAGAAAATTCACGATCGAATTATGGATGAGGTGAAAATTGGAGTCATTTTTTAGCTTGATCAATTTAATTTAAGAGTTAAATTAAGATCAATTAATTAAGAGTTAATTAATTGATGCCACATGACTATCAATTAGTCAAATTAATTTTGACTAGCTTAAAGAGTTAAGCAATTTGACTTAAGAGTTAAGTCAAACGATCATTAATTAAATTAAAGTGTTTAATTTAATTGAATTTATTGGAGAGTTTATTTAGGAGATTATTATTAAATAAAGGATTCATTTAATATGGAATTGGAATTTAATTGGAAGACTTTTCATAAGATGAAATGTAAGCTTTAATTAATATTCTTATTCACTTAACACTAATTGTTAGTGGCCACCTTGGCATGGACACTTGGCACCCTCCCCTTGAGGATGGTGTGTTCCCACTCCTAGAGATGCAAATGAGCCAAGTCGAGCCGAGCCGAGTTTTGACCATTTTTTCAGGCCCGAGCTCGACAAGCTTAGGAAATTGAGGCTCAAGCTTAGCTCGAGCACTTATCCGGGCTCGGCTCGACTTGATTCATTAGGCTCAAACTCATAATCAAGCTATAGGCTCGAGTTCAACTCAAGCTCAAGCTCAAAAAGTTAAATTATTTTATGAAAAATTTTAAAATTACTATATTTTATTTTATTATATTTAAAATTAGCTATAAACTTGAGTTCGGCTCGGGCTCAAGCTCGAAAAATTAAATTATTTTATAATTTTTTTTTAAAATTTGTATATATTTATAAATATTTTTTTAAGTAAAAAATATAGGCTCGCTAGCTGGCTCGGTTCGTTTGCATCCCTACCTACTCCTATATATAGATATAGAAGGAGAGGGGGTTGCCACATGCTAGATTGATTGCTAGGTGTCAATTATTCTCCCAACAACTTGGATAGTGGGCATCTAATTGTTAGCATCCCCATTATTCTTTTCAACCTCCTTCATCTTCCACCTCCATTTCCAAGCCTTCTCTACTCCATTTCTCTGCAAATATCTTCAGCCAATTTTGTAGAGAAAAGATCATTCTGTTTGGTGCGTGGATTATCTCATTGGAGGCAAGCTATTTGGGTTGCTATTGCTTTTGTAGAAGTAGTTTCTGGCAGCCGGTTGCGGGCATTTCTGGGAGACTTTTTGATCTTTTGTTTTGGCTAATTTTTGGAGTGCTGTATCTTCAGGGCGTGATGATATTCCAATAAAAGTTTCATCTTAAAAGGAGGAGTCTAACCTTGGGAAAAATGTTGGTGAATCCGCTACGCTAGTGAGGAGTTTCTTCACGGTTGAAGAAGAGTTTTCTTGCTCCTTGAATTTTCTATTTTCACCAAGGTAATTCCCCACTGTAAATCTGATTCCTATGGATGTCTTGATCCTTGATAGTGTGTGTAGGCTGGTTATATTCATGTTTTTTAAAAATATTTGGATCCTAGTGCCATACACACCTACATATGGTGCAGAAAGCTTTATAGGCATAGTTAATATAAAGACGCTATGTCTCTAAATACCCTACTAGAACAAGGAGATAAGGGCCTTATGGTTAGACTACCACAGTTTAACCAAGACAGGTTTAGCGAGCTATTTGTTTTGGCACTTAATAGATACAAATAGCTATTTTTAATTTAGGGAATATAAACTATTATATCTATTTTCACCTATCTCCATCCTCAAGTTTAACACATTTCTAGGAATACAGCTAAGGTTGATGTCATTAAAATGTATACAAATGAACGAACAATAGAGTGTTTGTCCTAGAAAAATATCTTTATCGTCTGATTTTTGGACTTCTGTTGTAAATGATGGATATTTATGTTAACTGTTGATTACAAAGACTCTAATTGGTTGTTGCAAAAGAAGATCCTAAAATTTTCTTGTATGCCCCCTTCCCCTACATTCTGGTGTAGCTTTGTCTGAAAAGATTTATAACTTATTGACTAGTTAGGGGGTTGAGACAAAATTTTCTATGACGACTTTGGATAATGCTGCTGTAAATGATGTTTTTGTTGGTTTGTTACGAAGTCAGTTTAGTGTTAAGGTTGTATTGGCTAGTGAAGGTGAATTTCTTTATGTTCGTTATTGTGCTCATATTTTGAACTTAATAGTCAAGAGGGATTAAAAAACATTTTATAAATCTATTGATGCGATTAGAGAGTGTGTGAAGTATATCAAAGGATCTCAAGTAATAAAATAGAAGTTTCTTGAATGTATGGGGACAAACTTCACTTGAAGTTGGGAAAGCTTTGAGACAAGATATTCCTGCTAGATGTAACTCTACATTTATAATGCATTCCAATGCTTTGTATTATTTTTGTGCCTTAATTATTTGCACTTAAAATGATTCTAGTTTCATACATTGTCCATCAATTGAGGAGTAGGGAAATGTTGAAAATATGTGTAAGCCTCTTGAGAAGATTTATGAGTGGGGAAATGTGAAAATATGTGTAAGTCTCTTGAGAAGATTCATGAGTGGGCAAATGTGAAAATAAGTGTAAGTTTCTTGAGAAGTTTTATGATACAATCAAATAATTTGTTTTCTGGTGTCAAATATTTCCTAGAGTTTCTTTTGATGCAATTGTCCTTAAACCAAGAGATTAGAAGTTCAAATTCTTTCATGAGTCAAATGAAAGTTTGACAAATATTGGAAAGAATTCAATGTTCTTCTAGCCATTACTGCAGTGTTTGACCTAAGATACAAAAGATTTCAATTTGTTTTGTTATAAAAGGCTTTATGGGGCTAGTTTTAAAGAGCCGGAAAGGGTTAAGGCCAAACTATTTTTGATGTTTGAAGGATGCATGAGGGCTTTGCTAAGCTATCTCCAAGTGACACTTCTTAGGGATCTTGTGGAATTTCTAATGATAATGGTCAAAACATGGATTGCAATGATGTATTGAAGGCATTATAACATGTTTTAAAATCATATCTTTCTATTAAAAAATTAAAATTTTATTTTTATTATGTTATTAAATATTAACTCATTTCTTTCATTGGTGCAAGAGTTTAAATCATTTTAAAGTGCAGAATTTGCTACAAGTGCACAAAAATCTTAACTGGATCTATACTTAGATGAGGCACTAATAGATATGAATATGAAGATTGATGTGCTTTCATTTTGGAAAGCTCATCAATATAGATATCTGGAGCTTACACAGATGGCTTGAGATATCTTGAGTATTTTTATATCCACAGTTATATCTAAATCAGCTTTTAGCATGAGTGGTCGAGTCTTGAATTAGTATCTAGTGCATTGAAGATTGATGTGCTTGAAGCACTTATTTGGTGCCTGGAGGACTACTTCAATCTATATAAAGATCTCTTCAAAAGGCAACTCTAGTCTTCTTTTCCCAAAATAATGAATCCTTTCGTTGACTAATACAATTGCTCCTCCAATTCACCATTCAAGAATCCCATCTTTATATCCAAGTGCTTAAGCTCCAAAAACTCCAAACTAACATAACGTTACAACTCCAAAAACTCGCTATGTACCCCAAACATGTGGTCACACTAGATCAAGCATCTCTAATACCTTAGTAACAAGTAAAGCATATTTGACTCTTTCCACCATATATTTATGCTCATGACTATATCAAACTCTTTTGACTTAGTTGGTTGGCCTATGAACTATAAAATAAAATGTATTACCAACTCAGTTATTTCTTAACCCCTCATTCAAATTTGTTTTATCTTGACAACTTTTTAGTCATGCTTCGACATACCAGGTTAGTCATGGCCATTGGAGGCTTGGACTTCATGACATTGTCTAAGTCCCAAAGGTAAAAAAGTTAATAACGCCTCACATAGTGATAAAATATGGACCTATTTAGTCACTTTCCTTTAGAGGTCGTTGCAAAGCACACATAGTATGAATACATGCTATGATGGAGTTCCCACTTAATTTAGGCATGTCAAGCTATTCAAGTGCATGACCTATGTAATCATAGACAGTCATCACTAAAATGCCTTCTAATAGTCACACATTTGGCTACAAACTTTATGATGTTTGGACATATTTTATAATCGATCAAAAATGATCTCATCTTAACTCCAAGCTAATCGACTTTAAGTTATATATATATATATATTTCTTAACCTTCCTCACTACTCCAAGTGCGGAAGTGATCACTAGCATACCTCTTTACCATTTAAACTGATCTCTAAGTCTTATCATACTCGATATCAAAGTTCTAAGGAGATTGCTTGTATGAGTGGGCCAATCAAAACCTAGTGACATTCACATCTCACAAGTACAATACCAATTACATAATGAATATGTTAACATGTCTCATTAATCTCAATATATTCTCACATGCCATAAATTTCTACATAACCTATTTTGCAATATGTCTTTAGAGAACATCCCTATATAAAGGCTTGAAAAAAGGATAACAAATCACATTGCTCGTGGAAATATGCCCAAGAATAATTTGATTATGCACAATGTTTATTATCAATGAAATAGTACTTGATATAAGTATGCTTTAGAACCCAAGCAAAGTTAGGTGGTCAAATCATACAAATTAGCTTTATATCACAAAGATAATGATAGCATCACTGATGTGCACCATAAAACACATCATCTGAAATAATATCAAACTAGATAGTTTCCAACAAACATAAACCAGTCTATCTAGACATCTATCCACTTTAGTGTATCTCAATATTCGCATAAAAAATCATGTTAACATCAATTCTCCATTACTAAGCACAAGACTAGTCGAGTATACATATAGTATACTTCAAGCTTTCTACAATATTTACTTAAACAATACCTAATAACATTTCTTTCTTCTACTTTTGTGTAATTTCTCTTAACTAACAATATAATCATAACATGGAGTGTCAATAGGACTAGTATAATGCATATACAATTGCTCTTAAAGAAAACTCCAAAGATTATTGATTGATCTCGATGCCTATACACCAAGTGTGCATCTATCTCTCCTAAGTCCATCTCAATAGCCACTTTCAAGTGGCAACATCTTCATGTCATTTATAGCCATCATATCATCACCTATAGGAAGTGAGAGTCAAATCCCTCCACTTATCTTGTTATACCATTAGTGATCTTACTCAATCATCATTAAGCCTATCAAGTGATAGTTCAATGTAATCAATAGCAATACTAGTTGGACAATAACTCAAGCTACAAATAGAGCTTTTAAAGTAATAATCTTAGTACTTCTACTCTGCTACTTGAATTTGTTGGATGATCCAAATAGATCACCTCATCTATTTGTCATTTGGATATATCTATTCAAATCATTCCAAGACAAACTTAGATGAAAGTGGCAACAATAGATAGCATTAATGAAAAGGAACAAACCTTACCACTTATTGAGAATATTTTACCATTATTTAAGGCTTTTGATATGTTAATCAATTCATTCATTTTGCACTTGACCTTTAGAAACCACATGCTTTCCAATGGCCTTGCTTTTGAAGGCTAATCAACTAACTCTTAGTGTTCTTAGTTATCGGACTCACCTTCTTCTTTATATCAGCTGTCCACTTTAAATAATAAGTGAAATCAAAAGTATCAACTTGACTCATCAACATCCACAAAATATATTCATAAAAGATTCCCGCCCAATCTTATATAGATGACAAAAACATTTTCACCTTTTACTTATGAAATTTGAGAGTCCTTTTTTATTAAGTGAGATGCTCTCAGTGACATCAAGATTGCTCCCACTACCCAAGCGATTGCTAAATGAGTTGTAAGAAGCAATACCTTAGCTAATAAAATGAGAGCATATTTTTAAAGATCTTGCAACCTATGCAGTTCAAGTTTATTAGAATAGTGCCCGGCAAGCCAATTAGATTGGTCTTGTAACACTATTTTCTTGTAAAATAATTTTGATTGAACGATATTCTTTATATAGCTATCTTCATCTTATGCTCTTTATTACTTCACACGTATTTGGATGAAGCATTTAGATCACACTAGATGATGGGATTTGGTTATGCAGTGGATGGTAATCATGGAATAAGCCTTACACGATCGAAATCTTAAATTTTCCAAGTCATAGGATCTTACGAGACGAGGCATCTAAGATCTGGATAGACTTGCACTAACGATGCATAAATCCAAGAATTGGACGTTGCTCGTTTCCATGAGCAATCCCATATGAGATATGGATGCATGTTAGTCGGTGTTTGTTAGAGAACAAGGCACTGAAAGCCCACTAAGAGAATCCACTAGATAGCCAAAGTGGCAAGTCGGTAGTGGCAAATTCTCCAGCTTATGCTAATGCATATTATTAGTCATCTGACTTAAGGATCCATGGTAACCTTGTGTTTGGTCATGATGATTTGACTCTTCCTTGGTCACCTAGCGGGCCTCTCAAGTTGAGGTTCAGCATAAGCTACTAGACATGGAGGTTTGTGAGATCTAAGATAGAATTCGACTCCTCACTTTTGTAAAGGGCGAGTGCATCTCCTATGTATTTTATAATGATCGATTCCAAGGAATCCTTGTGTAAGGTGGTGTGACAATTTGGAAAAGGAGTTTTCCAAAGATGAAGTCATACAACGGAATCGAACATTGAGAATAGAAATATAGTATTGAGGCGATTAAGGAGCCGATAAATATCTTACCCTAGGCCTCTTTCAGGAGATAGGAGATGGAATGACCGTATTTGCATAGTAAGCATAGAATTATAATAGTTCTTCAAAAGCATTCATTTTGGCCAATTAGTTAGGCTCCATAGGCTTGAGGTTGGACATCAACCATGGAGATTGGGTACTCTTCAATTAATGGAGATTAATTAAATTGAGTTGATTTGGTTTAAATGAGTTTAAACTAAAATGAGTATATGATATTCAAAAGTTACAGGGAGTTGTGAGCCTATGTCCAATGAATGGTAGAACCTATCGGGTCACACACAAAAGCCAATTACATTTCCTAAGTCTTGGAGGAACTTTCTAAGTGTTAGAAAATTCAATCCAAAGTGACTGATTTTTGGGGGTGACTGAAAAAATTGGTGTTTAACTTGGCTCGATTAATTTAAGTGCTAAATTGATCAACTAATTTAAGAGTTAAATTAGACCAATAATTAAAATTTTAATTATTTGGTACCATGTGACCATCAATTAGTCAAGTTAGCTTAAAGAGTTAACTAAGTTAAGCTTAAAGAGTTACGCTTGTTGACTTAAGTGTTAAGTCAAAGATTAATTAATTAAATTAAAGTATTTAATTTAATTAATGTGAAGAATATATTTTGGAGGGAAAATTCAAATGATAGGATCATTTTAGTGTGGCATTTAATTAATTTAAAATTATATTTCAAATGTAATTGAAATGCACACAAATTCAAATTAGATTTAAATTTGCCAACTTGCATGCATTGCAAGCATGTGGCGGTCCTCCCCCCCCCCACCCCTTGAGAAAGGTGTGATGCCAACTTGGAATCACACCATCCTCTCTCTATATATAGATATAGAGGTGAGGGTGGGCGGCGGCTAACACACACAATTCAAGTGAAGAATTAGATTCTCACTTTTTTTCTCCAATTTCAAGGTGTTCATTCATGTGTTGAAGATTACCTTCCTCTTCTTCTCCAACCCCTAAAATCAGCCTCTACTTCTCATCTCTCCTCTCAATCTCCAGCTAATTGTGAGGAGTGATTGGAAATTCGATTGGTGTATGTATCATTTCGATAGAGGCAAAATAAATGGTTTGCTAAGCCTTTGGAGATCCACCTGCGGGAATAGTCACTTGGCGATTTTTCTTAAGGAGATCCAGAGGGATTTTTGATCTAAAATTTTCATAGTAGATCCATCACAGAGTTGAGGAGCTACTGGATTTATTTCTAAATTTTTGGAGAAAATTGACTTGCACAAAAGTTGTATTGTTTCTGCTACACCATTGCTTGGTAGATTCTGGATTGAAGAAGAGTTTTTCACTTTCTCCTTGGAATTTAGCTAATCAAGGTAATCCTTTATCTAAATCCATTTCATTAGCATATTTGGATCCTTGATTTACTTGAGTAGCCTAGTTATTTTAGCTTCTGAACTTATAATTTGTGGATCCTAGTGCTACTCTAGCCTTCAAGTGGTATCGGAGCCTAATTCTTGCTATGATTTTGATTTTATGATTGGATGATTCATGTGATGAATTTATCAAAATTACTAAATTCTCGATTCATATGCTGGATTAGAGTGTTTGGATGATATTGTGTGTGGCTCCTTGATTGATGAATTGAAAGCATGCAATTATGTGTTTTAAGTGTTAATTCATGTAATTAGTATGTTTTAATTCATAGCTTCTAATGTTGAATGTTAATTTAGCATTAGTTGATGTTATATGTTGATCTAGCATGTTGATGATTGACTAAAATAGTTTTGGTCATTTTTTGATCCAATTTGATTGGAGTTTTGTTGGAGATTTTTAGAGAATTTGATTCTCACTTGAACTTGTTTTTGAAAGCATGTTTGGAGGCTTGAAATATTAGTTTTAAAAGGTGTTTTAATTATGAAATCTCATCTATAATGTGTGAAATCATGTTTAGAAGTTGTTCTAAATTTCTTGGTGCATAAAAGGTTGAGCAAATCAAGGTGTTTCGGCCTAGACCTCAAAACAAGGTAGGCTGCTCAGCCTTGGCTAGGCACACCAGGCGCGCATTTGTCGTGTGGCTGTGTGCTCAGTCTGGGCGAGCAGTGGCCAGTTTCAGTCATCGCTGAAAATGCCTCAATTTTGGCTCCTTTTTGTGTTCAAAAGTGTTTTGATTCACACATATTTGATGCACAAGTGTTGTGCAAGCTCTTAAAATTATGTTTGGCATTTTTTATTGCTTTTAAAAGCTAGTTAAAATTAATCTCCTACTTATTGCATAATTGTTATGCTTGGCCAATTAAGTATTTATGAGATAAATATTTAATTGTTGGAATTGATTGTCAATTCTTGTTTTATTTATTATTCATTTAAGTGTTGAATGGATGATGAATGAATGGGGATGATCATGAGCCTTTAATATTGATTTTATTTGTTTCAAGTTGTTGAAAAATGTTGTATTAAATTAGGCCTCTTAATTTGTATCTTGTAAATTTTATGAGAGTAGAATCACTAGGAGTGAAGATTTCTTTCTCATGTAAATGTTACATGGAGCAAAGAAGACCCTTAGAGGCATGAAGACTTTTTAAAGACCCATGAATGTATAGGATACACTCATGTAATAGCTAGATTTAATCAACCCACTTAAAATCAACTAGGTGGTGCACCTATGGCTCTAAGTGCACTGCTTGGTTAGACTCATGGTCATCCCACCCTAGGAGCATGCTAGGTGCATTTACTGATTTATGCTTTCCATATCCTATTGATGTATGAGATGCATGGTTAGGATATAGAAAACCTAAATAAGAAGATAAAAATAATGAGATCTTTGCAAGCAAAAACCCTTCATTTAGAATGTCTAAGTGATTTTCAAATATTAAGTCAAAATGGATATAAATTAAAAGAGTTTTAATTAATTCATCATTTCTACCAATAGTATGTGGCATGCCTATGCTACCATCTTTGTGTGATATACATCGGATCACGGGGGTCACACTTAGGTGGAAAGCTATGACCATATACTTAGCATGAGATGCACCTTTGATTTGAGAACGCCCACACATTATACACTCAGTTGTGGGGGATGTTGTAGTGCTCGTCTAGAATAAAAGCTTGATTGGTAGGTTCAACTTAACACCAAGTAATGTAGAGGTTGTCCTAATAAGAGATCTACATGAAAAGGTGAGGCAAAATATATCAAGAGTCGAATAAGATGTAATTAGCAAAGGTTGCTTACCTTTGGATTGTTTGTGGATATACATCCAGTCATAGGGATCCATTTACAAGTCCTTAGGGTCTTGATTCTCACTAGGAAATATGATTTTTTGAATTCTTTTTGGGGGTGAAGGATTTGATAAAATAGGAGAAAAACATGCTTGAAAGACCATGAACATGTTTTCAATATCAAAATTCAATTAGATGTTTATACCCTTGTTTCACCTCTTGTAGATTTTCGAAATCTTCAAACAAAATGGCTAAAAATCCACTCACAAGCATTTTGGAAACAAATAAATTCACTAGGCCAAACTTCCAAGATTGGTTGAGAAACCTTAAGATAATTCTTGAATTTGAAAAGAGGACATACGTCTTTGATCAAAGTCCCGTGGACACAATTGGTGATGACATCACTGACAATGTTCTTGAAATATTCACGAAATTTGTCAATGATGACCTACAAGTTAGATGCGTCATGTTGGCTTTTATGTCTAATGAGCTCCAAAAGACTCACAAGCATATGAAACACACTCATGAGATCTATAAACACCTACAAGAGTTGTGTGGTGTACAAACAAGACATGAAAGGTTTGCTTTGTTGAAGGAGCTCTTTAGATCAAAGATGAGTGAGGGGTCAACTGTTCATGAGCACGAGCTCAAGATAGTTGGACTCATTGAGAAGCTTAGACAACTTGATGATGTCATGAACAACGAACTCTACGTAGATTTGATCCTCAAGTTATTACCACCATCGTTTGACTAATTTGTTATGAACTTTAATATGTCCAAGCAAGAAGTTACGATTAATGAATTGGTAAAAAAATTTGTGACCGCCAACGTAACCATGAGAAAGGAGAAACCTCTTATGCTTGCATTTTCCTCCAAGTTGAAAATCCCTAAGGGGCCAAGAAAGGGAGGTAAGAGGAAGAAAAGTTTTTCCTCCAAAGGAAAGTAACCCGTGAAATGTTCCGGGGGGTTAAGAAAAAGGCTAAAACCGAAGCAAGTTGTTTCCATTATGGTGAAAAGGGGCATTAGAAAAGAAATTGCAAAGCTTACCTTGAAACCCTTGAGAAGTGTATGTACTTCATTGAGGTGCATTTGACGATTAATTATTCCTCATGGGTATTTGATACTGCATGTGGTTCTTACCTTTGTAATTCGTTACAGAGGATATAAAGAAGAAAAAGTCTTCATAAAGGGGATATGATCCTTCACCTAGGAAATGGAGCAAGAGTTGCCGCCACCTTCCAATGCATAATCAAGTTAGACTTGGGGAATGCTTGCATTGTAAATCTACTTTATTATATACCCCACTTGTTAAGAATATTATTTCAATTCCCATTCTTGATAATGAAGGATATGATTTTTTTATGTCGAATGGGATGTTGAAAGCATTAAAGAATGGTTTTTTAATTGCTCAATGTACATTCATTAATGGATTGTACATACTTGATTCTCAACCTTCACTATGCTCATTCAATCAAGTAAAAGAAAATTAGACAACCAAGAAGATGCCATTCTTTGGCATGCAATACTTGGGCATATTTCTAAACATAGGATGAACAAGTTAGAAGCTCTTAAAGCACTAAATGTTAGTGGCATTGAGGACCTTCCTACTTGTGAATCTTGTTTAAAGGGAAAAATGACCAAAGCTCCATTTGTGGGACAAACGGAGTGCTCCACAAGTCATTTGGATTTGATCCATACAGATGTTTGTGACCCACAAGTATTGACTTGAGTGTCAGAGTGCCTTATCCAAGGACACCTTGGCTAGCTTGACGTGTGTTGTTGGTTGCAGGACTCGACCCGACTACATTATTACATTCCACTTAGAAGAGATTGGAATCAACTAAATCCTCCTCAGTCAAAATAATTTTCCAATTCTCCACCAGCGTAGAACCCATCACATTTTCTAATTTTGACCTCTCATACATCATGAACCAAGGAGCCAATAGTAAGCTAGATTGTCCCCTTGTTGTGGCAGTTGAGATCGCTAACTTTGAGGTTTGAAAGGTTCTAGTCGGTAATGGGAGCTCCACGAATATAATTTTCTTGTCGACATTGAAGAGGATGAATCTAGGAAAGCTGAAGTTTGAGCCAGTGTGCACCCCTTTGGTTGGGTTTGGAGGATTCGAGATCATTCCTGAAGAATCCATAAATTTGTCTAAATAATTCGAAGAAGTGCCCAGAAAAAGGACACTCATGATTAATTATTTGGTGGTCGATGCACCTTTTGCTTACAACGCCATAATTGGTTAACCAACATTGAATAATTTTTGGGCAATCATCTCGACCTACCACATGAAGGTCAACTTCCCAACAACTGCAGGGACAGGTGAGTTTCTTTGCAATATGAAAGAGGCATGGTGATGCTACACCATCTCGGTGGAGGTGAATGAGCAGAAGACTCAACTAAAATTGATACCTTCAGGGGATGTCCCAGTAACGAAACTCGAAAAAGGACAATAGAGCAAGAAGGGGAAGCTCAAGAAAACCAAGGTCAAGCCAATCAGAGAATTCAAGGCCATAGAGCTCGAGCTCCAAAATCCCAACAAGACCACCGGGATCGGGATAGATTTGGGAGATGGCATGGAATGTTTAATATTGATGTTTTTGCCTGAAAAGCTACTGACCTCCAAGGAATCGACCCAGGATCATCATCCACCACTTGAATGTGGACCCCTCATTCAAGCCAATTAAGCAGAAGACCAGGACCTTCAATGTTGAAAGATGCTAGGTCATCGAGGAAGAAGTCAACAAGCTCTTAGAGACAAGCTACATTGTAGAAATTCAATATCATAATTGACTTTGTAATGTAGTTCTTGTCCCTAAGAATGAAGGGAAATGGAGGATGCGTAATAACTTTACTGATTTGAATAAAGGTTGTCCTAAAGACCCTTACCTGCTACCTTGCATTATTTTATTAATTAATTCTACTTCTTATTGTGATCTTTTGAGTATGATGGATGCATTCCAAGGTTATTACCAAATTTTTATAGCCCTCGAAGGTAAGGATAAGACCCCCTTTGTGGTCCTCAATGGTTTGTAGTATTTTTTTATCATGCCAGTCAAGCTCTAGAATGTAGGTGCAACCTACCAAAGACTTGTGAACCTTATGTTCAAAAATGAGATCGGAAGATCATAGAGGTCTACGATGATGGCATGATTGTTAAAACATAAAAAAAAAAAAGCAAAACCACCTAGCCAACCTCAGTCATACATTTTGAATACTGAGAGCATTGGTATGAAGTTTAATCCCAACAAATACATGTTTGGGGTGAGAGGGGGGAAAGTCTTGGGATACATGGTTAGTCAGAGGGGTATAGAAGCATACCCACAATAGATACAAGAAATTTTGGACATCTCACCCCCTCGAATAGTTAGAGATATATAGTGTCTGGTCAGAAGGATCATAGCCTTGGGTCGATTCATTGCTCGACTAGCAGACAAAAGCTTACCATTCTTCAAAACCCTTAGGAATGCATGGAAGTTTTGATGGATGGAGCAATGTGACTAGGCCTTGGTTGAATTAAAACAATACTTGTCAGCATCTCTGATGTTAGCTTAGCCAGAGGTCAAAGAGCTTTTGCATATTTATTTGGGAGTCTTGTCGGCAGCAATCAACTATATTTTAGTCTCGACTCGACATGGCATCCATCGGCTTGTATACTCTAGTAGCAAAGCCTTGCAGAGCCCAGAACACAATTACCTCGAGATCAAAAAGTTTGCTCTCGCTTTGTTCACAACAGCCAGGAAGCTGAGGCCCTACTTTCAATCTCATTCTGTTGTTGTCCTGATGAATCAGCCATTGAATCAAGTGTTGTCAAAGCCAGGTACATTGGGAAGGCTGACAAAGTGGGCCATCAAGTTAGGGGAATTCGACATCACTTTCCAGTCCCGAACTACCATAAAAGCCTAAGTGTCAGTAGACTTCATAGCATAATATCTCGACCTATCCGAGAAAATCAACCAAGACTCACTTATCTAGACTTTGCATGTCGATGGCTCAGCAACTTCTTTAGGAAGAGGAATAAGCATTTCCCTACGCTCCTTTTGTTCAAATAATATCGCGCAACCCAATTAGATTAGCATGTAAACTATTTTACTTGTGATACAGTCTTAATTGAATAATATTCATTAAATTGCCATCTTCATCTTATGCTTCTATTTACTTCATTGGCATTTGGTTGAATCCCTTAGATCATACAAGACTACATGACTTAGTCATGCATTGGGTGGTGATCATGAAACAAGTTTTACACAATCGTGATCTTAAATCTTTCAAGTCATATGACCTTATGAGATAGGACATCTAAGATTCGGATAGAGTTACAGTAATGAAGCATAAATCCAAGCATTGGATATTGCTCCATTTCATTAGCAAGGCCATTGAGTTATATGTGCATATTAATAGGTGCTTGTTAGAGAACAAGTTCATTGAAGGTCTGCCCGGAGATCCACTAGATAGCCGAAGAAACAAGTTGGTAGTTACAGGTTCTCCAACTTACGCTAGTGCATATAATGATCTCAGAATCCATGGTAACCTTGTGTTTAGGTCCTCATACTTTGACTCTTCCTTGACCAATTTGCGGGTCGTTCGGGTGGAGATTGGGTATGAACTACTTCGACATTGAGGTTTGTAAGATTCAGGATGGGATCCGATTCCTCGTCGTTGTGAAAGGCGAGTACATCTCCTATGTATTCTATAACAATCGATTTCAAGGAATCCTTGCGCAAGGAAGTATGACAATTTGGAAAAAGAGTTTTCCAAAGATGAGATCATAAAGGGAAATTGAACATTGGGAATAGAAACATACAATTGAGGCTATTAGGGAGTCGATAAATATATTGCTCTAGGCCTCTTTCGAGAGATAGGAAATAGAAGGACCGTATTTGCATGGTATGCGTAGAGCTAGAATGGTTCACGAAAAGAATTTATTTTGTCCAATTAGTTGGGCTCCACGGGCTTGAGGTTGGATATTGACCATGGAGATTAGGTACTTTTCAACTAATGGAGATTAATTGAATTAAGTCACTAGTTTAAAGGAGTTTAAACTAATATGAATATTTGATATTTTATAAGTCACAAAGAGTTGTAAGCCCATGTCCAATGAATGTTAGAACCTAATGGGTCACACACAAAAGCTAATTGCAAATCCTACTTGATGAAGGAAAATTTTCTAAGATTAGAAACATTTATTTATGACCGATTTTGGAGGTAGACGGTTTGTAGTCATTTTGGCTTGATCAATTTAATTTTTAAATTGATCTAATTAATTTAAGGAGTAAAATTAACACCAATTAATTAAGGAGTTAATTATTTGGTGCCACATGACTATCAATTGGTCAAGTTAAGTTAAGAAGTTAAGTTAACAATGACTTGCTTAAAAAGCTAAGCAAATTGACTTAAGAGTTAAGTCAAAGGATAATTAATTAAATTAAAGTGTTTAATTTAATTAAAATGAAGAATTATTTTTGGAGGAAAAATTCAAATGAAATGTTCAAATGAAATTCAAATGCACACAAAATTCACATGCCATTTGCTTGCCAACTTGCAAGCAAGTTGGCTCCAATTTGAGGAAGGTTTGATGCCACCTTGGCATCACACCATCCTTCCTCTATATATAGATATAGGAGGGCCGGCCACTCACATGTGAAAGCAAGCAATCTAAATCTAATTTTAGATTCTCTCATTTTCCCTCCAATATCCAAAGTGTTGCCTTATGTGTTGAAGCTTCACTTTTCTTCATCTCCTATCTCCAAATCAAGCCTTCATCCTTCCATTATTCTCTTTGTTCTCCAACTAACAATGAGAAGAAAAGGACTATCCATTGGTGTGTGGATCTTATCATTAGAGGCAAGACAATTGGATTGCTAGCCTTTTGGAGACCCTCTGTTCAGGCAGAATCTTTGGAGCATCTATTGGAGACCTTTCTGGAATTCTTTTGAGGTGAAATTTTTATTGAAGAATTTTCAAGATATTGGCGATCTTAGGGTCCAAGTTTCACTCAATTTGGAGTTTTTTTGGTTGGGCAAAAGTTTCTCGGATTCTACTGTGCTGCTGGGAGACAGATCAAGGAGTTGAAGTCTTCCTCCTAGTTTCCTTCGATTTTGAGCAAATCAAGGTAACTCTCATATCAAATCTGAATCTACAGCATATTTAGATCCTTGGCTTCATGTTTAGCCTAGTTATTTTGGCATTTTTATGCTTTGATAATTGGATCTTAGTGCCACATTTGACTTCAAGTGGCATCGGAGCCTAATTCAGGCCATGATTTGGGTTTTTGATTGATTTATTCATATGGTGGATTGATCAAAATCTCCAAATAATTGATTTAATCTATGGATTGGAGTGTTTGGATGATTTGTATGTGGCTTCTTTGCTTGATGAATTGAAATTATGCTAATATGTGTTTTAAGTGTTAATTCATATGATTAGTATGCTTTAATTCATAGTTACTAATGTTGAATTTTGATTTGCCGTTAGTTGATGTTATATGTTGATACAACATGTTAATTTTGGCCTTAATGCGTTTAGGTCATTTTTTAGATCCAATATGATTGGTGTTTCTTGGAGATTTTTGAAGAATTTGATTCTTACTTAAACTTATTTTTAGAAGTATGATTGAGCACTTCAAATTTCATTTTTAAAAGGTGTTTTAGATCTGAAATTTCATCTATATTGTGTGATTTTATGTTTAGGAGGTGTCCTAAATTTTTTAGTGCACAAAAGTTGAGCCTAAAATCACTTGACTTGGTCATAGCTCCAAAACAGAGCCTGCTGCCAGCCACTGTTGGGCGCTGGCAAGGCAGCGAACGCGCCTGCCACCCATCCGTACACCCAGGTTGGGCCGGCAGTGGCTATTTTGAGTGAAGACGAGTTTTGAGTGTATTTTTGTTTCCTTTAGTGACGAAAAGTGTTTTATTTCATATATAATAGATGCACAAGTGTTGTGCAAGTTCTCAAAATTATGTTTGACATTTTTATTGCTTTTAAAAACTTTTTAAAGTTAATCTTCAATAATGTTGCATAATTTTATGCTTCTTCTTGCTTGGCCAATTATTTGTTTATGAAATAAGCATTTAATTATCGGAATTGAATGTCAATTCTAGATTTATTTATTATTCATTTAATTTTTGAATGGATGATGAATGAATGTGGGTGATCATGAGCCATCAATATTAATTTTATTTATTTCAAGTTGTTGAAAAGAGTTGTATTAAATTAGGGCTTACATGTCTCTTAATTTCTATCTTATAAATGTTATGAGAATAGAGTTACAAGGAATGAGGATTTGTTTCTCATGTAAATGTTGCAAGGAGCAAATAAGACCGTTGGAGGCGTAAAGACCCATGAATGTATGTGGATACACTCAATTAATAGTTAGATTTAATCAACCCACTTAAAATCAACTAAGTGGTGCACCTATGGCTCTAAGTGCATCACTTGGTTAAAGCTCATGGTCATCCCACCCTAGGACCATGTTAATCGCATTTACTTATTTATGCTTCCATATTCTATTGATGTATGAGATGCATGGTTGGGATATAGAAAACTAGTAAGTCCCCATTAGTATTAATTTTGGTATCATATTTAGGACTTAACAAATAATTTTCTTGTTAAAAAATTATAATTCTCTTGCTAATTGATGAAAATTTGGAATTGCAAAAATACAAGTGGAGAAATTATAAAAAGGGACAAATTGACATAAGTTGTTGGAATGCTAGCAGGATGCTGACACCTTATAATCTAATCAAGGATGGGCAAAAGAGTCTTTATTTGTTTGAGTCCTATTCTAATTAGAAGACTCTTTTAATCAGTTATAAATAGGCATTTCAGCCACTTGATCGAGGAGGAGATTTGGAATTTCTATTTTGGAGATTAAAAGTATTGCGAAAATACGAAATTCAAAGGGGGACAAAGTGGAGATCTGATTCATATAGGAATAGAGTTTCTTCCTCTCCCTTAGATTTTATTTGAATTCTTGATTTGAAATTATATTTCATCCTATTCATGTTTTGTTTGACAATTCAATCATGAGCTAATTCATTATTCTAGGATTATGATGGCTTCTTTTGAATAAATTGATGCATGATTGTCTTCCATGAAATTAGTAGCACTTAAGTTATTTTTTCTATTGTGTGCTTTTTCTATTTGATTGTCTGATCAACAATCAAGTATATCTTTAAACCCTAGAGGAGTCTTGGAAAAGAAAATCTAGGGATTGATTGACAATAGAAGACCTTAGGATTAATTGTTCAAATTGATGAATTGATTAATTTGTGAGTATGATAAGAATATACCTGCTTGCCATAAGAGTTAGTTGAGTGATACAACCTTATCCATAATTTAGTTAATTTACATAGGAATATAGTGAATTGAATAACTTAGGGATTTGATTGTGGGTAATTCGGAAAAACCTCATAATTGTATAAGACTCAAGACTAATAACCTGTTATTAATTTCATAGGGAGAAAATTATGTAATCAACTTATTTGATTGATGAAATCATAGTTCTAAACTTTTATATCCTGATAGAAATCTTAATCAGTACACTTTTTCTTATTTCAATTAGTTTAGTTTTAATTCCTACATAATTGAATTTTGTTTGAATAAAACAATTGTGTGATAAATTAGTAATTAGTAGTGAATAATTTAGTTCCTCATGGGATCGATACTCTCTCATCACTTTATTACTTGTTACGACACGTGCACATGAGAAATTGTTTGCATTATTTGTTTTGCACTCCCAACAAGTTTTTGGCGCCATTGCCGGGGAACTAAAATTATTTTGTTTATGCTAATATTAGTTTTAAGCACCAAGTTTTAATTCAAATTTATTTTATTTATTTCAGGAATCCTTGCAATTATATGTAGGATAATCAGTAATCAGGAACCGGAATTAGTGCCGTTTGATCCAGAGATTGAGAGAACTTTTTGGAGATGTAGACGAGCACTTTAGCTAGCAAACGAGGATACTACAGAAATGGTACAAAAAGATAGATATCTGGGTGATTATGCTATTCCAAAAAATTCAGGGCTTCCAAACAGGAATCGCTAAACCATCTGCTCAGGCTAATAATTTTGAGATCAAACCTGCTATCATTCAGATGATACAGAGTTCAGTACAGTTTGAGCGGTCTCCAATAGAAGATCCAAATGCTCATTTAGCTAGCTTTTTGGAGATTTGTGACAGTTTCAAATATAATGGAGTTTTTGATGATGCAATCCAATTGAGGTTATTTCTATTTTTACTGAGGACAAAGCAAATAGTTGGTTGTCATTCTTGCCATCAGGATCCATTACCATTTGGGAGGATCTAGCACAGAGATTCTTGGCTAAGTTTCTCCCACTATCACGAATAGTCAAGTTAAGGAATGAAATCACTTCCTTTGTCCAATTTGATCAGGAAACCTTTTATGAGGCATGGGAAAGACACAAGGAGATGCTCAGAAAATGCCCTCATCATGGATTGAGAAAATGGCTTCAAGTGTAGACATTCTACAATGGATTATCCGCACAAACAAGAGGAATAGTTGATGCTGCTGCAGGAGGTACACTTATGCCAAAAAGACAGGGGAAATATTTGAGTTACTTAAAGAGATAGCAGCAAACAGCTATCAGTGGCCAACTGATAGATTAACTCGACCAAACAAAACTATAGGAATCTATAAGGTAAATGCTACTTCAGCTTTGAATGCACAGTTAGTAGCTTTAACAAAGAAGATGGACACACTTGCAAGTTTTATAACCTAGCTAATGCAATAAGTACAAGCAATAGAAGGCCAATTTATTACTTGCGAAATTTGTGGGGATGCGAATTCGAGTGATCAGTGCCAGCATACTTTGGAATTAGTGTAGTTTGTTAGGAACTTCAACATGAATCAAAATAATCCATACTCAAATACTTATAATCCTGGATGAAGACAATGCCCTAATTTCTCATGGAGAAACAACCAAGGTCAATCTTCAACTCCTTAACCACTACTAGGAGGCTTCCAGCAATAAACAAAGCCACCAACTAAAAAAAAGAAGTCTTCATTAGAAGAGATGTTTATGTAATTCATGATAAAAACTGAAGTAGCAATTTAGAGTCAAGCAGCTTCAGTTAGAACACTGGAAACACAAATAGGCCAATTAGCCTGTGTATTGAGTATGAGACAACAAGGAACTTTGCCAAGCAATACTGAGACAAATCCTAAACAAGAAGAAAAAGAACATTGCAAGGTAGTTACTTTAAGGAATAGAAGAGAGTTGCAGAAAATTCAAAAGGCACCTCAAGTCTCTAAAGAAGCAGAAGAACCACCAACAGTTGAGAAAGAAGAGGAGTTAGAGTAGAAGACTGAGTCTAAAATCTTCACACATTATAGGAAATATTTTTCAAAATACCCAACACACTGACCCCCTTGAAGTAACTTTACTTACCCTAGTGGATGTTGACGATGCTGAAATATAAGAATTCCTAAATTTGCTAGAAGCTCCGCCAAAGATTACTACGCACCCAAAATTTGAAGCTTTGGATATGTCCATTTCCTCAGGAATGCTGAAGCCATCTATTGAACAACCACCCACTTCAGAATTAAAATCTCTTTTTGATAACTTACGATATTCTTATTTGGGAAATTCTTCTACATTACCTGCTATTATTTCATCCTTGTTGCTTGATGAGTAGAAAGATAGGTTGTTGAAAGTATTAAGGGAGCATAAAAAGCACTTGGATTGATAATTGCAGATATTAAAGAAATTGGCATTTCATTTTGCATGCACAAAATCCTAATTGAGGACAATCAAAAGGGCTCCATTGAACATCAAAGAAGATTGAATCCCATAATGAAAGAAGTAGTGAAGAAGGAAATCATTAAGTAGCTTGGTGCAAGTATTATTTATCCTATCTCAGATAGTTCATAGGTAAGTCCAGTACAATGTGTGCCAAAGAAAGGAGGCAAGACAGTGGTGAAAAATGACGATAATGAACTTATTCCAACAAGGACAGTTAGTGGATGGTGAGTGTGCATGGATTATAGGAAGTTAAACAAAGCCACGAGAGAAGACCACTTCCCCTTGTCTTTCATTGATCAGATGCTTGATAGACTGGCAGGAAAGGAATACTATTGCTTCTTAGATGGTTATTCGGGATACAATCAGATTGCCATAGCTCCAGAAGATTAGAAAAATACAACATTCACTTGTCCATATAGTACTTTTGCTTTCCGAAGGATGCCTTTTAGTCTCTGCAATGCGCTAGCTACTTTCCAAAGATATGTGATGGCAATCTTCATTGATATGGTAAAAAATTTCCTTGAGTTATTTATGGCTGATTTTTCAGTTTTTGGAAATTCTTTTGCTGAATGTTTGAATAATCTTGCACTTGTTTTAAAAAGATGTGAAGAAACTAACCTTGTTCTAAATTGGGAGAAATGTCACTTTATGGTAAGAGAATGAATGGTTCTTGGGCATAGGGTCTCTAGTAAAGGAATTGAGGTGGACAAGGTAAAAATTGAAACTATTGAAAAACTTCCACCCCCATCATCGGTGAAAGGTATTCGTAGTTTTTTGGGACATGTAGGTTTCTATAGGTGCTTTGTTAAGGATTTCTCTAAAATTTCTAAACCCCTATGTAATCTGCTAGAAAAAGATGTACCTTTTAATTTTGATGACGAATGTCTTAAGGATTTCAATTTATTAAAAAGGAAACTTGTTTCTGCACCTATTATTGTTGTGCCAGATTGGGATTTGCCTTTTGAACTAATGTGTGATGCTAGAGACTTTGCTGTTGGTGTTGTTTTAGGCCAGCACAAGGAGAAGATCTTTCATTCAATATATTATGCTAGCAAAACACTAACAGATGCATAGGTAAACTACACCACCAAAGAGAATGAGCTATTGGCTGTAGCATTTGCCTTCGATAAGTTTCACTCATATTTGGTAAGAACCAAGGTAATAGTATACATAGACCATTCAACTATCCGGTATTTAGTGGAAAAGAAAGATGTCAAGCCAAGATTGATTAGATAGGTGTCTCACTACAAGAATTTAATTTGGAAATTCAGGATAGGAAAGGCTCAGAAAATCACATTGCTGATCACTTATCAAGGTTAGAAAGTACAGAAATTGTAAATGAGAAGACAATGATCAATGAAACATTCCCGAACGAGCAATTGTATACAGTAGAAGAGAAGGGGGTTCCATGGCATGCAGACTAGGTAAATTATATAGTTAGTGGAATTTTCCCTCTAGAAATTAGCTCTCAACAAAAGAAAAAATTTCTCTTAGGAGTTAGGAAATATGTCTCAGACTAGCCATTCCTATTTACAATTTGTCTAGATCAGATACTAAGGCGTTGTATCTCAGAAGAAAAAGTGAGGAGCATACTGGAGCATTGTCATTCATCCTCATATGAAGGTTGTTATCAAAGTGATCGCACTGCAACAAAGGTTCTTCAGTCAAGTTTTTATTGGCCTACTTTATTTGAAGATACTCATACTTTTGTTGCATATTGTGATAGGTGTCAAAGAGTAGGAAATATATTTCCAAAAAAAATGAGATGCCTTTAAATGCAATATTAGAAGTTGAGCTATTTCATGTGTGGGATATTGATTTTATGGGTCCTTTTGTGCCATCCATTGGGAATCTCTATATTTTTGTGGCAGTTGATTATATCTCCAAATGGGTAGAAGCTATTGCTCTACCAACTAATGACTCTAAGGTTGTAATAAAAATTTTGAAAAAGAATATTTTTACTCATTTTGGGACACTTAGAGCTATTATTAGTGATGGGGGAAGGCATTTTCGTAATAGATATTTTGATGCTCTATTAGCTAAATACGGAGTTAAATACAAAATTGCCACAGCTTATCATCCACAAACAAGTGGTCAAGTCGGAGTATCAAATAGGGAAATTAAAAGAATTTTGGAGAAACCAGTAAGTGCCACTAGAAAAGATTAGTCAAAGAGGCTAGATAATGCATTGTAGGCATATAGGACAACTTATAAAACTCCCATTAGGTTGTCGCCTTACAAATTAGTGTTTGGGAAAGCATGCCACCTACCAGTAGAATTGGAACACAATGCTTACTGGGCTATAAGAAATTTGATTTTTGACTCTCAAGCTGTGGGGATAAAAGGTTATTGCAGTGGAATGCTAAGCTGTATAAGGAAAAGACAAAGAAGTGGCATGATAGAGAAATTTTAGAGCGTCATTTTGAACCTGGACAACATTTTTTGTTATTTAATTCTCATTTGAAGTTGTTTCCAAGAAAACTCAAATCATGTTGGTCAGGGCCATTTCGCATCAATGAAGTTTTTCCCTATGGAGCAGTGGAGTTGGAAGATGAAGGAACAAATAGAAAGTTTAAGGTGAACGGATAACACTATTGGGGAGGTAATTTTGACAGCCAACAATGCACACTCACCTTGGTTGATGCTGAATAATGCCTGAAAAAGTCAAGTCGATGACTATAAATTAGGCGCTTATTGATAGGCAACTTTATTTATTTATTTGTTTATTTATAGTTGTAATGTTTATTTATTTATTTATTTTTATTTCTCATTTTATTTATTTATGATCTAGTGCTTAACCTTTTCCTTTTGTTAAAAATTCAAAAAAAAAAAAAAAAATGGTGCAAGCAGTAAGCCTTGCGTTAGGGGGCAAGAGCGTATAAGTTATGCCCATTCCATAATGCCTTGCGCTAGGGCGCAAGACATTCATGCCGCAGTGCAAGGGCGTAAAATTATTTTGCTTCCAAAATGCCTTGTGCTAGGGCACAAGATATTCGCACCCCGATGCAAGGCAGGGGGTGCTGTTCTAGTGAGCCCTACACCAAGGCACAATAATTTTGCGCCCCTGCGCAAAGCGTCACGGCAACAGGCAGATTACCATGCGCTAGGGCGAAAACAACCTATTGAAAGCTAGTAAGGCACTAAGATCCAATTATAAAAACTTCAAACGCTTAATAAACTAGTGCTTACATGCTAACTAGGATCAAATCATGCCTAATATTTAGATTTAGATAGAGTGTTACCTTGGAATGCAAAATCCAAGGAGAATGAGGTGAACTTTTCACCAATCCTGAAACTGCTAGAAAATGCGCAGCGGGAGTGGAGTGATTTTTACCACCATCAAATCACCTCCAAAAATCAGGAAACAATTATTGGAGCTGATCAACACCTTGGGGAACTCTCAGTAAAAAATTCAGACTGAAAAGCTTTCTGGATCTCCCTGGAGAAAATCGCCAAATCAGACTTTGTGCAAGTGGATCTCGAAACCGTAGCAAACAAACTAGTTTGCCTCTATTGATATGATCCACACACCAAATAGATCTTCCAAAATATCTAGCCTATAAGCTGGAATAAGGCTAGAGATATGCTATGGTGGAGGCCAATTTTAGATAGGGAAGAAGAATAAGAGAGCAAAGCTTTCAACACATGAATGCAATGTTTGCAAGAATTTTGGAGGGAATGGTGGAGAATCTAATACTTCACACCTTTTTGACCTAATGACCAACCTTCTCTCTCTATATTTATATATAGAGGCTGGAAAGTGTTATGCCAAGGTGGCATCACACCTCCCATGAGGAGAAGGGGCGGCCAATTTGCATTTGCCATGGTAACAAATGCAAATTCAAATCTACTTTGAATTTCACTTGCATTTTAATTATATTTGAAATCTAATTTCAAGTTAATTAAAATACTAATTCAAATGAACATTTCATTTTAATTTTCCCTCAAATACGTGTTCTTCCCATTAATTAAATTAAACACTTTAATTTAATTAACTAACCTTTGACTTAACTCTTAATTCAAATAAGCTCAACTCTTAAGCTTGAATTTTGTTAACTTAACTCTTTAAGTTAACTTGACCAATTGATGGTTGTATTGGCATCAAATATATAACTTCTTAATTATTAATCTAATTTAAATCCTTAAATTAATTGATTAATTTAACACTTAAATTAATCAAGCCAAAATTGACCTTCAAAATTGGCACCTCAAAATCGGTCCACTAGGAGATAATTTTCTAACACTTAGAAAATATTTTCTCCATCAAATAGGAAGCTATTTGGTTTTTGTGAGTGACCCAATAGGTTCTACCATTCATTGGACATGGGCTCACAACTCTGTGTGACTTTTGAATATCACATATTCATTTTAGTTTAAAACACTTTTAAACTAATATACTCGATTCAATTATTCTCATTAATTGAAGAGTACCCAATTTTCATGGTCGATGTCCAACCTCAAGCCCCTGGAGCCCAACTAATTGGCCAAAATTAATGTTCTAGAGAACTATGTAGCTCTATGTATACTGTGTAAATACGGTCCTTTTGTTTCTTATCTTCCAAAAGAAGCCTAGGGCAAGATATTTGTCGGCTCCTTAATAGCCTCGATGCTATGCTTCTATTCTTAATGTTCGATTCCCTTGTGTGACCTCACCTTTGGAAAACTCCTTTTCCAAATTGTCACACCACCTTGCGCAAGGATTTCTTGGAATCGATCATTATAGAATACATAGGAGATGCACTCGCTCTTCACAAACGCGAGGAGTTGGATTCCATCTTGGATCTCATAAACCTCCATGACAAGTAGCTCATACCTAACCTCAACCCGAAAGACTTGCTAAGTGGTCAAGGAGGAGTCAAAGCATGAGGACCAGACATAAGGTACCATGGATCCTCAAGTCAAATGACTAATAATATGCACTAGCATAAGTTGGAGAACTTGCCACTACCGACTTACCACTATGGCTATCTAGTGGATTCTCCGGTGGGCTTTCAATGCCTTTATCTAACAAGCACCCATATCTCATACGGTTGCTCATGGAACGGAACAATATCCAACTCTGAGATTTATGCATCGTTAGTACAAGTTTATCCGGATCTTAGATTCCCCGTCTCATAAGATCCTATGACTTGGGAAGATTTAAGATCATGACCGTGTGAGACTTATTCCATAGTCATAAAACCAAGTCCCATAGTTAGGAGTGATCTAAGGGCTTCATCCAAATGCAAGTGAAGTAATAAAGAGCATAAGATGAAGATGGCCATATAAAGAATATCATTTAATCAAGGAAATAGCTTTTACAATGCCAATGTAACTGGCTTGTCGGGCACTATTCTAACTATCTCCCACTTGCCCTAAAGCCAATGCCCTATGGCCTTGAGACCCATCTTTTCAAGATGTTCTTTAAAGACCTTTTGCTTTTAGGGTTTTAGACAGTGGTTTTGCTAAATTCTCTTATGAGGCAACTTTGTCCACTCAGTTGTCACCCCCATCAATTTGATATCATATATCAAATGATAATGCATTTACTATGTTTGGGTTACTAATGAGATCTTGGCTCAAGTCTAAAATTGTCTTCCAACGACAACCGTGGGCTCATGTACCCTAGGTACTATATCCAACTCTTGGATGAAGTTTTTATCTAAGCACCTTCTTTTGTGGTTTTCTTGGCTGTGGTGTCTTGTTGGAACTCTTCCAACTTACCATGCCACCATTAAGGTAAGATATAAATCCATGAATGGATTTTAGGTTATCTACATCGGATTGGAAACTTAAATCCAAAAATCCTTCGAGTTTCAATTTTCTATTACTATGTACCAAAAACAAATCCTTAGTCTTTCTCAAGTACTCAAGGATTGTTTTAATAGCTATCTAGTGACTCTAACTAGGATTAGATTGGAACCTACTCGTAACACTTTAGTGAGTGTGCCACATCTGGTCTTGTACATTGAACTACTTATGCTACCGATAGTAGAGGCATAAGGTATGTGGGACATCCTTTGTCTCTTTTTTTCAGTCTTAGGGGCCATAGACTTGGAGAGTCGAATGCCATGTCCTATGGGAAGGAATCCTTTCTTGGATTCTTCCATACTAAACCTCTTTAGTATCTAGTCAATGTACGGGATTTGGGATAGCCCCAGCATCCTCCGAGATCTATCTCTATAAATATGTATTCCTAATACGTAAGATGCTTTCTCCCAAATCGTTTATGAAGAATTGTGCAAATAACCACGCTTTAGTACACTCTAACATTCCTACCTCATTCCCAATGAGAAGGATGTCATCGACATAAAACATAATAAATTGTACACTATTCCTACTAGCCTTCTTATACACATATGGTTCATATACATTCTTGACAAAGCTAAAAGATTTGACCATTTTGTCAAAATGTATGTTCCAGCTTCGAGATGCTTGCTTGAGTCCATAAATGGATCTCTGGAGTTTGCAAACCTTTTGTTCACTCCCCTTGGATGTAAAACCTTGTAGTTGCTATTTATAGATTTCTTTTTCAATGTCTCCATTGAGGAAAGCAGTTTTCACATCCATTTGCCATATCTCATATTCATAATATGCGACTATGGCAAGTAGGATCTGAATGGACTTAGGCATTGCAACTGGTGAAAAGGTTTCCTCAAAATTGGTACTGGGTCTTTGAGTGTAACCTTTTGCTACTAGTCGCGCCTTAAAAGTCCCCACTTCCCATCTACTCCGAGCTTTTGCTTATAGATCCACTTGCAACCGACGGGAACTATTCCCTTTGGTGGATCTACTAAAGTCCATACTTTGTTGAAGTACATAGAGTCCATTTTGGATGTCATAGCTTTAAGCCATTGTCCCGAGTCTATATCCAACATAGCTTCCTCATAGGTTTTTGGATCACTATCCGATTGGCCCGTTTCATGAAGGAATCTAAACCTTTCAGGTTGCTTCTTGATTTGGTCCAACCTTCTCAGAGGTTGTGTGCAAGGTTCTTTGATATATATATTTGTTTCTATCGCTTGTGGGATTTGATGATCATTTTGAACTTCACCAAGTTCAACAACAATGCCTTTTACTATCTTATAGAAATTCCTTTTCTAAAAAGGCAATGTTCCTCGAAACAAACACCTTTTGTTAGGAGGGATCATAGAAATAGTAACCCATAGATTCTCTAGGGTATCCCACAAACTTGCACAAAGTGGATCTACTATCCAACTTGTCTCCCATTGTTCGTCTCACGTAGGTGGGAGATCCCGAAACCTTGATATATTGGTAAGAGGGTACTTTGCCATGACATATCTCATATGGTATTTTGGCCCCAACTTTGAAGGTACTAAACTTATTAACTTTACTGTCGTCAAAAAGGCGTATCCCAAAAGGATATAAGCACATCGAAGAAGCTTAACATAGAACGTACCATGTCCAACAAGGTATGTTTTCTCCTTTCGGCTTCTCCATTATATTGGGGTGTGCTGGGTGGAGTCCATTGTAAGAGAATCCCTTTCTCTCTTAGGTAATCCAAGAATTCAGTGCTCAAGTATTCTCCTTCTCGATTCGATTGAAGAGCTTTAATACTTATACCTAATTGCTTTTCCACTTCATTCCTACACACTTTGAACATTTCAAAGGCTTTGGACTTGTACTTCATAAGATACACATGCCCGAACCGACTATAATCATCGGTGAAGGTGATGAAGCAGGAATAGCCTCCTCTCCCACTAACTCTTAGTTGTTTACAAACATCTGTATGGATCCAATCCAAAAGACTTGTGGAGTGCTTCCTTTGTCCTACAAAAGGAGCCTCGGTCATTTTTCCCTTTAAACAAGATTTATGAGTAGGAAGTTCCTCAATGCTACTAACATTTAGTACTTTAAGAGCTTCTAACTTGCTCATCTTATTTTTAGAAATATGCTCAAATCTTGCATGTCATAACATGGCATTTCCTTGGATATCTAATTTTCTTACTTTGTTGAAAGTGGATTAGTGATGGTTGAGAATCTAATATGTATAATCCTTTGTTAAGTGTACCATAAGCAATTAAAGAATCCATTCTTTAATACCTTCAATTTCCCATTTGATATAGAAGGATCAAATCCTTCACTATCCAAAATGGGAATTTGAAATAATGTTCTCAACAATATATGGCACACAATAGCAAAGGTTCAATACAATTATGCAGTTCCCTAAGTCCAACTTATTATACGCCTTTGGCTTTGGTCACAACTCTTGCTCTTGAGCCAAGGCGGTGGATCATATCCACATCACTTAGTTTTATTCTTCTTTCTTATTCTTCGTAACGTCTTATAAAGATAAAAACCACATGCGATATCATATATCCATGAGGAAGAATTTATCCTTAAATGCACTTCAATAAAGTACATACCCTTCTAAAGGGTTGCAAGGCATTCCTTGCATAATGGCTTCCAATGGCCTATCTAGCCAAAGTAGAAACAAATAATATCGACTATTTCCTCTATAATCTTCTTGACTCCTCAAAATACCTTTAATTGTTGTTTTCCCTAGAAGGAAGAACTTTTCTTCCTTTTACCTCCTTTTCTAGCACCCCTAGGGCCCATAGACTTGGAGGAGGAAATAAGTGTCAAAGGTTTGCCCTTGTCATGGTAGTCTCCTTCTAGATCAACACTTTGATCAATAAAACTCGGCAAGGATGTAAGGATTGAATCCTCATGGAGATCATTGTCCATCACTACATTCAAGTAGAAAAAGCTTCTCCATGCCTAATCATCTTTAGACCATAGTCGATGATACATGACTTCACATCCATTCTAGATTGAAAAATCTCTTTTGACAAGATGAACTTCTCATACCTTGTTTGCTTTACAACTCTTGTAAATTTTAACCAAAGTACTATTCATGCACCTTTGAGACTTTTAAAGTTAGTAGATGTCATCATGAGACTATGGGATAGGATGATCCTAAACCCAATTCATGAACTTTTCATGTGTCACTTGATCTACTTTAATCCACATGGGTTTAGGAGCACCTTGATATAGGATATATATTCGCTTCTAGGAATCTCGAACGATTTTTGAGGTTAAGTCAATCGTGGAAGTTTGGCCCAGTTAGTTTATTGGTTTCCAAAATAACATTGAGTGGAACATTAAGCGATTCTTGAGATTTCACAAATCCTCAAAGGCGAAAAAGAGAATAAGCATTTGATTGAATTTGATATTAAAACATGTTCATGGTCTTTCAAGCATATTTTCCTCCCACTATTTTATCAAATTCTTCAACCCCCTAGAAGAATTTGGGAGATCTTATTTCCTAGTGAGAATCAAGATCCCAAGGACTTGCAAGTGGACCCCCGTAATCGGATTTATATCCACGAGGAATCCAAAGGTAAGCAACATTTGCTAATTGCATCTCATACAATTCTTGATATATTTTGCCTCACCATTTCATGTAGATCCCCTAATGGATGACCTCTATATTACTCAGTGTTAAGTCAAACCTACCAATCAAACTTTGATTCAAGATGGACACCACAAAATTCCCCGTGACCGAGTGTATAATGTGTGGGTATTTTTAAATCAAAGGTGCATCTCATGCAAAGCATATGGTTACAGCTTTCCACCTAAGTATGACTCCCGTTACCGGATGTATATCACACAAAGGTGGTAGCATCATCAACCCACATACTATTGGTAGAAGGCTTGGATTAATTAAAACTCTTTTAATTTGTATCCATTTTGTCTTAATATTTTGAAAAACACTTAAACATTCTAAGTGGAAGGTTTTTGCTTGCAAAGATCTCACCATTTTATCTTCTTATTTAGGTTTTCTACATCCTAAACATGCATCTCATACATCAATAGGATATCGAAAGCATAAATAAATAAATGCGCCTAGCTTCCTCCTACGTTAGGATGACATAAGCCTAATCAAGTGATGCACTTAGAGTCATAGGTGCACCACCTAGTTAGTTTTAGGTAGGTTGATTAAATTTGGCTATTAAATGATTGTATCCCATACATTCATGGGTCTTCAAAAGTTTCCATACCTCCAAGGTCTTCTTTGCTCCATGTAACTTTTACATGAGAAAGAAATCTTCACTCCTAGTGATTCTACTCTCATAACATTTACAAGGTA
Source organism: Jacaranda mimosifolia (assembly GCA_018894105.1). Classification (NCBI taxonomy): domain Eukaryota; kingdom Viridiplantae; phylum Streptophyta; class Magnoliopsida; order Lamiales; family Bignoniaceae; genus Jacaranda; species Jacaranda mimosifolia. The sequence continues at coordinate 37,962,822 of CM032117.1, read as the reverse complement.
GAAATAAAGGGGCATGCAAGCCCCAAGTTAATACAACCCATTTCAACAACTTGAAATAAATAAAATCAATATTAAAGGCTCATGATCATCCCCATTCATTTATCATCTATTCAACAATTAAATGAACAATAAACAAATCTAGAATTAACAATTAATTCCACCAATTAAACGCTAATCAAAATTAACAAATAATTGGTCATGCATAACACTTATGCAACTTATGGAGATAAACTTTAACAAGAGTTAAGGAGCTTGAAAAATGTCAAACATAAAATTGAGAGCTTCACAACACTTGTGCATCCATAACACATAATTTAACATCATTTCTAGCCACTAAGGAGCCAAAAATCAAGCTCAAAACCTGCCCAACCGATAGCCGGGCGCTGCTGTCCATGCTAGGTGTGCAGAGCCACTGCTCTACCAGCTTGCACTAAGGCTGGCCTGCAGCCTCTGTTTTGGGGTAAAAGCTAGTCAAGCCAATTTTTAGCTCAACTTTTGTGCACCAAAAATTCTATAACTCTTTCTAAACATTAAATCACACATACCAATTTCTAGATCTAAAACAAATTTTAAAACTGGAAATTTAAGTGCTCAATCAAGCTTCAAAAATCAAGTTTAAGTAAGAATCGCATTCTTCAAAAATCTCCAACAAAACTCCAATCACATTGGATCAAAAAATGACCAACACATTAAGGTCAAATTTAACATGCTATATCAACTTATAACATCAATGAATGGCAAATCAACATTTATCATAAATAGCTATGAATTAAAACATACTAATCATATGAATGAACACTTAAAACACATATTAGCATGCTTTCAATTCATCAATCAAGGAGCCACACAGAACATCATCCAAACACTCCAATCCATCATATGAATTGAGAATTTGGTGATTATGATCAATCCATCACATGAATCAATCATCAACAAAAAACAAAATCTAAGCATGATTTAGGCTTCGATACCACTTGAAAGCTAGTAAGGCACTAGGATCCAATTATAAAAACTTCAAATGCTTAATAAACTAGTGCTTATAAGCTAACTAGGATCAAATCATGCCTACGATTCAGATTTAGATAGAGAGTTACCTTGAACTGCAAAATCTAAGGAAAATAAGGTTAACTTTTCACCAATCCAGAAACTGCCAAAAAATGTGCAGCAGAAGTGGAGCGATTTTTACCACTGTCAAATCACCTCCAAAAATCACGAAAAAAATTATTGGAGCTGTTCGACACCTTGGGGAACTCTCATTAAAAAATTCAGATTGAAATTCCTTCTAGATTTCCTTGGAGAAAAATGCCAAATTGGAGTCTGTGCAAGTGGATCTCCAAACTGTAGTAAACAAACTAGTTTGCCTCTATTGATATGATCCACACACCAAATAGATCTTCCAAAATCTCTAGCCTATAAGTTGGAATAAGGAAAGATATATGTTGTGGAGGAGGCAGATTTTAGATAGGGAAGAAGAAAAAGAGAGCAAAGCTTTCAACACATGAATGCAATGCTTGCAAGCATTTTGGAATGAATGGTGGAGAATCTAATTCTTCACGCCTTTTTGACATAAAGACCAGCCCTTGCTCTCTCTATATCTATATATAGAGGCTGAAAAGTGTGATACCAAGGTGGCATCATGCCTCCCATGAGGAGAAGGGGCAACCAACTTGCATTTGCCAAGGTGGCGAATGCACATTTAGATCTAATTTGAATTTCACTTGCATTTTAATTACATTTGAAATCTAATTTCAAGTTAATTCAAATGTTAATTCAAATGAACATTTCATTTGAATTTTCCATCCAAAATGTTTTCTTCCCATTAATTAAATTAAATACTTTAATTTAATTAGTTAACATTTGACTTAACTCTGAAGTAAAAAAAGCTCAACTTTTAAGCTTGAATTTTATTAACTTAACTCTTTAAGTTAACTTGACCAATTGATGGTCATATTGGCACCAAATAATTAACTTCTTAATTATTGGTCTAATTTAACTCCTCAAATTAATTGGTTAATTTAACACTTGAATTAATCAAGCCAAAATTGACCTTCAAAATTGGCACCTCAAAATTAGTCCACTAGGAGATAATTTTCTTACACTTCAAAAATCTTTTCTCCATCAAATAGGAAGCTATTTGGCTTTTGTGTGTGACCCAGTAGGTTCTACCATTCATTGGACATGGGCTTACAACTCCTTGTGACTTTTGAATTTCACATATTTATTTTAGTTTAAAATACTTTTAAACTAATCGACTTGATTCAATTAATTTCATTAATTGAAGAGTACCCAATCTCCGTGGTCGATGTCCTACTTTATGCCGATGGAGCCTAACTAATTGGATGAAATGAACATTCTCGAGAACCATTATGGCTCTACGCTACTATACAAATACGGTCCTTCCGTCTCCTATCTCCCAAAAGAGGCCTAGGGCAAGATATTTGTCGGCTCCCTAATAGCTTCGATGCTATGCTTCTTTTCTCAATGTTTGATTCCCTTGTGTGACCTCATCTTTGAAAAACTCCTTTTCTAAATTGTCACACCACTTTGCGCAAGGATTTTTTGGAATCGATCATTATAGAATACATAGGAGATGCACTCGCCTTTCACAAAAGCGAGGAGTCGGATTCCGTCTTGGATCTCATAAACCTCCATGCCAAGTAACTCATACCCAATCTCAGCCTGAAAGACCCCCTAAGTGGTCAAGGAAGAGTCAAAGCATGAGGACCAGACGCAAAATTACCATGGATCCTCAGGTCAGAGGACTAATAATATGCACTAGCGTAAGCCGGAGAACTTGCCACTACCGATTTGCCTCTATGGCTATCGAGTGGATTTTCCGATTGTCCTTTAGTGCCTTGTTCTCTAACAAGAACTCACTAACATGCACCCATATCTCATATGGTTCCTCACAGAACGGAGCAATATCCAACTCTTGGATTTATGCATCGTTAGTACAAGTTTATCCGAATCTTAGATGTCCCATCTCATAAGATCCTATGACTTGGAAGATTTAAGATCACGACTGTATGAGACTTATTCCATGGTCATCGAACTAAGTCCCATAATCAAGAGTGATCTAAGGGCTTCATCAAAATGCAAGTGAATTAATAAAGCGCATAAGATGAGGATGGCCATTTAAAGAATATCATTCAATCAATATTATTTTTCAAGGAAATAGCTTTTACAAGGCCAATCTAATTGGCTTGTTCGGTACTATTCCAACACTTGTGCCCCATCGTGGCTCCGCACGAACAATTTTAAAAAAATGAGAAAAAGAAATTTTGGGTTTTAAAACCCTTCACCCTGCCCCAAGCCCTCATTATTCTTTCCCCCTTATTTCTCTATTTCTATTATCTTATAAAACCCATTCACCATAGCCTATCCTCTCTACCATCACCCACCATCAACCTTCACCATATCCATCAACCACCCACCACCAGCGACCATCGTTTACCGCTAGTAACCATTCCCACCGGCGAACACACCATCTTCCCTCTCTCTTAAACTGTCTTCTTGGTACTTTTAATATCATAAAAAGTAAGTTGTTTTCTTGGGTTCTTGTATAAATTTTCTTTGGATTTAGGTGTCTTGCAGTTTGAATGCAACTATTTACTTGAATCTTGGGGAGTACGATTTATTGTTGGAGAAAAAGTAATTTATGAAAATCTTGCGGGTTTGTGTGAGTTTGCCACCACATTGTTTGATTAGGCTAAAATTTAGTATGGCATTGATCTTATATTTTGGAATTCCTTAAGTTTTATCTTGCCATATTTTGCATTGTTGAATGTTTAGATGTGATTTTTGGGCATTGCTTGGAAGTACTCATTGAGTATATGAGGTAATAGTAATACTATATTATTGGCACATTGAGCTAAACATTGAATATAATTGAATGTGGAATTGAATTGTTGGATATGTTGCTACAAATAGTTCTTGAGAAAATTGAAATTTAGTTGGGTGGATTTATTTAGTGAAACTAATAATTTTTCAAGATGTTGGATTGAGGCTTTAGTGATATTATTATTAGCAATTTGGAATGATTTTGTTTGATTTTTTTATTTTTTTGGCAATAATTGTGAATTGAATTAGTAGTTGAGATGGCACCTAAAGCAAGCAAAAAAAGATGCAAGACGGATGCTTCTAGTAGTAGACGACCGACTTTTGATACTACTTGATTTATTTCAGCGGAGGCGGACACACTTTATTCACAAGTCACCATGCATCAACCCTTTGTTAAGAAAAGAGGATTAAGGGAATATTCACACTGTGATTCGACTAGAAATCCGATTAAAAGAAGAAGGTGTTGACAAAAGTTTGTTAGCACTCCAAAGGCAGTAGTTATACCAATAGTAAGGGAGTTCTACAGCAATTTAGTATTCACTACTAGAGACAAGGTATTTGTGCGAGGTAAACACGTGTCCTTTTCTCGAGAAGCTACCAATGCAATTTTTGAGACACCTAACATTAACAGTAATGATGAGTTCCAGCAATTTCTAACTACTTATATAGATATGGGAGCAGTGAAAAATCATCTTTGTAATCAAACTGTCAAGTGGAAGATGGGAGCTAACAATCAGTATAGGCACTTCTCGAAAGCAGGTTTATCCCCACATATCCACCATTGGTTCAAATTCATTTGTGCCTATTTGTTACTAGTTTCCCATTACAACGTTATCACTAGGTAGCGATCTATTTTGTTAGATGTTATAAATCAGATGATACCTATTGATATTGGACTACTTATTAATCCTGCTATTCGGAAGGCATCACCGGGTGGAATACAAGATAGCCTAGTATGTCCACATTTGATTTCAAAATTATGCGCTACAGCAGGGGTTCAATGGGATCCAATTGAGGAATTACTATCTCCCAAGTAGATAATTGCTGATGATCAATCGAGAAGAGTTCCACAGCCCCATCAAGAGGATCCAGTTCCTCAGAACTATTATCGATCTATACCTCAATGTCTAGATATGTTGGAGAATATGATGAGATAATTATTATCAAACCAGCAGGCCACAGAGGAGCACTACCAAGCATGTCTTGAAACTCAACAACAGTGATACATGATGTTGGCGCAATATCATAACATTTCACTTGACGATTATCCTACCTTTGCGCAGCTACCACACTTTGATTTTCCTGCTGCTACAATTCCACCCCCGGAAGTTGGGGAAGATGATAATGCCGATGATTAATCAAGGCGCATTCTCTTTCTTTTTTTTTTCTTCACTTTAATTATTTTTTTCCTTTTGTTTATTTATTTTCATTGCTTTCTTTGTCATTTTCCATGTTAGTGTCTTATTTTCTTTCTTTCTCTATCTTACTATTAGTACTTTGTGGGCAAAGTACCTCTCATGTTTGGGGGTGCTTTGCGTGTCAGTCTTTAGTTCTTTATATCTTTTATTTTTTGTTGTTTTGATTTTGATTACGGTTCAGTAATTGAGTCGATGTCTTGCATGTACAAAAAAAATAATCTTCTTGAATCAATGAAGATATTACTCCGTTAATTTTATGTTTCATGGTAAATTATACTTGTGTGATGGTGGAACTGTGCACTTTGAGTAGAAGCAATGCTAGGATGACATCCTCTATTTTTGAGCACTCTCTTTCTCACTCATAGTTATTGGTTAATTTAGACATTTATGCATAAGTTACATAGGCAGTACTTCAAACTCTAGAATTTGTTTGATTCCCTATCAAGGTGAAATTATAAAAAACACTCAAATAAGTGAAATGACTTAAGCCATTTTTGACCCGTTTGAGCCTTTCAAGTCTACCAAATGATATTATATCCCTAGATTCCACTGGCCTATTTTAAAATATCCTTTTAGTTTGGCAACTAACTCAACAGCCAGCCTAAACACATAATCCCACCAAATAAATCCCACGATTACTTGTTACATTTTTTTGAAATTCTTATGAAGATGGGAACAAATAGTATAGTACCCATGAGTTTGATTTTCTTCTTCCCACAAAAGAAGGGTGTAGATAAGGCCTCATGCAAAAAAAACAAAAACAAAAACAAAAATATGCATAGTAGCATGAGCATTGAAAAAAAACCAAAAAAAAATTGAAAAAGGGAGAAAGAAAGAAATTGAAAAGTACCGTTCAATAAGTTTGGGGAAGTATTAAGAGGTGATGATGAACAAGTGTTGTGGGTATTGAGTTAATATTATCCATATCTTTCCTACCTTTATCCATGCCTACATTACAAGCTCTAAAAGTCTTAAATGATCCTTTATTAAGTGTATTCTATATTAGTGGAGATAGAGATGAAAAGCAAACCTATAGAGTATTAGAGTAGAGTTTTGTACTTGTATATAAATTAATCCGAATTGCTAGTAACTATTTGTAGAGAAATCACACGCATACACAGGGCAATTGTGGTTGACTACGAGCATAGTTTTGAAGTAGTTCTGAGAGTAACAAAAAGAAGTGATGTTTTTGTACATACAGTTTAGTGTTGATTTGTTTTTATTTTAGTGTCCTTGAGTCTTTTCTTTATGTTGCTCGAGGGCGAGCAACATATTAAGTTTGGGGTTGTTTGTTAAGTCCCCATTAGTATTAATTTTGATATCATATTTAGGACTTAACAAATAATTTTCTTGTTAAAAAATTATAATTCTCTGGCTAATTGATGAAAATTTGTAATTGCAGGAATACAAGTGGAGAAATTATAAAAAAGGACAAATTGACACAAGTTGTTGGGAATACTAGCAGGATGATGACACCTCATAATCTAATCGAGGATGGACAAAAGAGTCTTTATTTGTTTGAGTCCTATTCTAATTAGAAGACTTTTTTAATCAGTTATAAATAGGCCTTTCAGACACTTGATCGATGAGGAGATTTGGAATTTCTATTTTGGAGATTAGAAGTATCGCGAAAATACGAAATTCAAAGGAGGACAAAGTGGAGATCTGATTCGTCTAGGAATAGAGTTTCTTCCTCTCTCTTTGATTTTATTTTTAATTATGGATTTGAAATGATGTTCCATTTTATTCATGTTTTGTTTGACAATTCAAACATGAACTAATTCATTATTCTAGGATTACGATGGATTCTTTTGAATAAATTGATGCATGATTGCCTTCCATGAAATTAGTAGCACTTAAGGTTATTTCTTCTATTGTGTGCTTTTTCTATTTGATTGTTTGATCAACAGTCAAGTGCATCTTTAAACCCTAGAGGAGTCTTGGAAAAGAAAATCTAGGGATTGATTGACAATAGAAGACCTTAGGATTAATTGTTCAAATTGATGAATTAATTCATTTGTGAGTAGGATAGGAATATACCTGCTTGCCCTAGGGAGTTAGTTGAGTTATACAACATTATCCATATAATTTAGTTAATTCATATAGGAATATAGTGAGTTGAATAACTTAGGGATTTGATTGTGGGTAATTCGGAAAAACCTCATAATTGCATAAGACTCAAGACTAATAACCTGTTATTAATTTCATAGGGAGACAATTATGTAATCAACTTATTCGATTGATAAAATCATAATTCTAGACTTCTATATCCTGATAGAAATCTTAATAAGTACACTTTTTCTTATTTCAGTTAGTTTAGTTTTAATTCCTACATAATTTATTTTTGTTTGAATAAAACAAGTGTGTGACAAATTAGTAATTAGTAGTGAATAATTTAGTTCCTTGTGGGATCGACACTCTCTCATCATTTTATTACTTGTTGCGACACGTGCACTTGCATAATTGTTTGCATTATTTGTTTTGCACTCCCAACAAAAACCTAAATAAGAAGACAAAATGAAGAGATCATTTGCAAGCAACAAAAACCCTCCACTTAGAATGTCTAATTGCTTCTAAATATTAAATCAAAATGGATACAAATTAAAAGGAGTTTTAATTAATCCATGCCCTCTACCAATAGTATATGGCATGACGACACTAATATCTTTATGTGATATACATCCGGACACGAGGGTTACACTTATGTGAAAAGTTGTGACCATATACTTAGCATATGATGCACCTTTGATTTAAGGCTTCCCACACATTATACACTCGAATATGAGGGACGTTGTGGAGCGGTCTCGAATCAAAGTTTGTTTAGTAGGTTCGACTTAACACCTAGTATTGTAGAGGTTATCTAATTAGGGGATCTATATGACAAGTGAGGCAAAAAATATCAAGAGTTGCATTGAGATACAATTGGCAAAAGTTGCTTACCTTTAGATTGTTTGTGGATATACATCCAGATACTGGGGCCCACCTACAAGTCTTTAACATCTTGATCCTCACTAGGAAATGAAATTTCCCTAATTCTTCTTAGGGGTGAAGGATTTGATAAAATAGTGGGAGAAAAACATGCTTGAAAGACTATGAACATGTTTTCAATATCAATATTCAATTATATGCTTATACTCTTCTTTTTCGCCTTTTGAAGATTTTCAAAATCTTTAAAAACAAAATGGCTAAGAACCCACTCCATACTATTTTGGAAACTAATAAACACACCGGGCCTAACTTCCGCGATTGGTTGAGAAACCTCAAGATAATTCTAGACTCCAGAAAGAGGACCTATGTCCTTGATCAAAGTCCGCCGAACAACTTAGGCAATGACACCACTAATGAGACCCATGAATTGTTCGCTAAGTTTATAGATGATGATCTACAAATGAGATGCCTTATGATGGCTTTCATGACCAGCGAGCTCCAAAATACTCATAAGCATATGCAACATGCTAGTGAGATCTATACACACCTACAAGAGTTGTATGGTGTTCAAACAAGACACGAAATGTTCGCTTTGTCTAGAGAGCTCTTTAAGTCAATGATAGTTGAGGGTTCGAGTGTCCATGATCACAAGCTCAAGATGATTGGACTTACTGAAAGCTTGGACAACTTGATGTGATCATGGACAATGACCTCTATGTGGAGTTGATCCTACAGTCATTGCCTTTTTTGTTCGACCAATTCATTATGAACTTTAATATGTCCAAGGAAAAGGTAACGATTAATGAATTGATGAACATATTGGTGACCATCAAGGCGACAATGAAAAAGGAAAATCCTCTTATTCTTGCTTCCCCCTCTAAGTCTAAAGGCCCTGGGGGTCCTAGAAAGGGAAGTAAAAGGAAGAAAAGTTCATCCTCCAAAAGAAACCAACCCTTGAAGAGTTCGGGGGGAATCAGGAAGAAGAGAGAGGCTAAGATTGATGCTACTTGTTTCTATTACGGTGAAAAGGGCTATTGGAAAAGGAATTGCAAAGCTTACTGTTCACACAAATTTCGTTGTCTGCAAAATTAAATCACAAGACAAAGAAAAATAATGGACAAATTAAATTTATATTAAAGAATATATGAGAATTACAATTTATCAGAGAAAAATATAAATTCCCTAACAAAACTAATCTCCTGATTCTTCTCCCAATATATATCATCTAAGAGCTTGAAGCTTGTTCTTGGATATATGGTGTAGTATCCTTTGACTTGGTAAAAGACACTATGGAATTTGTTTGAACTCAAACCTTGATTCCGAGATCAAAGGACTTGATGACTTGATGCTTTGAAGAGGTATAGGACATTCGCGGTAGCAATATGGCATCACAGCAGAAACTTGAAGACTTGAGTTTGGACTTGAGAATATGTGGATATGAGAATATGAATATGAGGATATGAGAATATGAGTCTCTGAGCCTTCCTTTATATAGGCATTTAGCAAGAGACCCCGAAATGAGTTGAACACATTTGATAATTATCTCTTTGATGCACATATTAAAAGATAATATCAAATATTATTGACTTAATTGGTCCACGTGCATGGATGCGCCACATGTCACAATTCAATTGGCCTGCAATTACTAGGCCACCAGACTTGATTTGATCGATTGTGCCACTTTATCTTGACACTTGTCGACATCTGATTTATGTATAAAATAATATTAGAGCATTAATGAAAATTAACTATTTATATTTCGAAATTAAATTTAATAAATTCCAATACATAAATAGAAAATTTTAAATTAATAACTAATATATTTTTCCACATGTCAATTTTCAATTGGCCCAAAAATTAAGCCGTCTACAAATGCCCCATCGAGACTTGTTCACGAATGATGTCTTCCAATATATTCTTGAGTGAATAAGTCACAAAAATCATTATATATATATATTTAAATACATATATATACATAAAATATGAGCCTTTAAAATATATATATATAGGTATACTTAAATACACACACACACACATATATAGATATGTTTATAACACATGAGATTAAATACATATGTATAACATATGAACTTCTAAAGTGTGTATACGTATATATATATATATAGGAGCTCACATGGTTTCCAGAATCACGCTGCCGTGGCCTTGCAAAATAAAATGCATTCTGTGGTCATCAATTTGATTTCATACATTGCCAAAATCAAACATCCACTTCTCAAGTGTATTTCTAATTAGTCAACATGCATTTCCTTTCAACAAAGAAATTAAAAATATTTGAGGAGCAACACGCAGTACTCATTCAGCCATTTTCAATGCGCAAGTCTCATTCAAACCTGAATTTCTCTTGCTTGGGCCCCAGTTGCCATTAGCCATCAACAATGATAAACGCTTTTATTCCTCTTTCCTATTTTCTTTATATACATATATATAGTCATATATATATATGCATATATGGTCCACCATTTTTAAAAAAAAAAAAGAAAACTCCAAGTTTTTAATACCAAAAGACCTCTTCTGCTGCTGTCTCAAAATCCAATTGTCGGTGTGAGTCTTCGGCAATTAAAAGCTCCATTTAAGGCCAAGAGACCCATCAAGATTGGGATTCTTATGACATTGTTGTTTTCAACAGATGACTGAATAGTCCAAGAGTTTTCAAATTCCTCCACACAATGTAACAACTCATGAAACTGTGCTGCTATTTTCGAATACTTGGATTCCAACACATTATCTATTTATCTTGATGAGTTCTACTCCAACTCTATTTGTTTCAAGTGATGACATTGAGGATTAATCAATAAGGATTTGATTCCTAGTTTTATCAGGAATAAAAAAAAACTATAAATAGCATGCTGCCAATGAGTTAAATCCACCGAGTAATGTTGGAAACTGATTTGCAAATTTGCTGTGGAAAATTCCTCTATTCAATCAGTGACATCTTCCTCCTCTTAATTCCTGCACACCAATTGTTTGAAGAAAATACTCATAGAGTTCTCCATTCCAACGTGATTTAAAAGAGGATTTATTGGGTCCCTGGACACTCATCAATAGAAAATCCTTATCAACTGATAACAAATACACAAATTTTGAAGATTTTAGGTGAGTCATCAAATTGAGAGGGATGTTTTCTATGTCCTTCAACTTTCTTTTTTACCCCTTTTTTTTTCTTCTTCTTTTATTGCAGGTTAAGAAACATAGTTCATTCTTTATCAACTCGTGAGGATGTGTATTGAAGATCACATAAAGCCATCTCCATGTATTATCATTGGGAGTGACAAAGACATCCTGAAAATTAAAAGTACCAGATTGGCCATCCATAAATCATCCAATGTGTTCTTTGTTCTATACCTCGACCTCCCAGTAACTCCATATATATCCAAGAGTGGTCCGAAGTGGCAACTAGGGAAGTGATTGATCCACGTTCTGGCATTACATCTCGTTCTAGGATATTTCTCTTGAAGTCCTCTCTTCATGATGCCAAAGCCACTAGCTCGGAATTTCTATTTGCAGGTTATCATTCCAACATTAATGGACACTCAATGAGAATTCCTTCATCAAGGTTTGGCGAAGTATCTTTTCATGCAGGTTATTGGTAATGGATAGAGGATGTGCTAGGCCATCATGCTGATGTGCTTCATCAAGCTAGGATCTATACAGCAATCCATGCTTCACTCTTCACATATGTCTATCACAAGAACATCCTCCAAGCCTTCCTTGAGCTATGGTGTCCTTCCATGAACACTTTGCACACTATTTTCGGTGAATTTTCAATTTCTTTTCATGTACTTGGTGGATTGCTTATTCGTGGAGGTTTCTGTGATGAAGCTATCCCTACTGTGAAAGGGCTACTTGGTGACGACAGACATGGTCCTTCTCAACCACGAAGCTGCAAGTATCGATTTCTGGCTTACCATATGCTTCCGAAGGACTTTGATGGTGTTCCTATTTCTGATTGGATTGGCTTTTCATTTAAAGGACCAACAAAATATGAGGAGCCTCCTTTGAGGTCTTCCTAGAAGAGGTCTACTGAGCCAAAGATCTCTCACAATCCATGTGGAAGAATTGATGCATTACTTTTGCCTCGCACTAATGAATATGATGAGACATTTATGATGCTGGAGGTTGAAGAAAATGTTAGAGGGGAGACCTACTTGGCTGTTTTTCTTTCATGCTGGTTATGCAGTTTTATTTTACCACATCGCAAAGCAAATTTGATTCATGCCACTGTCTTCAAGGTTGCTAGTAGAATGAAAAATGGTGATTACTTTTCTCTTGCAGTTCCTATATTGGCGGGCATCTACCGTGGTTTAAGGAATATATCAACTTCGCCAAATGTTTAGGAATCTTCTTCTATATTTCCCATTCATTATGTTTAAAGTTGGATAGGGCATTACCTTGATACTCATTTTTTATCCAAGATTGATGTAGGAGGAGTTGAGATGGTCAAATATACGGGGGAGAACATGGACAAATATTTTGATCTTTCAGAGGCACGAGATTTGTTCCTCAGTATCAATCCTTCAGCCATTCAAAATCTACGCTTATTTTTGCGCAAGCAATTAACAGTAATAGATGGCCAATGCATATCAAATACTTATAAAGACCCTTTTGTGGCTTTACATTCCAGCTACTTGACATTTTGATATGGAAAAAAACATATCATTAAAGCTTATGGCCTTCATCGATTCAGTCGGCAATGTAGATTTTGTCAACACGTCCTGGGCAACTTAAAGAAAGAGATTCTTACTTGTGATTTGCACGAGCTTGTTCAACTTTGGCAGTTATGTACTTTACTGAACACATCTTACATACTTATCATTCCCGGCAATACTTCTTCCTTTCCATTGGCCACAAAGGAATATGTAGATTGGTGGGACAAACACTGGATGACTTTACAAACAAAATGTACTAAAATTGTTCTCAAAGTTAATCAAAAAGATGTGGAATCAACTTCTAGCCAACTCAATCAACTTGGGGAGAGAATTGAACATTATTCATCTAAACCTGGGCATCCTAGAAAAAAGTTTTCTCATTCTAAAAAAGTCTTAATGGAAGATCCCAAAAAATAACTCAGCAACTTCACCTATTCAAAATCCTGTTGTTTCAAGAAAAATTAAAGGAGGGAATTCGGCGCCTAAGGAGTATAATATTGTTGACCATACCAAAGTGCCGTCTAAAAGACATAGCCTTCTTGAGGTTTCACCGGGTGTGCCAGAAATTTGTTTACACAAATTTCGTTGTCTACAAAATTAAATTACAAGACAAAGAAAAATAATGGACAAATTAAATTTATATTAAAGAATATATGAGAATTACAATTTATCAGAGAAAAATATAAATTCCCTAACAAAATTAATCCCCTGATTCTTCTCCCAATATATATGATCAAAGGGCTTGAAGCGTGTTCTTGGATATATGGTATAGTATCCTTTGACTTGGTAAAAAACACTACGAAATTTGTTTGAACTCGAACCTTGATTTCGAGATCAAAGGACTTGATGACTTGATGCTTTGAAGAGGTATAGGACCTTCGCAGTAGCAATACATCGTCACAGCAGAAACTTGAAGACTTGAGTTTTGGACTTGAGAATATGTGGATATGAGAATATGAATATAAGGATATGAGAATATGTGTATATGGCAATATGTATATGAGGATATATGAACATGAAAATGTGTCCATATGAGTGCTTGAGTATTCCTTTATATAGGTGTGTAGTAGGAGATCCCCAAATGACTTGAACTCATTTGATAATTATCTCTTTGATGCACATTTAAAAGATAATATCAAACATTCTTGACTTGATTGGTCCATATACATGGGTGCGCCATGTGTCTCAAGTTGATTAGCTTGAGAGTGCTAGGCCACCAGACTTGATTTGATTGGCATGCCACTTCATCTTAACACTTGTCAACATTTGATTTGTATAAAATAAATATTAGAATATTAATTAAAATTAACTATTTATCTTTTGGAATCAATTTAATAAATTCAATATATAAATAAAAAAATTTAAATTAATAACTAATATATTATTTACACATCTCATTTTTTAATTGGCCCAAAAATTAAGTCGTCTACAAATGCCCCCTTGAGACTTGTTCATGAACAATGTCTTCCAATACACTCCTGAGTGAATAAGTCACGATAATTATTTTATATATATATATATTTAAATACATAGATATAACATATAATCCTTTAAAATATATACATATATATATATTTAAATACACACACACACATATATAATAACATATGAAATTTCAAACATATATATATATATATGAGCCACTTAGGGGAGACAGTTTCCAATTTCGCATAAAGAAAGCTCCAATGCATTCCTGCGCATGGCCAAGCAACAATTTGTTTCTTCACCGAAGAATCCACTTCAAAAAAATGACATGTCATTTGAACAATTGAAGTCCTCTCTTCATGATGCCAATGCCAATAGCTCAGAATTTTTATTTGCAGGTTACCATTCCAACATTAATGGATGCTCAATGAGAATTCCTGAATCAAAGTTTGGTGAAGTATATTTTCATATAGGTTATTGGGAATGGATAGAGGATGTGTTAGGCCATCATACAGATGTTCTTCGTGAAGCTAGGGTCTATGCAGAAGTCTATGCCTTGCTTTTCACATATGTCTACCATAAGAACATCCTTCAAGCCTTCCTTGAGCTATAGTGCCCTTCCACGAACACTTTGCATACTGCTACTAGTGAATTTTCAGTTTCTTTATGGGATCTTCGTGTACTTGGTGGATAGTCTATCCGTGGAAGTTTCTATGATGAAGCTATCCCCACCGCGAAAGAGCTACTTGGTGATGACAGATATGGGCCTTCTCTACCATGAAGCTGCAAATATCGATTCCTAGCTTATCATATGCTCCCAAAGGACTCTAATGGCATTCCTATTTCTGATTGGATTGGCTTTTGGTTTAAAAGACCAACGAGATATGCGGAACCCCCATTAAGGTCTTCCCAGAAGAGGTCTATTGAGCCAAAGATCTCTCACAATCCATGTGGAAGAATAAATGCATCATTTTTGCCTTCATGCTAGCTATGTAGCTTTGTTCTACCACATCGTAAAGCAAATCTAATTCGTGCCACTGTCTTTAAGATTGCTAGTAGAATGGCAAATGGTGATTGCTTTTCTTTTGCAGTTCCTGTATTGGCAGGCATCTATTGTGGTTTAAAGAATATATCAACTTTGCTAAGTCTTCAAAAATCTTCTTCTATCTTTCCCATTCATCATGTTCACAATTAAATAGGGCACTACCTTGGCACTCATTATCCAAGATTGATGTAGGAGGAGGTGAATGAACTTAGGGATGAACTTCTTCAAATCTCCAAGCAGCAAGAAGAATTGAGGACACGACTTGTCGAGTTAAGTAGTAAGGAAGACTTTGTAAATTCATCACTCCACAAGGTCGAAGAAAACTTGTCCATTAGTCAGAAAGAAGTAGCCACCAAGATAGATAAAATTTCAAAGCTTGAGATCAAGAGGCTGAGGCTTTGAAGAAGGTGGAGCTACTACTTGAAGAATCTCGCAAGGAACTAGTAGATTTTGATATACTTGTATGTGCACTTAGCTACTTAATTCTCTCTCTCTCTCTCTCTCTCTTTTTAGCACCATTGATGTAAAAGAACACCTGATTACTACATATGCAATAAAAAAAAATTATTCTTTTTATAAATTCTCCTTGTGCATTCTCCTTCTTTTGTTTATTTAGTATTTCTTCAAATTAATGCCATCTTCAAAGAAAAGTTGTATCTCATGCCCCCAACAATGGAATGGAATAAACTTACTTAAGTTTATGAGTAAAACTGGCTATCTAATGAATTGAACTTGAAAACAATCAAAACTTCTTCCAATGATATGTTTGAACTTGATAAACCATCCAAAATTACTCAAATGATTTGTTTGAATTTGAGAAGTAAGTCATCCAAAGTCGCTCCAATGATATGATTAAACTTGGAAAGTCCTCAAAACTTATTCCAGTGATGTGATTGAACTTGGCAAGCCTTCCAAACTTATTCCAGTGATGTGATTGAACTTAACAAGCAATCCAAACTTATCCAAATGACATGATTGAACTCGAGAAATAAGTAATCCATATTTGATCCAATGATATGATTGACTTGGGAAGTAAGTCATCCAAATTTGCTCCAATGATTGAACTTGGGAAGCCATCTAAATAATTTTTTGTTATAGTGATGTGACGAACTTGAGAAATAACTCCCAAGTTGCCTGCGTACCCCAACAAGGGAATCAAGTCATTACGTAGTTTAAAGTAAACATTCTTCTTTTGAGAGGGGTGTCATTTACAGTTTATACTCATGCTGGCCAGAAGTATCCATTGCCTAACCACCTTGGACTAGGTGGAGTATTTAATATTTTAACCACATAAAATACCTTTAGTGGAGAAAGTTAGCAATTTAACCACATGCACTACCTTTGGTGATTACCGTACACAGTTTATACTCATACGGGCCAGGAGTAACATGTAGTTTAGGTTCGTGCGTCAAGGAGTAACATTTCTCAAGGATAGTATCGCTTTAAAATTTTGCCATATATGGGACCTATGCGCAATCTATCTTTGTCAACCAACTTGTAAGCACCATTGGTGTAGACTTTTTTGTCACATACAGACCATCCCATTTTGACCTGAATTCAAATTGTGCACATAGTTTATCCATCAACTTATTGTAAAAAGACTTCATGTTATCGGTAATGATGTAATGAGGTGCTCCATACCTGAAATCAAATGACAACGAATGAACTCAACAACAGTTTCTGTCTTCACTTACTTGAGGGGAATTGCTTCTACACATTTGGAGAAATAGTGTGTAGCTGCCAACATGTAAGTGTGACCAGCTGACGACTTAGGAGCAATAGGACCTACGACATCAAGACCCCATGCATCAAATGACCATGAGGCAACTGTGGGATGTAAGGGTTCAAGAGGTTGATGTATAAAGTTAGCATGCATTTGACAAGCTTCACACCTCTTTGCATAACTTATACAATCTTTAACCATAGTAGGCCAGTAGTATCCCATCCTTTTAATCTAAAAATGAAGCTTATGACCCGACTGGTGAGCTCCACAAACTCTAGAATGTGCCTCAGCCATAGCTTCAATTGCTTCTTCACCACTTAAACAACGTTGATAAGTACCTTCATAAGATCGACGATACAAAATATCTTTGTATAAAATGAAACAAAATGACCTCTAACGCACCTCCGTCCTAGACGAGGGTCTTGTGGCAATTTTCTATCCTTTAGATAGTCAATTAGTGATGTCCTCCAATCTTTATCTTCACCAACTGAGACTGATATGGCATTTGTATCCTCACGATCAAGCTCAATGGGTGACGTCATAATCCGTCTATTGCACACCAGGATATTTGTCGTTTCTTTTTCAGAAATGGCCAGAGTAGTAGCGAAGTTGGCTAATGCATCTGCCATCTTATTTTCTTTCCTCATGATGTGATTTAGGACCACATTTTCAAACTTCTTCAACAGACAAGATGCTAGCTGAAAGTAAGGAATCCAATCTTCCTTTTTAACTTCATCAATATTTAAAAGTTGATTAATAACCAATTTTGAATCACTATAGACCTCAATTTCTAAAATTTCCAGTTCAAGTGCCATTTGAAGCCCAATAATCAAAGCTTGATATTCTGCAACGTTATTAAAGCATAATTCATTTAACAATACAGAATATGTCAAAACTTATCTTTGTAGTGAAATAAATACAATCCCTGCCCCCGTTCCATCAAATAACATTGTCCATGCTAGCAGGATATCAACAAAAAGAGCCTCCTTATCGGGTAATTCATCTGGTACTTCCCAATCTGCAAAAATAGGATGATGTGCAAAGAATTAGCAAAAGCTTGTCCTTTAACAGCTTTTTGAGGTACATATGTGATCTCGTACTGATTGAATACAACAGAGCACTTAGCCAATATTTCTGAGAGTACTGGTCTTGACATCACAAATTTGACAAGATCAGCACATGAGATGAGTTGGATAGAATATGCCTCAAAATACTGCTTCAACTTTCTGATTGCATAAAATAAGGCAAGACAAATCTTCTCAACAAGGGGGTAGTTCAACTTATTCTCAGTCAAGGCTCTACTCAGATAATATAAAGCTTCGTCCTTCCCTTTTTTATTTTCTTGAGCCATGAGAGCACCGGTCGACCATTCTTGTGCTACAATGTATAATATCAACAGTTTTCCAAGTATAGGAGCTCCTAGAACTAGTGGATTCATGAGGTATTTCTTTATGCTCTCAAAAGAATTCTCACATCCTTTATCCCATACGAAAGGGGCATCTTTCTTCATTAAGTGATTAAATGGTTAGCATCTCCCTACAAGATTTGATATGAACTTTCTTATGAATGCAAGATTGCCTTGTAAACTGTGCAATTCTTTAAGATTCCTTGGAGACGGCATCTTCTGGATAGCATCAATTTTAGTAAGATCAACTTTAATTCCATGATGTCAAACTATGAAGCCAAGGAACTTGCTAGGCGTGACACCAAAAGCACACATGAGCGAATTTCATCTTCAAGTTATATTTTCTCAGCCGATCAAATACCGCGCGAAGATCTTCCAAGTGATTTTCTGTTTTCTTAGTCTTGACCACTAAATCATCAACGTAGCACTCTACCCTTGTATGTAGCATATCATCAAAAATATTTTGCATAGCTCGTTGATAAGTTGCACCTGTATTTTTTAACACAAAAGGCATCACCTTGTAACAATAAATAACCTTTGGAGTGTGAAAAGCCGTACACTCCTTATCTTGTGGTGACATTCTGATTTGATTACACCTGAAGGATCCATCCATGAAAGATAAAGCTTCATGTCTAGTGGTTGCATCGACCATAAGCTTAATAATAGGTAGTGGAAAGTCATAATTTGGGTATGCCTTATTTAAATCTCGAAAATTAATGCAAATGCATATCTGGCCATTCTTCTTCTTGACTGGCATGATGCTAGAGATCCAAGTTGGATATTTCACTTCCCTGATAAATCCTGCATCAATAAGCTTGTTAACTTCAGCGCCAATTAGAGGGACAAGCTCCGGGCGAAGCACTCACTGCGATTGCTTTACTGGACGAGCCCTATGTTTTATGCCCAGGTGATGAATTGCAACTTTTGGATCTAATCCTGACATTTCTTTGTAGGTCCAAGCAAAGACATCCTTATATTCACTTAAGATTTTGAAATATTGTTCTTTTTCTTCAAGATTTAAAAGCTTGCTAACAAATATAGGACGAGGCACTTCTATTGTGCCAAGATTCAGCTCCTTAAGTTCATGACCAGTCGCCTATCCACCATCTTCAAATTGTGGAGGAGCTTTTAGGACTTCATCTTCAAGAATTTCTGAATTAGGCTCTTCATCAATAGTGATATGATTACATGCATGCAACTCATAATTTTCTTCATCATATAGTATTCGATCTCAACAACTCTCATTCTCTGGAATGTGATGCTCCATTTTAATGTTCCATCTGCTTTTGAAACTGGGGTAGGCAGCAATATCCATACTGGGTAGTTTGTAACTTGTATAAAACTACTTGCCACCTATCTATTAAATTCTTCAAGACACGGATCATGCGATGCAAGATTTAGCTCCTCTTTAACACTTATGTAATTAGAGCTGATGGTGATTTCCACTTCATCTTCATCTGCACCATTCTTTTTGCATGAATGTTCTACGATGCGCTGCTGTATTTTCATAGGTTTGTCCATATTAATAACTAGGATTGTAGATTTGGCTCCATTCAATTGGGATAAATAAAGAGTTTGACTCTTATTTTTTGACTCCAACATATCAGTCTTGTCATCAACACTCCTTTTTGCAACACTATTCCCAAGTCGATTGAACACAGAACCTCTCAGACCTGGACATGTATTAAACTTGCTTTGATCTTTAACACCAAGTCTTTTAAAGATAAAAGGACGAGTAATTGGAACACTGAGACTGTCAAATACAGAAATTTGATGATTATTCTATTTTTGCTCTCCTTACTTCACGTGATCTTCTGCAGAAATATGTTGGACATCAACACACTTATCCTTCTTTGTCACGCATATCCTGACCAATTCTACAACTTTAAATCCTAAGCCAACCCTTGACTGTTCAACATAAAATCCCTGTCTCCTTAGTTTATGTTGTGCTTCACTGAGTCCATAAACTTTTTCTCCAGTTAACTCAAGTTCAAGCTTACTTAGACTTGGTGGATTAGCAAAGTCATAGCCAGAATTTTCAAGTAACTTATACACCTTAGGATCAAATATACCCTCAAATTCTTTGTGAGAAACCCTTGCAACATACGGCCCATTACAGATTGATGAGCTAATGCCAACAATAGGCATGGTGAAATTCTTCCTCAAAGTTTGACAGTCGCTTGATTCTACCATCTTTAATTGGCTTTGAGCAGCATCATTCGCCTCAATACATGCTCCAAGTGGAATTTGCCTTTTCTCTTGAGATGATTGTGGTGTATATCGAAATAATGGTAAGTTGGACTCATCACCGCACTCATATTTTTTGCTCGTCAAAACCTCAATAATTGTCAGTTTACTGAAATTTTCAGAACAATCTTGTCTCCTTTCAATGGAGTAGTTGCCTGGAGCCTTTGTAGGTTGCACTTCACGTACTGAGTCAAGGTCTAGATAAAGTTTAGCATCAACAAAGTATGATTCAGCTTCAGTTAATGGCTTCACATATGCGTCAACTTTCATAACTTCCCCATTTTTTGAATACTTGAAGCATTGATAAAGAGTGGAAAGTATCACCCCATTCTCATGAAGCCATGGCCGTCCCAAAAGCAAATGGTAGGAAGTCTTTGCATCAATGACATGAAATAAAGTACTTGCTTACAACCCCCTAATTATGAGGTCTAGACGAATCATACTAATCGCTCATTGGCCTCCTTAGTTGAAACCTTGAATAGTTAGGTGGCTACATGAGAGATCTTCAACAGAAATTCCCAAATTCTTCATGGTGGATCTTGGCATGATATTGATGGTGGATCCTCCATCAATGAGTATGCGGTTCACCTTTTGCTCCTGCATGAACCCTGAAACGAAAAGCGGCATATTGTGAGGTTTCAATCCCAACAACAAGTCCTCGTCTGTAAAAGTAATGGCCATATTGTAGGAAGTGGAGTGTTGCTCTTCAATTTCACAAGCTATAGTATGCACTGCTTCAATTTTTTTATCAAAGAATCCTGTTGTAAAATAATCTTTTAAAGTCACCTGACTCCTTTTGTAACCTACCAATGAATTTTTTAGCTTACCATTTATGGCCTTTAAACTCTTCGTTGTCCTTAGTTGAGGGCATCTGGTCATATGTGAGACCCTTAATGCCAATGGACGAGATTGATTGGCATATCGTCTTCTCCTTCGCCGGTGCATCACAAAAGTCCACTCACTGCTATCTTCCGTTTCAACAGTAGAACTTGTTTCCAGCTTAGTTACTCCATCAATGATTTGAATCTTCACTAGCACTGGATCTAAGCTTCCAAATTGAAGTATTGTTGATGCTCCCATGAATGAAGATGAGAAGACATTGTCTTTGCTTGCAACGTATGTGGTATCTGCTACAGTTATAGCACTAGCAAGGTTTGATCCAACAACATCTTCTGTATCAAGAATTATCTTCCCATCTCTTGCTAATGCCATTACCTTATCGTTGAAGATGAAATATTTCTCTATTGGATGGCCGACAACTTGATGATACTTGCAATATTTTAGATCATTTACCTTTCCAATTTCTTCGAGATGTTTTGGATCCGACAATTCAATCAACTTCCTTGTCAATAATTCATAAAACATATGAGAAACATCAGAATCTAGAAATGGATACTCATTTTTCTTGCATTTCTTTTAGTAGTTTCTTGCATGTTGAAATGCGTTGATCTTCAATTTTCTCAGCAACCTTGTTATCACTTGTGGGAATTTTTATGGAGGCTGTCTTGATCGACATGGATTCCTTAGTAGTTGCTTTGGCATATTTTTCACTTTTCTTTGAATCCTTCATTTCTTTCTTCTGGTCTTCAATAGGAATTCCTACCCTACGATTAGCAATGCTAAGCTCCATGTCATGGGCACAAGTGGCTAATTCCTCAAAAGTGCGAGGCTTGATTCCTTGAAGAATGTTGAGAAATCCCTAGTGCATACCTTGAATACAGATCTCTATCGCAGAAGTCTCTGAGAGTCTATCCTTGCAATTCAAACTTAATGCACGCCAATGGTTGATGTAGTCCACCACTGGTTCATCTTTCCATTATTTTGCATTGGTAAGTTCAATCATGCTCACAGTCCGGCGCGTACTATAAAAGCGATTCAGAAACACCCTTTCTATTTGATCCTAATTATCAATGGATTCAGGTTCTAGGTCAATGTACCAGTTGAAGGAGTTTTCTTTCAATGAATGCATAAACTGTTTCACAATAAAATCACCAAAAGTCCCTACATTATTGCATGTCTCAATGAAATAGGCCACATGTTGTTTTGGATTTTCCTTCCCATCAAACTGCTGGAATTTTGGTGGTTGATATCCCATCGACATTCTTAGCGAATCAATCCTCTTTATATAGGGCTTCGAATACACAATAGAACTTTGAGAAGGCATGCCATACTAAGCCCTAATAGTATTGGTGATCATGTCCTGCAATTGTTGAACAGACAATGTAGCAATAGAAGTTGCAGAATGGTCGATCTTTCGATCCATTTCTCGCTTGTAAGGCACCTCCTCAACTTGTTTTTGCATTATTATATGGCTAAGGGATGATTGATGGTTGTAGCTAAGTCCTCTAAGATCTTTCTCTTCTTGTTTGCTCACGAGTTGTGCAATTTGTAGATCTTTTTCTTCTACAATCTTTTGGAAGTCAACTATAGTTTGAGCCATCCAAGCAAGTTGTTCATCCACCATTGCCACTCCAGTCGCTGTAGCTGGCAGTTCAGCGAAAGATAATACCTTAGGATTTGTTTCCCTTGGACTTCCAGAGTCAGAACCATAAAACGAATGAAACTAGTATTTTTGCCCCAGTCATGGGTTGATTGACAGATTCAGCAGTACGGTCAGTAGCATCTTTCCTGACCAAGGCGAGTTGGTTCCTCTTAGATGCCATTAAGTGGTTGCAAATATCTTCAAAATTCAAATAGGAGAAAGAGATAAGGGGTAGATTCGTGTTCCACCGGGCGTGCCAAAAATTTGTTCACACAAATTTCGTTGTCTGCAAAATTAAATCACAAGACAAAGAAAAATAATGGACAAATTAAATTTATATTAAAGAATATATGAGAGTTAATATTTATCAGAGAAAAATATAAATTCCCTAACAAAACTAATCCCCTAATTCTTCTCCCAATATCCATGATCCAAGGGCTTGAAGCTTGTTCTTGGATATATGGTGTAGTATCCTTTGACTTGGTAAAAGACACTACAAAATTTGTTTGAACTCGAACCTTGATTCCGAGATCAAACGACTTGATGAATTGATGCTTTGAAGAGGTATAGGACCTTCGCGGTAGCAATACATCGTCGCAGCAGAAACTTGAAGACTTGAGTCTTGGACTTGAGAATATGTGGATATGAGAATATGAATATGAGGATATGAGAATATGTGTATATGATAATATGAGTCTTTGAGCATTCCTTTATACAGGCATTTAGCAGGAGACCCCGAAATGAGTTGAACACATTTGATAATTATCTCTTTGATGCACATATTAAAAGATAATATCAAATATTCTTGATTTGATTGGTCCACGTGCATGGATGCGCCATGTGTCATAATTCAATTGGCCTGCAATTACTAGGCTACCAGACTTGATTTGATCGGTTGTGCCACTTCATCTTGACACTTTTCGACATCTGATTTGTGTATAAAATAATATTAAAGCATTAATTAAAATTAACTATTTTTATTTCAGAATTAAATTTAATAAATTCCAATACATAAATAGAAAATTTTAAATTAATAACTAATATATTTTTCCACATGTCAATTTTCAATTGGCCCAAAAATTAAGCCGTCTACATTTACCATGCAACCCTTGAGAAGGGTATTTATTTTATTGAAGTGCACTTAACGACTAATTCTTCCTCATGACTATTTGATATCGCGTGCGGTTCTCACCTTTGAAATTCATTATAAAGGATGGAAAGAAGAAAAGTCTTAATGAAGGGGATATGATCCTCCGCCTAAGAAATTGAGCAAGAGTTGTCGTCGTGGTCTAAGGCGTTGTCAAGTTAGACTTGGGGAATGCTTCCATTGTATTAAATCCTTGTTATTATGTACCCAACCTTGTTAAGAACATTATTTCTATTACCGTTCTTGATAATGAAGGATATGATTTTTCTATATCGAATGGGATGTTGAAAGTATTAAAGAATGGTTCTTTAATTGCACAAGGTAATTGAATAATGGATTATACATACTTGATTCTCAACCTTCATTAATGCACATTCAATCAAGTAAAAGAAAATTAGATAACCAAGAAGATGCCATCCTATAGCATGCATGACTTAGACTTATCTCTAAAAATAGGATGAACAAGTTAACAGCGTTCAAAGTACTAAATGTTAGTGGCATTTAGGACCTTCCTACTTGTGAATCTTTTTTGAAGGGAAAAATGACCAAGGCTCCTTTTGTAGGACAAATAGAGCGAACCACAAGTCCTTTGGATTTAATCTATACAGATGTTTGTGGTTCACTAAGAGTTAGTATAAGAGGAGGCTATTCCTACTTCATCATATTCACCAATAATTATAGTCGGTTCGGACATGTGTATCTTATGAAGTACAAGTCGAAGCTTTTGAAAAGTTCAAAGAGTATAGGAATGAATTAGAAAAACAAAAGGGACTTAGTATTAAACCTCTTCTATCGGATTGATGGAGAAAATACTTAAGTACCAAATTCTTGGGTTATCTAAAAGAGAATGGGATTCTCTCTCAATGGACCCCACTAGGACACCCTAACACAATTGAGTAGGTAAGAGGAGAAAATGTACCTTATTAGACATGGTACGTTCCATGATAAACGTTTTCGATATGCCTATATCCTTTTGGGGATATGCCTTAGAAATGGAGGCGAAGTTACAAAATGTAATACCTTTTACCATTATCTTAAAGTTTGGGGATCTCTCGTTTACATCAAGCGGTTAGTAGGAGACAAGTTGGATAGTAGATCCACCTTGTGCAAGCTTGTGGGATACCCAAGAGAGTCTTTGGGTTATTACTTTTATGATTCCTCAGAGCAAAAGGTATTTCTTTTGAGAAACGCCTACTTTTTGGAAAAGCAATTTCTATTAGATAGAAATGGCGCTATTATTGAACTTGATAAACTTCAAGATGATCATCAAATCCCACAAGTGGTGGATACAAATGAGTAACAAGAGCCTTACACACAACCTCTAAGAAGGGCGGATCGAATCAAGAAGCAACCTAAAAGGTTCGGATTCCTTCATGAGACAAGCTAATTGGATAGTGATTCAAAGACCTATGAGGAAGCTATGTTGGATGTAGACTCAGGAAATTGGCTAGGCGCCATGAAATCCGAAATGGACTTTATGTACTCCAACAAAGTATGGGCTTCAGTAGATCCACCAAAGGGAGTAGTTGCCGTTAGTTACAAGTGGATCTATAAGAAAAAACTAGGAGTCAATGGAGAGGTAATGACCTTTAAAGCACGAATAGTGGCAAATAATTACACTAAAAGACCCGGTATCGAATTCGAGAAAACTTTTTCACTTGTTGCAATGCCTAATTCTATTCGGATTTTACATGTGATAGCTGTATATTGTGACTATGAGATATGGCAAATGGATGTGAAAACCACTTTTCTCAATAGGAACATTGAAGAAGAAATTTATATGGAACAACTGCAAGGTTTTAAATCCAAAAAGAGTGAGCAAGAGGTTTGCAAACTCCAAAGATCTATTTATGGACTCAAACAAGCGTCCTGAAGTTGGAACATATGTTTGGATAAGACAGTCAAATCATTTGGCTTCATCAAAAGTATGTATGAACCTTGTGTGTATAAGAAGGTTAGTGGGAGTAGTGTACATTTTATTATACTTTATGTCGATGAAATTCTTCTCATTGGAAATGAGAGAGAAATGTTAAAGTGTACTAAAGCATGATTATCTACTCAATTCTCCATGAAGGATTTGGGATAAGTATCCCACATATTAGAAATACATATCTATAAAGATAGATCAAAAAGGATGCTGGGGTTTTCCCAAACCTTGTACATTGACAAGATACTAAAGAGGTTTAGTATAAAAGAATCCAGTAGGGGATTCATCCCTATAGAACATGGCATTCGTCTCTCCAAGTTTATGGCCCCTAAGACTAACAACGAGACACAAAGAATGTCCCGCATACCTTATGCGTCTGCTATTGGGAGCATAATGTATGTCGTTCAATGTACAAGATTAGATGTAGCACGCACTCTAAGTGTTACGAGCCATTTTCAATCCAACCCCAGTGAATGTCACTGAATAGCCGTTAAAACAATCCATATGTACTTGAAAGGACTAAGGACTTGTTTTTAGTATATAGTAATGAAGAATTGAAATTCAAAGGGTTTTCAGATTCTAGTTTCCAATCCGATGTAAATAACCTAAAATCCACTTTTGGATTTATACTTTGCCTCAATGGCAGCGTGGTGAGTTGGAAAAGTTCCAAACAAGACACCATGGTCGATTCAACCACAGAGGCGGAATATATTGCGGCTTTGAAAGCTGCAAAGGAAAGTGTTTGAATGAAAACTTCATCCAAGAGTTATATATAGTGCTTAGCATTACCAAGCCAGTAGTTGTTTTATGACAGCAATGTGGCAGTAGCGCAAGCTAAAGAGCCAGATCTCATAAACGATCCAAGAACATTTTGAGGCGATATCATTTGATCCAGGAGATCATTGATAGAAGCGACATCGGAGTGGAGAGAGTTGCTTTGGAAGAGAATATAGCAGATCCACTAACTAAACCCTTATTGCAAAAGGTCTTTGAAGGACATCTTGAGAAGATGTGTCTTAAGACTATGGGGAATTAGCTTTAGGGCAAGTGGGAGATTGTTGGAATAGTACCCCCTCAAGCCAATTAGATTGGCATGCGAACTATTTCACTTGTGATATAATCTTGATTGAATGATATTCATTAAATGGCCATCTTCATCTTATGCTTATATTTACTTCACTGACATTTGATTGAAGCCCTTGGATCACACAAGACAATGGGACTTGGTCACGCACTAGGTGATGATCATGAAATAAGTCTTACATGATCGTGATCTTAAATTTTCCAAGTCATAGGATTTTATGAGACAGGGCATCTAAGATTCGGATAGACTTTTACTAACAATGCGTAAATCTAAGGGTTGGATAATACTCCGTTTCATGAGCAAGGCCATATGAGATAGTGGGTGCTTGTTAGAGAACACGTTCACTAAAGGCCTGCTCGGAGATCCACTAGATAGCCGAAGAGACAAGTCAGTAGTGGCAAGTTTTCCAGCTTACAATAGTGCATATAATTAGTCCTTTGACCTAAGGATCCATCGTAACCTTGTGTTTAGGTCCTCATGCTTTGACTCTTCCTTGACCATTTAGCGGGTCGTTCGAGTGGACATTGGGGATGAGCTACTTAGACATGGAGATTTATAAGATCCAAGATGGGACCCGACTCCTCGTCATTGTGAAGGGCGAGTACATCTCCTATGTATTCTACAATGATCGATTCCAAGGAATTCTCTATAAAGTAGTATCCCCATTTGGAAAAGGAGCTTTCCAAAGATGAGGTCATAAAGGGAAATCGAACATGGGAATAGAAACATAGAATCGAGGCTATTAGGTAGCCGATAAATATCTTGCCCTAGGCCTTTTTCGAAAGATAGGAGACAAAAGGACCATATTTGCATGTACGCGTAGAGCTAGAATAGTTCTCCAAAAGCATTTATTTCGGCCAATCAATTGGGCTCCATGAGCTTGAGGTTGGACATCGATCATGGAGATTAGATACTCTTCAATTAATAGAGATTAATTGAATTGAGTCGTTAGTTTAAAAGAGTTTAAACTAATGTGAATATATATTTGATATTCTATAAGTCACAAAGAGTTGTGAGCCCATGTCTAATGAATAGTAGAATCTAATGGGTCACACACAAAAGCCAATTGCAAATCCTATTGATGAAGGGAAATTTTCTAAGATTAGAAACATTCCTTTATGATCGATTTTGGAGGTAGACAATTTGTAGTCATTTTGTCTTGATCAATTTAATTGTTAAATTTATCTAATTAATTTAAGGAAT
This sequence comes from Jacaranda mimosifolia, assembly GCA_018894105.1. Classification (NCBI taxonomy): domain Eukaryota; kingdom Viridiplantae; phylum Streptophyta; class Magnoliopsida; order Lamiales; family Bignoniaceae; genus Jacaranda; species Jacaranda mimosifolia. The sequence goes on along the minus strand of CM032117.1, from coordinate 37,934,281 downwards.
TAATTATTTGGTGCCACATGACTATCAATTAGTCAAGTTAACTTAAAAAGTTAAGTTAACAGTGAATTGCTTAAAGAGTTAAGCAAATTGACTTAAAAGTTAAGTCAAAGGATAATTAATTAAATTAAATATTTTAATTTAATTAAAATAAAGAATTATTTTTGGAGGAATTTTTCAAATGAAATGTTCATTTGGTGTGGCACTAGAATTTATTTGGATGACATTTCATGAGATAATATGAAGATTCCAAATGAAATTCAAATGCACACAAAATTCACATGCTACTTGCTTGCCAACTTGAGGAATGTTTGATGCGACCTTGGCATCACACCATCCTCTCTCTATATATGATAAAGGAAGGGGTGGCCATTCACATGTGAAAGCAAGCAATCTAGATCTAATTTTAGATTCTCTCATTTTCACTCCAATTTCTCAAGTGTTGCCTCATGTGTTGAAGCTTCACTTTTTTTCATCTCCCACCTCCAAATCAAGCCTTTATCCTTATATTTCTTCTCTTTGTTCTCCAACTAACATTAAGAAGAAAAGGATTGTGCATTGGAGTGTGAATCTTATCATTAGAGATAAGACAATTGGATTGCCAACCTTTTGGAGATCCTCTGTTTAGGAAAAATATTTGGAGCATCCATTGGAGACCTTTCCAAAATCCATTTGAGGTGGAATTTTTATTGGAGCATCATCAAGACGTTGGTGATCTGTTGGTCCAAGTTTCACTCAATTCAAAGTTCGTTTGGTTAGGAAAAAGTTGCTTGGATTCCACTATGCCACTGGTAGATAGATTCAAGGAGTTGAAGTCTTCATCCTAGTTTCCTTTGATTTTGAGCAAATCAAGGTAATCCTCATTCCAAATCTAAATCTATAGCATGTTTAGACCCTTGGCTTCATATGTAGCCTAGTTATTTTGGTGTTTTTATGCTTTGATAATTAGATCCTAGTGCTACGTGTGACTTCACTCCTCAGGCTGAGGAATATGACTTTGCTATTAAATTCGACTACCCCATCACCAGTAATAAAGCAGAGTAAGAGGCCTTTCTTTCTGATATGAGGATGGACGTCGATAGGGGAGTCGAACAGCTAGCAACCTTTATTGATTCCTAACTAGTCACGAACGGTTCGAAGGAAATTTCGAGGCTATGGAGGCTACAATGAGTAAGTATTTGGCTGAGGTCAAGAAGATACAATAACTATTCAGAAAGTTCACCCTCAGCCAAGTCCCTAGATCAGAAAATCAAAGGGTGGATGCCCTGTCAAAATTTGCTAGCTCGACAAAAGGAACCAATATAAAACTATTCTATTTTTGGTCTCCGATAAACCCACCATAGGTGGTCTCGACCAGAACCTAATCGACCAACTCCAAGAGTCAGTTCCCTCCTGGCAGGATGAAATAAAAACTTATCTAAGGGAAAGGAAAAGTTCCCATAGATAAAGTAGAAGTATGCAAACTTAGAGGTTGAGAGGCGAAGTTTGCCCTCGACGAAGATGGTCAGCTCTATAAGAGATCCCTTTTTGGACCACCATTAAGGTTCTTGATATCAGAGTAGGCTCTGGAGGTCTTATAGGTGGTCCATTCAGGAATCTGTGGTAATCACTCTGGAGGACGAGCGTTTGCCCACAAAGTTATCAGATATGGATATTTTTGTATAACTTTGCTAAAAGATGCTGTCGACTTCGCCAGGAAATGCTCATCTTGCCAGGTCCACTCCAATATACCTCACCAGCCTGCGTCAAGGCTAGTGCCAGTTCAGATCACATGGCCATTCGACCAATGGGGGATAGATATAGTTGGCTCCTTTCCAAAAACCACAGGTCAAAGAAAATTCATGATCGTTGTGGTCGAATACTTCACAAAATTGGCCAAAGCAGAGGTGGCCCCAAAGATAACTGACGTGGCCATTAGAAGTTTCTTGTGGAAAAATATTATCTATCGTTTTGGTTTGCCCTAAGTATTGATATCAGACAATGGGATGCAATTCCAAAATAAGAGCACTAGGAACTGGTGCAAAAGCTTGGGAATTCGATAACATTTCACCTCGGTTGGGAAACCCCATGCCAATAGGAAAATGAAAGTCACAAATAGGACTATCTTAGACCACATTAAGGCTCAACTTGAAGGATCAAGAGTAAGTTGGGCAGAGACCTCCCTGGGGCCCTATGGGTGTATAGAACTATTCCTAGAATCGCTACAAGGCACAGTCCTTACTGTCTGGTTTACGGGTCAGAAGTAGTCATTCCAATAGAATTAATACAATACAAAGCTCGAGAAATCCACTACAACCCGATCAGGAATGAGTCTGAAAGAGAATTCAACCTTGAAATAATTGATGAGTTGCGCCAGCAAGCATACACAACAATGTAAAGATACAGGTCGAAGATGGCCCATCACTACAACAAGGGTGTTTGACCAAGGAGCTTTAAGGTGTAAGACCTCGTCCTCAAAAAAGTTGAAGTCTTGAAAAATATAGGTAAACTCGGCCCAAAATAGGAAGGCCCCTACTCAGTAGTTAAAGTAGCGAAGCACAACTTTTATCGACTAGTTGATATGGATGGCAACGAGCTCCCTTGACCATGGAATATAGTGAACTTGAAAAATTCTATGCGTAAAGAAACCAAGGTCTCCATTTAGCTGTTTCATAATTTGGTTCTAAATCAATAAAGACTATTTGAATTTGAGCAGCTCCTTACTCTCATCAGCAATCACAGCTTCCAACCCAACTATATGATAAACGACAATATCAGTTATGGTCGACCCTATAGCCAACCACAATTTCGGTTTCAAACTATAACCATGGCTTCCTACTCAATTACTTAATAAATGGGAAAACAGTTTATAGTTGACCACAATCTGGTTTCAAAACCACAATCATGGCTTAATGACTACTCAATAAACGATGAAACCGTTCAAAGTTGACCTCGTAGTCTACTACAACTTACAATCGACCCTGTAGTAAATTATCATATTTAAGCTGCCCCATGGACCTACATATTACGATGCGAAGATTACACAACTTGAATTTAATGCAATAAAGTTGACTTACTATCAACTGCAGCTCTAAACCTACTAGTTTGAGTTAGAAAAAGAAATTTAAGTCGGCCTAGCAGTCGACCACAAAGATAATTTTGAATATATTAAAGTGATGTGGATACCTTTACAGATATTCAGTTAATTCTTTTTAAATCGATCTTATAATCGACAATTAACTTGGTTCCGAACCAATTGAGTATTACTCATCCCTTTATTAAAGGACTATGCTATTCGACAAGTCAGGTGTAAGAAAAGTTCAACCTTTTCATTTAATTAAGCAATCAAAATAAAGGGATCGACGAGGTATAAACAAAAGTTGCAATTTTATAGATCATAAAATATCCTGAGTACATTGATCAGAAAAGTATTAAAATTACATCAAGTTGATTCAAACGCCTCATAGGGTCAATAAACTTAAACAAAATGAATAACAAAAATAGCTGCAGTCTTAACTCGACCCAGCTCCCTCACCTCCACCAACCTATGCAGCCGACATCTCATCAATGGTGTGGTCGGGCTCATCTCCAGAAGACACATGAACAATAAGGGATGGACCTTCGACCTCCTGCTCAGGCGCTGGCTTAGGCACTGGCTGTCTGGCAACCACAGGTCAAGATAGACCTACCTTCTCGGTGATAAAGATACGGTCGATGGGAGAAAAGTAAGTTGCAACGTCAACCTTGCCCTCCTTGATGTCGAAGGAAAATTCATTCGCAAAAGCGAACTCCTCTACCACTATGGCCAGCCTCCGGTTCACAGTAGCTCCAACCCCTTCTGTAGGAGCACCCTCGTTGGTAGGTGCGGCATTGGGATAATCCTCCAACTACTCATTCAGCAGCACATTCAAGCATTATTTATCCTCAAGTAGGAACTGATATCCTAGGAACTTAAGCTGCTTTATAGCTTTCTCAAAAGCTTCTTTCGAGTTGTCAATCGCGAAGATAACACTGGCATCTTGAATGTCGAGCACAGCATAAACTACTCTACTTCCTTCCGAATGCCCGGCAACATTTAAAAAACTCATCCCGAGCATAGCGAGTTGCATTATTATATCCCAGCATCTGACCAGCATTGTGGGCTGCTTCTGCTTCTAGCTTTGCCTTGTGTAACAGCTCATAGAGGTGGCTTTTTTGGGTTATCATAGCTACTAGCTGCGTATCCTTCCCTTCAACCTACCGAGTAAGCTCGTCAACCTTTGACTGCAGTGAATCGAGCTTAGTCTGTGCCACCCCAGCATCCTCTTGCCCCTTTTAGAGCTCCTCTCGGTCACCTAGGCTAGCTCGGTCCTACGATAAAAGTGATATAACTATCTGATCAACTCTAAATCCCTGTCTTTGATCTCATATACAATTTCACTATAGTAGTGAATAATCTACCGTGAGATACAAAAAGGCAACATGGCCTAGCCTCACCCATAACATCGACATGAGTATCACTCGAATTGCTAGAAGAACTTGAGCTATCACTAGAAGACTCGCTAGTCCTGCTAGTCCAGTCGCCTACCCTTCTGGTTGAACCCACATCCGACTGGGTCTCTTCCCTATCACTCGACCTATTGCTATCCTCCCCAAAAACTCTCAACAAATTTGCTATATGATATATGTTTGAAATAAAGAAGAATAAATCTTTTCGAGATTGAGAGAAACACTTACACAGATAGTAAAAATAGAGCAAAACTGACTATTGAAAGGAGTAGTGAATTCCAGGTCTCGACCTCTCAAATCGCTATCAAAGTGAAAAAGTAAAAGAATTTCACCGCGCTATTTATAGACTTCAGCCAGCGGGCAAGCCAACCAGTTAATATGACCAGCTACCCAATAATTATTAGGCATCTACTGGTTGACTATTTGTGTTTCCTAAGGTAACTGACACATTTAATAAGCTCAAACCCTGGTCGAATTTTAAAATTTCAAAAACTATAAACTCCTCTCCACTCCTTCTTGTTGACCGGCTCGATCAGGACTCAAAAGGGAGGGGACTTACGATATGGGATAGCCTAACAGGCCCAGCCCACTGACAGTCGACCAGGTGGACAACACGATATAAAATAACCAATTAGCTATCAGGCCCAATCCATCAACAATCGACCAAGCCCGAGTCCTCGTTTGACTATCTTGCTAACAAGGGTATCAACACCTTACCCGATCGACTAGAGTGTGATCGATCAACTTGAGGATAACCATTCGGCTCTCAACCAAAGAAATGTTTGAATCCAATAGAGTTCCACCACCTTGACTAAAATGTGCATGGATGACTGACAATGAGGAAGCATCTCGACCTTAGGAGGTCGATTCAAGTGGTGCAGAGCAATTCTGCGCCAGCAGTCACAGTCGCATTGATGCACCATTGCCACCTCTCTGCTGCATTAAATGCTCAGATAGGCGACATGCCTCTGTATTAATGATGCGTGCCTCTTCCTGTATCATCATGTTGCAGAACCAGAGTAGTATGTGCCTCCACCGTACTGCCATGTCTTGAAGAGCAGAAGGAGACGCCACCTGGAAAAATACATAAAAGGAAGAAGACCTCAAGGCCCTCAAGGAAAGACAAAGGCCCTTTCTGCATAAATAGAGGCATCATTGACATATCAGCTTCTCAAGGAAGGCTATAAATACCCCATTGCCATCCCTCGATAAGGTATGCTCATTATCACTTAAGCTTTTCCTCTGCCGGTTTATTATCTGGTTGATTAAGTACTGACTTGAGCGTCGGAGTGCCTTATCCTCAGCTAGCCTGACATGTGTTGTCGGTTGCAGAACCCAACCCAACTACATCCTTACATTCCACGTAGACCTCCCTTTTTGGGATGGTCATAGTGGGCTAAAGCCCAGTTCATCATCAAGCGGATCATATAGCATCATCAATTCTAATAAAAATAATAATTTTTTAATAATAAATCATCTAAAAGAGAAGATATTATTTCAAAATGCTGCAAATATAAAATTTAAGTGATAAATTTAGGACAAATACATATAGTTAATTTTTTAATTATAGATTATGTTTTTATTTTCAAATTTTTTGAAAGGTAAAAAGTTATTTATAGAATGAGATTATATTTAGATGTTATGTTTGAAAATAATAATTAGGATAACTATATTGTTGAAAATTTAGTTTGCCTGTACTTATTATATCTAAAAGTATATGTTTTTAAAATATATATATATGTATGTATATTTTAATTGTTTTGAAATGATAGTGGATACTTTAGAAATTGAATTTACATGATGTGATAATAAAATGATAGATTTAGGAGAAATTGAATACAAAGATAAGATGTATTTCTAATTAAAATAAAGAGAAACTTATTGTTTTTAACGTTCAGATATTGTTGAAATATAAACAAATAAGGTGTAAGTAGCCATCCGTCCTTTTCATGAGTATAATATACTATATAGTTAATCGTAACGTGAAGATAGTATCATATTCATGTCTGTTTTCATATATACTAGACGTGGATTAAAGGCCAAGAAATGCAACTCTGCATTTATTTATTTATTTTCTAAAAAGTCTAAATAGAGTAAGTTAATAAATCACCTAAATCACTTTGATTCATTTAACAAAATTTGACAGTTTCAATAACTACTAAAAAAATTACATAAACATAAACATAATAATAATAATAATAATAATAGTAATAATATTGCCGCATCGAATAAACTGAAATTTTTTTTGAGAGAAATTAAAGAAACCACACTAATTAAGGAGTGACTGGGAAGAAAAGAAATCAAGAAAAAGAAAAAGGGGTTTGTGTTTGGAGGAGAATTAATGGTGAAGCTTGTGTGGTGGCAGAGGGGCAGGTGCTTATATTCAAGTGGGGTGCAATAAAGGAGAAAGAGTTATGGTAGGTCTAATGATTTATAATACTTAAATTATACTTCTTTTTCTCTTCCCTCTCTTCTCTTCTATCTTAATTTCATATTCTGACGCAACTCTGTGTGCGTGTCTATGTGAAAACAAATATTTCAGTCCCATGCAGATGTGTGTGTGTGTGTGCGCGCGAAGTGTGTGAGAGAGAAAGATAGAGCAAAACCACAAATCCCTGTGGATATGTGCGTGAGTGAGTGAGTGAGTGAGTGAGAGAGAGGGGTGTTGGGTGTCAAGAATCGAATAGAGGTCATTTTCCAAGATTGGCTTTTTTGTTGGGCTGTTCTGTTTTTGGGGGGTTATTAAGAAGGTGGCACTAATGGTGTAATACTGTGTGTTTGTGTGTGTTTTTCTGGGCGCTGAATGAAATGAGTGCAAGAATTCATTCAGCAAGAAAAGGAGGGTTTTCAGCATTTCTGATACCTCTTCTTCTGCCATTTTTTATTGTTATCTTCTCTGAAAGGTCTTTGGCCATTTCCACTAATTCTTTAAACTACACAAGATACAGACATGTCAGCAGCTTGAGACTAGCAAGGATTCAGAGGCATTTGGACAAGATTAATAAGCATCCTGTCTTTACCATTGAGGTAAACACACACACACACACACACACATGTTTATGTGTGTGTATTTTTTAAGTGTGTGTTAAGGTCTTTCCTCTCCTTGATATGTTGAGATTTTTGCACAATTTTTTGCAGAGCCCAGATGGAGATATCATTGATTGTGTCCGTAAAAGAAAACAGCCAGCTTTGGATCATCCCCTTCTAAAAAATCACAAAATCCAGGTACAAGACCATTTTTCACACACTAAAAAGCACACACTTTAATCAAATTGATCGGGAAATTCACTTGTAAACTCAAAGCACCACTTTTCAACTGGTTCTCCTTCAAAGTCTTATTCTGACAAGGATAAGATAAAGTCTGTAGGATATACCTATGTTAATGTAGGTCGAGCCGACCCACCCGTTTTACTACCAGGACCTTAGACATACTAAAATAGAAAGGATTTAAACAACAGTAAACATGTAAATTGCATCCAATACGTGGTGTGGTATTAGCAACCCCAATTCCTTGTCCTAAGTAATCTTGTTATAAGTGATGTAGGTCAAAGGTCTATGGCGTTGTAGGTTGACCCACTTCATTACTGTTAGTAGATGACTTGGAGAAAGAATTTCTCCTATTACTATACTGCTGATTCAGACAACATTATACGTGTAGATTACATCGGAATCAATATTGTGGTAGTAATGCCAATTGCTTCTCCCAAATGCACCCAGTCAACTCATCATTATTGGATTGAAAATTAACTGCTCCTCTTCAATCCAACCACAAATATCACTGTCCAAAGTAATCTCCGAAGGTCTACTATGTTATATGCTGACTGTTAGGATCGGACAAGATTAGTTTGGTTAATTTGCAGAAAAATTAACTTTACGGTATGCTACGGATTTAGATAGCATCATCAGAGGGGTACAATAGTAATGACAAATTATAATAATAATTCAATATGAATGACACAGAGAGTTCCACCAGAAATGCCAAAAATGTTGAAAGTGGCCAACACAAACAGCAGCAGAAGTGTTGATGGATACAGAGGGGTTTGGCAAATGTGGCATGAAAAGGGGCAGCTCTGCCCGAAGGGGACAGTGCCCATCAGGCGCAGCACAGTTCATGATGTGCTGAGGGCTAAATCTCTGTATGACTTCGGCAAGAAACGAGCGAGGACTTTCTTGCCTCTTTCGGACCGCCGGCCACGGGCCGACGCCCTTGATGTCATAAGCGGAAATGGCCATGAGGTATATATGCTTCAGTTTCATCCATCTCCATATATATATATATATATATATATATTGAGCTCACATTTTGTACATGCATTAATCATGAGGCATAAACATCTGATCATCAATCATCTTCTTGGTGTTCATACAATATGAGCAACGTGGATTGTGGGGTGTGTGTGTGGAGAAGGAAAATGAAGTAGTACTATAAATGGCAATTAGATGGGTCTTGCTAGAAATTTGGAAAAAACATATTGTCCTTACAATGTTTGGATGTGCCGTGTGTCATCATCAGTTAATCCTTTAAACTCTTTTATCTTTTTTTAACTTTATGTGAAAAGTATTGATTGATTACTTTTCTTTTTTCTTTTTTCTTAAATGAATTAATTGGAATGAGTTTTACTACATCATTCTTGCATTTAATTGGACGGTTGCGTAATGTTTTGTAACCATATCTTTTTATTAAGGGAAATCAAGAAATTAATGTTAATATATCAAGTATTTTGTATGCATATACTTTTTAACATTGTTGATATTATCACTTGTTTTGATACTACTCTGTATAAGTGGTGAGAGTTTGAGAAGATTTTTCATTAATTTTAATTATAAGTTAGATTAGATTGAGATGGTCGGAATTGTCTAGTTGATCTAAGATTTACAATTCTACATGAATGCAAACAAAATTAGGGTTCATAGTGTTATTACAATGAAAATCTTTAAATACACAAGTTAGTATCTGAAAGTTATGAGATAAAATTGCTGAAAAATAAATATTATGCAATGATATAATTATGTAATTATAAATATATGGTGTGGGGGTATTTATAAATTATTGTCACTTGGCATGTACATCATAGTTGAATAAGTGAATACTATGATTAATTTATACAAATAATTAAAATTAAATTAAATTCTATTTTCTTTTTAATATAATTTTTTTACATGAATATTTCAACTAGAAATGTAGCCTTAAAGAATAAAGTAAAAACTTTCTTCATATAGATGTAGATGGACTGTATATCATGCAATAGAAATTCATTTATTCACCGTGAAGTGAAATTAAATGTTCATCATACCATAATATACTAAATTTGTTTAACAAAGTCGCTTTTTTAATCATAAAGCATGCGATAGCGTACACAACAGCATCAGAGGATTTGTACGGGGCAAAAGCGACAATTAACGTGTGGGACCCATCAGTAGAAGTGATGAGTGAGTTTAGCCTGTCCCAGATTTGGGTTCTGTCTGGTTCATTTGATGGCTCAGACCTCAACAGCATTGAAGCCGGCTGGCAGGTACTCCTCCCAATTTCTCCTCTCTTTACATATATATTAGTGGCCGCGCCGCATGGGTGCTTAAAATTTTTTTTTTATATAAAATTAATGATTTTTCATATTTTTTATATGGTGGCATTTTTTATTATCTTAAAAAATAAATTATTTAAAATAAAACATTTAAAAAATAAGTGAAAATATAATACAATTAGAGAAAAATAGAGAAAAAAAATATTATGCTGAAGGCCAGAAAAAGAAAAGAATTACATTTTTTAGTTTTTTGAATAAAATTAATTTAATAATTATATTAAAAAATATAAAAAATAATTACTCTAATACAGTACTTTATAATAGCTTTTCGGCTCAAATTAAAACGTGAAAGTTCTTCGTATCGCTATAGTTTTCTATTTTAAAGTAGTGTTGTAATGCTAATGTTTTAAATAAAAGGGTGCTATGCTGAGAAAAAAAATTATTTTACAAAAGGAAGCTTTATGCGAACGTACATATCTGACAAAAATATAACAAAGGATTCAATTTGAGATAGAGATGGAATGCGGAGCGAAATTGATAGGAACAGTCTCCCAAGTCTCTATATAAGACAATATTGTTATATTTTCATTAAATTTAAAATTTTATTCTCTTAAAAATAATAAAACTACTCTTCATATTTTACAAAAAAACCATTTCTTGTCCTCCAAAATTAAAATTTCAAGCTCCATTTCTTATCTACCTTTGATTAGAGACATCAGATTACGTACATTTGGATGTTTCTATTTTTATTTTTTTTAATGAAAATATTTTCTCAATATGAAGCATCAAAATTTATTTTGAAAAAATATGAGTACACACACACACGCACACATATATATATATATATGTATTTCATTTATCGTTTTAAATGTATCAAGTGTTGAATTTCTAAAATTTTGATGGTTCCACTAGTCAGGTTAGTCCTGAGCTATATGGGGACAGTAGGCCAAGATTGTTCACTTATTGGACGGTCAGTTCTCTCTATCTTTACCACTTTCAACCATTACCTTACCTTACATTTATAATAAATAGCGTTGGATACCATGTTTTTCAAGAATTATTTATTTAAAAAAAAAATGAAGGAATTATTAATTAATAATGGAAATAGTTAATTTATTGCAACTATCAACTTAAAAAGAGCAAATAACCAAGGTAGGCCTGTAAATGGGTAGGGTAACAGGCCCAAAATATTTATATCCATAACTTATACATATCCATACTTATTAAAGATAGTGCAATAGGTATGGATAGGGTCTGTACCCATAAATTACTCATGTACCTATACTTAAAAATTATCCATTACTTTATACTTAAATTTAATTTACGAACCTAAAAATTGCTTATACCCAAATCAAATTTATATTAATGATAAAGTTTTTATATATAAAAATTACAAATATGTAAATGAAAAATAACGACTAAATAATTTTCTTCATTAAAAATTAAACTAAATTAATAAAATTAATAGAGTTAATATATTGGAATAACAATTTTTTTTTAAATTGAAATAGAAATAGCATCAGTTGAATATTTTTCATTAATAAAATTAATAATATTAAAATTAATAGTGGAATAATTTTTTTTATAAAAATAGTTAATAAAATTAATTTTGTTAATGAATAAAGTTTATTAATATAAAAATTAAATGTTTTTATAAAATTAAATATAGAAAAAAGTTTTTGCTTTTAAATTGTTTTTATTAACTATTTTTTTAATTATATTAATTTAATTAGCAAAAAGTTTAAAATTAAATAATTTAAATTTAATGATTAAATTAAATTAAATATAAAAAATTTATTTTTTGTTATCGTATGCCAAATAATATCTTTAGTATATATTAAGAAAATAAATATATATAATAAAAATATAAGTTCAATAAACTAGCCCCAATGAATCTTAGGTTAGATAGGATATGGTAGGATTAAGGTCTTAACCTTTTGAATATTTTTGAATATGGATATGGATAGGATGATACCCTACCCATTTACAGGCCTAAACCAAAGTCATAAATTTCAAATTCCCACTTGAAATTCTTGATAAAATAGGAAGAGGGAACAAGCACATGAAATCTGTACTTGTCAAGTGGGAAGTGGCCACACATATTTAACAACACATTAACCATGAAAGGTCACAATTCATCTTGCAATTGCATGAATTTTGGTGGTCCACATATCACAATTTAAAAAATATATATATATATATTATTTTTGGGGGGACTCATTCAAAATTTCCTAGTTATAATTCATATATATGACTTGTAATACATAGAGTCTAATTCAGATTTGATTTAATTAATTCCATTGTAATTAAAATTATATTTGCCACATTATTGGGTTTTTTTAGACTATGGGCTCAATCATATGAAATGTACACATTAAATTCCCAGTATTTAGTTTAGGTCTGACTAATGTAAACTCATACTAGAATTTTTCTTCTTGAAAATACAAAAAATTCAAAACATAGACAATTCACTTGTTCTGTGATTAATTTTGGCTCGAGAAATAAAGATATGGACCAGAATATTTTACTTGGAATCTATTGGAGATCAGAAAATTCAATAATTGGGGTTGGGGCTGCATTTATTTTTCCATCTATTCTTACTACCCCAGCATTCGTGAAGTGGCCTCCTTAGTACGGTGTTCCATGGCTATTGTTTCTCCGTGGACAATTGGACATTGTTGACAGCTGCATTAATGGGTGATTTATTTTAACTTAGGATGTTTTCAAACTAGGTGGAGTTATTATAAGTATAAAACAAAACCAAATGTATATATAAATGATTACTTGTCCTAAAAGTTTCTCACCTTAAGGCCTCCTCACTTCTATTGCCAATATTCAATAAATTAATATTTTTTACATTTTTTATTTTATGAAATTTAATATATTAATCAACTTGTATTTTCTCAATGAAATGCAGAGAGATGCGTACCAAGCAACAGGATGTTACAATCTTCTATGTTCAGGATTCGTACAAACAAATAGTAGAATAGCAATTGGAGCTGCTATTTCTCCCGTGTCATCCATAGGTGGAAATCAATACGATATCACCATCCTTATATGGAAGGTAAAATGTTTTCTTCACTACACACACACACAAAAAAAAGAGTATTAGTGAGAAAATATCAAATGATAATATTAAAATTTTGTCATGAATAATATATATTTAGTTTTATTACAATAATAATTTTCTCAAGTTTAATAGAAATAAAAATATTATGCATAAGTTGTCACTAAGAGTTCGTTTGCTTGCTTTGATATTACCTGATAGATACACAATACATCTCAATTTCAATGTTTTGTTTATTTTTAGAAACTCTTGATACAGCTAGGGCACGACATGCATTTAAGGCTAAATTTGGTTTGTGTATCAAGACCTTGGGGTGTGATATATTTTCCTGCCTAAGTTGGAAATAAATTGTAGTTTTTCAAATGGGATAATCATGACAAGCAAACAATTAAAGTTGAATATCAAGTTATTTAAAATATGCGAACAAATGTTAGATATGATACACAATAATCCACTATTAATCCTAGTTATGCGTATCATACCTAATCCAAACACACCAAGCAAACAAACTCTAATAGTAATTAGTGATATAAATATAATGATAACAAAAATTATTACAATACTTTTGTGACTACGTTTATGCTATAGTTGAGTTGTCATGGTACATGGGTCTTTGATGATCAATAATGACAGTTGAATGCAAATCTTGTCAGGTGATTGTTGCAAAATTAAATTGCTATCACCTAATAAATGTCATTAGTGATAGTTTTGATATTATTATTTGATATTTTTATCATCAATATTATTCACTGTTAGGTTAGTTATTCTCCAACATTGATCTAAAGGCCCTATACTAATGTGATAACCATGTGCTATATGTATTAATATAGGATCCAAAGTTGGGAAATTGGTGGTTGGGCTTTGGTGACAACACATTAGTGGGCTACTGGCCCACCGAGCTATTCACCCACTTAGCGGACCGGGCCACGATGGTTGAGTGGGGCGGTGAAATTGTAAATTCTCGGCCAAACAACGAACACACGTCGACTGAAATGGGCTCGGGCCATTTTGCAGAGGATGGGTTTGGGAAAGCAAGCTATTTTAGAAACCTAGAGCTCGTCGATTCGGACAACAGCCTGATCTCGGCCCAAGACATAACAGCCTTGGCTGAGAACACAAATTGTTACGACATCCGAAGCTCTTACAACAATGAATGGGGCACCCATTTTTACTATGGTGGGCCTGGGAAAAATCCACAGTGCCTATGATCACAAGCAGAAAACCTAATGCAAAATTCTTTGCTTTAGCTCCATAAGTGTACAATACAATTATGCTCTTTCCAACCATGTTTCTTGTGCTAGTTCCACATTGTATGTATGTCAAGTTTTGTCCACGTTGTAAGCAAACAAACATGTAAGGAAATAGCAGCATTCAATTGAAAAAGTAATTATTTGTAGCACATAATGTAAGTCATTGTTGATTTCTAGGTATATTGATGTAACCGACTGCTCCATTCAAACTTTTATAGTGTGGCACATTGAACCCTTGTAATAACAATATGTTCGTAATAAATGAGCGCATTAATCTTGAACATTAGTTTCTTCTTAATGTCTTTAATCATTAAATTGAAATGAAACATATTTTCCAGGATTTGAGCCTAATACCTCAATGAATTAACGAGGATTTTAAACTTCTATTATTCGAGTATGATCTCATTCACAAGAAACTCCAAATATTCACATAACCTATTTTTGTTAGTGTCATGTGTACAAATAAATTAAATCTCTTTTATTTCAATGAATCTTGGAAACAAGAAAATTATTTCATGTACATTATAAGCAACAACAATTTGACCATAGAACAAGTAAAGCCCTTGTTTTATAATGTTTTAATATAATTTTTTATAATGTTCACGTGTATTTAATTCCTATAACTTCAGCTCCGCGTTATTGTATAAACCGATTCTTAACATACCAATATTAAAAAATTTGAAAGCCTAATTTATCCCTTTTTCACTCACAAATACAATTTGTGAACATCCACTTTTAGGGTTTGAGGATATCTGAGTTCGTCATATAAAAATTGTTCCCTTTTCATAATGGCATGTTAAAAATTGCGACTTGCAAGCAGTTAATATTAATGATATGACTTGGGATTTTGATTAATTATTTTATTTTATTTTATTTAGTACTCTTTTGCCACACTTTAGTTCAATACAATACATGATCCGAAAAATTCTTTTATATTCTTAATTTTTAATTAGTAAAAGGTATTATCTAAAAACAATATAACTAAAATAGTGCTATGTATTCTTTTCAACAATTAGTATAACTAACTAAAAATAATGTACAACCTAATTATATTCTAATTTTTTGTTGTATTATCGGAAAAAATATCATCCACGTATGCTTATTGAAAGAATATAAGGACCCAAAAGGGTAAAAGACTCAAAGGAGTCAGACAATATAAACTGGAACTTCCAAATATAACTTAAATTCCAAGGATAGCAGAAATAAACAGAAATGTAAATAAAAGAGACAAGATAGTTATAGCGGTTCGACAAGCCTACTTCACTACCTACGCCAAAGGACTTAAGATTTTGAACCTGCACTTTATTAATCGGAAAGATTAGAAAAAGTACAATGAGCAGCGCTAACTTCTCGAAACCACACAGAATTGCAATAAACACTCAGCAACCTAAACTAGAGTTTTGAGAAAGACAAAGTATTGAGCAAAGGAAAAATCCTGCTCCCACAGAATAGCACTCGCTTCTTTTCATTAAACTCTCTATTCTATTAAATAGTAGAGTACAAAATCATCAGAGTGAATCTTCAATTAGCTCATTTTTCTCCTAGAATAGTGCAATAGTAACATGCCAAAACTACTTTGACTTATACATAAAAAGTTCTAGATTTTGCTGCATTGTTTGTTTGTCATACAAACTGCATCTACCATAGTAAGAAGATTTCAACTGCCATAATAAGTTCAATTAGCTTTCTTTACAAAAAGGACATAATCAAAATAGGCTTTCGGAAGGAATTCTAACACTTATAAAAATGGATCTAGTGGTAGTTAATAGTTAATTATAAAAAAATTAATAATATTATATACATCATTTCAAATTCAGAAAGTTTATAGCCAAAATCGAGTTTGTAATACTAAGATAATATCACTAACTAGATGATATTTAATTTTGAATTATCATTTGAGAAGAACAAAATCCATTTAAAGATATTTTAATTGTGGGAAATTTGCAAATTTAGTCCACCAACTATGGCGCATTTCAATTTTAGTCCATTGTGATTTGGGGTTAGCACATTTGGCCCATTGATCTTTAACTTTTAACAAATTTGGTACATTTTTTTCGCTATTTTAGTCCTTCCGGCTGATTAATTTAAAATTGAGCCCGCCCATTGTCTAATCACCAACAATCGAGCTATAATTTTGCGTGTTTTACACCATTTGACAGGTAGAGTCCATATCACCTAGAATTTGAATGCCATGTCAAATAAGAAAAAAAATTTACCAAATCAAAATTTTTAAAAAAGTTGCTCCCAAAATAAAATTATAAAAATCCCGCCCCAATTTTCCCCCATTGTCGTTTTTCATTTCTTTCTCATCCTCTTCGTTCTTATTCTTCTTTTCACCTTTCTCTTTTTTCTTTTTCTCTTGTTGATGTTCAATGGCGTCGTCCTCAAGCTCGTCAGCTTCGGTAAGGTCCCTTGAATGCTCATGCGGAGAGAGATTCTTGTTGAAGACCTCATGGACCGACATGAACCCTGGAATAAGATTTGCAACCTGCCCAAGATATAATGTAAGTTACATTTTCAGAATAGGGTTTAGGGTTTTCTAGTTTCAATTCTAAATTTTGATTAGGTCAATTTTTTTAGAGAAATGGGTGTGACTTCTTTGAATGTGTTGATCCACCCATGTGTGAAAGGGCCAAAATCATTATCCCAGGTCTCCTACGCAAAATCAATGAGTTGGAGGCCGAGAATGAAAAATTGAAGAGATGTGGATGGAACTAGATGATGGCTTGCAAAGTTTTAATTTTTGGGATTTTCACTGTAATGGTGTTCGTTGGGATCATTTTGGCAACCATTCTAGTGTAATGGGTATTATGTTGATTTTTCTCTCTTTTTTGTTTTTTGTTTTTATTTTTTTTATTGGATTTTTGTTTATTTCTATAATGCTGAAATTCTAGTGAATTTTGTAATGGGTAGTTGTTTTAATGGATTCAATTTTCCCTTTTATTGTAATGCTGGAATATTTTCTAGAATGTTAATGAATATTACTAACTAATTTTGTCATCTTTGAATTGTTTTCATAATTTTGTATGTTGCTGGTGACAATAATGATGCAACATTTAAAAGAAATATGCTAGTGGTCTTCACTTTCTTCTTAATGTTTTACTTTGCTAGTGGTGTTTAGTGGTACAAGGACATTAGATTTTCATAGTTTTATATCAACTCATAAGGGCTGGTAAGTTAGAATTTTGGATGGAATCCTCTCATGCTCCACACAACTAAATAAGAATACTGAGAAGATTGCAACCACTTATAACAAGAGACAAATAAGAAACCAACAAAATGACCTTGAGAATTAGCGGCAACAAAACCAACAAGAAACTAAATTGTAACAAAAAATATTGAGAAAGCATTAGAAAAAGGGTGATTCTAGAAAATGAAAAAGGACATAATAAGCTTTATTAAAAATTGCAATATAAACTGCATTCCAATTTCAAGAATACCAAAAAACTTCAAGTGTAATTAGGGCTATTTTCCAACACAAACAAGCCTAAAAAATGTACCAACCACATCAGGTATCAAATGTATAAAATTGTATTAAGAACAAGTATCAATATCAATAAACACACTCCAACAGACAAAACACTTCATTCTTGTCTTCTTCTACTTGTTTTTTCCTCCTTTTCTTCTTTTTCCCATTTAGATTATCCATAGCTTGGTGAGGTTGTAGAGATGAACAACTTTCTTTTTTCCTTCTTGAGTTGTGAGACTGCTTCCAAATTGTGACATTTGCAACTGCTGGTACATGGAAGGTCCATGTACCTTCCTTGCTTGTTCAATGGCACTTTTGTTGGTTTCCTGTACAATACAACCACCAACTTAGAGATAACTACTTTATTTAAAGAAATATTGAATTATGAAATTTAATTTTATACCATTGCCTTCTCTTTTGCTCTTGGAGATCTTCTAAACACACTTGTCCCTTCACCACCAAGTGTAACCTACAAAAAATTTGTTATTTTACTTAAAAAGACAACTATCCAAGCACCATATTTATAATTGTAGTATACTTTTGATGGACCCCTAGGAGATCTTGTTGCACCACATCCTTGAGTTGAAGAATCAATAGTTCTTTTTTTGACCTATGAAGACAAATATGATGAAAACTACATTAAACAATACTGGATAGTGACTTCAATTTATATACTGATAAAGAAAAAAAATACTATTAATATAACTTTGTCCTGATCAGTTTGTGCACCTTCTTGCTGTTGACTTGAGGAGTCAACATTTCTTTTAACCTGTCAAACAACATATGACATAGAAAAATAGCCACTAATTTATTTAAACAATGGATTGTAACTTGATATAACTGAAATATAAATAAAATAAAGATCAAACCTTCAATTGGCCGATAGTAGCTTGAGAAGCTTGAGTAGGAAACAATTGTTCTATATCTTGGCCATCAAGTGTCAAGTCTGTAATATCTTCATCCAAAGGATTTATCTTCAATGGACACTTCATCTGGTTATGTCCAATTTGCTTGCATAAACCACACTTCAGGCCTTTAGATCTTCTCTTTAGTGAAGTCGACTGCTCCTCAATGTGGGCTTTCCTCTACCTATTTTCTTCCCCTTTTCCACAGGTTCATCATGGCCTTTTCTTCTTACCTTTGTTGACCTCCCTTTTATCCTTTTGAACTTTAGATGAAGTGGAGGTATATAAATGGTCTCTCCCCATAAATCTTGACCATTTATATCCATTATGCCATTCCCATAAACTCTTTTATAGCATGCAATAGTATAGTAATCAGAGACAAAGAATTTAGGATGCTGCCTTTGATTGCATATTGCACAGCAACCATGAAGGCAAAGAATCTCTGTCAAGTCCCATTTTATGCAATTGCAGCTCCATGTGTGCAAATCTACACAATATTTCCCTCTATATATGTGTGTGATTTAGTAGTGTTTATCATCAGATTTCCTTGGGATGCAATCTCCTATTTTCTTTACATTTTCGTTCAAGATTTCCATGATGGCAAGTATAGATCATCCTTCTAATTTTTAGCCTTATCTCTACTTTTTTGCAACATAGTCATCATGTACTCTCTTATCCACTCAAACATTGTCAATATGTTCTTCTCTCTAGCATAAAGAATTGCACTATTGAAGAATTCACTAAAACTATTCAAAACCATGTCATATTTAGAGATTGGAGTAAAGTGTGATTTACTCCATTGTGAAGATGATTTATATCTAAACCACTCAGTAGTTGCAGGATCTAGGTCAGCCATTGCTTATATATGCAACTTAAATTAGCTAATAGTTGTGCTATTGGCAGCCTTTCGCATAACATCCTTAAAATCCAACCCTTTAAACCCAGCATTCATGAAGTTTTTCCATATGTGCCTAACATAAAACCTATGTTCTGACCATGAAAAAGCCTCATCGAGGCTTGAAATAACCCATTTTGCTTGTCAGATATAAAGGTAAATTCATATGGCTTAGTTATTTGAAGATCTTGTTTTAATAAATTCAAAAACCAACCCTAAGTGTCTGCTAGTTTTCTATTCACCACTACATATGTAACAAGATATGGTTTATTGTTGGGGTTAATCCCAACAGCAATAAGAATGACTCTCTTGTGAGGGCCAGACACATGACAACTATCTACACCCAAAATGGGCCTACAACCAGCTAAGAACCCAGTTTTCAAGGCCCTAAAGTAGTAATAAAAGTGTGTGAAGGTGTTTTCCCTACTACTATCATCCATTCCTAAAATGACAGTTGACCTTGGGTTTGTTCTCCTCAACTCATCTGCATAATCCCAAAGTTTAGCATATTGAACTTTAGGACCATCCTCAATCATCTCAAGTGTCTTTTTCTTTGCTCTATAGGCTTGATGCCAAGAGACACTCATGCTAACATCCATCTCTAGCTCCTACCGATACCCCTAAATCCTTCTTTTTGGTTTAATTTTCATTTTGTTTACAAATCTCTCAGCAAGATAAGTGGATGTGACATTAGAAACATAATATGTAGGCTAGTATGTGCGTGAAGGATTGTTTGTGTTAATTTGAAATGTTGACTCATCCTCCACCCTGTATGTATGTATCTTCCAACCAAAACCCTCTGACTCACATTTTTCATAGACCCTCTCTTTATCATTCTTTGTTATTTAAATGTTCTTCATACTTTGGATGGCTTTAGCATAAACAACCTTTCTAAAATTGGTCTTATTCCTAAATTTCATGCCTAACTCAAATTTAGGATTATGGTTTTGGTTATAATTGAATGAACGTGCATGAGGGCCATATGTTTCAGAATTTGGATCTAAATCACTATCTAGGGGCACATCACTATCTCCCATAATCTCTTATTCACTCTCACTCTCACTTATATTTTCTTCTATTTCCCTATCCCTCTTATTCAACTATGACCCTTCAATCCCAACCCATTCCTCATCATGATTAATTAAGGAATCAAACAACAGATCATCATCTAACTCATCACTCTCAGCCTTAGAAGCACACAAAGGGTCACTATCACTACAATTGTTATCTTCATTAGCACTAGAAGTTTGAGATATACTAATTGTCTGAAAGCAACTCCCCAACCACCCACTTTGATTATTAAGTTGTTTTTGTGTTTAAGTTTGGGCTTGAGACAGTGTTTGGTTTTGTGTTTGTGACTAAATATGGGTTTGGGTTTGGGACTACGTCTGTGTTTGGGATTGGGAATGTGTTTGTCTTTGAGTTTGGGATTGGGTTTGGATTTGGACTTGTCTTTGTCTTTGGGTTGGGGATTGGACTTGTGTTTGGGATTGTGATTGGGATTAGGATTGGACTTTAGATTATGATGGTCCATGAGGTTGAAAATTTGTCTCTAATAAATCTTTACCTCATGATATTTAGCACCAGTTTCACCAAAAAAAATTTACTTCTGAATCATCACTAATAATCTTGAATGAACCATCAATTTCATGAAAGAACTTCCTAGGGGTTTTCAAGTAGACACTATTACAAAGGTAATTTAAATTCCTAAAATTCAGGATATCTAAGAGGAAGTGATCAAACTTAGCAATTTTCCCATTTTTGTACACACAATGGGGGACAAGATCACAAGTACCACTATAAAATAAACACATTGTAATTTTCCCAGAACCTGGCTCTGCATTCACAATAAAAGACAAAAATTAAAAAAAAAAAAAAGAATATTCACATGGGAACATAAATCATAACCCCAACAACCCGACAAGCAGATATTCCTTACCTTTCCTACTGGGATAGGAACCAAAAAAGTGATAGATTGAAGCATTCATAAATTACTATTTTGAAATTGACAATATGACATAAAGACCCATATGTATATTCTAAGAGTCCACTCAGTATACCACATTCAAACATTCAATAGTAAAAAATACTTAAAAATTAACTCAGACCCCAATAAAAGCAAGAAACAAAAAAACATGATAGCTTTAAACTAGAATAATAGTAAATGTGGTCCCTCAAACAAAATAAACAACGACAGACGACAACGGTGTAGCTTTCTCTCAAAAAATGATTTGTGGTTCCATGAATCTTAAACAAAATCTTAAATAGCAAAAAAAATGAGTAAATTTAAATGCATACCATATCGAGGAGGTGGCAAATGAATATCTTTGAATGGATGTTCCAACATTTTCTCCACAGCTCCATGAACTTGAAGAATGGTAGTGACAGCAAGTGTTTGCTTCTATTAGGGTTTTTGCTTTAAAAGTACATATCTTTTGTGTTTTATGCACAGATTTAAGGTTTTTTGGGTTCAGTCTGGGGATTTCTTAGTGAGAAGTAGGGATTTCTTGGTGTGATTTATGAAGAGATTTGGGGTCTAGGGTTTTCTTCTTTCACTAAATTATTTTCTTTTTTTGCTAGAATGTGTTTTGATTTTGTGTTCAATTTGCATTTATTTGTACTTCTTATTCCTTACAATTAGCATTTTTCATGTTCATTTTTAGCGTTTTTAGTTTTGTGGGTTTTTTATTTTTATTATTTTTATATTTTAATTTTTAAAATTAAAATATTTTGATAGTTCTTTTAGGTTTTGGTAATTTTTTTTCTTATTTGACATGGCATTCACATTCTGCACGATGTGAACTATACTTGTCAAATGGTGTAAAACGCCCAAAATTGTAGCCCAATTGTTGGTGAGTGGACAATAAGTAGGCTCAATTTGAAATTAATCAGCTTAAAGGACTAAACTTGCAAAAAAAATGTACCAAATGTGGTAACTCCAAATCACAATGGACTAAATAGGCCATAGTTGGTGGACTAAATTTACAATTTTTCCTTTTAATTACTCTTATCTAAAAGTGCTTTGCCTTCATTCAGCTGGAGACTTGAGGAATATGGGAACTTGTCAGCTTGAGCTGCACATTTAAGTTGCATAAATCAGGTGTGAAGTGGAAGAGATTTGAAAAGTAATGGCACAAAAGTATATGGGTCTAGGATGGGAGTTCTTTTCAATAGCTAGATCATGATTGAGCCAATCTCTCTTGAATTTTGTGCCATGAGCATCCCACATTACATGAGAATATTGAATTTGACAAAGCATGTCTTCAAGTTCAAGAACTTTACCTTCCTTCACCAATTGCAGATGGTATAAGGTGTTGACTTCTCGTTAACACCTTGGTCGCACTATTTAGAGATAGTTCAGGCAACTCCTATCGAGCAGCATACATCCCTTTGAGGAGTTCAAAAAACATGTTCCCCCCACTAGTTCAGTAGTAGTAAACATTACTAGAAAACCTTTCTCAACTTGTTCAACATATACTAGGAAGAGAGCACGTCCCTCAAAAGTTATATCAAAAGATTTTCTATCGAAGCACTAGAGATGTCATACCTTCTAGAAGATGTTGGTCAATGTCTTTACCTAAAAGACTTAAAAAAAGGCATTTCTTTTCAAGTCTCATTAAGAAACCAACTATAGAATTCAGTAACATATTTTCTAAGGCAGATAAGTATATAAATATGATGCATATCACATCTCAATTAGGTATGCATATTTTTGGACATTCATAGTTTTGGTTTGTATATTAACGATAACATGAATGCACTAAGGCATCCTTTTAGATACCACTATACAATTACTACCCATTATATTCACTGGTTATAAAATACCCATGCTTTAGAAAAAGGGTCAAGATGGAGGGGAAGCACAAGGAAAAGAAGAATGATGTGATCGTCCTTAAGAAGCAAAAGACAGAGGAGAAGGAGAGTGATAAAGAGAGAGCCATCCATTTTCCTAAAAGTTGAAAAAGTTCACACCTTGGAAGGTCCTTCAATCCTAAATATTAGTGGCCATCAAATTGATCGAACTACTGAGATGTCTAGCTCAAGCCAATCAAGCTCCTACATCACATATACCGGGCAAGTTCTATAAATTTCATAATTCCTACAAGTATATTCATGTACACACATAAATTTCATAATTTCATAATCGAATTCAAAGGTGCAATCACGTGCCTTTTTGAGAGCCTTGTAGTAGGCTTATGCAAAATCAGTCTAAGTATTATGGTAATTCATTGATCAGTGTAATAATGCAGCCACTTGTCTACGAGAAGAGTGCTCAATAGGCTTACGCATCCCAACACATACTCTGAAAGGAGCAGAATAGTGGGTTTATGCAAAATTAACTAAGTTGTTGGTGCAATTTATTCATTTTTATTAGGATGCAGCCACTTGCCTCTGGAGAGGTTTTAAGTAGGCTTACACATTGCAATCATGTGCCCCTAAAGGAGCTAGATAGTAGGTTTATGACAAATGGTTTCGAATATCAATGTAATTCATCTTAAAGGTGTTGAGGTGCCGCCGTTTATCTCCAAAACGAATTTATAGAGGACTTACGCATTGTTACCACGTACATAAAAAAAGACAGTATAGTAAATTTACACCAAAAAAAATCAAGGATGCGGCCACTTATCTCATAGGGTAGTGTTGGGGAGGATTTTTGATAGGCTTACTTATGGCTACCACGTACCTCGGAGGGACCGTATAGTGGGTTTTACATCAAAAGAAATTAATGGTGCTTCTAGTTACCCCTAAAGTCAGTGCTAAAGAGGATTTGCGGTGGGCTTATGCATGGCTACCACATAGCCCCAAAGGAACCATATAGTGGGTTTATACCCAAAAAGTTGAGTGTGATGCGCCAAGCACCTCAATAAATTTAAGTTTGTTCTGAAGAGTGGTGTATAAGTGCCTTAATAAATTCAATCAATAGTAAGAGATAATAATGTAAGAAGAATATAATTCATTCATTTAATTAACAACAGTATTGAGGTGTTGTCCCCATGTGGGTTGCTTTATTGAAGTTTGAAATATATAATTCAAAATTAAAAAAAAATATCACTAGCTAGTTCAAAGTAAAAAAGAAACAAATCCTAACTTATTCAAGAAAAGTCTATTGAACGTATTGAGAAAGCATAAAGGGTGTCATAGGCGACGAGTTCAAGTATTCTAGAGGGTGCCTCCTAGTGCAAACATTACCATAACAATAATATCTCGAAGCATACCTCTGCACTTATCTTTTTTCTTGGTTTGTTGCAGCGTTTTTGTTTGGTCAATCCTAGGGCATGACTTTTGATGTTTTTCATGGTGTTCATAAGTCACTAATAGTTTTGTTAGTTTTGTTCAGCATAGGGAACTTCAACTTTTTCCCTAAGATTGTTTTGTAAATAGATAGGGTCTTGACCACCATGAATCTTACCATTTTCATCATTTACTTGCGATGAGTACCTAAAGAGAGGGGTAGCGATACTTTTCCTAGTGCTTCTACAATGTTGTTAATGAACCCTACTAGAGGGGTTTTAATTTTCTAAAGCTATCTATTGTCCATTCCTAGCTAGACGAATGCATCATGGAATAGGATATCCTTTAAGTTGCCATTAGCTACCAGTATTTTTTCACCTAGAAGTTAATAAGAGATGTAGAGATCACCAATGTATTATTGTCCTCTCCTCGTCTAAGTTCTAGGTTCTCTTTTCCAAAGGTGATGTTGGACATTGGGGACTCACTTCAAAAATTCCTAGGATGGGATCATTAGCATGAATTTGCATTTATTTTGCCGCTCACGCTAGTATCTTTCTCGTACTGATGGAGTCTATGCCAATTGGCTATCACCAAGATGACGCTAGCCGTAGCGAGATTCTTCAAATCATGCTGATGTTATTGGTCCTTGGGATCCAAACATTCATCTGGTTGTTGCTAATAGTTCTCGCTTCCTCGCGTTGATGGATTTCTAAAACTATTTGGCTTCTGAGCCACATATTCTTTGAGGTGTCCCCTTTTGATTAGCTTCTTAATCTCGTCCTTTAGGTTTCTGTATTTCTTAGTGATCTATCTACTGCTACAATGAAAGCGGCACTACTTATTACATTTATGCTTTATTGAGTCTTTTGTTGTCTTCTGATGAGGGTGCTGAATTAGGCCACATTGCAATGCCATGGTAAAAATCTCTGCCATGGGATGGAAAGTAGCGTATAGTGGTGAAAATCTTGAGGGGACTACCTCTATGATCTCCCTGCTTCTTATTGTTATTGTTTTCTTCATAGCACATTTTAGACTCGTTGGTCACCTAAAAGGTTATTACTTCCTCAATTTTATGTGCTTTACTTGAACACCATGAGGTCTTTTAGAGTATCGAAGGGTTATTGAATGATCAACTCTCGAAACTTCAAGTACTTCTGTTATAAAGGGTTATATTGGGCAAGAGCTCTTGATTGACATGGGAAACTCTTACATAGCTTGAATGAAGCGATTGAGGTAATTCCTAGGGGTTCTCTATTTCTCTACTTGATGGTAAATAGGTACACAACTATTGTCAGGTATCTATAGTTGATGAGAAGTTCTAAAGAAAATATTGCGCTAGCATCTTCTGGCATGTGATAGATCCAATTGGCATTTAGTTGAACCACATCAAAGCATACTTGGTGAGCTTGGTGCGAAAAGCTTGTGGTACGTAGCTTTACTTAAGCCATAGAGTTCTATTCTTGTGAAGAGGTTGTCTAAATGCTCATTGGGGTTCATAATGCCATCGAACTCTAGCAAGTTAGCTATCTTCATCTCAGGGAGAAGTGCCTCTAACAAGATAGCTAGGGAGAAAGGGTTGCATCTCAAGAGAGCAACAACTAAACGATGGTACTGGCTTCTTGCTCCTCTTGAGGGCTGTGGCACCAGTGAGTGAATATGTATTGTGATAGTAATGGGCTTACACCTAGCAGAAATTGCTCAGAGTGAGTAATTCGTGTCCATTTTGATAAGGCAAAGTGGGAAATGTGGAGTTAGGTTTTGAGTTGGCTCTCTACTTGATTCTCTCCAGGGTGAATAAAGCCCATCAGCTTTGGTGAGAGAACTGCTACTGCTCCTAGGGATGGCACTCCTCTATATATTGGGTAGCTACTTTAGCCGCAGCTTAAGCAGTAACGTTCTCCAGCAAGGTCTTCGACGCCTCTTGGGTCATATGCAAAATGGAATCTTCAGAAGATGGTGCCTATTGAGAGGGCATATCCTTCGTTGTCGATCATGTATTCATGGTTGACTTTTAGCACCGATTGTACTTTAGGTTGATGGCTCTCCATGTTCTCCGATCTGGGGGCTACTTGATTACTAAAGTTGCGAGTTCTAGTTCTCGTCTATGCTCATTATTCCTACTTTATCATTTGGAGTTCCCACAGACGATGCCAAAATGATGCTGCACGAAACTGGAGTCAGGGTACTTTCTAATAAACAAGAAGGTATCAAGTTCGTTTTCTCTGAAATATGTGTAGAGAGTTTTCAATTCTCAAGTAGTCATGATTTCTTAGGAATATTCTTTTGTGCTCCTTTTCTCTTTGGGACTTAGTATTTATAGTTTATTTTTAATGGGCTGGGGCCATTAGAATTTTTATGCTCTTCTTGGTAGACTTAATTAATTTAGATTGTCCTTCTTTGATCAAAGTGGCCTTTTCTAGTCTTTTTTACCATTTCACTCTTGTGAACGTAATTGGTATCAATAATGAATTCAAGAAATTAAGATTCTGAATTTATGAGTATCTTACTGGGCTACCAATTGTAAGTAAAATGTATACTTGCAAAATCATACAGTATGAATTTAGAATACCGTGTAGGATTTAAATCTTGTGTACTTTATATTGTAAAATTGATGGTCAACAAAATTTGTGATATTTGAGGAACACCCTCAGCCAGTGCTTCCTCTAGTTCCATCCCTCTCGAAAATTGACAGTTTTTAACGGAACAATCCATGTTCAAAATGTAAAATGGCGAGAAGACTTAACTAAGATATGTAGTGTAACCCTAAAAACCTCTTGTTACGGGTTTTTTTTATGATTGCGCGCTACACTAATTGCCAAGAATTAAATCAAAAGGCAGATCTTAATTATAATGGGTTAATAGCAAAATAGGTCATTCGATTCATATCTCATATACCGCATTAATTTAATTGGAAAGGGAAAAAAAAAGAAGCAAAGTTTAATTAATAGAAGTAGGACTAAAAATTAAAAATTCCAAGAGAACGTACAAAGTTTCCTAGCATGGAGTTCTTGGATTTTTATACATTGCTGTTTTCAGCTCTGACCCAACTGAAATTGCAATTTATCATTTGATAAGTAGCAAAAGAACACTATGGATTTGTTGACTAAACCCTTCGGTGCAAGTGACCACTTCTCCCCTGAGAGGTCATGTTTCAAAGTATGGTTTTGCCTCTTGGATCACGATAAGCTTATACATGCATTTCTGAAAAAAATAAAATAAAATCAGGAATAGTTAATTTGTTTTCAAAATAAGCCCATCTCACTGCCATGTGGGGCCGTGTGGAGGGGAGGGAGGCAGTCCGGATCATTGACCCTCATATATCACTTTTGGTTCATTTTGCAGAATGAAATTGTATATCTCCTATCTGTAATCTGTGTGGCCTATATATGCTATTATTACAGAAACGATATACTCAAGATTTTATTTTTTAAGATAGTTTTTTTAAAATATCCTTATATTAAAATAATAATCTTATATAACGATGATCAATCATTATTCTGAAAGATTATTATTGATTTGGAGCAGTCCAATATATCTATGCAAGATCAATTTATTTGAGTCCATTAGTTGATCAGATTCTCTTAATCAGTGAAATATAAATTCAAACCTAAAATGATACGGAAGAATTAGGACCGTTGAGGAGTTCCAGTGAAAATTCTCTAAAATTTAAGTCAGTACGGGATCATAGGTTAAACAGATCGATCTACTAATATCTTAAAAATTAATTGAGGGCGTATTTTTATCACAATACTACAACAAAAAAGGGATGTAACCACATTTCAATGTGTGGCAATAAATAACCTATTGTCACACTTAATCATATACCACGGTTCTCATTAGTATGCCACCATCTGTCATGGTCTAAGCTTAACATCACGCTTACAGGCGTGGTGTTTGTAAAAGCTACGATTTCACACGCAAATGTAAGGATATGGATTTAATACACACTTCTTTATGTGATCTAATATTTCGAGAAGTTGGTTAAAAACTTAGTACTACATAACCGATATGCTTATATAATTACATTTATTAACTATAACATAAAAGAGAAAGCACCACATTTTAATTTGTAAAAAAAACTAGAATTACTTAGGCTCTGTTCTCCTACATTTTCCAGAAATATTTTCCAACTCCCAGAAAAAATTCAGAATGAAGGCACATTCACTCCCAATTCACCCAAAAAACCCTACACCTTAAAAACCACACATACCTCCTCATTTTCTCACTCTAACTATCATATCACTAATTCATTTTTCACTCTCTCACTTCACTCATCTATATATATATATATATTTATATATTTATATATATGAAAATATTAAAATTTTACTAGTTAAAAATTTCTAAAACTTGTGTTTACAAATTTAATTAAACTAATTATCAAAAAATGAATTAAATTTAATTAAATATTATTTATGTTATTACTAAATAATTCATTTATTGAATAATATATTAAATTAATTAAATTTTCTTATTAATTAAATAATGTATTAGTTGTATTTAATATTTAATGTATTAATGCAATATTACATTTATTCATTTAATAAATAACTTAAGATGTTTTAATTTGATATAATAAATAAATTAATCTTCTTCAAAAAAATATTCTTCATTAAATATTAATCTTCATTTTAATTTAAAATTATAATAAAAAAATTTAATTATGGGGTTATATTTATTTAATAATCTATTAAGTTCAATAAATTAATATTGATATGCATGCTTAAAGTAATTGTTGAAAGAATTAAATAAATTTAAGTAAAATTATTTGATTATTACTAAGTATTTATTTACTAAATAATGTATTAATTAAATAATGAATTAAAATAATTAAATAACTTATTAAATTAATTAAATTAATTTATTTAAATAAATTGTTATTTATATATTAATTATGTTTCATATTTTATGTATAATTAAATATTATGTTTATTTATTTAATAAATAATTTAAGATGATGCAATTTCATATAATATAATATTATTTATTTTTTTAATTTGATGAATCATTATTAAGTCTTATATATAAATTATTAAAAAGTTATTTTATTTAAATAAATAACTAAGTGTTTATTTATACATAAATTGTAAGTAATAAATAGTTAAGTAATTAGATTTTAATTAGTAAACAATAATTAGTTTATAATTAATGTATAGTAATTAATTTTTTTATAACTTGATATTAACAATTATGATATAATTATGATATAAGCTAATTTTTTATAATTAAGATATAATTATGATTTCATGAATAACTAATATTTATTAATATATATTTTATTCGAAATAATATATCATTTACTAATGTTAAATTTATAAAAATATAAATTTCAAAATAAATGACCAATTAAATTAATTACACTCATATTTCAATCATTACATATATATATGTACACACTTATCATCCAACTATAAATATACGTACATATAATACATAAAAAAAATCACTTTCACCCAACAAACTTAACAAAAAAGCAATTGATTTGATATTTACAGTTAAATTTATCTTTTTCTAAAACATAAAAAAACAAACAACTCATTCTCAAATCATTTTCTATATTTTACCAAAATAAAAAGAAACACTTGCACATTTTCCAAAATTTCTCCCAAAATCAATTCCCCAAAAATATTTCTAGAAAATGGCCAAAACATAGAAGAATAGACCCTTACATTTTGAAGTTAACGCCGGAAATATAATATTACATTTCCTAACTATAACATAAAATAAAAACCACCATACTTTTATTTGTCAATAGAACTACATTTGGTTATAATTCAAAGTGTAAATGCTAAATATTGTTACACTTTTTAACCATAACATAAAGTACAAATCCCCATGTCCTAATTTGTGACTAGAACCAGATTAGTTACATATTAAAGTGTAATGCTAGGCATGCATTTTTACAATGCAAACCTTTTACCCCACGTCAAACTATAATATAAAGTGTATATATATATATCAATGTTGGACCAAGCAAGTGAACTCTGATTTGAGTGAAACTTACATCAAAATATCACCGACTCTTTGATGTATCTTCAATCCAAAATTCAGCTCAATCAGATCTCGGCAAGACCTCAAAAAGTGGCTCGAAAGTTGTAACTAGAAACTAGATCTCCAGAGGGCACACCAATCCAACTGTCTTGCCTCTAATGTTAAGATCCACACACCAATGCAACACCAATTCTCCTTAATAGCAGCTGGAGAATAAAGATAAGAGCATGCAAGGATGGAGGCTTGAATTGGAGGTTGGAGAAGAAGATAAGTGAAGCTTCAACACATGATGCAACACTTGAAAATTGGAGGAAATTTCTGAGAGAATCTAATTCAGATGGAATGTGATATCTTGCTATCATTTTGGCCACCCCTCTCTATTTCTATATATAGAGGAAGGATGGTGTGATGCGAAGGTGGCATCACACCTTCCTCGGGGGGGAGGGGGGGAAGGATTGCCCACTTGCCTTGCAAGTTGGCATGAATGTGAATTATGTGTGCATTTGAATTTCATTTGGAATCTTTATTTCATCTTATGAAATGTCATCTAAATAAATTTTAACGCCATACCAAATGAACCTTTCATTTGAATTTTTCCTCCAAAATTAATTCTCAATTTTAATTAAATTAAACTCCTTTAATTTAATTAATCCCCTTGACTTAACTCTTTAAGTCAAATAGCTAAACTCCTTTAGCTTGCAATTATTAACTTAACCTCTTAAGTTAACTTGACCAATTGATAGTCATGTGGTACCAAATAATTAACTCCTTTATTATTGATCTTAATTTAACTCCTTAAATTAATTAGATCAATTTAACAATTAAATTGATCAAGCCAAAAATGACCACTATGTTTGTGTCAAACGGTTACCTCCAAATTCAGTCATGCGAGAATATATCTAACTCTTAGAAAATTCTCCTTCATCGCCTAGGATATGCAATTGGATTTTTTGTGTGACCCGTTAGGTTCTGCCACTCATTGGACATGGGCTCACAACTCTTTATGACTTTGGAATATCAAATATTCACTTTAGTTTAAACTCCTTTAAACTAATCGACTCAATTCAATTAATCTCCATTTATTGAAAAGTACCCAATCTCCATGGTCGATGTCCAACCTCAAGTCCATGGAGCCCAACTAGTTGGCCGAAATAAATGCTTTTGGAGAACCATTCTAGCTCTAACGTGCCATGCAAATACGATCATTCCGTTTCCTATCTCCATGAAAGAGGGCTAGGGCAAGATATTTGTCGACTCCCTAATAGCCTTGATACTATGTCTCTATTCTCAATGTTCGATTTCCTTCATGACCTCATCTTTGGAAAACTTATTTTCTAAATTGTCATACTACCTTGCACAAGGATTTCATGGAATCAATCATTATAGAATATATAGGAGATGTACTCAGCCTTCAGAATGACAAGAAGTCGGATCCCAACAGATCTCCTAAACCTCCATATCTAAGTAGCTCATACCTAATCTCAACACAAACGACCCGCTACGTGGTAAGGAAAGAGTCAAAGCATGAGGACTGAAATACAAGGTTACAACAGATCCTCAGGTCAAAGGACTAATTATATGTATTAGCACAAGCGGGAGAACTTGCCACTATCGACTTGCCACTATGGCTACTAGTAGATTCTCCGGATGGGTCTTTAGTGCCTTGTTCTCTAACAAGGACCCACCAACATGCACCCATATCTTATATGGCATTGCTCATGAAATGGAGTAATGTCCAACTCGTTGGATTAATTCATCGTTAGTGCAAGTCTATTTAGATCTTAGATGACCTTGGTCTCATGAGATCCTATGACTTAGAAGCATTTCAGATCACAATTGTGTAAGATTTATTTTATGATCACCACCAAGTGCGTGACCAAGTCTCGTAATCTTGTGTGATCTAAAGGCTTCAACTAAATGCTAGTGAAGTGAATATGTGCATAAGATAAAGATGGCGATTTAAAGAATATCATTCAACCAAGATTGTATGACAAGTGAAATAGTTTACAACACCAATCTAATTGGCTTGCGGGGCATTATTCCAACAATCTCCCACTTGCCCTACAGCCAATTCCCCATAGTCTAAAGACTCTTCTTCTCAAGATGTCCTTCTAAGAGCTTTTGTGATGGGGGTTTAGTCAGTAGATCTACTATATTCTCCTTCGAGGCAACTCTCTCCACTCGGATGTCGCATCTATCAATGATCTACTGGATCAAATGATATTGCCTCAATATGTGCTTGGATCTGATGAGGTCTTTACTCTTTAGCTTGCGCAACCGCCCCGTTGTTGTCACAGAGGACAACTACTAGCTCAGCAATGGTAAGTACTACATTCAACTCTTGAATGAAGTTTTTTATCCAAACACCTTTCTTTGCAACTTCTGAAATCACAATATATTATGTCTCTATAGTAGAGTCGGTTTTGGTGTCTTGTTTGGAACTCTTCCAACTCACCGCATCGCCATTGAGGCAAAATATGAATCCAGAAGTGGATTTTAGGTCATCTACATTGGATTGAAAACTAGAATTTGAAAACCCCTCAAGTTTCAATTCTCCACTACCGTATACTAGAAACAAGTCTTTAGTCTTTCTCAAGTACTTAAGGATTGCTTTTGTGGCCATCCAATGACTTTCATTAGGATTGGATTGGAAACAACTCGTAACACTTAGAGTGTGTACCATATGCGGTCTTGTACATTGAACTGCATACATTATGCTCCCAATAGTAGAGGCGTAAGATATGTGGGACATCCTTTGTCTCTCATCATCAGTCTTAGGGGCCATAAACTTGAAGAGTCGAATGCCATGTCCAATGGGAAGGAATCCTTTGTTGGATTCTTCTATACGGAACATCTTTAGTATTTTGTGAATGTACGGGGTTTGGAAAAGCCCCAACATCCTCCTCAATCCATCTCTATAGATACTTATTCCCAATACGAAGGATGCTTCTCCCAAATTCTTCATGGAGAATTGAGTAGATAACCACGCTTTAGTATACTCTAACATTCCTACCTTATTCCCAATGAGAAGGATGTTATCGACATAAAACACAATAAACTGTACATTGCTCCCACTAGCCTTCATATACACACCTGATTCATACACATTTTTGACAAAACCAAACGATTTGACTGTCTTCTCAAAACATATGTTCCAACTTCGAGATGCCTGTTTGAGTCCATAAATGGATCTCTAGAGTTTGCAAACCTTTTGCTCACTTCTCTTGGATGTAAAACCTTGTGGTTACTCTATATAAATTTCTTCTTCAATGTCTCCATTGAGAAAAGTAGTTTTTACATCCATTTGTCTAATCTCATAGTCATAATATGCAGCTATGACAAGTAGAATCTGAATGGACTTAGACATTGCGATCGGTGAAAAAGTTTTCTCGAAATCGATACTAGATCTTTGAGTGTAACATTTTGCCACTATCGTGCCTTAAATGTTGCTATCTCTCTATCAACTCCAAGCTTTCGCTTATAGATCCACTTGCAACCAATGGGAACTATTCCCTTTGGTGGATCTATTAGAGTCCATACTTTGTTGGAGTGCATGGAATCCATTTCGGATCTCATGGTGTCAAGCCAATATCCCAAGTATATGTCCAACATAGCTTCCTCATAGGTGTTTGGATCATTATCCAATTGGCCCATCTCATGAAGGAATCCAAACTTTTTAGGTTGCTTCTTGATTCAATCCGACCTTCTTAGAGGTTGTGTGTAGGGCTCTTGATGCTCTCTTATTTTTATCGCTTCTGTGATTTGTTGATCATCTTAAACTTCATCAAGTTCAACAACAATGCTATTTCTATCTAATAAAAATTCTTTTTCCAGACAAAAACCTTTTGTTCCGATGGATCATAGTAGTAATTACCCAAAGATTCTCTTCGGTATCCCATAAACTTGCACAAGGTGGATCTACTATCCAACTTATCTCTCACTGTTCCGTCTCAAGTAGGTGGGAAACCCCCAAACCTTAAGGTATTCGTTAGAGGGTGCTTTGCCATTCCACACCTCATGCAGCATTTTTGGTACCAACTTTGATAGTATTACATTTATTAGCATTGCTGCCGTTTGTAAAGCGTGTCCCCAAAAGGAGATGGGCACATCGAAAAAACTCATCATGGAACGTGCCATGTCTAACAAAGTATCCCATTCTCTTTTAATAATTCAAGAACTCGGTACTTAAGTATTCTCCCTCTCAATTCGATCGAAGAGCTTTAGTACTAAGTCCTTTTTGCTGTGCCACTTCATTCCTATGCTCTTTGAACTTTTCAAAGGCTTCGGCTTGTACTTCATAAGATACACATGTCCCATGTCCGAATTGACTATAATCATCAGTAAAGGAGATAAAGTAGGAGTAGCCTCCTCTCGCATTAACTCTTAATGGGCCACAGATATCCGTATGGATCAAATCCAAAGGACTTATGGTTCGCTCCGTTTGTCTTACAAAAAGAGCCTTGGTCATTTTTCCTTTAAACAAGATTCACAAGTAGGAAGTTCCTCAATGCCACTAACATTTACTACTTTGAGAGCTTCTAACTTGTTCATCCTATATTTAGAAATATGTCCAAGTCTTGCATGCCATAGAATGACATCTTCTTGGTTACCTAATTTTCTTTTACTTGATTAAATGTGCATTAGTGAGGGTTGGGAATCTAGTATGTATAATCCATTCTTCAATGTACCTTGCGTAATTAAATAACCATTCTTTAATGCTTTCAATACACCATTCAATATAGAAAAATCAAATCCTTCATTATCAAGAATAGGTATTGAAAAAATGTTCTTAACAAGTTGGAGTACATAATAACAAGGATTTAACACAATACAAGAATTCTCAAAGTCTAACTTTACCATGCCTTGGATCGTGTCGGCAACTCTTGTTCCATTTTTGAGGCGGAGGATCATATTCCTTTCACGTAGAATCTTTCTTCTTTCCATCCCCTGTAATGAATTACAAAGGTGAGAACCACATGTGGTATCAAATACCCGTGAGAAAGAATTAGTCGTTAAGTGCACTTCAATGAAGTATATACCCTTCCAAATGGTGCCAAGGTATTCCTTGCAGTTTCTTTTCCAATGCCCCTTTTAGCCACAGTAAAAACAAGTTGCATTGGTCTTGTCACCTTTCTTTTTCTTAACTCCTCGTGAACCTTTCAAAGGCAGCTTCCATTTTGAGGAGGAACTCTTCTTCCTCTTAGCTCCCTTTCTAGGATCCCTAGGACCCTTTGACTTAAAGGAAGAAGAAAGCACAAGAGGTTTTTCCTTTTTATAGTCGGCTCGGAGGTCACCATCATGTTCACCAATTCATTAATGGTCACCTCTTGCTTGGGCATATTAAAGTTCATAACGAATTGGTCGAACGAAGGGGGCAATGATTATAGGATCAAATCCATGTAGAGGTCGTTGTCCATGACCACGTCTAGTTGTCTAAGCTTTTTGATAAGTTTAATAATCTTAAGCATGTGATCATGGACATTTGAACCTTATACCATCCTTGATCTAAAAGCTCTCTAGACAAAGCGAACCTTTCATGTCTTGTTAGAACACCATACAACTCTTGTAGGTGTTTATAAAACTCACATACATGTCTCATATGCTCGTGAGTCTTTTGGAGCTTATTAGTCATGGAAGCCATCAAGAGGCATTTCACTTGTAGATCATCATCCACAAGTTTAGTGAACACTTCATGGGCCTCATCGATGGCATCATCACCCAAATTGTCCGCGTAGGCATTGATCAAGTACATAAGTCATCTTTTCGGAGTCAAGAATGATTTTAAGGTTCCTTAACCAAATGCAGAAGTTAGGCCCAGTGAGTATATTAGTTTCCAAAATGCTTGTGAGTGAATTTTTAGCCATTTTCTTTTTGAAGATTTCAAAAATCTACAAGAGGCGAAAAAAGAGTATAAGCATATGATTGAATTTTGTTATTGATAACAAGTTCAGGTCTTTCAAGCATGTTTTTCTCCCATTATTTTATCAAATCCTTCACCCCCCCAGAAGAATTCAAGAAATCTCATTTCGTAGTGAGAATGAAGATCCCGAGAACTTGCAAGCAGACCCCTGTAACTGAGTGCCATCCACAAGCAATCGAAGGGTAAGCAACTTTTGCTAATTGTATCTCATGCAACTCTTGATGTATTTTGCCTCACCTTTCACATAGACCTACGTAACCATGTGCCATATGTGTTACTAAATGTTAAGTCCAACCTACCAATCAAACTTTGATTCAAGATGGGCACCACAACATTCCCCGTAACTGAGTGCCAATGTGTGGGCGTTCTTGATTCAAAGATGCATCTCATGCTAATTGTATGCTCACGGCTTTTCTCCTAAGTGTGACCCCCATAATTGAGTGCCATCACACAAAATCGGTAGCACCATCATGGTATACACTATTGGTAGAAGGCATGGATTAATTAAAACTCCTTTTAATCTGTTTTCATTTTAACTTAATATTTGAAAAATACTTAGACATTCTAAGTGGAGGGTTTTTGCTTGCAAAGATCTCATCATTATCTTTTTATTTAGGTTTTCTATATCTTCACCATGCATCTTATACATCAATAGGATATGAAAAACATAAATAAGTAAATGCGCCTAACATGCTCCTAGGGTGGGAAGACTATGAGCCTAACCAAGTGGTACACTTGGAGCCATAGGTGCACCACTTAGTTGATTTTAAGTGGTTTGATTAAATTTAGCTATTCCATAAGTGTATTTAAAGCAATGCAGGCACTAGGATCCAATAATAAAACTTCAAAAGCTTAAATAAACATGCTTTAGGATTTAGATTTGGATGGAGAGTTGCCTTGGTTAGCAAAATCCAAACGTGGATTGAAGAACACTTTCTTCAAAACAAAATCTGCCAATCAGTGGCGCAGCTGGAAGAGAGCAACTTTTGCACAATCTAAAGGACTCCAAAAAATCCAAAAACATCAAAATGGATCCTCAACTCTTTGATAAAGCTACTGTGAAAATTTCAGACCAAAACTTCTTCTGATTCTCCTGGAATAAAATCGCCAAGTGATTGGTCTCACAGGTGGATTTCCAAAGGTTTAGCAAACCATTTGTTTTGCGTCTATCGAAATGATCCACACACCAATCCAATTCCTACTACTCCTCACTTGTAGCTGGAGAAAGAGATTAGAGTTGAGAAGGAGATGGCTGATTTTGGGTATGCAGAAGAAGAGGAAGGTGATCTTCATCATATGAATGAACATCTTGAAAATGGAGGGAAAAATGAGAATCTAATTATTCACTTGCAAAATTGCTAGATCCGCCCAGCCTCACTCTATATCTATATATAGAGTGAGGATGGTGTGATGCCATCTTCAAGGGGGGGACTGCCAATATGCATGCCTTGCATGCTTAGTTGGCAAATTCAAATCTAATTTGAATTTGTATGCATTTCAATTACATTTGAAATGTAATTTCAAATTAATTAAATGCCACACTAAAATGATCCTATCATTTGACTTTCCCTCCAAATATATTATTCTCATTAATTAAATTAAATAATTTAATTTAATTAATTAATCCTTGATGTAACTCTTAAGTCAACTAACTTAACCCTTTAAGCTTAATTTTGTTAACTTTACTCTTTAAGTTAACTTGACTTATTGATAGTCATGTGGAACCAAATAATTAACTCTTTAATTATTGGTTTAACTTAACTCCTTAAATTAATTGATCAATTTAACAATTAAATTAATCAAGCCAAAATTGACCTCAATTTCGGTCACCCAAAAATTTGTTTTCATGGAGTGAATTTTCTAACACATAGAAAGTTCATCCATTTTAGAAAATGTAATTGGCTTTTATGTGTGACCTGATAGGTTCTACCATTCATTGGACATGGGCTCATAACTCCTTGTGACTTTTGAATATCGGATATTCCTTTTAGTTTAAACTCATCTGAACTAATCGACTCAATTCAATTAATCTCCATTAATTGAAGAGTATCCAATCTCCATGGTCATTGTCCAACTTCAAGCCCATTGAGGCCAACTAATTAGCTGAAATGAATGCTTTTGGAGAACCATTATAGCTCTACGCGTACCATACAAATACAGTCTTTCAGTCTTCTATCTCCCGAAAGAGGCTTAGGGTAAGATATTTGCCGGCTCTTTAATAGCCTTGATACAATCTCTCTAGTCCTAATGTTCAATTTCACTTTATGACCTCATCTTTGGAAAACTCTTTTTCCAAATTGTCATACTACCTTGCGTAAGGACTTCTCGGAATCGATCATTATAGAATACATGGGAGATACACTCACCCTTCACAAAGATGAAAAGTCAAATTCTATCTTGGATCTCACAAACCTCTATGTCTAAGTAGCTCATGCCCAATCACTACCCGAACGACCCGCTAGGTGACCAAGGATGAGTCAAAATATGAGGACCTAAACATATGGTTACCATGGATTCTCAGGTCAAAAGACTAATTCATGTACTAGCGTAAGCTGGAGAATTCGCCATTACCGACTTGCCACTTTGGCTATCTAGTAGATTCTCCGAGTATGCATTCAGTGCCTTGTTCTCTGATAAGTACCCACTTATATGCATCCATATCTCATATGGGATTGTTCATGGAATGGAGCAATATCCAACTCCTTAGATCTATGCATCATTAGTGCAAGTCTATCTAGATCTTAGATGCTCTGTCTTGTAAGATCTTATTACTTGGAAGATTTAAGATCACGATCATGTAAGACTTATTCCATGATTACCACCTAGTGTGTGACCTAGTCTGTAGTCTTGTGTGATCTAAGGGTTTCAACCAGATGCCAATGAAGTAAATATAATCATAAGGTGAAGATGGCCATTTATAAAGAGTATCATTCAATCAAAATTGTATCACAAGTGAAATAGTTTACAACGCCAATCTAATTAGGTTGTGGGGCACTATTCTAACATGTATCCCCATACATTCATGGTTCGCCAAAAGTCTCCATGCCTCCAATGGTCTTCTTTGCTCTATGCAACATTTACATTAGAAAGAAATCTCCACTCCTAGTGATTCTACTCTCATAACATTTACAAGATAGAATTAAGAGGCATGCATGCCCCAATTTAATACAACCATTTTCAACAACTTGAAACAACAAAAATCAATATTAGAGGCTCATGATCATCCCCATTCACTCATCATTCATTCAACAATTAAATGAATAATAAATAAATCTAGAGGTAACAATTAATTCCAACAATTAAATGCTTATTTCATAAACAAATAATTTGCGAAACAAGAGGAAGTATGATAATTATGCCATAATTTGAAGATTAACTTTAACAAATTTTTAAAAGCTTCCAAAAATGTCAAACATGATTTTGAGACCTTGTATAACACTGTGTATCTATCATGTGTGAGTCAAAACTCTTTTGGTCACATAAAGGAGCACAAAAATAACAAAAACTCATGCCAACTGAAAAAGTGCCACTGCTTGCCCAGGCTGGGCGCACTACTGTGCGGTAGGTGGCCCCGGCCAAAAACTCCAATCATATTGGATTCAAAAATGATCAAAACACCTTAAGGCCAATTAACACATGCTATATCAACATATAACGTCAATTAATGCCAAATCAACATTCAACATTAATAGTTATGAATTAAAACATACTAATCATATGAATCAATAATTAAAACACACATTAGCATGCTTTCAATTCATCAATCAAGGAGCCACATACAACATCATCTAAACACACCAATCCATCATATGAATTGAGAATTTGGTGATTTTAATCAATCCATCACATGAATCAATCAATAAAAAAAATCCAAATCAAAGCACGAATTAGGCTCCGATACCACTTGAAAGCAAGTAAGGCACTAGGATCCAATAATAAAGCTTCAAAAGCTTAAATAAACCAGTGCTTACAAGCAATCAAGGATCTAAACATTCTTTAGGATTTAGATTTGGATAAAGAGTTACCTTGATTAGCAAAACCCAAAGGTAGATTGAAGAACACTTTCTTCAAAACAGAACTTGCCAAGCAATGGCACAGCTGGAAGAGAGCAACTTTTGCACGATCCAAAAGACTCCAAAAAATTCAAAAACATTCCAGTAGATCCTCAACTCTTTGATGAAGCTACTTTTGAAAACTTCATACCAAACCTCCTTCTGGATCTCTTGGAACAAAATCACCAAGTGACTGGTCTCGTAGGTGGATCTCCAAAGGCTTAGCAAACCATTTGTTTTGCCTCTATTGAAATGATCCATACACCAATCCAATTTCCTACTACTCCTCACTTTTAGCTAGAGAAAAAGAAGACAGAAGAAAGAGAGATGGCCAACTTTGGGGTTTGAGAAGAAGAGAGGTGTGATTTCAACACATGAGTGAACACCTTAAAAATGGAGAAAGAAAGTGAGAATCTAATTCTTCACTTGAATTGTTAGTTCACCACCTACCCTTACCTCTAAATGTATACATAGAAGGAGGATGGTACGATGCCAAGTTGGCATCACATCTCCCTCAAGGGGGCCGGGGGGGAGGGTGGAGTACTGCCAACATGCTTACAATGCATGCAAGTTGGCAAATTCAAATCTATTTTGAATTTATGTGCATTTCAATTACATTTGAAATCTAATTTCAAATTAATTAAATGCCACACTAAAATGGACCTTTCGTTGTGAATTTTCCTTTCAAAATATGCTCTTCTCATTAATTAAATTAAAAACCTTAATTTAATTAATTAATCCTTGACTTAACTCTTAAGTCAACAAGCTTAACTCTTTAAGCTTAATTTTGTTAACTTAACTCTTTAAATTAACTTGACCAATTGATGGTCACATGGCACCAAGTAATTAACTCTTTAATTATTGGTCTAATTTAACTCCTTAAATTAGTTGATCAATTTAATAATTAAATTAATCAAGCCAAAATGACCTCAATTTTCGGTCACCCAAAAATTGGTCTCTATGGAGTGAATTTTCTAACACTTCGAAAGTTCCTCTATCACGTAAGAAATGTAATTGGCTTTTGTGTGTGACCTAATAGGTTCTACCATCCATTGGACATGGACTCACAAGTCCTTGTGACTTTTGAATATCGTATATTCATTTTAGTTTAAACTCCTTTAAACTAATCGGCTCAATTCAATTAATATCCATTAATTGAAGAGTACCCAATCTCCATGGTCAATGTCCAACCTCAAGTCCATGGAGCCTAACCAATTAGCCAAAATGAATACTCTTGGGGAACCATTATAGCACTACGCGTACTATGCAAATACGGTATTTTCATCTCCTATCTGTCAAAAGAAGCCTAGGGTAAGATATTTACAACCCCTAATTGCCTCGATACTATATCTCTATTCCCAACGCTTGATTATACTTTATGACCTCATCTTTAGAAAACTTATATAAATATAAGCATAAAATGAAGATGGCTATATTGTTAATATCATGTAATCAAGCTTGTACCACAAGAGAAATAGTTTTAAAAACCAATGTAATTGGCTTGCAAGGCGCTATTCCAACAACTCCATTATGTTGGGGTGTGCCGAATGGAATCTGTTGAGAGAGAATTCCATTCTCTTTTAGATAACCCAAGAATTCGGTACTTAATTATTCTCTCCCTTGATCCAATTGAAGAGCTTTAATGCTAAGTGCCTTTTGCTTTTCTACTTCATTTTTATACTCTTTGAACTTTTCAATGGCTTTGGACTTGTATTTCATATGATACACATGTCTGAACCGACTATAATCATCGGTGAAGGTGATGAAGTATGAATAGCCTCATCTCACACTAACTCTTAGTGGGCATAAGTATCCATATGGATCAAATCCAAAGGATTTGTGGTGCGCTCTGTTTGTCCTACAAAAGGTGCCTTGGTCATTTTTCCTTTAAAAAGATTTACAAATAGGAAGGTCCTCAATGCCACTAACATTTAGTGCTTTCAGAGTTTCTAACTTGTTCATCCAATTTTTAGAAATTTGTCCAAGTCTTGCATGCTAAATTATAACAGCTTCTTCGTTATCTAATTTTCTTTTACTTGATTGAATATGCATAAGTGAAAGTTAGGAATCAAGTATGTACAATCTGTTATATAATGTACCTTGTGCAATTAAAGAACCATTCTTTAATGCCCCTTAACATCCCATTCGATATAGAAAAATCAAATCCTTCATTATCAAAAACGAGAATAGAAATAATATTTTTCACAAGGTGGGGTACATAATAAACTGGATCAAGTACAATGCAAGCATTATCCAAGTCTAACTTGATTACACCTTGGACCACAGCGACAACTCTTGCTCTATTTCAGAGGTTGAGGATCATATCTCCTTCACAAAGACTATTTCTTCTTTCCATACCTTGTAACGAATAACATAGGTGAGAACCACATGCGGTATAAATACCCATGAGAAAGAATTAGTTGTGAAGTGCACTTCAATAAAGTACATACATTTCTCAAGAGTTACAAGGTAAGCTTTTCATTTCCTTCTCCAATACCCCTTCTCACCATAATGGAAATAATTCGCATTGATTTTATTCTTTTTTTTCTTCTTCACTCCCCCC
Organism: Jacaranda mimosifolia; assembly: GCA_018894105.1. NCBI lineage: Eukaryota > Viridiplantae > Streptophyta > Magnoliopsida > Lamiales > Bignoniaceae > Jacaranda > Jacaranda mimosifolia. Next base: position 37,890,951 of record CM032117.1, on the reverse strand, counting down.
GAACCTTTCAAGGGTTGCTTTCTTTTGGAGAAAGAAGCTTCCTTCCTCTTACCTTCTTTCTTAGGACCCCTTAGGCCCTTCGGCTTTGAGGTGGAAGCAAGCGTAAGAGGTTTTTCATTTTTCATAGTCACTTCAGCACCACAAGCATGTTCACCAATTCGTAGATTCCCACATCTTGCTTGGACATAATAAAGTTCACAATGAATTGGTCGAACAAAGAGGGTAATGATTGTAGAATCAAATCTATGTAGAGGTCATTGTCCATCACAACATTTAGTTGTCCAAGCTTCTCGATGAGTCCTATCATCTTAAGCACGTGATCATGGACGCTTGAACCCTCAACCATCCTTGACATAAAGAGCTCTCTAGACAAAGTGAACTTTTTGTGCTTAGTTTGTACACCATACAATTCTAGTAGGTGCACAAAGATGTCACTTGCATGCTTTATATGCTCATGAGTATTTTGGATCTCATTGGTCATGGAAGTTATCATGAGGCATCTTGTTTGTAGATACCATCTACAAACTTAGTGAACATTTCACGCTCCTCATTAGCGGCGTCATCACCCAATGTGTTCGGTGGACTTTGATCAAGGACATAGGTCATCTTTTCGAAGTCAAGAATGATTTGAGATTTCTTAACCAATTGTGCAAGTTTGGCTTGGTAAGTTTATTAGTTTCCAAAATCATGTGAAGTGGATTCTTAGCCATTTTGTTTTTGAAGATTTCCAAAATCTACAAGAGGCAAAAAGAAGAATATAAGCATATAATTGAATATTGATATTTCATAAAACAAGTTCACGGTCTTTCGAGCATGTTTTCTTCCAACTATTTTATCAAATTCTTCACCCCCTAGAAGAATTCAAAAAATCATATTTTCTAGTAAGAATCAAGATCCCAAGGACTTAGAAGTGGACCCCTATGACCGAGCACCATCCACAACCAATCGAAGGGTAAGCAACCTTTGCTAATTGCATCTCTATACAACTCTTGATATATTTTGCCTTACTTTTCATGTAAACCCACGTGATCGTGTGCCATCTATATTACTAGTTGTTAAGTCAGACCTACCAATAAAACTTTGACTTGAGACGATGTCATGACATCCACCGTAATCGAGTGCCAATGCATGGGCGGGCTCAAATAAAAGGTGCATCATATGCTAAGTATATGCTCACAGCTTTCCTCCTAACTGTGCCCCCATGACTAAGTGCCATCACACAAAATTGGTAGCATCGTCATGGCATCTATTATTGGTAAAAGGCATGGATCAATTAAAACTCCTTTTAATTTATATCCACTTTGACTTAATATTGATAGCACTTAGACATTCTAAGTGGAGGGTTTTCCTTGCTTGCAAAGATCTCATCATTTTAATCTTCTTATTTAGGTTTTCTATATCCTAATCCATGCATTACATACATCAATAGGATATGGAAAGCATAAATAAGTAAATGCACCAAGCATGCTCCTAAGCTAGGATGACCATAAGCCTAACCAAGTGGTGCACTTAGAGCCATAGGTGCACCACCTAGTTGATTTTAAGTGGGTTGATTAAATCTAGTTATTACATGAGTGTATCCCCTACATTCATAGGTCTTCTTAGGTCTCCATGCCTCCAATAGTCTTCTTTTCTCTTTGTAACATTTACATGAGAAAGAAATTCTCACTCTTAGTAATTCTACTCTCATAACATTTACAAGATAAAAATTAAGAGACATGCAAGCCCTAATTTAATACAACTCTTTTCAATAACTTGAAACATATAAATTCAATTTTAAAGGCTTATGATCATCTACATTCATTAATCATAACACTTAAATGAACAATAAATAAATCAAGAATTGACATTAAATTCCAACAATTAAATACTTATCTCATAAACAATTAATTGGCTAAGCAAGAAGAAGCATAACAATTATGCCACTTTGTTGAAGATTAACTTTAAATAATTTTTAAAAGTAATAAAAAATGTCAAGCATAATTTTGAGAACTTCCACAACATTTGTGCATCTATTATGTGTGATGCAAAATACTTTTGGTCACTTAAAGGAGCCAAAAAATCAACCAAAATCATGCCAAAATAAACTAGACCGCTGCCTGCCCAGGCTGGGTGCACTGTTGCGTAGCAGGCCCATGCCTAGAGCACCCGCTGCTCGGCCAGTGCCCGGCCAGGCAGGGCAGCATGCCCTGTTTTCACTTTGGCACCTAGTCAAATGAGTTTTGGCTCAACTTTTGTGCACCAAAAATTTAGAACGCTTTATTAATATTAAATCAAAAAATATAGATGAAATTCAAAATTCAAAACACCTTTTAAAAAAGGAATTTTAAGTGCTCAATCGTGCTTTCAAAAAAAAAAAAAAGTTTAAGTAAGAATTATATTCTTCAAAATCTCCAACAAAACTCCAATCATATTGGATCTTAAAATGACCGAAACACCTTAAGGCCATTAACAACATGCTATATCAACATATTACATAATCTAATGCCAAATCAATATTCAACATTAGCATCTATGAATTAAAACGTGCTCAACATATGAATTAACACATTAAAATGCATATTAGCATAATTTCAATTCATCAATCTGGGAGCCGCACACAACTTCATACAGACACTCCAATCCATAACAAGGATCAAGTATTTGGTGATTTTGATCGATTCATCACATGAATCAATTAATCAAAAATCCAAATCATAGCATGAATTAGGCTCCGATACCACTTGAAGTCACATGTAGCACTAGGATCCAATAATCAAAACTTAAAAAATGAAAATTAACTAGGATCCACATGTCATGAAGGATCTAAACATGCCATTAATTCAGATTTAGATGGAGAATTACCTTGTTTTGCTCAAAAACCAATGACGGAAGAAGAAAGCCTTTGACAATCAAAAAACTGTGTTCCAGTAGCACAGCAGATTCAGATCAACGTTTGACCAGGCAAATGAACTCTGATTTGAGTGAAACTTGCACCAAAATATCACCAACGCTTTGATGTATCTTTATTCCAAAATTCGGCTCAATCAGATCTCGGAAATACATCCAAAAGTGGCTCTAAAGTTACTGCCAGAAACTGGATCTCCAAAAGGCACAACAATCTAATTGTCTTGCCTCTAACGTTAAGATCCACATACCAACACAACACCAATTCTCCTAAATATTATCTGGAGAATAAATAGAAGAACATGCAAGGATGAAGGCTTGAATAGAAGGTGGGAGAAGAAAAAAAGTGAAGCTTCAACACATGATGCAACACTTAAAAATTGGAGGGAAAATTTGAGAGAATCTAATTCACATGGAATGTGATGTCTTGTGATCATTTTGGCCGCCCCTCTCTATATCTATATATAGAGGGAGGATGGTGTGATTCCAAGGTGGCATCACACCTTCCTCAAGGAGGGGGCGGGGGTGGGGGGTGGGTCCGCCCACTTGCCTTGCAACTTGGCATGAATGTGAATTATGTGTGCATTTGAATTTCATTTGGAATTTTCATTTCATCTTATGAAATATCATCCCAATAAATTCTAATGCCACACCAAATGAACCTTTCCTTCGAATTTTTCCTCCAAATTAATTCTTCATTTTAATTAAATTAAACTCCTTTAATTTAATTAATCACCTTGACTTAACTCTTTAAGTCAATTAGCTAAACTCATTTAGTTAGCAATTGTTAACTTAACCCCTTAACTTAACTTGACCAATTGATAGTCATGCGGCACCACATAATTAACTCCTTAATTATTGGTCTTAATTTAACTCCTTAAATTAATTAGATCAATTTAACAATTAAATTGATCAAGCCAAAAATGACCACTATGTTTGTGTCAATCGATCACCTCCAAATTCAGTTGTGCGAGAATATTTCTAACTCTTAGAAAATTCCCCTTCATTGCCTAGGATATGCAATTGGCTTTTGTGTGTGGCTCGTTAGGTTTTTCCATTTATTGGACATTGGCTCACAACTCTTTGTGACTTTGGAATATCAAATATTCACTTTAGTTTAAACTCCTTTAAACTAATCGACTTAATTCAATTAATCAACATTAATTAAAGAGTACCAAATCTCCATAGTCGATGTCCAACCTCAAGCCCATGGAGCCCAACTAGTTGGCCGAAATTAATGCTTTTGGAGAACTATTCTAGCTCTCCGCGTGCCATGCAAATATGGTTTTTTCGTCTCCTATCTCCATGAAAGAGGCCTTCGGCAAGTATTTGTTGGCTCCCTAATGCCTCGATACTATATTTCTATTCTCAATGTTCAATTCCACTTTATGACATCATCTTTGGAAAACTTCTTTTCCAAATTGTCATACTTCCATGCACAAGAATTTTATGGAATTGATCATTATAGAATACATAGGAGATGTACTCGTCCTTTACAACAACGAGGAGTCGGATCCTATCTTGGATCTCATAAACCTCCATGTCTAAGTAGCTTATACCTAATCTCCACTCAAACGACCCACTATATGGCTAGGGAAGAGTCAAAGTATGAGGACCTATACACAAGGTTACAATGAATCCTTAGGTCAAAGGACTAATCAGATGCACTAGCGTAAGCTAGATAACTTGCTACTACCAACTTGACACTACAGCTATCTAGTAGCTTCTTCGGGCGGGTCTTCAATGCCTTGTTCTCTAACAAACACCCACCAACATGTACCTATATCTTATACGGAATTGCTTATGAAATGGAGCAACATCCAACTCCTTGGATTAATGCATCATCAGTGCAAGTCTATCCAGATCTTAGATGCTCTTGGTATCATAAGTTCCTATAACTTGGAAGCATTTAAGATCACGATCTTGTAAAACTTGTTTCATGATCACCACCTAGTGCATGACCAAGTCCTGTAGTCTTGTATGATCTAAGGGCTTCAACCAAATGCTAAAAATGCGCATAAGATGAAGATGGCCATTTAAAGAATATCATTCAATCAAGATTGTATCACAAGTGAAATAGTTTACAACACCAATATAATTGGCTTGTAGGGCACTATTCGAATACCGCTACCCAACTGGCCAGTCGGGCATGTAGTGGACATGTACAAGGCTTGCTCACGACTATGCCTAGTTGCTGCCACCTTGCCAAAATTTTAACCAATCAACCGTTTAAGCATTGTTTTGTGTTTTTGCCACTCTAAACCATATGGACACTTCCATAACATCATTTCATACAAAATTTGACAAATTTATGGATTATAAACACCTTTTAAAACTTGAAATTAAAGTGCTAAAACATGCTTCAAAAATCAAGCAAAAGTGAGAATCATCATTCTCCAAAAAACTCCAATTAACTCCAATCGAATTGGATCCAAAAAAAATGACCAAAACATCTCAAGGTCATATTAAACATGCTATATCAATATTTAACATAATCTAATACTAAATCAGCATTTAACATAATCATCCATGAATCAAAATCATACCAATATATGAATCAACACTTAAATCACATATTAGCATATCTCAATTTATCAATAAAGGAGCCATACGCAAAATCAACCAAACATTCAAACTTATCATCTAAATCAAGTATTTGCTGATATAGATCAATTCATCACATGAATCAATCCAACAAAACTCAAATTAAAGCATGAATTAGGCTCCGATATCACTTGAAGGTAGGAGTAGGCCAAGGATCCAAAATATAAAACCACAAAAGGCTAAATATAACTTGTCTATTCCTCCTCAATGATCTAATCATGCATTTAATGAGGATTTTGATCCAGAAAAATATGTTGAATGCAAAATCCAAAGGTAGAAAGAAGATGACTCTAATGAACTCTTCAAAGGATCAATCCGCACATGGTTGAATATCGCCAATAGATGACTGCCTTCCTCTAATTCAAAAATGCTCAAAATTTACAGAGAGCACTTGTACAAACCAAGGAATTTACTGTAAAATTTTTGTTCCAACCAGATCTCCGAAAGTCCTCCAAATCAGCCTCCAAAGATTCTGGACAACAATGAACACCAAGAGCACAAGCTCCCCAAGTGTTGAGCCTCTAATGTAATAATCTACAAACCCAAGAAGAGCTCCAACCCACATCAAATCTACTAGAAAATGAGAGAAGGAAAAAGAAGGAAGGGTGATTTAAGGAGAAGATTAGAGGAATTTGGTATGGAGAGTGTGAAACTTCAACACATGACTAGATCAAACTTTTGGTGGGAAAATGGGAATATAGCTTAACTCCTTCCCTCATGGCCGGCCACCTCTATTTATAGAGAGGATGGAGTGATGCCAGTTGGCATCACACATCCCATGAGGTAGTTGCCAACCTGGCAACCAACTTACCAACTTGTCAACTTGCTTGCATGTGACTATCACATGCATTTGGATTTAATTTGTATATACATTTCATTTTATGAAATGTAATGCAAATTAATCCTAAATTAATTTCAAATGAACTCCATTTGGATTTTCCTATAAAACTAGATTCTTGCTTTTTATTAAATCAACTCTTTAATTTAATTAATTGGTTTGACTTAACTCCTTAAGTTAATTAACTTAACTCTTTAAGTTAAATGGTGTCAACTTAACTCTTTAAGTTAACATCACTACTCCTTAATTTAATTTAATTGGTCTAATTTAACTCCTTAAATTATTTTGATTAGTTTAACAATTAAACTGATCATGCCAAGATGACCAAAAATTAGTCAATCGAATTCTTCTCCAAAAACACCAAGGTGAACTTTCTAACTTCTTAGAAAATTCCTCCCATCAAGTAGAACTTCCTTTAGGCTTTGTGTGCGACCTATTAGGTTCATCCATTCATTAGACATGGGCTCGCAACTCGTTATAATATTTAGAGTATTGAAATATTTACATTGATTTAAACTCCTTTAAACCAATAGCGCTTTCAATTAATCTCCATTAATCGAAGAGTATCCAATCTCCATACTCAATGTCTAGCAACAAGCCCATGGAGCCCAACAAATTTGATGAAATGAATATAATCTTGACGAACTATTCTAGCTCTATGCTTGCTATGCAAATACGGTCCTTCCATCTCCTATCTCCCAAAAGAGGCCTATGGTAAGATATTTGTCTGTTCCCCAATAGTCTTGATAACTATGTTTCTAATCTCAATGTTCAATTTCTCTTTATAACCTCATATTTGGAGAACCCTTTTTCCAAATTGTCATACTACCTTGCGTAAGGATTTCTTGGAATCGATCGTCATAGAATACATAGGAGATGCACTCGCCCTTTACAATGATAAAGAGGCGGATCCCTTCTTAGATCTCACAAACCTCTATGTCCAAATAACTCATACCCAATCTCAACCTGAATGACCTGTTACGAGATCGATGAATAGTCAAGGTATAAGGACCCAAACACAGGGTTACCATCGATGCTTAGGTTCAAGGACTAATTATATGTACTAGTATAAGTTGGTGAACTTGCCATGATTGACTTGCCACTCCGGCTATCTAATGGATTTTCCGGGCGGGTCTTCATTAAACTTGTTTTCAAACAAGCATCCACTAATATGCGCCCATGTCTAACATGGATTGCTTAGAAATGGAGCAATATTCAAGTCCTTGGATTTATGCATTGTTAGTGCAAGTCTATCCGAATCTTAGATGCCCCATCTCCTAAGATTCTATGACTTGGAATATTTTAAGATTACAACCATGTAAGACTTATTTCATGATGATCACCCAGTGCGTGACCAAGTCCCGTAGTCTTGTGTGATCTAAGGGTTTTAACCAAATACTAGCGAAGTAAGATAAGCATAAGATGAAGATGGTCATTTAATATGAATATCATTCAATCAATATTATATCACAAGTAAAATAGTTTACATGCCAATCTAATTGGCTTTGGAGCACTATTCCAACAGATTTAAGGCTTAACCCGTCCTTTTAACTTGTCACTGTAATGACCCAACAACTAATTCTTTTTTCTAAAATTACCCTTTAGCTTATTAAATTTCTTTGAGTTACCCTTCACTTATTAATTTAAAATTTTGATAATTAGCTTTTCTAGTAAAAAAAAGTTTCTTTATATTATTTAAATTGATTTGTATGATTAATGATCTTATTTATAATAAATTAAAATTTACAAAGAAGTATATTTCTGAATTTTATATAAATTATAGTAGAGAGATTTTTTATTTTTAAAATATAATGAACTAAATAAAAATACTAAAGCTTTGTAAAATTATTTCTAAATATTTTAATACAAATAAGTTAATACAGTTTAATGCTACACGAAAATAGATTTGGAGTCCTTTCGTTGATCAATAAAGTTTAAGGTTCTTTTTCTATGGAATGTGATGTAAAAAGTTCTCAACTCTCAAAAATTCTTGAAAGTTCCTGAATTCTTGCAAATGATTTCTTGTGTTCAATTTCTTTTTGGGGCTCAATATTTATAGTCTTCTTCTTGATGGGTTTAAGCCCATTAGGATTTTGATGCGTTTCTTGATGGGTTTAATCAATATTCTTTGATTCATTGGCATTTTGCAATCCTTTTACTTTATTACCCTTATCACTTAATTAATCATATCAATCAAGCCTCTCTATTTTCAATTTGAAAAGTTAATTTTCATGTTGAAAATAATAAAAGGTCCAATTCTAATTTCTACCTTAAATTAATTCATTAAAATTAGGTATTAATTTAATTAGTTTTCATTAATCAAGTTAAGTGTGTAGACATGCATTTACTCAATTTTTGTCTAAATTGAGGTTCAATAGGTTTCAAAGTCCAAGGGATTTTTTAGAGAGCAGTTTGTTTGGCAATTTTGTCATTATTCAAGGACTTGACAAAAATTTGGCACAATTGAGGAGAAATAAAGAAGAAGTTTTTGGAAGGAGTGTGAAGATGGTCCCTAGGGTAATTCTTCCTACACTTCATCTTTTCCTTATTCTTTTACCTTATTTTTATCATTTGCAAGTTTTTATCCAACTCCTTAAAGTTAGTAAAATTTCTCAAAGTCTCTTTTAACCAAATCATGTTGGAAGGTAGGTCCTATTCTGAGTTGGAATTTATATATCATGGAGTTCAAAGTCAAAAAGTCGGGAAAGACGGTGGTGAAGGCGCCCCTGCCTAGCTGCCACTGGCCTTTTGGGCAACCGATAAGGTTGGACCTTAATAGGGGCCAACAGTGTTGGTGTTGGGTGCATAGTAGTAGAGTTCGAAGGGCGCCTTCACAGTATCAGTCTAGGGTGTTGCAAGGTGCTCGAAAAGGGGCCAGCGAGGTGCCCATTCCCTTTTTGGGCTCCTACGGGGCGCTTAGGGCACGCACCTGTGTAACACTAGCTTGGTCGATGGTTGGCCAATATGTAGTAGCTATCTTAAATGGCCTTGGTCCTTCTAGTCTTGTTCATGTTTGTGGCAGTCGTCCCCTTCATGGTGCCATAGTATATTCTGAGTTCATAAGCATTCATTAGACGTGTGATTCGGTTAAATGTTAGTAAATAAAAACGAGTCTCAAAAGTTGAAGAGTTAATCTATCATGCATTAATTATTTTCTTTGTCATAGTTAGTTCTGAGTCTGGAGTATAGCATTCTTCTTATGAAAAGCTCAAAGATGCGCTTATCATTGATAATAGTTTTGCTCAAGTTTTGAGACTAGATATTTACTCGTACTTGAGAAGTTAGATATTTTGAGATGTCGAAGATATGTTTTTGAAGAGTTTGAGTTTCTTCTCTCTTTGTTGAGTGATAACATGATGCTACCTTCTTGAGAGTACTTTATTGTGTTCAATAGTTACTTCACTTGTAAGTTTTCTCTATCCCTAGATCCTTTGTTTTTTTTTTTTTTTTTTTAAAAGCCACTTGTGCCATGGCGGGGGGTTTGGCATGGACCCCTGTCACGTTTATTACCAAAATTAAAGAAGTACAAAAAAGTCAAAGAAAGAAAGAAATAAGGAAGACTCCTCCCTTACAAGATTTTGAGAAAATAAAGCTATTATGGTATTGTCTTTGAATATCTCTTGCAAGTTTGAGTCAGATCCTCCCCTTAGCCCATTTGAATAGAATGCAACTCCAAGATTATGGTCCCAGGATCAAGTCTGGAAGTTGATGTTTTGTACCAGCTCAGCCCAATATCTGTTTAAGTCCATCAAATGAGTGGGCTCAATACCTTATAACGGACCCAATATCAAAGAGAAAATGCCCGAGCATTCCATCACATTAAAGGTATTAATTTCAACCCAACATTTTATTAGTTTGGCCCATAAATTGAAGTCCAAACTTTGTCTTCAGTAAGAACTTGCCATGCATGTTCATGCCCAAGCAGAGTCAGATTTCCAAGAAAGCTCAGCCACTCACTGGCTGTCATGATACCCTCTACAATGCCCAAAATCTTGATCTAATTAAATGAAACGAGACATAAGCTCACTCCCACGGCTGCCTTGACTATAAGCAAATAAGTGAATATAATCTAATCCGTATATATAGGATATTCATGCGATCACATCGAGTTATTCCAAGTTTTCACCCGTCAAATTCTCTTTATGAATCACCCCAGTTGTTTGAGTATCACAAGCATAGTTTGCAAGCTAGTCTGCTGTCATGTTTGCTTCTCTATATATGTGAGATTTTGAAGTTAATGTTCTTGAGCTTGTTGCATATTCTTACCATGATGTATTGGTAGTTCCATGCAACTTGTTGTGGCTTCTCAATCCGTCGGATAATTGTCATTGCATCCACTTCTATCCACATATTGTTGATGCCCATCTCAATACACAAATCCAACCCTCTATCCCAGCCTTCATCTCAGCCATATGGTTCGTTTCACAGCCCAAATATTGATAATAAGACACGACAACAATACCTTTGTCATCACGGAGCAGGCCCCCAGCACCTGTAATTCCCAGATTCCCACGAGAGGCACCATCTATATTTAACTTAATCCAATTTGCCTCGGGTCCTATCTCCTTTCCGCATTTCAGCCTTCATAATAGACGTTTTTTCCAGTAGCTTCAGGTGCTGAATTACTTTGCTTATAATCTGTGAAGATTTGAATACTTTCATTCGATGCCTTGCATCGTTCCTCACCGTCCATATAAACTAACAGGCTAGCATCGGGATGATAATTTTTACGTGATTTTTTGCACGCTTGAGGTATTGTAGCCTTCCAGAAATTCAAGAAGAAGTCAATTCTTGTAGTATCAGGAGTGCTCAAATCAAACATAAATGCAAAGTGATTCCAAAGTTTCTTGGCTTCCATTCTCGATATAAAGACATGATGAATTGTAGTAATTACAGTTAGATGCCATTTGGATGCCTCTCACTTGCATATAGTCATCAACGGGTAGCTATCTTTTGATTAGTCTCTACAAAAAGACTGACATAGTTGGGGTGAAGCAAGGAATCCATATTTAATGGTTCAACTGCGTAACTGGCTTTACTTTTCTGATTGATGCCCAAGTCTCCTTAAATGAGAACTGCCCATCCTTGGATAGTTTCCAAAAAAGCTTATCTTGATTCTGAGGGGAGATAGAAATTACACACACCTGTTGCACGAGTTGTTCCGGCAATGCAAGACATAGCTTCTTCTATGTCTCCAATTGTCAGCAGGAACAAGGGCCCTAAGTGGAGCCTCCCCAAGCCAATTGTCAAACCAGAAGAAAATTTCTCCGTTTCCCAAGGTTTAGAAACACTAGGCCTCCTCCTCCACTCGGATCTTGCACATTTTTTTCCAAATTGAAGATGCGAAATAGGGGACTTTCTCCTATGTAGGGTGGAAACATGGGCTGTATTTTGCAGCAAGAAATTTAGCCTATAGTGAGTCCTAATTACGAGATCTCCATCATAATTTAAGCTTAAAGACTGTGATGACATCCTCCGGGTTCCTTATCCCAAGGCCAATACATTTTCTTTCGAGCCCCAATCGATCCCCAAAAAAATCGAGATAGTAGTCTTTCAATTTGTTCAATGATGCATTTCAGAGGATCAAGAACTTGTAGGATGTAGAGAGGCATAGCATAAAGGACATTTTTTATGAGTGTCAATCTCCCCATGTGAGATAGTAATGCTTTCTCCCATCCTGTTATTTTGTTGCGGATTTTCTGAAGGAGCTCCATGAATAGCATATTATTTATTCTTATTTCCAGTATAGAGTGAAGCACAGAGATAAATAATAGGCAGTATCTTCTGAGAGAACCCAGTAATTTTCCTAATTCGATGAGTTTTACGGGTTGCCACCCTTTTATCAATAATGAACGCATTCTTGTTCGCATTGACTTTTTGCCCAGAAGCTCATTCATATTCTTCAAGGAGCCCATAATTCTTCCCCCTTCTTAGAGCTATTAGAGAATATGATAATGTCATCTGCAAATGCTAAGTGCGATATTACCGGAGATCCTCGAGTTCCATATCTCATGCCTGGATGGTTTTCAAATAGCTTATCTAAGCCTTTGGACAGGTATTCAACGGCATGCGAGAGAGGGTCGCCTTGCCTCAACCCCCGAGTTGATTTGAATAACCCTGTACTTTTCCTGTTCACCAAAATAAAGAACCAGTAGTTCTCGACAAGGTGCATCACATTTGTAACCCAAGTCTTCAGAAACCTTAGCTTAAGGAGCATCCTTGTAAGAAACTTCCGTTGTATTTTGTCATATGCTTTCTCCTTATCTAATTTCAGCAAGATGTTATTTTCTTTTCCTTTTATGACCAATACAATGAACAAGCTCCTGGGCTAGTCGAATATTTTCAGAAATGAGCCTTCCTTTGACAAATTCGCACTGCGCTGGGGCTATAAGATATGGAAGAATGTCCGCAATTTGGTTATTCGACATCTTAGAGAATATTTTCGACACAACATTATACAAGCTTATCGGGCAGTATTTTTTCCACGATGATGGGTTATTTACCTTAGGAATGATGACAATCAAAGTAGCCATAAAACTGCGAAGGGGTTTAGTTCCCGCAAAAAAGTCCAAGACAGCTTCATAAACGTCTTCCGAGATCATATCACAATAATATTGAAAGAAAAGTGCAGAGAATCCATCTGTTCCAGTTGCACTGTCAGGGCACATGTCCATGATTGCCCTCTTGTATCTTCAATCATGGGTGTGTTAGAGAGCTGTTGTTGTTGGTCAAGTGTCAAGGCAGCAGAAATCATGTCCAAGGGAGTATCCTCATAGATATCAGGACTTGGAGCCAAGATTTGTTGAAAATACGAGTTGGCCGATTCCTTAATATGTTGGGGTTGGGTAATCCAGTCATCATTCTCTATGATTCTATGTATTGTTGCTCTATTCCTCTTCTTTTTTACCAATGCATGAAAAACTTTTTGTTTTGCACACCCTCTTTGATCCACTTACATGTAGCTTTTTGTTTCCAATAGATCTCTTCAATTGTAAGCGCTTGCATTAACTCAGCCGTTGCTCTATTGAGAGCAATGAGGTTCTAGTATGTTGGATTATTGTCATACTCCCTTTCCCTTTCAACCACTATTTTTTTTGCACCCTCAGTAGCATGAAATATGTTACCAAAGACATTCTTATTCCATTCCCTTAGTTAGTCTTTAAGGAGATATAGTTTTTGCTGTAATTTTATCATCCCTGATCCTTTAACTGGGAGTCTCCATACTGATTGCACAAAGTCTCGAAACACATGGTGCTTGCACCCTATAATTTGAAATTGAAATGAAAACTAGCCTCTCTCTCTAATCTCTTTAGTTGTGAGCAGAATAGGGCAATGGTCGGATACAAGCCTATTAAGGTGTTGGATCCTCATATGAGAGAGCACTTGAATCCACTCACTTGAATAGACGAATCAATCGAGTCTCTGCAAAAGTCTACTTCTTGTCCAAGTGAATTGGGAGCCCTCAAACAAGCTATCTATAAGTCCACAATCAAGTAATGCATCTCTAAATTGCTCCATTGCTTTAGGTCTCAGAGCTACCCCACCGGCTCTTTCCTCGGGCCTAAGGATCACATTAAATCCCCGCCCACAAGCCATGGGTTCATGCTAGAACTGACATTCCTCATAAGGTCCCATAGCTCCCTTATGTCGCTCCTTATATGTTTGCTTTAAATCCATGTGCAAAGAACTTCAGCTAGCCATTGATTGTTAATTATTCTCATATGTAGCGCATGTTCATGATCCAGCAATATGTCCATTCGAGCACCATTATTACTAAAACACTAAATTTTGTAGCTTACGTTCGCCACCACATGATTGAAACCAAGTCTCCCTGTGAAGTAATCAGTATCAAGTCAAGCTTTCGGCTCAATAAGGACTAAAATATTTGGCTTATGAACTCTACACATTTTTTAAATGTGCCTCAATTTAGCTGGGGCTCCCACACCCTGAATATTCCACATGACAATACTCATTCTGAGGACAAGGAAGCTAAGAGAGTAGTGCTTGAGTCTGACTCCTGGTTTGAACTCTATGAATAGCCACTCCTTGTCTTCTTGATACAGATAATCCCATTCTTTTACTAGTTGGAGAGCTCTCACAGGATTTTCCTATTATGCTAGAAAAAAACCCTAGAATCCTTAAGAATGTCATCATCTTTCAATGGGGCATCGTAGTCTTGGTCTTTGGCCACTGATCCTTGCGAGAAAGACTCTTCCTGGGTTGTTTTGCTAAATGAAGAAGAGAATACCTCTTTACTACTATGAGAGACTTTTTGGATGAGTTGCATAGGAGAGTACCATATCAGCTAATTTAAGTAAGTTTGTCCCCAATTTAAACATACTCTATAACTCCCCACTAGCCAGCAAATGTGTGCGTGCATTAGCTATTGGAGGCATTATGTTCATAATTAGCCTGTCATTTCCATGCTAGTGAGAGCAAGGGATTTTTTTCGTTATGGCTTACGTTGGAACGTGGGCATTGACTCTCATTAGGATTTAGATGAGACCCCTTCAGCATTAACAACAAACAATGCATAGTAAGTGAGTATGATCAAGGAAAGTTAGAGTTGTACTCTTATTTCCAATTAATTGAGATAGTTGTTAGGGACTTTATGCGGGTAAATTTTTGCTTCAACACTTAGTTCATTATGTACTTTTGTTCTTTTCACAATATATATAATTTTTTGATCTTCATGTATGTCTTTTTGGATGCAAGCTTGGAACTTGATCTAGAAAATGTGTCACCAAGTGGAGGAAGCAGTAGAGATGATAGGTCGACTTAAAGAGAAGGTCACCGAATCTACCTGGCAGCAATACTAGAAAAAAGAAGAGTTCATAAAGCTGCTGAATGAGGATGAATATCTAAAGGCATCATATGAGAAAGTTCTAAAGTCTTCTACTATGAAGATGCTCATCAATGCTACTTGTTATGATCCAATTAAAGAATTCAAGAGTTCTGATGAATTCTTCAAGATGGTTGAGGCGAAGGCAACAATGATTAGCAAACCATTGAAGCTGTCATCACAAACTGAGTGAGACTAAACAATACCCAAATGAGGACTTGTTGTTACTAGACCTCACCATCCTAATCAATCTTCAAATAGGAGAATCTGGAGAGGCACCTGACACTAGTGCGAACGCCATGACAGAGGATCTTGTAGATGTGGATATTAAAGAGTAGATAGGTTTCTCAGGTAGGAATAATAGATAATTATTTCTACATTTTTTTGTGTATAAGGCTACTAAACATTTTTCTTTAGCTTAAGTATTTTCTTGTCTTGTTTTTTAGATTTTACCATTTCTTTCGAAGGACAAGTTAACCAAATGCTTTTTCTAGAATTTTTGGACATTGTGAATGTTTGCTTCCTTTTTACTTAAGGAAGGTTGTTCCTTCATTCTTATACACACACCTAGCAAAATGCATGACCTTCATATGTTATCGAGTTATCAACACAAGACTAATATATTGTAAAGGCACATGAACGAGGCATAGAGCCTCTTCTTATCGAGTTTTGTTGATAGCCCCTTAGAAAAGATTTTATCAAGTCTTGCAGAGTGGCGCATGAGAGCGAGGGTAAGTCTCCCTATACAGATATTTATGCAACAACCAATCAATTAAATTAAAATTGTTTGAGCGCATAACTGGTGAGGTCTTATCATAATACTTAATCAATTACATCAAAATCAATTTGACACCTCACTGGTGAGGTCTCATCGTAATCTTGATGATTTGTGTTGAATGTAGTTCGGTGCCTCTGTTGACCTTTTGGTCAAATTTTTATTTTGATGATAATAAGTTGAATTTTAATACTAATAATTTTCTTGAAGTAATCCTTCTTAAATTCAAAGGTTCAGACAATGGTCTATATTTGATCTAGTTTTTTTTTTTTTTTTTGTGTTGAATGTAGTTCGGTGCCTCTGTTGACCTTTTGGTCAAATTTTTATTTTGATGATAATAAGCTGAATTTTAATACTAATAATTTTCTTGAAGTAATCCTTCTTAAATTCAAAGGTTCAGACAATGGTCTATATATTTGATCTAGTTTTTTTTTTTTTTAAAAAAAAAAGAACTGAAGAAAGGAATGGTTTCTAGTTGACAGGAAGCATTCGCATAGCGCTTGTCAATAAGACCTTAAGAAGGATTATATTTCCTCGTCAAAATGACTTAGAAGCTCTAATGGTCAAATTTTAAATTTGAATTAATGTTCAAATTTGCTCTTGAAAAAAACTATCTATTGTTGACAACATATGCTTGCATGAAACTGAAAAATGCAAGAAGTCAAAACTTAAGAAGCAGGGTCATACTTGTGAATAACATTCATAAATGGCTAGTTGGCCTATAAATACTTCAAGATGGACCTCAAATGAAAGAGAGAAGAGATGAAGAATTTTTCAAGCTTGTGATTTCATTGGTTTCAAGTTCTTTCAAGCATATTTTAGAACACTCTAAATTGCACGTGCTTAAAGCTTATTTTTATCTTGTATAAACAGAGAGATAAGTGTAAGCTATTATGCAAGCTTTGTGTGAGCTTACTAATACTACTCTCTATACTCATCCTATAAGGTTACGATTAATCCTTGAAGTTATGGTGCTAAAGGAATTTGTTTCCTTATGAAGCACTGATCTGTAGTTAAGACTAGGTCATAAAGTTTGGGTGTTGAAGACATTCATTTCCATGGGAATCACAAAGTATTGATTAGACTTGATCCATAAAAGTTAGGTTTGAACTTAATCCCAAAAAAAGTTGTTACAATGTCGAAGAAATTTATTTCCTTGTGAAGCACTTGTTACTAGTTCAACCTTAGCCACAGAAAAGGTTGGATATTTGACTATGCCATTAAAGTCAAGGCTGGATTCTTTAGTACTTTAAAAATCACAGTTTCTGACTAAGCCTATAAAAGTCAAGATTAGGTCTTTTTGTACTGTAAAGGACTAGGTAAGATTTCACTTGTAAAAATTTGGGTTAGAATTACACCCATAAATTTTTTGATTAAGATTGCTTCTACAAGAATCTTTATAATAGTTTTGATTTTATCACATAAAAGATCTGTATAGTGAATTTCTCCAAAATCCTAAGTTGCAAAGTTTAGGTAGAGTAGTAAGACCAATTGATCTCGAAGCTCTCTAGATCCCTGTGTTCTTTACTTGCCTTATTCCTTATTTATTATCATAATGCATATTATTTACTACACTACTTATTAATCAGTAAATTTACTTAAGTGTTGGAAGTATTGAACCAATAGGATGAACAGGCAATTACCCCTGAAGACATTTCATCGTGCATAAAAAGTTAAAGAAGTATAATTTACCCCTTCTCTTATGCGCAACTCTATACTACAACCTCGTTGGTGAGAGCATATAAAAATAAAGTATTATGGCGATGTTTCGCAATGAGTCCTATTCAAGGGGTCTCGATGTCTCTAGAAAGCATTTTAAGTTTAATTGCAACCCTTATTCATGAGGTATTTGTTGTTGATCCAAAGTACCGTGATAATGTTAGAGTATGAGCCTCGCTCGAGATATCTTATCACCAAACATTGAATCATTGAATCATTACAATAAAGGGTGGGATATAAGCCACGTGTCCCCAATGGTCTTTTATGGTCAATCTCGAGGGTACAACTATATGTCTCCTAGGAAACTTAGAGGGCTTACGTGAAATCAATATAAATCTTGTAATTCATTGGTTATTGTAATGATGCAGCCATTTGCCTCTAGAAATGGTGTTTAGTAGGCTTATGCATAGTAACCACATACTCCCAGATGATTTAGGCAGGGGTTTTTGCCAAATCAGTTGAGATGTTAATGTAATTCATTAATTTTTATTGGGGTGCAAATGTTTCCCCCTAGAGAGGGTTTTTAGTAGGCTTACACACAGCGGCCACGTACTCTAGATAAGTTAGATAGTGGTTTTATGCCAAGTCAATTCAAATACTAATGTAATTCATCTTAAAATGTTGAGGTGCGGCCATTTACCTCTGGGGAGGATTTACAATAGGTTTACGTGCAGTTACCACATACCCCTAGAGGAATCGTATAATGGGTTTACACTAAAATCACTTATAGAAGAAGTGCTGCCACTTACTCTTGAGGGTAGTGCTACGAAAAATTTACATTGGACTTACATGCAGCTACCACATATCCTTAAAGGGACCCTAGAATGGGTTTACACCAAGATGAAATTAAAGGTGCTAGTACTCATCCCCAAGGGCAGTGCCAAGGAGAATTTATGATAGGCTTATGTGCAGCTACCACGTACCCCTAGAGGGACCGGATAGTAAATTTATGCCAAAAAAAATCGAGAGTGCTCCCACTTACCCCCAAGAGTGGTGCTAAAGATGATTTGTAATGGGCTTACGCACAAATACAATATGCCCATCGAGGGACTGTATAGTTGGTTTATGCTAAAAAGAAATCTAGAGTGCTACCACTTACCACTAAGAGAGTGCTAGGGAGGATTCAGAGTGGAGCTATACATGGCTACCATGTACTCATTGAGGACTTTGCAGTAGGTTTATGCCAATGAAGTCAAGTATGCTCTAGGGAGCTTCATCATGTAAAGTATTATTTATGCATTTAGTATTATAAGGAAACAATGTAAGTAAAAGTAAGATTCATTTATGTTCAGTAAGATGTGGGAGTGTTGTTCCTATGAGGTTTGGCTTTATCGTGTTTGAAATGCATAACTTAGAATTAAAAAATTAACTACTTTAAAACAAAGAAAAAAGCAATCCTAGCTTATTAAAGTAAAATAAATTAAGAATAATGAAAAAGCTAGAGGGCACCAATGGCAACACGTCTAAGAAGTCATGGGGGAGTATCCTAATGTGAACATCACTATATCATTGTTTTGAAGCACACCTTTACCCTTATCTTTCTTATTACGATCTCATAGTTCTTTTCTCTAGTCCATCTTGGAAGCAGGACTCTTGATGTTCTTTAAGGTATTGGCCTAACACACTCGGGTTGCTCAATGATTGCTTATAGCTTTACTAGCTCCTTTTAGTATAGGGAATTTCAGCTTTATGTGGTATGTCAAGACTACTACTCAGGACATGTTTAATGTAGGTCTTCTCAAGATAGCATTGTAAGCAAAAAAAGTTTTGACCACTAGGGATCTCATCATCTTCATTACTCATTTAGGATGAGTACCCTAAGAGAAGGGTGGCGGTACTTCTCCCAATACTTCTATAGTGTCGCTAGTGAATCCTACATGAGGGTGTTGATTTTCTATAGCTAAACATTGTCAACATCTAATTTGAGAAATCCATTATAGAACAGAATATCAGTCATGATGTCACTATCCACAAATATCTTCTTTATCCAAAAGTCAGCAAGGGATGCGGAGATCACAATCACATCATTGTGTTCTTTTTGCTTGGGCTCCAAGTCTATTTCTCTAAAGGTGATGCTAGGTATCGTACTTCAAAAATTCCTAAGATAAGATCAATTTCATGAGCTTGCATCTATATTTCTGCTCACACTAGCACTTTCCTCACATTAGTGAAGTCTCTGCAAGTTGGTCCTCTTGAGATCATTGAGATAACACTGACCTTAAGAGGTTCTGCAGGTCACCAACATCTTACTATCACTGGCGGACCTCACTACTGCTGGACCCTTTCTCGGACTACTCGACCTTTTTTGCATGTATTCTTTGAGGTAACCTCTCTGGGTTAATCTCTTGATCTCATGTTTCTAGTATCTACACTCCTCGATGGTGTGTCCACAATTCTGCTTTTTTGGGTCCTCCATCATCTTATGAGGAGGGTGTTGGATGAGGCCATGCTATAATGCAACATGAGAATCTCTATCTTGGAGGCATGAGTGGAGTGTATAAGCTCTGCCCACAATCTCCTTATTTCTTATTATTGTTATTTTTTTCTTGCCTATGCATCTTTCCCTTGCTAATGTCCTGAGTGGTCAAAGCTTCTTTGATTTTGATGTATTTTTCACACATACTAGGAGTTTTTCTAGAGTGGCATGAGGTTTTTCGGTGATAGATTCCCAAAACTTCAGGTGTTCACGATTCTGTGAGATAATGCTGGGCTGGAGCTCCTGATTGATGCAAGGGATCTTATGTACTGCCTGGACAAAGTAGTTGAGATGGTTCCTTAGGGACTTTCCATCTTTTTACTTAATGGTAAATAGGTTCACTATTGTCTTTGGGTATTGATCGTTCATGGATAAGTTTTGAAGAAAACATTGCACTACTAGTTCCTAGCTTGTGATAGAACTAGCTTGCATCTAGCTGAACAATGTTAAAGTATACTTGTTGAATATGGTGTGGAATAGCTTCCAGTATGTTGTTTCACTCAAATTATAGAGCTCTACACTTGCTAGGAAGTTGTCCAAATGCCTATATGAATATGGTGCTCATTGAACTCCAACAAGTTAGCTATCTTTGTCTTTGAGAGGAGTGGCTCTGCTAAGATAGTTGGGTAGAAAATAGTGTGTCAAGGAAGAGCGACAGCTAGAGGTAAGTACTTGTTACCAGCTTTTTTTAAGGGTTACAACACCAATGATTGAGTATAGACCCTAGCCATAGTAGACAGTTATTGAAAGGAGTCCGCTTAGAGGGAAGAATGCATGTGTACTTGTGGAGGTAGAGAAGGGGAGCAATGTCTCGCACAAAATTAGTTCTCCATTCAGCAATTTCTTCAACAAGGATGAAGCCATCAGTTCTGATGAGAGAATTACTATTGCTCTTGGGGGCAATGCTCCTCCACGTATTGGCCAACCACTTTGGTTGCTACTTGAGCAGTGGCATTATTTAGCAGAGTCTTCAACACCTCCTGGGTCATCTGCAGAATAGGATCTCCAAAAGGTGGTTCCTGTTGTGTAAGTATCTCCTCTAGTGTCACCTTCGATGTCAAACATGACTGAGCTTTAGTAGGTGGTGCTCTATATTCTTTGACTTAGGCCACCTAATTGCTTGAATCTCGATATCTGAATCTCATCTGCATTCTCAACTTTCATCTTATGTTATTCAGAGTTACCAAAAATAGTGCTAAAATGATGATGCATCAAAATGGGTTAGGAGTCCCTTTCCTCTATCAACAAGGTTTGAGATTCTTTTTCTCTAAAACAAGGTGCAGAGAATTCTCAACTCTTAGAAGTTCTTAAAAGTTCGTGAATTCCTACGAATGAATTTTTTATCCAATTTGTTTTTTGGGTTTAGTATTTATAGTATTTTTCTTGCTGGGCTTAGGTCAATTAGAGTTTGATGCGCTTTCTAATGGGTTTAATCAATTGGACCTTTTGACCTTTTTTATTTAATTATTATCTTATTTGATTCATGAGGCCATTTTTAGTTCTTTTACTGAGCTTAGTTAACCATATTAGAGTTAAGATACTGAATTATAAAATTAAATATTAATAAATAAAAATTTTTTAATGTGAGATATTCAAGAGTATTTCATCCAAAAATAGGGTCTTAGTTAATGATTGGGCTTTTCAAAATAAAAAGTTTGTGGAATAGAATTTTTAGAATGAAAAAGAATTTGTGAGCTTTTCAGACTCAAAAACTTATTTAAGGAGTTTTTAGAAATTTTCTCCATATTTTACAATAAACTTAAAATTTAAAAAATATAATTTTTTAAATTTTCTTCAAGTAAATTAAGTGTTATTTATCAAGTTGAAGATAGTGTATATACGTAGATTGTAAATAATTATTTAACATTATACAATGTATGATACTTGTTATTTTGTTCCTTGGTCAAAGCATAGGCCAACTTTAAGGAAGGCTTGCATTTTCTAGAATACACGTGGCTAAATTGCAATGCACCCAAAATATTTAGGCTATGCACATACCAATTGTTTTTCACCTTTGTGAAAGAGGCCGAGCTATAGGGGTACCTAAAGAATATAATCACATTTATTATTATTTTTCTTTTAAAAAAGGTCCAGAAAGTGAAGGATTACCACTAAAGAATGTGGGAGTGTCTTGGCAACCTTTGGATGTATCATCTAGTAAAAATGTTCTAATTCAATAGAAAATTATATTATTCTTTTTTCTTGTATTTTCTATAATTTTAAATAAATGAGACTTAATTTGTGATGTCGGCTCATGATTGAAGGCGCAACTTGAAGGAAGCCAGCAAAATCTAGCTTCACTTCATTATTTATTAAAAAAAATATCTATATTTTTTTTTTATAACTAAATGAACCTATTTTGATTCTTACATATATGTATTTGAATTTTCTGCATGAATAAATTACGTGAAGACTAAAGAACTCATATCAACCTTGATCGATATTTTTATTTATTATATTTGGTCATGGGCATAGAATATATATTGAATCTGAAAAGAAAGAAATTGGTTGTTGGGCTGTAGTGAATACATATTATATCAGATTCTGAATTTGATAAAAACATCAACCCCTATTTCTACATATAATTTACAAACTTCGTATTGATATTCACTTAATTAGAATTGTGGATGCATGCTAGTTGGTCTCTCAACACTCCTAATATTGTTTGCAAATATATATATATAAATACATTCTTACCTTTTCCTTTTGCAATAAAATGAATCTGAAGAAAGGGTCGTTTTTATATTTATTAATAATGATTTTATTTACCCAAATTTGAAGATATCTTTGACGAAATAATGTTTGGGCCAAGGCCAAAGTTAGAGGCATATCCCTGCAATAAAATCATGTAATTGCCTTGCAAAAACTACAGGCTTGATTCAAATCAACAGAAAAAGACATGAATTCTATTATGAGGATACGAAAAATATAGAAATTGGAGTACAAATTTATATTTTCAAAGGTGAAATTATTTTAGCGTCTTTTTCTTATTAAAATTCATCATTCGTTATGTATGTTCATTTATAACTCATTAAGTATATAACAAATTCTCATATATATACATTTAATAAAATTAAACAAACTCTTATTCGAGAAAAGAGTAACGTATATACTTTTTCTATCACTTCAAATTAAATTCCTTTTAATTGTGGAATTTTAGACCCTTTTTTTCTTTTCCCACTTAAACAAACTCATCGGCAATAAATGTTCCCTAACATTTGAAAATTTAATAAGAAGAGAAAAGAAAAAGTCATATGTACGTATTTACCCCCCTCCGCCCCAGTCCCCAGGTCCCCCACAACATGTCACCCCAACAATTTGCAAAAGCGTTGACTTCTAACTGTCACAATATAATTTCACTGTTCACATATAATTTAGCAAAGTTGACAGAAAATTACATAACCAACCCCCCACCCCCCCAACCCAGAAAGAAAAAGAAAAAGAAAAATGAAAATCTCACACTTTGGTGTGTGTATGCGTGTGGTATAACGTCTTCCCTCAATCCCCAAGTCTATAAAAACCAACCCCAAGAATTCATTTGCAACTTCCAAACATTGCCAGTCTCATCACGCACACACTCACACGCCTACACACACACCATGGCAGACCACCTGAGCTGCACCGCCACAGACCTCCTCCCCCTCCTCGGCAGCGCTCCCAACGCCACCGCCGCCGCCGCCTTCATATGCAGCCGGTTCGACGCTGTATCAGCCAAGATCTCCGATGCCACATACGCTATCGACAACACCTACCTTCTCTTCTCCGCATACTTGGTCTTCGCCATGCAGCTGGGCTTTGCCATGCTCTGCGCCGGCTCTGTCCGGGCCAAGAACACCATGAACATCATGCTCACCAACGTTCTCGACGCGGCCGCCGGCGGGCTGAGCTATTATCTCTTTGGCTACGCGTTCGCATTTGGCGGGCCCTCAAATGGGTTCGTTGGCAAACATTTCTTCGGCCTCAAGGAGTTTCCTTCGCCTTCTGCAGATTACAGCTTTTTTCTATTCCAGTGGGCCTTCGCCATTGCAGCAGCAGGTATATATATTAATCAGTAATATTTTTAATCTTGATTACTTTTCGTCTATTTTACAGTGTAAAAGTCTGTAGAATTTATGATGAATTAATGCATGTAACTTAATTAATTATGAAAGCCCATAACTTTACTAGCTATAAGAAACTCTTGATCCGGATGGAGCGAGTAGGAGCTGGCAGAAAAAATCGCAGCTCCACACAAATTTATATAAAACCATACGGTACATATACTTATTGAAATTTAAAATTTTGTACCTCTAAAATAACAAAGTTGGCCTCCTATTCTTTAAAAAATTGATCTTTTTCCCCAATTTAAAATTTCTTATCCGAAAAAGTTAATGAAGGAACAAATGTGGATAATTATTAACTAGAATTTTCTTTTTTTCTTTTCTTTCTTTTTTTTTTTTTTTTGTTCTTATTTGTGTTTTACTCGTTTTCTATAATATAAGTGTCTAATATTTTTACATGTGCCATTTGTATGGAGAAAAAAAATTAGGACGAGCAAAGAAAATTTTAAAAAGTATTTTTTAAAGTAAAAAAAAAATGTGCACGACTCATTTTAGAGAACATTTGAACTGATGAATGGAACTTTTAGATGTAAGTGTTGGAAATATGAAATTGAAATATAATGTCTTTCAAAACTAAAGAGATTGAGGCGTTTATAAAAAAGAGGCGCCAATCTTTTCGGAACGGGGAAATTGATGTGTATATGCTCTCTGGGGAAATTGAAGAAAAAGTAAATGTTAAGACAGTTCGAGAATCGTAGTAGTTAATGAAACATTTGATTAAAGATAACACAAATGAAGTGAGAGAGCTCCAGAAAATGTCAACTTTAACAAGAACTTACAAAAATCACCAAGAATTATATTTTTATATTAATTGTTTTACCTTTTGGATTCTTTCAATATTCAAGAGTGGGTAGTTTGTCAATTCTTGATTTTGTGCGTATATATATTATGTGATCAGGAATTACCAGCGGGTCTATTGCAGAAAGGACACAATTTGTGGCATACTTAATTTACTCCTCATTTCTGACCGGTTTTGTTTATCCAATTGTTTCACACTGGTTTTGGTCTGGTGACGGCTGGGCCGGCGCCGCCAAGGCCCACGGAGACCTTCTCTTTGGCTCGGGAGTCATCGATTTCGCCGGTTCAGGGGTGGTTCACATGGTTGGTGGCATTGCCGGTCTGTGGGGAGCCCTTATAGAAGGTCCACGAATTGGTCGGTTCGACCAGTCCGGCCGGTCTGTCGCCTTGCGCGGCCATAGTGCCTCATTAGTAGTGTTGGGCACCTTCTTGTTATGGTTCGGATGGTACGGCTTCAACCCTGGTTCATTTTTGATCATACTGAAACCATATGGTACTAAAGGGGCCTATTATGGTCAGTGGAGCGCGATCGGTAGGACAGCTGTCACGACGACATTGGCGGGGAGCACGGCTGCCCTAACGACCTTGTTTG
This sequence comes from Jacaranda mimosifolia, assembly GCA_018894105.1. Classification (NCBI taxonomy): domain Eukaryota; kingdom Viridiplantae; phylum Streptophyta; class Magnoliopsida; order Lamiales; family Bignoniaceae; genus Jacaranda; species Jacaranda mimosifolia. The sequence continues at coordinate 37,865,321 of CM032117.1, read as the reverse complement.
GGAAGAGGTTTTTGGTTGGGCATTGGAATGTGGTTGATGTGTGCAATGGTTTGTTGGGGGGTTTTGCTGCAATCACCTCAGGGTGCGCGGTGGTAGAGCCGTGGGCTGCTGTCATATGTGGTTTTGTGGCAGCTTGGGTTTTAATCGGCTTCAATAAGGTGGCCGAGAAACTGAAGTACGATGATCCATTGGAGGCGGCCCAATTGCACGGTGGATGTGGTGGATGGGGTGTGCTATTCACTGGACTATTTGCCAAGAAGGCTTATGTGAATGAGGTCTATCCGGGTCGACCCGGTAGGCCCTACGGGTTATTCATGGGTGGTGGTGGGAAGCTCCTAGCCGCTCAAATCATCCAAATTTTGGTGATCATTGGATGGGTCACAGCTACAATGGCATCTCTTTTCTTTGCTCTCCATAAGTTGAAGCTGCTAAGGATTTCTAGTGATGATGAAATGGCTGGAATGGACATGACTAGGCATGGAGGGATGGCATATATTTACAATGATGAAGGTGAGCTTTTAAATCTTCCACAATTTAAGTTGAATAGGATTGAGCCCAAGGAAACTCCCACGTTCGACCATCGATCACTATCAGATCATGTGTGAATTCTGATCAACGGTAGGTTGAATACTAATTTTTTTTTTTTTAATTAGAAATGAATGGACAAGTGTGTATGTCATACACGCACAAGTATTTTTCCAAGCATAACAAAAAATTACATGGTGTTCTACTTAGTGTTGGTGCCTCTAGGAAGTTAGAATATTAGATTTATTATAGTAAGTAGAATTGGTTTCCTTATTTATAATAAGTCAATTGGCCTCTCTTGTTGATGTTTAGACAATGGTTTAGAGCTGTAAATAGCTTGAAATCCCTTTTTACACCTTGTTAAAGAACATTAAGTTGTAAATAAATATGGTGCTTCTCTTATTGATTCATTGGCTGTTTGTAGCTTTTACTAGAAATTAGCTTAATTATTACTATGTGATGTTGAAATTTCAAGAAACCCCCCTACACTTTACTGTTAGTAACACTTCAGAAAGAGTCAATTACGTGGCTACTTGGCCAAGGTGGGAGTTAGGCGGACCTCTATCTATTTCTTAATAGCTTAAAAATGTACACACAAATTTCAGATACCACATAAATGAAATTAGAAGTACTATTTCCTTTGACAAAGAAAAACTGACAGGAATATTATAGTCTGATAAATTTCATTATAAATATAATTTATTTGTTCTTTATATTAAGTACGTGACTTACTCGTTAATGGACAATCTTTTCACATTTTTTTCATAACACTACTGTCTTGTGCCTCACCCAGTAGTATTTTGTCTAGTAAGGTGGTCTTTGCTGGTTCACAGAAAATTTTACATGTCCTTTATTATCAGAATTATGTCATTTATTACTAGGATTAGAGTATAAGTTAGTGATACTTTCAATTATTAGACTTTCATCATCTAATTAAGGTACAATATTCAGGCCATGACACTTATATTATCCTCTCAAGATTTTATTTCACAATTTATGTTGCCCCATTTTGCTCGTCACTACTAATTCACATTTCAAAGAGTATGTGTACCATTATGTTGAATAAGTTCTTTGTCTGAATTTATTAATTCATATCCTTGTTATAATATTTCTTTAAAGTTTGGAGCCAAATTTAATGGACGGGATAAATGAGCATGGATCAATGAGTTTCTGTCAACAACTGACATACCTTGCTAGCCTACTTTTGTCAATTTCTGTATGGCCAATGGGACTTTGTTTGATTCTTCGTCATCCCTATATTCATAGGTAATATATGATATTTGTGAGCCACGGCCACTAGCTTTGCAATTTGTTATTATAGGTGATTGAAATTTTGGACATAGGCAGCACATATGGGAACCAGAGGTTCTTTGAGATTAAGAAAAAGAATGACTAAATATATATATATATATATATATATCAGTGGTGCCTGAATTTTGCCACAACTATATTTGAACTTTTTGTATATATATAAAGTCAGGTATTTCATTTTCTAACTCATGTGATCTATATAGCAAGATTTTTGATGTTTTGACACTATTCTTGCATTATTGCAACATGCAATTTTTTAACGAAAAGTATACCAAAGAGTAATAAAAGAGGACGTGTCAATTATTTGGACCTAATACAAAATAAATGAATCTATATTTACTTTATTAAATTGATGAAAACGATGCTAAAGAGTAGAAATATATATGTGGGGTGAGGGGTCGAGTGGGGTACAGTGGGATCGGGTTAAGTCTAATACAAAACAAAATAAATTTATTTTATTTAATCAACAAAGTTAATTTAAATAATAGTAGTAACATCACGCAATACTTTTCAAACTATATGTTTATAATTACAGTATGTTTTTAATCCCAAATCTATACTACTTATAAATCTATGAATATCTATATATATATATATATATATATATTTATTTATTTATTTCTATGGGAACAAATATATCCCTATCTAATAAAATCATCAGATAATTACAATTAAATTAATTGTAGCTTCAATTATATGCATAAAAAATATAACTATATTAAAAATGATTAAAACAAGTATTTCAACTTACCAAATGTATATACATCCAAGGTATATACATTGAATTTTTTACATGTATTCCAAATAAAATGTATCTTTAATTAATTGTACTAAATAATAATTACATTAAAATTAATTGAGTCAATTCTTTTTACTTAACAAGTGCGTAAATTTATCCTTCAACCAACATATTCATTTGAACTCATAGGAAATAACAATTAAACTGCAATTAATTAACTAGAATATATCTTCATCTAATAAGAAAATAACTATTACCTTTTACACATATGATTTAGTGGTAAATCACAATCAAATTAAACTTATTTTAATTGGACTCATAGAAAAAAATTACATTAAAGAAAATCAATTGATGAATAAAAAGAATGAGGAAAAGAATGATACTACATAAATGCATTAGTTCATACAAATATGGGTTCTTTCTTTAAAAATTAGAAGAAGAAGAAGAAGAAGAAGAAGGAGAGAGAGAGAGAGAGAGAGAGAGAGAGAGAGAGAGAGAGAGAGAGAGAGAGCTCGTTTGCTTGCTTTGATGTTGTATGATAGATACACAATCTAAGTCAATTCCAATATTTGGTTCATTTTTAGAAGCCCTTGATATAGTTAGGATCTGACATGCATTTAAGGTCAAACTTGACTTGTGTATCAAGGCCCTAGGGTGTGATATATTTTCCAACCTAAATTAGAAATAAATTATAGTTCATCACATGGGATAATCATACCAAACAAACAATCAAAGTTAGATATCAAGTTATTTAAAATATGCAAACAAATATTAGATAGGATATATAATAACTTACTATTTATCCTAATCGTACTATCATACCTAATCCAAACACACTAAGCAAACAGACTCTCGAATATAAAGTGGAATAACACCAAATACATTTCACTGGACAAAATGTCACATCAATCCATCTATTTCGTCCACACTCCACGAGCTGAGTGACTTTTAGTCTAATGGCATTTGATTGTCTAAAGGTTCGAATTTAACGTACTCCTAATGTGTATATATATTAAAAAATAAAAATTTATTTCTTACGAAATATATACCTATTAGAGACGAAGTATATACCCATTAAATCCATAGTATCCAACTATGAAAAGTCCTTATTACGTGTATTGCTAAATATTAATTAATTAATAAGACACAACAATTTGTTTTAAAGAATGAAACTATATTTAACAAATTCATGCATGTAATATTATATTAATGGTCAACTTAATCCCATAATCCAGCTTAGCAAATTTATGAATCAACATTATAAGCTTTTAAAGGAACATTTAGAAATATTTTCTCAACCAACAAAAAGTTATAAAATAATGTAATATTCTTATTTTAATTTTTTTTTAAATAAAGGTTTACAATATATTAAAAACAAAAGAAGATTATGAGCTCAGAATGTTTGCACCAAATAAAATGAGAAATGCTTACTTCCCTTACAGTTTTTCTTATTTTGCTTGATATTTCAAGGTTTAAAATTAATTGACAAGAATCTAACTTCCTCTTTTTTTGACTTGACTAAGAAGATAGTAATTAGGTAGAAAAGTCGGAACAAATTTGCAAATACACGGCACACATGAAATTTTTTTCTTTCTTTCTAATTTAGATTAAAAACACATGTTCTATTAAAAATCTAATATTAAATAAGTAATATAAATTTTCTTTTTTTTATCTAAATTTACAAATTTACAAATTGCTCCAAATTATTTGATCATTTTTTTATATAATTTTATTTCATAAAATAATAATTTAAATTTATTCTTTAAAAAAATCAAAGATAATAAGTAAGTGCATGCATATGCGTATAACTTTTCAATGAACAAAAAAATAAAATATAAATCAAATTAAAATGGAATAACAACTTGCAAATTCAATTTATTAAGGATAATAAAAAACAAAAATAAAAGTTTCTTAGGATATCACCAAAAAGTAAAATAATTAAATAGTTTCAGCTACTATTAGTCATTAGATTATAAAAGAAACATGTAAATCATGTCTTTTGAATATTAAGTCCTTCAAGATACATTTCATTTTGGTAATTTTTCAATTAATTAATTTTCAGTGTTTCATTTTTCAACAAGTGGTTCTTGAAACGGTAATGTATTAAGAAACTTCTCCCTTAAATTTAACTTCAGGTATAATTAATAGTACTAAATATGTTTATATATATTTAAAATATCATTATATAAGGCTATTTAGATAACTCTCAAGTCTCACCTATACTTTTTATATATGGACATAATTAATTTTAATTTTTATTATAGTAGATGTATTTCAACAATGAAGACTAGGTAGGATATTGAGGAAGAAACATGTCGCACTGAGTACCGTAGAAGACATGAATACACAAATAAAGCTAAAGAGTTCAAGAAAATAAGAGTTAATTAAATCATCCAAGAAGAAAAAAACATAAGAAGTAACAAGTTAGCACCTCTTCTTTAATGTAACTTTGAATTAAAAAAAAAAAAGAAAAGAAAATTATTAAATAATGCAATTGTCAATATATGTCAATAAAATGACTTGTAAGAGCACAAATGATTTATTATCAATAAAATGGTCAATAATTTTTTAATAAACATATACTGTAAGGTTTTTAATAAAAGCCACAGATGTGGGCAAATGTTGTTATATATATATGGTATAAGTTGAGTTTAATATGATTCTTTGATTCAGTTTGATAATTTATGATGATCTGTATACTTGAGGATTCATGAATTGAATTTGGTACCTAATTGCATCCATACATGTTAGAAATAGTGCCCGGCAAGTCAATGATTTTGGCTTTGTAAAACTATTTTCTAAAGAGACAATCTTGATTGAATGATATCTTACATATGGCCACATTCATCTTATGCATTATACTACTTCACTGGCATTTGGATGAAGTCCTTAGATCACACATGACTACGGGACTTGGTCAGTTCACTGGGTGGTGATCATGAAATAAGTCTTACACGGTCGTGATCTTAAATATTCCAAGTCATAGGATCTTACGAGACGGGACATCTAAGATCCGGACAGACTTGCACTAACGATGCATAAATCCAAAGAGTTGGATATTGCTCCGTTCCATGAGCAACTGTATATGATACGAGTGCATGTTAGTGGGTGCTTGTTAGAGAACAAGACACTGAAGACCCACCGGAGATTCCACTAGGTAGCCATAGTGGCAAGTCGGTAGTGGCAAGCTCTCCTGCTTACGCTAGTGCATATAAATTAGTCCTTCGACCTGAGGATCCATTGCAACCTTGTGTCCAGTCCACATGTTTTGACTTATCCCTTGTCACTCAACGGGCCGTTCGGGGTATGATTGGGTATGAGTTACTTGGCATGGAGGTTTATGAAATCCAAGATGGAATCCGACTCCTCGCTTTTGTGAAGGGCGAGTACATTTCCTATGCATTCTATAATGATCATATTCCAGAAATCCTTGCCCAAAGTGGTATGACAGTTTGGGAAAAGAGTTTTCCAAAAGATAAGGTCGTACATCGGAATTGAACATTTAGAATAAAAGCATAGAATCGAGGCTATTAGGGAGCCGACAAATATCTTGCCCTAGGCCTCTTTCATGGAGATAGGAGACGGAAGGACCGTATTTGCATGGAACGCGTAGATCTTTAAAAGGTTCATACAGAGACATTCATTTCGATCAATTAGTTGGGCTCCATGGGCTTGAGGTTGGACATCGACCATGGAGATTAGGTACTCTTCAATTGATAGAGATCGATTGAATCGAGTTGATTAGTTTAAAAGGAGTTTTAAACTAGAATGAATATTTGATATTCAAAAGTCACAAGGAGTTGTGAGCCTATGTCCGATGAATGGTTGAATCCAATAGGTCACACACAAAAGCCTTGAACTTTTCTAAGTGGTGAAAGAAGAATTTCTAAGTGTTAGAAAATACATCCCTCTTAACGGACCAATTTTGAGAGAGAGATTTCAAGATCAATTATGGCTTGATTGATTTAAGTGTTAAATTGATCAACTAATTTAAGGAGTTAGATTAGGCAAATAATTAAGGAGTTTATTATTTGAGCCACATTGATAGTTGAATAATTGAAGTTGACTTAAAGAGTTAAGTTAACTAAAGAAAACTTAAAGAGTTAAGTTTGCTTGATTTAATTGTTAAATCAAGTTGAATTAATTAAATTAATTGGATTAATTTAATTGATAGGAGAATATATTGTTGGAGGGAAGAATTCAAATATGATTTGAATTAATTGGAATTGGATTCCAATTAAGCAAGTTGGCAAAACTACATGATAGTGGAATTACCAACTTACAATTATGCCCTTGGAATTTTCGGTCCCCCCCTTAGCATGGGAGGTGTGATGCCACCTCTCACACCTCTATATAAGGGGAGGTGGAGTGGCCGAAAATCAGTCCAGATTCATTAGCCAAAATTCTGAATTTTGCAAGCTAAATCCTTCCTCCAAAATGCTCTCCAAAGTTAGTAGAGATCTAACTTCCATCCATTCTCTCTCTCACTCAAAAACCTCCTTCTTCACCAAAAAACTCTAGATCTGCTCCAGCTAAAGATCTGGACATTCTAGGATTGCTTTAAGGTGTGTGGACTTGCTTTGGAGGTGACCACAAGTGAGGCCACTCAATTCCAGAAAAAGTTTCTGCAGAACAGTCCAGTTCACGATTTTATCCTGGAGCGATCCGATGGATATTTGAGCCAATTTTTTGACAGAAGATCGAAATTTGTGTTAGATTTCTGGAGAATTTTTCCTCTTTTCATTCGGAGGTCCAAATTGGAATATATTCTCCTTTTGCTCCGCTGTGCCAGAAACTGCCGGAAATCTGTGATAGGAAGAATCATCCATCATCTCCTTGGATTTTGAGCGATTCAGGTTGGTATGCTCTGATTAATCCATTTATGTTGTATGATATATGCCTGGGTATGTTTCTTTGGATCGAGATTTGCTATTTAATTTTGAATTTGTTTGGCTTATCTCGGCCATAGCACTTTCAAATGGTATCGGAGCCAATATCATGCACTTATTTGGATTTTTGTTGCACAGTTGGATCATGTGATGATCTGATTGTATCATCCACATACTTGATTCATTGATGAATTGGAGTGTGTGGATTGGAGATGCATGTGGATTATGTGTTTGATGAATTGAAAGCATGTTATTATGTGATTTAATTGTTAATTCGTATAGTTAGCATGTTTTAATTCATAGAAGTTAATGTTGAATTTTGATTTGACATTAATTGATGTTATATGTTGATATAGCATGTTGTTGAATGACTGAAAGTGTTCTGGTCATTTTTGGATCCAATTGGATTGGAGTTTATTTGGAGATTGTTTGAAGAATATGATTCTCACCTTGACTAGTTTTTGGAGCAAGTTTGTGCACTTTAATTTTCAGTTTTTGAAACTGTTTTGAATCTGAAATTTGGGCAGAAATGTGTATCAATGTGTTGGTCACACATGGTAGAAAGATAGGTGCATGAAATTTGAAGGAATGGGGCTTGAATTGCCCCCCCAAAACCGACCGGCAGCAGCAGCACCTGGTTTGGGGGGCGATTTTTGAGCCCCCAAGTCCATCCTTTTATGCTCCTAATTGTTTTGCATTGCACACAACACATGCACAAGTGTTGTGCAAGGTCTCAAAATTATGTTTGACATTTTTGAGTGCTCCTTAAAATTGGTTAAAGTTGATCTCCAAGATAGTTGCATAATTGTTATGCATGACCAATTTCTTGTTTATATGATGAGCATTTAATTGGTAGAATTAATTGTTAATTCTTGTTTATTTATTGTTCATTTAATTTTTGAATGGATGATGAATGAATGGGGATGATCATGAGCCTTTAATATGATTTTATTTATTTTCAAGTTGTTGAAAAGTTGGTTGTATTAAATTGAGGCTTGCATGCCTCTTGATTCATCTTGTAAAAGTTATGAGAGTAGAATCTTTAGGAGTGAGGATTTCCTGCTCATGTAATTGTTACAAGGAGCAAAGGACACCATTGGAGGCATGAAGACCTTATGAAGGCCCATGAATGTATGGGATACTATCATGTAATAGCTAGATTTAATCAACCCACTTAAAATCAACTAAGTGATGCACCTATGGCTCTAAGTGCATCACTTGGTTAAGGCTCATGGTCATCCCACCCTAGATGTATGCTAGGCGCATTTACTTATTTATGCTTTCCATATCCTATTTTGTATGCGATGCAAGACTAGGATATAGAGAACCTAAATAAGAAGATAAAATAATGATGAGATCTTTGCAAGCAAAAAAAAATCCTCCACTTAGAAAGTCTAAGTATTTTTCAAATATTAAGTCAAAATGGATTTCATATTAAAAGGAGTTTTAATTAATCCAAGCCTTTTACCAATAGGATGTGGCATGATGATGCTAGCATCATTTGTGTGATGTCTCACGAATCGTGGGTCACACTTATGGTAGAAAAGTTGTGTCCACATACTTAGCATAAGATGCACTTTGGTTGGGGAATGCCCACGCATTGGCACACGAGTCGTGGGATGACGTGTGGCCCGTCTCGAACCGAAGCATGATTGGTAGGTTTGACTTAACACTTAGTAATGTAGATGTCGCACGAGTCGTGGGTCTACATGAAAAGTGAGGCAAAATATATCAAGAATTGCATAAGATGCAATTAGCAAATGTTGCTTACCCTTCGATTGCTTGTGGATGTCTCACAAGTCGTGGGTCCACTTACAAGTCCTCGGGATCTTGATTCTCACTAGGAAATATGATTTCCCGAATTCTTTTTGGGGGTAAAGGATTTGATAAAATAGTGCGAGAAAAACATGCTTGAAAGACCATAAACATGTTTTCAATATCAAATCAATCGCATGCTTATTCTTTTCTTTTTCGTCTCTTTGTACATTTGCGAAATCTTCAAAATCAAAATGGCTAAGAATCCACTCTCAACTATTTTGGAAACCAATAAGCTAACCGGGCCAAACTTCCAAGACTGGCTAAGAAATCTCAAAATCATTCTTGACTCTGATAAGAGGACCTATGTCCTAGACAAGAAAAAGGCCAAAGTAGATGCAAACTATTTCCACTGTGGCGAAAAAGGTCATTGGAGAAGAAATTGTAAAGCTTACCTTGCTACTCTTACGAAGGGTATGTTTTTCATTGAAGTGCATTTAACGACGAATTCTTCCACATGGGTATTCGATACCGCATGCGGTTCTCACCTCTGTAATTCGTTGCAGGGGATGGAAAGAAGAAGGAGTCTACGTGAAGGGGATATGATCCTCCGCCTGGGAAATGGAGCAACTGTTGCTGCTACATTCCAAGGAATAATCAAGCTAGATTTAGGGAATAAAAGCATTGAACTTGATCCAGTTTACTATGTACCCAATCTTGTCAAAAATATTATTTCTATTCCCGTTCTAGATAATGAAGGATATGATTTTTCAATATCGAATGGGAATCTATTGGCATCAAAGAATGGTTCTTTAGTTGCTAAACGTATATTGTCTAATGAATTGTACATACTTAATTCCCAAACTTCACTAATGCACATTCAATCAAATAAAAGGAAGTAAGATATCCAAGAGGATGCCATGCTATGGCATGCAAGACTTGGCCATATATCCAAAAATAGGATAAATAAGTTAAAGGCTCTCAAAACACTAAATGTTAGTGGCATTGAAGAACTTCCAACTTGTGAGTCCTGTTTAAAAGGAAAAATGACCAAAGCTCCTTTTGTAGGACAATCGGAGCGCTCCACAAATCTTTTGGATTTGATCCACACAGATGTTTGTGGACCACTAAGAGTTAGTGGGAGAGGTGTCTATTCCCACTTCATCACCTTTACCGATGATCACAGTCGTTTCGGACACTTGTATCTTATGAAGAACAAATCCGAAGCCTTTGAAAAGTTCAAAGAGTATAAAAATGAAGTAGAAAAGCAACTAAGGCTAAGTATTAAAACTCTTCGATTGGATCGAGGAGGAGAATACTTGAGCACCGAATTCTTGGATTATCTAAAGGAGAATGGGATTCTCTCACAATGGACTCCCCCCGGCACACCGCAGCTCAATGGAGTAGCCGAGAGGAGAAACCGCACACTGTTGGACATGGTGCGTTCCATGATGAGCTTCTCCGATGTACCGATATCCTTTTGGGGATATGCCTTGACTACGGCAGCGAAGTTACTAAATATAGTACCTTCAAAGTCGGTGCCAAAGACACCATATGAGATATGGCATGGCAAAGCACCTTCTTATCAATATTTGAAGATTTGGGGATCTCCTGCCTACGTAAGACGGATAGTGGGAGATAAGTTGGATAGTAGATCCATCTTGTGCAAGTTTGTGGGATACCCAAGAGAGTCTATGGGTTATTATTTTTATGATCCCTCGGAACAAAAGGTGTTTGTCTCGAGGAACGCTGTCTTTCTGGAAAAGGAATTTCTATTGGATAGAAATGGCGTTGTTGTTGAACTTGATGAAGTTCAAAACGATCAACAAATCCCACAGGCGGTGGAAACAATTGAATCACAAAAGCCCGATACACATCCTCTAAGAAGGTCTGACCGCGTCAAGAAGCAACCCGAAAGGTTTAAATTTCTTCGTGAGACGGGTCAGTTGGATAGTGATCCGAAGACCTATAAGGAAGCTATGTTGGACATAGACTCAAGACGCTGGCAAGAAGCCATGAGATCCGAAATGGACTCCATGTACTCAAACAAAGTATGGACTTTGGTAGATCCATCGAAGGGAATAGTTCCCGTAGGTTGCAAGTGGATCTATAAGTGAAAGCTTGGAGTAGATGGAGAAGTGACAACTTTTAAGGGGCGACTAGTGGCTAGAGGTTATACTCAAAGACCCGATATTGATTTCGAGGAAACCTTTTCACCAGTCGCAATGCCTAAGTCCATTCAGATCCTACTTGCCATAGCTGCATATTATGACTATGAGATATGGCAAATGGATGTGAAAACCGCCTTTCTCAATGGAAACATTGAAGAGGAAATATACATGGAGAAACCACAAGGTTTCACACCCAAAGGGAGCGAGCAAATGGTTTGCAAACTCCAAAAGTCCATTTATGGACTTAAACAAGTGTCTCGAAGTTGGAATATACGTTTTGATAAGACAGTCAAATCGTTTGGCTTTGTCAAGAACTTATATAAACCCTGTGTGTATCAAAAGGCCAGTGGGAGTTCTGTACAGTTTATTGTGCTTTATGTCGATAACATCCTTCTCATTGGGAATGAGGTTGGAATGTTAGAGTGTACTAAAGCATGGTTATCTATACAATTCTCCATGAAGGATTTGGGAGAGGCATCCTACGTATTAGGAATACGAATCTATAGAGATAGATCGAAGAGGATATTGGGGCTATCCCAAACCATGTACATCGATAAAATACTAAAAAGGTTTAGTATGGAGGAATCCAAGAAAGGATTTCTTCCTATAGGACATGACATTCGTCGGTCGAAGTCTATGGCCCCTAAGACTGAGCAAGAGAAACGAAAGATGTCCCAAATACCCTATGCCTCTGCCATAGGGAGCATAATGTATGTTGTTCAATGTACAAGATCGGATGTGGCACACTCGCTAAGTGTTACGAGTAGGTTCCAATCCAATCCCGGTGAAAGTCACTGGATGGCCGTAAATACAATCCTTAAGTACTTGAGAAGAACTAAGGATCTGTTCTTAGTATACGGTAATGGAGAATTGAAACTAGAAGGGTTTTCGGATTCAAGTTTCCAATCCGATGTAGATGACCTCAAATCTACTTCTGGATTTATATTTTGCCTCAATGGCGGTGCCGTGAGTTGGAAAAGTTCCAAACAAGACACCACGACCGACTCAACCATAGAGGCAGAATATAGTGCGGCTTCTGAAGCCGCAAAGGAAGGTGTTTGGATTAAAAACTTCATTCAAGAGTTGAATGTAGTGCCTAGCATAGCTGAGCCAGTTGTTGTCTTCTGTGACAACACCGGGGCGGTAGCACAAGCTAAGGAGCCCAGATCTCATCAACGATCCAAGCACATTTTGAGGCGATATCATTTGATCAGAGAGATCATTGAGAGATGCGACATCCGAGTGGAGAGAGTTGCCTCGGAAGAGAATATAACAGATCCACTAACTAAGCCCTTAGGACAAAAGGTCTTTAAAGGACATCTTCAGAAGATGGGTCTTAAGACTGTAGGGCATTGGCTTTAGGGCAAGTAGGAGATTGTTAGAAATAGTGCCCGGCAAGCCAATGATTTTGGCTATGTAAAACTATTTTCAAAAGAGACAATCTTGATTGAATGATATCTTACATATGGCCACATTCATCTTATGTATTATATTACTTCACTGGCATTTGGATGAAGTCCTTAGATCACACATGACTACGGGACTTGGTCAGTTCACTGGGTGGTGATCATGAAATAAGTCTTACACGGTCGTGATCTTAAATATTCCAAGTCATAGGATCTTACGAGACGGGACATCGAAGATCCGGACAAACTTGCACTAACGATGCATAAATCCAAAGAGTTGGATATTGCTCCGTTCCATGAGCAACTGTATATGATACGGGTGCATGTTAGTGGGTGCTTGTTAGAGAACAAGGCACTGAAAACCCACCGGAGACTCCACTAGATAGCCGTAGTGGCAAGTCGGTAGTGGCAAGCTCTCCTGCTTACGCTAGTGCATATAAATTACTCCTTTGACCTGAGGATCCATTGTAATCTTGTGTCCGGTCCTCATGCTTTGACTTATCCCTGGTCACCCAGCGGGCCGTTCGGGGTATGATTGGGTATGAGTTACTTGGCATGGAGGTTTATGAGATCCAAGATGGAATCCGACTCCTCACTTTTGTGAAGGGCGAGTACATCTCCTATGCATTCTATAATGATCATATTCCAGAAATCCTTGCGCAAGGTGGTATGACAGTTTGGGAAAAGAGTTTTCCAAAAGATAAGGTCGTACATCGGAATTGAACATTTAGAATAGAAGCATAGAATCGAGGCTATTAGGGAGTCGACAAATATCTTGCCCTAGGCCTCTTTCATGGAGATAGGAGACGGAAGGACCGTATTTGCATGGAACGCGTAGAGCTTTAAAAGGTTCATACAGAGACATTCATTTCGACCAATTAGTTGGGCTCCATGGGCTTGAGGTTGGACATCGACCATGGAGATTAGGTACTCTTCAATTGATAGAGATCGATTGAATCGAGTCGAGTAGTTTAAAAGGAGTTTTAAACTAGAATGAATATTTGATATTCAAAAGTCACAAGGAGTTGTGAGCCTATGTCCGGTGAATGGTTGAACCCAATGGGTCACACACAAAAGCCTTGAACTTTTCTAAGTGGTGAAAGAAGAATTTCTAAGTGTTAGAAAATACGTCCCTCTTAAGGGACCAATTTTGAGAGAGAGATTTCAAGATCAATTATGGCTTGATTGATTTAAGTGTTAAATTGATCAACTAATATAAGGAGTTAAATTAGGCAAATAATTAAGAAGTTGATTATTTGAGCCACATTGATAGTTGAATAATTGAAGTTGACTTAAAGAGTTAAGTTAACTAAAGAAAACTTAAAGAGTTAAGTTTGCTTGATTTAATTGTTAAATCAAGTTGAATTAATTAAATTAATTGGATTAATTTAATTGATAGGAGAATATGTTGTTGGAGGGAAGAATTCAAATATGATTTGAATTAATTGGAATTGGATTCCAATTAAGCAAGTTGGCAAGACCACATGATAGTGGAATTACCAACTTACAATTATGCCCTTGGAATTTTTGGTCCCCCCCCCTAGCATGGGAGGTGTGATGCCACCTTGGCATCACACCTCTCACACCTCTATATAAGGGGAGGTGGAGTGGCCGAAAATCAGTTCAGATTCATTAGCCAAAATTCTGAATTTTGCAAGCTAAATCCTTTCTCCAAAATTCTCTCCAAAGTTAGTAGAGATCTAACTTCCATCCATTCTCTCTCTCACTCAAAAACCTCCTTCTTCACCAAACAACTCTAGATCTGCTCCAGCTAAAGATCTGGACGTTCTAGGATTGTTTTAAGGTGTGTGGACTTGCATTGGAGGTGACCACAAGTGAGGCCACTCAATTCCAGAAAAGGTTTCTGCAGAACAGTCCACTTCACGATTTTCTCCTGGAGCGATTCGATGGATATTTGAGCCATTTTTTTCACAGAAGATCGGAATTTGAGTTAGCTTTCTGGATAATTTTTCGTCATTTAATTTTGACGTCGGAATTAGAAGATATTCTCCTTTTTTCTCCGCTGTGCCAGAAACTGCCAGAAATCTGTGATAGGAAGAATCATCCATCATCTCCTTGGATTTTGAGCGATTCAGGTTGGTATGCTCTGATTAATCCATTTATGTTGTTTGATATATGCCTGGGGATGTTGCTTTGGATCGAGATTGATAAATTAATCCATTTAATTTTGGAATTGAGTGGCCTCACTTGTGGTCACCTCCAATGCAAGTCCACACACCTTAAAGCAATCCTAGAACGTCCAGATCTTTAGCTGGAGCAGATCTGGAGTTGTTTGGTGAAGAAGGAGGTTTTTGAGTGAGAGAGAAAATGAATGGAAGTTAGATCTCTACTAACTTTGGAGAGATTTTTGGAGGAAGAATTTAGCTTACAAAATTCCGAATTTTGGCTAATGAATGTGGACTAATTTTCGGCCACTCCACCTCCCCTTATATAGAGGTGTGAGAGGTGTGATGCCAAGGGGGGGACCGAAAATTCCAAGGGTATAATTGTAAGTTGGTAATTCCACTATCATGTGGTCTTGCCAACTTGCTTAATTGGAATCCAATTCCAATTAATTCAAATCATATTCGAATTCTTCCCTCCAACAATATATTCTCCTATCAATTAAATTAATCCAATTAATTTAATTAATTCAACTTGATTTAATAATTAAATCAAGCAAACTTAACTCTTTAAGTTTTCTTTAGTTAACTTAACTCTTTAAGTCAACTTCAATTATTTCAACTATCAATGTGGCTCAAATAATCAACTCCTTAATTATTTGCCTAATTTAACTCCTTAAATTAGTTGATCAATTTAACACTTAAATCAATCAAGCCATAATTGATCTTGAAATCTCTCTCTCAAAATTGGTCCCTTAAGAGGGACGTATTTTCTAACACTTAGAAATTCTTCTTTCACCACTTAGAAAAGTTCAAGGCTTTTGTGTGTGACCCATTGGGTTCAACCATTCACCGGACATAGGCTCACAACTCCTTGTGACTTTTGAATATCAAATATTCATTCTAGTTTAAAACTCCTTTTAAACTACTCGACTCGATTCAATCGATCTCTATCAATTGAAGAGTACCTAATCTCCATGGTCGATGTCCAACCTCAAGCCCATGGAGCCCAACTAATTGGTCGAAATGAATGTCTCTGTATGAACCTTTTAAAGCTCTACGCGTTCCATGCAAATATAGTCATTCCATCTCCTATCTCCATGAAAGAGGCCTAGGGCAAGATATTTGTCGGCTCCCTAATAGCCTCGATTCTATGCTTCTATTCTAAATGTTCAATTCCGATGTATGACCTTATCTTTTGGAAAACTCTTTTCCCAAACTGTCATACCACCTTGCGCAAGGATTTCTGGAATATGATCATTATAGAATGCATAGGAGATGTACTCGCCCTTCACAAAAGCGAGGAGTCGGATTCCATCTTGGATCTCATAAACCTCCATGCCAAGTAGCTCATACCCAATCATACCCCGAACGGCCCGCTGGGTGACCAGGGATAAGTCAAAGCATAAGGACCGGACACAAGGTTACAATGGATCCTCAGGTCAAAGGACTAATTTATATGCACGAATATAAGCAGGAGAGCTTGCCACTACGGCGACCTAGTGGAGTCTCCGGTGGGTCTTCAGTGCCTTGTTTTCTAACAAGCACCCACTAACATGCACCCGTATCTAGTCTCACCTATTCTTTTTATATATGGACATAATTAATTTTAATTTTTATTATAGTAGATGTATTTCAACAATGAAGACTAGGTAGGATATTGAGGAAGAAACATGTCGCACTGAGTACCGTAGAAAGACATGAGTACACAAATAATGCTAAAGAGTTCAAGAAAATAAGAGTTAATTAAATCATCCCAGAAGAAAAAAACATAAGAAGCAATAGGTTAGCACCGCTTCTTTAATGTAACTTTGAATTAAAAAGAAAAGAAAAGATAATTATTAAATAATGCAATTGTCAATATATGTCAATAACATGACTTGTAAGAACACAAATGATTTATTATCAATAAAATGGTCAATAATTTTTTAATAAATATATACTGTGAGGTTTTAAATAAAAGCCACAGATGTGGGCAAATGTTGTTATATATATATGGTATAAGTTGAGTTTAATATCATTCTTTGATTTAGTT
Source organism: Jacaranda mimosifolia (assembly GCA_018894105.1). Classification (NCBI taxonomy): domain Eukaryota; kingdom Viridiplantae; phylum Streptophyta; class Magnoliopsida; order Lamiales; family Bignoniaceae; genus Jacaranda; species Jacaranda mimosifolia. The sequence goes on along the minus strand of CM032117.1, from coordinate 37,848,367 downwards.
TGATAATTTATGATGATCTGTATACTTGAGGATTCATGAATTGAATTTGATACCTAATTGCATGCATACAATGCTGTAATATATGAATACGTGTCTCGCACGTCTTATTGTGGCAATAAAAAACTAGACTTACTTTGGTTTTATTTCTCTATCAAAAGATGTCATGAACTTTCGAAAAGATATTCGAGTCTTGAACTAGATATTCTCATTTGGTGTGGAGTTAGATAAAAAGTTTGCATCTACAAGGGATGGAGTTTAAATCTTTCGAGCACAAGACATGATATATCATAATCTTCTAAGGTTAATTCAAAACAAAAAATTGACATGGTAGCTTTTAGTTGTATTGTCCAAACTGAAAATTGGCTTGAGAATAGAGTGAAGATAATTGAAAAATCAAACTTATCAAAAGCAATTATAAGCAAACTTATAAAACTTTTGGAGATATTATTCAGTTCCATATCTCAAAAGACGTAAAATTAGACCAATAAATTCATAATTCCCCAAGTGCTTATCAAGTTGCGAAAATTTAGATCCAAGGAAATAATCATATTATATATGTGAGATGAGATATTGTTGTCCATGCACATTGAGATCAAACACATAGAATGTACATGCATATTATTATGGATGTTACCACCTAATGCAATATCCACTTCTTTTGTCAAAATATGATACAACACGGCACATAAACATCAACAAAATGTATCAAAACATCCAATGATACACTTTAGAAGAATGAGCCTATCTAGGCAATCCTTACAGATGGTGCAACTATTATTAGAGAACAAAAAATAGGTTTATATTTTATTTTATAGTTTATTCATTGTCTATTACTCTAACACTAGAAAGAGATATTTGTTTTTGTTTTGCTATTAATATACAAAATTTAGTCAATGCAACAAACCAATCTATGAAATATTTAGAAAAATAAAAATTTGAAGTTTTAAACTTATTTTCTATTCTTTATTATCAAAATTTTGAACTTTTTTCATATGGAGTTGTTTATATTTTCAAATTATAAGTTGTTTAGGTAGAGAATGATCAAGCTTCTACTGTCAATCCTATTGCAATTCCTTTGAGTAAAAATTTCTATTGATATTGATAATTGTATACTTGAAATTGGTTCTTTACCACATAATGACATAAAATTGTAGACAATAAGGTTGGATTACTACCATCATAACCTAACAATATTGAGATTTGAATTACACGAAGGAGTGATTGATAACATTCTAAAAGGAGAGACGAGGGATAGTGAAGCCGGAAAAATATTTATTTTTTAGCATCTTTTATTGAGATTTCAAGAGTTATATATGCATCATATATACGTATATATTGATGCATTGGCATTAGTACAACGATTTGTAAAACTAGAATTTTTTTTTTGTTGTAACAATGGCTTGCCACTAGAAATAGAAAAATATATAAAAAGTTTTTCTAATGGGCAAAGAGCTCAAGATCGATTTTGAACAAAAGTACAACATTTGAAAATCAGCTATTTATGAAGCGAATATTTGGAAAAAAAATTGTTTCATATATCATGTAATTGAATTTTAGAAAAAACGATTGTCACATGCTAATACGTTAATAATTCTAAAGTTTGAGTATGAAATTACAAGCTTAGATTACTATGATAGGATTCCATGTAATAAACTTATAGCTTTAGAAAAACATCTTATACTCTATGACTTAGTTCTTCAATAAACGATGCATGGACCATGTGGAGATAAAAACAAGAACAATTCTCATATGGCTAATGAAAAAATGAAATTATCATTATCCACCTCATATTATAAAATCACAATTCGAAGAAAGATGTGAATCAGATTTATAGAAAGAGATTAAATAATAGTTTAAGTTCAATTGTAGAACTTAAAAACCAGTGGTCTCTATCTTGTCCAGATACAATTGTCATACTAATGTGGAAATATGTTTTGCAGTGACAATAATAAAAATATCAGATAAATATATCTATAAGGGACACGATAGACTAGTCATTATCATAATCCAAAGTAGTGAAGAAAATTTAGTTAATGAAATTAACCATTTTCAAGACGCTCGAAGGGTCTATGCTCTAAAGAATTTTTTCATTCAATTTAGATGAAATATATATGCACTTATGGATCTACAACCATCTCCCACTCCATAATTTGTTACTTATTATGCAAATTAAAATTTATAAAATATTCTAAGATGGGGCCACATCTCCAAAACAATGCTCATAGAATATTTCTCTATGTCCTAAAAGTGATAAAGTAAGAAAATATCTATATAGAGAGTTTCTAGAACACTATTTTTGGGACAAACAATAAAGATATTAGAACGGATGGAAGGAAAGAGGTGTGATAGGTCATATACATGGTGCAAATTATATAAAAGGAGAGATATATTAATTTAGGTATTCTTAAACTATGTTAGAGGCCTGATATCTTTTCTAGAGTTGCTAATAATAAATTGAATGTGATGCTCAAGTTTCAAAGTACCAATACAGAAAGATATTACTAAAATCATAGTAGAGTAACCTTGAATGTCAAGATGAACCCATTAGTTTTCAAATGCAACATGAATTCAAAAATTATTTACATTTATATGGGTACCAAGCTTCAATAGATGTCAGAAATCTTTGGGATACATACTTGGGGTTATCTAAAATTAGGAACCGTTTAATAATAGTTTAACATTAGGTACCATTTTTAACTCACTGCCTAAAACCTATTAATCAGGTTAAAATTACATATTACCTATTAATCAAGTTATACTTAATTTGTAATTTGAATTACTGGTTAGTCTAGGTTTTAATTATATATGTTTTGATCATTGAATCAAATGTATCTTATTCGTTGATCATTTAAAGCTTGTTAAAAGGATTTAAATATATCAAATTTATTTTACAAAAAGAAATTAATATCTGTTGATTTGCTTTAAATTTAGTCCACTATTAAATTTGGATATAAAAATTAATATTCTACATAATTTCATGATCTTAATTTTATTGCCAACACTCAAAGTTTTATTTTAAAGTAAAATTTAATATCTTATAAATTTAAATATTATGCCATATGAGATACAAAAAATTTGCTCAACATTTTAAATGCACTTAATTAAATATTATGTAAATTTTAATCATTAATTAAAATTAAATTATATAGATTCTCAATTCAATCCCTCGCAAAAAAATAGGCTCATTTTATGGGATTTGATAAAATAAAGAATGGGCAAAATGTAAAATTTTTTATTTTAATATTTGTTGTCATATTATTAAAATATATATGATAATAAATGAATGCTTTTAAATAAAAAACAAAGAAAATAGAGTTAGGATGCTACTTATATTAGCCACATGTAATTATTAAAGGAATCTGTTAAAATATACTCTCTTGTGTAGATGCCCAGTTAGGTTCACGCTATAGTGGGATTAACACATGTACTCATTTGCATGAATGGTTTCTAATAACACACGTAAAACTGCATTATGGTAAAAATACATACGAAAATTAATGTTGCCTTTAGGTTCATTTTAGAAGAATTTTCGTTATCTGGAAGCTAGCTCAAATACTTCTCCAAATTTTAGCTTTTTTGTTTTTTAATTATAAAAACTTTTATCATTTCAAATCATTGCATCATTCAAAATTATATATCTTTATATATTTCAATCATAAGTTCAATATAAATATATACTTTTCAATTATCAGATCACTCTAAAAATAATATGTTATAATATAAAACTTTATATGGAAAGACATACATACTAGAATTTATTTTCCTGAAACATAACTTTATTCTCAAAATATTCTTCAATCCCTCTCCAATTCTACTACCAAAACATATTCTCGAATTATTTTTTCAAAATTCCTACTACAGTAGAGCTTCTTTTTTTTTTTTTTGACACTTACTGCAGTAGAGCTTAGTTGACAAAGAAAAATAACATACTATGCACAACAACAAATAAAAACATTGAAAATATCAATAATCTTGGGTAACTTCAGAATCAAAACTAAAAGGATAGAGTATATAAATATTATATTAAGTACTAAGAAAAAGTGTAATTATGTTTAATTCAATTTCATAATATTCAATATAATTTAAAGCATATTCATTGCATACTTTAACTTTTATGATGCTTCATTTATCTTATGTATTAATGTAACACCCCGACAGGGAGGCACCTGTTTCCTACCGAGGTGCAACTCAAACTATACCACACGGCATTCTTACAGCAGAAAATACACTTCTCAAAATTCCAAAATAATTAAATCCTACAACAATTTCCATCAGATACTCACTTCTGAACCGAAACATTTCGAATCTCACTTGACACTTCTATCACTCTCATTGCCTCATGTGTCACCTGGGTTGGTCTATCTTCACATCCTTATATGGGGGTAAAGAATGGAGAGTAATAATAAAACAACGCAAGTTTGAATGGCTTAGTGAGATAGTTTAGCACTAATAATAGAGTGATAAATTTCTCAATTATTATTTAAGCAACAAGTAGAAGCATTAAAGTTCTCATAAGTAGTGAGAGAAGATTTTAGTCAAGATCTAGAGTGATCCATCTCACCACCGTCCCATACCAGTGATGAGACTTCACAAATTCACTATCTCTCACAAAGGTTTAAATCACAATTACAACCACAAAGGGTCAATATGTCACTCGAATAATCACTTGGTTTGTGTCAAATACTCGAGTTTCAAAGCATAAAATAAAATTAATAATCACTTTCACACTTTTGCTGTTGGTGGTTCTCCTATCTCATCACTCCACTTTCGAAAAAACAAAATCCTTATTCCTCCAAAGTATTGAGTGATCGGTTAGGACACTTAATCACTCATTAGGCATGGCTAGCTACATGCCTGATCACACTCATAGACGGCTACCTCCAGCTTACTATGAGTAAAGTTTTTATGTACACTTTGTATGGATATCAGTCAAAAGATCAGGCACCATCGGTCTGTTCCACCCGGTCGTCTTTCACAACTGATCCCAGGGCCCACCCCCAAGGGTATTAATCACTTTCACTATTATCACTTAACATGTCCAATAACATTTCACTAAACCTGTTAGGTTGCCATGCTAACACGAAATCACTAATTCAGCACCAGGCTGGTTTCATGATAGACATGGCGACAAAAACATATCTTTCAAAATCACTTTTTAGCTTCCTCAATACAATCGCCAATTTGAGATAAAGCGACATTAATCAATATCAATAAAAGCGCTCAATATATAAGGGCGATGTGGAGTACTATTTTCATAAATAGTTTATTTTCTCAAAACTCGTTTACACACTCGGAACTCAAGTAGGTATAATTCAGGGATCACGAGAAAGGAACAAAGTGACTATCAAGGGTATCACTGGAATCAATGATTGGTGAGTATTATAGAATAAACAAACAGCATCGATTGAATCTCAGCACAATCCGGATCAAACAATAAGGATGTAATAGCAATTATATATTCTTTCCCTAGCAATGAAAGCTAATATAACTTACCTGGCAACTTGTTTAATCACTCAGGTTCTGGCTTCTTCGTCAATCTGAGAACTCTCATAAGATAACTCGAGTTACCATCTTATTAATCCTTCAAGCCTTAAGTATAAATATAGTTGACGTCTTTATCAAACTTACGATTATTTTGACACTCGAGTTCACTTAACTCTTATTTCAAATGACCTTAATCTTTCAATTACATGGTACTTCAATATCGCAAGACTCTACTTACTCGAGCTCAATCATTCCCACTTTATCGTCTTAATAGCTTTACGTGCTCGGGCCAACTCAGTATTCAAATTACCCTCAACTATCTCTATTCGTCACTTTGCTTATTTTACAATACGTGATGAGGGTCCAGGTCTAATAATTCATTTATGTTCTAACATTTCTATAAGGTCTTTAGATTAAATTCAACCACATTTCATTCATAGCATACCGTGTCATCGGTTAAAGACATAGTTTTAAACCAACATTTCTTAAGTTACCAAGCTTAGGTCTCATAATCCGTTTATAATAGGTTAAATCACATTTATAATCTTAGTTCATAAGGTATTTAAACTTTAATTTGATATTACAATTACACTTAACAAATTAATCGAATTAAAATTTGATTATTGAAATATACCTAAATTGGGTCAAACCGAGCTCCAATTTCAAGTTGGGAATAGCCTAGACGAACCTAGAATATCATTTTGCACAAACTACCCGAACGTCGCCGTTAGACCACCACATGCCACGGGCGGTGATGGAGACTGCCACCACCAGTTGGTGCGTCTCATCGAGCCAGCCAATTTGCCGGCTAAAGCTGCGACAACTGCAACCCACCGCCGTTGATTCCTCTGCCACCAGCCATCGAAACCCCAAATTAACCCCATCACCAGACTGTCCATGACGCTACAACCAAAACCTACCCAGTTCTCGTCCATTTTCGCCGCCAGAAGCGGCGAAACAACCACCACTACTACGAGCTCACCGTCGCCCTCATTTTTTGGCGAATTTGTCGGTTGTTTTTGGTAAATACTGGTATGGTTGGGTTCATCGTGAGGAGAGGAACATTTTTGTGTGTTTAGTTTTGGGTTTCACGGCCATTCGTTGGCGATTTGCCGTTAGGAAAGGATTCGGTTGTTTTTGAGAATTTGAGTAAATTTTAGACCGCCTTCAGTTTAGTCCCAAGACTTCAATTGAGTCCTCCAACTTCTATTTCTTACACATTGACCCCCTAACATTCTGATTTCAGTCAATTAGATCCAAACTGATTTGTTTTAAAGTCCTCGAGCTTTTACTCCTCTTACATTCACCCCCTAAACTTTACAATTTTAAATAATTAAGTACTTTCTTTATTTATAATTAAATCCCCTAATTCCCAACACTTCCATCTAGATTTTAATTAATTTAATTTCAATCAACTTAAACTAATATTCCAAAAATTGGGGTGTTACAATTAATCTAATTCATTTTCTATAATTTTATATTATTAATCATTTATAAGAAATTAATGTGGTTGAATAATTTTTTAAAAGATTCCATAGCATCCATAATTAGTATAATATTTTACTTACTCCTATTAACCACACATGACGGAAATAATTAAATTTCTTACTTAGCTTGACCAATAACCCTTTGGATTCATAAATTGCACAATAGGAATACTGACAATATTCACAAAATAATTTAATTATTAATCTTTGTTTATTATTATTATTATTATTATTATTATTATTATTATTATTATTATTATTATTAAAAATAGTTCTTAACGTAATTATGCATAGAATTGAATTACTATCCAATTTTATTTGATTTTTATCTTGTTTATTGTATAAATAAATCTTGTTATCATCTTAATCGTATCGACTTCATAAAAATGAATATAATTTATTCTTATATGGCTTATCAATTAGTAATCGGGGTATGTAGAATTTAGATTAATACATCATTTTTTAGGGAATATTGTCACTAACTGTGCATTTTTATAAATAAGAGGAATTAGGTATATATTTTTTAATTTGTCTGTTCTAAGATGAATTGAAAATTCCACTAGCTAGCAAACATTATGATTAACATGAGTCAATACAACTTTGTTCTTGTTCACATGTGTTACTATATTAAAATACTATAATTCAAGTTTGAATTAGTGATATTATTAGAAAAAAAATTACTATAGGATAAGGTTATAAGATGAGTAGAGTCAATTTGACCAAAAACGAATTCATATATGACTATTCAAAAGCGATGAGTTAATTCATGAGGCTTTTAAATTTTTTAAATATCTTATATTTTTAAGTTTACTTTTTATATTAAGTAAAATATTTTTATATTTTAAAAAAATAAACAGTATATAATAATAATTTTCATTTGTTACTTTCTATATTTAACCAAAAAAGCAATATAATAAAAATAAATAAATAAGGAAAGTAATGCGCCAAATCGGAAATTTTAATCCATGACATATGAAAGAGAGCAAAACGGAAATGATAAAAGTGGAATTGTAAACCAACAAAGAACAGCAAAAATTGATTCTTTGCGAAATTTCCACTATGCGGAAATGGCAGAGAACATTTAGCACGAAACAAGGGAAAAGATAAAGATTTTGATTCTTAAAAATAATATAAAAAATAAAAATAAAAATATAGTTAAAAACTTGATGCATAAGCAGCCTGTACATTGTTAGTTTATGATTGTTTTAAAAATATTTAAATAATTAAATATATATACGTGGCAATTAAAGAGATGGATACCTGAAGCTAAAGCTTTACCAAATGACCTTTTTTTTAAACAATCCCTAAATATCGTAGAAAACAATCAGAAATCTCAATTAAGCTATAAGTTGTTAAAATTTTGCAAAGTTTAAACATTTCTTAATAAGCATGGGAAAAAAGTATAAGTTCATCTAATGTTCCAGGCATTCCAATTGATACTATTATTGTGTGTGGTGATTTTCCAAGAGAGATACAAAATGATATGTTAATGGAAATCCCATTGGAAGATTATGAAGCTTAGTTAAGTTGAATCTTGTGCACCATAATCCTCTTATAAGAATATTAGATTGTATAGAAAAAGTCAAAGGTGGCATAATTTTACAGACGAATAGGAAAATTGAGAAAATATTATTGGATCATTTTGTATTTAAAAAACAAATAGTAATTATGACAATAACATTTAGAGTTGCAGCTATAATAATGCCAGGGGGAAGAATTCATATAATGAAAACTAATATTGAATAATTTGGTGGCAAATAGATTTCCTTAGAAACATAATGAAAAACAATGAAAAATTTGGTAGTAAAATGATGGCTTTTTATAGAGACTTTAAGCAAGTGTTACCAATTATTCTAAGGGTTACAATTTATAAACAATTTTAGCAAGCATGATCCGAATCAGTACTATGGAGTAAAACAAAAAATGTTACTTTATCAAGAAATATGAGGTATAAAAACAACTGCAAAAAAATTAATAATTTCTTACTTCTAGTTGGAATTAATATGAGCTAATTGATGTTGAAGGTAACACCAATATTTATAAAGAGATGGTTATCAAGTATGATAATGAAAATAAAACTCCACATAATGACTTATCACTAAAATTTTCTTAACTTTAAGTAAGAATGATGATTCGACTCATTATATTGCAAGTTGAGCAATATTTACAATTAAAAAATGAGGATGCTAATAATGGGATGAAAAGTTGGTCTCAATATTTTCTGGAGAAACAAGGACTTTCAGTAGTACTGGTGAAACTGATGATGGTGGAGATAATTATTATGAAGAGGAATTTCTAACTCTTTCACTCCAAATGGTTTACCTCCTCACAAGTTGGTTTGAAGAAAAATTACCCAATAATTATTGTAAGGAATTTAGACCCATCAAATAGACTATATAATGGTACACGAGAGGTGCGAAAGTATATTAAGAAAAATATAATTGATAAAAATATTGTATTTGGTCAGCACATCAACTAGCATGTGTTTATACTTGCAAGCAAGTATCAAGTTGACCAACCAAAAATTAAGGTTACTGTAATGCCCCAAAATTTTATTTCATATTTAATTGATTAATATACCTTATTTTATTTTATTTACTATTTCAATTAAAATTGTAGTAAGGCATGAACTATATTTTCGGAATAATATATTTATATATATAATATATAGATAATATTAAATTATCTTTTGATCAAATAGTGATAATTAATATTATATATATACATTGTAGATACTCTATATTTTTTTGGGGAGTATAAGTTATAATGCTACTTGAATTAATATTATATTAATATAAAGAGTTGAATTATTGAATTTTGGGAATTAACAATAGAGATACTAGAATTATAATGGGATTATCCTAGTCATATAAGAAAATTGATTAGAGTTTTACTTGAACTAAACCACTTCTTTCACATAAATATAGTCTCTAAAAATAAAACCTTAATTACATTTAATAGTAAACAAAAGAGGAAAAAGGGGAAGAAGGAAAAGGGACAGCAATTGTGGCAGAGGGGAAAGGAAAAGGAGACGGCATTTGTAGGAAGTGCATTAGAAATTATACAAGGTAATTCATGAGTTTGTAAATTTCATATTTGATAATTGTGAAATTTAATGATGCTGTTAGGTTTTGTTTTTCTCAAAACTAGATATTTGTGATAGTTTTACCAATTCTCTCAATAGAATTAAGCAAAGTGATCAACATAAAAATTTTATATCTGTGTCTTAGGTTTCTAATGCCTCCTAAATCACCTCAATCCGATTTAAATGCAGTAAGTTATGACCAAAATACTAAGATATGTCTAGTCAGAAGATATAAGACTTTGATTTTTCGGAAAATAGATATTGGTGATGCCTTTACTACTTTCTCCATACCCAAATAAGTAAAATAATCAATATAATAATTTTAAATCTATTTCATAGGTTTCTATTTCCGCCTGAATCACTTCAATCTAATATATAGGGAGAAAGTTATGACTAAAATATAAAGGTGTGGCAAGACAGAAAATACAGGGCTTCAGTTTTCCTAGAATAGAATATTGTGACACATTTTGCTACTTGATTTAGATTTAATTTGGTAATATGGTCAAAATAAGAATTGAATATCTGTCTCTTATATTTTTACATCCTTTGGAATCACTTTAATCCGATGTATAATAATAATAAGAATTGAATATCTGTCTCTTATATTTTTACATCCTTTGGAATCAATTTAATCCGATGTTGTAATAATAATAATAATAATAATAATAATAATAATAATAATAATAATTATAATAATAATAATAATAATAATAATAATAATAATAATAATAATAATAATTATTATTATTATTATTATTATTATTATTATTATTATTATTATATAGTATATGCAATCTAGTCTTAAGGTGTGAAATTCAATCCCAAAAATAGAGGTCATCTAACCCAAAATAATTTTAAACAAAAGAACACCGAGTATTCAAAATAAATTTAATAAATCTTGCAATATAAAACTCAAATGACAATACTCTAACCTAAAAAAATCCACAAGGAAACCAACAAGCTGACATCATCAAATGCTAAGACTACTCCAAAAGTCCCAAAATACTTCAGTTATGATTCTCATCGAAAGTGGGTCCACCTCCTCATTAAGGTTAGGGTCTAGGTCTGCCAGAAGGAAGTTAAAGAAAAATAGAGTGTGAGTAAAGGACTTACTAAATGCTAGTGTGTACAATGTGAGTTCAAGAATATATTATGATCAAAATATGCTCAGTGATAAATACTTGAGAAAAATAATGAGAAACAGTTAAAAACACTTGAATAACAGTGAAAAACAGTTATAAGCATTTGAGAAGACATTGAAAAGCAGTTATACATTATACAATAGTAAAACGGAATATAGCGATAAATATTTTTAATAGACCAACAATTAAATGTGATGATTGAACCAGTGTTTGTTGTAACCAATCAACCTTATGACTCCACCACAATAGTCCCTTATATCTCTGGGCAAGGTGCGACCTTACCAAACAACGCACGAGCCTAGTGAAGGCTAGAGTAGCATTAGGATCCAAAAATCAACATTTATAAGCATGAAATAAACTAAGCTACTCTAGCTCCAAAGAATCTAGACATGCTATAGATCTGGATTAGGATGAAAAATTACCTCTTGAAGCTCAAAATCAAGGAGAAGATCAATTATCTCTCACGAGCCTAGAAACTGTCGGATCTGGCACAGCGGAAGGATGACAACAATTGTCCAGGCTAAACTGCTCCAAATTTCATGAAATTAAATATGGAACACCTACACACACAGGGAAAGCTACTATGAAAAATTGGAGCCAAAAATCCTTCTGTATAGTTCCATAAAAATTCTCCAACCGGAAGTTACTGTAGGTGGATCTCCAAAACTGAGCAAGTCAATCGCCTTGCCACTATTGAAACGATCCACACACCGAACAATCTTCCAATTTTCCCTCAATAGAAGCTGGAGTTAGAAAGGAGAAAATGAGGTAGAGGAGGCTGATTTTTAGGTTTGGAAGAAGAAGGAGTGCAAAGCTTCAACTCATTATGCAATGTATAAAGAGAGAGATTTTGGAGGGAATGCAAGAATCTAATTCTCACACTTTTCAGCAGCTTATTTATCATTATTATTATTTTTTTGCATGCACTCCAATTCTCACACCTTCCTTAAGGTGACCGCCCAAGTGGCATGCCAAGTTGGCAAAATTCAAATTCAAGTCTCACTTGATTTCAAGTGCATTTCAATTTCATTTGGAATCTAATTCCAAATTAATTAAGATGTTAATTTAAATGAACATTTCATTTAAATTTTCCCACCAAAAAGTATTCTTCCCATTAATTAAATTAAACACTTAATTACTAGCATCACACCTTCATCGAGGTGACCGCCCAAGTGGCATGCCAAGTTGGCAAAATTCAAATTCAAGTCTTGAATTTCAAGTGCATTTCAATTTTATTTGGAATCTAAGTCCAAATTAATTAAGATGCTAATTTAAATAAACACTTCATTTAAATTTTCCCTCCAAAAAGTATTCTTTCCATTAATTAAATTAAACACTTTAATCTAATTAATTAACTTTTGATTTAACTCTTAAATCAAACAAGCTTAACTCTTAAGCTTAAGTTAGTTAACTTAACTCTTCAAGTCAACTTGTCCAATTGATGGTCAATCATGGTACCAAATAATTAACTCCTTAATTATTGGTCTAATTTAACTCTTAAATTAGTTGATTAATTTAACACTTAAATTAATCAAACAAAAATTGACTGTTGGATTGGACCTTTGAAAATCGGCCACCCAAGGGTGATTTTTCCAACACTTGGAAAATTGCTCTACCAATTTTGGAAGCTATTTGGATTTTGTGTGTGACCCAATAGATTCTATCATACATTGGACATGGGCTCACAACTCTTTGTGACTTTTGAATATTTCATATTCATTTTAGTTTAAAACTCTTGTTAAACTAATCGACTCAATTCAATTAATCTTATTAATTGAAGAGTACCCAATCTCCATAGTCTTTGTCCAACCTCAAGCCCATGGAGCCCAACTAATTGGCCGAAATGATATTCTGGAGAACCATCATAGCTCTACGCGTACCATGTAAATATGGTCCTTGCATCTCCTATATCTCGAAAGAGGCCTAGGGCAAGATATTTGTCGGCTCCCTAATAGCTTCAATACTATGTCTCTATTCTCAATGATTGATTCCCTCGTGTGACCTCACCTTTGGAAAACTCCTTTTCCAAATTGTCACACCACCTTGCACAAAGATTTCTTGGAATCGATTATTAAAAACACATAGGAGATACAGTCGCCCTTCATAAACGAGAGGAGTTGGATTCCATATTGGATCTCACAAACCTCCTTGCCAAGTAGCTCATACCCAACCTCAACCCGAAAGACCTGCTAAGTGGTCAAGGAAGAGTCAAAGTATGAGGATCAGACAAAAGGTTACTGTGGATTCTCAGGTTAGAGGACTAATAATATGCACTAGCGTAAATAGGAGAATTGTGCACTAGCATAAGCGAGAGAATTGATCACTACAGACTTGCCACTATGGTATCTAGTGGATTCTCCGGAGGGTCTTCAGTGCCTTGTTCTCTAACAAGCACCCACTAACATACATCCGTATCTCATACAGATTGCTCATGGAGCAATATCCAACTCTTGGATTTATGCATCGTTAGTGCAAGTCTATCCGGATCTTAGATGCCCCGTCTCGTAAGATCCTATGACTTGGAAGATTTGAGATCACGATCGGGTATGACTTATTCCATGGTCATCAAACCAAGTCCCGTAGTTATGTGTGATCTAAGGGCTCCATCCGAATGCAAATGAAGTAATATGAAGTATAAGATGAAGATGGCCATATAAAGAATATCATTCAATCAAGATTGTTTTACAAGAAAATAGCTTTTACAAGGCCAATCCAATTGGCTTGCCGAGAACTATTCCAACAATCTCCCATTTGCCCTAAAGCCAATGCCCCATGGCCTTCAGACCCATCTTCTTAAGATGTTCTTCAAAGGACTTTTGCGCTTGGGGTTTAGTTAATAGATCTACTATATTCTCTTCCGAGGCAACTTTCTCAACTCGAATGTCGCCTCTATCGATGATCTCCCGGATCAAATGATATCGCCTCAAAACATGCTTGGATTCTGATGAGATCTTGGCTCTTTAGCTTGCGCTACTGCCCCGGTGTTGTCACAAAAGACAACAACTGGCTTAACTATGCTAGGCACTACATTCAACTCTTGAATGAAGTTTTTCATCCAAACACCTTCCTTTGTAGCTTCCAAAGCCGCAATATATTCTGCTTCAGTGGTGGAATCGGCTATGGTGTTTTGTTTGGAACTCTTCCAACCCACCGCACCACCATTGAGGCAAAATATAAATCCAGAAGTGGATTTGAGGTCATCTACATAGGATTGGAAACTTGAATCCAAAAATCCTTCTAGTTTTAATTCTCCGTTACCATATACTAAAAATAAGTCCTTAGTTATTCTCAAGTACTTAAGGATTGTTTTCACGGCTATCCAGTGACTCTCACTAAGATTGGATTAGAACCTACTCGTAACACTTAGCGAGTGTGCCAGATCCGGTCTTGTACATTGAATTGCATACATTATGCTATCAATAGCGGAGGCATAAGGTATATGAGACATCCTTTGTTTCTCTTTCTCAGTCTGGGGGGCCATAGACTTTGAGAGACGAATGCCATGTCCTATGGGAAGGAATCCCTTCTTGGATTCTTCCATACTAAACCTCTTTAGTATCTTGTCAATGTTCGTGGTTTGGGATAGCCCCAGCATCCTCTTAGACCTATCTCTATAGATACGTATTCCCAATATGTAGGATGTTTCTTCCAAATCCTTCATGGAGAATTGTGTAGATAACCATGCTTTAGTACACTCTAACATTCCTACCTTATTCCCAGTGAGAAGGATGTCATCGACTTAAAGCACAATAAACTGTACTAAACTCCTACTAGCCTTCTTGTACACACATGGTTCATATGCATTTTTGACAAGGCCAAACGATTTGACTGTTTTATCGAAGCATATGTTCCAACTTTGGGACGCTTGTTTGAGTCCATAAATGGATCTCTAGAGTTTGCAAACCTTTTGCTCATTCCCTTTGGATGTAAAACCTTATGGTTGCTCTATGTATATTTCTTCTTCAATTTCACCATTGAGGAAAGCAATTTTCACATCTATTTGCCATATCTCATAGTCATAATATGCGGCTATGGCAAGTAGAATCTGAATAGACTTAGGCATAGTGACCGATTAAAAGTTTTCCTTGAAATTGATACCGGGTCTTTGAGTATAACCCTTTGCCACTAGTCATGCTTTAAAAGTCACTACTTCTCCATCTACTCCAAGCTTTCGCTTATAGATCCATTTGCAACCAATGGGAACTATTCCCTTTGGTAGCTCTACTAAAGTCCATACTTTGTTTAAGTACATGGAGTCCATTTCGGATCTCATAGCTTCAAGCCAACATCTCGAATCTATGTCTAACATTGCTTCTTCATAGGTCTTCGGATCATCATCCGATTGGCTCGTCTCATGAAGGAATCCAAACTTTTCGGGTTGCTTCTTGATTCGGTCTGACCTACGTAGAGGTTGTGTACAAGGTTTTACTTGCTCACTTGTTTCCACTGCTCGTGGGATTTCATGATCATCTTGAACTTCATCAAGTTCAACAACAATGCCATTTCTATCTAATAGAAATTATTTTTCGAAAAAGTGGGCGTTCCTCGAGACAAACACCTTTTGTTCCGCGGGATCATAAAATTAGTAACCCATAGACTCTCTAAGGTATCCCACAAACTTGCACAAGGTGGATCTACTATCAAACTTATCTCCCACTATCCATCTCACTTACATGGGAGATCCCCAAACCTTAAGATAATAGTAAGATGATGCTTTGCCATGTCATATCTCATATGGTGTTTTGGGCACCGACTTTGAAGGTACTATATTCAGTAGCTTCGTTGCCGTATGTAAGGTGTATCCCCAAAAGGATATAGGTATATTGGAAAAGCTCATCATGGAGCGTACCATGTCCAACAAGGTGCGGTTTCTCCTTTCGGCTACTCCATTGAGTTGGGGTGTGTTGGGTGGAGTCCATTGAGAGAAAATCCCATTCTATTTTAGATAATCCAAGAATTCAATGCTCAAGTATTCTCTCCCTCGATCTGATCGAAGAGCTTTAATACTTAGCCTCAATTGCTTTTCTACTTCATTCTATTCTCTTTGAACTTTTCAAAGGCTTCGGACTTGTTTTTCATAAGAAACACGTGTCCATACTGACTAAAATCATCGGTGAAGGTGATGAAGTAGGAATAGCCTCCTCTTTCCTTAATTCTTAGTGATCCACAAACATCCGTATGGATCAATCCAAAAGATTTGTGGAGCACTCTGTTTGTCCTACAAAAGGAGCTTTGGTCATTTTTCCCTTTAAACAAGATTCATGGGTAGGAAGGTCCTCAATGCCACTAACATTTAGTTCTTTGAGAGCTTTTAACTTGTTCATCCTATTCTTAGAGATATAACCAAGTCTTGCATGCTAAAGAATGACATTTTCTTGGATATCCAATTGTTTTTACTTGATTGAATGTGCATCAGTGAAGGTTGAGAATCAAGTATCTACAATCCATTTATTAATGTACGTTGAGCAATTAAAGAACTATTCTTTAATGCCATCAATTTCCCATTCGATATAGAAAAATCAAATCCTTCATTATCTGGAACGGGAATTGAAATAATGGTTTTAACAAAGTGGGGTACATAATAAACTGGATCAAGTACAATGCAAGCATTTCCTAAGTCTAACTTGATAATGCCTTGGAAAGTGGCGGCAACTCTTGCTCCATTTCCTAGGCGGAGGATCATATCCCCTTCACAAAGACTCTTTCTTCTTTCCATCCCCTATAATGAATTACAAAGGTGAGAACCGCATGCGGTATCAAATACCCATGTGGAAGAATTAGTCGTCATGTGCAATTCAATAAAGTACATACCCTTCTCAAGAGTTGCAAGGAAAGCCTTGCAATTTCTTTTCCAATGCCCCTTTTCGCCACAGTAAAAATAATTAGCTTCGATTTTAACCTTCTTCTTAATCCTCTTGGAACTTTTCTCGGGTTGCTTCCCTTTCAAGGAAGAACTCTTCTTCCTCTTACCTCCCTTTCTAGAACCCCTAGGGCCTTTCGACTTGGAGGAGAATGCAAGCATAAGAGGTTTTTCCTTTCTCATAGTTGCCTCCGCGGTCACAAGTATATTGATCAATTTGTTAATCATAAAATCTTGCTTGGACATATTGAAGTTCATAACGAATTGATCATATGGCGATGGTAATGATTATAGGATCAAATCTACGTAAAGGTCATTGTCCATGACTACGTCCAACTGTCCAAACTTCTCGATGAGTCCAATCATCTTGAGGCCATGATCATGGACATTAGACCCTTTACTCATCCTTGCCCTAAAGAGCTCCTTAGATAAAGTGAACCTTTCGTGTCTACTTTGCACACCATACAACTCTTGTAAGTGCACATAGATCTCTCGAGCATGTTTCATGTGCTCACGAGTCCTTTGGAGTTCATTGGACATAGATGCCATCATGACACACCTCACTTGTAGATTATCATCTACAAATTTAGTGAATATTTCACGTTGTGCATCGGTGGCGTCATCCCCAAGTGTGTCCACAGGGCTTTGATCAAGGACGTAAGTCCTCTTTTCAGAGTCAAGAATGATCTTAAGGTTTCTTAACCAATCTTGGAAGTTTGGCCCAGTTAGTTTATTGGTTTCCAAAATGCTTACGAATGGATTTTTAGCCATTTTGATTGAAGATTTCAAACATCTACAAGAGGCGAAAAAAGAGTATAAGCATATGATTGATTTGATATTAAAAATATGTTTATGGTCTTTCAAGCATGTTTTCCTCTCACTATTTTATCAAATCCCTCACCCTCTAGAAGAATTCGAGAAATCATATTTCTTAGTGAGAATCAAGACCCTAAAGACTTGCAAGTGGACCCCTGTGACCGGATGTATATCCACGAGCAATCTAAAGGTAAGCAACTTTTGCTAATTGTATCTCATGCAACTCTTGATATATTTTGCCTCACTATTTCATGTAGATCTTCTAATGGACGACCTCTACATTACTCGGTGTTAAGTCAAACCTACCAATCAATATTTGATTCGAGATGGGCACCACAGCATCCCCCGTGCTCGGATGTATAATATGTGGGCATTCCTAAGTCAAAGGTGCATCTCATGCAAAGTGTATGGTCACAACTTTCCACCTAAGCATGACCCCCGTGACTGGATGTATATTATACAAAGGTGGTAGCATCGTCATGCCATATACTATTGGTAGAAGGCTTGGATTAATTAAAATTCTTTTAATTTGTATTCATTTTGACTTAGTATTTGAAAAAACACTTAGACACTCTAAGTTGAGGGTTTTTGCTTGCAAAGATCTCATCATTTTATATTCTTATTTTGGTTTTCTATATCCTAACCATGCATCTCATACCTCAATAGGATATGGAAAGCATAAATAAGTAAATGCGACTAACATGTTCCTAGGGTGGGATGACCATGAGCCTAACCAAGTGGTGCACTTAGAGCCATAGGTGCACCACCTTGTTGATTTTAAGTGGGTTGATTAAATCTAGCTATTACATGAGTGTATCCTATACATTCATGGGCTTTCAAAGGTCTCCATGCCTCCATTGGCCTCCATTACTCCATGTAACTTTTACATGAATAGGAAATCCTCACTCCTAGTGATTCTAATCTCATAACAATTACAAGGTAGAAAATAAGAGACACGAAGCCTCAATTAATTAATACAACCCATTTCAACGACTTGAAACAATAAAATCATTATTAAAGGCTCATGATCATCCCCATTCATTCATCATCCATTCAACAATTAAATGAACAATAAACAAATCTAGAATTAACAATTAATTCCATCAATTAAATGCTTATCTCATAAACAAATAATTGACCAAGCATAACATTTATGCCATTATTGGAAGATGAACTTTAATCAATTTTCAAAGGCATTCAAAAATGTCAAACATAATTTTGAGAACTTACACAACTTTTGTACATCTATTATGTGTGACGCAAAAACATTTTAAGCATAAAAGGAATTGGAAAAATGTTCAAAATTCACCAAAACCACAAAACAGGTGCTGCTGCCTAGCTTGGGCGCTCGGCTGGGCAGGCCGCGCGCACAGTGTGCGCGCAGCACCCGGCCGCTGCTCGGCAGCCCCCTGTTTTGGGGCTTCCAAGTGAATTAAACAAGCTTAACTCTTAATCTTAAGTTAATCAACTTAACTCTTTAAGTCAACTTGTCCAATTGATGGTCAATCATGGTATCAAATAATTAACTCTTAATTATTGATCTAATTTAACTCTTAAATTAGTTGATTAATTTAACACTTAAATTAATCAAACCAAAATTGACCGTCGGATTGGACCTTTGAAAATCGGTCACCCAAGGGTGATTTTTCCAACACTTGGAAAATTGCTCTACCAATTTTGGAAGCTATTTGACTTTTGTGTGTGACCCAATAAGTTCTACCATTCATTGGACATGGGCTCACAACTCTTTGTGACTTTTGAATATCTCATATTCATTTTAGTTTAAAACTCTTTTTAAACTAATGACTCAATTCAATTAATCTTATTAATTGAAGAGTACCCAATCTCTATGGTCGATGTCCAACCTCAAGCCCATGGAGCCCAACTAATTGGCCGAAATGAATATTCTGGAGAACCATCATAACTCTACGCGTACCATGCAAATACGGTCCTTCCATCTCCTATCTCCCGAAAGAAGCCTAGGGCAAGATATTTATCGGATCCCTAATAGCTTCAATGCTATATCTCTATTCTCAATGTTCGATTCCCTTGTGTGACCTCACATTTGGAAAACTCATTTTCCAAATTGTTACACTACCTTGCGCAAGGATTTCTTGGAATCAATCATTATAGAACACATAGGAGATGCACTCGCCCTTCACAAAAGCGAGGAGTCGGATTCCATATTAGATCTCACAAACCTCCATGCGAAGTATCTCATACCCAACCTCAACCCGAAAGACCTGCTAAGTGGTTAAGGAAAAGTCAAAGTATGAGGACCGGACACAAGATTACCATGGATCCTCATGTCAGAGGACTAATAATATGCACTAGCGTAAGCGGGAGAATTGATCACTACCAGCTTGCCACTACGGCTATCTAGTGGATTCTTCATAGGGTCTTCAATGCCTTGTTCTCTAACAAGCATCCACTAACATGCATCCATATCTCATATAGATTGCTCATGGAATGGAGCAATATCCAACTCTTGAATTTATGCATCGTTTGTGTAAGTCTATCCGGATCTTAGATGCCCCGTCTCGTAAGATCCTATGACTTGAAAGATTTGAGATCACGACCATGTAAGACTTATTCCATGGTCATCAAACCAAGTCCCATAGTCATGTGTGATCTAACGGCTCCATCCGTGAAGCATATGATGAAGATGGCCATATAAAGAATATCATTCAATCAAAAAAATTTTACAAGGGCAATCCAATTGGCTTGCCGGGCACTAATCCAACCCCTAGGTCCTTGAAAAATCTTACGACCCACATCAGCAACAAACAGCTTCTACTGTGCACTAGAGGAATTAAGCCATGGGGGCTTGGGGTTCAACTAGCAAGCCCGCTGCTGCCTAGTCAAGTGCCTCGCACACTCAAACCAAGTTGGATCCAACTAAATGTAATAGCAGCAATAATAGTAAATTTAGTCATTAGTGTTCATCATTGTGTTTAACTACTAGCCTAAAACCATGCTGAAATAATATCAATGGCTTTAAAATGTTGCTTTTCTTGCATCACGAAATAAAATAAAGAAATTCATGTGCGCAGTGTAATATAATTATAGTGCAGTGTAAGCTGAAGAAAAGTTTCATGGAATGCATTATAGTATATAACCTTCTAGGTTTTAAAAGGTAGTATTATATATTATATATAAGTTTAGGCACTCATTGTACTTATCAATAGAATCAAGAGTCGATCCTAACACCTTAAGTCCCAAAACACCTGCTGACATAGGAGTAGTGTTAAATTGAATTAACATTTTGATTTGATCCATGAATTCTAATCTCAAATTCATCCAAAAATTCAAGATAATGATCAATGAAACTCTATAACTAATACTAACAACAAGTTTCTATATATCATTAGCCTAGTACATACATACTCTCAAAACTTATTAAGAATTTGTCATTTTCATACATACTTTGTTGATTCTCTTGTAACTTTCTTGCTACATATCTGATTGGCTTGAATCTTACGTCATTAGAAATCCAAGAAAGAGTACTAAAACTTTTATGTTGATGACCTAGTCTAAATTTGCTAATATTAGAGATAAAAATCGAGTTCAATAGGTAGCAGTGGTGCAAAAACATATTCCAGTTTTTAGGACATTTTTCAATGTGACACTTGATTGTTTTTAAGCTATAACTTCCACAACATGCCTCGAATAAAGGTGATTCAAAATCCTATAAAAACCTATGAGATAGATTTGTAATTTATATGTTGATACCTTTTCCAAATTCAATTTGGAACTAAGAGAAAAATGCGTTATAATATTCTCATGAAAACAAATAGGCATTTTCTCTAGAAAGATTTATAACATGGCACATCAATGTATTTCATAAAATAAAAACCTTTGGGTTCTAATATTACTAGATTGTTCTAGAAAAATTTGAAATTAATTTTATAAAAATTAATAAATTAAGATACTTCAATTATCATCCATATCAAATCCCTCAAATTCAAGATAGTAATCCAACTCAACAAGCATTGAGGCAGTTATACTTAAAGATTTTAAAAAAAAATAACTATAGGATCTGAGACTTTCAAATTTTACACTAATATTTTAAACACATGAAAGTTTCATAATAAAAATTTTCAACCAAAAATTCTTTGGTTTCAGTGGGTAAAATTTTTTTTAAAAAGAAACTATTTAGCCTCGGCACTCAATCTGGTAGCAAACTTTCAAGATTTTTATAAAATTCAAGAAATATTATTTATATGTGAAAATTTGTATATATGTTCTAAACACATTTAGTTTGATACAAAAAACTTTTGACATAAAATTACTGAACTTTGACCCATGAATTGATGTAAAACTTCTAACCATAGAATCTAAAAATCAAAACATAACAGGATCAACTATTAAACTTTGTAAATATCAAATCATACAAAATACAAATACAATGACATATAGCTTATCCAAAACTTATGTTTATATCATGACTTAAATATGGGATCACATCTACGAAGAAGGGAGAACAAGAATCGACAGCATTGAGATTTCTTGGCAATCCTTTTATTGCCCTACTGTTTGGGATTTTTTTCGAAGGAGAAGAATGAGTTGAGAACTTTCTAAGGAAAATTATTTTGATGGAAAATATGAAGGTTTGAATGCGTACTGTAGAGAGAATAAGTTGTTTGAATGTGATATGGAGAAGGAGACCTAATAAATTAGGAGTTCTATAAGGATTATAATTGCTGAAAAATCTATCTTTATCTACATATTTGCTTGTATATTATTATTTATTTCATCTTTTTTTTTTGTTAGCTTTAAACAAGAATCCAAGGTAATTCTAATAAAAGATTTAATTACTCCTAAATAATTGACTAATTTCAATTAATTAAGGTTTATAAGCAAGAAAAATATGGGACACTATAGTATAGATTATTTACAAGATTGACGTATTATGAATGAACATTTGTGAGGTAAAATTTTGGGAAAAATATTCAACAAAATAAATTAGATAATAGTTGACAATTTTTTTTTTCAAAAAATTCTTAATTTCAATAACTAAATTTTATTAAATACTAAGCACTATATCACATTTTTCAATGTATCTCAGTTCATATAAAAAAATTTATTTTTGTGTTTAATTGATTAACCAAATAGAAAATAAACCAATACAAAGAAAAGTATCTACAAAAGTAGTAATCATTATGGAACAAATTTAAGTTTGTTTGGTATTGGTGGGATTTTGTGGTAAAATATTTTAGGAGATGATATTTCGAAAGTGGGGTTAGAGAATGTAATTGATGTTTGGTTTTGTTTTTTAAGCTGGTTAGAGATTATTTTGGGAGATAAAGGATATGTTAGTTTTAGTTTGGAAGGAAACGTTTTCTACTACAGATGTTAAATCAATAAAAAAAATATTGGGTTAGTGAGATGAATTATCCTTTTATATTAATTTATTTTTGTATGCACAGTTGTGATGTGAGAGATATACATTTATATTTGTAATAATTAATTTCTTTGATAGATAAAATTAGGGTTAGTAACATGAAAGTATTTTAGGGATAGTATATTATATATGATATTGCATGAAAATAGAGTGAAGTCCTTTCATAAACAACAGTATGTCAGTTTATTTTCTCTAGAACTCACACAGGAGACATTTTTAGCTCTTGAATTTTCTCAAAATTTCACGATTCTTTGAGAATAATTTGTTATGCCCAAGTTCTCTTTCGAGTTAATATTTTTGTTTATAGACCTAGGCCCATTAGGGTTGTGTTGCCTTTTTTCATAGTGATGATGAATTTTTCCGTGAGTAGGGATCTTCACGTCAACTAGAAGAATTGATCGACCAGAAAGTTTGGCTCCGGGAGCAGCTAAAGGTGCGGGTCGAATCCTGCAATCAAGGAACAAATGTCAGGTTAGCCGAGAGGGTCCCCAGCTATAACCCTTCGATGCTTAAGTTAGTCGATATTTGACCATAAAGTAATTTGGCAAAGTAATGGCTTAGTGGGAGTAGAGAAGCATACCTTTGTTTCTGGAAAAAAGGGTATTTAATACTTGCCGCCTAAGAGGGATAGCTCGAAAAGGCAGTATTCTCCCTAAATAATGCTCCTTCAGCACCCCCGGCCTTTTGGTTTATAAATTGCAAATGATTGAATTAACAAAATAATAGGTGGATCAAATAAATTATACTTGAAAATTGCTCAAAATTAAATTAATTAAGGTTAGGCATAAATACTAGGAATTGAGGGATTGAATTGCGAATAGAAAAAGGGTTTGATTGCCCAAAATTATAAAATTCACGGGTCAATATGAGAAGATTAAAATTTTAAGGGCTTTAAAATAAATTAATTTGGACGTAATTACCTAAAATTAAAAATGTCAGGGGTTAATGTTTTAAAAAATAAAACTTTAAAGGGCTAAATTAAAGTCTTAGGGTCAAATCATAAGGTGGTTGAAACTTTTGGGTGCAATTGAAGTCAGCCAAAAGGTTTTGGGGTCGATATGAATAGGCTGAAAATATTTCTATATATAAGATTAAGGACAAAAATTATTAAATTCCCAAAACTGACCCAACCCCTACCCGAAGTGTGAACAACTGAAAAGTGGCCGAAAACTAGAAACCAACACCATAGCTAGTTTCCCCTAGCTGAAAGGAACCCAACCATACTAAAAACACCAAAACCAAGTGAAGAATTCACCGAAAATGTTAATTTGACGACTCTCTAATTTGAACATGATAAATTGGTCAAACGCCTTATATCATGCTACTCTTGAGGAATCCATTCAACATCCATGCTGTTTTATTTTTAGCATATTTATCTCTAAATTCCTGCACGACTCCTTTTTCTAGAACCACCCTTGAACAATATATTGAAAATGGCATTTTCTGAATGGTACGTTCTTATTTGAAAAAAATCCTAAAGAATATCATTTGAATTCGGAGTCTTCTGTTAATCTCACTTGAACTGAATACTGAATCTATTGATTGAAATATAGAACTTTCAAAGGTTTGAAACTATGATTTGACTAATCCATTCTCGACCCGAATGTCATATTTTATGATACTATATGTGAGGCAGTCGTGCTGACTAGCCGTTGTTTACCTATACTCCCTATGATGAGGTTTTGTTGACTACCTGTTGTTTATCTATACTTGTTGTGATAGAGATAGCCATTTGACTGACCCGTATTGGCTATGGTGATAGAGATAGTCATGTTGACTGACTTGTATTAATATATTATGATAGAGGCAATCCTGCTGGCTGGCCTGTGTTGATTAACTGGTGATAGAGGCAGCCATGCTGGCTAACCTATATTAATAGATTGGTGATAGAGGTAGTCATGTTAACTGACCCGTATTGATATATTGGTGATAGAGATAGTCATGTTGACTAGCCTATATTGATACATTAGTGATAGAGGCAGTCATGTTGACTGACCTGTATTGATATACAGTGATAGAGGCAGTCTTGCTGGTTGACCCGTATTGAGATATTATGATAAAGGTAGCCTTCTTGGCTAACCTGTGTTGATATATTATGATAGAGGCAACTTTGCAAGTTGACCCGTATTGATATATTTTGTTAAAGGCAGCCTTGCTAGCCGACTCATATTGAGATAATGTAATAGAAACAGTCTTGCTGGCTGACTTGTATTGATACTATAATACTAGAGGCAATCTTATTGGCTGACCTATATTAGTATATTGTGCTAGAAGCAGTCTTATTGGCTGACTCGTGTTAATATACTATGTTAGAGGTAGTCCTGATGGCTGACCCGTAATAATGGACTGACCAACTTGAGAGTGGTTTTTGGCTTATTTTGTCTTATATGGTGATTGCAGTGTAAAACTAAAAGTGAAATGTTCTTGTACAGTTGAATCTGTAAAGTAAGCTTATACCACTGATTTTATGAAATATTCTGTGTACAGTCTATTTTATAAAAATTAAACAAAATCCTGGATCTTGAATATGAATCTCACAATGTAAAACGTTTTTGTACACTCGGTTCTTTAAAATAAATCCAGCCCCTGAGTTTGAAACAAGAAATTTTCCATGAAGTATCATGAAAACTTGGGACGTCTCTTCTCTGGTATAGATCGTCGTGAAGTCAGCTCATGATGTGTAAAACCTAAAATATTATTTCTCAAATTTATTTCTTGATCCCGTGAAATTTAGTTATTACTTAGCAATATGTTTATTTGATATTTACTGGTAGTTGTTGTACGTTGGACCAATGTTGTTCTATATTTTATATTCATTATTATTACTGTTCATGTATCTTGATCATTACCTCACTAAGTCATTCGAACTTACTCTCCTTGTAATATTTTTTTCTGTTCTTTACCCCAAATTAAGGATTAGAAGGTACCATGAGCTTGGGTCGCATGGTTTGTAGTATATGTAGTGTTATCAAGATACATATAAACAGTAAGAAATTATATGTATGTATCAAATGTAATAGTGTATTTGTTAGTAGGCTATCATCTTTATCTTTTAATGAAGTGTAATAAGCTAGAGTTGACGTCACATGTAGCCATAGGATCCGATAATCAAAGCATTAAAAATACAAATGAACTAGGCTACACCTGATAATAAGGATCTAAACATGCCATTGATTCAGATTTGGTATGAGGATTACTCAAAAATCAAGGAAGCTACAAGAAAGCTTTTGACTCTTCAACGCTGCCTTCCAGCAGCGCAGTAGAGTAGTGACCGGTTTCACCCTACCAAATGATTTTCGTTTGAGTTGAAAATTTTATTGGAACTCCAAAACACCTTCCTAGATGTACAATCCAAATTTTAGCTCAATCAGAACTCAAAAAGCTCACCCCAAACTGCCTCCAAGTCGCTACCAGAAACTGGATCTCCAAAGGCGAGCAATCTAATTGTCTTGCCTCTAACATTAAGATCCACACACCATTGCAATAACCTATTTTTCTCAATATTAGTTGGAGAATATAGAGAAGATTCACAATGATGAAGGCTTGATTTGGAGGTAGAAGAGAAAAAGAAAGTGAAGCTTTAACACATGATGCAACACTTGAAGATTGAAGGGAAAAGTGGAGAGAATCTAATTCTTCACACTTGTTGCTAGATTGCCGCCCCTTTCTCCCTCTCTCTCTCTATATATATAGAGTGAGGATGGTGTGATGCCAAGTTGACATCACACCTTCCTTAAAGAATGACCGCCAACTTGGCATTGTAAGTTCGAATTTGAATTTCAATTGGAATCCTCATTTCATCTCATGAAATATCATCCAAATAAATTCTAATTCACACTAAATGAACATTTCATTTGAATTTTCCCTACAAAATTAATTCTCCATTTTAATTAAATTAAACTCCTTTAATTTAATTAATTACCTCCTTTAACTTAACCTCTTAAGTTACCTTAACCAATTGATAGTCATGTGGCACCAAATAACTAACTCCTTAATTATTGTCCTAATTTAACTCCTTAAATTAATTATATCAATTTAACAATTAAATTGATCAAGCCAAAAATGACCACAATATTTGTGCCACTCGGTCAACCTCCAAATCGGTCATGTGGGAAATTTTGTAACTCTTAGAAAATTTCCCTTCATCGCTTAGGATATGCAATTGACTTTTGTGTGTGTTCCATTAGGTTCTGCCATTCATTAGACATGGGCTCAAAACTCTTTGTGACTTTGGAATATCAAATATTCACTTTAGTTTAAACTCCTTTAAACCAATCGACTCAATTCAATTAATCTCTATTAATTGAAGAGTACTCAATCTCTATGGTTGATGTCCAACCTCAAGCCTATGGAGCCCAACTAGTTGGCCGAAATAAATTATTGGAGAACTATTCTAGCTCTATGCGTACTAGGCAAAGACGGTCCTTCCATTTCCTATCTCCTGAAAGAGGCATTGGGCAAGTTATTTGTCGGCTCCGTAATAGCTTCGATACTATGTCTTTATTCTCAATGTTCGATTCTCTTTATGACCTCATCTTTGAAAAACTCCTTTTCTAAGCTGTCATACTACATTGTGCAAGGATGTCATGGAATCAAACATTATAGAATACATATAGGAGATATACGCGCCCTTCACAACGGCAAGGAGTCGGATCTCAACTTGGATCATATAAACCTCCATGTTTAAGTAGCTCATACCTAATCTCTACCTGAATGACCCACTGCGTGGCTAGGGAAGAGTCAAAGCATAAGGAACTAAACATAAGGTTACAATGGATCCTCAGGTCAAAGGACTAATTACATGCACTATCGTAAGCTGGAGAATTTCTAATACTGACTTACCACCACAGTTATCTAGTGGATTCTTCAAGCAGGTCTTCAGTGACTTGTTATCTAACAAGCACCCATATGTCATATGACATTGATCATGAAATGGAGCAATATCCAACTCCATGGATTAATGCATTGTTAATGCAAGTCTATCGGGATCTTAGATGCCCTTAGTCTCATAAGATCCTACGACTTGGAAGTTTTTAAGATCACGATTGTATAAAACTTGTTTCATGATCACCACCAAGTGCGTGACCAAGTCCCATAGTCTTATGTGATCTGAGGGCTTCAACCAAATGCTAGTGAAGTAACTATGTGCATAAGATGAAGATGGTCATTTAAAGAATATGATTCAATCAAGATTGTAGCACAAGTGAAATAGTTTACAATGCCAATCTAATTGGCTTGTGGGGTACTATTCTAATATTCTCCCACTTTCCCTAAAGTCAATTCCCTATAGTCTTAAGACCCATCTTCTCAAGATGTCCTTCAAAGATCATTTGCAATAGGGGTGTAGTCAGTGGATCTACTATGTTCTCTTTCAAGGCAACTCTCTCCAATCAAATGTCACCTCGATCAGTGATCTCTCGGATCAAATGATATCGCCTCAAAATATACTTGGAATGTTGATGAGATCTTGGCTCTTTAGCTTGCGCTACTACGCCATTGTTGTCACAAAAAATAATGACTTGCTTAGCAATGCTAGGCACTACATCCAACTCTTGGATGGAGTTTTTCATCTAAATACCTTCTTTTGCAACTTCCGAAGCCGCAATATATTCTGCCTCGGTAGTTAAATCGGCTGTGGTGTTTTGTTTGGAACTTTTCCAACTTACTACGCCGCCATTGAGGCAAAATATAAATCCAGAAGTAGACTTTAGGTCATCTACATCAAATTGGAAACTAGAATCTGAAAACCCCTCAAGTTTCAATTCTCCATTGCCGTATACCAAAACAATTTCTTAGTCTTTCTCAAGTACTTAAGGATCGTTTTAAGGGCTAGCCAGTGGCATTCACCGGGGTTAGATTGGAAATAGCTTGTAACACTTAGAGCGTGTGCCACATCTGGTCCTATACATTGAACAACATGCATTATGCTCCCTATAGCAAATGCATAAGGTATGTGGGACATTCTTTGTCTTTTGTTATCAATCTTAGGGGCCATAGACTTGGACAAATAAATGCTATGTCGCAAAGGGAGGAATCCTCTCTTGAATTTTCCATCCTAAACCTCTTTAGTATCTTATCAATGTACAGGGTTTGGGAATGCCCCAACATCTTCCTCGATCTATCTCTATATATACATATTCCTAATATGTAGGATGCTTCTCTGAAATCCTTCGTCGAGAATTGAGTAGATAATCGTGCTTTAGTACACTCTAACATTTCTCTCTCATTTCCAATGAGAAGAATGTCATCGACATAAAGCACAATAAACTATATGCTACTTCTACTAGCATTCTTATACATACAAGGTTCATACACGTTTTTTACAAAGCCAAACGATTTGACTATTTTGTCAAAAACGTATGTTCTAACTTTAAGACGCTTGTTTGAGTCTATAAATGGATTTCTGGAGTTTGAAAACCTTTTGCTCATCCTCTTTGGATGTAAAACCTTGTGATTGCTCCATATAGATTTCTTCTTCAATATTTCAATTGAGGAAAGTGGTTTTCATATCTATTTGCCATATCTCATAGTCATAATATGCAGTTATGGCAAGTTAAATCTGAATGGACTTAGGCATTGCGACCGGTGAAAAGGTTTCTTCAAAATCAATACCGGGTCTTTGAGTGTAAGCTTTTGCCACTAGTCGCGCCTCAAAGGTCATAACCTCTTCATCGACTCTTAGCTTTCGCTTATAGATCCACTTGCAACCTACATGAACAATTCCCTTCGGTGGATCTACCAAAGTCTATACCTTTTTGGAGTACATGGAGTTCATTTTAGATTTCATGGCATCATGCCAATGTCCCGAATTTATGTCCAACATAGCTTCTTCATAGGTCTTCGGCTCACTATCTGATTGTCCCATCTCATGAAGAAATCCAAACCTTTCTAGTTGCTTCTTGATTTGGTCCGACCTTCTTAGAAGTTGTATGTAAGGCTCTTGTTGCTCATTTATTCCACCACTTATGGGATTTGTTGATCATCTTGAATTTCATCAAGTTCAACAACAATGTCATTTCTATCTAATAGAAATTAATTTATCAAAAAATGGGTGTTCCTTGAAACAAAGACAATTTGTTCCGAGGGATCATAGAAGTAATAACCCAAAAACTCTCTTAGGTATCCCACAAACTTGTACAAGATGGATCTACTATCCAACTTGTCTCCTACTGACCACTTCACGTAAGCGAGAGACCCCAAAATCTTAAGGTAATAGTCAGAGGGCGCTTTACCATACTACATCTCATGCGGCGTTTTTGGCACTAACTTTGAGGGCAATAGATTTAGTAACCTCACCGTCGTTTCTAAGGCGTATCCCCAAAAGGCTATAGAGACATTGAAAAAGCTCATCATGGAACGTACCATGTCCAACAAAGTACGGTGTCTCCTTTTGGCTACTCCATTATGTTGGGGTGTGCTGGGTGGAGTCTATTGAGAGAGAATTCCACTTTTCTTTAGATAACACAAGAATTTGATATTTTAGTATTCTTCCCCTCGATCCGATCAAAGAGTTTTAATACTAAGTCCTTATTTTTCTGCTTCATTCCTACACTCTTTGAACTTTTCAAAGACTTCTGACTTGTACTTCATAAGGCAAACATGTCTGAACTAATTATAATCATCGGTGAAGGTGATGAAGTATGAATAGTCTCCTCTTACATTAACTCTTAGTGGACCACAAACATTTGTATGGATCAAATCTAATAGACTTGTGGTGCGATCCATTTGTCCTACAAAAGGAGCCTTGGTCATTTTTCCCTTCAAATAAGAATCACAAGTAGGAATGTTCTCAATGCCACTAACATTTGGTGCTTTGAGAGCTTCTAACTTGTTCATCCTATTTTTAGAATTATGTCCAAGTCTAGCATGCCAAATTATGGCATCTTCTTGGTTATCTAATTTTCTTTTACTTGATTGAATTTGTATAAGTGAAGGTTGATAATCAAGTATGTACAATCCGTTATATAATTTAACTTGTAAAATTGAAGACCATTCTCTAATGCTTTTAACATCCCATTCGATATAGAAAAATCAAATCTTTCATTATCCAGAACGATAATAGAAATAATATTTTTCACAAGATTGGGTACATAATAAATTGGATCAAGTACAATGCAAGCATTCTCCAAGTCTAACTTGATTACACCTTAGACCATGGCGGCAACTCTTGCACCATTTTCGAGGCGGAGGATCATATCCCCTTCATGAAGACTCTTTCTTCTTTCCGTACCATGTAACGAATTATATAGGTGAGAACCCTATGTAGTATCAAATACACATGAAGAAGAATTAATCGCCAAATGCACTATAATAAAGTACATACTCTTCTCAGGGGTTACAAGGTAAGCTTTGCAATTCCTTCTTCAATTCCCTTTATCACCACAATGGAAACAATTCACATCGGTTTTATTCTCTTTCTTCTTCTTTACCTATCCCAAACCCTTCCAGGGTTGCTTCCCTTTGAAGGAAGAACCTATCTTCCTCTTACCTCCCTTCTCAGGGCCCCTAGGACCCTTCGACTTTGAGGATGAAGTAACTATAAGAGGTTTTTCCATTTTCATAGTCACCTCGCAGCCACAAGCTTATTCACTAATTCGTTGATTGCCACATCTTGCTTGGACATATTAAAGTTCACAATGAATTAGTCGAACAAAGAGGGTAATGATTGTAGGATCAAATCTACATAGAGTTCATTGTCCATCACACCATTAAGTTGTCCAAGCTTTTTGATGAGTCCAATCATCTTAAGCCCGCGATCATAAATGTTAAAACCCTCAACCATTCTTGACCTAAAGAGCTCTCTAGACAAAGCGAACATTTCATGCCTAATTTCTACACCGTACAACTTGTAGTCGTATATGGATCTCACTTGCATGCTTCATATGCTCATGAGTCTTTTGGAGCTCATTGTTCATGGAAGCCATCATGAGGCACCTCACTTGTAGATCATCATCTATATACTTAGTGAACAATTCACACTCCTCATTTGTGGTGTCATCACCCAATATGTCTGACGAACTTTTATCAAGGACAGAGGTCCTATTTTCGAAGTTAAGAGTTTCTCAACAAATCATGAAAGTTTGGTCCAGTAAGTTTATTAGTTTTTGAAATAGTGTGAAGTAGATTCTTAGCCATTTTGTTTTGAAGATTTCGAAAATCTACAAGAGAAAAGAAGAAGATTATAAGCATATTATTGAATATGGATATTGTAAAAACATGTTCATGGTCTTTCAAGCATGTTTTCATCCCATTATTTTATCAAATCCTTTACCCCCTAGAAGAATTCGGGAAATCATATTTCCTAGTGAGAATCAAGATCCCAAGGACTTGGAAGTGGACCCCGTGACCGAGTGCCATCCACAACCAATCGAAGGGTAAGCAACCTTCGCTAGTTGCATCTCTATGCAACTCTTGATATATTTTGCCTCATTTTTCATTTAAACCCACATGACCGTGTGCCATCTACATTACTAGGTGTTAAGTCGAACCTACCAATCAAACTTTGACTTGAGATGGCGTCACAACATCCCTCGTGATCGAGTGCGAATACGTAGGCGTTCTCAAATCAAAGGTGCATCGTATGCTAAGTATATGCTCACAGCTTTCCTCCTAAGCCATCACACAAAATTGGTAGCATCATCATGGCACATACTATTGGTAAAAGACATGGATTAATTAAAACTCCTTTTAATTTATATCCATTTTGACTTAATATTGATAGTACTTAGACATTCTATGTGGAGCGTTTTTCTTGCTTGCAAAGATCTCATCATTTTTATCTTCTTATTTAGGTTATCTACATCCTAATCCATGCATTACATACATCAATAGGATATGGAAAGCATATAAATAAGTAAATGCACCTAGCATGCTCCTAGGGTGGGATGACCATGAGGTTAACCAAGTGGTGCACTACCTAGTTGACTTTAAGTGGGTTGATTAAATTTAGTTATTACATAAGTGTATCCCCATGCATTCATGGGTCTTCTTTACTCTTTGTAACATTTGCATGAGAAAGAAATTCTCACTCCTAGCGATTCTACTCTTATAACATTTACAAGATAGAAATTAAGAGGCACACAAACCCTAATTTAATACAACCCTTTCAACAACTTGAAACAAATAAAATCAATATTAAAGGCTCATGATCATCCCATACATTCATCATCCATTAAATAATTAAATGAAAAATAAATAAATATAGAATTGGCATTCAATTCCAACGATTAAATTCTTATTTCATAAACAATTAATTGGCCAAGCAAGAGTAAGCATGACATGTATGCCACATTGTTGAATATTAACTTTGACTAATTTTGAAAGGTAATTAAAAATGTCAAACATAATTTTGAGAGTTTGCACAACATTTGTGCATCTATTATGTGTGATGCAAACCACTTTTGGCCATTTAAGGAACCAAAAATCAACACTCAAAATCCAAAAAACTAAAATTGCCCTACTGTCGCCGAGCCTGGGCGCATGACCGCGCAACAGGTACGCCCGCTACCTGGCCAGCGCCATGCCATGGGTGGCAACTACCCTATTTTGAGGTTTTGCATGGATCAAGTGGATTTAGGCTCAACTTTTGTGCACCAAAATTTTAGAACTCATTCTAAACATAAAATCATACTATGTAGATGAAATTCCAGATTCAAAACACCTTTTAAAAATAAAATTTCAAGTGCTCAATCTTGCCTGAAAAAGTTTAAGTAAAAATCATGTTCTTCAAAAATCTTCAACAAACTCCAATCATATTGGATCTAAAATTAACCAAAACACCTTAAGGTTAATAACAACATGCTATATCACATAAACTAATGCCAAATCAACATTCAACATTAGCATCTATGAATTAAAACATGCTCAACATATGAATTAATATATTAAAACACATATTAGCATAATTTTAATTCATCAAGCAAGGAGCCACATACAACATCATCCAAACACTCCAATCCATAGCAAGGATCATGTATTTGGTGATTTTGATCAATTCATCACATCAATCAATCAATCAAAAATCCAAATCACATAGCACGAGTTAGGGTCCAAATACCATTTGAAATCACATGTAGCTATAGGATCCAATAATCAAAGAATTAAAAATGCAAATTAACTAGGCTACACATGATAAAAAAGGATTTAAACATGCCATTAATTGAGATTTGGTATGAGGATTACCTTGTTTTGCTCAAAAACCAACGAAGCTAGAAGACAACTTTTGACACTTCAAAACTGTCTTCCAGCAGAGCAGCAGAGTAGCGACCCGTTTTCCCCTGCCAAATGATTTTTTTTTGAGCTAAAATTTTTACTAGAACTCCAAAACACCTTGCTGGATCTACAGTCCAAAATTCAGCTTAATTAGAACTTGAAAAGGTCAGCAAGAAGTGCCGCCAAGTTGCTGCCAGAAACTGGATTTCCAAAGGCGAGCAATCCAATAGTCTTGCCTCTAATATTAAGATCCACACACCAATGCAATAACCTATTCTCCTCAATATTAGCTGGAAAATATAGAAAAGATTCACAATGATGAAGACTTGATTTGGAGGTAGGAGAGGAAAAGAAAGTGAAGCTTTAACACATGATGCAACACTTAAAGATTGGAGGGAAAAATAGAGAGAATATAATTCTTCACACTTGTTGCTAGATTGCCGCCCCTCTCTCCCTCTATATCTATATATAGAGTGAGGATGGTGTGATGCCAAGGTGGCATCACACCTTCCTCAAGGGGTGACTGCCAACTTGACATTCAATTTGAATTTGAATTTTGTGTGAATTTGAATTTCATTTGAAATCCTCATTTCATCTCATGAAATGTCATCCAAATAAATTCTAATTCACATTAAATGAACATTTCATTTGAATTTTTCCTCCAAAATTACTTCTACATTTTAATTAAATTAAACTCCTTTAATTTAATTAATTACTACATTTAACTTAACCCCCTAAGTTAACTTGACCAATTGATAGTCATGTGGTACCAAATAATTAACTCCTCAATTATTTATCTCAATTTAACTCTTCAAATTAATTAGATCAAACCAAAAAAGACCACAACATCTGTGCCAATCGGTCATGTGGGAACTTTTCTAACTCTTAGAAAATTCCCCTACATCGCCTAGGATATGCAATTGGCTTTTGTGTGCGATCTGTTAGGTTCTACCATTCATTAGATATGGGCTCACAACTCTTTGTGACTTTGAAATATCAAGCATTCACTTTAGTTTAAACTCCTTTAAGCTAATCGACTCAATTTAATTAATTTCCATTAATTAAAGAGCACCCAATCTCCAGGTCGAAGTCCAACCTTAAGCACATAGAGCTTAACTACTTGGCCGAAATGAATATTTTTGGAAAATCATTCAAGCTCTATGCGTACCATGTAAATACGGCCCTTCCGTCTCCTATCTCCTAAAAGAGGCCTATGGCAAGATGTTTGTCAGCTCCCTAATAGCTTCAATACTATGTCTCTGTTCTTATTGTTCGATTCCTTTTATGACCTCATCTTTGGAAAACTCCTTTTCCAAATTATCATACTACCTTGCGCAAGGATTTCATGGAATCGATCATTATAGAATACATAGGAGATGTACTCACCCTTCAGAATGACGAGGAGTCAGATCCCATCTTGGATCACATAAACCTTCATGTCTAAGGAGCTCATACCCAATCTTCACCCGAATGAGCCGCTACACCCGAATGTCAAAGCATGAGGACCTAAATACAAGGTTACAATAGATCCTTAGGTCAAAGGACTAATTACATGCACTATCATAAGCTAGAGAATTTCCAATACCGACTTACCACTACGGCTATATAGTAGATTCTTCAAACGGGTCTTCAGTGGCTTGTTCTCTAACAAGCACCCACTAACAAGCACCTATATCTCATATGGCATTACTCATGAAACAGAGCAATATCCAATTCCTTGGGTTAATGCATCAGTAGTGCAAGTCTATGCGGATCTTAAGATCCTACAACTTGAAAATTTTTAAGAGACTTATTTCATGATCACCACCAAGTGTGTGACCAAGTCTCCTAGTCTTGTGTGATCTAAGGGCTTCAACCAAATGCTAGTAAAGTAAATATATGCATAAGATGAAGATGACCATTTCAAGAATATCATCCCATCAAGATTGTATCACAAGTGAAATTGTTTACAATGCCAATCTAATTGGCTTGTGGGGTACTATTCCAACAAGAGCTCATGATATCTAACGTGAGTCTTTAGGTAATTTTAAAATTATGGAAACTCAAGTTTGGCTTTCAGTTGTAGCATGACTAGTTGACATAAATGTTATACATTTATTATGATCTTGCTTTTCACTTCGATTATTATGGAACTGTTTGAATTGAGAATTTAGATGTACCTTATGTTACTTTTGACAAAAAAAAATTATCTTGAAATCTCGATCGAGATAGCAAACTGGACAGGAGCAGATACCTCCCTGATTGGGGCGCTATGGCTCTTCCCTTTCTTATAGGGGCGTTATAGGTCTTTTGAGTTAGCTAACCATCATGCTTTTGATCGGATGGAAATAAGGAACACCATTACTATTATTAATATGGAAATGATAGGCTGATGGGGTCATTAATGCGAACAGAATAGTGGTTTAGCCATATTAAATGCTGATGTAATGTGTGGTAAGCATTGTCGTTAATGCGGCCACAACTAGAACAATGTTGTTGTGTATCCTACTCGACCCTACAGGGTTGAGAGAGTTAAGGATGTGTATGCGTGTGAAGTTCTCGATGACTTTTTCATGAGGTCGAAGAGCTCCATTTGTGGTCGAGTCTAGATGTCTACACTTGGGCTCATGTATTGATTTAGGCCTAATAATAATGTTGAACATTGGGCTGATCATATTGGGCTCATCAATTGCAACCTTATCATGAGTCCCCCCATTCCTCAGTCCGATCGACCTTATGGAAGGTAGGAGTGATGAGTAGCTAATTTCGATATAAGAATTTAAATATCGACTGGGGTTTTAATTGCGGCAATTACAGTGTGGTTTTGGGTGGTTTCCTCAAGGAGTTACACGTGATGATCAGCGGTTACGCAATAAATATCCAATTTTCGATCACTGTAACCAGTTGGCATGCCTAGTAGGGTCGTATAAATTGTTCATTTACTGCCTATTTACCACTTTTATCGTGTTAGTGAGAGGTCGAGGTCCAAAAATTTTTGTTTGAGTACTACCACATGTGAAAGCCTTCGCTTACTGTTTTTCGATCGTTCTAGTTGGGAAATTCTTGTTCTTCATCTTCTCGTAAGTCCTTTTTAACTTTCTTGGTTTATTTCTGATAGTTTTTATATCAACACCTTTATCCATAGAATGGTAAGGTTATAATGAGGGTAGAGATAAGTCGACCAACTCTATCATCAAGAGGTTCGACCAATGAGAATAGTAGATCTTCCTCGAATTTCTCTAGTAGTAGGCTGAGTTCTTTTAGTTCTTTTGGGATGAGTGATAATAAGTAGGAGGTAGAGGTTAATGAGGAAATGGGACCATCTGCTTCTTTGGTTGTGAGGTGGGGCCGTCGGTCTCTACAGTCAAGGAGGTGAGGCCCCTCTCGTCAGCTGGTGTTGAGGGAGAGGTTATTCACAACTACCCATTATAGCAAACTTATGTTAGAGATCCCTTTGGATGATTTGACATCGATTAGGCAAAAATATTATATTCCTAAAGTGTTCGGGTTAATCAAGCTTAGGGCTAGGGATAAGATGAATGCACCTCTAGAAGGGTGCATAACTATATTCGAGGATTCTTTGAAGTGTTTTCTTAGATTTCTAATCATACAGTCTATAATTGACCTACTATTTGGTCTCCGAGTTTATATAACCTAGCTATTGTCGAACTATTTTTCCATTACGTACAATTTTGTAGCATTGATGATGATTCTTAACTAAATCCCTTCCTTTGTGAACTTTGGCAATTTATTTAATCTACCCATGTCTTAGAAGTTAGGGAGCACTAATGAGTTAGGCTTTTACTATCTTACTGCCCGTCCTTATCGAGAAATACTTGTGACCCCTTTCTCCTATCAGAACAAGCCAATAAAAAGAGGATTTTTTTTATGTGCTCCTAATGAGGGTGGTTTTAACATTCCTAAGGAGTAGCTGAGGGGACAGGTTTAGATGCCTAGTAATGAAAATCCAACCTAGCACAATACATTTATTCAAGACCTAATTAGTTTTGGAGAGATAAAGATTGATGGGTTCACTAGAGAGAGGAATTTGGTGTTAGCGGGTTTGTCAACCGCCCTATTGATGTTGCCATCTACTGCACGTCTAGGTAGAGTACATTTCATTGTGTTGTTATTGTTGCCTTGGTTATGTTTTTTATCAATATTAAGCTTTACGTTTTGTTTTATAGGCCTATTGAACATGGACTGGGCACGCTAATTAGCTATGGCTAGGCAGTAGAGGAGCCAAGAGTAGCGGGAAGCAGTTGCTGCTTGTCAAGAGGTGGCATCCTAAGCTACTCGATCTAAGCGTATGCTATTAGCTACTCCGCCTACTACTATACATAGTGTAGTTGAAGTGGCTAGCCCTGCGGCCCACCCAAAGAGAAAGGCTGCTGACATCGAGGGGTAAAGTTGACTTACCCCTGCAAAGAAAACTACGGCAGAAAAAAGGGAAGGAAAAGTTTGTTGCCCCCAACATTGATGCCTTTGAGTTACTGCTCAACAAGGAGCTATTCTAGCTGCCAACTTTTCTTGAACCATGATTTGGGCTCAAGATTGGAGTATCTAATGCCACTTCAATAATGGGCGCATGGTTGACTAGAGTGACCCCTCTGAAGGTGTTTACAATTAGTATGTTCCTTAAGGACCCAGAAAAAATGCTTAAGCTCCAACAGGTAGAGGCCTTGAAGGTGTGTGCATACTATGCAAACATGGTAAGTTCCTGTTTGATCTACTGCAACACTTGAGTTGTCATGTAATTAACACCTTTATTATCATATGCAGGTCGGGTAATGAGGTTACAACTTGCATCAATGGTTTGAGCTATCCCAGGTCGAGCGTGCCCAGTGGCAGCGAAAATGTGAATCAGTCTGAACTATCCAAGACTAAGGTCGATTTTCTGTAGTCGAGGATTGAGAAGCTGATGAGGCAACTCGAAGAAAAAGACCTGGAGCTATTGGAGGCCATATCTGAGAAGGGCTACTTAGAGGAGTTGCTGAAGAAATTAATGTCTGAGGTCTATGAGGTCTTCCTCTACGGTTGGGC
This sequence comes from Jacaranda mimosifolia, assembly GCA_018894105.1. NCBI lineage: Eukaryota > Viridiplantae > Streptophyta > Magnoliopsida > Lamiales > Bignoniaceae > Jacaranda > Jacaranda mimosifolia. The sequence continues at coordinate 37,808,856 of CM032117.1, read as the reverse complement.
ATAGAGGTACGAGAGCTGTCTTCGCTACGCAAGGGTTGAATTTTTCAAGGTATTGCCTGACATCCACAAGGAAGCAGTGCAGCAGCTTATGTTGAGGCCCATTTTTATTGATGCCAGCGTAGTGTTTGGCATGGATGATGCTAAAAAATAGTTCGAGAAGGCGATAAAGCAGCTTAAGTTATTGGGCTATCAGATCTAAGAGGAAGACAAAGCTCAACTTAGTATGTTCAAGAACGAGCAGTTGGAAGACTATGCTGAAGATGCCCTTGCTGAGATAGCAGAGGCTGCTACCCATCCTAAGGTTCTAGTCATGGGGTAAGAGTTCGAGTTTGTTAATGAATTCACCTTTCAGATAAAAAACAAGGAAGTAGACTTGGCGAAGTACTTCCCAACTACCGAGCGCTAGTTTTTTGGGGATGAGGTTGGTCTTCCTCGACTTGTTAATGTGCCCCCTCTTTAATAGGAGCAAGAGGTCAAGAGACCACAGTAGGTTATGGCAGTTGACACTACTGGTGAGGATGAGCTCAACAAGGCTATAGACGAGGTCGTAGCAAAAACTGCTACTCGTGAGGTGAGAGGTAAGGGGCTAGATCGAGCCATGTGTGTTGATATTTTCTGGTGATGTAAATGGATTTCTTGTCTGTATTGTGCCCTGTATGTCTTTTTGAACAATTTTATCTTCATTGATCTTGTAACTCGTTTGATGTTGGAACAAGCTGAGGTAGCAAAGGCTGCTACCCATCCCAAGGTTCTAGTCATGGGGTAAGAGTTCGAGTTTGTTAATGAATTCACCTTTCAGATAAAAAACAAGGAGGTAGACTTGGCGAAGTACTTCCCAACTGCCGAGCGCTAGTTTTTTGGGGATGAGGTTGGTCTTCCTTGACTTGTTAATGTGCCCCCTTTTTAATAGGAGCAAGAGGTTAAGAGACCACAGTAGGTTGTGGCAGTTGACACTACTAGTGAGGATGAGCTCAACAAGGGTATAGACGAGGTCGCAGCAAAAACTGCTACTCATGAGGTGAGAGGTAAGGGGCTAGATCGAGCCATGTGTGTTGATATTTTCTAGTGACGTAAATGGATTTCTTGTCTGTATTGTGCCCTATATGTCTTTTTGAACAATTTTATCTTCATTGATCTTGTAACTCGTTTGATGTTGGAACAATTTGCTTTTTAATTTCAATGCTCGATTTTTGCCGATCCCAAAGTTCTGTGTTTATTTTTTGCCGTGTCACCATTTTATATTGTTTTGTAATTTTGTGCTTTGTTCCAAAGTAAGGGTTCAATAAATCCCTTGTGTTTAATTAGTTGAAACCAAGTTAAAATGTAATTAAACGGTTACATTTTATCAGCTTGTGCATTTAGGGAAGATTGGATCTTATACAGATTGTTTTCAATTTATCATTACTGGACGATTTGATGAGAAGTTTAGATCCCATTATAAAAGCTAAATTTGATAATTTGTGCACTTTGAGAAAGCTGGATCTCGCGTAAACTAGAAAGAGTAACTGAACGAGATTATGAGATCTTTTTCATGTATAAACGTTTTTCAAATTCCTAGCATTCCAAGGTCGGAGCAACTCAATCCCATTCATGTCAGCTATTCAGTAAGAGTTGGTTTCAGCCACTTTGACCACTGAGTAGGGGCCTTTCCACTTTAGGTTGAGTTTCCCAACATTCTTTGAGACTTTAATCTTTTTGAGAATAAAATTGCCAACTTGAAGGCCCCTTGGTCGGACACCCATGTCATAGTGTTTCGGTATGACCGACCTATACTTCTATATTTTTGTGTATGCTTATTGTTGTAGCTCATCGATCATCTCTAGGTCGAGTACCTTCTCTGACTTGTTCCTAATCGAATTGTAGTGTATTACCCAAGCTGTATATTGTTTCAATTCAGTAGGAATCACTGATTCCGAGCCATTGACGAGACTGTAAAGGCTATGACCTGTGGTTGTTCTTGGAGTCGTTCTCTAGGCCATAGTATGCAAAGGAGGTCATCAGCCCAAGTGCCTTTAGATCCCTCCAGTCAAGTTTTGATATGGTCTAGAATAGTTCTGTTGGTGACCTTTGTTTTCCCATTTTCTTGTGGATTACCTATTGATGTGATGTATTGTCGTATTATGAGACTTTCCCACCACTCCCTCATTTGTTTGCTCTAGAATTGAATATTATTGTCTGATAACAATATTTTTGGCAACAAATGATGTTTTTCCATAAGAAGCTTTTTATCGCTGATCCGTTATTTTAGGGACAGCTTCTGCCTTCACCCATTTGGTGAAATACTCAACTGCGACTATCATGTATTTGCTGTAACATTTGGAAAAGATGAAAGCTAGTAAGGCACTAGGATCCAATAATAAATACTTCAAAAGCTTAATAAACTAGTGCTTACATGCTAACTAGGATCAAATCACGCCTAAGATTTAGATTTAGATAGAGTTTTACCTCGAAATGCAAAATCCAAGGAGAATCAGATGAACCTTTCACAATCCAAAAACTGACAGAAAATGCGCAGCAGCAATGGGGCGATTTTTACCACCTTCAAATCACCTCCAAAAATCATGAAAAAATTACTGGAGCTGCTCAACACCTTGGGGAACTCTTAGTAAAAAATTCAAACTCAAAATATTTTTGAATCTCCCTGGAGAAAATCTCCAAATCGGACTCTATGCAAGTGGATCTCCAAACCGTAGCAAACAAACTAGTTTGCCTCTATTGATATGATCCACACACCAAATAGATCTTCCAAAATCTCCAGCATATAAGCTGGAATAAGGCCAGAGATATGCTATGGTGGAGGCTGATTTTAGGTAGGGAAGAAGAAGAAGAGAGCAAAGCTTTCAACACATGAATGCAATGCTTGCAAGGATTTTGGAGGGAATGGTAGAAAATCTAATTCTGCACACCTTTTGATATAATGACCAGCCCTTTCTCTCTATATCTATATATAGAGGCTGGAAAGTGTGATGCCAAGGTGACATAACACCTCCCATGAGGAGAAGGGGCGGCCAACTTGCATTTGCCAAGGTGGCAAATGCAAATTCAAATCTAATTTGAATTTCACTTGCATTTTAATTACATTTGAAATCTAATTTCAAGCTAATTAAAATGCTAATTCAAATGAACATTTCATTTGAATTTTTCCTCCAAAATGTGTTCTTCCCATTAATCAAATTAAACACCTTAATTTAATTAATTGACCTTTGACTTAACTCATAAGTCAAATAAGCTTAACTCTTAAGCTTGAATTTTGTTAACTTAACTCTTTAAGTTAACTTGACCAATTGATGGTCATATTGGCACCAAATAATTAACTCCTTAAATTAATTTATCACTTTAATACTTAAATTAATCAAACCAAAATTGATCTTCAAAATTGGCACCTTAAAATCGGTCCACTTGGAGACATTTTCTAACACTTAGAAAATCTGTTCTCCATCAAATAGAAAGCTAATTGGCTTTTGTGTGTGACCCAATAGGTTCTACCATTCATTGGACATAGGCTCACAACTCCTTGTGACTTTTGAATGTCTTATTTTCAATTTAGTTTTAAACACTTTTAAACTAATCGGCTCAATTCAATCAATCTCATTGATTGAAAAGTACCCAATCTCCATGGTTGATGTCCAACCTCAAGCCCATGGAGCCCAATTAATTGGCCGAAATGAATGTTCTGGAAAACCATTACAGCTCTACACATACCATGTAAATACGGTCCTTCCGTCTCCTATCTACCAAATGAGGCATAGGGGAAGATATTTGTCGGCTCCCTAATAGCCTTAATGCTATGCTTCTATTCTCAATGTTCGATTCCCTTATGTGACCTCATCTTTGAAAAACTCATTTTTTAAATTGTCACACCACTTTGTGCAAGGATTTCTTGGAATCGATTATTTAGAATACATAGGAGATGCACTCGCCATTCACAAAAGCAAGGAGTCGGATTCCATCTTGGATCTCACAAACCTCTATGCCAAGTAGTTCATACCCAACCTCAACCTGAAAGACCCGTAAAGTGGTCGAGAAAGAGTCAAAACATGAGGACCAGACACAAGATTACCATGGATCCTCAGGTCAGAGGACTAATAATATGCACTAGCGTAAGCTGGAGAACTTGCCACTACGACTATCTAGTGGATTCTCCAGTGGGCCTTCAATGCCTTGTTCTCAGACAACACCTATTAATATGCACCCATATCTCATATGGTTGCTCATGGAACGAAGTAATATCCAACTCTTGGATTTATGCATCTTAGTGCAAGTCTATCTGGATCTTAGATGCCTCATCTCATAAGATCAAATGACTTGGAAGATTTAAGATCACGACAGTATGAGACTTATTCGATGGTCATCAAACCAAGTCCCGTAGTCAAGAGTGATTTAAAGGCTTCACCTAAATGCAAGTAAAGTAATAAAGAGTATAAGATTAAAATGGCCATATAAAGAATATCATTCAATCAATACTATTTTACAAGGAAATAGCTTTTACAAGGCCAATCTAATGGGCTGGCTAGGCACTATTCCAACAATCTCCCACTTGCCGTAAAGCCAATGCCCTATGGCCTTGAGACCCATTTCCTCAAGATGTTCTTCAAAGACCTTTTACATTAGGGGTTTTGTCAGTAGATCTACTATATTCTCTTCCGAGGCAACTCTTTCTACCTGGATGTCGCATCTATCAATGATCTCCCGGATCAAATGATATCGCCTCAAAATGTGCTTGGATTTTTTATGAGATCTTGGCTCTTTGGCTTGTGCCACTTCCTCGGTGTTATCATAATATATAACTACTGGCTTAGCAATGCTAGGCACTATATTCAACTCTTGAATGTAGTTTTTCATCCAAACACCTTCCTTTGCAGCTTCTGAAGTTGCAATATATTCTGCTTCAGTGGTGGAATCGGCCGTGGTACCTTTTTTGGAACTCTTCCAACTCGCCGCGCTACCATTGAGGCAAAATATAAATCTAGAAGTAGATTTGAGGTCATCTACATGAAATTGGAAACTTGAATCCGAAAACCCTTCTAGTTTCAATTATCCATTACCGTATACCAAAAACAAGTCTTTAGTCCTTCTCAAGTACTTAAGGATTCCTTTCACGGCCATCCAGTGATTCTCACTAGGATTGGATTAGAACCTACTCGTAACACTTATCGAGTATGCCACATCTAGTTTTATACATTGAACTGCATACATTATGCTACCAATAGTGGAGGCATAAGGTATGTGGGACATCATTCGTTTCTCTTTTTCCCTCATGGGGGCTATAGACTTGGAGAGACGAATGCCATGTCCCATGGGAAGAAATCCCTTCTTAGATTCTTCCATACTAAACCTCCTTAGTATTTTGTCAAAGTACGGGATTTGGGATAGCCCTAACGTCCTCTTAGATCTATCTTTATAGATACGTATCCTAATATGTAGAATGCTTCTCCCAAATCGTTCATGGAGAATTGTGTAGATAACCATGCTTTAGTACACTCTAACATTCCTACCTCATTCCCAATGAGAAGGATGTCATCGATATAAAGCACAATAAACTATATACTACTCTCACTAGCCTTCTTATACATATATGGTTCATACATATTTTTGACAAAGCTAAACGGTTTGACTGTTTTATCAAAATGTATGTTCCAACTTTGGGATGCTTGTTTGAGTCCATAAATGGATCTCTAGAGTTTGCAAACCTTTTGCTCACTCCCCTTGGATGTAAAATCTTGTGGTTGCTCTCTATAAATTTCTTCTGCTATGTCTCTATTGAGGAAAGCAGTTTTCACATCCATTTGTCATATCTCATAATCATAATATGCGACTATAGCAACAAGAATCCGAATGGACTTAGGCATTGCGACCAGTGAAAAGGTTTCCTCAAAATCGATACCAGGTCTTTGAGTGTAACCCTTTGCCACTAGTTGCTCCTTAAAAGTCATCATTTCTCTATCTACTCCAAGTTTTCGCTTATAGATCCACTTGCAACTAATGTGAACTATTTCCATAAGTAGATTTACCAAAGTCCATACTTTGTTTGAGTATATAGAGTCAATTTTGAATCTCATGGCTTCAAGCCAACATCCCGAATATATGTCCAACATAGCTTCTTCATAGGTCTTCGGATAATTATTCTATTGGCCTGTTTCATAAAGGAATCTGAACCTTTCAGGTTGCTTCTTGATTCGGTCTAATCTTCTTAAAGGTTGTGTGTGAGGCTCTTGTTACTCATTTGTTTCCACCACTTGTGGGATTTCTTGATCATCTTGAACTTCATCAAGTTCAACGATAATGCTATTTCTATCTAACAGAAATTCTTTTTCCAAAAAGTAGGCGTTCCTTGAAACGAACACTTTTTGTTCCGAGGGATCATAGAAGTAGTAACCCTTAGACTCTCTAAGGTATCCCATAAACTAGCACAGGTGGATCTACTATCCAACTTATCTCCTGCTGTCCATCTCACGTAGGCGGGAGATCCCCAAACCTTAAGGTATCGGCAAGAGGGTGCTTTGCCATGCTATATCTCATATGGTGTTTTGGCCACCGGCTTTGAAGGTATTATATTTAGTAGCTTCACCGTCGTTAATAAGGCGTATCTCCAAAAGGACATCGGCACATCGAAGAAGCTCATCATGGAACGCACCATGTCCAACAAGGTACCGTTTTTTCTCTCGGCTACTCCATTGAGTTAGGGTGTGCCGAGTGGAGTCCAATGAGAGAGAATCCTATTCTCTTTTAGATAATCCAAGAATTCGGCGCTCAAGTATTTTTCCCTTCGATCCGATCGAAGGGTTTTAGTACTTAGTCCCAATTGCTTTTCTACTTCATTCCTATATTCTTTGAACTTTTCAAAGGCTTCACACTTGTTCTTCATAAGAAATACGTGTCCGAAACGACTATAGTCGTCGGTACAGGTGATGAAGTAGGAATCGCCTCATCTCCCACTAACTCCTAGTTGTCCACAAACGTCCGTATGGATCAAATCTAAGAGACCTATGGAGTACTTCATTTGTCCTACAAATGGAGCCTTGGTCATTTTTCCCTTTAAATAAGATTCACAAGTAGGAAGATCCTCAATGCCACTAACATATAGTACTTTGAGAGCATCTAACTTGTTCATCCTATTTTTAGAAATATGTCTAAGTCTTACATGCCACAAAATGACATCTTCTTGGTTATCTAACTTTCTCTTACTTGATTAAATGTGCATTAGTGAAGGTTGGGAATCAAGCATGTACAATTCGTTAATTAGTGTACCTTGCACAATTAAAAAACTATTTTTTAATTCTTTCAACATTCCATTCGATATAGAAAAATCAAATCCTTCATTATCAAGAATAGGAATTAAAATAATGTTCTTAACAAGATAGGGTACATAATAAATAGGATCAAGTACAATGCAAGCATTCCCCAAGTCCAACTTGATAATGCCTTGGAAAATGGCCGCAACTTTTGCTTCATTTCCTAAGCGGAGGACCATATACCCTTCATGAGGACTTCTTCTTCTTTCCATCCCCTATAACGAATTACAAATGTGAGAACCACATGCGGTATCAAGTAGCATGTGTATCAAATACCCATGTGAAAGAATTAGTCATCATATCCACTTCAATAAAGTACATACCCTTCTCAAATGTTGCAAGGTGAGCTTTGCAATTTCTTTTCTAATGCCCCTTTTTGCCATAATGGAAACAACTAGCTTCAATTTTGAGGTAGAACTTTTCTTTCTCTTACTTCCCTTTCTAGGACCCCTAGGGTGCTTCGACTTGGTAGGGGATGCAAGCATAAAGGGCTTCTTCTTTCTCATAGTCGCCTTCGCGGTCACAAGCATATTGATCAATTTGTTAATCATTACATCTTGCTTGTACATATTGAAGTTCATAACGAATTGACAATATGATGGTGGCAATGACAGTAGGATCAAATCCACATAAAGGTCGTTGTCCATTGCCACATCGAACTGTCCAAGCTTCTCGATGAGTCCAATCATCTTGAGGCTGTGATCATAGACATTGGACCCTTCAATCATCCTTGCCCTAAAGAGCTCCTTGGACAAAGAAAACCTTTCATGTCTACTTTGTACACCATACAACTCTTGCAAGTGTACATAGATCTCTCGAGCATGTTTTATGTGCTCATGAGTCTTTTGGAGCTTGTTGGACATGGATGCCATCGTGGCACACCTCACTTGTAGATCATCATCTACAAATTTTGTGAACATTTCACGTTGTGCGTCGTTGGCATCATCACCAAATGTGTCCATGGGACTTTGATCAAGGACGTAAGTCCGCTTTTCAGAGTCAAGAATGATTTTAAGGTTTCTTAACCAATCTTGGAAGTTTGGCTCGGTGAGTTTATTGGTTTCCAAAATTGATGTGAGTAGATTCTTAGCCATTTTGATTGAAGATTCTACAAGAGGCGAAAAAAGAGTATAAGCATATGATTGAGTTTGATATTAAAAATATGTTCATGGTCTTTCAAGCATGTTTTCCTACCACTATTTTATCAAATTCTTCAACCCCTAGAAGAATTTGGAAAATCATATTTCCTAGTGAGAATCAAGATCCCAACAACTTGCGAGTGGACCGCCGTACACGAGTGCTATCCACGAGAAATCGAAGGGTAAGAAACATTTGCTAATTGCATCTTATGCGACTCTTAATATATTTTGCCTCACTTTTCACATAGACCCACGTACCCGTGTGCTATCTATGATACTAAGTATTAAATCGTACCTACTAATCAATCTTTGACTTAAGACGGGCACCACATCAACCCCTGTACACGAGTGCCAATGTGTGGGCATTCCTAAGTCAAAGTGCATCTCATGCTAAGTGTATGCTCACAGCTTTCCTCCGAAGTGTGACCCCCGTACACGAGTGCCATCACACAAAATCAATAGCATTATGATGTCATACACTATTGGTAGAAGGCATGAATTAATTAAAACTCTTTTAATTTGTATCCATTTCAACTTAATATTTGAAAAGCACTTAGACATTCTACGTAGAGAGTTTTTGCTTGCAAAGATCTTATCATTTTTATCTTCTTATTTAGGTTTTCTATATCCCAAACATGCATCTCATATATCAATAGGATATGGAAAGTGTAAATAAGTAAATGCGCCTAGCATGTTCCTAGGATGGGATGACCCTGAGCCTAACCAAGTGGTGCACTTAGAGCCATAGGTGCACCTCCTAGTTGATTTTAGGTGGGTTGATTAAATCTAGCTATTACATGAGTGTATCCCATACATTCATGGATCTTCAAAAGTCTTCATACCTCCAAAGGTCTCCATTGCTCCATGCAACAATTACATGAATAGGAAATCCTTGCTCCTAGTGATCTACTCTCATAACATTTATAAGATAGAAATAAAGATGCATGCAAGCCCTAATTTAATACAACCCATTTCAACAACTTGAAACAAATAAAATCAATATTAAAGGCTCATGATCATCCCCATTCATTCATCATCCATTCAACAATTAAATGAACAATAAATAAATTTAGAATTAACAATTAATTCTAACAATTAAATGCTTATCTCATACAGAAATAATTGAACAAGCATAATACTTATGAAACTTTTGGAGATAAACTTTAACAAGATTTAAGGAGCTTGAAAAATGTCAAACATGATATTGAGAACCTGCACAACACTTGTGCATCCACAACACATGATTTAACATCATCTCTAGCCACTAAAGGAGCTAAAAAATGGCTCAAAGCTTGCCCAAGCCAATACCGAATATTGCTAGCTGAGCAAGGCATGCAGCCGCCAACTTGTGCCAAGGTTGTCGGCAGCCTCTGTTTTGGGCTTAAAGGCAAGTCAAGCCAATTTTTAGTGCACACTTTTGTGCACTAAAAATTTTAGAACTCTTTCTAAACATTAAATCACACATTATGGACCAATTTCCAGATCATAAACACATTTTAAAACTGGGAATTTAAGTGCTCAATCAAGCTTCAAAAATCAAGTTCCGGTAAGAATCGTATTCTTCAAAACTCTTCAACAAAACTCCAATCACATTGGATCCAAGAATGACCAAAACTATTTTGATCAAAAAACAACATGCTATGTCACCATATAACATCAATAAATGCTAAATCAACACTCAACATTTATCACTATGAATTGAAACATACTAAAACATGAATCAACACTTAAAACATATAATAGCATGCTTTCAACTCATCAAACAAGGAGCCACACACAACATCAACCAAACACTCCAATCCATCATATGAATCAAAAACTTGGTGATGTAGATTAATCCATCACATGAATCAATCATCCAAAGAAAATCCAAATCTAAGCACTATTTAGGCTTTAATACCACTTGAAAGCTAGTAAGGCACTAGGATCCAATTATAAAAACTTAAAAAGCATAATAAACTAGTGTTTCATGCTAACTAGGATCAAATCATGCCTAAGATTCCAATTTCGATAGAGTGTTACCTCGAAATGCAAAATCAAAGGAGAATCAGGTGAACCTTTCACCAATCCAGAAACTACCAGAAAATGCGTAGTAGGAGTAGAGCGATTTTTACCACTGTCAAATCACCTCAAAAAATCACAAAAAAATTATTAGAGCTACTCAACTCCTTGGGGAACTCTCAGTAAGAAATTTAGACTGAAAAGATTTCTGGATCTCCCTGGAGAAAATCGCCAAATCATACTCTGTGCAAGTAGATCTCTAAACCGTAGCAAACAAATAAGTTTGCCTCTATTGATATGATCCACATACCAAATAGATCTTCCAATAGCTATAGACTATAAGCTGGTATAAGGCTAGAGATATGCTATGGTGGAGGCCGATTTTAGGATGGGAAGAAGAAGAAGAGAGCAAAGCTTTCAACACATGAATGCAATGCTTGCAAGGATTTGGGAGGGAATGGTGGAGAATCTAATTCTTCAAAACTTTTGACATAATGACCAGCCCTCTCTCTCTCTCTATATCTATATATAGAGGATAGAAAGTGTGATGCCAAGGTGGCATCACATCTCCCATGAGGAGAAGGGGCGGCCAACTTGCATTTGCCAAATTTTACTTGCATTTTAATTACATTTGAAATCTAATTTCAAGTTAATTAAAATGCAAATTCAAATGAACATTTCATTTGAATTTTCCCTCCAAAATGTGTTCTTTCCATTAATTAAATTAAATACCTTAATTTAATTAATTAACCTTTGATTTAACTCTTAAGTCAAATAAGCTCAACTCTTAAGCTTGAATTTTGGTAACTTAACTCTTCAAGTTAACTTGACCAATTGATAGTCATATTGGCACCAAATAATTAACTCCTTAATTATCGGTCTAATTTAACTCCTTAAATTAATTGATTAATTTAACACTTAAATTAATCAAGCCAAAATGAACCTTCAAAATTAGCACCGTAAAATCGATACACTAGGAAACATTTTCTAACACTTAGAAAATATTTTCTCCATCAAATAGAAAGCTAATTGGCATTTCTATGTGACCCAATAGTTTTACTATTCATTGGACATGGGCTCACAACTCCTTGTGACTTTTGAATATCATAAATTCAATTTATTTTAAAACACTTTTAAACTAATCGACTCAATTCAATTAATCTCATTAATTGAAGAGTACCCAATCTCCATGGTCGATGTCCAACATCAAGCCCATGAAGCCCAACTAATTAGATGAAATGAATGTTCTGGAGAACCATTATAGCTCTAGGCATACCATGCAAATACGGTCTTTCTGTCTCCTATCTCCCAAATGAGGCCTAGGGCAAGATATTTGTTGGCTCCTTAGTAGCCTTGATGCTATGCTTGTATTCTCAATGTTTGATTCCCTTGTCTGACCTCATTTTTGGAAAACTTCTTTTCTAAATTGCCACACCAATTGCGCAAGGATTTCTTGGAGTCGATCATTATAGAATATAGGAGATGTACTCGTCCTTAACAAAAGCGAGGAGTCGGATTCCATCTTAAATCTCATAAACCTCCATGAAAAGTAGCTCATACCCAACCTCAACCCGAAAAACCCGCTAAGTGATCAAGGAAAAGTCAAAGCATGAAGACTAGACACAAGGTTAACATGTATCCTTATATCAGAGGACTAATAGTGTAAGCTAGAGAACTTGCCACTACCGACTTGCCCCTATAGCTATCTAGTAGATTCTCCAGTAGGCCTTCAGTGCCTTGTTCTCTAACAAGCACCCATATCTCATACGGTTGCTCATGGAACAGAGCAATGTCCAACTCTTGGATTTATGCATTATTAGTACAAATCTATTCGGATCTTAGATACCCCGTCTCATAAGATCCTATGACTTGAAAGATTTAAGATCACAACTGTGTGAGACTTATTCTATGGTCATCAAACCAAGTCCCGCAATCAAGAGTGATCTGAGGGCTTCATCTAAATGCAAGTGAAGTAATAAATAGCACAAGATGAAGATGGCCATATAAAGAATATCATTTAATCAATATTATTTTGCAAGTAAATAACTTTTACAAGGCCAATCTAATTGGTTTGTTGGGCACTATTCCAACAAAAGAGCCCATAATATATATTCCCTACTGGTCAAATGGCAATATGATCTTAATGGGGACTATGGTCGAGGCTAGTTAATGAAAGATATTGGTGTATACTTGGCATATGGGTATTTTCTGGCAAAGTCGACTGTAACTTTCAGTAACGTTGGCAAAAAATATCTCTATCTGATGACTATGTGAGCTCATGCTCGACTACTAAAGTGGTTGCAACAAATGCCTGAGTAGATCTCCTTTAGCACCTTTTGAGCTTCTTCTAATTTCAAGCATCTTAGTAGGGGCCTAAAAGGGACCTCTTATATAACTAGCCAAAATTGTTGAATGCAAATTTGGCTACACAGCCTTAGCCTCAGCCTCTGCCTTATCGTTTAGTACTTTATCCTCCCTTAGATAAGCTTTGATGTCGCCTTGCAAGCTAGGAGGTAATTCATCAATTTCCCATATATGGTTCTAATCAAGCCCTTTTATAGTAGGTTTGTCTGTGATTAAGAATGTAAAGGTCCTTTAGTTGGTCCGCTAAGTCAAACTAGCGAATTCAGATAGCACATCTGCCTCTCATTTTCTGACCTGGGGACCTAACTAAGTTTGAACTTCTCGAATTGTTGTTGCAACCTCTTGACCTCTGTAAGGTAACTATTCATGGTTGCTTCCTTAGCTTCAAAGTTGCCTTCGAATTGCTCAACGATCAATTGGGAATCTGTGATAGCTGCTAGGCACTCGGCTCCCCTGTCTATTGCCATCTTCATACTTAGAATAAGTGCTTTCTCAGCTTCATTGTTGGTTACTGGCAAGTTGAGTTTGATAGCAATATCATATTCCTTCTCTTGGGGGAGTGTAAAGAAATCCCTACTCATCCCCCTGACTATAGGGAGGTTGATGCACTCAACCACGAAATTCACCAGTACTTGGGCTTTGATGGTTGTTTGGGGTTGGAACTTGATATCGAATTTGTCTAATTCAATAGCCCATTTGGTCAATCTCCTAGATGTATTTGGCTTCGACAACACTTGTTTTAGGGATTAATTTGCTAGGACGACTATGGAGTGAGACTGGAAATAGAGTTTTAACTTTCTTGCTGCCATAATCAGAGCCAGTGCAAATTTCTCGATCTCCAAGTGGTTATGCTCAGGGCCTTGCAAGGCTTTGCTGATATAATACTCATGTCAATGTATGCCATGACTGAGTGACATGATTACTGAGCTAACCACTGTTATCGAGATAACTAGGTACAAGTATAAAACTTCCCTAACAGATAGTTTGGCTAGCAGTAGAGGAGTAGACAAGTAATGCTTTAATTCAACCAAGGCCTGGTCACATTTTTCTGTCCACTAGAACCTTCTTACATTCTTGAGAATTTTAAAGAATGGTAAGCTTTTGTCCGCAAGTCGAGTAATGAATCGTTCTAATGCTATAATTCTTCTGACAAGTCTTTTCACCTCTCGAACCATCTTCGGTAGCAAAATATCTTGAATAGCTTAAATTTTTCGAGGATTTACATTGATTTCCCTGACCATATATCTAAAGAACTTGCCTCATTTGACTCCGAAACATGCACTTATTTAGGTTGAGTTTCATTGTGAAAGCTCTTAATATTGAGAACGTATGATCAAGGTCGGCCAATGGTTGGCTTCTCTTTCTGTTTTGACAATCATATCATCAATGTAGACCTCCATTATCCAGTTTATCTCATTCTTGGGCATGAAATTTACCAATCTTTGATAAGTTGTTTCGACATTCTTGAGACCGAATGGCATGACTAGGAAATAATACAAGCCGTTTAGGACCACAAAAGAGGTTTTGTCCCTATCCTTAAGAGCCATGAAAATTTTGATAATACCCTTGGAAAACATCCATCATAATTAGAAGGTCGCAACCTGCTGTTGAGTCTACTAATAAATTTATTTGAGGTAGTAGGTAAGGGTCCTCAGGGCATACTTTATTCAAATAATTAAAATTGTTACACATTCTCCATTTGCCCTAATTCTTAGGGATAAAGACTACATTACATAACCAACTAGGGTATTGAATTTCTACAATATATCCCGCCTCTAAGAGCTTATTTACCTCTTCCTTAATAATCAGGCACCTTTCCACATTAAAGGATTCGGTCTTCTGTTTGACTAGCTTGTATGAGGGTTCTATATTGAGGTGATGGACAATGATCTGAGGATCGATTCCCTAGAGATCGGCAGTCTTCCAGGCAAAAGCATTACTATACTTTCTAAGGAAATCAACCAGCATACATTCCATATTGCTATCCAAATGACCGCCTATCCTTGTGGTCTTGTTGGGTTTTTGGGCTTAAGTTCTATGGCATTGAATTCTTCAGCTGGGTCAACCTTAATATTCTCTCTTTTTTCTCTCCTTGTTCGCATGTCTCTCTTCAAGTTCCATTACTGGAATGTCTCCCAATGGTTTTAGTTTTGGTCAAAGTTTCTATTCATTTACTTCCACCAAGATGGTGTAGCATCGCCAAGCTTTTTTTACATTGTAAAGTAGTTTTTTGGTCTCTACCATTGTTGGGTTCTTCATGTGGTAGATCAAAACAACTACTTTGAAGTTATTCAAAGTAGGCCTCCCAATTATGGCATTATAAACAAAGGGTGCATCAACCATAAGGTAGCTGATCATTACAATTCGTCTCTTGGGTGCTTCATCAAATGAGTTAGACAAACTTATAGACCCAACTAGGATGATTTCAGACTCTCCGAACCCAATAAGCAGGGTATTGACTGGCTTGAACTTATGCTTGCCCAGACTTATTCTTTTCAAGGTCAACAAGAAGATTATGTTAGCGAAGCTGCCCCTATCAATGAAGATCCTTTTTACTTCAAAATTCATAATTTCAACAACCATGACCAATGGACAATCCAATTTGCTGTCAGCTCCCTGATGCCCCAAGTGTAAGAGGTCAGAATCTAAAAAAGAGATAGGTTCTAAACTGGTACATACCTAAAAGACTATGTTGTTCGGTGAGGATTCAGTTGATTCAAGTTGCCTTTGGACTTGCCTCCTTGCTTTTTGGAGTCTTCCCAGTTGGTCCACATGCAATAATATCAATTATGCCTCGTAAGAGGGGCGTTCGTCCTCGAACTTTTTTTTTCCTTTATCGTCTCTTCTTAGGCTAATCAACCTTTCTCTATGGGGAGTTTGGTTGACTAGGCCTTCGTTTTATCATACCTTCTAATAGATATATTTTTTCAGATGGCCTTGTCGAATAAGCCATTTAATTTTATCATGAAGATTAAAGCAGCCTTCTGTATTATGGCCTTTTGTTTGTGGAAATGTTAGTACTCCTTTGAGTTCTTCATGGCAACCGTCTCATTAAGCTTTCTAGGCTTCTTGGGAAGGTTATCGTTTTGGATGGCAAATAGAACCTCTTTTTTGTGTGTGCTCAATAGGGTGTAGTTGTGGAACCTCTTAATTAGAGATCGATAACCATCCCTCTATTGCTTGTCATCCTTCTCTTTTTCTTTTTTCTTGTCGTTCTCTAGGTTTCCATATTTCATTTTTATCATGCCCTCCTAGGTCATTTACCTCTCTGTGAGGTTGAGTAGTTCCTCCATTGTTCATGGTCTTTCTCTGACAAAGGCATTGGCACACTCCTTATGCTTGACTCTGAGGAACAACACATCCATCAAGAACTCAATTCTGGGGTTGTCAATTTTTAGCACCTCGGTGTTAAAATTGGCAAAGAAGTGCCAAAAAGGCTCTCCTTCATTTTGTTTTACTGTGTATAGATAGGTGTAAGGGAGCTTGGCTTTCCTTCTTCTAACAAATTGATGGAGAAACTTATCACACATCTAATCATAAAAGAAGATAGATATGGGTTCCATCTTAACAAACTATACGAGGGAAATTCCCTAGAGTGTGATGACCAACAACTTGGCATGGATGTGTTCATTATGACCATGGAGCTACATCATGTGCTCGAATTATAGTAGGTGTTCATTGGGGGCGGTGGATCCGTCGTATATGGGTAGACCAATCGAGATCTTCACATCAATTGCTATGCGCTCATCGATTATCTCCTGAATGAATGGTGATTCTCTCTTCTAGCGAAGTCGGGGAGTATTATCAAAATGGATATTTCTTTCAGTATTTCGCTTCAAAATTTCCTCTAAATGAATGTGCAAATGCTGGACCTGATAGAAGACCTCTTCCTATTGGGGGCGGTGGATCCATCGTATCTGGGTAGACCAATCGGGATCTTCACGTCGATTACTATGCACTCATCGACTTTATCCTGAATGAATGGTGATTCTCTCTCTTTGTGAAGTCGGGGAATATTGTCAAATTGGAGATTTCTTTCAGTATTTCGCTTCAAAATTTCCTCCAAATGCCTGTGCAAATGCTGGACCTAATAGAAGACCACTTCCCATTCATCACGATTTGCTTGGCATATATTTCGACTAGGCTGGGGCATGGAATGCTCGACCCTATCGCGTTACTAAGCTCGATGGGGTCAATGAAAATATTCAATAGAATTAGAGACCTCCTCATGGGGGTGTTGGTGAACTTCTTCCCATGAAAATCATCTCAGGCTATTCTCATGCCTGCTAGTGTGATGACGTATTTCCTCTCTTCCTCTATCATCCCGTTTTGGCCTTTCTTCCTGGTGGAAAGGATGCGGATGGAGCTAGCAATGGCCACGGGTTGATTATTATTATGTCTTTGCAGTACTGTTGATAATTATGCTAAAAGCATGGCTATTATTTGGTTACTTATTATCCTACCACGTCCTAGATCTACTAGGTTTATGGCGGTAGTAGTGGTGATCTGCGGTCACTCTGCCTTTGGGATGTAGTGCGCTGGTGTTCACTATTTTCAAAGTTGCAAATTCACTATCGCACAGATGGCACCAAATAAGGTGTGGTTGAATCTTGCAACCAAGGATTTTTAGGTCGACTAGAAGAATCGATTGACCAGAAAGTTAGCTTAGGAAGAAACTAAAGGTGCAGTTGAATCCTGCAACCAAGGAACACACATCAAGCTACCTAAAAGGGTCCCCAGCTATGACCTTCAGATGCTTAAGTCAGTAGATATTTGACCAAAAAGTAATTTGGCAGAGAATAGCTTAGTAGAAGTAGAGAGTCATACCTCTATCTCTAAAAGAAGGGTATTTATAGTACTCGCCGGCTACGAGGGACAGGTCAAAAAGTCCTCCCTACCATTTAATAATGCTCATCCTTTTCTTGTAAGGGCAATATTGGGCCTTTAGATATGGATACGGCGACAAGGACACGACAAGACACGAATGCAGCGACACATTAAATTTTGGACATTACGTGGCACCGACACTGTTATCATAATATATATAATTATATATATAAGTATTTATTAATCATACTAATGGATGTAATGTAATATCTATATATATATATATCAAAGCAAAGTGAAAAAAATCAACACTAAATATATTTTAAATTCAAATAAATAACAAATCCCCTAAATAGGAATAAGTATTAAACTTTATGTAAATTATGTAAGGGAAATTTTCAATACAAAAAACTATAATATTAGTCATAAAAAAGTAAGTGATAATGTAAAAATTCTAACTAATAACATTTGAAAAGATTTATACTTATCATTAAAGATTTTCCATCAATTATTAATGGTGATAACTTAAATACAATTTTTGTCAATATTAAACTTGTAAAAATTATTATTGGTGATAGAACAAAAAAAATTTTGTTACATATATGTATATATAATTAGTGCCAAATTTTCAATTATCACTTACTATTTTTTATAAATTTTCTTTTTGTTCATAGTGTGTCTAATCCTCTAAATTTATTAGGATATTATGATCATAGTGAGGTTTTTTACTAACTTCATTTTCCATTTAAATTTTTTTTATATAATTTATTACCCCTTAAATTTTGTAAAAGTTTAATAAAAAAAAGCCTTGTCATATCCTAGCCATGTCGGATACATCCTTTAGCCATGTCCGACACTATGTAGGATTCTATCTTTTTTATTTTAATTTTTGAAAACTTTATTGTTGTGTCCAGCACGTGTCGAGGCTATGTCAGTATCTAACATATGTATAACATTGCACGGAGTGATTTTATGACGTGTCCGTGCATTATAGGTTGGCCGTCATGCTTTTAATCGGTAGAAAATAGGAGCGCTATTACAATCATTAATGTAGAGGTGACGAGCTAACAGAGTCATGAATGCAGATAGAATGGTGGTTCGGCCATATTAAATGCAAATGTAACTGGTGGCAGGCGTTGCCGTTAATGTGACCACGACTAGAATAGCGCTGTTGTGTATCTTGCTCAACTGTATCTACTCGAGAGAGTTAAGGATGTGTATACGTGCGAGGTTCTTGTTGACTTTTTCACAAGGTCGACAAACTCCACGTGTGGTCGATACTGGATGTCTGCACTTGGGCTTATGTATTGGTTTAGGCCTGATGATATTGACCATTGAATAGATCATATTGGGCTTGTTAATTGCACCTATGTCACATAGACTTAATTGATATTGAGCTCTCTGGCCATTTTTACTTAATTAACCAGTTGGATCCAGTGGGCCTTTTTTGGTTTTTGTATAATTTTACCCTTCTAGACTTAATAATCCACATTATAGTTAAGCCCCTATTTGAATTTGAAAATTTTATTTTTCTATTGAAAATATGTCATAAAGTTCAATTTTTAATATTTACCTTATGGTAATAAGATAAAATATGATTATTAATTTAATTGAATTCAACAATTGAGTTAAGCATATAGATTTGAGTTTACTCATCTTTTGTTTGAGTTGAAGTTCTTCAAATTCTCTTGCCTCGCATTCGACATGAGACTTAGAAAAATTATGTGTTGCCTTCGTTGAAGGACTTTAAAATTCATGCCTTGAATCTCTTCAAAGCTTATGAAAGTTTTCTGCCTTATTCGTCTGAGGACTTAGATGAATTTCAAGTATTGTAAGGAGTACAAAATTGGGGAGAAGGACCCAATTCATATTAAGACTAAAGTTGAATTAAACTTCACAAAAAAGAAGAAACAAAGAGAAAGGGTTGCATTGAGATACCGTTGCTGGGGTGGCACTAGCTACCTTAGGGCTACAGGCATAGATATTTCCAGGCGATTGCTTGCATGAGGGTGCCTTCTAGGTGCTCGTATTGGTCATCGCTAGGTGCATAGGGTGTCTGTTGGACTTCTAGAGTGTTCGAGTTGGGCGTTGGGCCAAACATGATTGGGCATTAGTTCCTTTGATGAATGTGACCTATAATTTTGGTAGGGATTGAGTGCTAGGAGTTAGCATAACATCATAGAAAGACCTAGAAAATTTTCTTAGGAATAAGATTTATGCTTTGAAAGAGATGGAGGATGCTTGTCCAAGGTTCACATTTTGCGAACTATCCATAAGACTTCATTCAAATATTTTGTGCTTAAGTAGACTGTATCAAGTCTCAATTCTCAGTGAGTATTTTTAAGTGTCCACAAGTAGTAGGGTCTTTATTAAGTCCATATTAGTATTAATCTTAATATCATGTTTTGGACTTAACAACAAATTTTCTTGTTTAAAAAATTATAATTGCCTTACTAATTGATGAAAATTTGGAATTGCAGGAATACAAGTGAAGAAATTGCAAAAAGGGACAAATTGACACAAGTTGGTGAAAATGCTAGCAGGATGATGACACTTCATAATCTGATCAAGGATGGGCAGAAGAGTCTTTATTTATTCGAGTCTTATTCTGATTAGAAAACTCTTTCAATCGGTTATAAATAGGCCTTTCAAATACTTAATTGAAAAAAGATTTTGATTTGCTACTTTGGAGATTAGAAGTATCACGAGAATTTGGGATTCGAAGGAGGACAAAGTGGAGATTCTTATTCCTTTGATTTTGTTTTTAATTCTAGATTTGAAACAATGTTTCATTTTATTCATGTTTTGTTTGACAATTCAATCATGAACTAACTCATTACTCTAGGATTATGATGGATTCTTTGGAATAAATTGATTCTTGATTTTCTTCCATTAAATTAGTAGCACTTAAGGTTATTTCTTCTATTATGTGCTTTTTTTATTTGATTGTCTGATCAATAGTTAAGTGCATCTTTAAACTCTAAAGGAGTCTTGGAAAAGAGAATCTAGGGATTGATTGATAATAGAAGACCTTAGGATTAATTGTCAAATTGATGAATTAATTAATTTGTGAGTAGGATAGGAATATAACTGTTTGCCCTAGAGAGTTAGTTGAGTGGTACAATATTATCCATAATTTAGTTAATTCACGTAGGAATGTAGTGAATTGAATAAATTAGGAATTTAATTGCAAGTAATTTAGAAAATTCCCGTAATTGCATAAGACTTAAGATTAATAACCTGTTATTAATTTTATAGGGAGAAAATTGTGTAATCAACTTATTCAATTGATGAAATCATAATTCTACACTTCTATATCTTGGTAGAAATCTTAATCAATATATTTTTTCTTATTTTCATTAGTTTAGTTTTAGTTCCTATATAATTGATTTTTGTTTGAATAAAACAAGTGTGTGGTAAATTAGTAATTAGTAGCAAATAAATTAGTTCCTCGTGGAATTGACACTTTTCTCATCACTTTATTACTTGTTGTGACACGTGCACTTGTGTAACTGTTTGCATAATTTATTTTGCACAACATAACCAACAGGTTTTTGGCACTGTTACGCGAGAACTAAAATTATTTTGTTTATCCTAATATTAGTTTTAATTCAGATATTTTTATTTTATTTTATTTTATTTTTCTATTTTTTATTTCAGGAATCCTTGCAATTTTATGCAGATAATTAGGAGCCAAAATTAGTGCTGTTTGATCCAAAAATTGAGAGAACTTTTCAGAGACTCAGAGGAGCACTTAGCAAGCAAATGAGGATACTAAAAAAATGGCAGAAAAAGATGGATATCTAGGGGATTATATTATCCCACAAATTTAGGGCTTTCAAATAGAAATCACTAGACCATCTGTTCAGACCAATAATTTTGAGATCAAGCCTGCTATCATTCAGATGATACAGAGTTCATACAGTTTGGGGGGTCTCCAATAGAAGATCCGAATGTTTATGTAGCTAACTTTTTGAAGATTTGTGACACCTTCAAATATAATGGAGTTTATGATGATTCAATCCAATTGAGGTTATTTCCATTTTCACTAAAGGACAAAGCAAAGAGTTGGCTATCATCTTTGCCATCAGGATCCATTGCCACTTGGGAGGATTTAACTCAGAGATTCTTGGCTAAGTTTTTCCCACCATCACTAATAGTCAAGTTTAGGAATGAAATTACATCTTTGTCTAATTTGGTCATGAAACATTTTATGAGGCATGGGAAAGATATAAGGAGATGCTCAGAAAATGCCCTCATCATGGATTGAAAAAGTAGCTTCAAGTGCAAACATTCTACAATGGATTGACTGCACAAACAAGAGGAATAGTTGATGCTACTGCAAGAGGTACACTTATGAGGAAAATTATTGGGGAAATATTTGAGTTATTTGAAGAGATGGCGGCAAACAGTTATCTGTAGCTAACTAAGAGATTAACTCAACCAAAGAAAGCTGCTGGAATTTATTAAGTAAATGCAACTACATCTTTGACTGCACAGTTAGAAGCTTTAACAAAGAAGATGGACACAATTGCAAGTATTATAACCCAACCAGTGTAGCAAGAGAGCCAATTTATTACTTGTGATATTTGTGGGGATGCGCATTTGATTGATCAATGCCAACATACTTTGGAATAATCTATATTTAAATATTTATTATCTTGGATGGAAACAACATCCCAATTTCTCATGGAGCAATAACCAAGGACAATCTTCAGCTCCTAAATCACCATCACCAAGCTTCCAACAACAAACAAAGCCACCAACTTAAGAAAAGAAGCCTTCATTAGATGAGATGTTTATGCATTTCATGACAAAAATTGAAGTAGCAAATCAAAATTAATCGGAAATAATTCAGAGTCAGTCAACTTCAATCAGAACATTAGAAACACAAATGGACTAGCTAGCCACTGCATTGAGTATGAGACAACAAGGAACTTTGCCAATTGATTCTGAGATAAATCATAAATGAGAAGGCAAGGAACATTGAAATGTTGTTTCTTTGAGGAATGGTAAAGAGTTGCAAGAATTTTAGAATGTCCCTCCATCTTTAGAGGAATTGAAGAAGAATCACCAATTGAGAAGGGAAAGGATGAGAAGCAGAAAACTAAAGAAGTTAATCCTATGAGACCATCTCCACCCTTTCCTTAGAGGCATAAGAAGCAAAAGTTAGACAAATGCCTAGTTATGTAAAATTCATGAAAGAAATTTTATCTAAGAAAAGGCGTTTGACTGAATTTGAAATAGTAGCTCTCACAGAGGAATGCAGTGCAATCATCTAAAAGAAGTTACCTCCAAAGCTCAAAGATCCTGAGAGTTTCACCATACGTGCAAAATTGGTACTAAATTTTCTGGAAGGGCACTTTGCGATTTGGGAGCAAGCATAAATTTAATGTCACATTCCATCTACCATCAACTTGGATTGGGAGAAATCAAGCCAACTAGTGTAACCTTACAACTTGCGGATAAAACATTCAAGTATCCTAAGGGAATAATTGAAGATGTATTGGTAAAAGTTGATAAATTTATTTTGCCTGCAGATTTTATTGTGTTGGACATGGATGAGGATACTGAACCATTCTTGGCCACAGATAGGTCTATCATAGATGTGCAAAAAGGTGCTAACCATGAGGGTCTAAGATGAAAAGGTAACTTTTAATGTGTTTAAAGCATTTGATTTTCCTAAGGACATTGACAAGTGTTTTGCAGTTACTATAGTAAATAAAAAAGTCAAGTCATATAAAGGAGAGACTGAATATAGGAGTGATCGCAAAATTTTGAAAGACCAATTAGAGCCAAATGAGCATGTACTATTCTATGGCTCCTATTTTAAGTGGTTATCAGGAAAACTAAGATCACGATGGTTGAGGCCATTTCGCATAATCTTTCCACATGGAATGATGGAGGTGGAAGAAATTGGTTCAAGAAGGTGGTTTAAGGCGAATAGGAAAAGAATCAAACACTATTGGGAAAGTGATTTGATCATCAACAATCCATAACCATTTAACCAACATCAAATGAAGCCCGCCAGTCAAACCGTAAACTATAAATCAAGTGCTTATTAGGAAGCAACCTAAGTTTTTAATTGCTTTTATTTCTATTTTTCTTACTTAATTTTTTCTCCTCTGTTTGATTTAATTTTTAATTAAATTTGCGTTTTTTTTATTTATTTTTATTTTGCAGGATGCTATGTAATGAGAAGAATGAAATTCAAAAAAAAAATAATGAAAATAGGGCAGTTGCTTGCGCACCGAGGCACAAGAAATTTGCACTCAGCCCAAGGCATGAATTAATCACTCTTTGTTATAGTGGCCCACGCGCGGCCTGCGCCCCCGCTTGCGAGGCGTATTTTTTTAAGACGGCAGGTGCACTAGGGCGCAAGCAATTTGCATCCCGATGAACTATTTTGAAAAAAAAATTGAGAGACAAGCAATCTGCCATTCCACCACCCAGCTGACTCCACCCCACCAAATCGCCTTCTCTCTCTCTCCCCAATCTATTTTTCTTTTTCTTTTTCTTCTCTTTTTTCTTTATTTTCCTTTTTCTTTTTATCTACTCTTTTTATTAATATTCTTTTTCTCAAACAAACCCACCTACACCACCATACTCATCACTTCTTCTCTATCATATTTTAGATATATTAGTGTTTTAAATTGATTTGAAATTTTATTTATGTATTAGTTATAGAGGCTTATTTAATTGATTTGAGAGTTTGGAATTAGTTAGATTATTTATTGAATAATTTAAATTTAATGGTTGATTATTTGAGATTATTTGATAAATAATTGATTGATTATTGAGGTGAATTGGTAGATTTTTGGATGCATTGAATTAAATTTTTTTTAATGTTGATTTATTGATTGGAATTTCTTGATTTTTCTTAGGTATTATTGGGAGTAATTTTATTTGGAGTTAATTCCCACCACAACCATATCCTTATATTGCTATTGCAATTCCACCCCCGGAGGCCGAGAAGGATGATGACACCATCGATTAATCAGGGCGTATTTTCTTTCTTTTCTTTTTCTTTATTTTATTTTTATTTTCATTTTTATTTTTATCATTTTTCATATTAGTGTCTCTTGTTTTCTTGCTTTCTTTGCCGTTATAGTATTAGTATTATTACTTTGAGAGCAAAGTACCTCTCAAGTTTGGGGGGCTTTGCGCATCAGTTTTTAGTCATTTTTTTTTTTCTATTATTTTGGTTTTGATTAGGGTTTAGTAATTGAATCGATGTCTTGCATGTACAGAAATTAATCTTCTTGAATTAATGAAGATATTGCTCCTTTAATTTTGTGTTTCGTGGAAAACTACGATTGAGTGATAATGGAGCTGTGCACTTTGGTAGAAGCAATGCTAGGATGGCATCCTCTATTTTTGAACACTTGCTTTCTCACTTTTAGTTATTGGTTTGATTTGGAGGACATTTATGCATGAGTTACATAGGTAATGCTTCAAACTCTAAAATTTGTTTGATTTCCTATCGAGGATGAATCCTAGAAAACACTCAAATAAAGGAAATAACTTGGGACATTTTTGACCCATTTGAGCCTTTCAAGACTACCAAATGATATTATATCCTTAGGGTCCCCTGTTGAGCCTATTTTATAGTATAAATTTTATTTGGCAACTAACTCAACAACCAGCCTAAACACATGATCCCACCAAATAAATCCCACAATTACTTGTTAAATCTATTTAAAATTCTTATAAATATGGGAACAAATAGTATAGTGCCCTTGAGTTTGATTTTCTTCCTACCTTAAAAGAAAAAGGAAAAAAAGTGTAGATAAGGCCCCATGCAAAAAAAAAAAAAGTACATAGTGGCATGAGCACGGAAAAAAAACAAAAAAAAATTAAAAAAAATGAGAAAGTAAGAAATTGAGAAGTATTGTTCAATAAGTTTGAGAGATAATTAAGAGGTGATGATGAACAAGTGTTGTGGGTATCGAGTCAGTGTTATCCATATATTTCCTACATTACAAGCTATGAAAGTCCTAAACGATCCTTTATTGAGTATATTCTAAATTAGTTGAGATAGAGATGAAAAGCAAACCTATGGAGTATTAGAGTAGAGTCTTGTACTTGAACATAAATTAATTCGAGTTACCAGCAACTACTTGTAGAAAAAGCACCACATACACGGCTGATTCATTTGGACATTGTATCTGCTTATTTGTGCATAGTAAAATTAGATCTCAATTGTGGTTGATTACGAGCACAGCTTTGAAATAGTTTTGAGAGTAGCAAAAAGAAGTGATGTTTTTGTATATACATTTTAGTGTTGATTTATTTTTCTTTGAGTGTTTTTGAGTCTTTCCTTTGCATTGTTCGAGGGCGAGCAACGTATTAAGTTTAGGGGTATTTGTTAAGTCCCTATTAGTATTAATTTAAATATCATATTTAGAACTTAACAAATAATTTTTTTGTTTAAAAAATTATAATTCCCCTGCTAATTGATGAAAATTTGGAATTGCAGGAATACAAGTGGAGAAATGGCAAAAAAAGACAAATTGACACAAGTTGGTGGGAATGCTAGCAGAATGATGACACCTCATAATCTGATCAAGTATGGGCAGGAGAGTCTTTATTTATTTGAGTCATATTCTAATTAGAAAACTCTTTCAATCGGTTATAAATAGGCCTTTCAAACACTTAATCGAAAAGAGATTTTGATTTGCTACTTTGGAGATTAGAAGTATCGCAGGAATTTGGGATTCGAAGGAGGACAAAGTGGAGATTCTTCTCCCTTTGATTTTGTTTTTAATTCTGGATTTGAAATGATGTTTCATTTTATTCATATTTTATTTGACAATTCAATCATGAACTAATTCGTTACTCTAGGATTATTATGGATTCTTTTGAATAAATTGATGCATGATTTTCTTCCATGAAATTAGTAGCGCTTAAGGTTATTTCTTCTATTGTGTGCTTTTTCTATTCGATTGTCTGATCAATAGTTAAGTGCATCTTTAAACTCTAGAGGAGTCTTGGAAAAGAGAATCTAGGGATTGATTGATAATAGAAGACCTTAGGATTAATTGTTCAAATTGATGAATTAATTAATTTGTGAGTAGGATAGGAATATACATGCTTGCCCTATAGAGTTAGTTGAGTGGTACAATATTATCCATAATTTAGTTAATTCACATAGGAATAAATTAGGAATTTGATTGCAAAAAACCCCATAATTGCATAAGACTCAAGATTAATAACCTGTTATTAATTTTATGGGGAGAAAATTGTGTAATCAACTTATTCGATTGATGAAATCATAATTCTAGGCTTCTATATCCTAATAGAAATCTTGATCAGTACACTTTTTCTTATTTTCATTAGTTTAGTTGTAATTCCTATATAATTGATTTTTGTTTGAATAAAACAAGTGTGTGGTAAATTAGTAATTAGTAGCAAATAAATTAGTTCCTCGTGAGATCGACACTTTTCTCATCACTTTATTACTTGTTGCGGCACGTGCACTTGCATAACTATTTGCATAATTTATTTTGCACAACATAACCACCAATCTCTCAAAAAGACTTAGAACTATGTTGACTCTGCACCATGTGAGGAGAAATTTTAAGGTCTTGTCGTGACTACGTGTAAGTTGGATGTAAGTGTGTCGACTTACGCACTACATCAAGAATGGAATATGTCTTGCTTCACATCCTGCATCAGACTTAGATTTTTTCGTCGAGCTTTTCATCTCATCTCGGAGATCCCTCATGATCGCATGGTGGAGTTTTATATTTTTCCAAGTACTTAGGCATTTTCTTAAACTAGTGAGGCCATCTTCATAGCTAGAATAAGAATTCAAGATAACTTGTTATGTTTTGTTCTAGGTACTTGCAAGGTGGATTCTCCGTGGCGAGTTGTCACTATTGGATTGATTTTGTATACATTTATGGGAGATTTCTTTTGATGTTTTGTCACTTTCTAAATTCATAAGTCCTTATTTATTGTTGACATTTTTGCATTGAGTGTTCAATCATGCTTGGGGAGTTAAACCTTTAAGATGCTAGGTCATTCTATTTGATAAGTTAGAGTCTACAACTAAGATTGGGTTGGAGTTCTTAGGTTCAACACAAGGTAGTGCTTGCTAGGTGCAAGGAGACAACTCTCGCTTGATTTGGCATCTGCCAATGTGGTGAAGCACCAGGAGACGTGTCAGATGCTCGGGAAGGTGTTTAGGCAACTGATGTCATGCTCGAGCACCCATGGGGCGCTTGGGAAGGAGTTCAAGCATAACTTAGAACTTCTCACATAACTTAGCACTTCAGAGTCTTATGCTCCAAACATCTTACTGAATTTCTTGCAAAGTTTAAGTTGTTCTGGGAGCCCTTCAGATTGCCTTGTCAAGCTGTTTCTTAGAAGACCCTTTGGGATGTACTATCACATCACATTCCTTCGTGCGACCTTTTGGAGATGTTGTTAGGAAGATGATTGCTTCGTGCTCTGAGGATTCTTCCAATTTGCATGGTTATGATTGCTTTATCGAGAGTGTCTCTTAGCGAGTCCCTTTGAGAGTTCTCGGAACAATTTTGGTTCGTACTAGCACCTCTTATTTTTCTTTAAATGAGCAAGTATCAGATAAGTAAAGAGTAGCTTTTGCATTTGCAATATTGCCAGATTTTGTGCTTTTGTTATGGAATTTAGAATATTGTCATACTCTTCATAGCATTAAGTCACTTCACAAATTCATCATTCAAGAATCTTGTCATTTTGCGGTGTCATCTGCACATTGTTGTGCTTTTCTATTTATTTCATTGTGGTTGCCCGCTTGGGGTACTCGTTATGAAGTTTGTTAGGTGGGTATACGAGTGTAGCACTGGATGCTGACTTGTTGCTGGGATGTTAGGTGCCTACAAGGGTGCCCTGTAGGCACTCGGCTATGTTTCTAGGTTTCAGGCGCCTATTGAGCGCCAAATTATTTTACTGAGCACTAAGCGCCGATGGTCAGGGTGCTCGATGCCCCATCTTTCTCTTCTGGATCGGGTGCCCGCCCGTGCTATACTACGCTGAGGTGCGGGGTGCCCATTAGACACCTAACCATTATATCTTTGCTGGGACAATTGAGTTTTTTCAAATGTCATTGGTGTTGGTTTTTTCATTAGACATGACTATTGAAAGACGGTGTAAGCCAAGGATCCAATTTAAAAAAACTAAAAACTAAAATCTAACTTGAATTGCACTCCACATGAATCTACTTCATGCCTATAAAATGGATCAAGGTCAAATAATTACCTCTCAAGCAAAATCCAACCAAAACTTGAAGAATAGCTTCCCTTCCCGAAAGCAGACTGCTTCTAGCGCAGCAAGGTGTGATCAATGTTTGACCAGGCAAATCACCTCCGATCAAGCTGAAATTTAAACCAAAATTTCTCCAACTCCTTGGAGAATATCCAGTAAAAAATTCAGCTCTAAATAATTTATTCAAGGCAGCAAACAGATTCCAGAAATTTACTGCTGGAACAGAAGATCACAAAAAACAAGCAATCCAAATGTCTTGCCTCTAATGTGAAAGTCGACACACCAATGGACAATTATTTTCTTCCTAGTTCAGCTGGAAAAATTAATAAGAAAGAAAGAGGATGATGAAGGCCAAAAAATGAGGGAGTAAGGTGAAGAAGGTGTGAAGCCTCAACTCATGAGAGAATCACAAAATTGGAGGGAAATTTGGATCTAACAATTAGATCTTAATGCTTGCAGAATCCATGCTTTGGCCGCCCCCCTCTATTTCTATATATAGAGGGAGGATAGTGGCATCACACCTTCCTCAAGGAGCGGGCGCCACATGTCATGCCAACTTGCAAGCAAGTTGCAAGTTACATGTGAATTTAAATTTCATTTGGAATCTTCATTTTATCTTATGAAATGTCATCCAAATAAATTCTAATTCCACACCAAATGAACTCTTCATTTGAATTTTCCCTCCAAAATTATTTCTTCACTTTAATTTAATTAAACTTTGACTTAACTTTTAAGTCAACTAACTTAACTCTTTAAGTTAGTAATTGTTAACTTCACTCTTTAAGTTAACTTCACCAATTGATAGTCATGTGGCACCAAATTAAATTAACACTTAATTTAATTGGTCTTAATTTAACTTCTTAAATTAATTAGATCAATTTAACAATTAAATTGATCAAGCTAAAATGACTAAAAATTGCATCAACCATAACCCTCAATTTTTGGTCACTAGGAATCTTTTTAACACTTAGAAAATTCCCTTCATCACATAGAATTTTCAATTGACTTTTGTGTGTGACCCATTAGGTTCTACCGTTCATTGGACATGGGCTCATAACTCTTATGACTTTAGCATATTAAATATTCACATTAGTTTAAACTCCTTTAAACTAATCGACTCAATTCAATTAATCTCTATTAATTGAAGAGTACACAATCTCCATAGTCGATGTCCAACCTCAAGCCCGTGAGCCCAATAATTGGCCGAATGAATGCTTTTGGCAAACTATTCTAGCTTTACACGTACCATGCTAATACGGCCCTCTGTCTCCCATCTCCATGAAAAAGGCCTAGGGCAAGATATTTGTCGACTATCGAATAGCCTCAATACTATGCATCTATTCTCAATGTTCGATTTCAATTTATAACCTCATCTTTGGAAAACCTTTTTTTCTGAATTGTCATACTGCCTTGGCCAATAACTCCTTAGAATCGATCATCATAGAACACATAAGAGATGCACTCGCCCTTCACAATAACGAGGAGCGGATCCCATCTTGGATCTCATAAACCTTCATGTCTAAGTTGCTCATTCCCAATCACAACCTAAACGGCCCGCTAGGTGACCAGGGATGAGTCAACGTATGAGGACCTAAACACAAGGTTACAATGGACTCTCAAGTCACAGGACTAATAACATGTACTAGTGTAAGCTGGAGAACTTGCCACTATGGCTACCTAGTAGACTCTCCGGGTGGGCCTCCAGTACCTTTCTCTCTAACAAACACCCACTAATATGCACCCATATCTCATATGGTTTTCTCATGGAATGGAGCAACATCCAATCGTTAGATTAATGCATTGTCAGTACAAGTCTATCCGAATCTTAGATACCCTTTCTCATAAGATTCTATGACTTGAGATATTTAAGATTACGACCGTATAAGACTTATGCCATGATCTCCACCTAGTGTCTGACCAAGTCTCGTAGTCTTATTGATCTAAGGGCTTCAACCAATGCTAGTGAAGAAATATAAGCATAAAATGAAGATGGTCATTTATAAAGAATATCGTTCAATCAAGATTATACCACCAGTGAAATAATTTACATGCCAATCTTATTGGTTGTGGGGTACTATTCCAACAATTTATCACTTGCACTAAAGCTAATTCCCCATTATTTTAAGACCCATATTCACAAGATGTCCTTTAAAAACCTTTTGCGATATCTTTCGAGGCAACTATTTCCACTCAATTGTCGCCTCTGCCTATGATCTCTCGAATCAAATGGTTTCACCTCAAAATGTGCTTGGATCGCTTATGAGATCTTAGCTCCTTAGCTTGCGCAACCACACCGTTGTTTTCACAGAAGACAACTACTAGCTCAGACATGCTAGGAACTACATCTAACTCTTGGATGAAATTTTTGATTCAAACTCCTTTTTTTTACAGCTTTCGACACCGCAATACATTTTGCTTTATTGGTTAAATCAGTCGTGGTGTCTTCTTTGGAACTCTTCCAACTCACCATGCTGCCATTAAGGCAAAATATAAATCCAGAAGTGGATTTTAGGTCATCTACATCAGATTGGAAACTTGAATATGAAAATCCCTCGAGTTTCAATTCTCCATTGCCGTATACTAAAAACAGGTCTTTAGTCCTCCTTAAGTGCCTAAGGATTGTTTCACGGCCATCCAGTGACATTCATTGGGATTGGATTGATAGCGGCTCGTGACACTCAGAGCGTGCGCTACATCTAGTCTTGTACATTAAACTACATATATTATGCTCTCTATAGCGAACGCATAAGGTATACGGGGCATCTTTTATCTTTCTGCCTCAGTCTTAGAGGCCATAGACTTGGAGAGACAAATACCATGTCCCATGAGAAGGAATCCCTTCTTGGATTCTTCCATACTAAACTGCTTTAGTATTTTGTCAATGCACGGGGTTTGGGATAGCCCAGCATCCTCTTTGATCTATCTCTATAGTTACATATTCCTAATACGTATGATGCTTCTCCCAAGTCCTTCATGGATAATTGAGTAGATAACCACGTTTTAGTACACTCTAAAATGCCTACCTCATTCCCAATGAGAAGGATGTCATCGACATAATGCACAATAAACTATATGCTATTTCCACTCGCCTTCTTATACACACAAGGTTCATACATATTGTTGATAAAGCCAAATAATTTGACCGTTTTATCCAAACATATGTTCCAACTTCGAGATGCTTGCTTGAGTCCATAATGGATCTCTCGAGTTTGCAAACCTTTTGCTCACTCTTTTTAGATGTAAAACCTTGTAGTTACTTCATATAGATTTCTTCTTCAATGTTTCCATTGAGGAAAGCAATTTTTACATCCATTTGTTATATCTCATAGTCATAATATGTGGCTATGACAAGCGTAATCTAAATGGACTTAGGCATTGCAACCCATGAAAAGGTTTCCTTGAAATCAATACGGGATCTTTGAGTATAACCTTTTGCCACTAGTTGCGCCTTAAAGGTCATTACCTCTCCATCGACTCCTAGCTTTTGCTTATAGATCCATTTGCAACCAATGGGTACGATACCCTCCGATGGATCGACCAAAGTCTATACTTTGTTGGAGTGCATGGAGTCTATTTCGGATCACATGACATCAACCCAATGTCCTGAGTCTATGTCCAACATAGCTTCCTCATAGGTCTTAGGACTGATATCCAATTAGCCTGTCTAATGAAGAAATCCGAACTTTTTGGGTTGTTTCTTGATTCGGTCCGACCTTCTTAGAGGTTGTATGTAAGGCTCACTACTTGTTTCCACCGCTTGTGGTATTTGATGATCATCTTGAATTTCATCAAGTTCAACAATAATGACATTTATATCCAATAGAAATTCCTTTTCCAAAAAGGTTAGAGACAAACACCTTTTGTTTCGAAGGATCATAGAAATAATAACCCATAGACTCTTTAGGGTATCCCACAAACTTGCACAAGGAAGATCGCCTATCCAACTTGTCTCTCACTAACCACTTGACATAAGCGGGAGATCCCGAAACCTTTAGATAATGGTAAGAGGGTGCTTGCCATACCGCATCTCATGCGGGTATCTTTGGCACCAAACTTGAAGGTACTAGATTTAGTAGCCTCGCCCGCGTTTCTAAGGCATAACCCCAAAAGGATATAGGTACATTAGAGAAGCTCATCAAGAAACGTACCATGTCCAACAAGGTACGATTTCTCCTCTCAGCTACTCCATTGTGTTTAGGTGTGCCGAGTGGAGTCCATTGAGAGAGAACCCCATTCGCTTTTGGATGATCCAAAAATTTGGTACTTAAGTATTCTTCTCCTTGATCCGATCGAAGAGCTTTAATACTAAGTCCTTTTTACTTTTCTACTTCATATCAATACTCTTTGAACATTTCAAAAACTTCATACTTGTACTTCATAAGATACACATGTCCATACCGAGTGTGATCATCGATGAAGGTAATGAAGTAAGAATAGCATTCTCTTGCACAAACCCTTAGTGGGCCATATATGGCCGTATGGATCAAATTCAAAGGACTAGTGATTCATTTCGATTGTCTTACAAAAGGAGCTATGGTCATTTTTCCCTTTAAACAAGACTCACAAGTATGAGGTTCCTCAATGCTACTAACTTTTAGTGCTTTGAGAGCTTCTAACTTGTTCATCCTATTTTTAGAGATATGCCCAAGTCTTTCATGCCAAAGAATGGAATTTTATTGGATATCTAACTTTCTTTTACTTGATTGAATTAGCATCAATAAAGTTTGAGAATCCAATACGTACAATTGTGCAATTAAAGAACCATTCTTTAATGCTTTCAATTTCCCATTAGATATAGAAAAATCAAATCCTTCTTTATCCAAAATGGGAATTGAAATTATATTCTTCATATGATTTGTTACATAGAAACATAGATCAAGTACAATTATAGAATTCCACAAGTCTAACTTGATAATACCTTGGACTGTGGCAGCAACTCTTACTTTATTTCCTAGGCGAAGGATCATATCACCTTCATCGGGACTCTTTCTTCTTTCCATCCCTTGTAACGAATTACAAAGGTGAGAACTGCATGCAGTATCAAATACCCATGAGGAAGAATTAGTCGTCAAGTACACTTCCATAAAGTACATACCCTTCTCAAGGGTTGTAAGATAAGCTTTGTAATTTCTTCTCCAATGCCCTTTCTCAGCACAATGGAAACATATAGCATCAATTTTAGCCTTTTTCTTCTTCTTAACTCCCCTGGAACCATTCAAGGGTTGCTTCCCTTTCAAAGAAGAACTTTCCTTCTTCTTGCTCCCCTTTTTAGGACTCTTAGGGCCCTTAGAATTGGAAGAGGATGCAAGCATAAGAGGTTGTCCTTTTTCATTGTCGCCTCAATGGTAACCAATATTTTCACTAATTCGTTAATGTCACTTCTTTCTTGGACATGTAAAGTTCATAACGAATTGGTCGAACAAACTTGGCAATGACTGTAGGATGAAATCCATAGAGATCATTGTCTATTATCACATCAAGTTGACCAAACTTTTCAATAAGCCCAATCATTTTGAGCCCGTGGTCATGGACACTCATGCCCTCAGTCATTCTACTTCTAAAGAGCTCCCTAGACAAAGCGAACCATTTGTGTCTAGTTTGGACACTATACAACTGTTGTAAGTGTGCATGGATCTCACTTGCACGCTTCATATGCTTGTGAATCTTTTGCAACTCATTAGACATATTTGCTATCATCAAACACCTTGTTTGTAGATCATTATCCACAAACTTCGTGAATAATTCACGGGCCTCATTGGCGCCGTCATCGTCAATGGTTTCCAGTAGACTTTGATCAAGTACATAAGTCCTCTTTTCGAATCAAACACTATTTTGAGGTTTCTAAACCAATTGCGAAAATTGGGCTTGATAGTTTATTAGTTTTCAAAATGATTTTGAGTGGACTCTTCTTAGCCATTTTGAGTTTTGAAGATTTCGAAAATCTACAAAAAAGTGATAAAATAAAATATAAGTATGTGATTGAATATTGATATTTGAAAACATATTATGGTCTTTCAAGCATGTTTTTCTCCCACTATTTTATCAAATTCTTCATCCTCTAGAAGAATTCAGGATATCATATTTTCTAGTGAAAATCAAAACCCTAAGGCTTTTAAGTGGACCCCCATGACCAAGTGCCATCCATAAACAATCGAAAGGTAAGCAACTCTTCCTAATTGCATCATATGCAACTCTTGATATATTTTGCCTTACTTTTCATGTAGACCCACAACTCGTGCGATATCTACATTACTAAGTGTTAAGTTGGACCTACCAATCAAACTTTGATTCAAGATCGCTCCACGACATCCCCCGTGACCGAGTGCCAATGCGTGGGATGCCTCAATTCAAAGGTCATTGTATGCTAAGTATATGCTTACAGCTTTCCGCCTAAGTGTGACCCTTGTGATCGAGTGCCATCACACAAATTCAGTAGTGTCATCATGACAAATACTATTGGTAGAAAGCATGGATTAATTAAAACTCATTTTAATTTGTATTCATTTTGACTTAATATTTTGAAGCACTTAGACATTTTAAGTAGAGGGATTTTAACTTACTTGCCAAGATCTCACCACTTTTATCTCTTTATTTAGGTTTTCTATATCCTAATCCATACATCACATACATCAATAGGATATACAAAGTATAAATAAGTAAATGCGTCTAACATGCCCCTAGGGTGGGATGACCATCAGCCTAACCAAGTGATGCAGTTTAGAGCCACAGGTGCACCACTTCGTTGATTTTAAGTAGGTTGATTAAATTTAGCTATTACAAAAATGTATCCCCATACATTCATATGTCTTCATGCCTCTAATGGTCTTCTTTGCTCCTTGTAACAATTGCATGAGAAAGAAATCATCTCTCCTAGTGATTCTACTCTCATAACATTTACAAGATAGAATTTAGAGGCATGCAAGCCCCAATTTAATACAACCCTTTTCAACAACTTGAAACAAATAAAAATCAATATTAAAGGATCACGATCACCCTCATTCATTCATCATCCAGTCAATAATTAAATGAATAATAAATAAATCAAGAACTGATATTCAATTCTAACAATTAAATGCTTATCATATAAGCAATTAATTGCCAAGAAAAAACAAGCATAACATATGCATCCTATTTTTGCAACATTTGGAGATTAACTTTAACAAGATTTAAAAAGCATTAAAAAATGTCCTACATAATTTTGAGGACTTGCACAACATTTGTGCATCTATTATGTGTGAAAGAAAATATTTTTGATCACATAAAGGAGCCAAAAAAGTGAGTTAATATTCACCAACACCCAAACCAAGAGCTGCTGCCCATGCTGGGCACGCTGCCTAGGGCTCTGCGTGCATCGAGTGTGCACACTGCCCAGCCAATGCTTTACAGTGGCGCGGCAGCAACCCTGTTTTGGTGTATAGTCCGAGTCATCTCAATTTTAGCTCAACTTTTGTTCACCAAAAATTTTAGAACACCTTCTAAACATTAAATCACATAATGTAGATGAAATTTCAGATCTACAACACCTTTTAAAACTAAAATTTCAAGTGCTCAAACATGCTTCAAAAATCAAGTGTAAGTAAGAATCACATTCTTCCAAAAAAACTCCAATGAAATCCAATCCAATTGGATCCAAAAATGACAAAAACAACTAAATGTCAAATTTAACATGCTATATCAACATATAACATCATTCAATGCTAAATCAAAATTTAATATTAACTAATCATGAATCAAATTACACTAACATATGAATTAACAATGAAAACACATATTAGCATAATATCTATTCATCATCAAAGGAGCCACAAGCATCATCTTTCAAACACTACAATCCATCATAGGATCAAGCATTTGAAGATCTAGATTAATTCATCACATGAATCAATCAAAAGAAAATCCAAATTATAGCATGAATTTAGGCTTTGATACCACTTGAAAGACGGTGTAAGCCAAGGATCCAATTTAAAACATTTAAAAAATGAAATCTAACTTGAATTATATCTCCACAAGGATCTAATTCATGTTTATAAAATGGATCAAGGTTAGATAATTACCTCTCAAGTAAAATCCAACCAAAACTTGAAGAATAGCTTCCCTTCCCGAAAGTAGACTGTTTCTGGTTCAGCAAGGGGTGATCAACCTTTGACTAGGCAAATCACCTCCAATCGAGCTGAAATTTTAACCAAAATTTTGCCAACTGCTTGGAAAATGTTAATAAAAAATTCAGTTCCAAATAATTCTGGCAAGGCAGCAAACAGAGTCCAAAACATCACTGCTGGAATAGATGATCACCGAAAACAAGCAATCTAAATATCTTGCCTCTAATGTGAAAGTTCACACACCAATGGACAATCCTTTTATTCCTAGTTCAGTTGGAAAAACTAAGAAAAAAGCAAGAGGATAATGAAGGCTGAAAAATGAAAGAGGAAGGTGAAGAAGGTGTGAAGCCACAACTCATGAGAGAATCACAAAATTGGAGGAAATTTTGGATCTAACAATTTGATCTTAATGCTTGCAAAATGCATCTTTTGGCAGCCCCCCTCTATATCTATATATAGAGAGAGGATGGTGTGATGCCCTCAAGAAGGGAGCGCCGCATGTCATGCCAACTTGCGAGCAAGTTGCATGTGAATTTCTTGTGAATTTGAATTTCATTGGGAATCTTCATTTCATCTTAATATATGTCATCCAAATAAATTCTAATTCCACACCAAATGAACTCTTCATTTGAATTTTTCCTCCAAAATTATTTCTTCACTTTAATTTAATTAAACTTTGGCTTAACTTTTAAGTCAACTAACTTAACTCTTTAAGCTTGTAATCGTTAACTTAAATCTTTAAGTTAACTTGACCAATTGATAGTCAGCACTTAATTTAATTGGTCCTAATTTAACTCCTTAAATTAATTATATGAATTTAATAATTAAATTAATCAAGCTAAAATGACTAAAAATTGCATCAACTATAACCCTCAATTTTCAATCACTAGGAATCTTTCTAACACTTAGAAAATTCCCTTCATTAGTTAGGATTTCCAATTAGATTTTGTGTGTAACCCATTAGGTTCTACCATTCATTGGACATGGGTTCACAGCTCTTGTGACTTTTAGAATATTAAATATTCACATTAGTTTCAACTCCTTTAAACTAATCAACTCAATTCAATTAATCTCTATTAATTGAAGAGTAATCAATCTCCATAGTCGATGTCCAACGTCAAGCCCATGGAGCCCAGCAATTGGCCAATGAATGCTTTTGGTGAACCATTCTAGCTCTACGCATACCATGCAAATACGGTCCTTTCGTCTCCTATCTCTATGAAAGAGGCCTAGGGTAAGACATTTGTCGGCTCCCTAATAACCTCGATACTGTGAATCTATTCTCAATGTTTGATTCCAATTTATGAACTCATCTTTGGAAAACTCTTTTTTTTCCAAATTGTCATACTGTATTGGCCAATGACTCCTTAGAATCGATCATCATAGAACACATAAGAAATGCACTCGTCCTTCATAATGATGAGGAGTTGGATCCCATCTTGGATCTCATAAACCTCCATATCTAAGTAGCTCATACCCAATCACAACCCGAATGGTCCTGACCAGGGATGAGTCAAAGTATGAGGACCTAAACACAAGGTTACAATGGATCCTCAGGTCAAGGACTAATAATATGTAATAGCGTAGGTTGAAGAAATTGCCACTATAACTACCTAGTCGATTCTCCAGCTGAGCCTCCCATTCCTTGTTCTCTGACAAGCACCTACTAATATGCACACATATCTCATATGGTTTACTCATGAAATGGAGCAACATCCAACCATTAGATTAATGTAATGTTAGTGCAAGTCTATCAGAATCTTAGATGGCCATTTCTCATAAGATTCTATGATTTGGGATATTTAAGATCACGGCCATGTAAGAATTATTCCATAATCACCACCTAGTGCGTGACCAAGTCCCGTAATCTTGTGTGATCTAAGGACTTCAACCAAATGTCAATGAAGAAATATAAGCATAAGATAAAGATGGCCATTTATAAAGAATATCATTCAATCAAGATGGTATCACCAGTGAAATAGTTTACATGCCAATCTTATTGGCTGTAGGCCACTATTCCAACAACTATTCAGGGAGCATTTAAGTTTTTTTTTTTTTTTTTTTTTTTTGCCGAGGCTTGTGCTCGGCAAATGAACTCAAGAAATCTTTGCCCTGTTCATGTATATACTTAGCAATAGCTGCCTTCCAAGCATTGTTATGCCATCAATGTGAGCTCAATGTGTAATAGGGACACATGAGTGAAGTAGGGAACCTCTCCTTATCAAGTTTGTATTCCCCTTCTTCATCGGTTTAATTGATTTTGGGCTCTCTGCCCCTTTTTATTTAATTAATCAGTTGGATTCATTAGCCCTTTTTTTTTACCATTTTGTCCTTATAGACTTTATTATCCATATTAATATGTTTAGATTGCATCCTTAGGAAATGCATAATTTCATTTAGCATTATTTCTTTACTTAAAAAATATTCTAGGTAAACTATATCGAACAAAGCCTTAAGGTGGCAATATAATAACATATTGGTGGAACTTTGCAGAAAAGATACTCATATCAGGTAAGACACTCTTGTGATTTAAAAATTATATAGACCTCATTATTTTTATCAATACATTATATTAACATTCCATAAGGTATATGTTAGTGGTCAATCGACCAATAACATCACCTTCATATTTATAAATTAAAGGTTCAAAATTTAAATTCTACCGAATCCTTATGTATATACGTCTGTCATCATATAGATAGATAGATAGATAAAATTTCCTTTAAGGTAGGGATACAAACAAACCGAGCTAACTCGCAAGCCTAACAAGCTTGCTTGATAAGTGTTCAGGATCGACTTCGAAAAATTTGAGCTCGAGCTAAGTTCGTATAAGGTTCAAGCCGAAGTCAAGCCAAATAATTTTTATTCATAGGCTCATGAGCTTGTATTTTTTTAGATATTATTTACATATAAAAATTATAATAATACACTAACTTTTTATATATTATAAAATAATTTCACTTTTCGAGCTTGAGCTCGAATTCGAACTTGAGCTTATAACTTGATTACACGATTGAGCTTAACGATTCGAGTCGAGCCGAGCCAAGCCCGAACAAGTGCTTGAGCTCCTCAATTTTCTGAGCTTGTTGAGCTCGAGCTCGAGCTCGAGCCCAAAAAATTGGCTCGACTCAGCTCACTTACATCCCTACTTTGAGGTATACAAATATATTGCATATCCTAATTACAAGAAGTGGTAAAAGCATCAAGCTATCATAAACATCCCTCTCTAAACAAGGCTGAAAAGTTCTAAATATATATTCTTAATATACTAGCAGTCTTTTGTATTCAGTTCCCACATAAAATATTTTTGAGTAGTCTTATTATCTGTAAATATTCTCACATTTATTATGTTAAAAATTAACATGCATCTAAAATATATATCTATAAAAGATAGTAGCTAAGTAAAAATTTCATAGCCTATTACCAAATTAAAGAAAAAAAATTCAAAAGTATCTGATTAGAGAAGTTTTTGAATAAATGAAGGTTATTTGAATATGTAATTGTTATTGAATATATAAAATAAATAAAAGGACAAATTTAGTGTATCTAAAATTTGGTATCATAACTTCCATTTTAGATACCAAAAAGCTTTCATTTTATAATAGTACTAGCAGTCGAGGCATGCCGTCCCTACATGTTTAACTATATAGCAATTAAAATGTTAAAAAAAAAAATTACAAATAGCACAGTTGAATATATAACAATACAAATCATACCAAATAATAACATACAACATTAATTTTCAATCTAACAAAATACTATGAAATTGATAGTAAAAAATCCCACCCCCCCCCCCCCCCAAAAAAAAGCAATATAGAACATATAGTAATTTGAATGACAAATAAATGAGAATTATTTGAACTCAAAAATTTAATATTATTTAAATCCTTCAACTCATTGAATAAAAACAAAAGTTGAATAATGGAATATTTATATTTTAACGGGCATAGCATTGAAATGTCTTTCACATGATGATGTAAAGAATCCACCCTCAATGATAAAATTTTGAATGTGGTTTGTCCATTCACTTCAATTACAATTATAACCATAATTTTGTTGGATGTTAATATTACAATATTGAGGGCAACTTTGGATATTCAAAAAT
This sequence comes from Jacaranda mimosifolia, assembly GCA_018894105.1. Taxonomy (NCBI): domain Eukaryota; kingdom Viridiplantae; phylum Streptophyta; class Magnoliopsida; order Lamiales; family Bignoniaceae; genus Jacaranda; species Jacaranda mimosifolia. The sequence goes on along the minus strand of CM032117.1, from coordinate 37,767,779 downwards.
TGGTATGAGAACTACCCAACTTGAAATTATTGTCACTTCTACCCTTAACAATATTGAATTATTACACCAAATGTTTTTATTATTTGAGTTCCTTTCAAAGGGTAAAAGTTGAAAAAATGACAAAAATATTGAAATAACTTCCATATGTGTGTGTGTAAAAAGTTTTCTTTTTATAATGGTATAATAGTATAGATATATAGGTAGTGGAATTCAAAACAAAGAAAAAAGAAAAATTAAAAAAAATAATATACAAAGTAATATATACATTAATATATAGAACTAATTTTTTCTAGTTGATTTTGATGCAAGATATAATATACAGATTGCTTTAAATTACTTTGTCCATGAATTATGTTTTATGGCATTCATTAATAATATCCATCTCAAACACATAGTAGTGTGTGTGTGTGTGTGTATAGCTTTCCACTTATACGAAATTATACTTGAATCCTCTATTGACCTTATCACAAAGTGCTCATCGGTACATTGGAAACCATAACGTATGCATATGAAAACATATACAACCATGAAAGCCACGCATCAATTTGCATTCATCTAACAAAAGACAACCCAAAAATATATGAACTAATGTATAATAGAAGTGTAGAAAATGGAGAATTAAGAAGCTTACATAGTAGATAGAAGAGAAATCAAAATTTGAAAAACAAAATGTATTCAGAAAATCAACCCCAAGATTGCAGCCACTGAAAACTACTTCAAAGATGAAAAATGGATTAAAGGAAAATTAGATGGAATAATGGGTGAAAAATTCAAACCAAAGAAATCTAATAATTTTATAATCAAACATTACATTTACTATGCTGAATAAGTCTTCATTATTAAACAGACTACAGATTTATAAATCCTTAAGATGATTAACCTCTAAATTCACCGAAAGTGATACCTGCGTCTCAACGGCAAAATGGGTACCTTCTTCTCCGCACCAAGATGTAGCTTGGGTAACGACACAACCAAAAGCACATCCTGCAAGAGCAAATTCTACAATAGCACCACACCAATTTGAATACCTATGAAAGACAGTTGGATAAGGGAAATTTTTGCAGTTTTTTTCTTTTCTTTTCTACTAACATGTAATAAATAGAAACAATGTTAATGCTTGAATAAGAATTAACTTCTGAAGAATGAAGTAATTGTCATGGTGGTTTTCGTTTGAGGTATCAGATAGAAGCAGGAATAGAAATTAGATCAAGGAAACTACTGGAATGCATGTATCTCACACAACCAAAATTCTCTTCTACGTTTCTCTCTAATGTGGTACTTCTAAAGGTAAATTGAAATTGCCGCCTGCCAAGCAGCTGGACATGCAATTAGTCTAGGAATCCAACAACAGCATTAAGATTGTCTCCTCTAAATCTTTTGGTGGTTTTACATTCACATAAATGAGCCCAGCTGAGGACAGTTTACATTGTCATGTTGAATCATAAGGCTATAATAATTAGTCAGTTGCGAAAATATTCTAAAGCCCAGATTTGAAAAATAGTTGTGAAAACCACTCGAATTTGATTGGGGGTTTTTAGGCAAAGTTGATCGAAGAAAGCATCGGATAGAAAATGGGTTTACGCTTACCAACGATTGATTCATGCCAAGACGGGTCGGAACATGCTAAGCACAGGGTATGTCAGGACGCCCACTAAGTAGCCTATCTAAATAGTTGAACATGCTAAACACAGGGTATTAGTTGACTTTCTCATATGTACTCTTCAGCACCACCATTTTCTAACAGAAAATTCTGACAGAAAACTAACAAAAATCAACCCAAAAAAAATGATTAATTTATGGTCGATTGGTATTTCACTCATGCTTACCCATCTCTTTGCCGTGGTTCGAATAATTCGCCAGTGAGGAGCACTTCAGTGGTCAAGGGCTCTAATCAAACATCTATACTAATATAAAATTACTATAATCAAAAAATTAGTTTGATTGTGCTCACCAAAAAATAAATAAATAAATAAATAAAACGAATGTGGAATAAATTTTTGAAGGGAAAATTAAGCACATATTCCTGTATATAGAATGGTGGGTATAGTGATGCGGTTCACTACTCTAATTGAATTTTATTTTGTAATGGAAATACAATCAACGCGAGGGAGTTGAGTTTTGAAGTACAGAGAGAAATGTAAGTTTGAAGAACGTGGGTTGTGAAAATGGAAGATTTAAGAATGTGGGTTGTGGTCAAGTGTGTATTACTATTATATTATAATTTTAAAATTCATGTTTGAGATGTAAGTGGGCAGATTTGGAACTTTCAAAATTTGGTATGAGACTGTCAAGATTCTACGGTAATGTCCAATTTTACCCCTTATCAAACATTAAGCTGACAAAAAAATGAAGGATAAATTTGTAAATCTATTCAAATAACTTCCACTATAGAAAGGAAAACTGACATCCTTTTTATATTAGTATAGATATTAGATTACAAAAATGCCCTTTCTATTACAAAAAGAAAGAAAAAAATATCTGACAACCATAATGATTAGTAGTAAGAAGGTTATACACACATCACCAAGGGTTTGTTTGGGTTCAAATCTCGAACCTCACACATAAGCATAAAGGCAATGCCACTTGGCCAGTTAACTATGGCAAAACAAGGTCATTTACTTTATAAGTTATAGTTCTTTTAATTTTTGAATATCAGTATTGATGTACATTTGTTATTTTATCAATTTTAAGTGTTTTGTAACTGACCAAAATGTAAGGTGCACGGAGAGGTTATTTGTGATTAGACCAAAGCTCAGATGTTTTCCTAAACATTATGATGCAGGTTACATAAATAAAATTTTCATGCAATCCCATGAACCTAAGAACTTTCTTGCAGTTTGGCAAAGCAATCAAGATGCAGCTGAAGTAGCTACCTTGGATTTGTTACCGATGATGCTGACATTGAAATGTAAACCTCTTTTGGAGCATCCTCTGTACAGCCACAACAATGTTTTACATGAATATAAACAAAAATTTTAAGGTTCACAATTCATAAATTTTAAGATGATTCTTGAGGGGCCATATTACAACAACACTCAGAATAGCTAGAGACGAAAATTTGAATGAGCCAGTTGTCAATTAAAGAATCACTACTACTCACATCATCACAACTTGAGACCATAGTGAGACAGTGGAAGGCCAAAACTGCCTAAGCAAAGGGCCAAATATGTTTATAATAAGGACCGAGAAGAACCAAGTTAATCCCTTAATGGCTGCACAAGCGATGTCTCGGTAAGCATAAAAATAAAAATTCTCTTCTTTTTCTTTTTCTGTCATATGCGCCACAACCTAATTTCTTTTTTTTCTTTTTTTTTTTTTTCCCCTTTTGTGTTTGATGGGGGGTTGGTAAAAGAATTCACATACCATCCTCGGAATATTTTTGAAGTTCAATAAATAGTTGCCTCTGACCAGTAAAAGCATCTGAAGGTCCCTTAATGTGTACATGTGACCGCCATCTCCGGCAATTTACCAATATCCTGTACAACACACATATCACATAAGTTTTATTGTAATCTATAAACATTCGTCACATTCAGACCTGTCTCTTTTAGAAATTTATAGTACGAGAAAATAGAAAGAAATTATTTAAAAAAGAATTGCAGGGACTAACCTAGTATAGCATGGCTGAAAACAATATTAGAATTTTAGTAAACATCATCTTGACCAAACTTACTTGCATGCAATTATATATTAACAATAAAAAAAAATTAAAAAAAAAAAAAGAGGCTTGCTTTGCATAAGGGTGTAAATTCTTCCAAAGTTTTTGTCACTGATAGAAGTGTTTCTGCAAAGTGGGGATCAGTTGGCAGACATTTAAAAAGAAGCTTAGAACCGCCTCGATCACTCACACAGACATGGACTGCTGACAGCCTCTAGTGTTGAGTGACATGGATAAAGGAATAGGAAATAGCAATCAGGAAAAGAGAGAGCTAGTATTAAAAACAGAAAAAAATAAGAAAATCATTTTGAATGTGCAGAATATAACTTACAGTTACAGCCTCCATGGAGACAAAATATGGAGGTGCAAATGACAAGTTGATCATATACAGAGGTTCTTCAGGGGTATAGATACACTAAGAGCTACGAAAGAAATTTGCTAGATTTAGTAATCATTTTAGGGAAACTATCACTGATGGTCTCTATGTAGCAGGGAAACCAAATCGAGCAATGGGCTAGAGCCTTTGCTATGGAACTGGAAAAGAGCAACTATTAACAGTTCAGCGACCACCTGTCAACAAAGGTTCAGCCTATGGATCTATAGTTTTATTTCCATCCATTTGAGTAGTAAAAATTCAGTTGACAGATTTGCACTTTCATTCCAAGGGAGATAAATGGGGGTACAGATTTTTGGGTCTGACTTTCCCATCGATAACTGAACATGTAGGAGCAAAATCAGTTTCTTCCTTAAATTGGTAGTGGAAGTCATTCGAGAAAAGAAAAAATTTACAATTTAGGGATGCTTATTATTCTGTGTAAATCTGCAACTTATAACTGAAATAAGAAGGAAAAAAAAGAAAAAGAAATTAACCTGGACAACAAATACCATGAAGAAATTCCAACTGCTTCCCTGGTCCAGCTTGCATAATCATTCAGGAGCAGAAATCTATGTAAAAGATCAATCTTATCGCCACGAGTAGTGGGCTTTCAGACTTGTGGGCTGAGGTTGAATTGAACCAGTCAAGTTTGAACAAATTCACATGTAAAGGAATCTGTCACCAGTAATCCCCGCATGAACAAGTCCCATCTTTAAAATGATGGAACCTACTAGAATCCCTGACAGTAATTTCCCTTTCGACAATTTTTGAAATCACCTTTATTGCAGCATGGCAGTCTATGCAAGCCCTCAAGTTTTTCATCACCAGTATAGGTGATCCCTCTGGAGTACTGATGAGTGCAAATGCAATTGCCAACCTTTCACTGTGATATTTAAGAGATTCTGCCTTCATTCCATCATCCACATTTTGAAGGGCACAACTTGTGTCAGGCTTATAACCTTCCCCTTCCATCCGCTTCGCCAAATTGTTTATCTTTTGTCTTATCTCCTCGTTTAGTGGATGAGTCCTATCATTGGCAGAGAAGACATGAACCTTACGTTTAATTTCAACCCAGCTATAAGCAGGCACCTTTCGAACTCCACGTTCTCGCATGGCCTTCTTTACCTTTGCCATATGTTCCCAGTCCCCTGCCTCTGCATAAATATTAGACATAGTAACATATGCAGCAGCATCTCTAAGCACATCCAGTTTAAAAAGTTCATCAGCTGCTTTCTTAGCAAACTCTTGATTCTTATGGATCCTGCATGAATTTAGAATCGACGACCATATGATTTCATCTGGCTCAACTGGCATTTGAGCCATCAATGCCTCTGTTTCCTTGAATCGTCCCTTTCTGCATAGCACATCAACCAAAGATGCATAGTGTTCTTTCCATGGAACAAGTTTGTAAGTCTGAGTCATGGAATTGAAATACTGTAATGCTTCGTCAACACGCCCACAGTGGCTGCAGGCAGTTAAAACACCAAGGAAGCTAACAGGATCAGGATGAAAACCTGATTCCACCATCTCCTCAAAGGACCTCAGCGTGGCTTTGCTATCTCCATTCTGCGCATTTGCCGAGATCATTGCATTCCATGAGATTGTGTTCCTCTCAGGCATATCTTTGAAAATTGCAATGGCATCCTTCAAAGATCCACATTTAGCGTACATGTCCAGGAGTGCACAGCCACAAAAAACATTTGACATGAATCCAACACTGATTATGCATGAGTGCAACTGCTTCCCTAGTGAAAGCAAAGCCAAGTTTGATGAGGCTCTCAGAGTGCTTGCAAAAGTTGCTTGGTCTCCACAAAGATTATCCCTGCGCATTTCATTAAACAGCTTAAGGGCTTCATCATTGAGGCCTTGTTGAACATAGGCTGATATCATTGCTGTCCAAGTAACAGAGCTTTTTCCAGCCAAAGTTCCAAATATAATATTGGCTACATCAAATCTGCCACATTTGGCATACATGTCTACAAGTGCATTCCCTACTTGAATTACTAAATCAGCCGTTGTCACAAATGCCTGTGTGTGGATTTGCCTTCCCATCTCTATATCTTGTGTATTTGCCGCTATACTCAACATAGTTGCAAAAGGGAAGTTTCTTCTATCGAACTTGCTTAACTGTAACTCTCTGAAGAGATTGAGAGATTCTTCTAGTTGTCCATTCCATGCATAACTTGTTATGATAATATTGTAAGAAACACCATCCAATTCTGGCATTTCATCAAAGAGTCTTCTCATATCTTCCACATAATCATGCTTGGAGTAAAAATCAAGAAGCGCATTACCAACAAATACATCGGCAACAAAGTTACCTTTGATCACCAGTCCATGGACTTGTTTCCCAAGTGCAGCACCCTCCAATCCAACACAGGCACGTAGAAGTGATGCAAAGGTGAAATCAGAAGGCCTAAAACCATAATGCTGCATTTCTGAAAAAAGCTTCATTGCTTGTTCGGCTCAATCCTTCTTTTGCATACCCTGTAATCATCGTGTTAAACGTAATGGTATCTCTTGTAATCATGTCTTTAAACAGCTGAAAAGCTAAATCAAGACTCTGCGATTTGCAGTAAGAATCAACCAAGCTGTTACAAACTGCAAGGTCCGAATCAAATCCCAATCTAGTGATAGGAGCATGGACCTGATATACATCTTTTTTGGCAGTTGTTTCATCACAGCCTGACAAAAGAGTTGCAAAGGTGACGTGATCCGGTTTCATTCCTTCCCTACACATCTCAACATAAAGATTAAAAGCTTCCATAGGTTGATTGTTCTGCACATACCCACCAATAAGTATTGTCCACGATACTGCTGTCCTGTCACCCATATTATCAAATAACTCCTTAGCACAAGAAACATTGCCCGACTTGAGGTAGCAGGAAATCATCATGTTTATTGAGCATGTATTCCTTCGAGGCATTTTATCAAACAGTTGGCGGGCCTCTGATATCTGGGACCTCCTAAGAAAACTTTTGAGCTGGAAATTGTAGCGACTGATCTCTGGGTCGAACGCTGTTTTAATGGCGCGGGCATCCACCAAATTCACGTCATATTTGCTGCATTTTTCAAACTCTTAGCTTACATTTTGTCCTAATCGTGGAATCTAATGAAAGAATAACAAGCGAAAAAATTCAGTAAGAACACTAATAACAGACCTATATGCGCAGTAGAATCGCCTTACAACCACCATGATTCTGTTCCATGCGTTGACAGCCTTTGAATTGTTCATGTGGTTCAATTTGATCTGCGGATGGACAGAAGGGAATGAAGCGTTATAGATGCTTCAATGGTGAAAACTTAACAAAATGGGAAGAGAGAATTCAGCTGCTTCTTCAAGTACCTTTCAGAAAACAGGGAATGAACTTATGTTGAACACTAACATGCCGATGGTTTCTTCCTTGTGCTTCGTTAGCCTGAAATCATAGTTCAAGGTAGAAGAAGGATTCATTACGAAACAATAAGCTGACAAGATACGGCTAATTAAATAGAATAAAATACGAGGGAAACAAAGTGATGTTTGGCTATGGAGCCTGTCTATGGAAGTTATCAAGAGTCATCTATATATTTATAAATATATATATATACATACATATATATATCCATGCAAATGTTGCCTGGATTAGCAGTGAAAACTGATCGTAAGCAACAAAAACTTAGGGAGAAACCTGTTGTTTCACAATACTAACAACATGCAGTAGGGCAACATATAAAGCATTTAAAGCAATTCAGATTATCAATAGTGAGTTGAAATAGATAATCAACAAAAAAACTTGTGTTTTTATCAAATTTTAAATTCAAGTATAATAGGCACAATACGAATTATACATTCAACATGATCAAGGCATAATAGAATTCATATAATCAAATGATACAATTTTCAAAAAAGCCAAAAATTACATAACAAACTGAGGCATCAAAACAATAAGAACAAACAATCAGTTTACATAATTTAGATACAAGAAATTAAAGAAACTTATCTAAAGATCTTGTATCATAATAGAATCAGTCGGATGACCAAATCACAGACGAATTATGTTTGCCTTGAAGAAACAAATGTCCCGCAATGCAACAGGTACAACACTGCTCATCCCAGGATAAGATGATCTAGAACGATCAAGTGCACTCCTTCCCGTTCAACTCGAACAGTAACTTAATTTGCCGAAATCAGATAGCCGAAGCTCAGTTGAAGATAAGGAGATATGAGAGAAGGATACTTGAGTACGCAAGAAAGAGAGAAAGATTGTGTTCTGCGTATAAAGTCTGCCAGGGGCGGACTATTTTATAGAGAAAATTAGGGCCAGCTGCGGTTAATGGCCTCAAACACGTTTTTGGGCTTTAACTATTGGCTAATCCCTATGAGCGGCTATAATCTCCAATTAGGGTTTTTACTTGGTCAAATCTTAACATTCAATCACATTATCGTTTGCCCGTTAAGTAATTTAAAATTCCAATTGAATTTTGTCCAAAAAGATAATACTAAGACTAAGACTAAAACTGAGACAATTTTCCCTAACGCCCGCACCCGCGTCCAGAGCCGGAGCCGCGTCCACTTACTTGGGCATCTCCAGGGATGCACCGATCGCATCTTGTCTAAAAGACTTGACCCCATTCAGAGTTAAACTCTTACTATACTAGCAGTAGTCAACACCTACCAAGTAATCAAGGGAGAGACACTAGATACAAAGTATCAATCTAATTTTTAGGTGCAACTTGATATACTCAGCAGTTTGTTTATACAACATTGAACCTACTTTGTGGGACCTTTACTTAGTTAGGTTAGGTTGCTACTGTGGGTATATCACTGATGGGTTTTCAGTCCTATCTCCAACCTGAATTTATGAACTGAGGACAAATCAAGTCCTTTAGTTAGAGGGTCTGCAATGTTGGCATTAGATCCAACAAAGTCAATTGCTATAACCCTATCAGACATTAACCCCCTTATAGACTTTAGTCTAACTTAGATGTGTCTTTTAGTCTTTTGATTGAACCTTGAACTTCTAATCTTTGCAATTGTAGTTTGGTTATCACAATGTATTGCAATTCCCGGAAGAGGGTTGGTTACCATGGGCAATTGTACCATCAGCCCATATAGTCATTTTGCCTCTGTCCTAGTTGTGTCCAAAGCACATAACTCAGCCTCAAAAGTGGACCGAGTTACCAAAGTCTATTTAGTAGACTTCCAGGAAACAGTGCCCCCACCTAAGGTAAATACATACCCTGTACACCCATTACTAATAGAGTTTTTAGCTATCCAACTAGCGTAACTGTACCCCTCTAGCACTACAAGAAACTCTTGTAGTGCAAGACTAGTGAAGCTGAGCCCTTTAGATATCGAAGTACCCTATCTAAAGCCTCCCAATGAGTTCGATTAGGACAAGTTGTATATCTAGCAAGCTTAGAGACCACAAATGAGATATCTGGTCTCAAATTGTTTGCAAGATATTGCAAGCTACCAATTATTTGAGAATACCTCAATTGAGACACTAGTACACCAGTTTCATTCTTAAAGAGAGTCACTAAAGGATCAAATGGTATTTTTGCGATTCTACTTTGTTTATAGCCAAATTTCTCAATTATCTTCTCAATATAGAGAGACTGAGAGACTACTATATTCTCAGTTGAATGAGTTAACTTAAGTCCAAGAATCATATTTGCAAAACCCATATCTTTCATTTCAAACTTATTCTTTAAGAAACGTTTAGTCTTATTGATAATCTCAGTGTTGGAGCCAATCAATAGAATGTCATCTACATACAGGCATAACACAATATATTTATCACCTTTAACTTTACAGGAGATGCACTTTTCATTATCGTTTACTGTGAAGCCAAATGACAGTATGGTTTTATCAAAATTTTCATTCTATTGTTTAGGTGCTTATTTCAGACCATAAAGTAATTTAACAAGCTTGCAAACTTTTCGCTCATTTCCAAGAGCTACAAATCCCTCAGGCTAATCCATATAGATTTCTTCCTTAAGATCATCATACAGAAAGGTTGTTTTCACATCCATCTGGTGAATAGGAAAATCATATATAGAAGCTAGTGCTATAAGCACTCGGATGATAGTCAAACGAGCTACTGGGGAATAGGTGTTGAAGAAATCTATTCCCTCTTTTTGCCTAAACCCTTTAGCAACTAGCCTGGCTTTAAACTTATCAACAGTCCCATCAAATTTAAGTTTCTTTTTAAAGATCCATTTGCTTCCTATAGTAGTACACCCTGAAGGGAGATCAACTAATTCTTATGTCCCATTCGAGACAATAGAATCTATCTCAATCTTAATGGATTTTTTCCAATGCTTAGCTTCAAGAGAAACCAGTGCATACTTAAAGGTAACAAGATCACCCTCGACATTGTAAGTAACAAAGTTACTCCCAAAGTCCTTAGTGATTCTTGCTCTTTTACTCCATCTGGTTTCATCTGATTCTCCAGGAACTGTGTCGGTAATACTAGGACTAGCCCCCATATTTGTCATCTTTTCCACATGATCAGGAATCGATTTAGACACAATGGTTGAATCTAAAAAACATTTTGAGGTATCCCAGTATTTATGGGAAACACATTCTCAAAGAACATAGCATTGCGAAATTCAACTATAGTGTTCGCATCAATGCCTGGAATTTCTGATTTAATAACCAAAAATCTCATAGCATATGGTGTTTCCACATAGCCTAGAAAGACTGCATCAACAATCTTGGGACCTAGCTTTTTCCTCTTGTGTTTAGGGACTAGAACTTTTGTTAGACAGCCCTACACTCGAAAGTATTTTAGACTCGGTTTCCTGCTTTTCCAGAATTCAAATGGAGTGCTTTCTTTATGTTTCGGGGGAACTCTATTCAGAATATGACAAACCATATTCAGAGCTTCCCCCACATGTACTTGGGTAGTCCAGAATTTAAAAGCATATTGTTAATCATGTCTATAAAAGTTCGATTTTTCGCTCAGCTATCCCAATCGAAGCGGGAGAATAAGGGGTAGTTTCTTCATGAACTATGCCAAAATTCCACCAGTATTCGTGAAATGGGTTGGACCCATATTCTCCATCCCTATCTGACCCTAACCATTTAAGTTTTCTACCAATTTGTGTTTCGACTTCATTTTTTAACGTAATGAACTTTTCAGTGCTTCATCTTTATGTTTTAATAAATAGACATAACAGTACCTACTACTATCATCTATAAAGGTAATAAAGTATCTTTTATTATCTTTTGTTAAGACCACATTGAACTCACAAATATCTGTGTGTACTAGGTCAAGAATTTCAGTTTGCCTTTCAACCGAGTGGTAAGGCTTTCTAACTTGCTTAGCTTTAGCACAGATTTGACATTTATGACCTCGTTCAATTTCATGTTTAGGAATTAGATTTGAGTTCATCATTCGTTTGACAGAACTAAAATTTAAGTGTCCTAAATGACTATGCCAAATAGATGAATTCTCAACAACATTAATGACAGGAAAATTAGGAAATTCAATTTTATTAGAACCAATAATGTTTTCAACTCATAACTTGAACAAACCATCAGAAAGATAACCTTTACAAATGAAAGTACCGTAATGTAAAATTGCAACTTTGTTCGATTTAAAAGAAATTTCATAACCCTCCCTAACTATTACAAAACCGCTAATTATATTTCTTCAGACTTTTGGAACATGATGCAACCTTTGCAAAGATAGTATGCGCCCCAAAGGAAATTTTAGGTCCACGCGTCCTATCCCAAACACTTTGGCCATCGTCACAGTCCTTCTGCTAATAAGCTGGTAAGACACAAATAGTGATTTGTTAGCATAAACGTGCACGTTAGCACCAGTGTCTATCAACCAATCATAGGGTTCATAGATAGAGAATAATTCAGGTTTGAAAGAAACGTATTCGTCAATGGATGCATCAGAAACTCCAACTTTGCTGGTGTCTCCAACAACCATGTTGACAATTGGTCCAGCAGACTAAGCTTTAACTTTGGCTTTCTTGGAGAGACACTCCGTACCCCAATGCCCTTTTTGTCCACAATTCTAGCAATGTCTGTTTGCCATAGGTTTCTTATTATCTTTGGCTTTTCCTTTATCGATGGTTTTAGAGTTCGAGTTCATTTAGTTCATTTTATTGATGACTTTCTGCTTTCCTAGTATCATAGTTGCCTTAGGGTGATACGCAACAGGAACACAATGAGTTTGATTTCTGTGTTCCTCTTCAATGCTTATGGCGATCATCAAATCATCTAAAGTTAATTTCCCTTTTTGATGCTTTAGAGTCATGTTCGAAACTTTCCCATGACTTGGGGAACTTATCGATAATTGACATGACCATAAATTTCTCAAGAAGTTTCATATAAGCATCAGCCAGTGAATGCTCTAGATTGCTGAGTTCATGTTTTTGTTCAGATACAGACTTACCCTCAACCATCTAATGCTTCAAGAATTTGGAAATTGAATACTTTTCGAGCCCGTGCTCTTCAGTATTTTATTTCCTATCCAATTCATCCCATAAAGGCATAGCCGTATTGGAATCAAAATAGTATACATTGAAGAATGTATCAGACAAAGCTAACATAATCACTCCTCGAACAATCTGATCCCTTATTTTCTATTCAGCTATTTCTTTAGTCTTAGGATTAGTATCAGTTGTTTCTGGCATAGTCAACTGAATCAACGAAAGAAGACCTTTCATTGTCAGCCAGATTTTCATGCGATGTTGCCAGCGCTTAAAATACTGGCCAAAGAATTTTTTTGGCAGTCCGGGAAGGTCAACTTTTGCTGATACTATATCACCAACAGTATAAGAAGTTGAACCAATTACAATTTCTAAAGAAAAGAAAAAAAAATCCTAAAGCAAGATATCTAATCAGAAATCTCAGCAGAATTTATAACAGATAAATGACACACCTAACATTCGTTTCATCAAGAATGTTGTTTCAGAATACTAACAACATAGAGCAGGGCAACGATATAAAGCATTTAAAGCAATTTAGATTATCAATAGTGAGTTGAAACAAATAATCAACAAAAAAACATGCATTTTTATCAAATTATAAATTCAAGTATAATACATTCAATGTGATCAAGGCATAACAGAATTCATATAATCAACATGATACAATTTTTTGAAAAGCCAAAAATTACATAACAAATCGAAGCATCAAAATAATAAGAACACGCGATCAGTTTACGTAATTTAGATACAAGAAATAAAGAAACTTATCTAAAGGTCCTGTATCGTAACAGAATCAATCAGATAACCAAATCACAGACAAATTCTATTTGCCTTGAAGAAATGAACACCCCGACTCACCAGTGCAACGGGTACATCACTGCTCTTCCTAGGATAAGATGGTCCAGAACGATCAGGTGCACTCCTTTCTATTCAACTCGAATAGTAACTCAATTCACCGGAATCAGATAGCCGAAGCTTAGTTGAAGATAGGGAGATATGAGAGAGGATACGTGAGTACGCAAGAAAGAGAGAAAGATTGTGTTTTGTGTATAAAGTCTGCCAAGGGCGAACTCTTTTACAGAGGAAATTAGGGCTAGCTGCGGTTAATGACCTCAAACACATTTTTTGGCTTTAACTGTGGGTCGATCCCTATGAGCGGCTATAATCTCCAATTAGAATTTTTACTTGGTCAAACCCTAACTTCCGATCACATTACTATTTCCCGTTAAGTAATTTAAAATTCCAATTGAATTTTGTCCAAAAAGATAAGACTGAGACTGAGAGAATTTGTCTTAACGCCCGTGCTTGCTCTAGAGCCGGAACTGGGCAAGGCGGCGCGTGTGTGGTCCACATATATGAACCCCCTAATGAACACTTTTAATAAGCATTCATTCTTAAGTTCAATATATACTAGTTCACACTTATTTATAAAACCAATGTGGGATAAGTGAAGGGTTGAAATAACCCTTCAACGCCTCCACTTAGTTTTATAAGGCCCAAGCTAGTCTCTACTTTGTTAAAGTTCCTATGTGGGATAAAATCAATTCATAGCACTTAACCATTTTTTTCCTCCTTTATTTTTAACACTATCATTATCTTTGGATTCCAACCTAATTAGCATCCATCCAAATACAATTTCTCTATTTTTAAACATGTAACTAGATTAATATAAGGAATTACATTATGCCAATTGCAACAAAACCTTTATGGAGCAATGTTGCGTGTACGTAGAAGGTTCCTGGATTACGAGCTTCCTTTCATGGATACGGCAGACAATACCCTTCTCTCACGAACAACAAACCATAAATTCAGCAAAGGCTACTTTAATAGATTTATAAAAATAAGCATAACAGTTAGACTATGACTAGTATAAATTTTATTCATCAATGACAAAATACCAGGTATCATCCTTAATCCTTCTATTTATTCAAATTCATCTATTGCACATGTTGCTTTTCCAATCCGTTGAAAAAGGAGTTCTGATATCACATGCACATGAAGTTTGTCTTAGTGTTTGTTGTACTTGTTTTTTTTTTCAATTTTGCTCTTTTTTTATTCGGATCTATTTACTACCGAATTTGATAGTTTAGAATGAAAAAACTTATTGACATTATAAATATAAAAATTTGAATATTTTCTTTAATTATTGAATTCGATTAATCAAAAAGAAATTCATATTACTTATCCCACCAAATTGGCTAGAAATATGTGAAGGAATTTCAATTGGTTCTAACAATTTAGTGGCCTCATAGCCGGTTGCTCCTATTGGTCATGATCATGTGCTTTGATTCTACATTAATGACAAAGAATAATTCAAGAAATCACAAAAAATGATTCTAGAATTGAAGTACTGAAACACCAAATCTTAGGATTTACAGCAGCAAGCCAACAAAGATCTATTAGTGGGACAACAATAATATTTGGAAACTCAGCAACAAGACAGTAGAATAAAGGCGAAGGAGGATTGACCAACCCAAGCTTGCAAACAAGCTCTACAGATCATTATCCAGCCAAAATAAAAGGATTCCCATGTTTGATTTCCCAAAATTAAACTGTGTTAATTAATCTGATTGATAGGTTAGCTTGGCACTTTAGTATAGCAAAAAAGTTTAGAGATGAATATTGATGCTATATGGAAATGGATAAGGATTATTTTCAGTAATAAGTAGAATTTACATTTCTTTTTTCTTTTTTTTTTTTCTAGAATGCAATGCAAAGAGTTCTTAATTCTTGAATTTTGCAAATAATTTTACATGCCCAATTTATAATATTTTTTCTTAGTGAGCTTCAGAGCATTAAGGCTTTGATGTCCTTTTTGGTGGGCTTAGTCAATTGGGCTATTTGATCCTTTTATTTATTTATTTATTAAATTAATTGGGCTTTCAAGTCCATTTTTACTTTTTTACCCTTATGAACTTAATTTATCATTCATCAAGCCCCCTATTTTCAATTTCAAAAGTCATTTCCATTATAAAAATAATATAAAATTAAATTTCAGTTCTTATCTTACTTTAATTTGTTAAAAATAGGATGATCAATTAATTAACTATTGTTTATTAACTTTTCAAAGCTGGTTTTTTAAAAGTGGAACCCAACTCAAACTGGAGTCCAAATTGAATCAAAACCTGTAGAAATCAAAAAGGGGAGGATCGGCAGGAGCACCGTAGTGAATGAGTCGCAGGCCGCCCTAGGGGCAACCATTATGGTAGTGGTAAGGCAAGCGCCTGAGCTGGGTGTCTGTTGGGCAGCCAAGTTGGGCACCCACTAGGCCCCCAAGCTAGGCACTTGCCATGTGGGTACCCAATGTTCTCATATGCGTCGGGTTGTTATGTTGTTTCCAGTCATTTGCGACTTTGTTTAATATTTTTAGACGCATGTTCTTTTTTGCATGCATGACCATTTGCTTTCCCATTGAAAGGATTCATCTATATAATGACAAAAATAAAATTATTTTATGGGGGAGTTAGAAAAATTTTTGAGATAAGATTCATGTCTTGGAGAACATTGAGAACGTCTATCAAGATTTCCCATAGTGTGAAAGACTTAGACAATTTCATTCAGATATTTGATGCTCGAGAGATCCTTTAGAGATCATTAGTAGGGATTATAGTCTTATTCATCACTCTCGCTTTCTTTAGAAAGTGTTCATTCATCATATAGCTAGATAGGCCTTGCAGAGTCTTAGGTCTTGAAGTGTATTTCTTGATCTTTGTAGGGAGCAGGTTTTCTCCGAAGGACTTAAGAGTTGTGGTGACTTTGCTTTATGTGAGGAACAATTTTGACACCTCAAGGTGACTAAGTATGAGTTATATATAAGTGCAAGGATTGATAATCTTGTGGTAAAGTTAATTTTTGTGTTTCATCATAAAAGAAGTTAAAGCAATGCAATGCCCCATTTCAAGATAACGATCGCTTCCTTGAGAGCCCATCCACTTGGGTGACTTTAGGTTTCTCGGCATTTCTTGTACTTTTTTTTGTTTTTCTATTAATTAAATATCTCTTTTGTTCATACTTTTGTAGAGGTGAAATGGAGGCTTACTATCTTGCTTTCCAACTTTGCAAGGCAAAGTGTTGGCCGGACACTTTTTGTTAATGTTATTGACATTTGATCTTTTTTTCTATAGAAAACTCTTCAAATTAGCTTGATTTATACACTTAGTCAATTTAATGACTTACAAATGTATGTATATCCTTAGTGTTTAATTGATGCGCAGTGAGGGCATGTGAGTACGGTGTTGAACCCTTTCTTATCAAGTTTTAATGCGAGCCCTTTGGAGGGATTTCTTCATTGTTGCACGAAGTAGAACATAAGTGCAAATGTGAGCTCATTGGGCATGTCTTATAAAAATATTTTATCATTTGAATCAAATTCAATTGCAAGCCTCACTGATAGGGTCTTAACATAAGCATTAAGTGATATGACAGCATCTTACTATGAGCCTCACTCAGGAGGTCTTAATGCTGGCATTAAGTGTTACCATGATGTTAAGATATGAGCATCATTCGGGAGGTCTTGTCATGGATGTCAATAGTTGTAATGACTTTCAAGTGAAAGCCTTGTCTAGTAGGCCTTATCACTATCATCATATGTTGTAATAACGTTTGACATGTAGCCCTAGAGAGATTTGATAGTTGATTTTGATAGTTTAGTCACTATCCCCTATGGGGCCTTATAACAAGTGTACATACGACAACCACATACCCCAAGGGGAGCTGATAGTAGGTTTACACGAGGTTAATTTTTTATAGGTTAAATAAAAGGTGTTAGGGTATAGCTACTTACTTTCGAGAAAGATTTACGATGGGCTTATACATAGTAACTATGTATTCTCAAAAGAGCCGACTAGTAGGTTCACCTAAAGTAATTCATGAGAGAGGTGCTGCCATTTATTTCCGATGAGGATTTATGGTGGGCTTATGCACAGCAATTACATACTTTACACCAAAGTAATCAATGAGAAGAGGTGTTTTCTAGAAGGATTCTAGAGAGGATTTATGGTGGGCTTATGCACGGCTACCAATTACCTCCAAAGGGACCATATAAAGGGTTTATGCCAAAGTAATTTGTGAGAGAGGTACTACTACATACCTCCAGGGAGGATTCCGATAAGGATTTACGATGTGTTTATACGCAGCTACCACATACCTTTAGAGGGAATGTATAGTGGGTTTATTCCAACAAGAATTAATCAGAGATACTTCCACAAACTTTTGGGGAAGATTTACAATGGGCTTATGCACGGCTACTACATAGTCCTAAAGGAACCTTGCAGTGAGTTTACGCTAAAATAATTCAGTAGGAAATACGTGCCTTAGCAAGTCATGATCAATTTAAAGAGCAAAATAATCATAGAGAACATTAAGCAAATTCCATGAAAACTAAAAGTTTAACAAGAAGGTAGGTGTTGTCCTTCCTCAAGAGCAGTCTGTTATTCAAAAATGATGTAAGTACTAGATAATGTAAAATTATTACTAAAAGCTCAAAATTATATGAAATTAGTTGCTAGAAGCAAACAATCTGAGATTGCCCGGCACTCGTGCATAAAACTTTCTTAAGTTCCAAGTTATGGGCACTTTCCTTCCTTCAGTGTCTACAACTTATATGCACACAAATTGATAATTTCTAGCATCTTGTAAGGAACTTCCCACTTGGCATCTAGCTTGCCAAGGGCTCTTGAGCCCTTTGCTTTCCCTATCACTAAGTAGCCCACTTGGAAGTCTCTTGGGCGCGTTTTAGCATTATACTCCTTGGATATCTTTGCTTTGTATATCTTTATGCAAACATACATTGCTTTCCTTCTCTCAAAGAATAGGTTGATGTTGGCTCCCAATTATTATGAATTTTTGGCAGCGTTATAGTTTTTCACTCTCTAGCTAATTTCTCTAACTTTGGCTTATATGACCACTTCTATTCCGTACACTAAGTTGAATAGTGACTCTTTGGTGGATGTTTGAGGAGTAGTTCGATATGCCATAGCACGCAAGAGAGTTCATCCACCCACACTTCTTTGGTGTCTCCAAGTCGTGTCTTGAGGTGTTGGAAAATGGTCTTGTTCATGACCACAACCTGTCCATTAGTTGGGGGGTAGGTGTCAAATGTAAAGAACTGTTTGATAAAAGTTCTTGGCACCATTCTTTGAGTTTAGCTCCAATTAATTAAGTTATACTATCAAACAACAACACTCGGGGGATCCCAAATCTACAAGCAGTAGTTTCCAAAGAAATCTTATCACCTCTTTTCTAGATGTTTGTGCCAGCAATTCCACTTCCACCCTTTTGGAAAAGTAGTCAATTGCAACAATGAGAAACTTTCTTTGACTGGTGGCTTGAGCGAAGAGGCAAGGGTTGCCGATTGGTTGTAAAAAAGTGCTTGGTTGGTGAATCAAAAGGACATGTTCTTGAAAAATATTGCAACACTTCACCAATATCTAGGCATCTTCTAGTATGGTTGGCTAGAAATATCCTGTTGAAGAATTTTTGATGCTAAAGACACTCCCAAATTGTTTCCACAATGGCTTTCATGTACCTCTCTTAGCACGTACTCTGCCCTCCTAGGCAACAAACATATCAGGTATGTTTATGAGATGCTGCATTTATTTAAGTCTCCATCCAATAATAAGAATTCGACAACTTGTGTCTTCACTTATTGAGCCTCTTTTAGGTCACTAAGAAGGTCACAATCTTGTAAATATCTTATGATGGGAGTCATTCACGTTATAGTGTTCTCCTCTATGTTATTACCTTATAGAGTGGATAGGTTGCACCTTTAGGAAGTTCTTGATCTGGGGCATTCAGAGTAATGAAGCTGATTTGACAAGACTTCACACCACCAGGGCATTGGCAATCTTGGCCAGTCTGAATTTTCTTCACGTAGTATCAGCATAAAGGTAAAGCTCTCCAACATCAAATTAATTGCTTCTACTCAACCATATCTTCAAACATATAATTCACCAATCTCTATGTTCTTGTCATATGGTTCACCAATCCTTAGTATATGGCGCTTGCATTCTTGAGTCCAAAAAGCATCATGTTGTGGAAGTACACATCATGAGATGTTATGAAGCTTATCTTTTCCTTATCTTTTGGTACTAAACTAATTTGATTGTACCCTTGATATGAATCAAGAAAGCTTAGCATCTCAAGTTTTGTTATGGAGTCCACCAATGCGTCTATCCATGAAAGCAAAAATTGGTCCTTTGGGCAAGCCTTATTCGAGTTAGTAAAGTCAATGCACCATCCTCTAGTTTTCATTGGATTTGGGTACCAACACAACACTAGCTAGCAATTCAAGATATTGGACTAGTACAATGTACTTTGCTTCCAATAACTAGTCTGTCCAACTTGATTGTTTAGTTTCACTCCACTCTAGAGTTTCTCTTCTTTTGTTTCATACGTCCTACATTTTGGTGTACTTTTAATGCCAAGGAGATTCCTCGTAGGTCCATCACACTCCATGCGAACACGTTGCGACTATCTCTCAAGAAACATATCAGTTCCTTCTCAAAATTTGGGTTTAGAGGCCTCCAATCTTAGCAGTCTTTAGAGGATTGCATCAGAAGATTTCTATAGTCTTGAGACCCTTTCTTACTCTGAGATCCACTTCTTCATCCTTCCTCTTGCTAGCACTAAGATTCAAGTGGCGAGATCTCTGGCATCTATAGTCTAATCTGTTGTTGACGATCAAGAAACATTTGGTTAGCTACCCTTTTCTTCCTTGCATTTGGGCATCATAGTAGCATTGTGAGTTTGAACCTTGGATCTCATTTACATTCTCAACACTTTTTGTTCTTTGTTTCGAGTTCCTACATATGGCGCTAAGGTTGATGCTGCATGAAAACGGAGCTAAGGTCATTTCTAGTAGTTTGCAGAATTTGAAGTTCTTGTTCTCTGAAGTACTGCCCAAAAATATTCTCTACAACTCTCAGTATTTAAGAATGCAAGATGAAGTCAAAAAATTAGTTGTGAGATATTTCCCAATAAGAGTTAAGCTGCGTATTGTCTTCCAATTGAGAATATATACAAAATTTATCCAAATTTGTCTAAAATGGATATTATCTATATTTGATTAGGATATATTTGATTATAGAGTCCATTATATATCCAATGCAAACGAGATGTAATAGAAATTGTACGTAAGTGCCTTACTTGTCAATTAGTAAAAGCTGAACACCAAAGACCTGCAGGAACTCCACAACCATTATATTTTCAATATTTTCAAAAATTTTAAAAATTAATTAAGGTTCTTACAGTATTTATTATTGGTTATGCAACGTTAGTCTTTCTTCCAAACAGGTTATTTAGTTTTCTGCATATTTCAAGGAGCGTATTTGTAATGTTCCAAAATTTTTATCTATGAAAGGATTGTCATATTTAACTTATGCAATCTTTTGATTTTTCTAAGGGGTAAAAATTATGTTTTGTTTTGTAACTTACCAGATAAAAAATTATAATTTAAAATGTAAAATCAAATATAAAAAAACAAAATTATTAGAAGAATTGTCGAACTGCCAACTGTAATGGCTTATAAAAATTTAACAAATAAAACCTTATAGTCTCAGAAATATTACAAATAGATTCAAGGGTATTTTTGTCTCAAAACTAACCATAACAGTGGCCAAAGGGCATTTCTGAATTTTTATGTAAAATTTTGATGACATCAGCAATTTTTCTAACATAGGCTAACAGACTTTGAAAAATGTAAGACACAACAAAACATTACGGGGTGTTTGTAATTTCATCAAACTTGTGGGATCTTAGGTAAATAGGCAAAACCTCAGGGGGTCTGGGTAATTAACCTAAAATTTTATAAAAATTTCTCAAGTCATGAAGATGCCAGCCCTCTTTTACCTGCATACTCAATTCATTTGGCTAAGAAATAGGAAAAAAAAGGTCCTGGAAATAAAGAATTGATAGGTAATTTAGTTAACAACTGGAAACAAACTTTTTCAACCACTATTGACAAGTATCCTCTCTTAAGAAGGCTGATCAAAGGAGAATTAAATGACAAAAGAAAGAAAAATTGATGTTGTAATGGTAATGAACCATATTAAGTAAGAGAAAAGTGCAAGAAACATTTTTGTTATCATAGAAATGAAGAAGAATGTGATTTAGAAAGATACTCAAAAGAGATCAAAAAGAAGAAGAAGAGTTCAAAATATCAATTGAGCTTATACAAGCTAAGTAACACTTGACATTACAAAAGTTTTAGGTAAAGTTGGTAGTAATACTTGATCTATACTCATAGAAACAATCAATACATAAAGCCAATCTGAAAATGATTGCTTATGCAATTGCATGAATGATTGGGAAGAATAAGCAACTTATTTTTGGGTGATTATGTTTAATCTCTGCAATTGATAGTTATCAACAATGGAGTTATACTAAAGAACTACAATTGTTGCTCTTAGAATTCAAAAAGTATTTTAAAAACCCAAAAAATTACCTTTCTTTAGAAGTCACGAACAAAAATTGTTCCTTAAAGAATGAACAAGCCTTATATAAACATCGATATAAAAAAGTTATCCAAGAAAAGTTGCAAAATGCAATCATCCACCCCATTAATAGCCTCTGTTCCTTATCAATGCTACTAGTTAAAAAAAAAAAAAAGAATGACTCATGGAGGTTTTCTATGAATTACGAATGATGGCCACTAGGATCCATGCTTTTTCCAGAGTTAGGATGACAACGTAATAGCTTAAGTGACCTATAAACATAGTCATTAAATTGTCGCACATGGAAGCAAGATCTCCAGCCACTTGGGATAAATAGCATAGGACCACTCTAGTACTCCATTATAAATACTCACATCATTTGGTAAGACGGCAAGCTAAATCATCACCTAATCTTGAATCATATACTAGCGAACACGACTTGTAAAAACCTTATGGGTTCAAATTTCAAATGTACTAAAAAGCCAAGAGACTTTTAGGTCTACAACCTTGACTCAAAACCCCTTTTTCTAGGCTTGACTAGGCCCTTGTCAATTTAGGCTAATCTCTACGATCTATTGACTAAGGTAAATAGACATATTCAATTTTATCCCAAATCAGTTGGCACCTTTTATAGGAATACTACTTTTGGTTGAGCTCAAGTCAATAGGAGTTAGAGATTTAAACCTAGAGACAAGTGAGATGGAAGAGACTCCAAATAAAACACAATCTGAGATTAGGACCACATCACCATCGTTGCAGCCTATACATCAAAAAAACCATCAGATCAAGTCTTACGTGTCACTAAATGAAATGATAAGCTATGATGGTGGTCATAACTAAAGAAGCTTTAGAGGGTAACTTAGGTAAAGCAGGTGTACAAAATCCAATCTAAAAAAGGACACCACCAATTGTCCAACATAACATTTTTTGAGATGTTCGAACCTTGAAAAGGGGAATAAAGGTAAGGAGTCGATACAACTTGTAAAATTAGAAAGAGGAAAAGCAAGAACTCATATGTGAGCCAAGAGGTATGGAATCAACTACATAGCAGAGCTATCGATCGAGTCGACAAGTCAAGCTATACATAAACCCTCCAAAATGGAGGTATTGGAGATTATTAATCAAGTAGAGCAAATTAGTTAGAAACTAAGTGAACTAGAACAGAAGAATGCACAATATCTCTCTACAAAAGAGAGACTCTCATTTTTGTCTTGACATTATGGCGGAAACAATTCCTATAGGCTTCAAAATGCCCAATCTCTTAAAGTATGGAAGGAACTAAAATCAGCAAAAGCACCTAATAGCATTTGAGCACATTATTCAGCTCTATGGTAAATCATGCTATGAATTATAGAGTGATTATAACCACATTGTCCAATACAGCACAAGAGTGGTTCACTTTCTTACTATTGGGAATAATTATTTAAGATCAGCTTTGCTGAAATTTTTTCTACCACTTTTCTAGTAATAAGAAAGCTAAAAGATTGTTTATTTATTTGTACACAATATGGTAGAGAAAGGATGAGACCCTTAGGTCTTTTATAAATAGTTTCAATAATGAAATATTGCAAGTACATGACCTCAATGGAGGGATCATAATTAGTATACTAATTAATGGATTGAGGAAATAGCCATTGATGCCTTCCTAGCAAGAGAGCCTCTTCTAGATGTAGAGAGTTTACTTAAAATGGCATAAAGATACATTTATGAATAGAAAATAAACATTGATGGAGGATGAAGAGTGGTTGATAAATATACAGGGTAGTTAACAATAATAGAAAGATAGATCTATTGAAGACATAAAGAAGATCATAATCTGCAAAAGATTGTAGGTGGTTCCTACCACATCCAAAATTTCACCATTACACTATGCCAAAAACTACTTAGGCTATATTTGTGATAGCTCCAATAGATATGTTGTGGTGGCCCCCAAAGTAGAGGAACACACCTAAAAAGAGAAACTCCCATAATATTGTCATTTCCATAAGGATAAAGGACATGATATAGTTGAATTATACCAGTTGAAAGATAAGTTGGAAAGGTTAGTAAGTCAAGGTAATTTGAACGAGTTTGTATTCGATTCTACTAGCAAGGACTACGAGGGATCACAAAATAAAACATTCTAGAGAGATTAATTTGTTGTAAGTCCAGAAGCCTAAATCGTAAAAGTTATGAGGTAAGATGCAAAACAGATTTAGGCAAGAGAGGAGAGCCTTGTAATGATGACAACATCCCCAAGATAGGGGTCATCAACATGATTGTAGGTGGTCCATCAGGTAGTGATTATAGGAATGCAAGAAAGAAACATGCATTAACAGTTAGAGTAGCACCACAAATATTAGTCTTGGAAAAAACTCCACCAATTATGTTAGAAGATAATGATATGGAAGATATATCAATTTTATAAGATGATCTTATGGTGGTGATGGTGGACAAGGTCAACTTTTCAATGCATAAAATCTTAGCAGACAACGGTAGCTTGATAGACAACATTTATTCCAGCATATTGAGGAAGATGGAAGTGGATATTACTAGTATTCAACCTATCCATACCCTATTGATGGGATTCAGAAGGTCAAAAATCGCAGCACTAGGGACAATCAACCTTTCTACATCTATGTATACAAAGCCAAAGAGGAAAAAATGATGCCAAAATACTTGTTGATAGACCACTCATTCGCATATGATGCCACATTTCGATGACCTAGACTCAATAAATTTAAGGCCATAGTATGCACGAGCTATCTCAAGATAAAGTTCCCTACTAATACGGTATAGAGAAGTGCATTGTGACTAGAAAATAGAGAGAACTTATAAGAATATCTTCCTACAAAAATTCAAGAAGAGAAAGAATAAAAGAATCGTAAAGGTCAAAGTGAGGAAGGTCGATCTTATCCTAGTTACACAATAAGGAGTCTAGTGAAAGGAGAAAGGTCGAGTAGATGAAGGTTGAAATAATGATGATATTCAGGTAATGCCAAAAAGACCACTCAAATTGGTTCCCAGATGAATTTTGGAGTGGAAATGATGATGATAGATTTTCTTAGAAAGAACTCTAACGTCTTCGCTTGGAGTGCATCTAATTTTGAGAATTGATTTGGAGATAATAGTTTACAAATTGAATGTTCATCCTCTAGTGCGACCTATCATATATAAAAGTATAATTTCAAGGTAGAAAGAAATTGGATTACTAAAGCTAAGGTGAAAAGCTTTATGAGGGAGCTACATAGTACAGATACAATCCACGATGTAGGTATCAGATATGGTGGTTATCCCAAACACAGGCAGAAAGTAGAGGGTGTGCTTGAACTTTATGCATCTAAAAATGGCATAATAGAAACGCACATATCCATCATCCCAATTTGATGCATTGGCAGACCCAACAGCATGATGCACTTTGCTAAGTTTTCCACTAAGTTTTTATGGCAAAAGAGAACTATGATATGACCTCTTTCGTGCTGATAAAGGGGTTTATTGTTATAAAGTTATGTTATTACATTAAGAAAGCAAGCGGAATATATCACGACCTAGTCAATCTCATACTCAGAGATCATTAGGTAAGAGCATCGAGGTGTATGTGGATGATATGCTTATAAAAACTGAGAAAGGAAGATCATGATTTGGGTCATCTAGAAGAGACTTTTGGGATTATGTGTGTAGACAAATTAAATTTGACCAATTTAGAAGTAACATGTGTAAAATAATATCTAGTTATTAATTTAAAATTTTCTATTTATTTTGGAATTTATTAAATTTAATTTCAAAAGATAAAATAGTTAATTTTAAATTAATACTCTAGTATTTATTTTGTCCTCAAATCAAATATTGACAAATGTCAAAGATGAAGTGTTACGGCCAACCCAATCCTGTCTTGTGGCTTAGCAATTTTGGACTAACCAAATTGCTACATATGGCATATCTATGTACGTAGACCAATCAAATCAAAGATGTTTGATATTATCTCTTTATGTTTGACATTATCTTTTGATGTTGGATATTATCAAATCAAAGATATTTGTTAATATCTCATCTAAAAGAAAACTACCAAAGATGTTCAAGATTATCTAGGATCTCCCACCAAGCACCTATATAAAGAGGTGATCACAGCTTATTTGACACAACACAAATTCCAGCAAGTGAGAGAAACTTTGAAGGAATCCAACAATTCTCTCAATCAAATTTAAGGAAATCCACGATGTTCAAGGCATTCTTTGAGGAGCTCATCATAATCTGGCATTTGATTCGGGATTAAGATGTAGAGTCCTTGAATTGACATTATTTTAGTCAAAATAAATTCAAGGAGATCCACGACGTTCTAGGCGTTCTTCACAAAACTCATATATTTTGGCATTTGATTCCAGATTAATATGTGGAGCCCTCGATTGGCATTATTATATTCAAATTAAATTCAAGGAGATCCACGGCTTTCAAGGCATTGTTTGTGGAGTTCATTAAATTCAAGATCATATTTAGAAAAAAAGAATTAGAAAATTAGATTAGAGATTAAATCCATAGTTGATATATTTTTATTTTATTTTATTTGTATGATTTTTCTTGTCTTGTAATTTTATTTATTGCAAACAAAGAAATTAGTGCTTACAAATTTTTGGCACGATCAGTGGGACAATCTTTACCTCTCATCTCTTCCCTTCATCAAATTTGAAGTATCATGGCCACCAATAAAATCACAACATTGAAAATTACTATCTCACATTCCTCAGAGTACTAGAGCAAAAAGTGTTGGCTTCAGCACAAGGAGTATGTCCAAAATGTTGCAGTCATCTTTAGAGACGGCTCCTTCACTTGAAGTTGTGGAAAATGTATTGCTACATACTATTGATACTAATGAAGGCAATTGAGAATCAAAGGAAGAATTAGCAGCAGCTACTCCTCATTCAACATCACGTTCCTCAAGTATAGCACTAGTAATGGTGACAAGCGCCACAACTTTGGAGGAGCAAAGTGCTAATTTGACAAAGATTATTGAAGGACTCGCAAAGTATGTCCAAGAGCAAGACTCTCAAATCTCCAAGTTCCTGAACAAGATGGATAATGTTGAAACTAGTCACGTAATGAAGAAAAAAATAGAAGCTCAAAATGAAGGCGAAATATCCACAAAAAGAGAGCCAGTTGAAAATAAAAAACCTGCAACAAAGGAACTGCAAGTTTGATGACCCAAAGTATTACAAGGATTATCGGTTGGTGGGCCACCCAGTCCATGACTATTTCATATTCAAAGACAAAGTGATGCAATTAGCTCGACAAGGAAAAATCACACTTGAGGAAGATAATGCAGCCTCAAATCATGCTACCATCAAGATTGAAAATGATGTACTTGGTAGTGACATTGTGTGCAACATGATAACTAAAGAAAAGATTTCCTCTAGTGAAGCATGTTTATCAAATGAAGATAATCATAGTGTAACTGATGGGTGTATTTTGGCAATGACTTTCGTTGATGACGACTTGTTGCTTGGCTCTACAATCCTATTTGTAACTGGCTATTCTCATGAGTAGAAAATAAATAGAATTTTGATTGATGGAGGCTTTACAATCAATATCTTGCCATTGCATGTAATGAAAGATTTAGGAATCTCTATAGATGAACTTACAAATAGTCATCTGATGATCCAAGGATTCAATCAAGGGGGCCAAAGTGCTCTTGGACTAATAAGGATAAAACTATTGATGGACGATATGTTGTCAATGGCATTGTTTCATGTCATAGACGCCAAGACATCATACAATATGCTTTTGGGTTGACCTTGGTTATATGAAAATGGAGTGGTTTCTCTACTTGGCACTATTATTTCAACTATTATCGAGAAAGCGTGATTAAAAAGGTGCTTGGAGACAACAAACCTTTCACTGAAGTTGAATCGTACTTAGCCGACACCAAATACTACATTAAAAGTATGAAAACTGTCAAGATCAAAGAACAAGAAGAATCTAAGATCTTGATGGAAGAAATAAAGCTAAAGACTTGACTCCAGCATACAGCAGTAAAGATGACATAAAAAAGTGAGTCACCTCTGGTAGGATCTGAATTATTAAGAGAACTAACATTTCCTCTAACCAAGCTTGACGTTAAGAAGCCATTCCCTCAGCCACTGAAAGGGTTTGTTTGCCCAACCGAAGGAGCCGAGAAGGAATATGGAGAATCTCTACAACTTCAAAATGAGAATTGCTTTGATCCAAAAGCCTTCAAACTTCTTGTCAAAGCCGGATACAATCCACAATAACATTCCATCTTGGGAAAACTCCCTTTGAGGCTACAGGCAAGCAAACTTAGGGACTCAAAACTACCCAAAAGATGTTGAAGGAAAAAGGTCATAGTGTTCAAAACTCTTGAATGGACTTGGATTTTTTCCTTAGAATCCTATTCACATTGCGATTAGAAGAGTCAGCAATAATCATATAGTTGGAGAGGATTTTCCTCAATAAACGATCTTTTCAATGAAAATGGGAAGAAACTCCAGCAAATCTTAGTTTTTGATAGACTTGTGAAGTGAAGGCATAAAAGAACTTATAATCGGAGATTGAATTTATCTAAAATACCGAAGTACTTGAAGTGGACTAGTGAGTCGGAAAATTGTAGAAGTATAATTCCTTCATGTATGAAGTAGTATACTATTTTAAATATATCATGTGGCAGAACCTTGGAAGTTGAACTGTAAACTATCGTCTTCACATGAACTCAAAGGGATGAAAAAGATGATAGAGAAAGTATGGCTTGTTCATATCTTATTGTTGTTAGTAACAGTCAGACAACTCATCAAAGTACTACAGATTGTCTTTCCAAGCAAATCTCTAAGCTTATCAACAGTGGTTACATAAGTGAAAAAGATGACGCCATGCAGACAATCCATATAAGAAGAAAGGATGGACAAACAAGGGCATCTATGGAATTCAAGAAGATTGAGCCCGTGGAAAATGATATTGCACTAGCATACCATATTCTTTGAGTGAAGAATTTTTATTGAAGAAGAAGATGATGAAATTGCTCCTCTTAAGTTTGAAGAAGGTGTTAAGGCCATTGTAGATGAATTGAAACAAAATAATTTAGGTGATGCTAATGACCCTCGGCCTATATACATTAGTGCTTTGTCGACCACTGAGGAAGAAAAAATGTATGTTGAGTTATTAAATGAATTCAAAGATGTGTTTGCATGATCGTACAAAGAGATGTCTGGGTTGGACCTAAAGGTAGCGGTCCATCATTTATCAGTAAAGAAAGGAACTCATCCAATCAAACAAACTCAATGTCGATTTTACCCTGAATTAGTTCCTTTGATTGAAGCTGAACTATCCAACATGAATCTCTAGCATTGTCCAAGTAAGAAAGAAAAATGGCCAGATTCGAGTTTGCGTCAACTTTAGGTACTTGAATGATGCATGTCCTAAGGATAATTTTCCATTGCCCATTGTAGAACTCATGATTGATGCTACCATGGGGCATGAAGCATTATCATTTATGGATGTAATAGTGCCCCACAACTAATTAGATTGGCATGTAAACTATTTCATTTGTGATATAATCTTGATTGAATGATATTCATATCTAATGACCTTCTTTATCTGATGCTTATTTTACTTCACTGGCATTTGGTTGAAGCCCCTAAATCACACAAGATTATAGGACCTGGTTGCATACTAGGTGGTGATTATGAAATAAATCTCTACTGTCATGATTTTAAATATTCCAAGCCATAGAATCTTACAAGAGGAGGCATCTAAGATTCAGATAGATTTGCACCATAAATCTAAGGAGTTGAATATTGTTCTATTTTATAAGCAATCCATGTTAGACATGGGTACATATTAGTGGGTGCTTGTTAGAAAACAAGTTCACTGAAGACTTGCCTAGAAAATCCACTAGATAGCCAGAGTGGCAAGTCAGTAGTGGCAAGTTCTCTAGCTTATGCTAGTGTATATAATTAGTCCTTTGACCTGAAGATTCATAGTAACCTTGTGTTAGATCCTCATACTTTGTCTCTTCACCAACTACATAATGGGTCATCCAGGTTGAGATCTGGGTTGACAATTTGGAAAAGAATTTTTCCAAAGATGAGGTCATAAAAGGAAATCAAACATTCGAATTAGAAAGATAGTTATCGAGGTTATTGAGGAGCCAACAAATATCTTGCCATATGCATCTTTCGGGAGATAGGAGATGAAAGGATCGTATTTACATGGCAAGTGTAGAGCTAGAATGGTTCATCAAGACATATTCCCAATTAGTTGAGCTCCATGGGCTTGTTACTAGATATCGACTATGGAGATTTGGTACTCTTCGGTTAATAGAGATTAATTGAAAAAGTTATTAGTTTAAAGGAGTTTCAACTGATGTGAATATTTCAACATTCAAAATATCACAATGAGTTGTGAGCCCATGTCCAATGAATGGATAAACCTACTGGGTCATACACAAAAGCCTAATGGAAGTTCTTACTTGATTGGAGGAATTTTCTAGGTATCTAGGCATTTTTGGAGAGAAAATCTAAGGAGTTAAATTATACCAATTAAATTAAGAAGTTAATTTAATTGGTGCTATGTGACTATTCATTAGTCAAGTTAACTTAAAGAGTTAAGTTGATACCTATTAACTTAAAGAGTTAAGTTAATTGACTTAAGGAGTTAAGTCAAATCAATTAATTAAATTCAAGAGTTAATTTAATTAAAATGAGAATTTAGTTTTGCAGGAAAAATCAAATGAAAGAGTTCATTTGAATTTAATTAGAGATTAATTTGCATTACATTTCATAAGATGAAATGTAGATGCTAATTAAATATAAATGCATGTGAAATTCATATTCACATGCAAGTTGGCAAGTTGACAACAAGCATGGGAGGTGTGATGCCAACTTGCATGACACTCTTCTCTCTATAAATAGGCAAGTGATTGACCATTCCTCAGTAGAGATTCTCATTTTCTCTCCAAAAGTGTGATTTTTCATGTGTTGAAGTTTCACACTCTCCAAATTCTCTCCTTCTCCAATTCCTCTCCAAACACCAGTCCCTTAACTTTATCCTCTCATTATCTAGCAAATTTGAGGTTGATTTAGAGTTGTCCATGAGTGTGTGAATTAATGCATTAGAGGTCTAACAATTGCAGGAATTGTTGCTCCTTGGTGAACCATTGTTGTTCGGCTATTTGTGTGGTAAATTTGAAGGATTTGGGATATTCTGATTTGCATGAAATTTTGACAGCTTCTACACGGTGTATGATGAAGCTCTCTGCCAATTATGAGGATTTTTGGCAATGTGGAGTTGGTCAACTGTTGGCATCTTTCTGCTATGCTCTAGTTGCTCCTTTGAAGAGTACATTAGAGTCTTTCTCCTCTTGCCTTTGGATTTAGCTTTAAAAGTAATTTTTTTTTAATCTTAATCCTTATTGTAAGTGTGATTAGATCCTTCGAATGGACTGTTTAAGTTATATTTAGCCTTTTTATAGTTTTATATTATGGATCCTAAGCCTACTCATACTTTCAAGTGATATCGGAGCTTAATTCATGCTTTAATTTGGATTTTGGTGAATTGATTCATGTGATGAATTAATCCTAATCACCAAATACTTGATTCAATTGATGAATTTGAGTGTTTGATTGATTTTGGATGTGACTCCTTTGTTGATGAATTGAGATATGCTTATATGTGATTTAAGCGTTAATTCATGTGCTGGCATAATTTTGATTCATGTTGGTTAATGTTAAATGTTGATTTAGCATTGGATTATGTTATATGTTGATATAGCATGTTTGATTTGACCTCAATGTGTTTTCCTCATTTTTGGATCCAATTGGATAGGAGTTAATTGAAGATTTTTGGAAAATGTTGATTCTCAC
Source organism: Jacaranda mimosifolia (assembly GCA_018894105.1). Taxonomy (NCBI): domain Eukaryota; kingdom Viridiplantae; phylum Streptophyta; class Magnoliopsida; order Lamiales; family Bignoniaceae; genus Jacaranda; species Jacaranda mimosifolia. The sequence continues at coordinate 37,736,033 of CM032117.1, read as the reverse complement.
TTAGATTTGATTTTTCAAACATGTTTGAGCACTTTAATTTTCAGTTTTTAAAGGTGTTTATAATCTGAAAAATTGTCAAATTTGAAATGATGTCATGGTGGTGTCCATATGGTTTGAAGTAGCAAAAACACAAAATGATGCTTAAACAGTTAATTGGTATAAGTTGTGGCAGAGCTGCCACACTGCCTGACAACAGCTGGGCACAGCCGTGTGCATGCCCGTAGCATGCTCGGATGGCTAGTTGGGTAGCGGCCCACCCAAGTCACCCTAGAACCCATTTTTGTGCTATTTTGGTATTTTTGGCCCATCAAACTTAATTGTTTTATCCTTATTTTGATGCAAAAATGTTGTGTAAGTGCTCAAATCAACGTTGGACATTTTTGCTTGCTTTTAAAGTCAAATTAAAGTTAATCTTCAATTAAATGCAAAGATGAAATGCATAAAGAGTTATGCTTATTTTTGTTAGTTAATTAATTATTTATGAGATAAGCATTTAATTTAATGAATGTAATGTTGATTTCTTATTTATTGTTCATTTAATTATTTAATAGATGATGAATGTATGGGGATGACGTGAGCCTTTAAATTGGTTTTATGTGTTTCAAATTGTTGAAAAGGGTTGTATTAAATGGGGGCTTGCATGCCTCTTAATTTTCTATCTTGTAAATGTTATGAGAGTATAAAAACTAGGTGTGAGGATTTCTTTTCTCTTGTAAATGTTGCAAGAAGACAAAGAAGGCCAAAGAAATCAAGAAGGCATGAAGACTCATGACGGTATGAGATACATTTATGTAATAGGTAGATTTAATCAACCCACTTAAAATCAACTAAGTAGTGCACCTATGGCTCTAAGTGCACTACTTGGTTAAGGCTTATCGTCATCCCATCCTCAGAGCATGGTAATTGCATTTACTTATTTATGCTTTCTTTATCCTATTGATGTATGAGATACTTGGTTAGGATATGGAAAACCTAAATAAGATAAGATAATATTGATGAGATCTTTTAAAGCAAGAAATTTTCTCCACTTAGAAGAGTCTAAGTGCTTTCAAAATATTAAGTCAATGTGGATACAATAAAACGAGTTTTATTTAATCAATGCCTTCTACCAATAGTTTGGGACATGAGATGCTACCACATTTGCGTGATGTCTCACGAGTCATGGGTCATGTTTATGGAGGAAAGCTATGTTCACTTACTAACATATGATGCACTTTGATTTGAAACTTCCTATGGCATTGTCTCACGAGTCGTTGAATGACATAGTGCGGTTTCTAATCAAAGATTGATTGGTAGATCCAACTTAAACACCTAGTAGTATAGATGCTGCATGAGTTATGGATCTACATGAAGAGTAAGGCAAAAGATATCAAAGGTTGCATAAAGATGCAATTAGCAAAAGTTGTTTACCTTACGATTGTTTGTGGATGTCTCACAAATCATGGGTTCGCTAGAAGTCCTTTAGGCCTTGATTCTCATTAGGAAATGAGATTTCTCGAATTCCTTATAGGGTGGGGAATTTGACAAAATAGTGTGAGAAAAACATGCTTGAAAGTCCATAAACATGTTTTATTATCTATATTCAATCACATGTTTATATTCTCTTTTTTGCCTTTGTAGATTTTTGAAATCTCAAACCAAATGGCTAAAAATCCACTAAATGTTATTTTGGAAACTAATAACTCACCAAGCCTAACTTCCTTGATTGACTACACCTTAAAATTATTCTAGATTCTAAGGAATGGACATTTGTCCTATTTAAAGGTGCTCCGAATCCCATATAGGATCAATGTAGATCAAAAGACACATAAAATGTTCACATATTAGGTTAAGAATTGCCTCCTATCTATAATCTCATGATGGAGTCTACCAACTTTAAAAGTCTCATGAACACATGAAACGTACCTCAGTTAATTACTTACAAGAGTTGTAAAGCAAACAAGGTATGAGAGATTCATGTTGTCCAAGGAGATTTTTCAAGCTAGGATGAATGAGGGGTCATGTGTCCTCAACTAAGGTCTAAAGATGATTAGACTTGAGAAGTTCTTCAAATTGGATGTAGTAATGGACAACGATCTTCATGGGACTTTGATCATCACATCCTTGCCGAGTTTATTTGACCAAAGTATTAGTTTAGGCGGAGACAACCATGACAAGGGCATACCTCTAATGATTGCTTCATCATCCCACTCTATAGGCCCTAAAGGCAAGTAGAAAGCAGGCAAGAAGAAAAAAGGTTCTTTTTCAAGAGAAAACAAAAATTTAATATGTCTGGTGGAGTCAAGAAGATTAAAGGGGATAAAGTCGATGCTACTTGTTTCTACTTTGGCAAGAAAGACCATTGGAAGTGGTATTGCAAGGAATACCTTGCGACCCTTGGGAAGGGTATGTACTTTTTGAAGTGCATTTGACAATAAATTCTTCCTCATGGGCATTTGATAATGCGTGTGGTTCTCACATTTGTAATTCGTTATAGGGGATGGAAAAAATGAGTCTAAATGATGGGGATTTGATCCTATACCTAGGCAATAGAGCAAAAGTTGCGGCTAAAGTTGAAGGCGTTATGAAGTTAAACTTAGGGAACTCCTTTCTTTGTATTAGATCCATGTTATTTTGTACCAAATCTTATTAAGAACATCATTTCAATTCCCATTTTAGATAGCAAAGGATTTGATTTTTCTATACCAAATGGGAATTTAAAGGCAATAAAGAATAGTTCTTTAGTTGCTAATAATACACTTAATAATGGATTGTACATCTTGGATTCTCAACCATCATTAATGCAGTAAGAGAAAATTAGATAACCAAGAAGATGCCATTTTGTGGCACGCAGACTTGGACATATTTTCAAGAATAGGATGATCAAGTTAGAAGCCCTCAAAGCACGAAATGTTAGTGGCATAGAGGATCTTCCTACTTGTAAATCTTGCTTAAAAGGAAAAATGACCAAAGCTCATTTTGCAAGACAAATGGAGCGAACCACAAGTCCTTTGAATTTTATCTATACGACATATGTCGCCCACTAAAAGCTAGTGCAAGAGGTAGCTATTCATACTTCATTACCTTCACCAATGATCATACTTGGTTCGGACATGTGTATCTTATGAAGTATAAGTCCGAAGCTTTTGAAAAGTTCAAAAAAAATAAGAATGAAGTAGAAAAGCAACAAGGACTAAGTATTAAAGCTCTTCGATCGAATTGAGGAGGGGAATATATAAGTATCGAATTCTTGAATTATCTAAAGAAAAATGAGACTATCTCATAATGGACTCCACCCGGCCCACCCCAACATAATGGAGTAGCCGTGATGATAAACCCTACCTTGTTGGACATGATACATTCCATGATGAGCTTCATCGATATGCTTATATCTTTTTGGGGATTTTCCTTGACAATAGCGACGAGGTTACAAAATGTAGTGCCCTCAAAGTCAGTGCCAAAGACACCACATAAGATGTGGTATGGTAAAACACATTTTTATTATTTTTTAAAAGTTTGAGGTCCTCTTGCATATGCCAAGAAGTTAGTAGAAGACAAGTTGGATCCGAGATCCACTTTGTGCAAGTTTGTAGGATATCCAAGAGAGTCTTTGGGTTATTATTTTTGTGATCCCTCGGAACAAAAGGAATTTGTTTCAAGGAAGACCATCTTTTTGGAAAAGTAATTTCTATTAGATAGAAAAAGGCATTGTCATTGAACTTGATGAAGTTCAAGATGATCATAAAATCCCACAAGCGGTATAAATAAAAAAACATCAAAAGCCTAGCACACAACCTCTACGAAGGTCGAACTGAATCAAGAAGTAAACCAAGAGATTCGAATTCCTTCATGAAACGGGCGAAGCGGATAGTGATTGAAAACCTAAGAGAAAGCTATGTTGGACATAGATTTGGGATATTAGCTTGAGGATATGAAATTTGAAATAGATTCCATGTACTCCACAAATTATGGACTTTGGTAGATCCACCAGAGGATATAGTACCCGTTGGTTGCAAATGGATCTATAAGTGAAAGTTATGAGTTGATGGAGAGGTAACGACCTTTAAGGCGAGACTAGTGGCAAAAGGTTACACTAAAAGACCTACTATTGATTTTGTGAAAACTTTTTCACCTTACTATGCCTAAGTCCACTAGGATTATACTTGCCATAGCTGTATATTATGACTATGAGATATGTCAAATGGATGCAAAAACTGCTTTCCTCAATGGAGACATTGAAGAAGAAATCTATATAGAACAACTACAAGGTTTTACATCCAAAGAGAGTGAGCAAAAGGTTTGCAAACTCCAAGGGTCCATTTATGGACTAAAATAAGCATCCCGAAGTTGGAACATACATTTCGATAAGACAGTCAAATAGTTTGGCTTTATAAAAAATGTGTATGAACCATGTGTGTACAAAAAGGCTAGTGAGAGTTTGATACAATTTATTGTGCTTTATGTAGATGATATTCTTTTCATTGGGAATGAGAGAGAAATGTTAGAATGTACTAAAACATGATTATCTTCACAATTCTCCATGAAGGATTTAGGAGAAGTATCATTTGTATTAGGAATATGGATCTATAAAGATAGATCAAAGAGGAAATTGTGGTTTTCCCAAACACCGTACATTGACAAGATACTTAAAAGGTTTAATATGGAAGAATCCAAGAATGGATTCCTTCTCATGGGACATGGTCTTCATCTCTCCAAGTCTATGGCCCCTAAAAGTAAAAATGAAAGAGAAAGAATATCCCACATACCTTATGTGTCCGCCATAAGAAGCGTAATGTATGTCATTCAATCTACAAGGTCAGATGTAGCATACGCTCTAAGTGTTACGAGCCACTTTCAATCCGACCTTGGTGAGTGTCACAGGCAAGTCGTAAAAGCAATCCTTAAGTACTTAGAAGAATTAAAGATTTATTTTTGGTATACTGTAATGGAGAATTGAAACTTAAAAGGGTTTTCGGATTCTAGTTTCCAATCCAATGAAGATGACCTCAAATCCATCTCAAGATTAATATTTCGCCTCAATAATAGTATGGTGAGTTGGAAAAGTTCTAAACAAGACACCATATTTGATTCTACCACCAAGATAGAATATATTGCTGCTTTTGAAACCGCAAAGGAGGGTGTTTTGATGAAAAACTTTATCCAAAAGTTGGATGTAGTACCTAGTGTGCAAGAGCCTATGATTATCTTTTGAAGACAACTTAGGACTTGAGCTAAGATCTCATCAGTGATCCAAACACAAAAAAATGCGTTATCATTTGATCTATAAGATCAATTGATAAAGGCGACATCCGAGTAGAGAGGGCAGCCTCAGAAGAGAATATAGTAGATCCATTGACTAAACCCTTAACACAAAAGGTCTTGGAAGGACATCTTGAGAAGATGGGCCTTAGGACTATGGGGAATTGGCTTTAGGGCAAGTGAGAGATTGTTGGAATAGTGCCCCATAGCTAATTAGATTGACATGTAAACTATTTCATTTATGATACAATCTTAATTGAATGATATTTATATCTAATAGCCATCTTCATCTTATGCTTATTTTACTTCACTGGCATTTGGTTGAAGTCTCTAAATCACACAAGACTATGGGACTTGATTGCACACTCAATGGTGATCATGAAATAAGTCTCTACAGTAATGATTTTAAATATTCCAAATCATAGAATCTTATGAGATAGGGCATCTAAGATTCAAATAGACTTGCACTAACGATGCATAAGTCTAAGGAGTTGGATACTGCTTCGTTTCATGAGCAATCCATGTTAGACATGGGCGCATATTTGTGGGTGTTTGTTAGAGAACAAGTTCACCAAAGACCCGCTTGGAGAATCCACTAGATAGCCAAAGTGCCAAGTCGGTAGTGGCAAGTTCTCCAGCTTATGCAAGTGCATATTATTACTCCTTTGACCTGAGGATCCACAGTAACATTGTGTTTAAGTACTCATACTTTGACTCTTCACCGAACATGTAGTAGGTCATCCGGGTTGAGATTGGTATGAGCTACTTAGACATAAAGGTTTGTGAGATCCAAAAAGGGATCTATCTCCCCGTTGTTGTGAAAGGCGAGTGTATCTCCTATGTATCCTATAATGATTGATTCCAAGAAATCCTTGTGCAAGGTAGTATGACAATTTGGAAAAGGAGTTTTTCAAAGACGAAGTTATAAAGGAAAATTGAACATTGGAGTTAGAAACAAAGTTATTAAGGCTATTGGGGAGCTGACAAATATTTTGCCCTAGGCCTATTTCAGGAGATAGGAGATGGAAGGACTGTATTTGCATGGCAAGTGTAGAGCTAGAATAGTTCATCGAGACATATTCATTCATCCAATTAGTTGGGCTCAATGGGCTTGTTGCTAGACATCGACTATGGAGATTGGATACTCTTCAATTAGTGGAGATTAATTGAAAGAGTTATTAGTTTAAAGGAGGTTAAACTAATGTGAATATTTCAATATTCAAAATATCACAATGAGTTGGAAGTCTATGTCCAATGAATAGATGAACCTAATGGGTCACACACAAAAGCCTAATGGAAGTTCTACTTGAGGGGAGGAATTTTCTAGAAAATTCTATCTAGGCATTTTTGGAGAGAAAATCGGTTGACTAAATTTTTTGGTCATCTTGGCTTGATTAATTTAATTGTTAAATTAATCAAAATAATTCAAGGAGTTAAATTAGACCATTAAATTAAGGAGTTAATTTAATTAGTGCCATGTGACCATTAATTAGTCAAGTTAGCTTAAAGAGTTAAATTGACACCTATTACCTTAAAAAGTTAAGTTAATTGAATTAAGGAGCTATGTCAAATTAATTAATTAAATTCAAGAGTTAATTTAATTAAAATGAGAATTTAATTTTGGACGTAAAATTAAATGGAAGAGTTCACTTGAATTTAATTAGAGATTAATGTGCATTACATTTCATAAGATGAAATGTAGATGCTAATTAAATACAAATGCATGTGAAATTCATATTCACATGCAAGTTGACAAGTTGCCAACAAGCATGGGAGGTGTGATGCCAACTTGCATACACTCTCCTCTCTATAAATAGGCAAGTGACCGGCCATTAGATGGTCCTCACTAGAGATTCCCATTTTCCTTCCAAAAGTGTGATTTTTCATGTATTGAAGTTTCACACTCTCCAAACTCTCTCCTTCTCTAATACCTCTCCAAACACCACTCCCTCATCTTCATCCTCTCATTATCTAGAAGATTTGAGGTTGATTTATAGATGTCCTTGGCTGTGTGAATTAATACATTAGAGGTCCAACACTTGGGGGACTTGTTGCTTCTTGGTGAACCATTACTTTTTGGTTGTTTGCGTGGCAGATTTGAAGGACCTAGGAGGTTTTGATTTGCACAAAAATTTGGAAGCTTCTACCTTTGTGTGTGATGGAGTTCTCTGCCATTTTTGAGGATTTTTGGAGTTGTGGAAAATAGTCAATTGTTGGCATCTTTCTTCTGTTCACGAGTTGCTCCTTTGAAGAGTTTGTAGCAGTCTTTCTCCTCTTGCCTTTTGGTTTAGCTTTAAAGGTAAATTTTTTGAATCTTGATCCTTATTGTAAGTGTGATTAGATCCTTGGAGTGGATTTTTTAAGTTATATTTAGCCATTTTATAGTTTTATATTATGGATCCTTAGCCTACTCATACTTTCAAGTGATATCGGAGCTTAATTCATGCTTTAATTTGGATTTTGGTGGATTGATTCATGTGATGAATTAATCCTAATCACCAAATACTTGATTCAATTGATGAATTTGAGTTTTTGATTGATTTCTCATGTGGCTCCTTTGTTGATGAATTGAGATATGCTTATATGTGATTTAAGCGTTGATTCATGTGTTGACATAATTTTGATTCATGTTGGTTAATGTTAAATGTTGATTTAGCATTGGATTATGTTATATGTTGATATAGCATGTTTGATTTGACCTCAAGGTGTTTTCCTCATTTTTGGATCCAATTGGATAGGAGTTAATTGAAGATTTTTGGAGAATGTTGATTCTCACTTAGATTTGATTTTTGAAACATGTTTGAACACTTTAATTTACAGTTTTTAAAGGTGTTTATAATCTGAAAAATTGTCAAAATTTGTATGAAATGATATTATGGAGGTGTCTATATGATTTGGAGTGGCACAAACACAAAATGATACTTAAATGGTTGATTGGTGTAAGTTGTGGCAGGTTTGAAAATACATAAAGGCGTATTTTTAAACTAAAAATACTTCGGAGCATGAATCCTATAATTTTTTGGAAACTTTTTATGTTTTCATCTAAACCTTTTGGAACTTTTTTATGTTCATGCAATTATGTGTTTTGGTAGGATTCAAAATTCAAAGGTGTTGCTTGCTAAAAAATTTATTGAGAACCCATAGCAATGACTTGACGAAGTTTGAGACTATGAAAACTATTTTCCTTTGCCACGGTAAATGACCTACGTCTTATATGTGAAATTAAACATAAAAGAAGAAAAAGAAAATAGACAGTCATTCAAGTAATAATAATAAGTAATCTATATTATTCAAAAAAGAAACTCTTTTTACACTCACATAGCAGCAGTTATTAGCCACACTGCACCAAACTATGTTTTTCGTAAAATAACCCTATATGCATTTATTTATTTTTGTAAAAATACATGTTCCCCACTCATTCCCATCTCCTCCACTACCAAAAAACTCTTTTCCCACTCCCTATTATCATAACTCCTTAAGACTTTTTAAGGTATTTTTCTGCCATTTTTCTTATGTTAAAATCCAACATTTCAATGAATATAAACATAAAGGTATATTTTTAAGCTAAAAATATTTAGAAGAAAAAAACTCCACAATTTTTCAGAAATTTTTTATGTTTTCATCTCAACCTTTTGGAACTTTTTTAAGTTCCTGCAATTATATCTTTTGGCAAGAATCAAAATTCAAAGGTGTTGCCTGCTGAAAATTTTATTGAGAAGCCATCCGAGAACTCGTTGCAATGACTTGACTAAATCTGAGACGTTGAAAACTATTTTGCTTTGCCATGGTAAATGAGTTACGTCTTATATATGAAATTAAGCATAAAAGAAGAAAAAGAAAATAGATAGTTATTCAAGTAATAATAATGATTGACAGTAGAAATTTTCAGCAATTTTCCTTTTTCTAGTACTGAACTCTATTGTACTTTACAGTTTCTATAATTTTTTTACGCATTTCTAAATTTTACTCAGCTTTTTATTTTTGACTGGAAAACTTTTATGATCTTATTTTCCTTTAAATATCTAATGTTCAAGAGAAACCAAAGATTGAGCAGCCTTGCATTTTATACCCCAACATAATTATGAATGTCCCAAACCTGAACAGAATACCCTACCTCTATAGAGGATACAACTCGCTTGAATCAACTTCATGGCTGCTAGGAGCCACCTCGATCATTTTCCTTATGAGCAAATGGAGAATGGAGAATGGAGACACGCAGTAGGCTAAGAGATGACAAAAATTCGGCTGGAGCAAGAGCTGGTGGTGTAGTAATATGAGTGGGAGTTGATGGTGGTTAACAGAGAGACAGTGGGGGCGTCCATATTGCCTTTGCTGGTTTTATCAGGCTCTGGCGAGTTCCTTGCAGCTGCAGCAACCTCCCTTTTCTGAAACTCCATTTCCTCTTTGTCTCTCTTTGCGAGTGCCCCATGGTGTGGGATTCGGGTTTCTAAAAACTGAGACAATTTGATTCTCTGTATTTCTAAAATGTAATGCTCTGTAATTCCACTCTCTTTTCATTCCTTTCGTTCCACATAATTGTCACACATTAGTTTATTTCTTTAACGCTCTCAGCTTTTCTTCAAATACAGTTATCAGTCCATGTTCAACCTTTAATTTTGTTTCCTAATGTTGAAAAGATTATCAAACCAAAGGTTAAATTATATCAAGAATTTTCCTAGGAAAAAAAAGGATTAATTTGTTTTAGTGCAATTAAGTTACCTCTCCAATCCTAGAACAAGCTCCAACACTACAACAAAATATATATATATATATATATATATCACATCACCACTCTTTTGTTTGGGATATTTTTCTGTAAATGTCTCAAAAAAAAGATATTAGGATACTTATTAAATTATGTCTCAAGAACTAAATTTACTGAGACACTTAAAATATAATATACATTTCTCAACTTAATTTAGTGAGAAAAACAAAAAAGCTCTCAATCTTGCCCGCCGGCGCTCACGCCTATTCTTTCCCCCAAAAGAAACTCACACTTAGCTCTCTCTAAAGAAATCCCCCAAAAGAAATTCCCTTCTATCCCAAACGAAACCCCCAAAAGAAATTCCTAGATTCTAGTTTTCTGCTCTTCAATCCATATAGAAATTCCTACAATATGTGTTCCATTATCTTCATCTCTACGTGATTTTTGAAGGTATGGACCATCTTTCTCCCTTCCTCTATCTCTATCTCTATCTCCCTCTTCTCTCAAGTTTAATATTTTTAATTTATTAAATTAGGATTTTTTTTTTTTAAAAATGCAAAATCAAAATTTTCCTCTCTGATGCTTTATTATATTCAGGTTCATACCTCTATTTTGATTTGGAAGATAAATTTTCAGATTTAGTCATGTCTGGTGTTGCCTTGCATGAGGTATCGTGTATCTTAATACTTTCTCTCTGTTTTTTTTAAACATGTTTTATTATATGCTTGATTTTTATTTGATTTACTAAGTGTGTTGGTGATTTTGTGTTTGGGAGTTTTCATAGTTCATGTTATGGTATTGGAATTTAAATAGCTTTATTTGATTCTGAGTGGGCCCTAATGGTGGAGGATTTATACTTTTTGAATTTTTTGTGGTTTAGTGGAGAATCTCTTTGAAGATAAATAGTGAGAGAATAGATTGAGATGGTAGGAAGGTTAGATTATCACTTAGACAACAAAGCTGATATAGTTATGAGATTGAGTTTTTCCATATTCTTACATGGAAGGATTTTGATTGTCATGATTGAGTATTCTTCTTAAGTATTGCATTAATGTAGCCTATTATGAGGTAAGAGAAAATAGTATTGCTCTGTTCCTTTTCCTTGGTCAAAATAATTAGTATATTAGACGAAGGACTCTCACTGAATTTGAACTTTTCTTCTCATCTCTTGTCTAGCTTTGTCACTCAGATTTGAAGAACGAGCTGAAAAACAAGCTATGCAAAATCTTGTTTGATTAATATATGAAAGCAAGAGATTCCTTGTAAGTGTTTCTATTATCTCCCTTTACTATTTCTCCAAATTGTGCATTAATCAATTCTATGAGTGCCTAAAATAGTACATTGATAAGGTTCGAAATGGAACGATTTAGGTTGAGTTATCTTGTGGGGAGAAATGGAATTAGAGAAATGGAAGCATATGTTTTTCTTTCTTTATTTCCTTCTTTTCTGCTATATATATATATATATACATATACACATAGATGTATATGTTTTGTGTGTGTTTTCTACCGGCACAAAAACATGTACTGATAAACTTTTGTCCTTTCATTTTTCTTTTTTTAGCTTTCTTGTTTTTTTGTTTGAGGGTTTTAGTTGTGTTGGATACCTTTTTAATTCTTATAAGCTAAACCAAAAAAGAAAAAAAAAGATCCCATTTTATTTACATATTAATTGAAATTCTAGGATTTTAGGTGTACAAAGATGTGGAGTTGACGAAGAAATGATGAACAAAAAGAAAAAAAAAATGAAATTTGTTGAATTGAGTGGCTCAAAAGTGCTTCCAATGCGAATTTAATTAAGCCATAATCAGTGCTTAGGTTCCTAGAAAACAGCTAGCTAATCTTAATATTATTTTTGCACGTTTTTCATGTGCAGCAAGTTGATTTCACCTGTAGAATGGTTCTATATGCAGACATGCAAGTGGGACTTTTGTCCCCTTATGATTTCTTTTCATGTATTACCCATTAATATTGATTTTCTAAGTTTATAATTTCATGTATTTTGTAGTGAAAATTCGACTTAATATCTTCATCTTTTTGTATAATCTCTACAGCTTATTTAAAGAATCTCCTCATCCAGATAAGAAGCAAAGGCTGCAGCTCAGCAAGCAATTAGGCCTTCATCCTAAACAAGTTAAGTTCTGGTTTCAAAATCGTTGAACGCAAATCAAGGTAATTAATTAATCACTAAATATAATTAGTATTAATTCTTATGGTTAATCATCTGATTAGTTGAGTCATAATTATTTTCAAAAATGTCTGCTTTAGAGTTTTACAGATGATTGGTTTCATTGGCTGGAATAATTGGATTTGTGCATTTGTTTTTCAAGAATAGTTGCTTATTTATTAGTTGTTGATTGGTATTTGGCTGATGATATCTGATGGGTACTTGGTTCTTATATGTGATCATCCATATAGTACCTGCTATCTATGCATACTCATTTGCAGAGTAAAAATTTGCAAATTTGTTTAGTTTTTGGCTTCCATATATTATTGCTCATATTATGTTTGTTGCTTATTTTTCTTTCTCTTGTTTTCTTTTTTGTGTAGCATATACACAATCTTATTTTCCAGGGTCTAGTGCATTAGTGGAAGTGTTGTTCAGTCATAGCTTCCCCACTTGTTTCTATAAATTGCTCTAGGCTTAATTCATTTTCCCAAATTATACTTTGAAGATTTCTTTACCAAAACATGTTACATTCATTTTTCCTCAATAGAATTGCTTTACTAACTCTATTTTATTACCTAATACATTTCGCTATGAAATCATCAAAAATCGAAAAAAAAAAAAAAAAAAACTGCCTTTAACACAAAGTAGCAACAAAACTACGTGTAAGTGAGATTTCATATGGGCATTTGAAGTCGGTCTTTAAGAAACGTGTTTCAGTTATGTGTCTTTGGTGATTTTATATTTCTATATCTTCAAATATAAATTTTTCTTTTTTATGGAGAAGATGGACTTTATTTGTTAAATGAACAATTAAAAATTATGGGTAACTTTGTCTTTTAAAAAGAAAAAGTTAACGATGTTAAGGAGATTAAGAGAATTTAATGGAATTGAATAATTTAAGTAAAATTGAGAGTACATGAAGTCAAAGTGATGCAATTAAAAGTACAGAGAGGTAAAGTGAGATGAAGTTTGAGTACAAGTAGGTAAAGTGAATTTTACCCTATTCAGAAAACCTTCAATTTGGATTTACCATCTTTTTAATTTTCTTTTTTATTATGTATGAATTGATCAAAGATTTAAGTAAAACTTAATAATGCATGTTAGATGCCTAAAAACACTTACAATGTTATTTAACTTAACAAAGCCACAAAAACTACACATATTTGCTTTGCTATATTAATTTTGCTGGGCTCTATAGTTTTACAAAATCTTTTTAAATTGCAACGTGATTATTAGAAAAATATCATTATATAACATACAAAAAAACTTTTACTTAGTGAAAAAAAATTTGCGAAAAATTATATTGTACTAGAAAATTATTTATGTGCAAAAGATCGAATGCAAAAGTTGCTAGTTAAAAAAAAAATGGATGGAGAAAAACGCAAGAGATGACGTTCAATTAGGACTAAAGATTTTCATTGAGAAAAGTATGCACTGTTTGGTTTTATTTTCAAATTCTATTTGTATTTTTTACTATATGAAAATTGAAACACATCACTTTATATATATTTTCACCTAATATATTTTTAATTTTATTCTCAAAATACATTCCCCAATAACTTATATATCTTCTTCCAGTAACTTATATATTTTCTCTCTGTATTATCATTTTACTTTCTATCTCCATTTACAACCTACTTAGCCTAACATAATCGTTACTTTTCTAATAATCTATCCAAATACAAATTCATTTTCAATTTATATTCACTAGCTATAGGATTGTAAGTGGATAGTTGAAAATTCATTTATCGTTCGCATCCGTATTTGTTTAAACAAAATTTATCCACATCTATTTAAAGTTAATATTATTCGTATTCAATTAGTAGATATTTGATTATAAATTGATACAAATATAATAAATGCATATTCGATATCCGTAAATGCATATTTGATCCATTTAATATTCGTTTCAAATATATATTTATTTAATAATATATTATTTATATTTCTCAATAAAAATCTCATAATACATATACGTATATATATAAATTTATTTTTTTAATGGAAGAATTGAGAAGAAAAAAGAATAAATTTAAAAAAATATTATAATATAGAAACAAAATTGAACAATAAAGTTAATCAACATAATTATTATTGGTTGACTTATAACTAATATACTTAAATACCATTATTAATATTAATTAATATTAATAATCAATTATAAAGTCAATTGTTAATTAAAAAATATGCTATTTGTTTAATTATTTTTCTTTTAATAAAATTGTATAGTTCCTTCTATTAATTAAAATATGTATTTGTTATATGTTTATAAATTCACATATTTAAATATTCGTAAATAGATATCTAAATAATTATCATCGAGTGTAAATATTAAAAAAATAATTCGAATATGGATAAATTTAATCAATATAAATATATCTGAATAATTATAATATGATATATCCAAATTCAACCAATATACGATGAATATGAATTTAGATATTATTCTTAAATATTCATCAAATCTGTATTCGTATGTAAATATTTGAAAAGTTAAACGGATATAAATATGAAAAGAGTAAATCTGACCTATTTAATATCCGATTACACCATAAGTAACCATTTTTACAAATTTTAAAAATATTGAAAATGAAAAATAAAAATGAAAATAAAACCAAACGGCTATGGACAGAAGAGGCCCAGCCCGTCACCAAGTATTAGTTCTATCCACCCACTTTTCTGGGATTACTACACTTTTCTCCCCTCACCTCCCACCACTCCGCCACCGCTGCCGCCGGCTTCATCATCACGAGCTGTGACAATCGAGTTCCCCTGTGAGTTTGATTTTGATAAAATCTCAGGTTTTTAAATTCAGAAAGAAGGAAAACAATTCCATTTTGATGCAAAAACTGTTGTATTTCCTTAAAACCCCATCGCCAGCTCCGCTCAATTTCTTGTCCAAGCCTCACAATTTTCTCTTCTCTTGCTCTTCCCAATTCCACCCCCTCCCCCGACCTTACGAATCAGCTCTGACCACCGGTAATTTTGGGAAAATTCCAATGGCAAGTTCGGCGACGGTCAAGCTGCCGCCGCCGCCGATTGAGGAAGGTATAGGGAGAAGGTGCTGGATGAAGTTCAAGAAGGAGTGGACGCAAGCTTTATACACACCGTTTGTGGTCTCTTTGGCTGCCGGAAATCTCAAACTCGAAACGTTTCGGCATTATATAGCGCAGGACGTTCATTTCCTCCGCGCCTTCGCCCAAGCGTCAGTAATTGTTATTATCTTGATTCTTTTATTTTATTTTTTTGTTTTCTATTTGGCCATGATTTTGTTTGCTTTTATTTTTCCTTTTTCTTTCTTTCTTTGTGTGTGTGTGTTGGGTTTGGAGTTGGGTGTTTTGGGGGTGGGGATTCTGTTATAGATTGGAAATTGCTTGTTGCCAACCCATAGGCTTACTTTGAAGTGGGTGATGAAATTATCATCTACCCTTGAAGGTGGGGGTTGGGTTGTGTGTGTGTGTGTGTGTGTGTGTGTTGGATTTGGGGTTGGTTGGGGGGGGGGGGGGGTTACAGATTGGAACTTGCTTGTTGCCAACCCATAGGCTTACTTTGAAGTGGGTGGGGAAATTATCGACTACCCTTGAGGGGGGGGAGGTGTTGGGTTATAGATTGGAAATTGCTTGTTGCCAACCCATAGGCTTACTTTGAAGTGGGTGATGAAATTATCGACTACCCTTAAACCTAACCCTCTATCAGAAAAGAGAATGATTAGGAGTTCTTCCAAAGTGGAACCATCACGAGATAGATCAAAGAACAAGGCCTTTTTCAAATAAGTGAATTCATTTGGGACCGGGCTCTTTTTCCTATTCAAAGATAGCGGGTTGATTGATGCTTGCTTCTTAGTGCTGCTTGCTCACGGACATTGTTGTGATATTCACTTCTGTTTGATATCATGAAGTTGAATCTTTAGAATTTGGAACTAAAAACAGTCCCATCAAATTTGAATAGATTTTTCAACTACTCTAGTTCCATGACACAGTGCCATGGATTAAAACAAACAGTTAGAATGACATTTCCTGTAGTCTGACTTGTCTGTTTAATCATTAAGGTGTTTCCAGGGCAGTCATTGTCTTTTATTGGTTTTTAATTCAATCCATTGGCAAACGCCTGTTACATTATTTATGAATCTGCCCAATTGATGTTATGTTGGCTTTTCTCTGTCACATTTTTAGGTTTATCAGTTCATCAATTAATCAATGAGAATGGTAGGGACAACTTAAGAATTATTGTATACTCATGATGTGTGGAGTATTCACTCTAACTTAGTAGTTGTCTGAAGCATTTCGTTTGCTGAGAGAATGCGGAAGACTAACTAGTTCTCTCTTCTTCTTTCTTGATTAGTTTGAAACATTACTTAATTATGTATTTTCATTTATTTGTTTGCAAAAAGAATTTAGTGTTCGTGATTTTGTTATCCAAGAGTTTTTGTAGAGTTTCAACTTTTTAGTTATGAGAAATATTAAATTAAATGAAAAGGATATATGCTGTGGCTTGTCTGCATGAAATCAAGCCATTGGAGTGGACAGTGCTTAGCTCCAAATTATATCTGGCAACATCCTTGCAATTGCATGTGTCATAATCTTTTACTTCCAATCATTAAACTACATGTACAACACCAACATATTCTGATTACACGCACTTGTTGAACCCAACATTGCAAGATATACATATCAATCTGTCCATCAGTTGACAAACACATAAAGGGAAAGAACGTCATAGGCACTTCACAAACCTGTAATCTGTAGCAAAAGTTTAAGTCAAAGAATAAGGAATTATTGTATGCCATGATTTCCTATGTATCATGGACAAACTATGTTATCTGAATTCTGGCCTTCATTACTGTCTTCTCTGCATAAGGACTAAGGACAGTTAAATGCTAACAGCTAACACCAGAAATGCACATTAGGTATTGGTATTCCCATGTTTGTGATGGCAATTGCTATGAGAACCCTCTTTCCAAGGTCCTTAATGCCTACCTTTAAATTACTTTCACTTCTTGATCCTGTTTTTTCCCTATATCTAGTGATTTTTCCTACCTTTTCACGTCTTTCACTAATAGTTCAATTATTCAAATTGCCAATCTCATGCTGAAGGGTTCATCAAGTGACAGGACAGCAAGGTGAAAGGCAAAAAGAGACACATCCTTTGCTTTCGTATTTGAAGAATGTTTAAGGAAAACAAAAATTATTTTCATGCGATATACATGTGCATTTTTATTTTCTAGATTGCATTCCTTTTTGACACAGAAATGTAAGAAAGATGTCCTCTTGCCATTCTGTTATCCCCTTTGAAATTGGAATATGTGCAAGTTCGATTTAAAAGGAATCATTTATAGTTTTAATTCTTGGGCCAAACATTCTACCGAGTGAAGACCTACAGATGAAGTGTTTTTTGTTTTAGCTTACAATCCCCTCCAGGAATTTGATCTTTTTTTTTTTTTTTTTTTTTATCTACAATTTGTAAATCAGGTATGAAATGGCTGAGAATTTTGCGGATGATGATGATGCCAAAGTTGGGATTTATGAACTGCGAAAGAGTGTTCTTGACGAGCTGAAAATGCATGACTCATTTGTCCAAGTAAGTATTGTTAACACTGAAAAGATAAATAGATGCTTAATATTTTAGTTCTTATGAGAATGTTATCATGATTGAAACATTTCCATTTTGGTGTTGTGGTGCACCGTTAATGTTTCTTCAGTAAATTTTACTTGCTAATGCTAAAAAACTATGTTAATTTAGAATAATCAAGGAAACCATAGTAGGATGTGTCTTTGTCCATTAGGTAAGGTGATTACTAGAAGGAATTTTGGAGAGATTCAGTTGATTCTTGTGGCTATGCTGGACATGTTAGTGCCATCCAACATGAATCAATGCGGTATATGCATCAATTTTTTGCAGGAAATATCTTGAAAGAATAATTTTCTACTGAAGATATCTTTCAGGGGTTAAGCCTCAAGAAGTTGATATCTTGTTTGTTGACTAGTATTCGTCCATCATTAATCTTCAATATGTTCTAATGAGCAGCTGGCTTGCGAATGATGTTATTATTTTCTTTATTTTTTTGGTAAGGACATTTTCTTAGTCAAGAAATGCTTGAGCGAGTGGGTAGTCCCTGTTACTGCTAGTCTGCTACTTTAGTGTCCTCAAATGTGGACTGGAGGCAAAACTACAGTTTTTGCTAGACGATCAAGCTGTGGCATGCGTGACTTTAGCTTATTGCCATTTTTAATGCAGATTCTTCAAAAATATTAACAAGAGCTACCGGATAGTTTTAGAATTTGGGATGTAGGTTTATCTTATTCTCTAACATTTGCAATTTGAATACTCTTAATCCAGTTTCTACCGCAACAATTGGTCTCTGTAGGTAATCAAAATAGTTTACAATGAGTTTGTATCAAGTTATGCAGCATGAAGTGCCCTATTTCATCATGTTCTTTCAGTATCATGCATTTGATTTTTCCATACTGTAATGATTGTCCATTTGGAATATCCAGGAGTGGGCCTTTGACCTGCCCAAAGAGAGTACACCAAATGTTGCAACTGTCAAATACACAGATTTTTTGCTGGCAACAGCCTCGGGAAAAGTTGAAGGAGTAAAAGCTCCTGGTAAACTAGCAACTCCTTTTGAGAAAACAAAATTGGCAGCTTATACTCTTGGTGCTATGACACCTTGTATGAGGCTCTATGCCTTTCTGGGTAAGGAGTTGCAGGCATTTCTTCATCCCAATGAAGGCATTCATCCATACCAAAAGTGGATCGACAATTATTCATCTGACATTTTTCAGGTCCCTGATGAGGAACCCAACTGAGTTCATTTCTGCTCAAAGTTAAAAGAATTTTCAACAATCAGCTAATACGCATCAGTCTTATAGCTTAGTAATATTATTTATTTATGGATTTTATTCAGGCAGCAACTTTGCAAACAGAGGACTTGCTGGATAAGTTGAGTGTGTCTTTAACAGGAGAAGAGCTTGACATCATTGAAAAGCTGTATCATCAAGCTATGAAACTTGAAGTAGAGTTCTTCCTAGCCCAGCCACTCGTTCAGAAGACTGTTGTTCCTTTGTCTAAAGAGCACAATCCAGCAGAACATTGTCTCATGTTATTTTCAGATTTTGATTTGACATGCACAGTTGTGGATTCATCAGCAGTCTTGGCAGAAATAGCAATTTTTACAGCACAAAAATCAGATCGCAATAAATCAGGAAATCAACTTGCTCGGATGTCATCGGCTGATTTAAGAAGCATGTGGGGAGAACTTTCCAAGCAGTATACCGAAGAGTATGAACAGTGCATAGAAAGCATCTTGCTTTCTAATACAGGTGTAGTATCATCTCTCTGATAATAGTATGATGCCTCATCATCATATTTCCTATGAATCGGCTAGCAAATTAGTGTGGAACTTTACTGACTAAGGCTTGGGAAACAAATCTTTATTTGCAGTAGAAAAATTCAATTATGAAGGTCTGCACAAAGCACTTGAGCAGCTTTCAGATTTTGAGAAGAAAGCAAATTTAACTGTGATGGATTCTGGGGTACTTAAGGGTCTGAATGTTGAAGATATAAAACGAGCAGGAGAACGCCTGATTCTCCAAGATGGTTGCATGAGTTTCTTCCAGAGTGCTGTTAGGAATGAAAATTTGAATACAAACATCCATGTTCTTTCCTATTGTTGGTGCGGTGATCTCATTAGATCTGCTTTTTCCTCGGGTGTGTTTCTTTCTTTTTGCAGGGTTGTGGGTTTCTAATGGCTTGGTTATGTGTTAGTCAGTTAATTAACTCTTCTGAATTTGTTTCCTAGTAAATAATTGTAGTTTTTGGTTTGAAGAGCTTGATCAGGATTTCACATTATTGATCAACCACTTCGACCCTCTATATTTTATTCCTTAACTATAGCTACTAGTTTTCCTTGGTTTATGCCAGAGAAGTACTGAAAAGTCTAATACAGCTATAATTCTCTGCACAGTCCTCTTTGTACTCAGTTATGCATCTTGAAGCTTGTTGTCTGCATTTGATTGATATGTTATTTGGATAACTTCAAGTGGCACTGTGCATTGCACCATATGTTAGCCACAGGTTCTAATCGCATTTTTTATGTGGCCAACAACCATAGAACTTATATTATCTAGCATTGGTCATTTTTGTCCATCCAAATTATTTACTTTACATAGCAGGAGTTGTTATTAATATGTTTTATTACACTTCAAAACTGACATTAGTACAAATATTAGGTAGTTCAGTGGTGAAGAACTGTTTCCATAACTAAAGTTTGATGAGATAATAAGCTTTCAGAGTTCAATTTCTAGATTTTCTGGTGCTTCCCTGACTTGTATTTCTCCCTCTAAAATTTTCATTTTCTTGTTTGAATGTTGCCTAGCAATTAGTCAGTTGATGCACCTTTTGTATAAGATTAGAATTTTTACAAGTAGTTCTAATATTGCTATCACAATGATTTGAAAGAATTCGGGATTTTTTGATTGAGTAAAACTGGAAATATGATGGTTCGGGTTCTTACGGAGATTGTTGGCACCATGCCATGCAAGGTATAGATGGAACTTTTACATGGAAAGGGGATCAGTATTTAGTAGTGAATGACCTGGCAAGTGGCATTTAGTTTTGTGAAGACCTAGCTATTTCTGCCTTAAGATGCTTTTTTTTTAATTTTTTAATTATGTTTATTTCATTATTGTCCTTTCTGAAAAACTGAACTTATGAGTCCTATGGGGAAAATGAGTGAAGTGTTCCTTTTAATTAATCTTGGTATTAATTATCCGAGCTTTGAGTTGGGCATAAGAAAGAACTATTGAGTTTCCTTTCTACCAAATATATTGATATATGCTAAATTTGATTGATTTCAAGCAGGTGGTTTAAACTCTGTGAATATACATGCAAATGAGTTTATTTATGAGAATTCGTTATCCACGGGAGCTATTCTTAAGAAGGTTGAATCACCAATCGACAAGGTTCAAGCTTTTACCAATATCTTGCAGAATTGCTCCAAAGATCAAAAGAATGTGACAGTGTATATTGGAGATTCAGTTGGTGACTTGCTTTGCTTGCTTGAGGCAGATGTTGGTATTGTGGTAGGATCTAGCTCAAGTCTACGAAGAGTGGGGAACCATTTTGGTGTTTCTTTTGTTCCTCTATTTCCAGGTGTGATTGATAAGCAGAAACAGGCTGTTGATGGAAGCTTCTCTAGTTGGAAGGGTCGATCTGGAGTTCTGTACACAGTATCTAGCTGGGCAGAGATTCATGCTTTTATTCTGGGGTCATAGAGAAGTCCATTATCTTCCTTAACGTTGCATTCTTGATTGTTCATCAAGATTATTCGAAGAGATGTTTATATACTAGGACTAGGATACATATACAAGCTTGGTGGCTGTTTTTGTTGCAGGCCACATATCAGCTTTGTTTGTTCCCTTTGTTTTATTACAGTGTCTTCTATCTCAGAAATCAGTTCTACCCTTTGTTTGGCTATGGGGATTTCCATTCAGAACTGTAAATGTGATTCTTTTGGCTGGACTTTCACGTAAGGTTCCCTCATCTGTTTAAGTAGGCCATTTCATCAGTTTTTGCTGTTTTGAGTTTTACGTTGAATGACATTTTGTTGGAATACTTCATATATGGATCCTCCGAAATGCACTGTTACTCAAAGAAAACCTTCTCCGAGCTTTTGTCAATTTTCCGGTTCTTTTCACAAAAACATTGCGGCTGTTCTTTCTGCCTGTGGTGGCATTAGACTATGTAATTCATTTCTTCGTCTTATGTCAAACTAGACCTTCGAGCTTTTTCATGGCATCAATTCTGTTTCTCGTATCTTAAACGGCTAGCTCGTATTAAGTTTGAGCTTAGTTTAATTGTGAAAAGAAATGAGTTTACATCAAACTAGACAACATTTCTACTATTTTCTTGGCGTCAGTTCTTTTTCTCACATCTCAAATAGTATATGTTATGTTTGACTTAGTTTAATTGCGAAAAGAATTGAGTTTTGATCAAACTAGACAACATTTTTACTTTCTCATGGCATCGGTCCTTTTCCTCACGGTTTAGAAATCATAAGTTGTGTTTGAGATTAGTTTGATTGCAAAAGAATTGGTGAGTTTTGATTGAGCCAAAAGCAAATCATACTCAGACTAGTTACATGGTGAGGTGCTTCTTCCTTCAAGAAACACTTGGAAAAAAGACAGTGATTTAAGATAAATTCATTAAAAAGCGTTGTCTTTTTGCTTTTCTGGATCTACTGCAATATATAAAAATTTATGTATTTGATGTTTTGTACAATAAATATTCAAATTCAAATCCTAATGATTCTGTTAAATGGTGATTCAACGTAAATTCTATGTGTTGGAAGGCAAGTTAAGCTAATCAGCAAAGAGCATTACATTTACTATGCAATTTGAAGTGGTATACAGATACTGGACAAATCAAGCTCAAATAAATTTGAAGGGATATGATCTCTTTTGCTGGTTTCTGAATACATGACCAAATTTGATGACTCCATCGGTAGACAGGAATATCATAAATAATGTTTATACTTTGTCCAATTCTCCATATACCAAGTGTGAGTAGTACCCAATTAGCAAATCAATGTCAAGAACAGTTGCTGATCCTCCGTACAAACATATGAGCTAGGATAAAGAAGATTATGTTTGATCATCTTCGTGGGTTTGATGGCTATTATAGTGGCCTTAGCACTCCAATCATGAAATCTCACATTTTATGGCCCATCATTTCATGATTTAATAAATTTCAAAATATAATCATTTTAATAAATTTCATTTCCAAAATTTATGAGAATATTATTATATTTAATAATTTTTTACTCATGATTTAATTCACTCTTAATATTTCTAAAGTATTTTTGAACTCGATCAAATTTGTTAGATTGTAAGTTCTTGAAGCTACTAGTATAAATTTGACAAAAAGTAAACAATTGCAAAAAAATATGTTAATATAGTTATAATTTTTGTAATCCGTATGTGTTTAATTCGTTTGAACTTTCTGAACTGCTATGTACCCGAAACTTAAAATTTGCATGGTTTTTAGCACCTTTAAGCTACATAAATTAGTGGTTTGACCCTCAACAACTGTAGTTGAACAAGCTTCTTTTAATTTCTTTAGTTTGAAAAAAAAAAAAAATGTTAATAAATGTAAAAGTAGGCCTACTTGCATATTAGTTTTCTTTTCAACCCTTGTACCTTTTTCTAATTTCCTATCAAATAACCTAACCTATTCTCCAATATAACTACTATATCTACTCTCCAAAACCTTCACATCTTCTTGTCTTCTTCTTCATCTACTATAATTTGGCCCATCTTTGGTGCCAAGAAAAATGTTGAAGACAACGGTGGCCGAGCTCTGGAGAACATTTCGGAGCCATTACTCATACAAGGATGTAGACTTGTGCATGCAAATGCACATTGTGAAGCAATTTACACCGAGGGGTTGAATTGCGAAGGAAATGCAGCTTCTATATAGGCAAGTCTAATGCTTGGCTTCTTCCAATGCTCTTTACTTAGTTGATTGGCCTAATGTTGGGAGGATAAGTGGGATTTTTGGAGTCTTTAACAATTGTATAGTTGTGCAAAGATTCCCAAACCTAAGACTAATTAACGTTTATAAATTACACTTGTACCAATAGAATCTTCTTTTATAGTCTTATTCTGTTTTGAGTTTTTTGGACCATGTTACATTCTTCATTCTTGTGTTTATAACTTTGTATGAGACTGGGAATTCTAGTTCAGACATGGGTTTTTCCTTGAAAAATTCGAATGGTGGTTCGCTTATCCTATTGTTCAGATTTATGATTCATTTCCTACTAATAACTATGGTGAACTTCTCTAGCAAGTAGCAACTCTTCTTTATTGTGGTTTATTAAGGTTGAATTCCTTATATAGTCATATTGATGAGTTGAAGTCAAAAGGGTTCCATATATCAAGGTATTTTCAATAAAAGAACCAATTTATTATATATATCACTCCAGCATTCATTTACGATATGCCTTGCTTTTCTTTCTCTCCTTCTTTCTTTTTTTGGGGGGGTTAATTATCTAGACCCCTGAAGTTTGACTATTAAGAAATAAAAAATTTAAAAAATGAAAAATCTATGCCTATCATACAGATAATTATAAAAAATTAAAAAAAATAATAATATAACATATCTAAAATAATTTATTTACAAAATTAAATTTGTTTAATTATATTAAATAGAAAAAATATTTATTAATTGATTACATATTAAATAAATAAACATATATTAAATAATGAATACATCTAAAATTAATTAAAAACAAGATAAATAAAAATTTAAGACACTTTATTAATTAAGAATAAATAAGTAAAACTTACATAATTTAATTAAATTTTTATTAATTAATAAAAATAAATCATCTGTTTTGAAAAATACACCACACCCCATGCCCACCCACCCTTTCCTCCCCAACCCCTCACTTTGTTCCGCCAGCCATGGCCGGTGGCAGTTGCCTTGGTTGCCGCCATGCCAGCGGTCGTCATGGCCAGATCTGGTCAGCGGGGGGCTGGGGCTGGGGGCGGGTGGTTGCAGTGAGGTGGGTGGGCTGTGTATATATATATATATATTATATGTATATGTATGTATATATTATATATTAAGTATAAATAAAAATATATATTATAAAACATATATGATATTGTATTACATACGTGTGTACATATATTTAATTATTTTATAATATATATATTTTAATAATTTTAGTGTATTTTTGTAATTTTATTAAATGAGGTTATTTTTATCATTTTTATAATCACTTCATGAGTGTTTTAGTTATTTTGTAATGTCAAGGCCATTTTAGTCTTTGTGCAATTGTTTATGTTTTTTTTTTTTTTGGCCTTTTTTTTAGTTCAGCTAAGAATAAACTGGACATTTAGTAAAAATCGTACAATTTGACGGCTGACCATCAATGTCATGTGATATTTGTAATTTCATGATACTTATAAATCTTATTGTAATTAAGTCAAATCTCAAGGGGAGTCTGGATAATTAACCCTTCTTTTTTTAATCATTTGGGGGGTTTTGTTGTAAAAGTTAAAACCAAACTGTTTAGTACGAATTCGAAAGTTTTGAATTAGATTCTATGCATCTATACAATAATATTCTCAAAGTGGAATGATTCAATTAGGATATATGAAAATAATCTTTTTCTCAAATTATTCCAATTAGGTCTTAAGTAATTAAAAACATAAAAACATGAGGAAAAGTTAAAAAAGCCATATATTCTTAATATTTCTGAATGAAGGGTTACTAGGAAAGTACATCATACTGTTGCATGAACTGAGTATTTATTCCTTTTTATGGATACAACAAATTAGGTTTTCACTTTTAATATTCAATTTATGCCAGAAGTTTTGTCCTACAACTAATTAAATAGATACTCATCAATTATATATGAGGTGCATGTAGAAGATTCACATTTGAAGGAGTGAAAGGAAAATATGATATGGAAGTTGGAAGTAGTGAAAATTGGCAGTATCTAAAAATAATATTAAAAAATAAAAATGAACAATGAAAAAAGAAAGTAATTGGAGCTTTTGTTCTTGCCAAAATAACGAATGTAATATGTTCGGTTAAAAGAAAAACATCCTAACAAATACTTGGGATTATAAGGAATATTTTGGGGTTATACAACTTTCCGGGGGGGAGGGGGAGAAAGAACTCACGTATTTACATAATTACCAAGCTACAGAAGTGGAGTGCAAGGTACTTTTTAAGTTTTAGTTTTTTCTATTTAATGTTTGAAGTTTAAATGAAAAAACAGCATTTAAAAAATCAGTCAATTAGAAAAAAATTTCTAAACCTACTTTCACTTTAGTGTTCAGTTCCCATTTGAATTTTTACACACTAAACTCCCTACTTTTTCACAAAACTTAGAAATCACTCCCCATATCTTTTAGAAAGACACATATATCCTTGTAACTAGAGAAAACAACAAAAATACCTGAGAAATGCGTTTTTCTCTTCAAGAAGAATGCTTTCATATTTTTTTTCCTGAAATTGACGACTTCCCCAAGCGGCCAAACAAAAGGGCACAAAATCGTTCCTCTGTCATTGACGCGAGAAGAAGAAGAGAAAAAAAAAAAGAAAAAAGAAAAAAAAACACCAAAATTTCTGCCATTTTTTCTGTGACAATGGAAGGAGAAACAGCGGCAACAAGAAGCGAAATACAAAAAGAAGTGATCAAAAGAAACAAATATATGTTTTTTGCATTTACAGTTTTAAATGTCTGTGATTTTTCAATGTTGTACTTATTTCTTGTCTATTTTCTCATGTTTAGGGTTTTATTCCCTTTTTAGTTGTTAAACACTTAAACCCAATTGACATATATGATTTTTGTTGTGAGATGGGAAGTTTTTTATTTGTACTTGAAAGGCATGAAAGTTGTACTTCACTTTTTTGAGGTTTATACTTCTTTTTACCTGAAATTATACGGTAAAATTATCTGAAAGTGGTAGTATATTATTTGTGGTACAAAACATCCAAGCTTGCAGTACACATTAAGCAAAAGTGTAGTATATAATCTGTGTAACTGCAGTATATTTTAGAAGCAAATATAGTATAAACATTCAAACTTGCAGTACACATTAAGCAAAAGTGTAGTATATAATATGTGTAACTGCAATACATTTTAAAAGCATTTGTAGTACAAAATATTCAAAGCTGCAAATTAAATGAAATTATAGTATATAATTTGTGTGCATGCAGTATATTTTAGAAGCATCTATAGTACAAAAGCATTAAAGCATGCAATATACATCAACAGAAAATGTAGTATATAATTTGTGTATCTGTAGTACAAAATATTTAAGCCTATAGTATACATTAAATGAAAGTGTAGTATATAATCTGTGTAAAGAGGAGCTAAACTCACCCGGTGCAAAAAAGAGATCAGAGTTGAGTTGGGGCACCGCATACACTTCGAGTCCTTGTGTATGTGTTGACGAGGACTTCAACGGATCGAGTGGGGGAGAATGTCATGGGTCGCTCATTGGAGAGGAATTGCGACCGTGACTTGAAGGGGCATTAGGAGCGACAAGGCATTGTCGGCTCACCCGACAAGGCGAAAAAGGCCCATGAGCAGAGACTCTTACGAGGTGCGGTTTGAAAAACTGTTTCAATGGCATATTCCTTGAGTTATGAGGATGCTTCCCACCAAGTTTGAAGTCATTCTGTGTTCGTTTGGGCACCGAACATTGAGGGCGACCTACAGCGGTCTTACTGCACGCAGGTAGTGCAAAGATGCATTGAGCAGAGTGTCTTGGAAAAGGAATTTTGTGAAACTATTTCAGTGGGGTGTTCCTTGAGCTGTTGGCAACGTTCCCACCAAGTTTCACCAGTATACGGTTCCGTTTGGATAGGAAACATCGAAGATCTTTAAAATGCGGCAGTGCAGTGGCATTGCTGTAATTCCAGCTTATTGCGAGGGAAATTATTGTTCCATGGAGAATCGGACGGGGCTGGAACTTTGTGGAGTTAATTTGTAAGCCAAGAGCTATCCAACGGTTCAAGCGGCAAGTGATTTGGACACTGGGAGAGGAAGTTGGGAAAATATAGTACAAAACATTCAAGCCTATAGATTAAATAAAATTATAGTATATAATCTGTGTACATGCAGTATATTTTAGAAGCATCTGTAGTACAAAAATATTCAAGCGTGAAGTATACATTAACTGAAAATATAGTATATAATCTGTGTATCTGTTGTACATTTTAGAAGCAGCTGTAGTACAAAATATTTAAGCCTGCAGTATACATTAAATGAAAGTGTAGCATATACTCTCTGTAACTGCAGTACATTTTATAAACAAATGTAGTATAAACATTTATGCTTGCAGTTCACATCAGGCAAAAGTGTAGCATATAATCTATGTAACTGCAGTACATTTTAAAAGCATCTGTAGTACAAAATATTCAAGCATGTAGATTAAATTAAATTATAATTTAATATTTGTATATATGCAGTACATTTTAGAAGCATCTGTAGTACAAAAATATTCAGGCATGTAGTATATATTAACTGAAAATGTAGTATATAACATGTGTATCTATAGTACATTTTAGAAGCAACTGTAGTACAAAATATTTAAGCCTATAGGGTTTGAATCATACTTTGTTTATAATATTATTTTGTATGTAAGTATAATTTTCCATCAAGTATTTATAATATTTTTATTTCAGTACAACATGAGGGAAATGAATTACAAATATAGAACAAACAAAATATAAATGGTGTTATGTTGAAGTACACTTCAATTCAATTGAAATCAAGCAGTAAATTTGAGTACAATATGATGGAAATGAAGTACAAATATAGAAAAAATAAAGTATAAATGGTGTTATGTTGAAGTACACTTCAATTAAATTGAAATTAGGTAGTGAATTTAAGTACAATATGATGGAAATGAAGTATAAATGTATAACAAACAAAGTATAAATGGTGTTATATTGAAATCGAGCAGTGAATTTGGATACAATATGAGGAAAATGAAGTACAAGCGTAGAACAAACAAAGTATAAATAGTGTTATGTTGAAGTACAATTCAATTAAATTGAAACCGGACAGTGAATTTGAGTACAATATGATGGAAATGAAATACAAACGTAAAACAAATAAAGTATAAATGATGTTATGTTGAAGTACACTTCAATTAAATTGAAGTTGGACAATGAATTTGAGTACAATATGATAGAACAAACAAAATATAAATGGTGTTATGTTGAAGTACACTTCAACTAAATTGAAATCGAACAGTGAATTTGAGTACAATATCATAGAAATGAAGTACAAACATAAAACAAACAAAGTATAAATGGTGTTATGTTGAAGTACACTTCAATTAAATTGAAATCAGGAAGTGAATTGAGTACAATATGATGAAAATAAAGTACAAATATAGAACAAACAAAGTATAAATGGTGTTATGTTAAAGTATACTTCAATTCAATTGAAACCGGACAATGAATTTGAGTACAATATGATGAAAATGTAGTACAAATGTAGAACAAACAAAGTATAAATGGTGTTATGTTGAAGTACACTTATTGCAATTGAATAATTAGTCTCCAATAATTGTAGTGATGGTCAAATACAATATTTTGAGATTATCGAATAAGGTGAAGTACGTATTTGTACGGGTTATAGGGTGGATATTATTGTCAAATGCTCATTTATTTACATCTTCGAAAGCATAAGTATTTTTTACATTACTGCGATTGATAACATTCATTCTTCAACATTAGTGGTTAACACTTTAAAACTTTAATATTATTTTATTCATATAATAAATATTACACACATTTTTAGAGTTTGGTTATTAATTATTGAGACTTAAAAATCAAATCATGGAACAAATTTCAATTCAACAATATTAGTAAAAATATTAAGAAATGGAGTACATAATGGCCGAAATGAAATACAAATGTCATGAAATCAAGTATAAATCTTTCAGATTGAGGTACGAAAACGTTGATATCTTAGACAACATCCATTTGATAACTTCCACGCTAAACAAGTACATTATTGCCAAAAAGAAGTACAAATGTCATGAAATCAAGTATAATTCTACCAGATTGGGGTACAAAATAACTGATATCTCGGACAACATGCAAAAATGTCAATTTCATGCTAAATCAAATACATAATTGCTGAAATGAAGTACAATTATCATGAAATCAAGTATAATTCTCCCAGATTATGGTGCAAAATAACTAATATCTTCGACAACATACAAAAATGCCAATTTCACGCTAAATCAAATACATAATTGCCGAAATGAAGTACAATTGTCATGACATCAAGTATAATTCTCCTAGATTAGGGTGCAAAATAATTGATATCTCGGACAATATACAAAAATGCCAATTTCACGCTAAATCAAGTACATGATTACCGAAATAAAGTACAAATGTCAAGAAATCAAGTATAAATCTCCTAGATTAATTTACAAAATTTAGCTAGATTACTGATTCTTTGCAGGTTAGACGATTATGTCCTGTTCTACCACACATTTTACACTTAATTACATGTTTCTCAATTTGTGATGGAATCCTCTGTGTCCTTCTATGCCCAGGTTGAGATCGGCAATCAGGTGCATTAATGACGCCATCATCATCTAGAGGGAACATATGCATATCATATGTAGGAATAGGGTTTGTCACTGCTTGATATGCTTGTTGATACATCTCAACTCGGTAATATTGATCGGTAAAGTCATACGATGAAAGAGACTTTGACTCGAGAGTACAAGTTTTGATAAAATAAAGTATAATTTCGGAACACTTGAAGTATAGAACTTCAATGAATATAGTACAAGTTTAGATAAAATGATGTATAAAATGAGTATAATTTCAAAAAACAGAAATACAATTTTTGATAAAGTGAAGTATAATTTCAAAACACGTGAAGTATAAAACCTTAGAAATTGCAATACAATTTTTGGATAATCCATTAGTAGAATACTTGAAACTTAAAAAATAGATTCAAATAACTGAAGTACAAGTTTAGATAAAATGAAATACAAGTTCGGAACACTTGAAGTATAGAACTTCAATGAATAGAGTGCATGTTTAGGTAAAATGATGTATAAAATAAAGTATAATTTAAAAAAATAGAAATACAATTTTAGATAAAGTGAAGTACAATTTCAGAACACCTGAAGTATAAAACCTTAGTAATTGCGGTACAATTTTTGAATAATCCATTAGTAGAACATTTGAAACTTAAATAATATATTCAAATAACTGAAGTACAAGTTTAGATAAAATAAAGTACAATTTCGAAACACTTGAAGTATAGAACTTCAATGAATAGAGTACAAGTTTATGTAAAATGAAGTATAATTTCAGAAAATAGAAGTACAATTTCAGAACACTTGAAGTATAAATCCTTAGCAATTGTAATATGATTTTGGATAATCGATTAGTAGAACACTTGAAGTATAAAACTTAAATAATAGATTCAGATAATTGAAGTAAAAGTTTAGATAAAATGAAGTACAATTTCAGAACACTTGAAGTATAGAACTTCATTGAATAGAGTACAAGTTTAGGTAAAACGATGTATGAAATGAAGTATAATTTCAAAAAATAGAAGTACAATTGTAGATAAAGTGAAGTACAATTTCAAAACACTTGAAGTATAAAACCTTAGCAATTGCAGTACAATTTTTGGATAATCCATTAGTAAAACACTTTAAACTTAAAAAATAGATTCAAATAACTAGAGTATAAGTTTAGATAAAATGAAGTACAATTTTGAAACACTTGAAGTATAGAAGCTCAATGAATAAAGTACATATTAGGTAAAATGAAGCACAAAAGAAAGTATAATTTCAGAAAATAAAAGTACAATTTTAGATAAAGTGAAGTACAATTTCAGAACGCTTGAAGTATAAAGTCCTAGCAACTGCAGTATATTTTGGTTAATTGATAAATATAACACTTAAAGTATATAACTTCAATAAATCGAGTATAATCTTTGATAAAATGAAGTATAATTTCAGAAAATCAAAAGTATAATTTTATATAGAAGACGTATAGTTTAGGAACACTTCAAGTATAAACAGCTAGAAGTTGCAGTACAATTTTGGATAATCAATTAGTAGAACACTTGAAGTATAAAACTTACATAACAGAGTACAATTTCAGAACACTTCAAGTACAAAACTTTACAAACTGCAGTACAACTTAGATTTTGTAGAAGTATTACCTTAAACCATCACTGCTCTTCTTTGCACTGCTGCTTAATTCATCCTTTCAATTTATCAGGATGTCAACAATGTTCATATTCAATGTCAAATACAGTAAGACCATATTCATGACACCGTTATCATCAGTCAAACTCACGTACAATCTTTGATGTGGAGCTATGTATTGCAAACTGAAGTGTTCGGCGTTGATTTCACTCCATTCTCTTGCGAGATTAATATACATGTCCATTAACTTGATTGAGCACTCCTACTTCACTACTTGTTGACATTGTCGGAAAAATATAAGAAACTCAGAAGCAACTGAGAAGAAACTCGAAAATGATGAAAATAAAAAGAGAAGAAGACAATGTAGATGTCGAGTTAGTGGTTGTTGGCTCTAACGTTATTCTCGTTCCTACAGTGGAGCTTGTTGTGTTTTTTCTGTTCTTTCTATTTCTGGTAATAAATGTATGATCGGATTTACTATTTGCTTATCGGATGGAGAAGAAGTGAGAAAAAATGAATGAAAAATATGATACTTAAGGGCATTTTTGTCAAATCAAATGAGTAGGGAGTAATCTATAAAAATTTAACAAAACTAGGGAGTTTGTTCTAATAAAAAACAAGTGGGGACTGATCACCAAATTGGAAAGTGCATTTGGTACTTTTCAATAAGTGTCCCTTAAAAAATACTTCCAAGCACTTCTTTCTAGCTAGCTAAACAGTCAATAACAATTAAAAATATCCAAATACACCCATATATATAGTTTATCAACACAGTCTTAAACTCTTAATTAGTGCAAAACCACAGATAATCTACTAAGTCAACCGTTTGTTAATTTTCAGTTGGTTATGTAAGCGAAAAGATTATACTATAACTAATTAGAGTGCTTAATTAGTTCAAATGGCAGTTGATAAGACTGGATTAAGGATCTTTTTAGCTGGCTGGCTGGATGGCTCTACATATATTAAGCTCAAGACCAGTGAATCTACTCTACTACCACAATGTACAGAGTTGGAAGAAATTTTCGCGACTCAAAGTATCAATAAGGAAAGGATAGAGAGCGAGGAATAGGGTGCAACCTTTGACCTAATCATCTGAACTCGCTTCAATCATCCAATTTGCTTCAACAAACCAGGCCTGTCAACCCTAATTTTACCCTTTCCTAGGATACCCAAAATAATATGACATTACCTCTAATCTACCCTATTTACCCCTGACCCATTTGGTCTAGCTTGCTGGATTTAAGTTTTTGATGTATAAACTAATCTTTTTAATATATATTAGAAAAATTAATTAACTATAACTAACCTAATTTAGAGTCTTTATGTAGTAGTTCGCTCCCGGTTCCTTTTCTTCTCTCGTATGTATAAATAAGCAAATCCTATGCTCATTAATTGCAAGTTCAAAACATTCTTTTGCAGCAATTTCATGCCCTTCTTTCTGCTTTGAAGTTTCTCCGATTTTGACTATGGAATCTTTACTGCTTGAACAAGGTATTAGAGCTACGTCAACATGGCCCTAAAAAAAAAATCCTATTCCTTGAAAACTCTACATAACCTTACTTCAATTTGATTTCGTGAATCTCTGTTCTAAAAGTGGAAGAGATGACTGAAGAGATTGACACACAAAGAAATCGAGCTCGAGGAATCAGAGGAGCTGAAAATGGCGATCCTCTGTTCCTCCAGTCTTCAGACCACCCTGGTATGGTGTTGGTAACTGCACCTCTCAATGGAAACAATTTTCTGTCGTGTGGAGCCAATCGATGAAGATTGCGTTGGGAGCCAAGGTCAAACTGAGGTTCAGCAATGGAAAATGCCCCATACCTAAAGAAGATTCTGACGAATATGATAACTGGATGAGAGTAGATTGTATAGTAACCTCTTGGATCTTGAATTCAATTTCGAAAGATATTGTAGAATCTTTCTTGTATACTACTTTATCTAAACAATTGTGGGGGGAGATAGAAGAGCTATTTGGGGAGTGTAAGGTCCTATGTTGTACCAAATCCAGCGCTAAATTAGCTCGATTACTTAAGGAAGCCTCTCGGTAGTACATTATTATACAAAACTGAAACAATTGTGGGATGAATTGGCTGTTCTAATGCCACTTCCAGAATGTACATGTGGAGCTGGAAAAGGTGTTGCTGATGTGAATAATCTCAATCATTTAATGCAGTTTTTGATGGGGTTAAATGACTCTTATGATCATATTAGAAATCAGATATTGGTCATGGAGCCATTCCTTGGTGTGAACAAAGCATACTCCATGATCTTAAGAGTAGAGAAGTAGAGGGAAGCGAATACTACTTTTACTGATTGCATTGAAAATACTGCAATGATAGCAAGAACAAACCCTTCACTAAAGAAAGAAACAGGAAGTAAGCAGTCCTATAAGAGGGATTTTAGCAAGAAAGCTGACAAGCACTGTGGAAAGGATGGGCATACTAAGGAGACCTGTTTTAAGTTGAATGGGTACCCTGATTGGTATAAAGAGCTAAGGGAAAAGAAGGCTCAATCCCATGGAAGACAAATAGCTAATTGTGTTGACACTCCTCTGGAGATTTAGTTTGATGGAATTGGGCAGAAGAATGTTGAATGGACTTCTGCATTAGCTGACTTGGTGCAACAAGAAGTCAGCAAGATAATGAAGAGCAAGCAACAATTGGAGACAAATCAAGTGAACTTTGCTTATTTGGGTGACTTTGCATGTTTGAATACTCATAAAGCTCTAAATGCTAATTGTTTGATGAGTAAAGACTCTTGGATAATTGATACTGAAGCATCCAGCCACATGTGTTTGAACCTTCAACTCTTGACAGAATACAGCCACACAAAATCACCTACACATGTTTATCTTCTAGATGGATCCACAAAGCTAGTTCACTCCACATGAACAACACATTTGTTAGCCAACCTGAAACTTAACGACACTATAAATTCTTGAATTTCAGTTTAATCTTCTATCAGTTAACAAATTAGCTAAAGACTCTCAACTGAAATTTACATTTTAGCCAAGACATTTCACTTTGCAGGACCTACAGAGTGAGAAGATACTGGCTGTTGGGAGAGCAATTGGAAGGCTTTATGTTCTGGACAACTCTTATCATTTTGCCAAACATGTTTACAGCCATTGTAAGCCTTTGTTATCTAGAAAACCTGCTCTTGAAAATACTTCATCTTATCTTGTTAATAATGTGTCATCTTCCATTTATAACTAGGGGTGTTCATCGGATCAACCCGATCCGATGAACCCAACGATCCAAACCAAACCAATCTAATTGGTTCGGGTAATCCGGTTTGATCAGGTCAAATCCGATCAAACCCGATTGCAATTGGTTCGGTTCTTAGGTTTCATTTTCATTTACCCGACCCGACCATTTAATTAAAATAAATAATATTTTTTTTAATTATGACTTTTATTATTTATATTTATATTTAATGTTCAAGTTAGATTTGAATTTGAAATTTTATATTATCAATCATGGCTTGTGGTTAAGAATGAGATAATTTATAACAATTATGACTTGTGATGCTCTTGTGCAATACTGTGTGCTTTTGAATTTTGATGAATATTTTGCAAATAATTTGATTGTCTTGATTTCCTAGTCAAAGAACTAAAAAAATTGCAACATGTGTCTCCTCCTCCTTCTCCTTCTCCTTCTCCTTCTCCTTCTCCTTCCCCTCCTACTCCTCTCTCTCTCTCTCTCTTCTTTTTTTTTTTTTTTTCCTTGAACCCGATTACCCGAACCAAACCAACCCGATCTAGATTAGGTTGGTTTGGTTCGGGTTTAAAAACTAGAAATCATAAAACCCGAACCAAACCAAACTAATTAAAAATGATCGGTTCGGATTCATTTTTCCCCCAAACCCGATCCAACCCATGAACACCCCTATTTATAACTGGTAGCACAATAGACTATGACATACTTCTATCAATGTTCTCAAATAGGGAAAATGTATTTTTAGCCCCCTCGAAAAAATGATTTTGGTGGTTTACCTCCTTGTGAAATTTTTTTTTGAAATACCGTCTTTTATTTTTTAAAAACAAGTGAAAACCCCCCCTAAGACCATAAGTGGACTGTACGCGCCCAAAAATATGAGTGGTTGTGAGTTTTTTATAAATAAAATGACTATTATGCTCTTAATATATCACAGGGGGGTAAACTGCCCATTTCGTATAACACATGAGTGTAAAAAGATTTTTGCCCAATATATATATGTTATGAATAATTTTATATGCATATATGTGTGTATATATATAATTTTATATATATATGTGATTATATATATGCCTGTATATAATTTTTTATATAATTATATAGTATTTGATTTATATAAATATGCTATATATTTTATAAAAATGAAATTATTTAGTTTTGATAATTATATATATATGTATATATAATTTTATAAATATTAAATAATATTTAATTTATATAAATATGTTATATATTTCATAAATATAAAATTATTTAATTTTAGATTAAACAAAAGGAAAAAAGTATGTCATAAATAATTATATATATATATGTATGTATGTATGTACATATAATTTTTTAAATAATAAATAGTATTTAATAAATATAAATATATTATGAATAATTTTATATGCATATATGTATATATATAATTTTATATATGTGTGATTTTATATATATGAATGTATATAATTTTTTATAAATATTATATAGTATTAGATTTATATAAATATGTTATATATTTTATAAATATGAAATTATTTAGTTTTGATAATTTTATATCTATATGTATGTATATATAAGCTTATAAATATTAAATAATAATTAATTTATATAAATATGTTATATTTTTCATAAATATAAAATTATTTAATTTTAGATTAAACAAAAGGACAATAATATATATTTTATATATGTATGTATGTATATATAATTTTATAAATATTAAATAGTATTTAATTTATATAAATATGTTATATATTTCATAAATATAAAATTATTTAATTTTAGATTAAACAAAAGAAAAATAAATATATATATTATATGTATATAGATATGTTATAAATAATTTTATATACATATATATTATGCATACAAGTATTTATATAATTTTTTATATGTATATAATTTTATAAATATTAGATAGTATTTAATTTATATAAATATCTTATGTATTTTATAAATACATAAGATATTTAATTTATATTAAATAAAAGAAAAAGAAAAACATAAGGATATAAAGTAATTATATATATGAGGGTATTTTCGTCCTTTCAATAGAAAATTCAACTCAAATAGACAGAAGAGGCCAGTGATTCAAATTTTAAAAACATAAGGGGGCGTTTCAACTCTTTCGTTTTTCACAGGAGGATAAATTGCCTATTTTGTATAACACATGAGGGTAAAAAAATTTTAGCCATTCTCAAATACATACCTGGAATTGGAAATGAAAATGTTGATACTTGTACTCCTTGCAGTGTATGTCCTCTATCCAAGCAAACTAGACTTCCTTTTCAAAATAGCACTACTACAACTACAAAGATATTTGAACTTATCCATATGGATCTTTGGGGGCCCTAAAAGAAACCTACTAATACAGGAGCCCACTATGTCCTCACTATAGTAAATGATTACAACAGAACATTGTGGACATATCTTCTGCGAAATAAGCATCAAACTCACTGCCACTTCATTTTTTCAAATTGATCCAAACTTAATTTCAAACTTCTATCATGAATATTAGAACTGAGAATGGCATTGAATTTGTGAACCATGAAATAACTGCTCTTTTTAAACATTTTGGTACCATCCACCAAAGAACATGTCTTACACTCCTCAACAGAATGGCATTGTGGAAACAAAACATACACTACAAGAGGATATGATTTCAGAGACTGATTAGTTTTTGTCTCTAATTTTCATCAAGTAGCTACAGATTCAAAGATAGAATTTAGTTCCATCTGAACGTAATATAAATAATTGAAAATTAGAGTTGGATTCATCCACATAAATTAGTTCTAAATTTAACAAAATAAAAATAAGAGAAAAAATAACAATAGAATAGAGACAGATTTACAAACGAATTTACAAACATAGTCTTTTTTGTCTCTAAATCTGTGGATATTTTAAAAAAAAATTATAGAATTTGAAAATATCAAATACGAATTTTAGATAAATTAATTATGTCATTCAAAAATGACTTAAATTTTAAATAAAAAAATAAAAAATAAAAAATTTTAGCCCCAAAATGATTAAAAAATAATTTAAAACTATAACTAATACTTCAAAAATCAAAATAAAAGATATTCTAGTCAAAACTTTTTTCAAAACTTTTACTCTGGATTTTTTATCCTTTTCCCTTCGAAAGCTCACGCCCAGCGTCGAAGACCGATTGCGGTCTGTCGACGGCCAATCGCTGACCACCGGTCGCCGACCACGGACCGACAACCACCAGACCCACTAAAATACTATTTAATTTTACTGTCTCTGTCTTTCTGTCTATGTGTAGTGCAGAATTACAAAGATCGGCTGACGTGAAGATAGAGTAGGTTGCATTTGAGTTGAAGTGGTATTGCTTCTCGGTCCTCCCTCATTATCTTAAACAATGTGCTGATTGAATGATAGTACCTGCAAGTGGTTAAGTAATGAGAGTAAGGTCAAATATGAACTTGACAAGAGCTGATTCCTCCATTTTTTGTTAACTGCTTTAATGGTTGTGTACATTCTTTTGCGGTGCATGTGGAGCAGAGCAGACTTCTTGTACACTTTTTCGATAGATAATTTATTGTTTCAGGCTTGAACCATGCTTGAGAGACTTAAAATTTTGCCTCTGCTAGAATACGTCAGTTTGGTATGCACTGCAACCTTTTGTTTTATGAATACATAAAGGACAGTTTTCATGTAAAAGAAGTATGATGGGTTCATTTCATAGACTCGTACACACTTGATTTTTCATTTGATTTCATTAGCAGTTTTTTACTATCAGAGCTATAGGGCCCTTTGTGATGTTTAGTGTAAATTAATTTATATTTCTACTCTTTGAAACAGTTTATTTGCTTTTACTTATTGGATTCATCCGTTGGTGTCTGTGGCGCTGAATGCTGCTGTACTTTTTCGTTTTTTGTATTCTTGAAGGCTGAAGCACCTTAATTTATAGATTTATAGACTGTCCATCTGCAAATTAATTCTTCGAATGGTTGTGGACATTCTTTTAAGCACTTTGTCATTTTTTACTATCCATTGAATCTATGTATTAATTATTGTGTGCAAATATTCAACCGGGTGATAATGAAATTAAGAAGGTAGGCATCGTGGAATGAGATGATAATGAGACAACTAGTATGGCCTATTTTTAAGCTTCTCTGAGATCAATGGTTAGTGTAACTTGGTGAGATGGTTAGAGCGTTTTTTGGTTCTGGTTTAGTCCTTACCTGTGTCATTGATTTGGTGGCTGGATGGGTTGGCTGCAGTAGTTCCTGAAGCTTAACTTTTGTTTTGGTTTAAGGCACTGTTTGAAAGTGTTTGGAAGAATATGTTCCCTTATAATTTACTTTCATGTTTGTTCTCTTATAAGTTGGTATAGTTGGCCTTGGAATGAATTGAGGAATATCGCATACCTGTTATTGAGGCTGTAGATGATATCTTTGGACTTTGATGAATAACTGAAATGGTAAGAACAAAACCTCAACTTGGAATACTAAATTTATTGGATAAAATATTGTGGAAGTTCATATGTCTGATTTTGATACTGTGGTGATAAGAAGTGGTTTTGGCAGTAGCAAATATTCAGGCATATATGGATATGTGTCCTTTAGTTCTTCTTCTCCAAGAGTTTTGGTAAGAAATCCTAGTCAATTCTACTTCAAATGAAATCTTGCTTTAGCTTGTAAGTGCTTTCCTTCTCCCGCTTGCTAATTAAACTATGTCTTGTGTATTCCATATGTCAGTGTATCTGTAATCTGATTGGCAAATCAATTCCTTTCATTAATGAAGTGCTTATCCTCTTCTACATGTTTTGTTCTGTTGTAGAGAACTGTTTTGTGTTACAAGGATAGGTCATATTTATCTCTCTTAAAGTCACAAACCCACAAACCCGAATTCTTTTTCTTTGATTTATAGTTTGATTATTATTGCGGTTGGGGATACTTGATTTTTGACTTGTGTGTATAACGTAGTCTGGCTCCACAAGTACTTGTGATAGCTTAACTCAAACACGTTGCTAAGCCAATACAACTCCATCATTTGTATTGTCTTGGGCACTTAAGTGATTAGATATAGATACATATTTGAGTGCCATGCTATTTGAGACAAAAATTATAAATGAAACAAATGCCTTCTTTATTTTTGGAGGTTTGTAATTATGTCTTTTTTCAAGAATGTTCTCAATTACTATGCATGCAAATAGTGAAAAGTAAATCAAATGACACACATTTCCCTCTATCCCATGCAAAATTGTATACATAAAACTACAAAACTGCAACTGAATATTATGCTATGCATACCCCTCTCAAAACAAGATAGATAAAAAGAAGATGATACAAAACACTTCCGTTAAACTTCCACACAGCAGCCAGAGTGCACAAACCCAGAATACTCATTAGGTACATTTATCTTCACCAATTTACCATTTTGCCAGATTGCACGAACCCAGAATAATGCCATATCTTGGATAAAATATACATTTATAATGCCATTTCAAATTGTACTTAATAGAAATCAAGTTGGGAGGTCAATGATGTCTTGATGTTACTCTTCTGCCTTGATTGATCTATATATGAGATAGGCATAGCAAAGCAAACTGAATTCATAATCTTTTTTGCTTGTTTATTTAAAATATAATAAAAACTAAATTCTGATTTATTTTACACGAATAGCTGCAGCTGCTAGACTTTGATCATATAGAGAGATCCCACCAACTTGCAAGCATTTGAAAATTAATTGTTGATTTCCCACTACGGCTCTACTCATTTGAAGTTGAGTTCTTTCTTCCACCACATTCCTTCCTAAATATTGCATCTAATGTCACTGCTTGAAGTTTCTATTTCGTACTTCGCCAATATATCAATGAATAGATTCGACTTGGAATTAAATTAATATATGTCTATGGAATTGATCTTTCATTTTGAATTGTAAAATTTGCAAGGTCCTCAGTTTATTATTTTGGTTAATTTGGGTTGAATGGAGTTTATTTAAAATTTTCCAGAAATTCCACACTTTTTTTTCTTTGTTTTGGGAAAAGAGAATTTTAATTTAGACACTGTGCAATATTTATCTTGCCATCTTATAAAATACAAAAACAACCAGACTTTTTGGCAGCTTTTGTGCTTGAAATTGTGTGGCCTCAGATAAGCAGTGGAAATCTAGAACAGATATTGTACCTACTGATGATGAAATTCAGTTTACTAGATAAACTTATGCAGTTTAGGAGTTCATTGCAGAAACAGGAAACTTAGGTGGTTGAGGGGTATCCAAATTTAGAATGCTTTGTATTCTAAATGAGAAGTGCCTAGAACTAAAATAACTAATTTGGATGCTACTAGTAATAGTGGGCTGTCATAAAATCAGCCTTAGGTTGCCAGCTTCAATTGCCTTTCACTTTCATGCAAGCTATTGGATAATACAGAAGAAGAAAAGGAGAGTGAAAAAAGAGCCAATACTAGTATTATATTTTACAACCCATTATTGCCACTTTCTAGTCCAACTATTATCACTTTATGATCTCACAAAATCATTGGTTATAAAAGACAATATCCTAAAAAATTTAAATAAATACAATGAAAATATTTCAAAAATTATACTACATAACATATAAAAAAGTAAGTATATATATTTCAAAAATTAATGACAACATATATATATATATATATATATACTTTCATTAAAAAACATCATTATAATTTTTAACAAGATGTTTTATTCCATATCATTGTAGATGAGACAATAATTATCAACCAGATAAGTCACAATTCTTGTCACAATCAAACATATATAAATTAATATTAATGCAACAAAATGAAAATTCTTAACATTTAATACATATAATCAACAACAACTTATAATATATATATATATATATGTATTTTGAGAAGGTAATGATATAATTTACTTATTTCATGATTGAGTTGAATTTGACTGACACTCAAATTAAACTAACGTTGAATCCAAAAGATATTATATAAATTTTGAAATTAATTTTGGAAGGTATTTAATTAGAACTGTATAAACTAAAAGATATCTGAAATGAGAAATAACTGATATATGGTGGAAATTGCTAGCGGTCATATCATCTTATTTGCCTTTTTATATTCAAGGAATATCAATACATACATACACGTAAAATAAAGTATATATCAAGACATATATGTTTTTCATTGGCATTGATCTTATTATTTTATGAAAAATACATTCTTTTATTAGAATTCTTAGTATTTTATTAAATTTCTAATATTTTATCTCATATACTATGAC
This sequence comes from Jacaranda mimosifolia, assembly GCA_018894105.1. Classification (NCBI taxonomy): domain Eukaryota; kingdom Viridiplantae; phylum Streptophyta; class Magnoliopsida; order Lamiales; family Bignoniaceae; genus Jacaranda; species Jacaranda mimosifolia. The sequence goes on along the minus strand of CM032117.1, from coordinate 37,693,755 downwards.
TAATAAATATCTTTTGTGTGTTTTGCTCAAATGGGCAAAGGTTAAAAAGTTGAAATTCCAAAACACAAAATGGAAATATGCACAATCTTGAAATTGGAAAACAAATAGCTATCATGAGACCACAACAAGAAAAAGAAAATAAATTAAATATATAATTCGAAAAGTAAAACAAGTGACAGCCTCACACACAACTCCGCAACTAAAAAAACCAACATTTACTGTCTTTGTCTCCTCACTGACCAGTCCTTTTTTATCGGCTCCATAAATTCATTCCCCCAACAATCAACTGGATGTGATTAGGATTCCCCGCCCACCACCCCTTATTCCTTTCTTTCTTTGCAACAGAAATTAGGAATAAAAACAAACATTAGGTGGAATTAAATAAGAAAAGAATCCTTTACAGTTTACGCACAAAAGCTTTGTTGGATCAACTGAGGTTGGCTTGCCAGCTAAGAGTACATGGCGCTGCAGAGGATTATTTGTCTCCTGTTTCTTGCAGTAGTCCCCATAACTGCAAATTTAGAAGGTCAAGAGGATTTCTCACAACAAATTAAGTAGTGTTTTTGATTTGTGGTGAAATTGTTTTGATTGTTTTTGTTTTGTTGATAGGTGATGCTCTTTATGCATTGAGAAGGGCTGCTGATGACCCAGAAAATGTATTGCAAAGCTGGGATCCAACCCTTGTGGACCCGTGCACTTGGTTTCATGTCACTTGTGATGTTGATAATAGAGTTACTAGACTGTAAGTATAGTACCCTTAACGAATTCTATTATCATAATATAAACATGGCAGCTTAGACTGATTGATTGATTGATTATTGAACACTTTTAGTTATCATAATGATGGAAAAAAAATTCAAAGAATTCAAGAAAATTATTTGAGTTATTATAATTTTCTGATATGCTTTCCCTTAATTTTCTGGGGTAGTGATCTTGGAAATGCAAAGCTATCAGGGAAGCTTGTTCCTGAGTTAGGGAAGCTAGAGCGCCTTCAGTATCTGTGAGTACAGATTCTTTTTTTTTTTAATGGTTAAAATTCCTTTTTTTCGCTATTTGAAATGGTTATTGTTGCATTCATTTAATTTTATTTCTTAAGCTTGAATTTTGGAATAACTACGAGTGCTTAGAGAGTTCATTAATACTCCTTATTTTTCCTTTTTTTGTTCGATATTTATTAGTCATAGTATATGTCGATGCTCTGTCCCACCTCAGTGCTAAAGAGTAACCAACATCATCAATACTATTTAGAAAAAATGTGAAACTGCTTGAAAGAATCGTATGACCAAAAAAGATGGTTCTATTACGAAGCATACTAGTGGTTCAATTCCGCAAGGGGTGCATAAGTTAAGGATGGTACCAAACTTCACTTTGAAAACTTTTTAAATATCTTTTGTGTAGTTGTTTTAAACATTGATAAATATGTTTTTTACACACTTTTAGGAAAAAGAGTTTGGTTGGGAAGTGGATGATCTTGAGGTATTTCATAGGACACATAGAAAAATCAAGGAACTGGAGATTTTGTTGACAATAAATCAAAAAGAGTTAGCGTAACTGCGTAAGTACCTTTTATGCAATCTTTTTTTACAATATTATTTAATACAATAGATAATTAATTAGATTCTTATTACTCACATGCTTTTTATATGTAATGCTTGCATATGAGGAATATATGGCAAAAATAGGTTGTGGTAATTCTTCTTCTAGGTGCTCATTTGACTTTTTATCATGGTGTGAGGTGACTGGAGGTCCTTCAAAGGGACGTTTATATGGATATGGGCGCAGCCAATGTTCTAATAGAGCTAGTGGAAGCTCAGCTAACATGCGTGCTGCTACAGCTAAGATGTAAGAAGATTTTATAAGAAGAGAAGAAGAGGGTAAGAAATGCTTGAGCAAGTTATGGAAGAGGCTAGAAAGAGGGAAGAAGAGGCTAGCAGAAGGGAGGAAGAGGCGAGGAAGAGAGAGATGGGGCTACAAGAGATGGTTTATAAATTGCTTCAAGAAGTGGGGTACACGAACCATCAATATGCCCGTGGATCTGAACCCCAAGAGCAATAGGATTTTGGTAGGAAGCATTGATGCTTTTATTTTTACGAATTAGATAATCAAGTAACTTTGATGATTAATCATTTGACTAATTTCTTGGATTGTTAGATTAATTAGTTACTTTACATTATGGTGGATGGTTAAAAAAAACTTGTTTTGGTGAATTGTATTTGGTTTTTAACGAGCCATATTATTTGTGGATGATTGGGTGATTGGTTTGGAACTTTATATTATTTAGTAGTATAGAAAATTCATTTGAAGCAAGCATTGATTTGGATTGACATAAAAAAAATAAATGGATTATAGACAAATCTAAAGCTAATTAGAGATAGATTTAAAGACATATTTATAAGCAAAAATATTGAGAATTGGAGACAAAAATAAAGATGGAAAAAGATATAAAAAAAGTAGAGATGAAATTAAAGATCGATTTGGGTAAAACAAATATTAGATATCAGAGATAGAATTGAAGATAGAAATGCTACAAAAATAGAGAAGGATTTTGTTAAAAAAATATTAGATATTAGAAACAAATTTAGAGATTGCATTTATCTATCTTTAAATTCAGGGACGAAAATCATTCCGTCTTATAAATTTGATATGGAGCTTTCAACTATAGGCTAGAGACAGAAAAATCCGTCTCTATTTTGTTTCATAGATAGAAATCAGGGCTTTAGAGATGGAATTATCCATCTCTGAAGCCCTGTTTTCTTGTAGTGTATAGACATCTTCTTGAAATAGCTAGAGCTCTTATGATACAATCTGGTTTGCCCTCAAAATTTTGGGGAGATCAATTCTCATGGCTACTCATATTATAAATAAGCTTCCAACTCCAATACTTTAATGGAAATCTCCTTACAAAAAATTATACAACAAAACCCCAGATTATCATTCCTTGAGAACCTTGGCTCCTTATGCTATGCTCCAAATACTCATCCTTGTAAAGACAAATTCACTCTTAAAGCTTTTAGGTGTGTATTTCTTGGATATTTCATGGGACAAAAGGCCTTTATGGTCTATGATCTTGATAAACACAAGATATATTCCTCCAGAGATGTCATTTTCCATGAAAATCAATTCCCTTACCTTCAAAAATAGTCTGATGTATCTCCTCAACCACATATTCCTGTTCCTATTATTTCTGAAAATAATAACAACAACATTGAAAATGACCTTGATGATCCCAACACTCCTCATAGTACTTCCTTACCCTTATCTCAGAATCTGGACCTCAATACTTCCCAAGCCAATATTCAAGCTCACCAAAATCTAAGATAGAGCTCTAGAACTTGAAAGAGACCCACCTACCTCAATGATTATGTAACGAATGTTACAGTGCCTGTTTAAAATACCAGTATTGACTCAGGCTCTGTAGGAACATCATATACTCTTCCAACCTATCCTTACATCACTGAAAAAGGTTTGCCTCATTCATACTTGACCTTTCTTGCTAATGTAACAACTATTAGAGAGCCTGAATCTTACAGACAAACATGCACTAAAGCTAAATGGGTATCAGCCATGCAAGAAGAGATAAAAGCTCTTGAAGCTAACAAGATTTGGGAGTTAACCACCCAACCTGCAAAAAAAAGGCCATTGGGTCCAGATGGGTATACAAGGTAAAATTCAAGCCTGATGGCACAGTTGAGAGGTGTAAGGCAAGGTTGGTGGCAAAAGGGTATGATCAAGTTGCTGGGGTGGATTACATAGATATCTTTTCTCCAATTGCTAAGCTAGTAGCAGTTAGGGATGCAAACGAGCCGAGCCAAGCCGAACTTTAACTATTTTTTCAGGCTCGAGCTCAAGCTCGAATCAAATGAACTAGGCTCAAGCTCGACGAGCTTAAAAACTTGGAGCTCGAGCTCGGTTCAAACACATATTCAAGCTCGGCTCGGCTCAACTAGCTTGAATTTATGTTTTATCCTGGGCTGGAATATGAGTTTACCGAGCTCGAGCTCGGTAAGCTCAAGAGATTTTTTTTTTGGGATTAAGGTGTAGAAAATATAAATGGTCTATCAATGAGTTTCCATACAATACAAAAATACAATGTCAAACAAAAAATCAAACAAAACAGCCACCATAATGCAAACTGTGAACAATATTTCAACAACATGAAACCAAAAAATTAAACCAAACAAAACAACCTCCACAGTGCAAAAGGCAAACTGTGAACAACATTTCAACAACATAAAATCAAAAAATTCCCATGTCAGGGAAATGCTTCATAGTTATAATGAGCATACAACTTGACTTCCTAATAATTCCAAACAAAAAACCTCTCAAAAGATGCGTTGTGGCTTTTCCATGGTACTCTTCAAGTACAAGCACCTCACCTGTTAACAAATAACAACAAAACCAACCAAAATTTCTTAGCAACAATTAAACCTCCAACATAGATTGGTATATGAATTTCAGCAGCAACACACTTCATCAGTGCATCTATGTGCAAAACAAATAGCACCAAAGATATCCCATGACACTAATAAAGAGCAAAGTACCAACTATGACCCCATAAGCCAAGCCACATAGCAAAATAAGACAACTTATAAGTTATAACAAATAAAAGGAATTACCTTAATCAAACATTGGGCAACTCAATTACTATTGCTTCTTGATCAACCTGTAAATAATAAGTTAAGAAAATAAATAAAAATTAACAAGAAAGACATGTTTTAGTCTTAAATTCAAAAAGAAAAAATTTACTTGTGACTTTTGCTTCACTGCATAATGCTTCCTACACCAATCTCCAGCACACATCAACATTTCCATAGTCTTAGGGGCTAATCGAGCACAATATTTGTCAATCACTCTACCTCTAGCAGTAAAGGTAGCTTCTGATGCTACAGTTGTGATTGGAATGGCTATAATGTCTTTAGCCATTAATGATAGTATTGGAAACTTGTACGTATTCATCTTCCACCACACCAATGCATCAAACTTACTTACTGCTTCATAGGGATCATGCTCATGACATCCTGCTTCAAAACAAACATCCAACTCAGATTTTTCAGGTGTTATTGTTTTGACAGATTTCATAAAAGAGCTGAACCGAGACCAACCTGAAGATGAATTTATAGCTCCACTAGAGTCTTCGCTTCCTTGACTAGACTCATGCTTTCTTTTAAATCCCGAGCTCCCAGATTTTGTAGTCTTATCCATAGCCAAATACTTCTTGTAAAGCTGGTATAAAGCTTTTTTGACATCTTCAATCTTTTCGGCATCTTCATTTTTAGGATAAAGCTGTGGAAAAGTAAACTCCAATGCTTTCATTTTGCATCTCGGATCCAAAACAGCACTAATAGCCATCAACATATTGGATTCTCCCCAGTACTTGTCAAATTTAAGCTTCATTTTGTAACCATATCCCGCACAAAGTCTTCTTCGTCTGATGCTTTCTCATCTAATACAAGCTTCACACATACACTTCCTTCAAGAATAAATTTGCAGTGCGATAATCACTTCCAAAAATGATTTTAGTAGCAGTATAAAAGACTTGCAATATAGAAATCACCTTTTCTAACCTTTCCCAATCATAGTCATCTGGGCAGCGACTATAAGTTAGCTCTCGAACCTTGAACCTTGGGAAAACTTCTTTAAACTTGATTGCAGCATTCAATATCTCATACGTTGAATTCCATCTTGTTTTGCAGTCATCAATCAATTTTTTATTAGGTAGCTTTAATTGCTTGGCAACCTCAGCAAATACTATCATTCTACCATCTGTCCTCCTAACAAATTCAACACTATCTCGAGTGACAGAAATGATATCCTTGATCTCATTAAGACCATCCTGCGCTCTGAGATTTAGGATATGGGTAGTACATCTGACATGGAACAACTTTCCATCACAAAGTTTATTGTTTCTACCAAAAGAGTCTCTCATAAAATCAATTGCAACGTCATTAGCACTAGCATTATCAACTGACACCGAGAATATTTTATTCTCAATTTCCTATTCACTCATGCACTGTAATACTGCATCTGCAATCTGAATCCCACCACGAGGAGGTGGAAGCTGAACAAAGTTGAGTACATGCTTGTGCAACTTCCAACTTGAATCAATCCAATGTCCGATTATCACCATATACTCAATCCTTTGGTTCTTTGACTTCCAAACATCTGTTGTCAAACATATCTTATCAACAGATTTCAGCAAATTCTTCAATCTGTTCTTCTCCATCTCATATATCATGAAGCAATTTTTTTCCGCTGTCGTTCAGGATATACAAGTCCATTCTGGCATTCCAAGCTTGCAAAACATATTAAAACCTTCATCCTCCACAATTTTAAAAGGATGATCATGCATGAGTATCCAAGTGGTTGCTGCTTCTTTCATCTTCTCCATGTCAAATTTTCCATCTAGTAAAGGCGGTAGTGAAGTAGGATTAACACTTGCTAGACCAAACCCCAATTGTAGTTGCTTAGCACTTTGTTCATTCTTCTTCCTTTCAATCTCCAAATAAATGGCACATTTTTTTAGGTGTCGCTTCATGTGAGTTGTAGTACCCGACTTTATCTTTGAAAAAAAAGACTTACAGTGCTTGCATTGATACTTAAGTATATTTCCATTGTCATCTTTAATTTTTTCCATCGCTTACCACACATCAGATGTCAATTGTCTCTTTGGCTTGTCGAATGGATTATCATCATCAAGAGTTTTAGTTTGAGTATTGTCACGGGACTTGTAGAATCAACTATTGATAATGATGTGGACATCCTTCGAAAAACAAGAATTCCTTATTACAAGAAAGGAGTCAAAGACTACATAAGACGTGGTGAATGAAAATAAACATACATATATAAGAAAAAAAGATGAAGCTACTGCCATGACCAACCTTCCAGTCCAAACACTCAGCTCAACATTGCTTAATATCATTTCAGTAGCTCAATTCTATGTCTCTTTTCTTATGTGCGCTTAATATCATTTCAATAGCTCAATCAGCAGTTTTCCATATCAATTTTCCATAAAACATCAGAAAAATAAAGCCATTACAGAATAGGGAGCAATGTCAGAAATGAACCCATTACAAACAATCCAACCATTACAGAAAAAATCAACCTATTAGAGAATAAACATCAGAAAAAATCAACCATTACAATCTATAGATACTTCAACCCTTTAGAGAATAAACATCAGAAAAAATCAACAATTACAGTCTACAAATACTTCAACCTATTAGAGAATAAAAATCAGAAAAAATCAACAATTACAGTCTACAAATACTTCAGATTTTAGAATAGAACTTACCTATGGAAGGCAACCTAGTTGACCAACGAGGGGCGAGAGGCGAGGAACGATGGCCAGCGGCCAACGGACGAAGGACGAGGTGCGACGGCTGTCAGGCGAGGGTAATGTGCACTGCTGCGATGGCCAATGAGATGGGCGAAGGACGATGCATGACAGCCGACGAAGGACAACGGGGGACAGACGATGAGGGTCGACGGGACGGTGGCTGCGAACCTGCGATTCAGAAGCTAGGACAGACAAGACGAGAGAGAGACTAAGTAGTGACTAGTGAGTACTAACTCTGAAAACAAGATAGGAAATTAGGAATTAGGAAAGAAATGGTTTTGATTTTGTAAAATATAAAATTTTAAATAATTTAATATATTATTGTAATTGTATTATATATAAATAATATTTTTTTTATAAAAATGGTAGGCTCGCGAGCCTACAAACAAGAAATATTTGGCTCGGGCTTGGCTCGAGCTCGAATTATTCAAACTCGAGCTCAAACAGTTTTCGAGCCAGCTTATCAGGCTCTCGAGCTGGCTCGATTCGTTTGCATCCTTAGTGGCAGTTAGGCTTTTCTTGACTCTAGCCACTACTAACTCATGGAGTATACACCAATTGGACATAAACAATGCATGTTTGCATGATTTTCTGCAAGAAAAAGTATATATGTCCCCTTCAGATGGCTATGACAAAGCTAAACTAGGTCAAGTTTGCAAGCTCTTAAGGTCTTTTCTATGGATTGAAACAGGCTTCCAAGCAATGGAACATTGAATTTACATCCCAATTGCAACAGTTTAGCTTCAAGCAACTTTCACATGATCACTGTCTCTTTACTAAACAATCTGGTGACTCCTTTCTGGCATTATTAGTATATGTAGATGATGTACTTATCACTGGCAGTAGAGAGGGTGATATCATAGCTACTAAGAAGTTTCTACACTCCAAATTCTCCATCAAAGACCTTGGAATTGCTAAATATTTTCTTGGAGTTAAGATTGTAAGGACTGGAAAAGGAACTTACCTTAACTAAAGAAAGTATATACTGGACATCTTGGAAGACATTGGACTCTTAGGATCTAAACATGTTAGCACTCCTTTCCCTAAAAATCTTACGCTCACCATTGAAGGAACACCTCACCCTGATCCTGCTCAATACAAACGGTTGGTTGGAAGACTACTATACCTCAATCTCAAAAAACTTGATCTCACTTACAACATTCAGCAACTCAGTCAATATGTCAACACTCCTACCACAGATCACTGGAAAGCTGCTCTCCATGTTCGGCGCGAAAGGGCTCTTCTTTGCTGCTAAAAACAACCTGCAACTTAGATCATATAATGATGCAGATTGGGCTGCATGTACATCAACAAGGAGATCCATTACAGGTTTGCATCTTTCTAGGCAACTCTCTTATATCTTGGAAGACTAAGAAATAGTCCACTGTGTCCCGCTCCTCCGCAGAAGTTGAGTATATATACTTAGCATCCAATACTTATGAAATGCAATGGGTGGCATACCTCCTGAAGGAATTTCATGCCTCAGTTCGCTTGCCAATTCCACTACTTTGTGACAACAAAACTGCCATTCACATCACAGAAAATCCTATTTGTCACGAACGCACAAAACACCTGGATATTGATTGTCATCTTATACACGAAAAGTTCAAAGAAGGATTCATTATCCTGCAACATGTTCCATCCAATCTTCAGCTTGCAGACATTCTTATGAAGAGCCTCTCTACTCCCTCTTTTTGGCATATACTTTCCAAGTTGGGCTTGCGTGATATCCATCAAGCTCCAACTTGAGGGGGGATATACAAACATATCTCTTTTGTGTTTTAAATTATAGCTTAAATTAGTTTTTTTAATTGTTAGCACTTAGTTAGCTTTTAATAGTTAGTTAGCCCCTTTAGGTAACTATGACTAACCTAACTTAGGGTCTTTATGTAGTAGTTAGCTTCTGGTTCCTTTTCTTCTCTCTCTCAAAATATTCTTTTTCAGCAATTTCATGCCATTTCTTTTTGCTTTGAAGTTTCTTCGATTTTGACCATGGAATCTTTGTTGCTTGAACAAGTTCTTAACTATTCCCCAAAATATAACAAATCAAAACTTTTACATTTTTCAATCCCACTCACAACATTCATTCCTTCAAAATACATATCAAAATCAAACATAGAACATAACCAAACATTGCTTTATTTTTTCTCCTGATTTCACACATATGAGGAGGAGACATTGTCCAAATTAATTGATCAATCTAAAGTCGACAACAATATAACAAATCCAGAATATAGTGGCTAGCATAGATTACACATTATCATAGTATATAAACAAAAGTTAAGAAAAAAATCATTTTTAATATTATTATTTCATATAATATACAAATAAATATATGTAAACAATTAAAAATATTTATATTATTATAAAAAAAATATTTTAATTTTATATAAATTAGAAATAATAAATATTTTTAATTTTTATATATATTAAAAAATTATCATTATTATACATCTAATTTCGATATAAATAATTTTAGGCTAATAGTTTAAATTTGAGTATGGCCATACGGGTACATGGATAATTTAGGGCATAGATACTATCCATACCCGTTGTATAATTTTTAATAAATATGAATATTGATATGGACATATGTATGATTTTTTGGACCTAAATAAAGTAATACTCTATCCATCGACAGATCTACAGCAGAAAAATATAATGTTTTAGTCAAATAAATTTCATCCCAACTTTCGTATACTTCATACTATTTCATAATCAAAACAATCTTGTCACTTTCATGCACCCACCAACTGCAACCTAATGTTTACTCCATATGATTTTTTCACTTGCGTGTACCCATTGGAACCCTTTGAAGTACTCCATGTGATTCTGCAGTCTAAATAATTTCATCATTTTAGTGTGCCCATGAGCCCACCGGATTCCCTAGGACCAATTCATCCGATGTCCTTTTCGGGGTTCTTAACAACTAATTCACTCTATCCTAAGTTCTTTTGTTTGTATAATTAAAAGTTCAAAACACCCATTTTGATTCCATCTCAACAAACTTGTTTTCCACAAAGCGATTGCGAAATGTGTACCTTGTACAATTTTTTTTTTTTTTTTTTTTCCAATTTCCAAGTTGATTTAATCCATTCGTTCGTATAACTATATACTCAAATCACAAATACTTCTAAAACATCTTATACACCAGACCTATTTGACTCTATCTAAATCAAACTTGAAACATGTGAGGAATCATCCCATCACACATAACATGAAGCATGTGGAGAATCTTATAATTATATAATTATATCAATATTTCACTTCGTATTAATATCATATAATGACTCAAACCTAGTCGGACGATACAAAATTTCCCTAATTTCAGATCAAGAATAATTTTGCAGCAATGAGAAGAAAAGGCACTCGCACCCAAACACAGAAAGTGGGGAACAGAAACTTGAAGCATGTGTCTTGAAGATCAATGCCTAGGCACTTAGGCACCGGAATCAACAATCCATTGAACCTAGAAGATCTACTTCTAAAAACCAAGACCATTATTGCACAATAAAATGCAATAATTATTAGCTAAACCTGAAATGTACTTCTACACAATAGGCACGCAAACTATACACAACTTAGTACAGATAGCCAACCTTTGACAGAAACTGGCCTACGATCAAATTTTCCTATGTTTTTCCACTTCTCCATCTGGTTCCAAGAAACTGACTGGACTTCTTTGTACAGATCCAGATGTCTGGTTGTAATAATACAAATGTACATCAAATCAGAATCTATACAAAATTACAATGATGCCCCCTTGCAGCTCAAAAAATTTGGGTCACTACTCAATCAGTTAAGCAAGAAAGAAAGAAGCAACTACATCTGAGGCCTCAGCAGTTTGAGCTGCTTCTGCAATTTTAAGAGCCATCGTTGCTTTATAAGTAGCTAAGTCGGCATTTTCCATGAGCATCTGGGCCCTTTGACGTTTTAGAATAGCCAGTCCTTCGGATCTGTCTGCAGCAGCTTTGGCTTCTTGCACTTTGTGTACGTTATTCTGTTGAGCATCTCGTTCAGCTGCTATTGCTGTAAAATGAAATTCATAAACAACATTCAGAACCAAAATCATACTTGATTGGATTGCAGTAAGCGATAAACGCATCACATCCCAAATTGCGTTATGAATGACATAAATGATTAAATGCTCCTCCGCAAGCTCCACAAGCACTTCAAAATCACCCTAGTGACCCCATGAAGCCTGAAGAGGAATAATTTCATATGGCCGACTATCTCAATTCTACTCTTTTTTGTTAACTAAAATTAAAAAAATGAATTAATCTATCAACTTTACAATATATTAGATTTACTCAAATATGCAAAAGGAAATGCTGTCCAGAACTTTTCCGAAAGCTGGGTTCTTATCTTTCTTCAAGATTTTACATATGCCATATAATATAAATAGTAATAAAGGAGATCAAATTACTTAATACAAATTTCAGAACGCCGCTATGCATATGAAAGTATTAGGTATTAGCGCGAGAAGGTAATAGAGTAATACCATCGTTTCCATTTTGTCTCGCATTAAACACAAAAGCTAAATTACTCCATTCTTTGATCTGTAAATTTATTTGATTTATCAATGTAACATCCCTATATTAAATTCTGGGATTGTCTCATTTCTACGACAAACAAGTACATTTTGGTCAGATAACTTTAGGTTAATGTAAAACTCTCCAATAAACCGATTATCAGACTGACGCAACAATATCAACAGAAATTCAGGTCTCTGAAGAGAAGCACCTTGCAAGATAGGTCTCTGTTTGCCTCGCCCGCCCTGACTTGCTTGTCTTTTGAATGATCTTTTCTTCCGTAAAACAGACTTCGGGATCACTTGAGTTCGTCTAGGCTGATAAAGCTGCCAATCAAAGAATTGATTTTTACTTCAGGCAATGATGAAGCAGCACATAGGAAAGTCAATTATAAGATGTTCCAAATATAAATAGCGCACAAAATCTTTTTTGCTTACTTCTTTCTGGCACAGATGGGAATAATTCATAGCAAAAAATTAAACACGACATAGAAATGCATGTGACCAGGTCACAAAACAGTAGCCAAATTACACTCAGGTCTGGACAAAATTTGACCTCTCAAAAAGCCAGTTTTAGAATCTAAAACGTGGTGAATATGGGCAATCTTCAAGTGAAATTAACTTGTGCTAAATATAAGATTGTTCATTGATGAATCATCAGGTCACAACAATAACATGAGACATCTCAAAAATATTCACACAGAAAGTACATCAAAAAGAAAATGAATAAAAGGAGATAGACACATGAGGAATACTGGCAGCAGTTTTAGATCCATTATTATCAATCGAGGGGCACCCTGCTGCAGTTTCAGATCCACACCCCCCCCCCCCCTGGAGACCTCAAAAGCTCACGAGATATTCAAATTCTATAACCAAGCACGTTGGACTTTTTTTACCGAATTACAATAGACTATAACACATTTGCACTCTAAATGTAGCCCTAAAAAGTTAACAAGCAGAGTACTATATCTTTAAAGGAGGGTAGCGTCTTCTTTACCTGGAAAATCCTTACTAAAGCTGAGCGCTTTTGTTTCCGCTTTTTCATCCAATACTCACGGATAGCCTCTATAACTTCCTTTCTTCCAAGATGCATACACAAATCATAGGCTGCTTGCTCATCAAAATGCTCATCTGGATATAAGTGTGAACTTTTTTCAAGAGCATCAATGATCAGTTCGAAACTCTCAGGTGTGATGAGTTCTTGCAGCTCCCTTCCTGCATGCAATTCATCATTCAATTTGGCCAGCCACTCATCATCATCAGAGTCCATGTCATAGTTGGCACTCTTCTTCGCCAAAGCCCTGATTAGCTCATCATGTTTCACAGTAATGTATGAATCAGGCCTCACATATGGAACATAATTGGCATCAAAAGGTTTGGATACTTCTCTCACCCCAGGAACAGGAATAACGCTGGCTGCAGGGGACTGCATGTTCCGGTCAGAGCATTCCTTATAAAGTTCCTTGAAAATCAACCAATCTTGTTTATTAGGAAACTCAAGCTTCCAACCAACCTCCCCGGACCATATTGTGGCATGAGTGAAGCGGTTAGACGTAGATGACCTCATGAACTTTTGTGCAGTCAGGTTGTACCTCTTTGTTCCATCCTTCATAACAGCAAGAAACCATTGTTGTGAAGCAGATAGTTCTAAAGTGACAGTGGCTCCTTCTTCCCTATAACACTTGTCTGTCTCAGTAATTAACAGGTTCGCAGAACAGCTCCCAGCACATACATCCTGTGTGGACACCCCAGCAGCAGATTTGAGCCATTCCACGTTTGCAGTGGAACTCCTCTTATCTGAACTCCTAAGTACACGACTTGGTACTGCAGCATAGAATTGGACACCATCATGTCCAGCCTTGAAACATTCTGATGCTAAAGCTCCACTAGCTTTCTGAGAAAGAAAAATTGATGGTGGTCTACCTCTCTCACGCCTCAGAGAACTCCTCCTTTTCTGGATATTACGACTGTTTCTTATTTGCAAATTTCGAAGAGCTGATTTAGGTAATCCAACAGCTGAGTATGACAACTCCCTCCTCCTTGAATTATCATTACCAGACACTACCCCATCACTGTGAGATAGGTGTCTTCCAGGAAATTCTTGAGACATCACTGCAATATGATCACAGTGCTCTCTCCAAGAAGTAATTTGGAAGAAAGGTTCTTCAGAATCATCAGCCACCTCTGCCGCTTCCTCATCCTTCTGATAAGGATCCAACGAGCGTGCCACAAGCAAGCAAACCAAATGCTCAGATCTAAGATATATACTTGTTTGCATATGGATGAAGCAAGATGGAATTGCAGAAAAATCCACAGAAAACAATGGTACCAAAGACCTGGATCCCAAAATTATGCAAAAACCAGGGTTCTTGGCAACAATAGAATCCTGTAGCAAGAAATTATAAATTATATATAATTGTAATAAATGAATCATGCAGAACCAACCAAGCAATTGAAGATTCTAGTATTTTAAATGGTACCCCAAATCACAAGCTAAGGATCGCCCATCAATTCATAATTAAGTCCACATTTACAATGCCAGTTATATGTTCGTAAGAGGAAAAAGTAAATTCATAACACACGATTTATGAAATTTAACTGTATTGGGCACATGCACCCAGAATCTAAGAACCACCTAACATTACAGTAACAACAATTTACCTGGATAAAAAGAATTCCACGAGATGAATAAGCATCAAAAATTGGTTTCGAGAGCACAAATGCAAACAACCGCCTCATTCCAATTTTAACTCTAGTCATGTAGCGCAGCACAGAAGTCAAGAAGCAAGTAACCAAACAACCACAATCATACGAAGACTCATTAACAACAATAGCAAGCTCTTGACACCTACAAACATTATCCTGGGAGTCTCCATGAGATGCAAATGATTCGATAGCTCTACATTTTTTCATCCATTGTTTCCTTGCAAACTTCTTCCCATACCTTTTATCTTCTGTAAGGCCAGTATCTGCCAATTCTGCCCTCTTTCTCTTTCTCCTATACACATTTCCCCACATCCTGTCCACACTTTTCACCTCCACAACGCCTCCTGATTCGCGTTCTTCTATTCTAGTTTCTGCAGTCATGTTCACCGAAGCACTATTTTCATTTTCCTGCCACATTTCCTTGTAGCAATCACCAGCATCACCTCCTTCATCAGCAGAATCATCTAGAAGCTCGGTCCACTTATTTTCCTCATGAGCTGCTCTCGTATATTTGCTGCCTTCATGCGGTTCCGTCCGCAGCCTTCTCCCTGAACGCAAAACTCGCGCCCCAAACACCCTTGTACTCCTTCTCATTCCCACTGAAGGCATCAGCTTGCTTTTATTCCTGTGAGACAAAGCCCCAGAATTAATTTTCCTCTTCACGTTTGTATTTGACCCACCTTCAAAGACTAAAACTTGGTCCAAAGCCAGCCCAGATAATGATGAAACCAAAATATTTTCTTCCTTTTTCTTTGAAAAACACACTCCCAGGATTTACAAGAGTCGAAAAGGCGATTAGCAGCCGACTCCAGTTATAAACTCGGGCTCCGTCCAAAATGATGAAGGATGAAAGTTTGCAGGCCAGTTCAACTCACTTACTCTCCCGCTCAACCAGACTCCAAGAAACAGGGAAAGAAAAATACTCACCGAGTCAATCAAGACATGGACTCGGCAGAACAAAAAGCACTTTTCTTGGTTAAACCTCGGCTTAATCCAAAAACACTAACAACACAAATTTGGATTTGAAAGCCAGACTCAGAGAACAAGCCAGTCCCAACTCAGTCCACACACTCGAACTCGACCCAGAAGTCGGTTTCCTTCAAGCATGCAAACAAGACCACCCTTCCGCACGCCCCTCGAAAGCCAAAAATTCATCTCAACTCAGTCGACTCGGACCAACTCACCATAACTCGGACCCACCATACACTTCAGATTTTTTTTTCAACTCATTTTTGTCTGGACAAAGAAAAAACAATAAACAAGATTAAAAAGCCCAAAAAAAAAGAAAAAATATCAAACAATCCCCAAAGGCATCTCATAAAAAATCCAAGTTTTCTCTCTCAGCGACAAAAGCCCATCAAATAACCGCAAGAATAACAAGAAACAAATAATTACCTCTGATGAAACGACTAAATCACTCCCTTTTTCCAACCGAAAAATAATCTTTTCGATTCTTTAAACTGAATTTTTTCTTTTTTTTTCTTACGTGTATCTTACGTGTATAGACTCCGGTTTTTTCCCCTCGATTTTAATGGCGTGAACGGTAAAATGATGGCTGCGGTGAAGGAGGTTGCAGGTTCTAGGGTTTATGAGAGAGCGAAAGAAGAGGGTGGCTATTAACTACTGCTACTACTTGCCAGGAATAATGAGAACCATAGGATGAAAACGATGGAGAGTTGAGATTTCACGGATTTGATGACTTCAAGAATAGTTCGAGGAGTGGGGGCCCAAAGACTTTTTCGGTGTGTATATGAGAGAGCGAGGGAGGGAAAGGGGATATTTATACACTGAAATTACAATTGCTCCCTTAATTAATAGTATATTACATTTTGTCCCCTCAACCATCGATCTTATTCTATTTTACGCACCTTAATCTTTAAATAGACAGATAAGCACCTATCTGATATCTTGAAATTGAGAATATTTTAAAATTAACATAGTTAATTTAGTGAGTAAAAATAGGAATTATCTTTTAAAAATATATTATGAAAAATATATTTGATTAATTAAAGTTAAAAATACAAGTTACGGCAATATAGAGGTTATTGCTCTTATAAAATATTTGAATTATAAACAACTCATAAAAATAGTTTCATATCTAAATTTTTCGTGAAGTCATGTAGCCTTATATTATTTAAACATAATCTACGCGCAAATTTATTTATTTTTCAATATATGAAAATTGAGAAAATTATCAGTGAATTATAATGGTAAATCAAAATTAAAAATGAAAAGAACTTTTAAGATTATGTTAAAATTTTTGAAATATAATTGGAATTTAAAATTTAAATTACTATTAGAGAAAGAATATTCCCATGCTTCCACAACGGGTAAATAATCCATGGAATGCATTGAATTTATAATATGAGATTTTGTGGTAAATTATCTAGTACATTTGACAATTTAATACCAAACTCTAATAGTTTAAATTCGAATTTATCCAATGAAATAAATAAAAATTTATGTAATAATTTATTAAATAAAATTTTAGAAATATACTTGTGCATTCATAGTTGGCAAACAATTATTGGATTAGGTAAATTACATAATACAAAAAAAATTTACAAAATTATCTAGTAAATTTATTTATTTTATTACCAAATTAAAACAATTTGAATTCGACCTTATCCAATGAAATAAATACAAATCTATGAATTTTTATTATATTAAATTTAGAAATACACCCATACATTTAGATAAACATTTATTGAAATAAGCCAAACTCGTAGTATGAAATTTTGTGATAAAATTATCTAATAAAATTATTAACAAACTCTAACAATTTGAATTTGAACTTATCCAATAAAACAAATAGAAATATGTGTAATGAATTTATTTTATAAAATTTTAGAAATATATTCATGCGTTCACACCAAGTAAGTAATTATTGGAATAGATCAACTTCATATTATGAAATTCTGTAATAAAATTATCTATTAAATTTTGAATTCAAACTTATATGATGAAATAAATAGAAACCTCGATGTGGATAAATTCTAAAGGTTTGATTTAGAGAGGTCTCTGATGGAAAATGATGCAAATGTTGGGGTCGAAACTCAACTCAATGGTAATCGCGAAAGTCGAACTTGTAGCCACAAAAGCCTTGTTAGACTTGCCGAGATGGCTCTCAGCTAAAACCCTCCAATGCTTAAATCAACAATTTAAAGAGAAAGATAAAATATGATTTAGTTGGGACAGAATGTGAAAATGAAGAGCTTCCCTCTAGTTGATGGATTTTCTTCCTTTTATATGGTTATCTTCTTAGGGTTCCCTTTCTAGCCTTCTCCTAGCTAATCTTCCCTTATTCGCAGAGGGGTATTATGGACTATTTTTTTATGTCAGACCGTAGGGTCTTCGTCTCCCTTTACACTGTCGGTTATTCCCAACAGTGGATCAACTTTAGTACAGTTCTAGGGAAGTGACAGTCCTTTTTGTATCAGGAAGTGGGCGATTGTACTGACAATGGCTGAACATTAAATACGGTCACCTAATGGGGATGAGGGATCCTTTTCCATGAGGCCAGAGTGAGATACTTGTATTTCCTAATAGATTGACATTGGAGAGCGTGAGAGGTGAGGTCAAATTTCTCCAATATCAAATCTATGTAATGAATTTTGTTCTATAAACTCTTAGAAATATAATCGTGCCTTCACAATGACTAAACAATTATTGAAATATGTCAAATACAATATATGAAATTGTGTAATACAATTATCTACTTAACTTACAAGTGTATTATTAAAATTTAATAATTTGAATGTGAATTATGAAATAAATAGAAATATATGTAATAAATTCATTGTATGAAATTTCAAAAATATATTATGCCTCCGAACTTAGTAAGCAATTCTTCGCACACATTAAATTCATAATATGAAATTTTGTGATAGAACTACTTGATAAATTTGATAATTTATTACCAAACTCTAACAATTTAAAATCGAACATGTCCAATGAAACATACGTTTATGTAATCAATTTATTGTATAAAATTATAGAAATATACTTTTTGTACATTCAGAATGGGTAAACAATAACTAGAATAAGTCAAATTCATAGTATGAAATTATGTGATAAAGTTATCACATGAATTTATTAATTTTGTTATTGAACTCTAACAATATGAACTAAAACTACAAGAAAATATACAATTTTTTATGAAAAATTTCACGGGAAATATGTAGACCCAATATGTTGAATCGCAATACAGAAATCGCCATACTATTAATAAATTAGCTCAGTTTACTAAGGAAGCTTAAAAATATTCAATAATAGCTCAAAAACATGCAACTAAGGGGGTATATTGCAAGTGGACAATCAAAAGTAATAAAGACCTAGTAAGACATATCCATAGGGAATGGAGTTTGAGTACTCTATCCTTCTCATACGCACAGTCTAGACAATCGAGATAAGGAAATGTATAATAATCAAATGAATACATAAAATAAAATCTAATCTAACATGCATTTTTAACAAAATAAACTAGGTATAACGAAAGTTAAGTATGAATCAAATATGCAAATGCCAATTCCAACTTGCATCTAATGATGGATTAAGGATAGGTTCTCCTTTTGTAGACAGCTAAACCTCTAGGCCCCAAGATATTGTGCATATACAAATGTGTAAGATCTAAACCTATTGAGTGCTCTTATAGCATTAGATAACCTCACTAGTTATCTCTCAATCCCAAAGATAGTTAAATATGATTAGTCCTAAGTATCAATGGTCAATTATTCACCTATTGGTCTCAAGCTATTTAATAGAAATCCAATTCCAATATGATCAAGCTTAGAAAGACATTGAGCTCAAGGTAATGAACTATCATCAACAAGAAATTCATAGACATGGACATAAAATCTTAATTAAAAATGTTTAATGTCCAAGATTCATAATATATATAGTCTAAGCATAAGAATGTATAAGCATTACTATAAAAGCATCAATCACAAGAAAAACATAAAAGTCCCTAGATTCAATGGTTGTTATCGCCTTTTCTTGAAACCTAATGGAAAATCAAAGGAATAAAATGAATTCATATGATTCTCACAATAGAACATTGATCTTCGATGTTTAATCATATAACTTACGCCCAAACTAGAAAATCAAAAGAAAAATCTAAACTAAACCCTAAGAGAAAACTAGAAGAAAAAAACTAAAAATAAATTGGATTATCCTCTCGTCTGCTAATGGAGTAACCCTTAAATGGATTATTGGAGGCAAACAAATGAAAATTCGTTAACTACTAGCCAAGCTTTTAGCCTTTGGGTGCCATGTTGTTAAGGCCAATGGCGTAGTCTTAGGGTGGTTGAAAGCCTTCTCACCATTTTGCTCCAGTGTTGGGCCTCAAGTCTGATGCAACTTTATAATATCTCATTTTCTTGCTTTATTCATTGATCTCATACATCTAACCAACCTTTAATTTGTTGCTGAACTTGAAACAAGACAACAAAAATATAAAAACAAATAAAAACACAACAAAACAAGACTCTAAAAATGCACAAAAATAATGCAAAATGCTAAAAATATGACAAACATGTGTTTTCAAAATGCATTTACTTAAAAACCAACATGAATGTGATGCAAAATAGAGATAAAATAACTTTCTTTAGAAAGTTATCACACCCTAAAACTTATATTTTTGCTATTCCTTGAGCAAAATAAAGAGAAAATACTACGATAATAACTCACCAAAGAACACTAAATCATCCTAATGACGGGTCCACGCATGCACCACTTGCCCAAAACTATCTCTAGGTGAATTGAACAAATGAAGAACAACGATCAAACAATGACCTGGCACACAATTTACATCTCATTTCATGTACATCATTCCATCACAAGTGTAACTCATGTATGTGTGTGTGAAAAAGCCTCCATACTTAGTCAAATGAATCACCTAAGCTCTAGCACATTCCTTGAAACTAAGTACTACTTCATGTCCTCATAAGTTCACTTTTCATCTTTATCTATACTAATGTATGCAATGATGATTAGTAATCATTAGCGGATTTTGTAAGCGCGTGTCGCAAGGCTAAGGTCAAAGGGTAGGAAAATTTAGCAAAAGTAATTCATCTTCAACTTAAGCATTCACACAAGTGGACTTGAGCATTAGATATAGAAAGGCAATCCACCAAACACTCATATTTATCCATTTTTCTCTTTTTTTGTTTTTCCTTTTGATTCTTTTCTTTTGCACACCATGCTTAGTTAGGCTTTTGAATAAGCATATAATGATAAAGACATCTGTCAATTTTTCCCTTCTATTTAGCTGGTTCTTTTTTTATTTTTTAGCACATCTAGTTTTTTTCTTTTGTTGACCTTATAGTCCGATCATAAGTTTTGATGAAAAAAACTAACCCTTCATATTAATGATTTCTTGATGTAATGTTTCTTAGCTACAAAGGATCAAAAAATGGTTAATATTCAATCCAAATTTTGAAAGAATAATCCAAAAAAGGAATGATTTCCATTTGTCAGGAAGTAGTCGAATAGCGCCTATGAATAGTATCACTCTAAGAATCAAATGTTCTTGCCAAAATGATCTGGAAACTTCAATGTTCAAATTTGAAATTTGAATTCATGCTTGAAATGACTCTAGAGAAAGCAGCCTGTCTTGACAGATCACTTAGATGAAAATGGAAAATGGAGGAAGCCAAACCTTGGAAAGTAGAGACTATCAAACCAAAAAAGGAAAAATTTGGAAAGACTTCATGCTTGTGAGTGACATTCATAAATGGCTAGTTTGTCGATATATACTCCAAGATGAACTTCAAATGCAAGAGAAAAATACTATTGAAATATTCAAGCTTGTGCCATCATCCATTTTTATGTTCTCTCAAACTATCTCAAAATCTCTAAAGTCTAACGAGCTTAAACCTAATTTTCATATTTTCTTAGATTGAGAACTAAGCTAAATCATTATATAGCTTTGTATAGGCTTAACCTCTCTACTCACTATGATTGTCTTATAAGGTTAAAACTTATCCATAAAGTTTGGGTGTTGAAGGAATTCATTTTCTCAAGATGCACTGTTCTCGATTAAGATTATCCATAAAGTCCGAGTACTAAAGAAATTCGTCTCAGTAGGATGCATTGATTGAAGGTTAGACTTTAGTCATAAAAATTGGGTTTGAACTTTATCCCAAAAAATAGTTGTTAGAGTGTCAAAAAAAATTATTTCTTGGTGAAACACTTGTTACAGGTTTGACCTTAGTATAAAAGGTTGAGTTTTTGATTGCGCCTTCAAAAGTCAAGATCTAATCTTTCTATACTATAAAAGACAAAATTGTTGGTTGAGGCCAAAAGTCAAGATTAGGTTCTTTCATACTTAAGGTTTTTAACTTTACTTGTAAAAGTCAAAGTTTGGTCCTTTTGTACCGTGAACGATTGGGTTAGGATTATGTCCATAAAATCTTAGTTAAGATTGCTTCCGTTAAAAATTTGAGTTAAGATTGCTCTTGGAAAAAGTTCATGTAATAGGTTGGATTTCATCCCGTAAAAGATCATATAGTGAATTTTCATCTAAATCTTAAGCTGCAAAGTTTAGGTAGAGCAGTAAGGTCATTTGATCTGAAGCTTTCTAAATTCTCGACACTCTTTACTTGCTTTATTCTTTATTATTGTGCATTGCTTGGTTATTGATTACTGTGCTACATCCAGGATCAGGAAGCAATCATTCCTGAAGTCATTCCGCTCTGCGAAAAAGCCTGAAGTATTATAATCCATCCCCCTTTTATCCTCAACTCTGTACCACATTTTTGTTTCATCCCCCTTATAGCATTATCACAATATACTCAACAATATGGAGTCCAAGTCGTAGAAATTAGCCAAAATAATGCATATTAAAACATGGCTAGGACAAATGAAAAGTAAACATTTAGGCTTAAAGCAACATATGTTCTTTGTTGAAGTTAATCTTTCAATTCACACTTCTTCATGGGTATTTGATATCATGTAGTTCTCACCTTTGTAATTCATTGCAAGGAATAGAGCAAAGACAAAAGTAGAGTAAAGGATATGTGATCCTCTGCCTTGGAAATGGAGCAATAGTTGCAACCAAAGCTCAAGGTGTTATTACTCTTGTAATAGGTAAATCAAAGTTACTATTAAGCAATTACCTATATATACCATCCCTAATAAAAAATATTGTATCCATTCTAGCACTTGATAATGAAGGATATGATTTTTCATTTTCAAATGAGAAGTGTTTTGCATTAAATAAAGAATTTTCAATTGCAAGTAGCATACCAACAAATTGTTTATACACACTTGATTTTATTTTACCACTTATACAAATTTAGCAAAGCAACAAAAGAAAACAGATAGCCAAAATGAAGCCTACATGAGAATTGGACATCTTTTCCGAAAATAGGATGAGCAAGTTAGTTGCCTTAATTTCACTAAGAGTTGATGTTGAAAAACTTACCTACTTATGAGCTTGTTTAAAAGGAAAAATGAATTAAGTTCCTATTTGTTGGACATCTAGAGCATGCGCTCACCCTTTGGATTTGATCTATTCAATATTTATGGCCGCTGCAAGTTAGTGTAGAGGTGGCTACTCTTACTTCATCACATTTATCTATGATATGACTTGTTATGGACATGTGTATTTAATAAAGTACAAGTTTGAAACCATTGAAAAATTGAAAACTTACAAGAATGAAGTAGAGAAGCAATTTTATCATTATTAAAACTCTTTTTGGATTGAGGAGGCGAATAATTAAGCGATGAATCCCCTAGGTATCTTAAAAAGAATGGAATTCTGTCATAGTAGACTCCTCCCTATACACCCAAACTCGTGGAGTTGTTGATCGTAGACATGTTACTTTTGTTAGACATGTTAATACCAATTTTAATTTTAGGGTATTGAAGTTATTAAATTTTTTTTTTCACATTTATACATTATAGTTTAGGGTTTTGGTAATGTTGATACAAGAAAATATGCCTTTTACTATAATATTTTTTACTTCACTATAAATAATATAGTTGATATGGGTAAGCCCACATGCCCAATAAAAAGCTTTGCCTAGTATCATGCCAAACAAAATAAGCTCTGAGCCTAAACCTACTTAGATGTCTGGAGTATTTATGAAGTTAGATTAGAGGTGTCAAATGAGCCAGGCCGAGCCAGCCCCGGCTCATTTAACAAACGGTTAATTGCGGTCCCGGGCCGAGCCGAGCCGGCTCGTTTAACAAACGGTTAATGGCGGTCCCGGGCTGAGCCGAGCTGGCTCGCGGGCCGTTCACGGTCTGGACCGTGACGGGCTGAAAATTGAAAAGTTCATCTCGACTCAAAACCAACCCACTATATAAGTGAGCCGGTTTATATATGAGCCGAGCTAAGCGGTCCGGCTCCCGAGTTTTTTTTTTTTTTTTTGAAAATGAATTTAAAATTTTGAAATTTTTATATTTATGTGATTAGTAATGTTTTTTTCAACACTTATACTTTTTAAAAAGACTTAATAATTTATACTTAAGTGATTTTTAATATTTTACAACACTTAAATTTTTATAAAAACTTAGAAATTTATACTTATATTATTTTTTTTTATCAATTATATTTTTCCAAAAGCACCACCAAATAAGGTGGTGATGGGTTTGGCATGGACCCCTCTACCCGTCATTAATTTAGAAAAAGTAATTACATAGAGGTGGATTTGACAAAACCTCTAAATGAAAGTACATAATAATAACAAAAAAAAAAAAAAACAACTTTGTAATATCTAAACATCTAAACATGTCCAATGATAAACCGGTCGTTCACTCAAGTGATCTAAATCGCTCTCGGATTGAGATGCGATGGTGGATGCTTCATCGTCTTCTTCAAATTGAGGCAATATGGTCTTCACCTTTCTCAAATTTTTTTCTTTAAAATTTATAATTTATAATTAAGAATGTATAATTTATAATTTATTACTTTATAAATGTATAAATCAATAATTAAGAAATTTTAATTTTAATTTTAATTTATAATTTAAAAATTATAAATTCTTAAATTTTTAAAAATTAAAATTTATAATTTAAATTAACAAAATATTGCGGGCTAGCCCACGTAGCCCGCGAGATGGGCTAGCCCACGATCCTTCATGGTTTGCAGGCCAAGCCGATCCCGGGTTGCAAAATTTTAGCTCGAGACGGGTTTTCAAGCGAGCCGGTCTAGCCAGCCCATTAAACGAGCTGAGTTGGGCCGTTTTTTTTTGTGAGCCGGGCCGGCCCATTTTAACACCTCTAAGTTAGATTAACCGCTGAGGTCAATTTTTCCCCGACCCTACCAGGTTGAGAACTTACAGATGATAAGGCAACCATCTGACCACAGATGCATTTATGGTGGAGCTTGCCACCCATTGTATCCACATTAAACGCAACCGAACCACCATTTTGTCCACATTAAATTACCCTGATAGTGCATTATCTTTGCATTAATGGTGATAAATGAGCCCCTTATGGCCAATCGGTCATAAGCAAGATGCTAAGCTAGGTCGAAAAGACCTAAACTACCGCTACTCGAGGAGGAAGAGGCTTGGATCATGTTAGGGCAGAATTTATCTTTTCTACTACCAGCTAAACACTATAATCCCTTTTCAGAGACAAAGGTATGCTCTTTAATGAAATCTAAGTTGTTACTCTACTAAATTATTCTCTGGTCGAATATTGACTTAAGCATCGAAGGGTCTTAGCCAGGTACCCTCTTGGCTAGCCTCAGGTTTGTTCACTAATTACAGGATTTGACCTACACCATCCACTTTTCATCCATCTTTCTGGTCAACTTGGACGACCTAATTGAGACAAACAAACCCATATCACTAAAATATACTTCATCATTTAGCGTTGTCTATGTGACATGGAATCTACAACCGAAAAATGGTGAACACTGGTTGAACCACTTTCGAGAGATAGAGTGAGCACAGATCACAGCCACCAACCCTACTGCCGCCCCAACCTCAGTCAGACCAGCAAGCCAACGGCCCGAGCTCTCAATCATAACCGATGGTCACTTTGATCATCCCTCAACTCATGCAAATAATTAGTGATTAGATCTTTGCTTAGCTCTTGGCACAGTTATTTGCCACCCTCCAAAGGCAAAACAACCAACCAGTAGCTACAGCTAGTACCACACCCCTCCCACCAGGAAGAAAGACCACCACATGAGGACAGAACAATGAATGAGGTGCATCGCAACCTCAGCAGACAAGAAGTGAGTCCTGGCTATTTTCCACGAGATAAAACTCGCTATCAACCTTTTGAGGAGGTAGCGAATTCAGTAGAACACTTCGCTCAACCCAATCGAGCCTAGTAGTGCAAAAGGATCGAGCGACAGAGACCCCAACCAAGTAAAGGCTTACCTCAAGCAGACCGAGGGGAATGGAATGAGACATCACAATAGGTCCAACAACTGAATAGATGATTAGAGGAAATCTCAAGAAGAAACACTGAAAAGGTTCAAGTTGACAATGGCCCCAAACTTCAATGAGAAAGAAAATCCCTATTTGTCCAGGAGATCATTGAGGAACGCATAGTGATTGATGCAAAAATCTCAACCGAACTACCCAATTATGATGGGTGAACTGACCCCAATGAGCACCTGCTTTAGTTTGAACACATGATTAGCTTTATGGCCATAACGACCATATCTATGCCAAAATGTTGGTTATCACTTTCCAGGGAGTAGCACTTGAATGGTTTGTTAAATTGGAACCTGTATCCATCTTCTCCTATGATCAACTTTGTGACAAATTCCTCCACCAATTTTCCAGGAGAAGGAAAGCAAAGCTACCTCATACTTATCTCCACACAGTTAAGCAGAATAAAGAAGAGTCTCTTTGGGATTTCTTCACCAGGTTCAATACAGAGGTGCTAAAGTTTGATAATCCCAAGATCAAATTTCTCACGACGTACTATTCCTTGGACTTATGCACAAGGAGTGTGCCAATGCTCCAGTCAGAGAAAGATTACGAACAATGGAGGAGCTTCTTGACCTTGCAGAGAGGTACATGACCTAGGAGGATATGAACAAGATGAAGTATGGAAGCAGGGAGAACGATAAAAAGAAAGAAAAAGAGAAAGATGATAGGCATCAGAAGGACGGTCACCGATCTCCTATCAAGAGGTTTCATAATTATGCTCCACTGAATACCCTCAGGAAAGAGGTCTTATTCGCAATCTAAAATAACAACCTTCTTAAAAGATCGAGGAAACTCAACGATACTCCAACCATGAAAAACACCAAAAAATATTGCCATTTTCACAGACAGAAGGGCCATGACACGGAAGATTGCTTTAACCTCCAAGACGAAATTGAGCGGCTTATTTGATAAGGCCACCTAAAAAAATATGTCGACGATAAAGCCAAGCAAGCTATGGCCCAATCCAATCAAACTTTCTATAGAAAAAGATCTGTTAGCCCAAGGAGAGATGATAAGGAAAAAAGGAAAATCGAAGAAGAATACCCCATTTGAGAGGTGTGATTGACACCATTATAAGAAGACCAACTAGAGGGACTCCAAATCAACAAGGAAACAGGCACAGAGACAACACGAGTGAACCTAATCAATGCCAACCAAGATAATCTACTAGCTTTCCACAAGCGCAAACCCCATCTTCTTTTTAGATTCTGAGCTCTCTTACTTGGGAGGTCAAGAAGTGGAGAGCAAACTCAATTGCCCCCTTATGGTAACAGTTGAAATAGCAAATTTTGAGGTAAGAAAGATTTTGGTCGACAATGGCAGCTCTGCTAACATAATCTTTTTGTTAACATTAGAAAGAATGAAGTTTGTAAAAATGAGGTTTGAGCCAGTTCGCATCCCACTGGTTGGATTTGGTGGATCAAAAATCATATCGATCGGGTCTATTGATTTGTCCACATTATTAAGAAGCACCCAAAAGGGGCACACCCATGGTCAACTACTTGGTCGTCGATGCTTCCTTCGCCCACAATGCCATAATCAGGAGACCAACACTTAATGATGTCAGAGCAATAGTCTCGACCTATCACATAAAGGTTAAATTCCCAATAATAGCTAGCACTAGAGAATTCTTTTTAATATGAAGAAAGCATGGCGTTGCTACACCATTTTGGTCAAAGCATGTAAACAAAAAACTGACTAAAACTGAAACCCTCAGAGGACATCCTAGTAATAGAACTCGAGGAAGGACAAGCAAACAAGAAGAGAAAGAGGAAAGATACTATAGTCGAGCTAGTTGAGGAATTCAAAATAATAGAACTCGAACTTGAGAATCTGGACAAAACCATGAGGATAGGGACTAACTTGGGACACAACATGGTGTGCATGTTGGTTGATTTCCTTAGAAAGAACATTGATGTTTTCCCATGAAAAGCAACCGACCTCAAAGGAATCAACCCCCAAGTTATTGTCCACCATCTTAACGTGGATCTATCTTTCAAGTAGAAAACTAGGACGTTAAATGTTGAAAGGTGCCATATCATCGAGGAAGAGGTTAACAAACTTTTAAAGATAGGCTACATAGTAGAAATACAATATCCTAGTTGGTTACGTGATGTAGTCCTTGTTCCTAAAAGTGAGGCAAATGGAGAATGTGTAATAACTTCATTGATCTTAATAAAGCGTGCCCTAAGGACCCTTATCCATTGCCTCAAATAGGTTTTTAGTTAATTCAACAGTAGGTTGTGACCTCCTCAGCGTGTATTATTTTCTGGTCATGCTATTTAGATTGAAAAATAACAGAGCAACTTACCAAAGGCTAGTCAATTTCATGGTCAAGAACGAGATTGGTCGATATATGAAGGTCTATGTGGATGATATGATTGTTAAAACAGAAAATGAATTAGTCTATTGATCTAACCTTGACAACACATTTTCGATATTAAGAGCGTTTGACGTGAAGCTTAATCTCAACAAATGTACATTTAGAGTAAGGGGTGGAAAGTTCTTAGGCTACATGGTCAGCCAAAGAGGCATTAAGGCTAATCCAGAAAAAATACGGGCAATCCAAGATATTCTACCACCAAAGACAATAAGGGACCTTCAGAGGTTGGTCAGAAAAATCATCGCTCTAGGTCGATTTATTCCTGCCTGGCAGATAAAAGCTTACCAATTTTTAATCCTCAAGAATGTGAAGAAGTTCCAGTGGACACAAAAATGCGACCAGGCCCTGGTCGACCTAAAGCAATACCTGACCACCCTACTGTTGCTCACAAAAACTGTCGTCATAGAAGTCTTGAACCTATGCTTGGCAGTCTCCATGGTAGCCATCAGTTTAGTTTTGGTATCTACTTAGTAAGGCTTTTGTAGACCAATATACTATGTGAGCAAAGTCCTACAAGGTCCCGAGCATAACTATCTGGAGATTGAAAAATTCACACTTGCTTTGATCACAACAGCATGAAAGCTAAGACCTTATTTCTTGTCACATGGTATCATTGTTCTGACAAACCAGCAATTGAAGCAAGTTCTGTCCAAACCCGACACGTCCAGAAGATTAACCAAATGGGTCATCGAGTTAGGAGAATTTAACATCAAGTTTCAACCCCACATAGCTACAAAAGCGCAGGTATTAGCTAATTTTGCAGCAGAATGTGTCGACTTTCCTATAGTAGTCAAGCCGAAATAGTAAGTTAGCTCCTTGCACGTCGACGGATCAGCTATGAACACTAAGGATGGAGAAGGAATTTCCCTACGATCTCCTCAAGCTGAGGAGTATGATTTCACTATCAAACTCAACTACCCAATCATGAATAATGAGATAGAATATGAAGCCCTCATTATAGGTATGAAGATGGCCATTGATAGAGGGTCAAATGTTTAGCAGCTATTATAAACTCACAGTTGGTCGTGCAACAATTCGGGGGAAAATTTAAAGCAAAAGAAACGACCATGAATACATACCTAGCAAAGGTCAAAAGACTGGAACAACAATTCAAGAAGTTTACACTTAGCCAAGTACCCAGGTCGAAAAATGAAAGAGCCAACACATAACCAAATTTGCCAGCTCCACTAAAGGTATAGAGAAAGAACCATAACCTTTTTGGTCTCAGATAAATTGACCACAAGCAACCTCCACCAAAGCCAGGTCTTAATGGTCGAAGAAATAAGCCTAGTTGGCCGGATGAAATAAAATCTTACCTCAGATAAGGAAAATTACCACAGGACAAAGCAGAAACCTAGAGATTAAAGCTTGAGCAGCCAAGTTTGCCCTCGACGACTTCGATAGTTGTATAAAATATCCATCTTTGGTCCACCACTTAGATGCTCAACACCAGAACAAACACAAGAGGTCTTGTTAGAGATCCATTATGGTATCTACAGAAACCATTCAGGGGGATGGGCATCGGCACATAATGTTATCAGGTATGGCTATTTTTTGCCAACTTTACTCAAAGATGCAATCGACTTTGCTCGAAAATGCCCATCCTACCAAGTACATGCCACCATCTCTCATCAACCAGCTGCAACCCTATTCCCAGTTCAAATCACTTGGCCTTTTGACCAGTGGGGAGTCGACATCTGATATCTTTCCTGAAATCCATAGGCTAAAGAAAATACATGCTGGTCTTGGTAGAGTACTTCACTAGATAGGTCGAAGCGAAAGCTGTTCAAAAGATAACAGTTGTTGTTTTGAAACAGATGCAACAATAAGAAGTTTCTTATGGAAAAACATCTTATGTCATTTTAGTCTACCTAAAGTGCTTATATCTGACAACGACACCTAATTCCAAAGTAAGAGAATGAGAAATTGATGTGAAACTTCAATGGGAAACCCACAAGTGAATGGTCAAACGGAGGTCACCAATAGAACAATCCTGGATCATATCAAACTCGACAAGAAGGATCTAAAGGTAGTTGGGCATATAACCCTCGGAGAGTCCTTTGGGCCTATAGAACCACCCCAAGAACAACCATGGGACAAAGCCTATATAGCCTGATCTATGGCTTAAAAGCAGTTGTCCCAGTAGAGTTAATCCTATTGGAATAGTGGCCTGCAACCAATTACATTAGCATGTAAACTATTTCACCTGTGATACAATCTTGATTGAATGATATTTATTATAAATAGCCATCTTTATCTTATCTCATTTTTCTTCACTAGCATTTGGTTGAAGCCCTTAAATCACACAAGACTACGTGATTCGGTCACGCACTAGTTGGTGATCAAGAAACAAGTTTTACACGATCGTGATTTTAAAATATTCCAACTCATAGAATCTTATGAGACATGACATCTAAGTTTCAGATATACTTATACTAATGATGCATAAATCCAAGGGGTTAGATATTGCTCTGTTTCATGAGCAATCCATGTTAGACATAGGTGAATGTTAGTGGGTGCTTGTCAAAGAACAAGTTCACTGAAGGCCTGCCTAAAAAATCCACTAGATAGCTATAGTGGGAAGTCGATAGTGGCAAGTTCTCCAACTCACGCTAGTGCATATAATTAGTCATTTGAACTGGGAATCCATGATAACCTTGTGTTTAGGTCCTCATGCTTTGACTCTTCCTTGACCACTTAACGGGTCATTCAGGTTGAGCTTGGGTATGACCTACTTCGACATGGAGGTTTGTGAGATCTAAGATGGTATCTATCTCCTTGTCATTATAAAGGGAAAATATATCTCTTATGTATTCTATAATGATCGGTTCTATAAAATTCTTGCGCAAGGTAGTATGATAATTTAGAAAAAGGAGTTTTCTAAAGATGATGTCATAAATGGGAATTAAACATTGAGAATAGAAACATAGTTATCGAGGCTATTAAGGAGCCGACAAATATCTTGCCCTAGGCTTCTTTTGAGAGATAAGAGACAAAAAGACTGTATTTGCATAGCAAGCGTAGAGCTAGAATGGTTCTCTAAAAGCATATTCATTTCGGCCAATTAGTTGGGCTCCATGGGCTTGAGATTGGACATCAACCATGGAGATTGGATACTCTTCAATTAATAGAGATTGATTAAATTAAGTCATTAGTTTAAAGAAGTTTAAACTAATGTGAATATTTTGATTTTCTAAATATCACAAGAGTTGTGAGCCTATGTCTAGTAAATGGTAGAGCCTAATGGGTGTCACACACAAAAGTCAATACTAAATCCTATCTGATGAAGGGAATTTTCTGAGAGTTAGAATAATTCCACTTGACTGATTTTATGGAGGGAAAACGGTTGGCTAATTTTTGGTCATTTTGGCTTGATCAATTTAATTGTTAAATTAATCTAAATAATTTAAGAGGTTAAATTAGACTAATTAAATTGGGTGGTTAGTTTAGTTGATGCCATATGACTATCAATTCGTCAAGTTAACTTAAAGAGTTAAGTTGACATCTTTTAGCTTCAAGAGTTAAGCTAGTTGACTTGAGGAGTTAAGTCAAGATTAATTAATTAAATTAAGGGGTTAATTTAATTAATTTAAAGAATTTTTTTGGAGGAAAAATCCAAACAAAAGAGTTCAATTGAAGTGTATTTAGAATTTATTTGGATGACATTTTATGTGATAAATTGAAGATCCCGAATGAAGTTCAAAAGCAAGTGAAATTAAAACTTCACATGCAACTTGCAAACAAGTTGGTGCCAACCTCATGGGAGGTGTGATGCCAATTTGCATCACATCTCCACTCCTATAAATGGGAGAGAGGTGGCCGACCATGGATAGCTTGCACAATCTAATTGTTAGATTCTATTTTCCCTCCAATTTTGTGTGATTCACTCATGCGTTGAAGTCTCACACTTCTTCTTCGTCCTACCTCCTAAAATTTGGCCTTTCTCTCTTTCTTTTCTCCTTGGTTTTCTAGCTAACTAAGGAGTGATTTGGATTTTTCATTGGTGTGTGGATCTTCACATTAGAGGCTAGACAATTGGATAGCTTGGCTTTTGGAGATCCTCTATAAGGGCAGAAAGTTTGGAGCGATTTTTCCAGTCCTTGCTGATCTCATTTTTTGCTAAATTTTTAACTAGAGCTTCCCCAAGGTGTTGAGGAGGTTGTGTCCAAATTTTGCAAATTTGGAGGTGTTTTGGCAGGGCAATCGTTGCCAAGTTGCTGTTACATTAACTAGAGACAATTTTGAAGTGTTCAAGCTGTTCTCCATTCTACCTTGGATTTTTGAGCACTCAAGGCCTTCTTCATCCAAATCTAAATTAGAAGCATGATTAGATCCTTGGTTTTGAGTGTAGCCAAGTTAATTTAGCAATTTTGTGCTTATTTATTGGATCCTTGTGCCACACTTGGTTTCAAGTGGTATCGGAGCCTTTTTCATACTTTAATTTAGATTTTTGGTTGACTGATTCATGCGATGGATTGATCTAGATCTCCAAATACTTTATCTAATTTATGGATTGGAGCGTTTGGATATTGCTTGTAGCTCATTTGATGATGAATTGAATTATGTCAATATGTGTTTTAAGAGTTAATTCATATGTTAGTATGTTTTTATTCATGGGTGATTATGTTAATTTTTTTTGGCATAGATCTATATTATATGGCGATATTACAAGTTAAATTTGGCCTTAAGGTGTTTTGGTCTTTTTTGGATCCAATTGGATTGGATTTTTGTTGGAGGTTTTTGAAAAATTTGGATTCTTACTTGAACTTGAAGTTTAAATCATGTTTGAGCTCTTGTAATTTCATTTTTGAAAGGTCTTTTAAAACTGGAATTTCATCTATAATTTGTGATTTACTGTGTAGGAGGTGTCCTAAATTTTTTGGTTCACAAAAGTTAAGTCAAAATTGGCTTGACTCTATCCACACCCCAAAACAGAGGTGCTGCCGGCCATGGTTGGCCATGTAGCGGGCGCGCCTGGGGTGCACTTGCCACACAACCGTGTGCCAAGGTTGGGGCAGCAGTGGCCTGTTTGGGTGGGATGAGTTTTGAGCTAATTTTTCTTGTTCCTTTTGTGACCAAAATTGATTTAAATCATGCTACATAGATGCACAAAGGTTGTGCAAGTTCTCAAAATTATGTTTGACATTTTTTAATGCTTTTAGAAACTTGTTCAAGTTAATATCCAATTATGTGCAAAAATGAGATGCATAAATGTTATGCTTTTTTTTTTGCTTAGTTAAGTAATTATTTATGAGATATGCATTTAATTATAGAATTGAATGTCAATTCTTGATTTATTTATTGTTCATTTAATTGTTGAATGGATGATGAATGAATGGGGATTATCATGAGCCTTTAATATTGATTTTATTTGTTTCAAGTTGTTGAAAAGTATTATGTTAAATTGGGGCTTGCATGCCTTTTAATTTCTATCATGTAAATGTTATGATAGTAGAATCACTAGGAGTGAGAATTTCTTTCTCATGTAAATATTGCAAGAGCAAAGAAGACCATTGGAGGTATGAAGACCCATGAATGTATGGGATACATTTCTGTAATAGCTAGATTTAATCAATCCACTTAAAATCAGCTAAATAGTGCGTCTATAGCTCTAAGTGCACTATTTGGTTAAGGCTCATGGTCATCCCACCCTAGGAGCATGCTATGTGCATTTACTTATCTATGTTTTTGATATCCTATTGATGTATAAGATGTATGGTTAGGATATAGAAAACCTAAATAAGAAGATAAAATTAATGAGATCTTTGCAAGCAAGAAAAACTCTTCACTTAGAAGAGTTTAAGTGCCATCAAAGATTAAGTCAAAATGAATATAAATTAAAGGGTTAATTAAACTTTGCTATCCGAACTATTTGGTTTTTTACACTTTGCCTCCTAAACTTTTTTGTTTACTCTCGACCATCTAAACTTCGTATCTTTTTACACAGTGGCATATATGGCCATTTTCGACAAAATATTCCGTTGGGATTCCATCACATGATGTGTTTCCAGCGGAATATTCCGCTAGAAATGCCCATATATGCCACTGCGACGCATGTGATGGAATCCCAGTTGAATATTCCACCAAAAAATGCCAATATATGCCACCATGTCGTCGTATGTGATGGAATTTCGATGGAATATTCCACCGAAAATGGCCATATATGCCACTGTGTAAAAAACACGAAGTTTAGATGGTCGAGTGTAAACAAAAAAAGTTTAGGAGGCAAAGTGTAAAAAATTGAATAGTTCGGATGGCAAAGTGTAATTAACCTTAAATTAAAAGGAGTTTTAATTAATCCATGCCTTCTACCAATAGTATGTGGCATGACGACGCTACCACATTTGTGTGATGTTTCACGAGTTGTGGGTCACACTTATGGTGGAAAGCTGTGGTCACATACTTAGCATATGATGCACATTTGATTTGATGCTTCCCAGGCATTGGCCACAAGGCGTGGGATGACATGGAGCTATCTCGAATCAAATTTTGATTGGTAGGTCCTACTTAACACCTAGTAGTGTAGATGTCGTACGAGTCGTGGGTGTACATGAAAAGTGAGGCAAAATATATCAAGGATTGTATAGAGATGTAATTAGCAAAAGTTGCTTACCTTGGGTTGTTTGTGGATGTCTCACAAGTCGTAGGTTCGCTACAAGTCCTTTTGGGCCTTGATTCTTACTAAGAAATGAGATTTCCTGAATTCTTGTAGGGGGTGAAGAACTTGATAAAATAGTAGGAGAAAAACATGCTTGAAAGTCCATAAACATGTTTTCAATATAAATATTCAATCACATGCTTATACTCTTATTTTCACCTTTTGTAGATTTTTGAAATCTCAAACTTAAAATGTCTAAAAGTCCACTCAACGTTATTTTGGAAACCGATAAGCTAATTGGGCCAAACTTCCATGATTGGTTGAGAAACCTTAAGATTATTCTAGATTTCGAAAAGAGGACTTACGTGCTTGATCAAAGTCCGTTGGATACCATTGGCGATGATGCCACCGATGAGGTATGTGAAATAGTTTGTGAATGATAATGTATAAACAAGATGCATCATGATAGCTTCTATGTATAATGAGCTACAAAAGTCTCATGAGCACATAAAACATGCTCGCGAGATCTACTTACACCTACAAGAGTTGTATGGTGTTCAAACTAGACATGAAAGGTTCTCATTGTCTGAAGAGCTCTTTAGGACAAGAATGAATGAGGGTTCAAGTGTCCATGACCACAGCCTAAAGATAATTGGTCTCATTAGAAACTTGATCAATTTGATGTTATCATGGACAATGAGCTCTATGTGGATTTGATCCTTTAATCATTGCCTAACTCCTTTGACCAATGAACTTTAACATGTCAAAGCAAGAAGTAACGATCAATGAATTAGTCAAAATATTGGTGACTGTCGAGGCGACTATGAAAAAAGACAACTCTTATGCTTGTTTTCTCCTCCAAGTCTAAAGGCCTTAAAGGTGCTAGAAAGGTAGGTTAAAGGAAGAAAAGTTCTTCTCTTAAGGGAAAGCAACCCTTGAAGAGTTCGGGGGGATCAAGTAAAAGAAAAAGGCTAAAATCGATGCTACTTGTTTCCATTGTGGTAAAAAAGGACATTGGAAAAGGAATTGCAAGGAATACCTTCATACCCTTGAGAAGGGTATGTACTTTATTGAAGTGCACTTAACGATAAATTATTCCTGATGGGTATTTGATACCGCATGTGGTTCTTACCTTTGTAATTCATTACAGGGGATGGAAAGAAGAAGGAGTCTCAGTGAAGGCGGTATGATTCTTCGCCTTAGAAATGAAGCAAAAGTTGCGGCCATGGTTGAAGGCGTAGTCAAGTTAGACTTGGGGAATTCTTGCATTGTACTTGATCCTTGTTTTTATATACCCAACCTTGTTAAGAATATTATTTCTATTCCCATTTTGGATAATGAAGGATATGATTTTTCTATGTCTAATGAGATGTTGAAAGTATTAAAGAATGATTCTTTCACAGCACAAGGTACATTAAACAATGGATTATACATATTGGATTCTCAACCCTCATTGATGCACATTCAATCAAGCAAAAGAAAATTAGATAATAAAAAATATGCCATTTTGTGGCATATAAGACTTGGACATATATCTAAAAATAGGATGAGCAAGTTAGAAGCTTTCAAAACACCAAATGTTAGTGGTATTGAGAATCTTCTTAATTGTGAATCTTATTTAAAGGAAAAAATGACCAAAGCTCCTTTTGTGGTACAATTGGAGCAAGCCACAAGTTCTTTGGATTTGATCTATACGGATGCTTATCTCCCCTACTAAGAGTTAGTGTGAGGAGAGGCTATTCTTGCTTCATCACCTTCACCAATGATAATACTCGGTTCGGACATGGGTATCATATGAAGTACAAGTTTGAAGCCTTTGAAAATTTCAAAGAGTATAGGAATAAAGTAGAAAAGCAAAAGGGACTAAGTATTAAAGTTCTTCGATTGGATCGAGGGGCAGAATACTTAAGTACCGAATTCTTGAATTATCTAAAAGAGAATGTGATTTTCTCTCAATGGACTCCACCCGACACACCTCAACACAATAGAGTAGCCAAAAGGTACAATTATACCTTGTTGGACATGGTATGTTCCATGACGAGCTTTTCGATGTGCTTATATTCTTTTGGGAATATGCCTTAGAGATGGCATCGAATTTACTAAATGTAGTACCTTCAAAGTCAGTGCCAAAGACACCGCATGAGATGTGGTTTGGCAAAGCACCTTCTTACTCTTTCCTAAGAGTTTAGGGGTCTCCTGCTTACATCAAACGGCTAGTGGGAGAGAAATTGGATGTGAGATCTACTTTGTACAAGTTTGTGAGATACCCAAGTGAGTCTTTATGTTATTATTTCTATGATCCCTCGGAACAAAGGGTGTTTGTTTTAAGGAACACCACCTTTTTGGAAAAGGAATTTGTATTAGATAGAAAAGACGTTGTTTAACTTGATGAAGTTTAAGATGATCATCAAATCCCAGAAGTGGTAGAAACAAGTGAGCATCAAGAATCTTACACACAACTTTTGAGAAGGTCGGACTGAATCAAGAACCAACCCAAAAGGTTCGGATTCCTTCATGAGACAGGCTAATCGAATAGTGATCCGAAGACCTATGAGGAAGCTATGTTGGACATAGATTTGGGGCATTGGCTTGACCCCATGAAATCCAAATTGGACTCCATGTATTCCAACAAAATATAGACTTTGGTAGTTCCACCAAAGGGTATAGTACCTATTGGTTGTAAATGGATCTATAAGTGAAAGCTAGGAGTTGATGGAGAGGTAATGACCTGTAAGGCGCAACTAGTGGCAAAGGGTTATACTCAAAGACCCGATATTGATTTTGAGAAAACCTTTTCACCGATCGCAATGCCTAACTCCATTAGGATTTTACTTGCTATAGCCACATATTATGATTATGATATTTGGCAAATGGATGTGAAAATCATTTTCCTCGACGAAAACATTGAAGAAGAAATCTATATAGAGAAACCACAAGGTTTTACATCCAAAGGGAATGAGCAAAATGTTTGCAAACTTGAGAGATCCATTTATGGACTCAAACAGGCGTCCTGAAGTTGGAATATACGTTTTAATAAGACAGTCAAATCGTTTGGCTTTGTCAAAAATGTGAAAGAACCTTGTGTGTAGAAAAAGGCTAGTGGGAGTAGTATACAGTTTATTGTGCTTTATGTCGATGACATTCTTCTCATTAGGAATGAGAGAGCAATGTTAGAGTGTACTAAAGTTTAGTTATCTACTCAATTCTCCATGAAGGACTTGGGAGAAACATCTTACGTATTGGGAATATGTATCTATAGCGATAGATCAAGGAGGATGCTGGGGTTTTCCCAAACACTGTATATTGACAAGATACTAAAGAGGTTTAGTATGGAAAAATCTAAGAAGGGATTCCTCCCTATAGGACACGATCTTTATCGCTCCAAGTTTATGGCTCTGGAGATTGATGACTAGAGATATAGAATGTCCCACATACCTTATGCATCTACCATATGGAGCATAATGTATGTTGTTCAATGTACAAAGCTGGATGTAGCACATGCTCTAAGCGTTACGAGGCGTTTTCAATCCAACCTTAGTGAATGTCACTGAATGGCCATTAAAACAATCCTTATGTACTTGAGAAGGACTAAGGAATTATTTTTGGTATACGAAAATGGAGAATTGAAACTCGAGGAATTTTTGGATTCTAGTTTCCAATCTGATGTAGACCTAAAATCCACTTTTGGATTGATATTTTACCTCAATGGTGGCGTAGTGAGTTGAAAGTGTTCCAAACAAGACACCACAACCGATTCTACCACAGAGGTGGAATATGTTACGACTTCGAAAGCCATAAAGGAAGGTGTTTGGATGAAAAACTTCATCCAAGAGTTGGATTTAATGCCTAATATTACTGAGCCTGTAATTATCTTTTGTGACAACAACGGAGTGATATCGCAAACTAAAGAGCTAAGATCTCATCCATGATCCAAGCTTATTTTGAGGTGATGTCATTTGATCTGGTAGATCATTAATAGAGACAACATCCGAGTGGAGAGTGTAGCCTCAGAAGAGAATATAATGATCTACTGACAAAACCCCCAACATAAAAGGTCTGTGAAGGACATCTAGAAAAGATAGGTCTTAAGACTATGGGGAATTGACTTTAGGGCAACTGAAAGATTATTGAAATAGTACCCCACAACCAATTAGATTGACAATTAAACTATTTCAGTTGTGATACAATCTTGATTGAATGATATTCATTATAAATGGCCATCTTTATTTTATGCTTATTTCACTTCACTAGCATTTGATTGAAGCCCTAAGATCACATAAGACTACGGGACTTGGTCATGCACTGGGTGGTGATCATGAAATAAGTCTTACACAATCATGATCTTAAAATATTTCAAGTCATAGAATCTTACGAGACAGGGCATCTAAGATTCAGATAAACTTGGACTAACGATGCATAAATCTAAAGGGTTAAATATTACTCCGTTTCATGAGCATTCCATGTTAGACATGGGTGAATGTTAGTGGGTGCTTGTCAGAGAACAAGTTCACTGAACGCCTGCCTAAAAAATCCAGTAGATAGCTGTAGTGGGAAATCAGTAGTGGCAAGTTCTCCAACTCATGCTAGTGCATATAATTAGTTATTTGACCTGGGAATCCATGGTAACCTTGTGTTTAGGTCCTCATGCTTTGACTCTTTCCTGACCATTTAATGGGTCATTCAGATTGAGCTTGGGTATGACCTACTTTGACGTGGAGGTTTGTGAGATCTAAGATGGGATCTATCTCCTTGTCATTATAAAGGACAAATATATCTTTTATGTATTCTATAATGATCGGTTCCATAAAATCATTGCGCAAGGCAGTATGATAATTTAGAAAAAGGAGTTTTCTAAAGATGAGGTCATAAAGGGGAATTGAACATTGAGAATAGAAACATAGTTATCGAGGCTATTAAGGAGCCGGCAAATATCTTGCCCTAGGCCTCTTTTAAGAGATAGGAGACAGAAAGACTGTATTTTCATAGCAAGCGTAGAGCTAGAATGGTTCTCCAAAAGCATATTTATTTTGGCAAATTAGTTGGGCTCCATAGGCATGAGGTTGGACATCGACCATGGAGATTGGATGGATGCTCTTCAATTAGTAGAGATTAATTAAGTCATTAGTTTAAAGAAGTTTAAACTAATGTGAATATTTTGATATTCTAAATATCACAAGAGTTGTGAGCCTATGTCTAGTAAATGTTAGAGCCTAATGGGTGTCACACACAAAAGCCAATAGTAAATCCTATATGATGAAGGGAATTTTCTAAGAGTTAGAATAATTCCACTTGACTAATCCTTATGGAGGGAAAATGGTTGGCTAATTTTTGGTCATTTTTGCTTGATCAATTTAATTGTTAAATTAATCTAAATAATTTAAGAGGTTAAATTAGACTAATTAAATTGGGTGGTTAGTTTAGTTGATTCCATATGACTATCAATTGGTCAACTTAACTTAAAGAGTTAAGTTGACACCTTCTAGCTTAAAGAGTTAAGCTAGTTGACTTGAGGAGTTAAGTCAAGATTAATTAATTAAATTAAGGGGTTAATTTAATTAATGTAAATAATTATTTTGGAGGAAAAATCCAAACAAAAGAGTTCAATTGAAGTGTATTTAGAATTTATTTAGATGACATTTCATGAGATAAAATGAAGATCCCGAATGAAGTTCTAAAGCAAGTGAAATTAAAATTTCACATTTTCATGAGATAAAATGAAGATCCCGAATGAAGTTGCAAAGCAAGTGAAATTAAAATTTCACATGCAACTTGCAAACAAGTTGGTGCCAACCTCATGGGAGGTGTGATGCCAATTTGCATCACACCTCCACTCCTATAATAGGAGAGAGGTGGCCGACCATGGATAGCTTGCACAATCTAATTGTTAGATTCCATTTTCCCTCCAATTTTGTGTGATTTACTCATGTGTTGAAGTCTCACACTTCTTCTTCATCCTACCTCCTAAAAATAGGCCTTTATCTCTTTCTTTTCTCCTTGGTTTTCTAGCTAACTAAGGAGTGATTTGGATTTTTCATTGGTGTGTGGATCTTTACATTAGAGGCTAGAGAATTGGATAGCTTGGCTTTTGGAGATCCTTTGTAAGGGCAGAAAGTTTGGAGCGATTTTTCCAGTCCTTGCCAATCTCATTTTTTGCTAAATTTTTAACTAGAGCTTCCCCAAGGTGTTGAGGAGGTTGTGTCCAAAATTTCCAAATTTGGAGGTGTTTTGGTAGGGGAATCATTGCCAAGTTGCTGCTATGTTGCCTGGAGACAATTTTGAAATGTTCAAGCTATTCTCCATTATACCTTGGATTTTTGAGCACTCAAGGCCTCCTTCATCCAAATCTAAATTAGAAGCATGATTAGATCCTTGGCTTTGAGTGTAGCCAAGTTAATTTAGCAATTTTATGTTTTATTTATTGGATCCTTGTGTTACACTTGACTTCAAATCTATGTCACAGCTCAGGTAATTCATTATAATCCAATCAAGAATGAAGCAGAAAGACAATTCGACCTTGAGACAATCAACAAGCTACGACAACAAGCTTTCACATAAATACAAAGGTATAGGTCAATCATGGCCAAACACTTTCACAAAAGTGTTAGGCCAAGATGTTTCAAAGTGGGCGATCTAGTATTCAGGAAGGTTGAAATCTCAAAGAATGTTGGGAAACTCGACCTAAAATGGAAAGGCCCCTGCTTGGTGGTGAAAGTGGCAAAATACAATTCTTATCGATTAGCAGATATGAATTGAAATGAGCTTCTCCGACCATGGAATGCAACCAACTTAAAGAAGTTTTGTGCGTAAATTAATATGCTGATATATAATACTACGACCCTATAGTCACATGATCTAATTTACTTTGGATAACAATGATCAAGTCAACCTTGTAGTCCCATGATCTAATTCATTTTGTCGTTATCTTAGATATGATCTCACTATAATGGGCAGTGGGAAAGATCCTACCTCTCGACCTCGGAGGCCGGTCAACCTCCCCAAACAACCTTGTCTCTTTGACCACAGGCGAAGATGGAGTAGCCTCGTCGATATTAGGACTGGAAGCCCCAACCCTTCATCAACTTCTACTTCTTCCTCCACTTTCGCCTGACTAGCCTCGTCGATATTAAGACTAGAAGGCCCAACCCTTTATCAACTTCTATTTCTTCCTCCACAATATCCAATTCCTCATGACTACTAAAATAAACTGACCCCACCACTAGACATCTTATATGAGCTTGCCCTGCTAGTCAAGCATTTAATGATTGAGTTGCCTCAAAGTCAGAACTCTCAACCCTTCCCTCATCAACGATGCTAGCTATTACTACAAACGAAAATAGGACAACGAAAAGTGCAATGAATAGGCAAAGCAGGAGAAAAGGAGAACAAAAGCAAGATATATGTAGAAAATTAAGAATTTTGGAAAGCTAAGACTCGGCCAAGTTTCTCTTGAGCTCAACCTCGTAATAATGCGGTAAAAGTGTTAAATAGGCAGTAAGACCAGTTATTTATAGGTCAGGCCCAGCATGCCAATCGATTGATTTGATCGGCCATCGATTAATTAATGCATAATCACCGATCATCCGCACATATATCAACATAATAGCCTAAAAATGTCTTCTCGGCTCCACAACCCCAGTTGAGATTTAAAAATAATTATTTTGGTTGACATAAAAAAAATACAACACACCACTCCTCACTTCGACCTCCACATGGTCGGACTACGGAACGTGGAGCACTCATGCTATGGGTAAGCCCACAGGCTTAATAAAAAGCTCCAGCCCGGTATCAAGCCCAAACAAAACAAGATCTGGGCCCAAACACACGTAGATGTCTCTAGAGTATTTTTGAAATCAGATCAACCTCTGAGGTCGATTCTCCACAACCTCACCAGGTCGAGAACTTGCAGATGGTAAGGCAACTACCTGACCATAGACGCATTAATGGCAGAGCTTGCCACCCATCGCATCCGCATTAATGGCAGCCGAACCACCCTCATGTCCGCATTAAATTTCCCTGATAGCGCGTCACATTTGCAAGAATGGTGGTAAGGGTATCTTTTCCAACCATCCAGTCACAAGCAAGACGCTAAGCGAGGTTAAAAAGACTAAACTACCCTTACTCGAAGAGGAGGCAACCTGACTCATGTCGGGGCAAAATTTGTCTTTTCTACTACCTATCAAACATTATAAATATCTCTATTTTCAGAGATAAATGTGTGCTCTTTAACGCATTCTAAGTCATTACTCTGTCAAATTATTCTTTGGTCGAATACTAACTTAAGCATCGGAAGGTCTTAGCTGGGGACCCTGTCGGCTAGCCTGACGTTTGTTCACTGGTTGCAGGATTTGACCCACGCCATCCACTTTTCATCCATTTTTCTGGTCGACTTGGACCATCTGCTTGAGACCAACAAACCTATATCACTAAAATAGACTTCATGAATAGTAAAAAGGGATTATTTGCTATGATTTTTCTATTGTAGTATAAAATTCCAAATGTGGTAAATCTCATAGTAAATAGTCTACTTGATCTTATCATAGTAAAAAAAAATATATTTTTACTATAATTTTTACGTGAGGTGAATAATATACTGCATTTACTACAATTTTACATAAACTCTAGCAAAAAGTTGATGAGTTGATCACACTTTTTCATTATTGAAGTGAAAAGAATGAAACTTGTA
The DNA here is from genome assembly GCA_018894105.1 of Jacaranda mimosifolia. NCBI lineage: Eukaryota > Viridiplantae > Streptophyta > Magnoliopsida > Lamiales > Bignoniaceae > Jacaranda > Jacaranda mimosifolia. Next base: position 37,650,116 of record CM032117.1, on the reverse strand, counting down.
AAACTTGGCAGCAAAGATTAGATCTTAATAAAAAAAAAAATTATTAAAAAAAAAAGAAGGTAAAATATATTGGAAGCAAGGTTTAATCAATAATATTTAAGATAAAATAAAGTGTTCCTTCTAATTTTTATTATAAAAAAATTAATCAATTAATTAATTATATTATAGATTAAGAATGGGGCCCGCCAAAAAGTTCCTAACTACTCATTGTCTTAATTAATAACATTAGCGGTAAAATAATTTATTTTAATTTTTACTATTAAAAAATATTTGATTAGTTAATTGGATACTTAATTTAGCCGGTTATCAAAATCCTTTCAAACAGTAGGAAAACCACAAATTTGATGGTAAAATAAAAATTTTCCTCTGGTAATTTTTATTATTAAAAGAATTGATTCATTAATAAAATATATTTAAATTAACTAATTAGCAACATAGTGGCTATTGGCCTGGTGACATCACTTTCACACACATAATTGTAGGGTCAAGAGTTCGAATCTTGATGAACTCCTAGTGTTCATGTGTATAAATAATAATAAAAAAAATGTAGCGAAATTAGTAAATTGCTCAAAAATCCCCAAATTAATTTGCTTTTACTACATTTAATTGCAGTGAGAAATAATTTAAATATTTGCTATTTTTTTAAATGTGGCAATTAATTGTTATATACTATATATTTTTTTAATTGTGGTGAAAGATAAGGGTGTATTTGATAGCTTTTTACTACACATAAAATTTGTAGTAATTGAAGATAATTCCCCAGTAAAAGTCAATTACTACAGTTTAAAAACTGTAGTTAAGCTTTTACCTTGCTTGCAATGTCTATGGCTAGAAAAATCTAGCAGTAAATTTTTTTACTATGCTTAGTTATTGTTGACTACACATATTTAACCGTAGCAAACAGTTTGTTTTCTTGTAATGATATATTAATTTGTTGTTACATTATTTTATTGAACACGTTATGTGTTAATTTCAATTTCAATTTAAGGTATTGAAATTATGTAATTTGTTTATGTTTATACATTATGGTTTAGGGTTTAGGAAATGTTGATAAATTGTATTAATATATTGTTATATTAATTTATGGAACATGTTATGTGTTAATTTGAATTTTAGAATATCGAAATGATTTGTATAGGTTTATGCATTATGGTTTAGGTAATGTTGATAAATTATACACTACAAGAAAAATGACATTTAGTGATATTAACTTGGTGACATTTTGTAATATAATGACAGAAAAAGGTATTATGGTGATAGTTGTAATAAAATGCCACTATAATTTAATATTTGGTGGTATTTGATTATTAAACGACAAACAAAATAGTGGCATTTGATTGAAAATGCCAAGATAAATGTATTTCAAAGACATTAACTAGTGTCATTTTTTTTAGAAAAATGCCGCTAATATGTAGTTGTAGTGCTGTTGAGGAAAAATGTCATAAAATATTTGGTGGCACTAACTTAGTGGCATTTATAGTGTAATGACACACAAAAGTAATACAAGGATATTTAGGAAAAAAAATGTCACTATAGTAAAATATTTAGTGGAATTTGATTCTTAGATGACATATAAAATAGTGGCATTTGATTAAAAATACCAACAAAAATATAATTTGAAGGCATTTAACTAGTGCCATTGATTTTTCTTAAAAAAAAATGTTGCTCACATTTATTTATGATGTTACTTGGAAAAAATGCCACAAAATATTTAGTGGCACTAATTTCGTGACATTTGGTAGTGTAATGATACATAAGAGTAATATGGTGATAATTGTTGAATAATGTCACTATAATAAAATATTTAGTGGCAATTGATTAATAAGTGACAAAAAATAGTGACATTTGATTTAAAATGTCAACATAAATATATTTTGCAAGGTATTTAAGTAGTGCCACTAATTTGCTATTGAAAAAATGCCACTTATATTTATTTATGGTGCCATTTATAAAAAAAATATTGCAAATTATTTAGTTGCACTAATTTAACACCGTTTTACAATGCAATGACACATTAAAGTAATATAGTGATAGTAATAAAAAATGCTACTACAATATAATACTCAGTAGTAATTAATTAATAAATGTTGTAAAAATATAATTTTATTGAAATTACTAACATAACTATATGTTAAAAGCATTTAACTAGCAACACTACTTTTTTCTAAAAAAAAAAAATATAATTAATAATTTAGTTATGGTATGACATGAAATAAATATCACACGAAATAGATAAAGTATATATAGTTATTAATAACTGTAAAATATATAATTTTATATCTTATCATAATCCATTGATTAAATTAACTACTTAATATAATCTATGTATCGATGAAATTGACTATATTTTTTAGTAAGTATAAAAAAATTTAAGATTTTGCCCACTTTTTCTTCTCACCTATACGTTATTTTTAAAAATATTTACTATTTCTAAATTTAACATCTCAAACTTTTTCAAATGTATTATTTAATAAAATAATTTCCAGCATATATTTAAATAATTGAGAAAATATGCTTTTAAAATATAAAAGTATAATAATATTTTTGAATATTTGTAATGTACATTTGGTGGGTAGCTTGATGGTAAATTCATATCTTTTCAATTAAAATGTGCAGGTTTGAGCCAATATAAAGCAATTGAAAGCATGCTGGAGTGTCATATATGGAGTGTTGGAAGCAAACTAAGATGTCACTCAAAAGAATCTTTTTGCCATTCAATTTAGCATATTATTTAATTAATTTTTATGGCATCTAAAGGAATCTTTCATGGCATTTTAACATCAATATATACATTTTTTGTGGTATATTAGCATTTCATTTAAAAGTATTTTTTTGACATTTTAATATGCCATTTATTGTGTGTTTTATGTCATATTTCCTTGTCATTTAAAGGAACTTTTGTGGCATTTTAACTTGCCACTACATGCAATTTTAGTGACATATTAGCATGTCATTTAAAATAATTTTTAGTAGCACTTTGATATGTTATTTAGTGTATTTCCATTATATTTTAATATTTCATTTGATGCAATTTTTATTGCATTTTATTAATGCAAAAACAAAGGTAATTTAGTGACATTTATACCTTTAGCTGCACAACTACAAGTGGTACTTTTAAAAAATATCATTAAATATGAAATTGTCACCATAATATTATTTAATTTTGTAGTGTCTTTAATGCTTAATTTTTTTGTAGTGATATTAGTTTGTTATTATATTATTTTAACAAACATGTTATGTGTTAATTCAATTTTAGGGTGTTGAAATTGTGTAATTTGTTTAGGTTTATGTAGTATGTTTTAGGGTTTAGGTAATATTGATAAATTATATTAATTTGTTGTTATATTATTTTAATAAATATGTTATTAAATTGTTGTATGAAATTAGTTTAATAAATTTCAAGTTACAAACTAAAATTAAGATATATTGATATAAGAAAAAAATTAAACATTACTCTCTATTATTTGTTGGAATAATGTTCCACAATCGATTAGATTGATCCGTTTAACTTATCATGTAAAACAATCTTACTTGGTCAATATTCAATAAATGACCATCTTTATCTCATTCATACAAATCGTTGTTTCTAACAATACATTTTGGATGAAGCTCCTAAGATCATACAAGAATATGGGACTCGGTCACACATATAGATGATGGTGATCATGAAGTGAGTCACTAAGGTCATGATCTTAGAATATTTCAAGTGATAGAATCTTTGATATAAGGGTATTTAAGATTTGGATAGACTTGCAGTAATGATGCATACTCCAAGAAGTTGGAAATTGCCTCGTTTCATAGGCAATCCATATGCAAGACACAAATGCACGCTAGTGGATGTTTATGGGAGAACAAGTTCACTAAATACTTGACATAGAGAATCTATAAGGTAGTCGAGGTGACTTATTGATAATGGAGATTTCCCTAGCTTATGATAATAGATATAATTAGCCTTTAGGCTTCAGGTTCCACGGTAACCTCATGTTTAAGTCCTTATGCTTTGATGTTTGTCCTAGCCACATAGTTAGTCACATGGGACTCATGTTGGGCACAAACTACTTAAGTGTGGAGGTTTATGAGTTATGATAGAGGACCCATTTGCTTGTTTTGAAGAGCAAGTTGATCTCTTATGTTTGCTCGTCCAACTTTGTTTCTTATGGATTATAAATAAGCTTTTATTTCAGCTGGGCATCCCTAAACGCACATGTCACAAAACTTAATCTCTAGCCTTTAAATAATTCAAATGGCATTTTCAGTCTAACGTTAGTTGGGACTCGATTTAATACGTACACTGCTGTTTTAGGAGCTTAAAGATGCTAAGTATGCTCCACATCATGACCAATAGTGTTCGATTTCTTTGTTCTGCTACGCCATTCTGGTCTAGAGTGTTAAAATAGTGCTCTGCAGCCAATTAGATTGACATGTAAATTATTTCACTTGTGATACAATCTTAATTGAATGATATTCAAATAAAATGGTCATCTTAATCTTATGCTTATTTTTACTTCACTGGCATTTGGTTGAAGCCCCTAAATCACACAAGACTACGAGGCTTGGTCATGCACTGGGTGGTGATCATGAAATAAGTCTTACACGATCGTGATCTTAAAATATTCCAAGTCATAGAATCTTAAGAGACGGGGCATCTAAGATTTGATAGACTTGCACTAACGATGCAAAAATTTAAGGAGTTAGGTATTGCTCCATTTCATAAGCAATCTATATTAGACATAGGCACATGTCAGTGTGTGCTTGTTAGAGAACAAGTTCACTGAAAACCCGCCCAAAGAATCCACTAGATAGTCAGAGTGACAAGTCTGTCATGACAAGTTCTCTAGCTTACGCTAGTGCATGCATATAATTCGTCCTTGGACCTAAGGATCCATGGCAACCTTGTGTTTAAGTCTTCATACCTTGACTCTTCTCCGACCACATAGCATGTCATTCAGATTGAGATTGAGTATGAGCTACTTAGACATGGAGGTTTGTGAAATTCAAGATGGAATCTGTCTCCTCGTCATTACGAAGGGCGAGTGCATCTCCTATGTATTTTATAATAATCGATTCCAAGAAATCACTGTGCAAGGTAGTATAAAAATTTGGAAAATGAGTTCCAAAGATGAGGTCATAAAAGGGAATCGAACATTGGGATTAGAAACATAGTTATTAAGGCTATTGGGGAGTCGATAAATATCTTACCCTAGGCCTTTTTCGGGAGATAAGAGATGAAAGAACCGTATTTGCATGGTAGGCATAGAGCTAGAATTGTTGATCAGGACATATTCATTTGATCCAATTAGTTGGGCTCCATGAGCTTGTTTCCAGACATCGACTATGGAGATTGGGTACTCTTCAATTAATAGAGATTAATTAAAAGAGTTATTGGTTTAAAGGAGTTTAAATCAATGTGAATATCTCAATATTCAAAATATCACAATTAGTTGTGAGCCTATGTCCAATGAATGAATTAACCTAATAGGTCATGCACAAAAGTCTAAAGGAAGTTCTACTTGATAAGAGGGATTTTCTAAGGAGTTGGAAAATTCACCTAGGCTGTTTTGGAGAAGAATTCGATTGACTATTTTTAGTCATCTTGGTTAAATTAATTAAAATATTTTGAAGAGTTAAATTAGACCAATTGACTTAAAGAGTTAATTTAATTGGTTCCATGTGACAATTAATTAGTCAAGTTAACTTAAATAGTTAAGTTGACACCTATTAACTTAAAGGAGTTAAGTTAATTGATCTAAGGAGTTAAGACAAACCAATTAATTAATTTAAAGAGTTAATTTAATTAAAATGAGAATTTGGTTTTGGAGGGAAATTCAAATGAAGAAGTTTATTGAGATTTATTTAGAATTAATTTGCACCACATTTCATAAATTGAAATGAAGATGCAAATTAAATTCTCATGCATGTGAAATTCACATACAAGTTGGTTGGCAAGTTGGCAACTAACCATGGAAGGTGTGATGCCAACTAGCATTGCACCATCATCTCTATAAATAAGAGAGGTGGCCGGCCATATGGAGCTAGCAATCAAAGATTCCCTTTTTCTCCTCGAAAATGGTGATTTTTCATGTGTTGGGGTTTCACATCCAAACTATCTTCCTCTCCAATTCTCTTATAACCACCCCCTTCCTCACCTTCATCCTCTCATTTTCTAGTAGATTTGAGGTTGATTTGAGCTCTCCTTAGGTGTGTGGATTATTACATTAGACGCTCAACACTTGGGGGGCTTGTGCTTTTGGTGATCCATTGTTGTCTAGTAAATTTGGAGGCTGTTTTAAAGGAATTCTGGTGATAAGATTGCCACAAAATTTTTACGGCAACATCCTTGGTGTGTTGAGGTGCACTCTTTAAATTTTGAGCAATTTTTGAGTTGAGGAAGGCGATCAACCATTGGTGAGTTTCTGCTGTGTGCGAGTTGATCCATTGAAGAGTTCATTTGAGTCATTCTGTTTCTTTTTCTAGATCTAATTCCTAATTAAATGCATGATTAGATCCTTGGAGACGAGTATACAAGTTTTATTTAGCCTTTTTATGGTTTTATATTTTGGATCCTTAATCTACTCCTACCTTCAAGTGGTATTAGAGCCTAATTCATGTTTTAATTTGGATTTTGGTGGATTGATTCATGTGATGAATTGATCCTTATCACCAAATACTTGATTCAATTCATGAATTTGAGTGTTTGGTTGATTTTGTATGTGGCTTATTTTGTTGATGAATTGAGATATGCTAATATGTGATTTAATTGTTGATTCATGTGTTGGTATGATTTTGATTCATGGATGATTATGTTAAATTTTGATTTAGCATTGATTTATTTTATATGTTGATATAGCATGTTTTATTTAGCCTCAAGGTGTATTGGTCATTTTTGGATCCAATTTGATTGGAGATAATTGGAGATTTTGAAGAATGTTGATTCTTACTTGCACTTGAATTTTGAAGCATGTTTGAGCACTTGAATTTCTATTTTTGAAAGGTGTTTTAAATCTGAAAATTTATCTAATATGTGTGAATTGATGCTATGGATATGTCCATAAATTTTTTGTTTACAAAAGTTGGCCAAAAATGGCCCTGACACAGTCCAAAACTAAAACAGGGCATGCTGCTGCCTAGGCTATCGGGCTCTAGCCTAGCAGCAGTAAACCTTGGAGTTTTGGATGGGTTTTGAGGCTTATTTTTGTGTTGCTTTGTGCTCAAAATTAATTTAATTCGTACTAATTAGATGCACAAATGTTGTACAAGTTCTCAAAATTATGTTTAACATTTTTTTAATGCTTTTAAAGTCTTGTTCAAGTTAATCTTCAATTTCATGCAAAAATAACCTGCATAATTGTTATGCTTATTTTTTCTAGTTAATTAATTATTTTTATAAGATAAGCATTTAATTTATTGAATTAAATGTCAATTCTTATTTATTGTTCATTTAATTGTTGAATGAATGATGAATGTATGGGGATGAACATGAGTTTTTAATATGGTTTTACTTGTTTGAAGTTGTTGAAAAGGGTTGTATTAAATTGGGGCTTACATACCTCTTAATTTTCTATCTTGTAAATGTTATGAGAGTAGAATCACTAGGAGTGTGAATTTCTTTTCTCTTGTAATTATTGCAAGAAGACAAGAAGGCCAAGGGAATCAAAGAGGCATGAAGACCCATGAATGCCTGAGATAATTTTGTAATATCTAGATTTAATCAACCCACTTAAAATCAACTAAATAGTGTGCTTATGGCTCTAAGTGCACTACTTGGTTAAGGCTCATGGTCACCCCACCCTAGGAGCATGCTAATTGCATGTACTTATTTATGCTTTCTTTATCCTATTGATATATGAGATGCATAGTTAGGATATAGAAAACCTAAATAAAAGAAGATAAAATTGATGAGATCTTTCTAAGCAAGAAAATCCCTCCACATAGAGGAGCTTTCAAAATATTAATTCAATATGGCTACAAATTAAAAGGAGTTTTAATTAATCTATGCCTTCTACTAATAGTATATGACATAAGAGCTACCACATTTGTGTGATGTCTCACGAGTCGTGGGTCGTGTTTATGGAAGAAAGCTTTGCTTACTTACTTAGCATACGATGAAACTTTGATTTAATGCTTCCTATGCATTGTCTTACGAGTCGTAGAATGACATAATGCGGTTTCGAATCAAAGATTGATTGGTAGGTCTGACTTAAACACCTAGTAGTGTAGATGTTGCATGAGTTGTGAGTCTACATAAAGAGTGGGCAAAACAAATTAAGGATTGCATAGAGATGCAATTAGCAAAAGTTGCTTACCTTAGGATTGATTGTGGATGTCTCACGAGTTGTGGGTCCACTACGAGTCCTTTGGGCCTTGATTCTAACTAAAAAATGAGATTTCCCAAATTCCTAATGGGGATGAGGAATTTGATAAAATAGTAGGAAAAAAACATGCGTGAAAGTCCATAATCATGTTTTTTATATCTATATTCAATCGCATGCTTACGTTCTCTTTTTTCGTCTTTGTAGATTTTTGAAATCTCAAATCAAATGGCTAAGAATTTACTCAACGTAATTTTGGAAATTAATAAGCTAGCCGGGCCAAACTTCCGTGATTAACTTAGAAACCTCAAGATAATTCTTGATTCTAAAAAGAGGACTTATGTGCTTACTCAAAGTCCGATGGACACCATAAGTGATGATGCTGATGATGAGGCATGTGAAATGTTCACGAAGTAGGTGGATGATGATCTACAAACACGATGCCTTATGATGGCTTCTATGTCCAACAAGCTCCAAAAATCTAATGAGCACGTGAAATCCGCTCATGAGATACACATGTACATACAAGAGTTATATGGTGTGCAAACACGACATGAGCGTTTTTCATTGTCTAAGGAACTCTTTTAGACTAGAATGAATGAAGGCTTAAGTGTCCATGATCATGGCCTTAAAATGATCCGTCTTATTGAGAAACTTGCTCAATTGGACGTGGTTATGGACAACGAGCTTTATGTGGATTTGATCCTACAATCATTGTCAAGCTCTCTTGACCAATATATTATGAACTTCAACTTGTCAAAACAAGAGGTAATGATTAACAAGTTGGTCAACATGTTGGTGATTGCTGAGGCGACTTTGAAGAAAGACAAACCCTTAATACTTGCTTCCTTCTATAAGTCTAAGTGCCCTAGGGATACTAGAAAGAAATGTAAGAGAAAGAAAAGTTCTTTCTTAAAGGGGTAAAAACCAATGCGAGTTGTTTCTACTGTGGCGAGAAAGGCTATTGGAAGAGAAATTGCAAGGAATACCATACAACCCTTGGGAAGGGTATGTACTTTATTGAAGTGCATTTAACGATAAATTCTTCCTCATGAGTATGGTTCTCACATTTGTAATTTGTTACAGGAGATGGAAAGAAAAATGAGTCTAAATGATGAGGATATGATCCTATGCCTAGGCAATGGAGGAAAATTTGCTAGCAAGGTTGAAAGTGTAATGAAGTTTGACTTAGGGAATTCCTTTCTTCTACTTGATCTATGTTATTCTGTACCAAATCTTGTTAAGAACATCATTTCAATTCCCATTTTAGATAGTGAAGATATGAAAATTTAAAAGTAATAAAGAATGGCTCTTTAGTTGCTCAAGGTATATTAAACAATGGATTATATATTTTGGATTCTGAACCATCATTAATGCACATTCGACAAAGTAAAAGAAAATTAGATAACCAAGAAGATGCCATGTTGTGGCATACTAGACTTGGACATGTTTCCAAGAATAGGATGAACAAGTTAGAAGCCCTCAAAGCACTAAACATTAGTAGCATAGAGGATCTTCCTATTTGTGAATCTTGTTTAAAAGGAAAAATAACCAAGACTCCTTTTGTAGGACAATCGGAGGAAGCTACAAGTTCTTTGGATTTGATCCATACAAACATTTGTGGACCACTAAGAGTTAGTGCAAGAGGTGGGTTTTCATACTTTATGACCTTCACTGATGATCATACTCGGTTCGGACATGTGTATCTTATGAAGTACAAGTCTGAAGCTTTTGAAAAGTTCAAAGAGTATAGAATGAAGTAGAAAAGCAATTAGGACTAAGTATTAAAACTCTTTGATTGGATCGAGGAGGGGAATACTTAAGTATCGAGTTCTTGGATTATCTAAAGGAGAATGGAATTCTTTCTTAATGGACTCCACCCGGTACATCCCAACATAATGGAGTAGCTGAGAGAAGAAACCGTACCTTGTTAGACATGGTACGTTCCATGATGAGCTTCACCGATGTGCATATATCCTTTTGGGGATATGTCTTAGAACTAGAGGTGAGGCTACTAAATATAGTACCCTCAAAGTTGGTGCTAAAAATACCACATGAGATGTGGTATGGCAAAGCACATTCTTACTCTTTTTTAAAAGTTTAGGGGTCTCCTTCATACATCAAGCAGTTAGTGGGAGAGAAGTTGGATACAAGATCCATCTTGTGCATGTTTGTGGGGATATACAAGGGATCTTTGGGTTATTAGTTCTATGATCCCTCGGAACAAAAGGTTTTTGTTTCAAGGAATGCTACCTTTTTGGAAAAGGAATTTCTATCAGATAGAAATAGTGTTATTGTTGAACTTGATGAAGTTCAAAATGATCATAAAATCCCATAAGCAATAGAAACAAGTGAACATCCAGAGCCTAGCACACAACCTCTCAGAAGGTCGGATTGGATCAAGAAGCAACCTGAAAGGTTCGGATTTCTTCATGAGATGGGCTAAGTAGATAATGGTCCGAAGACCTACAAGGAAGCTATGTTGGACATAAATTCGAGACATTGGCTAGAGACCATGAAATTTGAAATGGACTTCATGTACTCCAACAAAGTATGGACTTTGGTAGATTCACCAGAGGGTATAGTATCCATTGGTTTCAAATGGATCTACAAGCAAAAGCTAGAAGTCGATAAATAGGTTATGATCTTTAAGGTGCGACTAGTGGTAAAAGATTCTACTCAAGGACCTTGTATTAGTGAGGAAACTTCTTCACCGATCGCTATGCCTAAGTCTATTAGGATTATGCTTGCCGTAGCCATATATTATAACTATGAGATATGGTAAATTGATGTAAAAATCACTTTCCTCAATAGAAATATTGACGAAGAAGTTAATATGGAACAATCACAAGATTTTACATCCAAAGCAAGTGAGCAAAATGTTTGCAAACTTGAAAAGTCCATTTATGGACTTAAACAAGCATCCTTAAGTTGGAACATACGTTTTGATAGACGGTCAAAATGCTTGGCTTTGTAAAAAATGTATATGAATCTTGTGTGTACAAAAAGGCTAGTGAAAGTTCAGTACAGTCTATTGTGCTTTATGTAGATGACATTCTTCTCATTGGGAATGAGAGAGAAATGTTAGAGTTCACTAAAGAACAGTTATCTTCACAATTCTCCATGAAGAATTTGGGAGAAGCATCATTCGTATTGGGAATACAAATATATAAAAATAGATCAAAAATGATGGTGGGGCTTTTCCAAACACCGTACATTGACAAGATACTAAAAAGGTTTAGTATGGAGAAATCCAAGAAGGGATTATTTTCTATGGGATATGGTCTTCGTCTCTCTAGGTCTATCGCCACTAAGACTGAGGATGAGAGAGAAAGAATATCCCACATACCTTATGCATCCGCTATAAGGAGCATAATTTATGTCATTCTGTTGTAACCCAGAAAGACTAAATAATAAAATTGGAAGTAAAAATAAATTAATTCGATGAAACTGACAACAAGATTTAACGTGATTCGACGATGTGCCTAATCCACCGGACAAAGATATGAATTTTATTGATTCCAAATCAAAGTGCCAAGTACAATTTAAGTCCCATAAATCTCATGAGAACACCCAACACCATCGTTCTAAACTTCGTTCTAAGATAATATCTCTAAAGCAGTTTAGACTCAATTTTCTAGGGTTCATTCTACTTAACCAAGAAGAAATTAGGCTTTAAATAACAAAACAAAATAGCCAAACGGGCTATGGGCTTGCGAGTTATGAGCCCACCCAACTTCTACCTCTCGTCAGTTGAAGCCTAAATTTCAAAGTATAATCAACAATTCTCCACCTTGACTTGAAATTCTCCATCTATCATCTTTGTCCCTACCCGAAAAAGGGCCATCATATGAGTTTCAAAATGTTTATCAAATCCAAGCAACGCTTGAATTTGATTCCTGGATCGATCTTCCATAGCTTATCTTTGTTTGCTACAAGCTTCTCGGCCGAGCTCAAAGTATAAGCAACCAGATCTAAATATGCAAACTATTATGGTAGTTTGATTTGTCTCCTCTCTCTATCACGAGCCAAACGATAGTTTTGTAGTGAATCAGTCTTCTGTTGCTGATTCGGTGATAATAAGCTCTCACCAGCTTCAACTATCACCTTCTGTATGTGTGAATCGCCAATCTCAAACTCCACATTCTCCTTAATACCCTCTTAACTACTTTCACTGTGCTCTATCTTCTTTATCATAGTAGACTCATCAAATATCACATCCCTACTGATAATCACCTTGGAGCCTTTGTCATTATTACACCACAAACAATAACCTTTGACTCCACATGCATAGCCTAGGAATATGCACTTCCTAGCCATTGGATCAAACTTCCCATCTTAGACATGAGCATAGGTTGGATACCTAAATACTCTCAAATTTGAGTAATCAACAGGAGACACGGACCAAACTTCCATCAGTGTCTTATAGTCCAAAGCAGTCGATGGTAACCTATTCACCAAATAACAAGTAGTATTAATTGCTTCTGCTAAAAAATCCTTGGACAATCCAGCGTTAAAAAGCATGCATCTAGCTCTTTCCAAGACAATCTTGTTTATCCATTTTGTAACTCCATTCTGCTGTGGTGTATGTACAACTATGCATGTCTCACAATTCCTTCCTTATCATAGAATTCCTAAAATTCCTTGTTACAGAACCCCAATCCATTGTCAGTCCTCAAGCGTTTGATCTCCTTTCTTGTCTACTTCTCGATTAAAGTCTTTCATTGCTTGAAGTTGACAAACACCTCTCCGTGAGAAGTCATCAATGAATGTCAACATGTACTTGGCAGCTCCTTTTGAAGAAAGCTAAGAAGGCCCTCAAAGATCTAGGTGAATGTAATCCAAGGTGCCCTTAGTCCTGTAAACTGCAGTGCCAAGTTTCACCCTGTGTTGCTTGCCAAGAACATACTGCTCGTAGAAATCCAACTCTCCAATATTCTCTCCATAAATCAAACCTCATTTGCTCAGTTTTGACATCCCTTTCTCACTCATATATGCCATAACCTCATAGTATCATTAACTGATGAAGAAACTGCTGCAGTACCAGAAACTGTGTTACCCTACAAAATATAATGGCTATTCATCTTGTCTCCCTTCATAATAAGTAATGCATCTTTGGAAACCCACAGAACTCCATCTCGAGCTCTATATTCACAACCATTCTTGTCTAGAGTACCTAGTGAAATTAGATTTTTCTTCAAATTAGGAACATAACACACATCTGTTAGGGTCCTCACTATACCGTTGTGCATTCTGATACTAAATGAGCCAATTCCTACAACTCTACAAGAAGTATCATTTCCCATAAGCACTTTACCATCATCGTATTTTTGACAAGTGGTAAACTAATCTTTTCGTGGGCACGTGTGGTAAGAATAGCCACTATCCAAAATCTGCTCCGAATTTACTAGACTTTCAGTAACGTTGAAAACAAGCCCACCACCATTAGAATCATCTTCAACAATTCCTACAACATCATCCCATTTCTGATAAGAAGTTTCATATGCATCATTCGTATTTCCTCGTTCTGGATAATTTCATTTCCAATACCCCTTTCCACTGCATCTGAAATATTTATCGCTTGTTCTAGGCTTGGTTCGGGACTTCGATCGGCCTCTACTCCTTCCCCTTTCTCTCGATCTCCCATTTGCAACCAATCCTTTCCCACTTTCACTATTGTTACTGCCCAGGATATGTTTTCTCAATTTGTTAGAATTTAATGAGGCCTGCACATCCTCTATTGGAATTGTATCTCTCCCATTCAACAAAGTAGTAACCAAGTGCTCAAAGGATTTAGGAAGAGAACACAAGAGAATTAACACTTGATCTTCAACTTCAATTTTTGCATCTATACTAGCGAGATCCAGAATCACCTTATTGAAATAATCAATTTATTGAGTAATAGATGTACCTTTCTTTATCATCAATGTGTATAGTCGTTGTTTTAAATATAGCTGATTTGTGATGGACTTTGTCATATAGAGACTCTCCAACTTTGTCCACAAATCTGCTGGTGTACTTTATGTGGTGACCTCTCTTAGTACGTTATTTGCCAATGATAATACTAGATACCGTAAGCCTTCAACATAAACTTGTCTTTCTCCTCATCTGATAGCGTCTCCAACAAGAAATCTCTGCCCTTTAACGCTCTTAGTAAACTTTAGTAACATAGGAGGGCATGAACCTTCATCTTCCACAACCTAAAGTCGCTCTTTCTATTAATCTTCTTTACCTCGTACTTCACGGCTAACATCTGATCAATCCCAGCTCTGATACTAATTTGTTGTAACCTAGAAAGACCAAATAATAAAATTGAAAGTAAAAATAAAGTAATTCGATGAAACTGACAACATGATTTGACGTGGTTTGGCAATGTGCCTAATCCACCCAACAAAGATATGAATTTTATTAATTCCAAATCAAAGCACCAAGTACAATTTAAGTCCGTCAAATCTCATGAGAACACCCAACACCCTCATTCTAAACTCTATTCTGAGATAATATCTCTAAAGTAGTTTAGACTCAATTTTATATGGTTCCTTCTACTCAATCAAGAAGAAATCAGGGTTTAAATATCCAAACAAAATAGCCAAATGGGACTTGGACCTGTAGGTTAAGGGCCACCACGCTTCCGCTTCTTATCATTTGAAGCCTAAATTTCAAAGCTATCAACACTACGGTCAATGTGCAAGGCTGGATGCAACACATGCTGTAAGCGTTATGAGCCGCTTTTAATCCGACCCTAGTGAATGTCATTGGACGGCCGTAAAAGCAATTCTAAAGTAGTTAAGAAGGACTAAGGATTTACTTTTAGTATATGGTAATGGCGGATTGAAACCCAAGGAGTTTTTGGATTTTAGTTTCCAATCTGATGTAGATGACCTAAAATCCACTTCAAGATTTATACTTTGCCTTAATGGCGGCGCGGTGAGTTGTAAGAGTTCCAAATAAGACACCACGACTGATTCTACAACAAAGGTGGAATATATACGGATTTGGAAGCCGCAAAGGAGGCATTTGGATGAAAAACTTAATCCAAGAGTTAGATGTAGTGTCTAGCATTGCTGAGCCTATAGTTGTCTTCTGTGACAACAACGGAGTAGTTGTGCAAGCAAAAGAGCCAAGATCTCATCAATGATTTAAGCACATTTTGAGGCGTTATCATTTGATCCGGAAGATCATTTATAGAGGCAGCATCCGAGTGGAGAGAGTACCCTTAGAACTGAATATAGCATATCCACTAACAAAACCCCTAATGCCAAAAGTCTTTGAAGAGCATCTTGAGAAAATGGGTCTTTAGGCTATGGAGAATTGGCTTTAGGACAAGTGGGAGATTGTTGGTTAGTTCCCCATAGCCAATTAGATTGGCATGTAAACTATTTCTCTTGTGATACAATCTTGATTGAATGATATTTAAATAAAATGGCCATCTTTATCTTATGCTTATTTTTACTTCATTGGCATTTGGTTGAAGCCACTAAATCAAATAAGACTATGGAACTTTGTCACGCACTGGGTGGTGATCATGAAATAAATTTTACACGATCGTGATCTTAAAGTATTCTAAGTCATAAAATCTTAAGAGACGGGCATCCAAGATTCGAATAGACTTGCACTAACAATGCATAAATTCGAGTTGGGTATTGCACCATTTCATGAGCAATTCATGTTAGACATGGGTGCATATAAATGGGTGTTTGTTAGAGAACAAGTTCACTGAAAACCCATCCGGAGAATCCACCAGATAGCCAGAGTGGTAAGCCAGTAGTGGTACGCTCTCCAGCTTATGCTGGTGCATATAATTAGTCCTTGGACCTGAGGATCCATGGTAACCTTATGTTTAGGTCCTATACCTTGACTCTTCTCTGAACACATAGCATGTTATCCAAATTGAGATTGGGTATGAGCTACATAGACATGGAGGTTCATGAGATTCAAGGTGGGATTCTTGTGAAGGGCGAGTACATCTCCTATGTATTCTATAATGAGCAATTCCAAGAAATTATTGTCCAAGGTAGTATGACAATTTGGAAAAGGTGTTTTCCAAGGATGAGGTCATAAAAGGTAATTGAACATTGGGATTAGAAATATAGTTATCTTGCCCTAGGCCTTTTTCGCGAGATAGGAGATGAAAGGACTGTAATTACATGGTAAGCATAGAGTTAGAATGGTTCATCAAAGCATATTCATTTCATCCAATTAGTTACGCTCTATAGGCTTGTTGTTAGACATCGACTATGGAGATTGGGTACTCTTCGATTAATGGAGATTAATTGAAAGAGTTATTGGTTTAAAGGACTTTAAACTAATGTAAATATCTCGATATTCAAAATATCACAATTAGTTGTGAGCCCATGTCCAATGAATGGATGAACCTAATGGGTCACACACAAAAGCTTAAAGGAAGTTCTACTTGATGGGAGGAATTTTCTAACGAATTAGAAAATTCACCTAGGGGGTTTTGGAGAAGAATTCAATTGACTATTTTTAGTCAACTTGGCTTGATTAATTTAATTGTTAAATTAATCAAAATAATTTAAGAATTTAAATTAGACCAATTAAATTAAGATTGGTTCCATGTGACAATTAATTAATCAAGTTAACTTAAATAGTTAAGTCGACACCTATTAACTTAAAGAGTTAAGTTAATTGACTTAAGGAGTTAAGTCAAACCAATTAATTAAATTAAAATTTTAATTAATTAAAATGAGAATTTGGTTTTGGAGGAAAATTCAAATGAAGGAGTTCATTTGAGATTTATTTAGAATTAATTTGCACCACATTTTATAAGATAAAATGAAGGTGCAAATAAAATTCAAATGCATGTGAAATTCACTTGCAAGTTGGTTGGCAAGTTGGCTGGCAGGTTGGCAAGTTGGAAACTAACCAAGGAAGGTGTGATGCCAATTAGCATCACACCATCCTCTCTATATAGAGAGGTGGCTGGCCATATGGAGCTAGCAATCAAAGATTTCCTTTTTTCCCATCAAAAGCGTGATTTTTCATGTGTTGAAGTTTCACACTTTCCAAACTCTCTTCCTCTCTAATTCTCTCATAACCACCTCCTCCCTAAGCTTAATCCCCTTATTTTATAGCATATTTGAAGTTGATTTGAACTCTCATTGTGTGTGTGGATTGTTACATTAGATGCTTAACACTTGGGGGGCTTGTGCTCTTGGTGATGAATTGTTGTCCAGTAATTTTGGAGGTTGTGTTGAAGGACTTTCATGATATGATTGCCATGAAATGTTTACAGTAACATCCTTGGTGTGTTGAGGTGCTCTCTATATATTTTGAGCAATCTTGG